>CM035846.1:210471166-212871166 GCA_020510985.1 Pholidichthys leucotaenia | reverse complement strand
AAGTCTACGGCTTCAGGCCGAAGCTCAGGGCGAGGCGGCTTTTATCCTTCGCCGCTGACGAGTAGCAGGTGCGTGAGCAGGTGGCGCCGCTGATGAATGGCGCGGCGTGACATCACATGTACATAAGTATTCACAACTTTTGTCATGATGCTCAAAATTGAGCTCAGGTGCATCCTGTTTCCACTGCTCATCCTTGATGTTTCTACAGCTTAATTGGAGTCCACCTGTGGTAAATTCAGTTGATTGGACATAATTTGGAAAGGCACACACCTGTCTATATAAAGTCCCACAGTTGACGGTGCATGTCAGAGCACAGACCAAGCATGAAGTCAAAGGAATTGTCTGTAGACCTCAGTGACAGGATTGTCTCGACGCACAAATCTGGGGAAGGGTACAGAAAAATTTCTGTGACTTTGAAGGTCCCAATGAGCACAGTGGCCTCCATCATCTGTAAATGGAAGAAGTTTGTAGCCACCAGGACTCTTCCTAGAGCTGGCCGGCCACCGAAACTGAGCGATCAGGGAGAAGGGCCTTAGTCAAGGGGGTGACCAAGAACCCGATTGTTATGATCCCTCATGTGCCATTACGCAGCGCACAGAGGGGGGAATTGAAACCCACGAGCAGAAGTAGTTGCATGCACTTTATTGAACAAACAAATAACGTTCAGTCCAGCAGACAGTGATGATTATCAGACAGAGGGATAAGATTATGGTCATGGAGGACACCAGGAAAACAGGGACGCCTAAAGGACGCTCAACAGCCCGGGGAGAGAGAATGCCTAGTGCCGATGAATGGTACAGGGAGAAAGGCAAAGATTAACTTACGGACTGGAGCAGTCCAAGGCGATCCGTGCTGTCTGATGTGAGCAGGCGAGGCAGGAACAGCCGCTAACATCATGGACCAACAATAGTCCAGTAGCGTTAGAAAAGACTCAGTAGTCAGGCTGAAAGTAGCAAGAATGATCCAGCGATCTCTTCTCACTCAAACAGAGCTTAAGTAATGACAATACTAATGAAGAAAGAGACTGCCGGTGTAAATGTGTGTGGGCTGGACAGAATAGAAAACAGGTGTGCATGAGTGAGTGTCTGAGCATGTGAATGGAGATGAATGGAGGTGTGTGTGTGTGTATGCGTTATGAGGAACAGCTGGTGACACTGACAGGAGGAGGCGGCGTGGCTGAGCTGTCAGGGAGTGAAGGACCCAAAGGGCTCCCTGAAGCGCCTGATGGAAAATAGACAATGTAAAGAGACAAAAGCCACAGTGTCAGAACTGGGTTTGGGACCACCAAACCCAAGTTCATGACACCAATGGTCACTCTGTCAGAGCTCCAGCGTTCCTCTGTGGAGAGAGAAGAACCTTCCAGAAGGACAACCATCTCTGCAGCAATTCACTAATCAGGCCTGTATGGTAAAGTGGCCAGATGGCAGCCACTTCTTTGTAAAAGGCACATGGCAGCCTGCCTGGAGTTTGCCAAAAGGCACCTGAAGGACTCTCGGACCATGAGAAACAAAATTCTCTGGTCTGATGAGACAAAGATTGAACTCTTTGGCGTGAATGCCAGTCGTCATTTTTGGAGGAAACCAGGCACCACTCATCACCATGACAATACCATCCCTAGAGTGAAGCATGGTAGTGGCAGCATCATGCTGTGTGGATGTTTTTCAGCAGCAGGAACTTTGAGACTAGTAAGGATAGAGGGAAAGATGAATGCAGCAATGTACAGAGACATCCTGGATGAAAACCTGCTCCAGAGCACTCTTGATTTCAGACTGGGGCGACGGTTCATCTTTCAGCAGGACAACGACGCTAAGCACACAGCCAAGATATCAAAGGAGTGGCTTCAGGACAACTCTGTGAATATCCTTGAGTTACCCAGCTAGAGCCCAGACTTGAATCCAATTGAACATCTCTGGTATAGAGATATGTGTGATTAATAATTATGATCAGGTATAAAAATTATTTAATTTGTATTAATGTATTGGGACCTGAGATGAACTCTGGGTCCACACACACAGAAAAAGTTAACAAATACTCATGGGGCGCCAGCTCCTCTTTGGGGAGTACTTTAATCCTTAATTTCAATTTATACCTGTTTAATCATTCAATAAATTAATTAACAATCAGTCTCAAAATTTTAGTGAATTCGATACTGGAGGCTTTGAAACCAGACTCAGAATGAAATAAATTCCCAACAACTTCTCTCATTTTCACATACAGTATTTATTAAATGAAATGATGATTAAAGGACATTGAAATGAGTTTCATTAAATGTTAAATTAAACTTATTTATGATAGAGTAACAATGTGAACCTTGGGACTTCCGGTTATGGCGGCCATGTGAGGGGGACACGTCTCGCTCTGCTCTGCTCCTGGAGATGAAAAAACGGCAAATAACTCTCTCATTTTGGACAGAACCTATCCCAGCGTTTGGACGAGGATATGTCGGTGAAGCCTAAGGCTGGAAAACCAGGTAGAGGAAAAAGCGAGCCGCCGAAACAGTCTAAATTAACAGACTTTCATGTCTGTGACGCAGCAGATAAAGAAGCTCCATATATGGCGGAGGAAGCGAGCAGCGATGCGGTGAATATGGGAAACGGCACAGGTGCGGTGCTTAACGCCATTAGTTCAATGAGAGCGGACTTTTCCGCTAAGTTTGATGGAATTATGGCAGCGTTGGAAGGAATGAGAAAAGAATTGGGTGACTGTGTAGAACGAATGGCGCAGGTAGAGCTTCGTCTCTCTAGTGCTGAGGATGATGTCACCTGTCTTCAATTAAAGGTGCGCACTTTGGAAAAAAAAAAATAAAAGTCTGGAAAATAACGTCTTGGACTTGGAATCCCGGTCAAGACAGAACAACTTGAGGCTGGTGGGTCTATCGGAGGCATCCGAAGGTCGGGACACATGTTCCTTTTTGGAAAAGTGGATTCCGGAGGCGCTGGGCAGCGCGGAGCTGCAATCAGCAGTCGTGCTGGAAAGCGCATATCGTATCGGCCCACGGAGAGATAAGGGACCACCGAGGACGATTATTATGAAGTTTATCAGCAACAGAGACAGGATGAAGATCTTCAACGCTGCACGAGCTAAAGGCCAGATTAAACACCAGGACCAGCAGGTGCGGTTCTACCCAGATTTGGCCACAGGAATCCAACAATTGAGGAAGCAGTTTGATCCCGTACGTAAAGAGCTGCGCAACCTTGGGATTCGTCATGGTGTAATTTATCCTGCGAGACTGTTGACCACGTATGAGGGCAGAACCCACATCTTCAAGACCCCAGAGGGGGCGCAGGAGTTCATCAAGAAGATCCAAGAAGAGACTGGTGTGAGCTAAGCATGAACAAAATATAAGGTAGAATATTTAAGCATTTGCACAGGCATCTGACTGACTTGAAGCAAATAGCAAGTTTACAAAATATAGATTGTATTATATATTAAAAAAAAACAAAAAAAAACTGATGTACAAAGTTGCTAAAAATTTTGGAGTTAAGTTGGAAAACTACAGAAGAGAGTTAATGTTATGTCATTAAAAGTAGCAGAGTTAGGGTGATTGGGAGGATGAAGAAGGAGTGGCTTTGGCTGGTCCTTGTGGGTGTGGAACGGTCGATGGCTATATCGGGAGACGGAATTTTTTTTTTGATTTTGGGGGGATTACCACAAATGTGGGAAGGGGGAATTTGTTTGTGTGTAGTTTGTAGGATGAATGTTCAACCACTCATTTTTTTGCTTCTCTGTATGAGCATGTTTACACTGCAAGGTAATCCCAAACTCCCTATTGATCATAAACCAAAGCGTTAATCTTAATTTAACTTCATGGAATTGCAGAGGTCTACAAAAATTAAAAAAACTTAAACAAGTTATGAATAAAATAAAAGACATGGGTTCAAAAATTGTGTTTTTACAAGAAACTCATCTAATAGAGGAGGATGTAAAAAGAATTAGGAGTAGATGGCAAGGAAGTGTTTTCACCTCATCATTTTCATCCCGAGCCAGGGGAGTTATGACTCTCATACATAAATCAGTCCCATTTCAAGTGAAAAATGTAATTGGAGACAAATTTGGAAGATATTTAATCATTCAAGGATCTTTGTTATTAGAAAATATAAATTTGGTAAACTTATATGGTCCCAATATAGATGATCAAAAGTTCTTTGCTAATTTATTTCTTATCTTATCGTCACTTACAGGGCAACATATAATAGCAGGGGATTTTAATTGTACATTGAATCCTGGTATTGATAGATCAACAGGACTGGACTGTACGCACAATGGATATAGGATGACCATTATTCATTTTATGAAAGAATTGAGATTGCTAGATATATGGAGAGAAATGAATCCACAAGTTAAAGCCTACTCTTGTTATTCCAATACCTACAAGACTTTCTCACGTATTGATTATTTTTTGATCTCCGTAGAATTAAGGTCCAAGATTCAAAACTGCTTTTATGATAACATTGTGATCTCTGATCATGCACCCTGCTGTCTAATATATGTAGATAAGAAATTGACAAAGGAACCAGGTAGATGGCAATTTCAGCATAAATGGCTTCAGGATGAGGAATTTGTTAAGTACATAGAAAAACAGATAGATGAGTTCTTTGACATCAATACTACACAAACATCAGCATGTGTAAAGTGGGAGGCTTTCAAAGCTTTTATTAGGGGACATATTATTAGTTATACAGGTTCAAAATCTAAGAAGACTCGAGAGGAGAGAGCCCAATTGGAACATAAAATAAAAATTCTTCAAGAAAAAGTATATGCAGGAAGTGATCCAAGGTTGGAGAACGAATTACTGATTTTGAGAGCTGAATATGACAAAAAATCAGCGAATAGAGCTGCCTCGAGTCTTCTAAGATTGAAACAATCTTTTTATGAACAAGGTGAAAAATCAGGAAAATTATTGGCATGGCAGATTAAACAATTAGAATTTAAAACACCAATTACCAATATTATAAGTAATGGACAGGTAGTTATAGATCCTTTAGAAATTAATAGAGCCTTTAGAGATTACTATGAAAAATTATATGATACCAAAAATGAATCTGACTTAACAAAACTAAATGGGTTTTTGAACGAACTATCTATACCGTGTATTTCAAATGAAAACAGGGAGATACTGGAGTCTAAAATTAGTCAAGAAGAAGTTGGGCTAGCCATTGATAATATGAAACCAGGAAAAAGTGCAGGACCAGATGGTCTTCCAGTTGACCTTTATAAAAAATTTAAGAATAAATTAATAAAACCTTTTTTGGAAATGGTTTTAGAAGCATTTCAAAATAGTAATTTACCATCATACATGAATAATGCCTTAATTATACTGTTGCCAAAACCAGGTAAACCCTCTAATAAATGTGAAAATATGAGACCAATAAGCCTATTAAATGCCGACCTTAAGATAATCTGTAAAATTTTAGCAAGACGAATACAAGAAATTTTACCAAATATTATTAATCGAGATCAGAATGGCTTTATAAAGGGAAGACAAGGCTTCCATAATGTAAGAAGACTATTTAATATTATTTATTCTAATAAAGAAGCACCGGATACAGCTCTCCTATCACTGGATGCCGAAAAGGCCTTTGATAGAGTCGAATGGCCCTTTCTTTTTGAAGTCTTACAAAGGTTTGGACTTGGAAATAATTTCATAAAATGGGTTCAGATAATATATAATAATGCTACAGCAGAAATCCTTACAAATAACAATATTTCAAAATCAATAAAAATCAATAGAGGATGTCGACAAGGCTGTCTACTTTCACCTTTACTGTTTACTATGGCAATTGAACCTTTAGCGATGGCGATACGTCTACAGTCACAAATATATGGAATTAAAGTTGGACCAACAGAACATAAAATCTCCCTGTATGCCGATGACATAATTTTGTTTATGTCGAATCTTAAAAAATCAATTCCGACCTTGTTGAATCTAATAAAGAATTTTGGGGAAATATCAGGATATAAAATAAATAAAACTAAATCTTCAATATTAATGCTAAATGAGACCCAGAGAAATTACCCAGCCCCTGAGGTAAATCAATTCAATGTTGTAAATCAGTTTAAATATTTAGGAATCCAAATTGTGCCTAAGCTAGAATCAGTCGCCAGTGTCAATTATGAAGCCTTAATGACAGATATTAATGAGTTACTTCAGAGATGGATGTCACTACCAATGTCGATGATCGGGAGAATCAATATACTTAAAAGTAATATCTTACCTAAAATACTTTATTTATTTCAATACATTCCCTTACCACCACCTTTAGATTTATTCTCAAGAATTAAAAAAAAGTTAGTGGAATTTATATGGAACAACAGGAGGGCTAGATTACGTTTGTCTTTATTATATTTACCATTTGATCGTGGAGGTCTGAAATGTCCAAATTTTATGTTGTATTATTGGTCGGCACAACTGAGGTCTATGACATATTATTTTTCATCAAATGATCTCCCTCACTGGACTGAAATGGAATCATACAATTTGCCTTTACCTCTTCCCATATTCATATATTCAGACTCGGCAAAAAAATTACAGAAACAAGTTAAAAACCCATTTGTAAAACATATGATTAAAATATGGTGTGAAACTAAAAAATATTTAAAAGAACCACACTTACTGTCACAATTTAGTCCAATATGGGGTAATCAATATTTTAAACCAGGGAGAGCGGATGCTGTGTTTAAAGTATGGAGTTTAAAAGGGATCCAAAAAATTCAAGATTTATATTTGTCATGTTCAGATAACATAATGTCTTTTGAAGAGCTGAGGATCAAATTTAATCTTAATAGAACACATTTTTTTAAATATCTTCAACTTAGGAACTTTATTCGATCAAACCAAAATAATGCTCTCACTCGACCTATTTATTCATCCTTGGAAAAAATGTTGATGAAAGATAGTAAAAGAAAGGGTATTATTTCAGAGTTTTATAACTCATTGACACTATCCTCAAGTGAAAACTCACAGAAAAGATTAAACTACTGGAAAGAAGATCTGCAAACTGAAATTTCAGAGGAACAATGGGAATTGGCTTGTACAGAAGCTCAAACCAAATCAATAAATGTACGTCTTAAATTGATACATTTTAAATGGTTAATGCGGATGTATGTTACACCAGTGGAGTTAAATAGATATAACAAAAACATACCAGATACATGCACAAAATGCATGGAAAGTAAAGGAACTCTATTTCATTGTTTATGGGAATGTAGAATAATTAGAATGTTTTGGGAAGACGTGAGGGTAACAATTGAAAAAATAATTTCAAAACAAATCATATTGAATCCTAAACTGTTTTTGTTGGGCCTGTACCCAAAAAAGCATAACTTTAATAAAAGTGAAAGAACATTCATAGACCTCAGTTTGCTTAATGCCAAAAAATGTATTGCATTACTGTGGAAAAAGACTCATAGACCAGATGTGACTCAGTGGTTAAGACAGATGTTAACAAACCTTCCATTAGAAAGAATAACATATATACTGAAATCAAAGGAAAGTGTGTTTGAGAATATATGGAGACCTTTTATTGATTATGTAAAAAATTTAAACATAACTCTTGAAGAAGAAGGTGAATGATGTGTGCGGACCTTGTAAATTCCAAACTGGTGAACATAATATGTATACTTATGTAATGGATTGTCTAGCTCCGTACTGTGGGTGTTTATATATTTACATATTTATTCCATCTAGCTACAATGCTCTGCACTGTGTGTTCATATATTCATATATTTATTCCATCCAGCTACAATGCTCTGCACTGTGTGTCTGTGTGTGTGTGTATATATATATATTTTATAGTAATACGTACATATGTTTATTAGCTGCTCTTGCTTGCTTGTTTTTTTTTTCTTGCCTTCTGATTGTTGCTCTGAGTGTTGCTATCCCTGTGCTGTTGCAATCCTGGAATTTCCCCATTGTGGGACTAATAAAGGCTTATCTTATCTTATCTTAGACTAAACAGAGGAGCATTGTTGAAGACTTGATTTTGTTGGTGGTTGTAGGTGTTTTTAGTGCATTTTTTTTTGTAGTACTTTAGTGTTAGTGTTTGATTGCTTGTGTTATGTTTGTTAAAAAAAAGGTTCAATAAAGATATTGTGGAAAAAAAACAAAAAAAAAAAACAATGTGAACCTTTGCAGAACCAGGGTGAAAATGTAAGCTGAATTTAGATCAGTTTGAAGTTACCAGATTATGGAAAACAGAACGCAAATTTATGGGGAAAATTAAACTAATTATATGGAAAATTATGGATCACTCTTAAGAAAATGAAAACAGAATTTTAATGAAAAGAAGAGTTATGTTAAGTGCTCTTTAATTTTGCATCTGATCAGATACTGAATTATTCTCAAATCTCAGACGTTTTATTCAGCAAGTGAATGAAGAATGCAGCTCATGTGATCAGGTTGAAAATCCTTCTGCGTCGTCGTCTCCTCGAAGTTTTTGATGTGGAATAGTGCCAAAAGCCGGAATATTTGACTAGCAAATATTCTTTGATACAAGATGAGATTTGTATGTTTGACCACAAGGGCTGCGGTCCAGCTCAAGACGTCTCCTTTTCGTGGCGTGTGGATTTCTTCAGCTGCGTGTCTTGGCCTGGATGGATCTGCGGCCTCTCACGAGGGAATTCTTGAATAATTACACATCTAATCCAATAGCAAAATTAAAAGTCTTCTATGACTTTGTGGAGATGAACTTAGCTTCTAGTACGTAGTTGGTCAATGAAATTAAGAATAAAGTCAAGATTAAAAATGGCAAGTTTAAAGAAAGTTTAACAAGAAAAAATTATAAAAATAAAAATCTAGAAATGGAGTTTGACTCCAAATTTAGAATTTGAGCTCAAGAAAGGAAAGGATTAATTCCTAGAAGTTTAAAGAAAAACAAGAAAAATACGTGGGAGAAATGTCCTTTGTTTTCCCATGGTGCTGTGCAGTCATCCGGTGTGAAGACAAGACAAAGGGACAAAGAGCAGAGCCGAAAGAGACAAAAGAGACTGAAAGAGGGCGTTGTTCCCTTTTTAGCTGGGGCCCGCGAAAGTGATTGACACTTTCGCGGGCCTCCGTGATTGACAGGAGCCCCCAGCCAATAGACTTCCTTTGTGGGCGGGTTTTATGAACTGTAGTCCAATGACAGGCTTTTGTCTGCGAGGAACCAATGGAATGGAGGAGCTGGAGCCCAGTAAATGCTGGGTGATACTTGATACCGGTCCCCATGGAAACACACAATTTTAATACACTGGGGATTCCTTAACCTACTTATATATAAAGTCTAAGCTAGCCTTAGTGATTCATGCAACTTTATAACTAGTGCTTTTAAATTAACATGCAAGAATAAATATTCATTTAAACCTTTTAACATGCACATATCTAAAATCAAGGATTGATATATTTCAAACCCATTATTGATTGTCCACATCAAAACATCAGAGTCCACCTGCTTTCCATGGTGTCCTGAAAAAAGGAAGATGTTGAGAAGTGAGTCTTAACAAAGATGTGATTAAAGGTTCACTGGTTAACCCCTTGCACTCTGGTCAATTTCCCTAAAAACGCCAAAAAATAACGTACCCAAAGTAAATCAAAAGCTGTTCTTCAACCCTTTGCAGCATCTTCATGGGGTTGGTCTCATTTAAAAGAAAACACTTTGATTTTTTTTGGCAAAACAGTCATAATCTCTCTAAGTGCTCCGGCCACTGAGTAACAGTCATCTAAACATACTGAACTTGAAGAAAATAAATTTCACCTGGGTGTTTTTTTGGATACAAATGCTTGCAAATAACACACAGCTGTCAGATCCGGGCTGGAAAATGCAACAGAAATGTAGAACCAAGTGTTATCCAGCTGAGGTCAAAATTTTGTAACAATACCACTAAAAATGAATATATTACACAGCTTTTTTCTTAGGTTGTTCCCAGGCGTTTTTGAACTGTGCCAAATTGTGCCAAATGGCGCAGTTTGGAAAAACGTCTGTAACTTTTGAATGATTCAATATAGAAGCTTCATCTTTGGCTCTAATGAAAGGTGAAGGGCTGTGTGTGTGTGTGTGTGTGGGGGGGTTGTTTATTCATTCATGAATGAATGAATGAACAAACAAGCCCCCACACACAAAGAAGCATGCCACGTAAAAAATGTGTGGCTTTTTTTTTTTTACAAGAAAAAAATAACCTACAGTGCAATAAAAATTATACTAAAATATCTGTAATGTAGAAGATAACAATTCCCCCCCCGCTACAGAGGACGGACATCGTCCATCAACACATGACGGACCGCGGCCGTGCGCCGTGGTCTACTACGCACAGTTGTACTAAAATATCTGCAATAATATCTGCAATTCGCTACAGAAGAGTAGCGGCGGGGGGGGGGGGGGTTGTTCACGGTCCGGACGCGGCGCATAGACCGTGTCCAGTCCGTGCGCCGCGGTACACGGTCCGTGCGCCGCGGTCTTCATGTTGCGATGACGCACAGTTGTAATTTACCGATCGGTCAAAAGTCATTTTGATTACAATTTTCAGGGATAAAGAATAATTTAGCTTATAACACTTACCTGTCCACAACAGCAGTGTCGCTGGCGAACTTCTCTTCCTCATTGTCAGACGAACATGACGCTGGGCCGCTTGTTACGGACTCGTGGTTCTGGTCACGTGACCCGGTCAAACCATAATTCCATTATTGCGGTTTTGCGCTTCCATGATTGCGGTTTTGGCGAACGATTTTTCAAAACAAATAACAACAGTAGTAAGAAAAAAAGACTGGCGAACGCGTGTGTGTCACCCAGCGGCTTAGACAAAACAGATTTTACGCAAGGGACGCACGCTTTTGAACTTCTGTGCTTCAATTGGCTCGCTGTATTTGCAGCCATTGGTAGGCGGGTCCTTCTTGCTAGGTTTTCAGTCATTGGTTCTTCAAGGTTTCAGAAACCCAATTCAAGGCTCTTATTAGTTGAATGAGAGGTCAATCACATCTAAACCAATCAAAGCACTCCTTTGGCTTTCTGTTCGCGGCTGTGTCTGTAGTGGAAGAATGGAAATGCAGCTTTTTTTTTCAGTGCTCACTAGGACGGCCCTCGTGCGCCCTAGGCCGCAGAGACGTGACCGCCCGCGGTACACCGGAGTGCAAGAGGTTAAATCCAGCGTGTCCCAGAGTTGCCAGTAGGGGGCAATGTTGAGCTGTGGATATTTTGTAGTGACCATAGGGCGCTCCACAAGAGTCTGTTCTTTGTCTCCAAGTTTTATGGGCCAATAAAATGTTCAGGAGGAATTCCTGAGACTGGTTTAACAAGGGAATGTGAGTTAAGCTGTGGTCCTGGGATGAAAGAGCAGTTCCTGGCTGTCCTTTTCCTGAGTGAAACAATGTCTTTAAGCTGAAGAATAATTTTTATTGATGAGCCAAAGTGAGATGTTGCAACACTGGAGAGATCTGAAAATGGCTGTGCACCAATGCTTCCCATCCAACCTGATGGAGCTTGAGAGGTGCTGCAAAGAGGAATGGGTGAAACTGCCCAAAGATAGGTGTGCCAAGCTTGTAGCATCATACTAAAAAAAAAAAAAAAAAAAAAAAACTTGAGGCTTTAATTGCTGCCAAAGGGGCACCAACAAAGTATTGAGCAAAGGCTGTGAATACTTATGTACATGTAATTACTTAGATTTTTATTTGTAATACATTTTCAAAAATCTAAAAAAACCCCAATTTTTTTCACATTGTCATTATGGTGTATTTGTAGAATTTTGAGGGGGAAAATGAATTTAATCCCTTTTGGAATAAGGTTGTAACATAACAAAATGTGGAAAAAGTGAAGTGCTATGAATACTTTCTGGGTGCACTGTAACCACAGCCAGATGCAGCACAAGACTACTCACCTGGAGACTACATCAGCCAGGACAGGACTCCAGATCAATAAGAAGAAGACGGAGCTGATGAAGATTAACATCACTGCCAACACACCAGTCACAGTTGGAGGAAAGCCCATCAGACAGTTGGAGCCCTTTGTCTACCTGGGAAATGTGGTGGATTGACAGGGGGCCACAGACCGAGACCTCACAGCCAGGATCGGCAAGGCAAGAGCAGCTTTTATTATGCTGAAGAA
Source organism: Pholidichthys leucotaenia (assembly GCA_020510985.1). Classification (NCBI taxonomy): domain Eukaryota; kingdom Metazoa; phylum Chordata; class Actinopteri; order Cichliformes; family Pholidichthyidae; genus Pholidichthys; species Pholidichthys leucotaenia. The sequence continues at coordinate 212,859,095 of CM035846.1, read as the reverse complement.
TATCTGGGCATCAAAAGAGATCTGCACGAGAACAAAACTTTGCATCTTCAACTCTAATGTCAAGTCTGTTCTACTTTATGGATGTGAGACCTGGAGGACAACAAAGATGATTCAGCAGAAGATCCAGACTTTCTTTAACACATGCCTGAGGTGCATCTTTAACATCAGGTGGCCAGAGAAGATCAGGAATGAAGACCTGTTGGAGCGAGCGGGACAGAAACCAGTGGCAGAACAGATTCTACGGAAGTGGGGCTGGATTGGACACACCCTCAGGAAACCAGCATCACACACCAAGTCCTGACCTCAAACCCGCAAGGGAAGAGAATGAGAGGCCGGCCTCGAAACAGCTGGAGGTGAGACACTGAGGCAGAGCTGAAACAACAGGGAACAAACTGGAGGGGAGTAGAGAGAGCAGCCCAGAACCGAGTGCAGCGGCGAGGGTTCATCAATGGCCTATGCTCCATGGCGAGCTATGGGCTTAACTAACTACTAACTACTGATTTACAGGTACAGGAGCAGAGTCAGTGTCAGTAGATTAGGAAAGTTCAACAGTTTGTAAAACAGAAAAAAATGAAACAGCTTTCATTGTGCACTAATTTATTGTATTTAGCTTAGTAAATACCATATTGTGGGACAACCCCCACAGACTAAGGACAGACAGCTCGTTACTCCTGGTTATTTTCCGCAGCACTAGTGTGATGTTAATGTGCTATTCATGCTTTGTGTTCACACGTCCTGTCCTCACTGTGACCTAGAGACAGATCAATATGTAGATGTGACTTGTCACCTCTTTGTCCTGCAAGCTGGAGCAGGGGCTGGCAATCTGCCTATTTGATATGTATGTCTCTCTCATATGCAAATGCCCATGCTCTTTCATGCATTGTCTGTAACTGGTATAAATACCACACATATCCTGTAACTCACTGTCTCTGCTACTGCTCAACTGACTGCACTTGTCTCCACGCTACTGAGAGCCCTTCAGGGCTCACTCTGGTGCGCTCTGCACAGCACTGGAGTGAGCTCGTGTTGGCGATGTGATTCAATAAAGGCACTTTAAACTCCTCAGTTCGCCGCTTATTATTCCATGTTGCCACAGTATTTGCATTATGTCTTATATTTATTTATGTCTCTTTTTTTAAAACAGGAAAGGTCCAGAGATGAGCTTGATCTCCTGTTTTAACATTCACCCACATCCTGGTCTTCAGAAGAATTGGTGATGAAGTAACGAGGAGAGAACAGCATCTGCTCCTGGAGGAAGTCCAATGTTATTGTTAATGATTTGAGCATTATGAGCTATAACCAGCCTGGGAATTGGAAATATTAGATGGCTAATAAATTGTTATGGGGTCCTTTTTTCTAAAACTCATAGCATCATTCATTTTTTACACATTTTAACACTTTTAGCATATTTTACTATGATTTTTTATTTCAAATATCTGTAGTTTTTTAAGCTATCCATTTGATCTTATCCAGTCCAATAAGTCTTTGAATTTATTTTTTAAACCTTTATACAATTCCCATTGAAGCATTGAGATTTATTCTGAAAAGTGCTGTTTAAATACAGCTTCACTACTCTGTACATTGATAGTATCACAGAAACTGGCTCAGACTATGTTTTTGGTAAATTGCTGTGAGGGACTGTGTATTGCTTTAAATGAGACACCCCACAATATTTTTTTTAATTTGTTTTGGCATCTTATTTATTCTGCAGATTTTAATGGAGTTCTTATCTGTAAGTACAAACATGTTGTTGCACCTTTTGCCCACATGGCATTTTTGCTCTGATTGTGAGCTAAGGAATATTGAATTTGCCAGTGGATTGTGGGAGTTGTAGTTGAAAGTAGCAATATACCTCAGCAGTGGCTCAGGAGGTAGAACAAGTTGTCCAATAACCAGAGGGTTGGCGGTTTGAATCCCTCTCTCCCCAGCTATCCTGCTGTTGTGTCCCTGGGCAAGATACTTTACCCACCTTGCCTCCAGTGTCCATGACACTAGTATGAATGTGTATAAATGTTCAGTAGTGGTTGAAGAGGCCGTTGGCATGGATTGGCAGCCATGTTTCCATCAGTCTGCCCCAGGGCAGCTGTGGCTACAGAAGGAGCTTACCATTACAGAATTTATCATTGGATGTGGAGTGAATGAATAATGTATCCATTGTAAACCATCTTTGAGTGTTCATAAAAAGCACTATATAAATCTGATTCATTATTATTATTATTATTATTATTATTATTATTATTACCTTTGAAAAATGTCTGTATGGAAGAAAATGGAGAGTGTAATATCTGTAAAAGTCCTTTATTAAAAGGAGCAACAAACTTTGTACGGTGACAATTCAACTGTACAACACTGGATTTGAGTCACATATTTAAAATAATCTAATCCATTTATCTGCATTGAAGTTACACGTTCATGTTGAAATTATTAATTTTCATTAGGAGAAAGACAGTAAGCTCTTTAACTTATAAAGAGATGTGATGGTGTTCAGGGTGCTAAAACTTAACTCACAATTTCACATATGATGAGAAAAACTTTGCTCCCATTTATTTAAAATCGGTGAAATCAAGATACTGAAAGAGTACGGTCACGTGTACTTGAATGAAAGCATCAGGATTTTTTTTTTCCTGTTTTTCTTTTTTGGCTCAGTGAATACTTATTACTGTTATTCAGTTAAATTTAGTATATCAAGTAATTTTGAGGGATCACTTGTTTACTACATTTTCTTTAAATAACTTTTTGAGTTGAATCTAGTGAATACTGATAGTTAATAGGGACATGATCGCAGAATGAGTTTACAATAATATTGTTTAGAAAAACTTATAAACTTATAAACTGGTGCTCTAGTCATTCCTCCTGTTCAGTCGCTCATGTTTAAAGGTGAAGATCCATTCATTCCAGTGTGTTGTTGATGTTCTCCTCTGCCTGGGAGGACGTCTGTTACACTGGAAAAGAGAGCAGCAAACACACTGAGAACTGGAACAGATCTGTTCAAGTGTGCTTCCATTGATAAAGTGAAGGTGGAAACTGACACATGCAGTCAGGATGAAGAGCAGCAGGATCCTGATGGTCGCCTCCTCCCTGTCAGAGGAGACAGAGGTGAAGTCAGGAGTTTTTACAGTGAAATAATTCAGTTACATGATGGCATCAAACAGAAACCTGTCTGGAGTCTACAGTCTACTACACCTTGTACCTACACCCTATTAGGGCCCCTCAATACAACATGGAGAGCTTTGAGATGTAGAACCAATTTTTGATCTTAGGGATGGTTTTGGAGATCAGTGTGTGTTTTGGACTGAGTCAAAACTCTGGGGAAAGTGTGGAGATCACTAAATATCATTGATAGATCAAAGACTGGCCAGATCTGCACCTCTGTGTAAAGGGGATAGTACACTCATATCTATGTTCCAGGGTCTGATCTGGATAGTTTATGGATTTGCAGTAAAATGTATTGGAACAAACAACCTCTGTGGTCTTACTGAGTGGAGGACTTGCTGACTTCTAATAAAATCATATAGAAAACAGTAAAAAGAAATACATATTTCCTGAGCCAGAGTTGACAATGATGTGAACACTGATTTATATTAGATACAATTATAAATTCACTTAGACCCATAAACCTGGTTCTTCTCTTTTCAGAAATTAATCTTTAAAAAATAATTACGTTTAATGTATTTATGGCTGTGTCATGGTCTGGTCTGCTCGTCATTCCCAGCTGCATGCACACCTGGTCCTCATTACGCCTGGCCTATTTCTACTGCGCTGCCTGTATCGGCACTGCGGAGATGTCTCACTGCGCTCCAGATGAGCTTCATCGCCATTCTCTACAGACCGTCGTTGTCTCAGCCCAAGCCTGCTTCAATCATCTCCGGAGAATCCCTCCAGCTGCTCACGTAAACTCCAACTTTCAACTCACCTTGTCTTCAGTCCCCTGTGCACAAGCAGAGTCCGTGGCAGTGGAATCTTCCTCTGTTCCTCCTTGGCGGCGGATTCCTTCCTCTCTTCCCTCGCACTAACACTCCCTAGACACTCACCTGCAGGAGCTGCACTCCCACCAGAAGGGCACTGTCTTCCTGGCCGTAGCCGTCGTGCTGAACCTGAGCCTCTCACCATCTGCTCCCACAGTAAGCAACAGTGTAACTGTCTACCTCCAGCCGTGACACCCACTAACCTGATCTCTCTGTGTGTCCATAGGGTTGCCAGGCCGTACGGTGTCCCACTCTGTCCCTGCAGCTCCAGCCTGCACTTACACACATCAACACACACTTTTGTTGTTAATAAACTTAATTGCATCTATTTGGAGTCTGTGTTTTGTCACTGGATCACTGAACCATGTCAGTACATCTCCGCCAGAACGACCCAGCTGACAGCGCTTTGGTGCGCCCTGTCAACCACATGGAGATCTGAATTGATCAATTAGCTTATCAGCAGCAATCCATTATTACTCAATTAGCTCATGTCATTGACCGGTTAGACCGGCTAACTAACTCCCAGTCTTTTCCCCAGACTTGATCCATTTCCAGCAGCTCCTCGGCTCCTGCTAGCGTACCGGCTAACCAACTCAGACAGGGACCCCCGGCTCAGCTCACTCCTGTTCCTACACCCAACCGCTTTAGCGGCAAGCTAGGAGAGGCCAGGGGTTTCGTCATGCAGTGCGAGGTCATTTTCCAGAGGGTGCCGGAGGACTTCACAACTGACCACAGTAAGATCGGTTATATGATCAGCTTGTTGGAGGAAGAGCGCTAGCATGGTCTTACGCTGTGATGGCTAGAGCTAATTATGCTAGCCTGACTTACGGCCAGTTTATTGGGGAATTTAATGAGGTGTTTGACCATTCAGACCGAGACAGTGTTCTTACCTCTCGGCTGTTAAACTTGAGACAGGGTACTCAGGCTGTAGCAGATATGCCATTGACTTCCGGGTAGCGGCTACCGAGGTAGGATGGGAAGACGTTTCCCTCTGTAGCATTTTCATTCAGAGTCTCAGCCCTAGCCTTCAGGATGAGTTAGCTCCCTTAGAGAAGCCGACTAAGCTATCAGCGCTAATTTCCCTAGCCATTAGTCTAGATAATAGGCTGAGGGAACGGGCAGTGGAGCGTAAAGCCTATGGCTGCTCAGGGTCCCAGCATCGTCACGTCCCTCTGACCTCCCAATTGGCCCTTCCACCTCCTGATTCCTCTGTCACCCCGGAACCTATGGTAGTAGGACAGTCCAAGCTGTCTTCGGCGGAGAAACAGTGCCGCCGTGAATTAGGGTTGTGCCTCTATTGCTGGAGCGAGGATCATGAGGTAACATGTTGCCAGCTTCGGCCAAAAGGGGGAGTCCATGCGTTGCTGTAGGCCCTACAGCAACGCACGGACTCACCTCAGCCTAATCCCCTGTCTAGCCTCCTTCTCCCTATTTCGTTCCTACATAAACATACTGAAATACCCACACAGGCTTTAATCGACTCAGGGGCAGAGCAAAGTTTTATTTCTAGAGACCTGGCAACCCGTTTGGGGCTTCGCTGTTTTCTCCTTGAGTCTCCGCTACGGCTGATCGCACTATCTAAAGCCTCTATGGTCATAGTGCCCCAGCGAACTGCCCCAGTGTCCATCATTGTATCTGGAAATCATCGGGAGGAGTTACAGTTCTTTGTGTTGCCCATTTCATCATTCCTAGTCATCCTTGGTTTTCCCTGGTTACGCCTCCATAATCCCACTATTGATTGGCGCTCGGGTAGTATTAAATCATGGAGTTCGTTTTGCCTCAGCGCCTGCCTCCAATCAGCTGCTTGCTCGCCGTCCATGCCCTTGGGGGCTCCCACCACCCTGCCCCCAACCTGTCTAGTGTTCCCCCTGAATATCATGATCTTGGAGTCGTCTTTAGCAAGACCCAGGCCCTATCCCTTCTCCCCCACCGGCCGTATGATTATGCCATAAACCTCCGGCCGGGGGCGCCGCTTCCATCTAGCACGCTGTACAGCCTTTCCCCACCGGAGCGGACAGCTATGGAGGCCTATATCAAGGAATCTCTGAGCTCTAGCATAATTTGTCCATCCTCTTCGGCAGTGGGGGCAGGGTTTTTCTTTGTTGGCAAGAAGGATGGCTCTTTGAGACTGTGTACTGATTTCAGGGAATTGAACATTACCATCAAGGACAAATACACTCTTCCTTTACTTAACACTGCCTTTGACTCTCTCCAGGGGGTGTCCTGGTTCTCCAGACTGGATCTGTGCAACGCCTACCATCTGGTGCGGATCCGTGAAGGAGATGAGTGGAAGACAGGTTTTCGGACCCCTAGTGGTCATTTTGAATATCTGGTGATGCCTTTCGGTCTAACCAATGCACCTGCTGTTTTTCAACGGCTTATCAATGATGTGCTAAGGGACTTCCTGGGTGTTTTTGTTTTTGTTTACTTGGATGACATTTTAATCTTCTCCCGATCTCTAAAGGAACACCGGGTGCATGTGAGGTGAGTGCTGCAGCGGCTGTTGGAGAACCAACTATATGTCAAGGCTGAAAAATGTGAGTTCCATACCTCCAAAACATCCTTTCTGGGGTTTATTATCTTGCACAAGGAGATTCTCCTGGATCCTGGCAAAATTAAGGTGGTGGTAGAGTGGCTGACCCCTTCCTCCAGAAAACAGCTCCAGCAGTTCCTGGGGTTTGCTAACTTCTACCGCCGGTTCATCAAGAACTACAGCAGCCTGGCTTTTCCCCTGACTAGTCTTACGTCGATCAAGGTACCTTTCCAGTGGTCTGAGGAGGCGGCTACGGCCTTTGTGGTCCTCAAGAGGCATTTCTCCGAGTCCCCCATCCTGGTGCAGGTGGATCCTAATCTTCAGTGTCTAGTGGAGGTGGACGCCTCAGATTCTGGAGTGGGTGCCGTTCTATCCCAGCGCTCCCCGGTGGATGGTAAGGTCCGACCGTGTGCCTTCTTCTCTTGGCAGTTGTCCCCTGCTGAGCGCAACTACAGTATTGGCGACAGGGAGCTTCTGGCTGTTAAACTGGCACTGGAAGAGCGGCAACATGGGCTGGAGGGGTCCTCGCAGCCGTTCGTGGTTTGGACGGACCACAGGAACTTGGCGTACCTCCGGACGGCCAAGCACCTGAATGCTCGCCAGGCCCGCTGGTCCTTGTTTTTTTGTCGCTTTGATTTTACCATCACGTACTGCCCCGGGTCCAAAAACACCAAGCCGGACACCCTCTCCAGGCAGTTCGCTATGGATGCCTTGGAACCTGAGGATCATCCCGTCCTTCCCGCCTCCTGTGTCGTGGGCGCCCTCTCGTGGGGGATTAAGGAGAAGGTCTGGAGGGTGCAAGAGACTGAGATGGACCCGGGGGGGGGGGGGGTGTCAGCGGGTAAGATGTTTGTCCCATCAGCCCTCTGGGGCAACGTTATCCATTGGGCCCACTCCTCTAAGTTTGCCTGCCACCCGGGGAGACAGCGCACGCAGGAGCTTCTGCAATGTTCATTCTGGTGGCCTTCTCTTCAAAAGGACATCAGGGAGTACGTCCGTGCTTGCCCCCAGTGTGCCACCGGCAAGTCCCCATCATCCTCTCCAGCTGGGTTGCTCCATCCTCTCCCGGTTCCTGGCAGGCCCTGGTCCCATGTGGCGTTGGATTTCGTTACCAGCCTCCCTCCTTCCAACAACCATACTGCAATTCTCACCGTAGTGGACAGACTCTCCAAGGTGGCCCATTTTGTTCCCCTTCTGGGTCTGCCTACGGCTAAGGAGACAGCGGACCTGTTGGTTCAACATGTGGTGAGACTGCACGGGATCCCCCTGGACATTGTCTCCGATCGGGGGCCTCAGTTTATCTCTCAGGTGTGGAGGTCATTTTGTAACGCCCTTGGGGCCACGGTGAGCCTGTCATCCGGGTATCATCCTCAATCAAATGGCCAGTGTGAACCAACCAACCAGGAGTTGGAGGCGGCACTGCGGTGTGTGGCATCTACCAACTCAGCCTCCTGGAGCTCATATCTGTCATGGATCGAGTACGCCCACAACTCGACGGTTTCATCAGCCATAGGTATGTTCCCTTTTCAGGCTTTGCTTGGGTATTCTCCCCCCTTGTTTCCTGAAGAAGAAGGTGACATCGCCGTACCATCTGTCCAGGTGCACCTGAGACGCTGTCGATGACTGTGGAGGGCTACCTGGGTAGCGCTGCGCCGCACGGCTGAACGCAATTCCTCAGTGGCCAACCGTCACAGGGTCCCAGCTCCTTCTTATCAGGTGGGCCAGCAGGTTTGGTTATCGACTAAAAATATCAATTTGAAGGCTGAGCGCAGGAAGATGGCAAAACGTTTTATTGGGCCCTTTTGCTATCTCCCGCATTATTAACCCTGTGTCTGTGCCACTTGATCTCCCCCCCTGCTTCCGCATATGTCCCACGTTCCATGTCTCCCAAGTCAAGCCTGTGTCTTCCAGCCCCCTGTGTCCTCCTCCCAGGTCTCCATCTCCTCCGAGGATGATCGACAGCAGCCCGGCGTGGGGCGTGACTGCCATCCTGGATGTCCGTCGCCAGGGCCGCAGCCTGCAATATCTGGTGGACTGGGAGGGCTGTGGTCCGGAGTCCATGTCCTGGGTGCATCCCGCCCTCGTGCTGGATAAGGATCTTATCATGGAGTTCCATCGGACGCATCCAGGTAGGCTGGAACGACTGCCAAGAGGCGCTCGTTAGGGGGGGAGTACTGTCATGGTCTGGTCTGCTCGTCATTCCCAGCTGCGTGCACACCTGGTCCTCATTACGCCTGGCCTATTTCTACCGCGCTGCTCGTACCGGCAGTGCAGAGATGTCTCACTGCGCTCAAGACAAGCTTCATCGCCATTCTCTACAGACCGTTGTTGTCTCAGCCCAAGCCTGCTTCAATTGTCGCCGGAGAATCCCTCCAGCTGCTCACGTAAGCTCCAACTTTCAACTCACCTTGTCTTCAGTCCCCTGTGCACAGGCGGAGTCCATGGCGGCGGAATCTTCCTCTGTTCCTCCTTGGCAACGGATTCCTTCCTCTCTTCCCTCGCACTAACACTCCCTAGACACTCACCTGCAGGAGCTGCACTCCCACCAGTAGGGCACTGTCTTCCTGGCCATAGCTGTCGTGCTGAACCTCAGCCACTCACCATCTGCTCCCACAGTAGCAACAGCGTAACTGTCTACCTCCAGGCGTGACACCCACTAACCCAATCTCTTTGTGTGTCCATAGGGTTGCCAGGCTGTACGGTGTCCCACTCTGTCCCTGCAGCTCCAGCCTGCACTTACACACATCAACACACACGTTTGTTGTTAATAAACTTAATTGCATCTATTTGCAGTCTGTGTTTTGTCACTGGGTCACTGACCATGTCAGGCTGAAACGTTACCACAGCAGTCTACTCTTCACATGTACTACACATTTGTTTAAAAAATAAAGTACAGTATACATGTCTCAGATTTTTGCTTATGTTTAGTGAGATTTACTCACTTCACATGAAAATATAGAATAATTTATTCTGATGAAGCTCTAAGTATGCTCTGAATATGTTCATCATGTTAATACAATCATGTTTCTGTACATCTTGTGATATGTTACAGATTATAAATTACCATGCAAACAATATTGTACTAATACTGTGGATGAGATCTGTGTAGTTAATAATGAAACAGACAAAACTGGGCAGTTATTGATCATCTGCTGTCACATGGCAAATGTGACAATAAGTCTTATGACAGTGGTTTTTATCAGTACATTAAATGTAATATTAGGCTGCCACAAATCTAAAGTGTGGCAGTTTTGATGGATAATCTATAGATTATATCTAAAGTCATTTTTAAGTGCTGATTTTTGACGTTAGCATCTTACCAGCTGACTGTGGCTAGTTATCAAGCTAACAACACTACCAATTTACTTGCCAACCTACCAACAGCTTTATTAGTTTAAAACCTAATTTTAAAGGACAGACAACCACTGTAACTACAGTTTCCTTCCTCCTAGTAACTCAGAGAAGGCAGAATGCTTCATTCTTATCATTTCATAATTATGTCTTCTATGATGCTAAATAGCCAAGATTAGCACAAGTTACTGACCTTTATCCACTTTCTGACTCCACTGAACTTTGTGTAGAAGAGACATGTCTCACAGAAAGCATCTGGTTTTTGAAAGAGCAGTGTCCTGACCGCAGGATCACCTCCTCCTGGGCTGCTCCACCTAAGGACACCTGAATGGATCCTCTGTCTGCTCATCTGTTGCCCTGGCTAATGATGTTTTGTATGCATACATGACACCTCTTCTCATACATGCCATTATTATTATTACAGACCTGGAGTGTGGCTGCTGGGCATCACTTTGAATTAACCACTCAAGTCCGCACGGGTGTTTAACAGGTAAACAGCACGTAAAGCGAGAGTTGCAGGCATAAAACAGAGTTCCTTCTATCTGCGTTTGACTAGTTTTGACTGAGCCTAGGTCCCGGATGTGTGGCACAAAAACCTGAAATAAAAAACTGAATTTGTATGACAAGAAGTGAAACTGAACTCTGATAATGAATTAGGGAGCCAAATTTTTCAAGTAAATGAAATACAGTTTCAGTTTTATTGCACTACATATTATACAAACATACAAACCAATAGATTCAATTTCAAATAAGGTCATTCAGATTCAAATTTTAAAAGCAATTATTCAAATTGATTAATTCAGGTTCAAATTCAGTTATTCAAATTCAAATAATAAAAATTCAAATTCAAGTTCTGCTGGCACAAACGTTATCCCATAGAATCCCCCACTCACTGGCCCCAACACCGACAGACCCAGTCTGGTGAATATTTCTTTAAACTTAAGGCTTTGTGGGTTGTCTAGTTATTTACACTTTGTTCACTGAATTTTCCCTACTTGTTTTTTTTTTCTTCATTATTTTTTAAAGTCAGAAAAGAAGTGCAATAAATGGGAGAAGTTTAGTTTTATTTTTGTAATGGATTTCCTGAACACGCGGTCTACTGGGAAAAAAGAATTTATTTTAAATATTTTATACCATTTGTTGTGGAGTGATCATTTTGTAGACTTTGTTTATTTTAAAAAAAACTGTTACTGTTGTATTGTTTCTGAACAAAAAGTTTTATTATAATAAAGTGTTTTCTGTTTACCTATAAACTTTGGCCATATTCTGTCCTGGGTTTTAGCTAATTAATAATCCAAAGGAAAAATCACAAAACACTTAAAGGTCTTGAAAATTCATTCAGATTTAATAATTTGATGATGCATCCACCTTAATTATTAAAAAGTATTGGTATTGGATCGGTATCGGTGATGCTGGCCCTGTATTTACTTGGTATTGGATCAATACCAAATCTTGCAGTATCACACACCACTACTGTCCAATGTCTCTGTCATGATTCCTTGTGCGCCATTACGTGGCGCATGAGGGAAGGAATGAAAAACCCACTTGCTGGAGTAGAATGTGCCATTTATTAACATAAACTACAACAAAGTAACAAGTCCAGTAACCACACAAATACAGAGGGTTGTAATGGTGAGATTAGGCCACCAGACATGCAGAAACGCCACCCAGATGCTCTACAGCCCGGCGAAGGGAATGCCGAGCGCCGCAGAGCTACTGTCGGCACAGGGAGAAAGGCAAACATGAAACTTCCGGGACTGGAGCGATCCGGGGCTGTCCGTGCAGTCTGGAGGATGAAGGAGTAAGCAGGGTCAGCCGTTAACATAAAGGGATTAACCAAACTTGAAATGACAGGTTGAACGAACATGAAGGTAATGAATGCACATACGTGGAGAAACACGCTGCCACGTATGGAGATGAATGCTCCGACAATTTCTTCCCACAAACGCAGCGTATTTGTAATCATAATGCTAACAAGGGAAGAGATTGCCGGTGTGAGGAAGCATGGCCTGAACATAATTAAACCCTGGTGTGCATGAGTGAGTGTATAAGCGTGTGAATGGGAATGAATGGAGTGTGTGTGTATGTGTGTGTAAACACCCGTAATGAAGTACAGCTGATAGCACTTGAGAGGAGGAAGGGGCGTGCCCGAGCTGTCAGGGAGTGAAGGCCCAACAGCTCCCTGAAGTGTCTGGTGGAAAATAGGGCAAAATAACCATAAGTCAGAACTTGGTTTGAAACCACCAAACCCAGGTTGGTGACAGGATCCCCTCCTCTAGGGGTGGATTCCAGAAACCCCAGTACCATCAGCCGAAAACAAAAACACATCTCAAGGGAACCCCCCTCCCCCCCCAGAAACAAACAATTACCCAGGGTGGGAGGTGGGGGAAAACCGGTTAGGAGGGAAGCAACCGGTGAAAAAGACAACAAATAATATGCAAATAAAGAGCAGTGGCCCTCCTAACAGCCCCCCACCCAGGACACTAGCCCCCCTCCCCAATAGTCCAAAGTTCAGGGGGTCGACCAGAGTCCCAAGCCCCCAGCATGGCGAGGGGTGACTGATCGGGTGGCCTGCCCAAGTCCCATGTCCAGCAGGCGGCCTGCAGAATAGTGTCCGGCGGCCTGCCCGGGCCGATAGGCCACCCGACCCGAAGACCAAGTCCTTTGGGTGGCTGACGAGCATGGTGGAGCCACAAGAACCAGAGGGGGAGGCAGAGAGGCAGCCTACCCTTCCAGGAACCGCGGTGGCCAAACTGAGGGACAGGAGCCCCCCTGCTATCCGAAGCGTGGAGCAGGGGGACTGTAGCACCCATGATGGTCCTGGTCTGGGATGTGGCTGCACCTATGACGGTCCCAGTCTGGGACGGGGCTGCAACTGTGACGGTCCCAGTCTGGGACGTGGCTGAGCTGACGGTGGACCCCGGCTGGAGCTCCACTGCACCGACGGTGGACCCTGGCTGGAGCTCTGCTGCACTGACTGTGGACCCCGGCTGGAGCTCTGCTGCACCGACGGTGGACCCCGGCTGGAGCTCTGCTGCGCCGACGGTGGATCCCAGCTGAAGCTCTGCTGTGCTGATGGTGGACCCCGGCTGGAGCTCTGCTGCGCCGTTGGTGGACCCCAGCTGGAGCTCTGCTGCACCCGTGGTGGGCTCCGGTTGGATCACAGTTGCACCTGCAGTGATCCCCATCAGGGGTGTCATTGCTCCCGCGGTAGCCTCCCCAGTGAGGGAGGTAAGGCTCCTCACGACCCCTGGCGCTGGCCCTGATCCTCGGCGGCCTCCGGCGGGGTTGGCTGCTCTCCGGCGACCCTGGCAGGGGGCTCCGAACCCGGAGGGAGAGAAAGAGAGATTGGGTCAGGGTCGCCCGCAGCGGCAGAGCCCAGTGAGGAGGCCCCGAGGGCTACTACGAGCTGCCCCGGGCCCTCCTTACCATGAGTCGGGCAGTGTGACATCAACATTAACATAACTGACATAAAGGAGCACACTTGCCTGAACTTGGGCTCCACCGCCGTCCAGGACTCCGGCGACTTAGGGTGCGCAGGTTCCCCCGGTCCGTCGGGTGCTTCACCCCCGTCTGCCTCCTCCGAGAAAACTGGGCCTGCATCGTCATCTGTGGGTAACCCAGGTTGTGGCAGCTCCTCTCCGGTGACCCTAGGATGGAGCTCGAAGGGAATAGGAGAGGAGGAACTGTTAGGGTCACCGGCAGCGGCAGAGCCCGGCGAGGAGAGTCCAGATGCAGCTGGGAGCTTGATCCGACTCTCCTCCCCAAGAGCCAGACAAGATCTCTCAACAATTGGCAACTGAGCTACAGGAGAGATTACTTGCCTGTGCTCAAGCTCTACCGCCTTCCAGGACTCCGGTGATGCCGAAGATGATGGTCGGGATCCCGTCGGCTGGAGGTCTGGTCCGGGGGATGACTCTGCTACAGCGGCCGCCGCAGCAGGTGTGATGGTGGTTGCAGTCTGGGTGCTCCCATGCGCCATCTTCCACACCACCGGCTCCTCTGGCGTGATGGCTAAGAATGACCTCTCTTCTGACCCATGGGCTGGACCCTCCTGGGCCTCTGATTCCTCTCCCCTCGAGCGACCTGGATCCAGAGCCAGCGAGCTCGTAGGGGCACACGGAAAGGGTTTGGTGAAGTCAGTTAGGGAAACACTATATGCTGCTGGGGCGGAGCACTCAGGGGACTGCACACCCAGAGTCTCCTCGCCAGGAGGCAGGCAAAATTGTTCATCAAACGTGAAAGTTAAATGAGAAAAAACTTGCCTGTTCTCCTGGCACTGGACGTCCCCAGCGGCCTCTGAAGCATCTTCTCTCCTCTCCTGGTGTTCCTCATCGAGCTGTGGCTCCCCCTCCCTTGGGGCAAGTTCCTTTAATCTCCCAGCCATCTCCGGGAGAAGCCACGGCTTCACCTCCAGGATGAAGTCCGTCTCTGCCAGAAGAGCCCGCCTATATTCCTCCAATTCCTCCAGTGACAGAGCAGAGCATGGCTCGGAGCGGGGAGGCAGGGCTGTCGTTGGCAGGGCTGGACGCTTCTTTCAGTGGGGATTCCTCCTCTTCCTCCTCATGGGTGGCTTGGGAACCAGATAATCCAGGATGCAGAGCACTGCACTGCGCAGCGGGTCACCCATGCTGAGAAGCCCCGTATTTTCTGGAGAAGTGAGCGGAGTGGCCGTGAGGAGCTCAAGCACTGGGAGATCCTCAGCCGATTCCTCACATGGCACAGCGAAGATGTCCCGGAGGATCTCCATTGCCTCCAGATGATCCCAGAGGCCACTGGGATTGCCCGTACGGTGGCCCAACTCCAGAGAACTTTCTGGTGGCCGTCGTTACGGAGGGACGTCGGGGAATACATCCGAGCCTGCCCCCAGTGTGCCACTTGCAAGACATCCTCCTCTCCACCAGCGGACCTGCTCCATCCCCTCCCCATCCCCAGCAGACCCTGGTCCCATGTGGCTCTGGGTTTTGTAATCGGTCTTCCCCCCTCTGCAGGTAACACCGTTGTTCTTACCATTGTGGACCGATTCTCCAAGGCGGCCCACTTTATCCCCCTACAGGGTCTCCCTACGGCCAAGGAGACAGCGGACCTGCTCACCCTACATGTGGTTCGGCTCCATGGCATCCCAATGAACATCATGTCGGACCGTGGGCCCCAGTTTGTCTCGCAGGTGTGGTGAGCCTTTTGCAAAGCCATCGGGGCCACGGTAAGTCTGTCGTCGGGGTACCACCCCCAGAGTAATGGTCAATGCGAGCGCACCAGCCAGGAACTGGAGGCGGCACTGCGGTGCGTTACTGCCTCCAACCCAGCATCCTGGAGCTCTCACCTGCCTTGGGTTGAATACGCATATAATACTATGGTCTCCTCTGCTACAGGTCTTTCTCCATTCGAGGCCTCCCTTGGTTACAACCCCCCACTGTTCCCAGAGGAGGAGGGAGACATTGCGGTGCCCTCCGTGCAGGCCCACACGAAGCGCTATCACCGGCTGTGGAAGCTACCCGGGCTGCGCTTCGGTGCACGGCAGACCGCTACTCGGACATGGCCAACCGCCGCAGGACACCGGCTCTGTCCTACCGGGTCGGGCAGCAGGTTCAATTCAATTCAATTCAGCTTTATTTATATAGCACCACATCACAACAAAGGTCATCTCATAGAGCTACAAAATGCAGAGAAAACCCCACAATTTCAGAAAGACCCAGCAATCAGACGATCCCCTGTGAGCAAGCACTTAGCGACGGTGGAGAGGAAAAACTCCCATTTAACAGGAAAAAACCTCTAGCAGAACCAGGCTCATGGAGGGGCAGTCATCTGCTGCGACTGGCTGGGGGTGAGAGGATAGAGAGGATGAAAAGAACAGACATAAAAACATGAAACAGTGAAAAACCAAGTACATTATTGGCGGTCATCCAGCAGTCTGAATCTATTAACAGCAGAACAGAAGTGGGGTTAAGAGACATGAAATCCCTCCCTAATCGTAGGCTATATTGAAAAGGAAGGATTTTAGCCTGTTCTTAAAAACAGAGACCGAGTCTGACTCCTGGACCCAGAGTGGTAACTGGTTCCACAGAGAAGGAGCTTGATAGCAGAAGGCTCTACCTCCCAGTGTACTTCTGGAGATTCTGGGCACCACAAGCAATTCAGCATTTTGGGAGCGTAGAGCTCCATTACAATGATAGGGTAATATCAGATCTTTTATATACAGTATAAGGGGGACTCATTATTAAGAGCTTTGAAAGTGAGAAGAAGGATTTTAAACTTAATTCTAAACTCTATGGGAAGCCATAGAGGGAGGACAAAACCGGAGAGATATGATCTCTCTTTCTAGAACCAGTTAAAACTTGTGCAGCAGCATTTTGGATCAACTGAAGATTTTTTAAGGATATTTTGGGACAACCTCATAATAACGAGTTACAATAATCTAGTCGAGAGCTGACAAAGGCGTGGATCAGTTTCTCAGCATCATTCAGAGACAAGATGCTTCTAATATTGGCAATATTGCGCAGATGATAGAAGGCAGTCTTAGAAATAAATTTAATATGTGAATTAAAGACTTCCGGTTATGGCTGCCACGTAGGACGGACGTGTCTCGCTCTGCTCTGCTCCTGGAGAAAAAAATCGGCAAATAACTCTCTCATTTGGGACAGAACGTATCCCAGCATTTGGGCGAGGATATGTCGGCGAAGCCTAAGGCTGGAAAACCAGGAAAAGGAAAAAGCGAGCCGCCGAAACAGTCCAAATTAACGGACTTTCAGGTCTGTGACGCAGTAAACAAAACTCCATATATGGCGGAGGAGGCTGGCAACGGTGCGATTTCTGCGGGGAATGGCGCAGATGCGCTGATGGCTGCCATGAGTTCAATGAGAGCGGACTTTTCCTCTAGATTTGATGGGATTATGACAGCGTTGGAAGGAATAAGAAAGGAATTGGGTGACTGTGTAGAACGAACGGCGCAGATGGAGCTCCGTCTCGCTAGTGCTGAAGATGACGTCACCCGTCTTCAATTAAAGGTGCGCACTTTGGAAAAAAAAAATAAATCTCTGGAAGATAATATTTTGGATTTGGAATCTCGGTCGAGACAGAATAATTTGAGGCTGGTGGGTCTTCCAGAGGAATCAGAAGGTCGGGACGTATGTTCCTTTCTGGAAAAGTGGATTCCGGAGGTGCTGGGCAGCGAGGAGTTGCAATCAGCAGTGGTTCTGGAAAAAGCACATCGTATTGGCCCACGGAGAGATAAGGGACCGCCGAGGACCTTAATTATGAAGTTTCTTAGCAACAGAGACAGGATGAAGATCTTCAACGCTGCACGTGCTAAAGGAGAGATTAAACACCAGGACCAGCAGGTGCGGTTCTACCCAGATTTGGCCACAGGAATCCAGCAATTGAGGAAGCAGTTTGATCCCGTACGTAAGGAGCTGCGCAACCTTGGGATTCGTCATGGTGTAATCTATCCTGCGAGACTGTTGACCACGTATGAGGGCAGAACCCACATCTTCAAGACTCCAGAGGAGGCGCAGGAGTTCATCAAGAAGATCAAAGAAGAAGAAGAGACTGGTGGGAGCTAAGCATGAACAAAATATAAGGTAGAATAATTAAGCATTTGCACAGGCATCTGACTGACTTGAAGTAAATAGTAAGTTTACAAAATATAGATTGTATTATATATTAAAAAAACAAAACAAAAACAAAACAAAAAAAAAAAAAACTATGATGTACAAAGTTGTTAAAAATTTTGGAGTTAAGTTGGAAAACTACAGAGGAGAGTTAATGTTACGTCATTAAAAGCAGTAGAGTTAGGGTGATTGGGAGGATGAAGAAGGAGTGGCTTAGGCTGTTCCCCGTGGGTGTGGAACGGTCGATGGCTATATCGGGAGACAGAATTTTTCTTTTGATTTTGGGGGGTTTGCCACAAGTGTGGGAAGGGGAAATTTGTTTGTGTGTAGTTTGTAGGATGAATGTTCAACCACTCATGTTTTTGCTTCTCTGTATGAGCATGTTTACACTGCAAGGTAATCCCAAACTCTCTATTGATCATGGACCAAAGTGTTAATCTTAATTTAACTTCATGGAATTGCAGAGGTCTACAAAATTTTAAAAAACTTAAACAAGTTATGAATAAAATAAAGGACATGGGTTCAAGAATTGTGTTTTTACAAGAAACTCATCTGATAGAGGAGGATGTTAAAAGAATTAGGAGTAGATGGCAGGGAAGTGTATTCACCTCTTCATTTTCATCCCGAGCCAGGGGAGTTATGACTCTCATACATAAATCAGTTCCTTTTCAAGTGAAAAATGTAATTGGAGACAAATTTGGAAGATATGTAATCATTCAAGGTTCTTTGCTATTAGAAAATATAAATCTTGTGAACTTATATGGTCCCAATATAGATGATCAGAAGTTCTTTGCTAATTTATTTCTCATCTTATCATCACTTACAGGGCAACATATAATAGCAGGGGATTTTAATTGTACATTGAATCCAGGTGTGGATAGATCAACAGGACTGGATTGTACGCACATTGGATGTAGGATGACTATTAATCATTTTATGAAAGAATTGAGATTGTTAGATATATGGAGAGAAATGAAACCACAAGTTAAAGCCTATTCTTGTTATTCCAGTACCTACAAGACATTCTCACGTATTGATTATTTTTTGATTTCCACAGAATTAAGGTCCAAGGTTCAGATTCGGCAAAAAAATTACAAAAACAAGTTAAAAATCCATTTGTAAAGCATATGATCAAAATATGGTGTGAAGCTAAAAACTATTTAAAAGAACCACAGTTATTGTCACAATTTAGTCCAATATGGGGTAATCAATATTTTAAACCAGGGAGAGCGGACGCTGTATTTAAAGTATGGAATTTAAAAGGGATACAAAAGATTCAGGATTTATATTTGCCATGTGCAGACAACATAATGTCTTTTGAAGAGCTGAGGATCAAATTTAATCTCAATAGAACACATTTTTTTAAATATCTTCAACTTAGAAACTTTATTCGATCAAATCAAAATAAAGCTCTCACTCGACCTATTTATTCATCCTTGGAAAAAATGATGATGAAAGATAGTAAAAGAAAGGGTATTATTTCAGAGTTTTATAACTCATTGACACTATCTTCAAGTGAAAATTCACTGAAAAGATTAAACTACTGGAAAGAAGATCTGCAAATTGAAATTTCAGAGGAACAATGGGAATTGGCTTGTACAGAAGCTCAAACCAAATCAATAAATGCACGCCTTAAATTGATACATTTCAAATGGTTAATGCGGATGTATGTTACACCGGAGGAGTTAAATAGATATAACAAAAATATACCAGATACATGCACAAAATGCATGGAAAGTAAAGGAACCCTATTTCATTGTTTATGGGAATGTAGATTAATAAGAATGTTTTGGGAAGAGGTGAGGGTAACAATTGAAAAAATAATCTCAAAACAAATCATATTGAATCCTAAACTGTTTTTGTTGGGTCTGTACCCAGAAAAGCATAATTTTAATAAAAGTGAAAGAACATTCATAGACCTCAGTTTGCTTAATGCCAAAAAATGTATTGCACTATTATGGAAAAAGACTCATAGACCAGATGTGACTCAGTGGTTAAGACAGATGTTAACAAACCTTCCATTAGAAAGAATAACATATATACTAAAATCAAAGGAAATTGTGTTTGAGAATATATGGAGACCTTTTATTGATTATGTAAAAAATTTAAACATAACTCTTGAAGAAGAAGGTGAATGATGTGTGTGGACCTTGTAAATTCCAAACTGGTGAACATAATATGTATACTTATGTATTGGATTGTCTAGACTAAACAGAGGAGCATTGTTGAAGACTTGATTTTGTTGGTGGTTGTTGGTGTTTTTAGTGCATTTTTTTTTTTTGTAGTACTTTAGTGTTAGTGTTTGATTGTTTGTATCATGTTTGTTAAAAAAAAAAAAAGGTTCAATAAAGATATTGTGGAAAAAAAAATATGTGAATTAAAGGACAGATCTTCATCAAAAATAACTCCAAGGTTCCTCACAGAGCTATTCAGAGTGAGAGTGGTGGCATCCAAATAAGAGTATGATTTGGAAAGGAATTTCTAAGGTTTTTTGGGCCAACAAGGATGACTTCAGTTTTATCTGAGTTTAGTAGCAGAAAATTACAAGTCATCCAGGCTTTGATTTCCTTAAGACAGGCATCTAATTTGGCTAACTGATTACAATCATCGGGCTTCATTGACAGGTATAGTTGTGTGTCGTCTGCATAACAATGAACATGTATACAGTGCTTTCTAATGATATTGCCTAACGGAAGCATATATAAACTAATGGTTGTCCACAAATAACATTAATCTTAAAACTGAGTCCAGGAAAGTTTCCCAGAGCTTTATTGGTCCTTTCTCCATCACCCACATTGTGAACCCTGTCGCTGTACGCCTAGCTCCACCCCCCCCCCCCCCCGCATCTGTCCCACTTTCCACGTCTCTCAGGTCAAGCCATTCGTTTCCAGCCCTCTGTACCCCCCTCCCAAGTCACCACCTCCACCGGTGATGATCAATGGTGACCCCACTTGGAAGGTCAACTCCATCTTGGATGCCCGAGGCAGGGTCGTGGCCTTTAGTACCTGGTGGACTGGGAGGGTTACAGTCCAGAATGGAGATCCTGGGTGTGTCCCTCCTTCGTGATGGATCCTCAGCTCATCAGGGACTTCCACCAGATGCACCCGGGTAGGTTGGATTGGCCGCTGAGAGGCGTCCCGTAGGGGGGGAGTACTGTGGTGACCTGCTCTGCATGCCTGCTGCCCTAATTGCCTCCACAGCTGCGTGCACACCTGTTCAATTCATTAGACAGCCTTCTTAAGCCGTGCTGCCCTGTCGTCTGCACGGAGACATCAACGCTCCTCTGGTCTGGAAGGACCTCATCGACAACTCTGTCATCCTGCTCCGGAGAATTCTCTTCTTTGCCTATCCTGCTCCGTCAGGTCTTCTGAGAGCCAAGGCTCTCCAACGTCAAGTAAGCCTTCGGGATTTCATCCTTTCCACGCTTCACCTTTTCTCCCCTGTGCACAGGTGGAAGCCTCCTGGCAGTGGACCTCCTCCTCCTTGCGGCAGACCTGTGCTTTTTCCCCGCACACTGCTTTGCACAGAATACTCACCTACTCACCTTTCATCTCGCTCCTCGGTGACAACACGGACACAGAACGGACTACAGCTGGTGTGGAATCACTGGGAGATCTTCAGCGCCTCAGCCTTTCATCCAATCCGGTTGCCAGTTCATCCGTGCTCTGCTCGCCCAGCTGCCCACTTCAACACACACGCACACATTCACATTCACTCACATTACAAATAAAAGATAACTGTACTTATTCCGAGTCTGAGTCTGCTTCTGGGTTTTAACAAACATGTCAATTTGCCTATTCTAAGAAGATATTTCTTTGACTAAGTCTGATGTTACAGATTAACAACCGGTATCCATCATGGATTTTTTGGTTAACTCCACCAGTAAACTAACGCATCAAGCTCAGTGGCACAGCACTCACAGCACAGCTGCAGTGACTGTATACAGTCACCATATTGGGTTAAATAAATAAATAAATCTACCTGTATGAACGCTGTACGACAGCGCAAGTCATGAAAGTATTTTCACTCCCGCGCTGAATAATATCACACAGGAGAACTGTGGAGAACAGCTGCGGGCACAGCTGAGGGAAGGGGAGGAAGAGGAGATATTACTTCATCCCTTCTAAAATGTAAGTATAAATTCTTATGTCTGGTGTCTTTCATCTTCCTCATGACAATACCCCATAGATTCTCTATGGGGTTTCGGTCAGGAGATTTAGCTTTACCAATCAAGTAGTGATACCATGGTCATTAAACCAGGTAATGGTACTTTTGACAGTGTGGGCAGGTGCTAAGTCCTGCTGGAAAATGAAATCAGCTTCTCCATAAAGCTTGTCAGCAGAGGGAAGCATGAAGTGCTCTAAAATTTCCTGGTAGAGGGCTGCACTGACTTTGGACTTGACACTAGACCCAACAATGCAGACGAGCTGAAGGCCACTATCAAAGCAACCTGGGCTTCCATAACACCTCAGCAGTACCACAGGCTACTCACTTCCATGCCATGCTGCATTGATGCAGTAATTCATGCAAAAGGAGCCTCGACCAAGTATTGACTGTGTACATAGACATACTTTTCAGTCAGCCAACATTTCTATTAGAAATCCATTTAAAAAAAATATCTTCTGTAATGTTCTAATTTTTTCAGAAATCAAATTTTGGGTTTTCATTAGCTGTAAGCCATAATCATCACAATTTAAAGAAATAATTGCTTGAAATATATCACTCTGTGTGTAATGAATTTTTATGAATTTCACTTTTTGAATTGAATTACTGAAATAAATTTACTTTTTGATGATATTCTAATTTATTGAGATGCACCTGTACTTATGACTTTATCCTACGTGCCCACATTCTTCTTTGGTATTTTACATGTGAATGGTTTTCTGGTTTCTGTTTTGGTGGGTTTTAAAGTGCAGGCAAAACCATGTGAGATATCAAGTACTTTGCTTACTGACTCTCAGTGCACAACTGTTGTATAGGCCATGGGCCAGAGAGGGTCACAGCACCCCTCTCCCCCATCTACAAAACTATGTTTTTCTGAAGCATATTGATATACTGAACATGAAAATTAATGTTAACGTTGACAATTTTGGGATGCAATACCTAGCTTGACCACTTGACCATGGGTGCCCAGTTTTTCACACAAACTACATCAAAACTGACTTTCAGAAAGAAACACAAGTGCTTGTTTAAGACCCCAAATCATATTATTATATGATATATTATGCATATGACATATTGTTATGTGTTATATTGTTATTATATCATTGTAACATAGTGAGATAACAGTGTTATATTGCAAGATGTCATGACTGCAGAACTATGAAACAATTTGGTGCCAAATGGAATGCAGCATCTATCTGAAATAATGTGAAGAAACTTTTACATACATACATAGCATTAACAATGTTTTATTATCATGGAAATGAAAACATGTAACATAAGTATCTATGAGTACTTGCGATCTCAGTTACAGGTGAAGGATCTTTGGTGTATCAGTAACCAGTATACATAAGCACTGGATTTAATCCATTTATTTAAAGTTATATATTGTCTGAGCTTCCAGCTTCCAGAACCATTTCTGTTGAATGAAAAATGCTGGATAATGGGTACTTTTAGTGTAAGAGCAATGTGCTCTGTTGTTCTGTGCTTGACTGACATCATTTACATTAATCAAACTTCCTTCTGCGACTCATCTTGAGTACAAATGACTGGAGTGGTGGCCTAATGGTGGGCAGAGTAGTGGTGTAGACTAGCATCCGCTCCACAGCCGGGAGGTTGTGGGTTCAAGCCCCAGTCACTGGAAGGTGGGAAGTACCTTCTAGCTTGGTGCTCAGCATAACAGAATGGGGATAGCAAAGTTGGTTATGCAGCAACAGAGGACAGCACAAGTCTAGTGTCAGTCCCAAGCCCTGGTAAATTGGAATGGTTGCATCAAGAAGGACATCCAATGTAAAATCCTTACCAAATCAAATGCGCAGACCATGATCCACTGTTGGGACCCCGATAAGGGAACAAGAAGAATGAAGTTGGATCAATGTAAATGATGTCAGTCAAGTACAGAACAATAGACAACATTGCTCTTACACTGAAAGTACTCATTATTCAGTATTTCTAATCTGACAGAAATGGTTCTGGAAGTTTAGACAATATATAACTTTAAATAAATAGATTACATCCAACACTTCTGTTGACATGTAACTGAGATCACATGGACAGTGGTGGCCTAATGGTTAGGGATGTGGACTGGTGACCGGTTCAATCCTGGACTGAGATCTGGGTGAGACAGATAGCATTGTTTGCTCCACCCCCATTAACCATATTGCTGTGCCCTTGAGCAAGGCCCTTAACCCGAGCTGCTCAGTGGCCACAGGTCAGTCTGTGGCTGGACTGGGCTGCTTTCA
The DNA here is from genome assembly GCA_020510985.1 of Pholidichthys leucotaenia. Classification (NCBI taxonomy): domain Eukaryota; kingdom Metazoa; phylum Chordata; class Actinopteri; order Cichliformes; family Pholidichthyidae; genus Pholidichthys; species Pholidichthys leucotaenia. Next base: position 212,835,235 of record CM035846.1, on the reverse strand, counting down.
AGTGTGAATGTGAACAGGGCGTCCTTGAAAAAGAGAGGCTGCCTCTCAGTGGAAATTCCCTGTATAAATAAAGATCAGATAAATACAGTCATAAGTACTCTTAGATACTTATGTGTTACACGTTTTCATTTCCATGAATTCCCATTAAAACATTGTATATGCTATGTATGAATGTAAAAAATTCTTCATATTATTTCAGACAGATGCTGCAATCCATTTAGCACCAAATTGTATCATGGTTGGGCACAGTCATGACATTTTACAGTACAACATTATGTCACCATGTTCTAATAATATAATAATAATGTAACACATAACAATATGTCATATGCATAATATATCATATAATAATATGATTTGGGGTCTTAAACAGGCACTTGTGTTTCTTTCTGAAAGTCAGTTTTGACTCCCATCCCAAAATTTTCAGTGTTTTCAGTGTTAACATTTATTTTCATGTTCAGTATAGCCATAGGCGTCAGAAAACATAATTTTATAGATGGGTGGGGGTGTGTGTGGGGGTGTGGGGGTGCGCGGTGACCCTCTCTGGCCCATGGCCTAATATCCTCAACCTCTCTCTTCTAAAGCCAAACTCTTCCTGCTTGAATGCCCGCATTGATCCTGCTCATAGACTGAGATCATGCTGCACATCCTCCTCCTCCTCCTCCACCCACTGAAACATAATGTGATCAACAGGCCAGAGACGGCTCATCCAATGAAAAAGTGGGAGTGCCGCACCCTGTGAGCCAATTGGCTTCTCTGACAGATGACTGAGCAGAGCTGCAGATCAGGGAGGGGTGGGTCTTTATTTATGCACGCTGAATTGTGTTGCTCCAACACGAGGCCTTGTGCCTTTACCCAGGAGGATCCAGACAGGCCAACAGGGACTCGATTAACCCGTTCTGTTTCTGACTCACTCCAGATGATATAGGGCTGTCTGCAGCTGGTCTCCCACGATGGTTGTCCCTGACCCACAGGACAAAATCTTCCACCCTCCTAATGAGCTGCAGAAGGATGCTCACGTGCCCGATTTTAGCTCCTATCTGGCTCTGTACAGGACGTCTCTGGAGAATCCAGAAGGTAGGTCACTCCTGTCTGCATTTTCAAACGTTGCATTGCCTCGCACTGACAGAATTTCACCGTGCCAATGCGCCCGAAACACTGACGAAAAATACCCCGTTGTTTCAGCTTTCTGGAAGGGGATTGCTGATGAGTTCTTTTGGAGCAAGCCTGCAGCAGGACCGATGCTACAGTACAACTTCGACGTGACAAAAGGGAGCATATTTATCAAATGCATGGAGGGAGCCAAGACGAACATGTGCTATAATGTCTTGGACAGGCATGCGAGGGAGGGGAACCTTGGTGAAAAGGTCGCCTATTACTGGTAAGCAACAGCACGCGTCCCCGGCGTGAAGGATGGCTTTGAAGGGAAATACTGCCTGCAGTTATGCTTGGTATTCCAGGCAATAACAACTGCTGCGTCCCTTGTGCCCACACCAGAGCACCAAAACAACCCCCAGTCCGCGCAACACAATGGCAGGCACTGCTTCTCCCATCCTCCTGCCAGAATCAAGAGATTTTCCACTTCAGTTTTGGATGAGTTAACTGTGATTTTGCTTGCAGCTTTTTAATTGCTATTACATCTTATTATACCTACTACTTGCTCTTTTCCAGACTTTGATTCTTAGTTAAATCATTTTTAATATGGCATTGCTGGTGAAAGGCGACCCACAAAAGACTTAATATTTCACTAGAAAAACTGCACCTTAAGTTGTGTATGAACACTTTTGTGCTTTCAGCTGAAGCATGTGGACAAACAAGAAATACCTGTCCTGCATGCTCAGCAGCAAGCCACCTTACCAGAACTGGGCACTTTTGAGTCATCCATAAAAGTGTCAATACTGTATGTCCCAAAGTAACTCACTTTTGCAATAATAGAAAATCAGTTGTTGCGTTGACAGTTTTGGCACAGTGAAGGCAGAGGCCTGCCAGTCAGCATATTTGTTTTGATCAAATGGTCATCAGTCATGGCTCTAGTTGTGCCTTGTGCAAACTTAACTTGCAGTACTGTCTCAAATAGCAGGCCACTGCAAAAATTATTATAAGACAACAAAAACTAGTTATTCACAGTTTATTCTACTCTAGGTAAAGAGATTGAACTCTGACAATATAATCTTGTGGTTATATGAATATGCAGTTTTGACCAATTTATTAGTGTACATTAAATTATATACAGTATGTCTTTGTTTTTTTGTCTCCAGGGTACCTCAATTAGATTTCAGTTAATCAACAACAGAAAATAGCACAGACTTATTTTTACAGTTCACATGTTGCACGTTTGGTACACAGCATTCATTCATTTTAATCAATTTTTTAGTGGATCTATGAAGATTTGTTAGCATCTGGATAGGAAAATTTGTGAATTGGGCTCAAGATGTTATTTTGCTGATGCACCGTTTATGAAACACTCAAAAGTACTCGTAAAGACAAAAAAGTCAGCAGTTTCCCCCCACACAGAGTTCATTAGCATTTGACGTTTACTATTCACACCTCAACAATGCTCTTCTGTCTATTTTCATCACTGTAATCATGTATTTTCCAGTTTTGGGCTCCTGTCCCATACCAGATGCCTGCTACTACACTTTATGCTGCCCTTTAAATCATCGTGCCACATAGTCTTAACTGTGCTGACAAGCGTCCAGACCTAATATAGACTCTGCAACAACAGGGACAGGCTAGCTCCCCCTGTGAACACACAGGGTGTAATGCTGTTTGTGAAAATACTTTTTAAGGCCAATAATTGTCGGTAACCAGTTTACAAATCTATGTGTGTTGTTTCCATAGGGAAGGAAACTCACCTGATATACTTTTTAAAATACTTTTTAAGTATTTTAAGAAATACTTTTTAAGGCCAATAATTGTCGGTAACCAGTTTACAAATCTATGTGTGTTGTTTCCATAGGGAAGGAAACTCACCTGATCATCACATGACCATCACCTACCGCCAGCTGCTGGGCCAGGTGTGCAGATGTGCTAATGTGCTCAAGAAAATGGGTGAGAAGAGCGTGATGTCATCATCAGCTACAGATAATGGAACATGAATGTTTTGTAAATTTTTTGATAATTAAATGATATGAAATAAACACACAAAAGTGACTAAATCAGTAGGATCATTTATATTATAATGCATGCATATAGGTCAGAGATACAAATGAAATGAAAGAGGAAAGTCATATATTTTAAATAATGACTTAATCTTTTTATACTTTCAGTGCGTATTATCTCTCTTATTATTAATGGTACTTGTGATAAATCAGCAAGCCATTTATTAATATATTCAGTATATACACATGTTGCAAAAATGTAATAATGCAGTAATTTATCTAGGATAAGTTCAGCCCCATTATTAAAGATCAGTCATAAGTGCTGCAATTTTTTTTAAGTCCATACAGTTATTGCAGACATGATGCTATATAAAACTGTAACTCTTGAAAACTTATTATTGTTTTGCTTGTTTCATTTAATAAGGTGTGAAGAAGGGCGACCGGGTGTCCATCTACCTGCCTATGATCCCAGAGCTTGTCTACACCATGTTGGCATGTGCCAGGATAGGTGCTGTTCACTCTGTTGTGGTAAGAATGACAATGATGATGATGATACCGATGGTGATGAAGTACCGTATTCAGTCACTTTACAGTATCCAAGACAGGGTTGTCCAATTTGAGGCATGTAGGTTTAGTCTTTTCAGCACTTCCTCCATGATTTAAGAAGCTTCTGTTCATTTTCCTCTAATTTTTAAAAATACTGTAAAATCTTGACAATAATAACCACAAAATGTTTTTTTTTATTTTGCAAAAAAGGTACATAATCTTAATTTTCTGCCAATGTACAGCTATGCCATTCAGATTTATTGCCATTTCTTTTCTTACTCACTGAAAAATTTATTCTGAAATCAGAGGACACATACGGTCACCCAGAATTTTATTTGGCTGCACATTACATCCTACATTTTTTGATAAACTCCTTTAGATAGAGGAGTACACTGAGGTTGTTGTGGCATACATAGCCAAATGCATTGATGATGTCACTCACTGCAAGACCATCACTGTTCATGATAACCAGAAGCCATGGATGACAGCAGAGGTCCACAGACTCCTGTGGGCTCGGGACGCAGCCTTTAGGGCTGGCGACACTGCAGGACTAACAACAGCGAGGGCCAACCTGTCCCGTGGCACCAAGGAGGCAAAATGACAATACAGCAAGAAAATATCCGGACACTTCAGCAACACCAGAGGTGCATACAGACCGTCACCAACTATAAACCTTCACCTCAGTCCTGTCTTGAGTGACATCACACTGCTCAACAACCTAAACAACTTCTTTTGCTGATTTGAAGCACAAAACAGCATACCAGTACAGAAGACCACTCCTCCTCCGGACAAGCAGGCCTTGAGTCTGGATCCAGCTTGCGTGAAGAGGACCCTCTGCAGGATCAACCCATGCAAGGCAGCTGGCCCAGACAACATACCGGGTCGCGTCCTGAAGGACTGCGCAGAGGAGCTTAAGAATGTCTTGGCCGACATCTTCAACATCTCCCTGTCTCAAGCTGTTGCCCCCACATGCTTCAAGACCGCCACCATAATACCAGTCCCAAAGAAGCCCGTCCCATCCAGCTACAATGATTACCGACCGGTATAATGAAGTGCTTTGAGTGGCTAGTCATGCAGAACATCAAGTCTACCCTGCCTCCCTCTCACAATCCATTCTAGTTTGCATACAGGTCGAACAGATCCACAGAGGATGCCATCGCTGCTGCTCTCCATCCAGCCCTCACCCACCTGGATTCAAGAAACTCCTACGTGCGCATGCTGTTCTTGGACTTCAGCTCAGCATTCAACACAATCATCCTCCAGCACCTGACACAAAAACTCAGACACTTAGGACTCAAAGTCTCTCTCTGTAACTGGGTGCTGGACTTTCTCACAGGGAGGCCACAGAACGTGCGGGTTGGCAGCAACACCTCCTGGACCATCACACTGAGCACAGGGGCCCCACAAGGGTGCATGCTCATCCCGCTGCTCTTCACCCTGCTGACCCATGACTGTGTACCAGCCTACAACACCAACCACATTGTCAAGTTTGTGGACGACACGACGGTGGTGGGCCTCATCACCAACAGTGAGGAGGCTAACTACAGAAATGAGGTGAGCCAACTGGTCTAGTGGTGTAAAGACAATAACCTCTTCCTGAATGTGGGAAAAACCAAGGAGATTGTGGTTGACTTCAGGAGGGGTCACACACAGCACCCCCTCTGATCATCGACAGTCACAGCACCCCCTCTGATCATTGACAGTGCAGCTGTGGAGAGGGTGAGCAGCTCCAAGTTCCTGGTAGTGCACATCTCTGAGGAGCTCACCTGGTCCAACAACACCACATCACTGGGCAAGAAGGCCCAAACTCGCCTCCATTTCCTCCGCAAACTGAGGCGAGCACGAGTCCCACCCCCCCATCATGCAGTCTTTCTACCGGGGCACCACTGAGTGCATCCTCACCAACTGCATCACGGTGTGGTATGGAAGTTACACCGCCGCCTGTCGGAAGACACTACAACATATAGTGGAAGCAGTCAGCAAGATCATTGGTACCCCCCTACACCCCCTCTCGGACATCTACCCCACCCGCAGAGCCATCAGCATCGCAGGCGACACCTCCAACCCCCTACACTCCCTCTTCAGCCCCCTGCCCTCTGGGAAAAGGTACCGAAGCCTCCGGGCCTGCTCCACAAGACTGCTGAACAGCTTCGTTCATCAGGCCATCAGGACCCTGATCTCTGTTCACCCCCACCCCCATGACGGTAACACAATCACCCGCACAATAACTACCTCAGCTGTTGGCACAGAAAGACTGGCACACCAACAATAATACTGTTGCTCTGTTGTACTTTTATTGCTATATATCTCTGCACATTAACCGCAACCATTTGCACAAATGCCATATCTGCTGCTGTTTGTATGTCACTGCAATACTGACCACATGCAATCGTATCTGTCTTTATCTGCACCTACATTACCGCATTGAAATGCAACTATGGGTATTCATCTCTAGCTGTCTGTATATAGGATTGCTGGGTTTATTATCGCTAATCGTTTATCTCTATGGAGGTCAGGGTCCTTCTGGCTGCCATTGGTACCACGGGTTGCATCACTGTACATTGTTTGTTTTCTTTTTTCTCCAACCTTATTCCTTTTCTTTTTATAAAATGCACACCAATGAAGAGAGAGAGAAACGCCATTTCATTTCTCCTGTATGTCCTGCACGTATAGTAATATTGACAATAAAATGTTTGAATCTTGAATCTCAAAACACCTTCCATATATAGTCGTGAAAAATTTAGGACACCCCATTAACAAGTCAGTTCTTTATTAGGTAATGTTCACATATCGATATTTAATCTTATATTTTTATTTTTTATTTTAGCCATTTTAAGTGAGAATAAAGGTGGGGGTGTCCTAATTTATTCCTCGACACTTCCAGCTCTTTCCGGGGAAACCAAAAGGAGCTAATGCGATGGCATGGTGTCCATTGTCTGTTCGTCTGTTTGTCTACATTTCACTACTTCTAGGCATTTGCCCAAATCCCACCAAACTCACTCACAATGATCCTGAGGTGAGTCTGCATCCAAGTTGTGCTCAAGGTCAATGCTAAGGTCAAAGGTCATGAGATCTGAGCACTTATGTGATTTCAGAAAAACTGCTACGCCTCCTAGGCAATTGCCTCGATATTAGCCAAACTCACTCACAGTGATTCTCCGGTGGACCTACATCCAAGTTGTGCTCTAGGTCAAGGTCAAAAGTCAGGAGATCTGGGCACTAATGTGATTTTAGAAACTCCTCTTAGGCAATTGCCCCAGTCATCATCAATCTCACTCACAAGGATCTTCAGGTAGGTCTCCATCCAGGTTTAGGTCAAGGTCAGGGTCATTGTCAAAGGTCAGGGGATTTGGGCATTTATGATTTAAAAAAAGTTTCTTCTCTTAGGCCATTGACCTTGACCTTAAGCACATCTTAGATGAGTCTACATCTAGGCTGTGCTTAAGGTCAAGGTTAACGGTTAGGAGAGCTGAGCACTCTTGGTGTTATTTCATCAGGCTGGAATGAGCCATCTGTCATCGACAGACTGGTTTTATAGTAACATTTTACGGAAAATGTTAAAAAGTCTTTTCTTCAGCTTTAATTGTTTAGTTAAATTATGTTGATCTCCCAGTATTTTTTTAACATTGTTATTAAATATCCATATGCCCAACTATGCAAAAAAAACCCATACAGGCTTATACAGGGTGTTCCAATTTTTTCACATGACTGTATATACAAGGTTGATCCGTGCTTGTTGGTCAGGGGCATGCTGGGGTCCAATTCCAAAATGGGCAGTCCAGTTTCTTCTGCTTGGTTTCATAACAAATAGATTTCTCCTGGGTGGGTTGTTAGTCCTCCACAGGATAGTCTGATGATGAGACTGCCATCTAACGGTGTACTGACACGCTGTGGGTCACCGTTTGTCTGGAACCTCCCTGAGAGACCGTCCTGCCAAGGGTGACCCTACTAAGAGCAAGCTCCAGCCAGTAATGCTCTTCGGATCATTGGAACACACAAACTCCCTCGCCATGACTAGGCCAGACCCAGGAGAGAGAACTGGAGCAGCTACACTGCTGTCCCGAGAGCTCGCCCACTGCAACATCACCCTGGCAGGTATCTGCGAATCATGGTGGCAAAGCAGTGGTGAAACCATTGTAGGCGATTACTGTTTCATCTGGAGCGGGCCTGAGAAGTGGACGGGCCTCTATAGTGTGGCACTTGCCATGCCAAAGCCCATCCGCAAGTCACTCATCAGCTGGATACTGAGGACTGACAGACTACTTTCCGCCCGCTTTCTTCACCAGCACGGAAAGATGACAGTTATTGTCGCCTGTGCCCCCACCAATGTTGCAGATGAGGAAGAGAAAGATGCTTTCTTTGACCAGCTTCATCAGATTGTTGGACAGGTTCCACCAGACGACATCACCGTCATTCTTACCAATGCCAATGGTACCCTTTCCTCCTGAGATCTGATCCCAGCCCAGTCTCCTGGCCCACCTGTTGACACCACCTTTGCTGACCCATCAACGAACAACAGTGGTAACCGTCTCCTTCTGTTCTGTCACTCCCACAATCTCTGCATAGCCAACACCTGGTTTCCTCGGAAACTCATCCATCACTGGACTTGGTACAGCCCGGATGGAAGAACCTGAAAGGCCCTCGACCACATTATCATCTCCCACCACTGAAAGTCATTTGTAACAAACTGCTGTGTGTTCAGAGGAGCAGAGCTTGGTAACACCGGCCATTGTCTGCTGATCGTGCAGCTTAAGCTGAAGCTTTGGGCAGATCCTTCTGCCAAGTACCAGTCCTGCCTGGACTCCTCCCAGCTCCATGATCCCAACATCGCCACCGAGTTCCGATGCTCTATCAACAACCGCTTCAGTTCCCTGCCCACGGACAAAGTGGGTGACTGGGAGATTTTCAAGAAAAACATCATCCAGTGTGCCCACAATGCCCTGGGATGTTTACAGTCTTCCCCAAAATGACCTTTGATCTCTTGGTGGACTCTGGACATCATCGACTGTCGCTGAGAGGCCCGCCTCCGAGGCGACCTGATGGAGTACTGCAGATTAAACCAGCTACGCAATGTGACCGTCGAAGAGGGCAAAGAGAGGTACTGATCGGAAGAAGCCGAGCGCCTGGAGTCAGCGGCCAGAAATAACAACATGAACCGCGTGTTCAGTTTGCTGCATCAAGCACGCAGTGGCCCACACATCAAGACAGCCCAGGTGAAGGACATCAACGGCAAACTTATTAACACTGAGACAGACTGCCTCGACTGCTGGAAGGAACACTTCAGTCATCTCCTGCGTCATAATCCTGTTCCCGTTGACCCCAGTCTCTTAGCCACTGCCAATGCCACTGCTCCCTGTGATTTTGGCAGGACCGATCTAGTCACTCCTGGAGAAGTCATGGCTGCCTTGACCAAGATAAGCAACAGGAAAGCCCCTGAAATTTGTGCTATAACCGCCAAAATGCTGAAGATGGGCTGAAATTGCATAATCCAGTGGCTCACCCACATTATCAATCATGTTTAGGTGATAGAGCAGCTCCCCAGTGACTGGACCAGGGACATCATCCTCCCCTTCTGGAAGGAAAAGGGCAGCAAACTTGTCTGCAGCAATCACAGAAGCATCACCCTTTAGTCCATTTCTGGTAAGCTCTTCACCAGGATCCTCCTCAGTCCAGCCCTTCCAGCCATCAGAGGTGGCCGTCGCCCTCAGCAGGCAGGCTTCATGCCCAACCGCTCAACCTCAGACCACATCATTGCTGTTTGTCAATTACAGATGTGGACAAAATTGTTGGTACCCCTCTGTTAATGAAAGAAAAACCCACAATGGTCACAGAAATAACTTGAATCTGACAAAAGTGGCAATAAATAAAAATTCTATGAAAATTAACCAATGAAAATCAGACAATGCTTTTGAATTGTGGTTCAACAGAATTATTTTAAAAAACAAACTCATGAAACAGGCCTGGACAAAAATGATGGTACCCCTAGAAAAGATTGAAAATAATGTGACCATAGGGACATGTTCAACCAAGATGTGTCCTCTAATTAACATCACAGGGGTCTACAAACTTGTAATCAGTCAGTCGGCCTATTTAAAGGGTGACAGGTAGTCACCGTGCTGTTTGTTGACATGGTATGTACCACACTAAACATGGACCAGAGGAAGCAAAGGAGAGAGTCTCAGGAGATTAGAAAGAAAATTATAGACAAGCATGTTAAAGGTAAAGGCTATAAGACCATCTCCAAGCAGGTTGATGTTCCTGTGACTACAGTTGCACATATTATTCAGAAATTTAAGATCCACGGGACTGTAGCCAACCTCCCTGGACGTGGCCGCAGGAGGAGACGGATATTATGAATGGTAACAAAAGAGCCCAGAACAACCTCTAAACACATTCATGGTGAACTCCAAGGTCAAGGTACATCAGTGTCAGATCGCACCATCCGTCGTTGTTTGAGCCAAAGTGGACTTCATGGGAGATGACCAAGGAGGACACCACTGTTGAAAACAAATGATAAAAAGGCCAGACTGGAATTTGCCAAACTGCATGTTGACAAGCCATAAAGCTTCTGGGAGAATGTCCTATGGACAGACGAGACAAAACTGGAACTTTTTGGCAAGGCACATCAGCTCTATGTTCACAGACGCAAAAATGAAGCATACCAAGAAAAGAACACTGCCCCTACTGTGAAACATGGAGGAGGTTCTGTTATGTTCTGGGGCTGCTTTGCTGCATCTGGCACAGGGTGTCTTGAATCTGTGCAGGGTACAATGAAATCTCAAGACTATCAAGGTATTCTAGAGAGAAATGTGCTGCCCAGTGTCAGACAGCTTGGTCTCAGTTGCAGGTCATGGGTCTTGGAACAGGATAATGACCCAAAACACACAGCTAAAAACACCCAAGAATGGCTAAGAGCGAAACATTGGACTATTCTAAAGTGGCCTTCTATGAGCCCTGATCTAAATCCTATTGAACATCTGTGGAAGGAGCTGAAACATGCCGTCTGGAGAAGGCACCCTTCAAACCTGAGACAACTGGAGCAGTTTGCTCATGAGGAGTGGGTCAAAATACCTGCTGAGAGGTGCAGAAGTCTCATTGACAGTTACAGAAATCGTTTGATTGCAGTGATTGCCTCAAAAGGTTGTGCAACAAAATATTAAGTTAAGGGTACCATCATTTTTGTCCAGGCCTGTTTCATGAGTTTGTTTTTTAAAATAATTCTGTTGAACCACAATTCAAAAGCATTGTCTGATTTTCATTGGTTAATTTTCATAGAATTTTTATTTATTACCACTTTTGTCAGATTCAAGTTATTTCTGTGACCATTGTGGGTTTTTCTTTCATTAACAGAGGGGTACCAACAATTTTGTCCACATCTGTAATAGAGAAGGCCTATGAATTCTGCAAGGCCCGCCATCTCTGTATAGCCTTTATAGATCTTAAGGCTGCCTTCGACAACGTGGACCATGCGTCTCTTTGGAATATCCTGCAGACTCTCAGAGCCCCACCCAAGATCGTAGCCCTGTTTAAGAGGCTCTCCAGCAGCATGGAGAGCTGTGTCCGTGTGAACGGAAAGGAGTCCAGCTGGTTCCCCATCAACAGCGGGGTCCGACAGGGTTGTGTGGCTGCTCCTGATCTCTTCAACTGTGTCATAGGCTATCTGATGACCAAGGTCTGCAACTGGGTCCATGGCATGCAGTTTGGCAACTACCATCTGGCTGACCATGAATATGCTGACAATACCATCCTGTTCAGCTCATCCTATAGCCAGCTGAGAGATGCTCTAGTTGTATACCATGAAGAGGCAGCGAAGCTGGGCCTTCAGGTGAGCTGGATGAAAACTAAGCTAACGCGGCCTTGCTGCGTCAGCCCTGCAGGCAGTATGGAAACCTCTATGGCGTCATCGCTCAATCTCCCGAAAGACGAAGCTCCGTATATACAATAAGTCAGTCCTCTCCATTCTACTCTATGGGTCAGAGACATGGCCACTGAATAAGACTCTGGCTTTGAGAGTGGATGGGTTTGATAGTTGGGCCCTCAGAGCCATCAAGAACAGCAGGTGGCCCCAGCGCAGTTCTAATGACGCGCTCCGAGCCCGCACATATCAGCCTACTGCATCCCACCTTATTACACAGCGACATATCTGCTGGTTTGGCTCTGTCCTCCGCCTCCTACCAGAACACCAACAAAAGTCATCCTCATGTTCGACCCCAAGGCCTCAGGGTGGAAAAGACCCTGGGGCAAGCCACGCACCAGATGGCTCGATGTGGTGGAGAGAGATCTTCGACAGCTCGGAGTCGCTGTTGATGACACAGAGGAGCTGCCCCAAAACCGGCAGTGTTGGCATGCACTGGTTAACTTGAATGGCTGAACGCATCAGGCCACCAGCCCTCACTCCGCAGGAGTAGTAAATAAGTAAGTAAGTATATACATGTTCCATGCATAATTGTCTTTAGAAGATTATCCAAGATGTAAATGTACATATCCAGCAGTGTTTAAAAACTATTTTTTGCATAATCAGACAAAGAGCACAAAAACAATCTTTGATGGAGATAAAGAAGGTGTTTTATATATATCTTTGTGAAATTTTACTACATCAACTTTTTTTTTTCCACAATATCTTTATTGAACCTTTTTTTTTAACAAACATGATACAAACAATCAAACACTAACACTAAAGTACTACAAAAAAAAAAAATGCACTAAAAACACCAACAACCACCAACAAAATCAAGTCTTCAACAATGCTCCTCTGTTTAGTCTAGACAATCCAATACATAAGTATACATATTATGTTCACCAGTTTGGAATTTACAAGGTCCACACACATCATTCACCTTCTTCTTCAAGAGTTATGTTTAAATTTTTTACATAATCAATAAAAGGTCTCCATATATTCTCAAACACAATTTCCTTTGATTTCAGTATATATGTTATTCTTTCTAATGGAAGGTTTGTTAACATCTGTCTTAACCACTGAGTCACATCTGGTCTATGAGTCTTTTTCCATAATAGTGCAATACATTTTTTAGCATTAAGCAAACTGAGGTCTATGAATGTTCTTTCACTTTTATTAAAATTATGCTTTTCTGGGTACAGACCCAACAAAAACAGTTTAGGATTCAATATGATTTGTTTTGAGATTATTTTTTCAATTGTTACCCTCACCTCTTCCCAAAACATTCTTATTAATCTACATTCCCATAAACAATGAAATAGGGTTCCTTTACTTTCCATGCATTTTGTGCATATATCTGGTATATTTTTGTTATATCTATTTAACTCCTCCGGTGTAACATACATCCGCATTAACCATTTAAAATGTATCAATTTAAGGCGTGCATTTATTGATTTGGTTTGAGCTTCTGTACAAGCCAATTCCCATTGTTCCTCTGAGATTTCAGTTTGCAGATCTTCTTTCCAGTAGTTTAATCTTTTCAGTGAATTTTCACTTGAAGATAGTGTCAATGAGTTATAAAACTCTGAAATAATACCCTTTCTTTTACTATCTTTCATCATCATTTTTTCCAAGGATGAATAAATAGGTCGAGTGAGAGCTTTATTTTGATTTGATTGAATAAAGTTTCTAAGTTGAAGATATTTAAAAAAATGTGTTCTATTGAGATTAAATTTGATCCTCAGCTCTTCAAAAGACATTATGTTATCTGCACATGGCAAATATAAATCCTGAATCTTTTGTATCCCTTTTAAATTCCATACTTTAAATACAGCGTCCGCTCTCCCTGGTTTAAAATATTGATTACCCCATATTGGACTAAATTGTGACAATAACTGTGGTTCTTTTAAATAGTTTTTAGCTTCACACCATATTTTGATCATATGCTTTACAAATGGATTTTTAACTTGTTTTTGTAATTTTTTTGCCGAATCTGAGTATATGAATATGGGAAGAGGTAAAGGTAAATTGTATGATTCCATTTCAGTCCAGTGAGGGAGATCATTTGATGAAAAATAATATGTCATAGACCTCAGTTGTGCCGACCAATAATACAACATAAAATTTGGACATTTCAGACCTCCACGATCAAATGGTAAATATAATAAAGACAAACGTAATCTAGCCCTCCTGTTGTTCCATATAAATTCCACTAACTTTTTTTTAATTCTTGAGAATAGATCTAAAGGTGGTGATAAGGGAATGTATTGAAATAAATAAAGTATTTTAGGTAAAATATTACTTTTAAGTATATTGATTCTCCCGATCATCGACATTGGTAGTGACATCCATCTCTGAGTTAACTCACTGATATCTGACATTAAGGCTTCATAGTTGACACTGGCGACTGATTCTAGCTTAGGCATAATTTGGATTCCTAAATATTTAAACTGATTTACAACATTGAATTGATTTACCTCAGGGGCTGGGTAATTTCTCTGGGTCTCATTTAGCATTAATATTGAAGATTTAGTTTTATTTATTTTATATCCTGATATTTCCCCAAAATTCTTTATTAAATTCAACAAGGTTGGAATTGATTTTTTTAGATTCGACATAAACAAAATTATGTCATCGGCGTACAGGGAGATTTTATGTTCTGTTGGTCCAACTTTAATTCCATATATTTACTACATCAACTTGAAATTTAATTGGTTATACTACTTAAATGCATATATTTTAATGTGCTTCTTGCAGGTGCTCTCATCTTAGATCAACATTTGTCCATCCTCCATGTAGTTTAATGTATGGCTGCTTATACGAAACAGGGATTTCTCTTTGCTAGTTTAGGTTTGGCCAAAGTTGAACCAAACCTCAGCTTGTTTGTTGTTTGAAAAGTTTTTTGAAGAATGTGCTGCAAACTTTTAAAAACTAACCGAAAACTTCTGCCTTATTTTGCTGTATGATATTGTTTTCTAACACTGTTTAATCCATGTCTGTGAGGGCTGAAATGTTGCCATGAATAACCTTTGCTGACAATCAACATGCCATGTATGTGGGTGATGTTTGCAGTTACGTATGACCTCATTCCTACCAGAAAAGACCAGTTAAACCTGAGCTTCTGCTGCCCTGCTCCAGCAGTTATCAGCCATCTTCTGTGTGAACACAGCACCCATAGCACTTGCACTTAGTATTTGTGTCAGTCATTTTCTGGCTGTTTCCACCTTTGGAAGGCATCAAAGTCAGTGCAATTTTGCAAGCAAGCCAACTCTGTTTTAGATACTGTATTTAACCTTCCTCTGTCTCGCAAAGGTCAGTAGACGTGTTAATAATATCCCCAGCCGTGACTCTAAAGTGGGTTCTTTTTATAATTCGCAGTGTTTTTTTAGCAGACTTGGCTGTAAGTGACCTCTTGCGTGCTTGGTCATTGTTGTCATTAAACATTTTTTACTGTATCAAATATAAACAGTGCTTGCAAATTTTGCATTAGCATCAGTCTGTCTGGTTTTCATGTGACTGTGTTAATTTGACATAAAATTAATCTTAAATGAAGCTGGGTCACCCATGCTGCTCATGCACTGACATTTTGCTGAGTGCAAGCTCCTCAGTGACCCCATTCATAATACTGCCATCAACACTGAAACTTTATACTCTGTGAACCCCTCTCCTTGGCCTGAAAACAAGCATCTAGCAAGGGGTGCAGCAAATGCAAATCTTATAAAAGAACCGTTAATGGACGTCTAATTTATAAATGATGTTACATGATAGACTTCAGTGTTTGCTTTTGTATTTTCAGAAGGATTGCCATTTCCATCTTTTATTATAGAAGCTTTTGTTAAAAGCATGCTGGTTGAATCAATGAGCACTTACTGGGAGGAATTACTGTGACTCATATCAATGTGCTCTACAACAAAATAAGGGAAGTAATACAACTGTACACATTTGAAACTACTAAACCAGTTGTCACGTGTAAAATTACTTTTTTTGTCTTATTATTTTGGTTTTAAAAAAAGACAAAGATTCAGATTCTGTTTTGGCTGAGAAATGAAGTTTTCTATAGCAAAAGTGGAAAAGCAAAAAAAAAAAAACACCTTTAGCACAACACCAAGCAGAAGACATGAATGCAATCGTAGTGGATCACTCAACAGATACGACACATCGTATCCCTCTATTGCGAAGCTTATATAAACCTTGATGGTGATGTATGTCTGCTGGCTCTGTAAATAAGCTGCAAGTTAATTAAAAGGTGATGCCACATTTGTGTAGCCTACAGACTGTTTACAGTCCCCCTCATGGCCTCATTTAATTAGCCAGCTCAGACTGTAATGGTTCATATTCCCAGGCTTTGTTGTTAAAATTCTATTGGTTTATAGTTAATATTTAGTTGATTATTTTGTTTATACCAAGGGTCTGGAAGCTCCAACTCCAGAGCTCCACATGTGACCCATATCCAGCTGCTCCCGTGACTTTATATAGCAAGTTTATAAGAAAACTGCAAATATATATACAGTATCTCACAAAAGTGAGTACACCCCTCACATTTTTGTAAATATTTTATTATATCGTTTCATGGGACAACACTGAAGATATGACACTTTGATACAATGTAAAGTAGTCAGTGTACAGCTTGTATAACAGTGTAAATTTGCTGTCCCCTCAAAATAACTCAACACGCATCCATTAATGTCTAAACCGCTGGCAACAAAAGTGAGTACACCACCAAGTGAAAATGTCCAAATTGTGCCCAAAGTGTCAATATTTTGTGTGGCCACCATTATTTTCCAGCACTGCCTTAACTCTCTTGGGCATGGAGTTCACTAGAGCGTCACAGGTTGCCACTGGAATCCTCTTCCACTCCTCCATGGCAACATTGTGGAGCTGGTGGATGTTAGAGACCTTGCGCTCCTCCATCTTCCGTTTGAGGATGCCCCACAGATGCTCAATGGGGTTTAGGTCTGAAGACATGCTTGGCCAGTCCATCACCTTTACCCTCAGTTTCTTTAGCAAGGCAGTGGTCGTCTTGGAGGTGTGTTTGGGGTGGTTATCATGTTGGAATACTGCCCTGCAGCCAAGTTTCCAAAGGGGGGGGATCATGCTCTGCTTCAGTATGTCACAGTACATGTTGGCATTCATGGTTCCCTCAATGAACTGTAGCTCCCCAGTGCCGGCAGCACTCATGCAGCCCCAAACCATGACACTCCCACCACCATGCTTGACTGTAGACAAGACACACTTATCTTTGTACTCCTCACCTGGTTGCCGCCACACATGCGTGACACCATCTGAACCAAATAAGTTTATCTTGGTCTCATCAGACCACAGGACATGGTTCCAGTAATCCATGTCCTTAGTCTGCTTATCTTCAGCAAACTGTTTGCGGACTTTCTTGTGCATCATCTTTAAAAGGAGCTTCCTTCTGGGATGACAGCCATGCAGACCAATTTGATGTAGTGTGCGGCGTATGATCTGAGCACTGACAGGCTGACCCCCCACCCCTTCAACCTCTGCAGCAATGCTGGCAGCACTCATACATCTATTTTCTAACGACAACCTCTGGATATGACGCTGAGCACGTGCACTCAACTTCTTTGGCTGACCATGGCGAGGCCTGTTCTGAGTGGAACTTGTCCTGTTAAACCGCTGTATGGTCTTGGCCACCATGCTGCAGCTCAGTTTCAGGATGTTGGTAATCTTCTTATAGCCTAGGTCCTCTTTATGTAGAGCAACAATTCTTTTTTTCAGATCCTCAGAGAGTTCTTTGCCATGAGGTGTCATGTTGAACTTCCAGTGACCAGTATGAGAGCGATAACACCAAATTTAACACACCTGCTCCCCATTCACACCTGAGACCTTGGAACACTAATGAGTCACACCGGGAAGGGAAAATGGCTAATTGGGTACAATTTGGACATTTTCACTTAGGGGTGTACTCACTTTTGTTGCCAGCGGTTTAGACATTAATGGCTGTGAGTTGAGTTATTTTGAGGGGACAGCAAATTTACGCTGTTATACACATGTGAAACATGTTACAAATTTATACTGTTGATTCGTCTTAATGCATACTTGGTCAGTCCATGCTGCTGTTTCTTTATGGACATTATTATGGCGTCATGTGTATCGCCCTTGCTGCAGAGTTTCAGGGCAGCTGCTAAGGATGTGATTTAGCAAACACTGTGAAGACTGCAAAGTTGACAAATTGCAGCATTTTCTTTGCCCCAAAACCTTGGGTTGGTTGGGGATGATAGCAGATCAGTAAGCGATCGTAAAATGAAACTGAGTTATCCTTATTATGATTACTTTGAATATACTGTATATTTGTAGCACTGCTATTACTGTTAGGTAACAACTTTGACTGTTTGTTGTATTTTAACAAATGACATCATCCATTCCATCTCCTTTTGAACACTGATTTTCTATTTTCTTTTAATTTCTTTTTAATATAACTTAACATTGCTTTTTTTATACTAATAACTTTCTTGCTAAAACTCAACCATGCCATTTGTTAATTAACATGTCTCCAAACCATCCGTCAAAAAGCTGAAAAACATGTTTTAAAGCTTCAGTATGTGAACAAAAGATAAAAGCCACACTGGCATTAGCTAAAATTATACTCAGTAACAGCCTGAACTTTTGGCTCAGATTTTTTTTTCCAACTTTGAACTCGATAGAAAAATAAAGTCAACCACCACAGCAGTTATTAGCTCATCTGTCCATTGATTGAAAGCTTAGATTGTTGTTTGTGGATCAGGGAGCATCCCATCTGTGGCATGTCAAGCTGTTGATTTTCTACCAAACATAAACAAAAGGACAGAGGTGGCTCCAGGTTATAATCTACTAAAAGAAGATCTATATAACATACCTTTTAGCTTTGTCATATTCTAACAGTTAAAATTTCACCATCTGATCCTAAGCAGTGGTCTCACATGTTGGTAAATACTTGAAAAGACAAAAATTACAGAAAAAAGTGTTTAGTTCTCAGTAAATGTAAGTGATGTTTCCTTGTCTTTCTCTTTCAGTTTGCTGGTTTCTCCTCTGAGTCCCTGTGTGAGAGGATTATGGATGCCCAGAGCAGCGTATTGGTGACAGCAGGTGAGTAGAGCAGCCTAGTTTACTCAGACTGCAAACATGTGTGCCAACACCACAGCAGCAGGATATAACGTGCTCCACCCTGGGCCGTACCAATGCTATTTTCTTCATTTCTTATCATTTGTTTCTCTGCCAGTTTCATCACACTGTCTCCCTCGGTCCCTTTGTAATATACAGATGGTGTTTACAGAGGGGAGAAGCTGATCAGTTTGAAGCAGATCACAGCTGAGGCTCTGGAGAAGTGCAAAGAAAAGTAGGTCCAATTCTGTGCTATCGCCATTATTTACACAAGCTACTGCTCATATCAGGACTTGGCTCCCAGGATATGAGTCACTGGACTCACACACACCTCACACACACGGCTGTTATCAGAGGCGTTAAAGTGACACACTGCTGGGCTTTTACATTACAAGGCTGCTGGGCAACATGGAGCACTCAGACTCATCAGGGACACCCATGATGGTTGTCTCCCATGGCAACATGCCTGAACAGGATGTGAACACAGCATGCTGGGAAGGGTCATCTCAGGAGCATCATCAGTGTTGTGGGTTATTGTTTCCAAAGGGCTGGGTGGATAGATGCAGTGAAACTGTTTTCTAAACTTATTAAGTGTCAAATAAAGGAATTTGAATGCACCTTTGTGACACTTCACTCGAGAGTGATAAATAAATGTAGTCTGACATAAAAAAAAAAAAAGATCAGATCACACATTTATTGGCAAATTCAAATGTAGACTTTTTTGCCTTTTGGAAACTTGGCTCCATAAAAATTCTCCTTCTGCTGCTTTACCACTTCGAGGTTATGTCATTCATAGAAGGGATCGTATTGATGCAAAGGAAGGGGGGGAAGGGGGTTGTGATCTACGTAAGAGATACTATTGATTGTAGTGATATTCAGTGGGCTGTAATGAGTGATTTTGAAGGCATAGGTCTATACTGTATACCTGAGTCTGCATTACTTCCAAAACTAATATCTACAACAGAAGTCACAAAAATAATTTCATCTCTCAAATCCTCAAGGGTGTATATGGAATGGATACATTCAAGATGAAAGAAATCAGTCTGTCTATAGCCACTCCATTAACACACATTATTAATAACTGAGGCAGGAGGCGTTTCCTGACCCATGGAAGCCAGCTGTTGTGTCTCCAGTGTTTAAAGGTGGTGACCCTCTCCTTGCCTCCAAATGCAGGCTCATTAGTATCTTACCAGCTGTATCAAAGGTCTCTGAAAAAGTGCTTTCTCAGCAAATTATTAATCATTTTAACTGTAGCAGCTTTGCTGCATCCAATGCAGTTCAGATTTAGAATGAATCTGTCTTGCGGTGACCCTCGCAGGCCACCATAAGACGCCAAAAGTCACCAGTGAGCTTTGCATAGATGTTTTATTAACAAGACAAGAAACGAATACGAGACTATGAGCCACTGTGGGCAAAAAACACACACTACAGGGTACAAGGGGTCATAGGGCTAACCCCAGCTACTACGACCTTAACTATGAACAAGACATGAACAAGGATAAGCATGAACCTGACATGACGAGGACCAGGAATGATTGACGATACTCCAGCATCAACCAGCTGTCAGCGCCCGCTAATAAAGCCGGCAGCTAACGAGCGGTGATGCCGAACAGCTGATCGACTCTGACAGCAGGAAGCCCCACCGAGCGCTGTCACAATAAGAGCCTGGGGAGCCAGAATGTAATTCACTGCTGTCAAAGCTGGCAGAGATGATGCATGGCCCGAGCGCTGACGAGATTGGCGCTCGGGTCATAACAGAATCATTCCACTGAAACTGCAACATGTTATTTTATTGAAAAGGTTAAGGCATTGATGAATGAGGTGGAGTCGTGGGGGCTGTCTTCCTCAATTTATGAAAACCTTTTGATACAGTTAATCATACAGTGCTACTAAGTAAGTTACTTAAATTCAACATCTCAGCTGAATTTGTTCAATTTATCAAGTCCTACTTGTTTGGCCGCCCCCAATGTGTCAGAATTAATAACCCCAAATCAGCATCTTTACAGCTGTCCAGTGGTATCCCACAGGGTTCCATACTTGGGCCAATCCTATTTAGCCTATATATCAATGATTTGCCTTCCATTAATCATCAGTGTGACACCCTTATGTATGCAGATGATACAGTTGTGTTTACTCAAGGTAAAAGTCCAGGTGAAGTGGCAAACAAGTTAACAAGCGCTATGTTAAAGGTCACATCCTGGCTGAATCACTGTTGTTTGCAGTCAAATGTTTCAAAAACAGTTTGTATCTTCTTCTCTAAAGGAGTCACATCCTGAACAAATACAAACTGTTAAGCTGGGAAAATCTGATCAAACTTCAACACACTTGTTTAACGTATAAAATTGTGCATGGTTTAGCTCCACCCCCTTTGTCTGAGTTCATCACTTTTAAATCCCGCAGTTACCAGAGGTGCTGCTAGAAGGGACTGTGCAATACCATACCGAAAACTGCATTCAGCCAGGCTGTTTCTCTTCAGAGCATCCCATCACTGGAATATAGTACCACAGGCAATCAGAGTCACCATTATTTCACTCATTTAAGTATAATACAAAGAAATGGCTTGTTGAAACCCAAAAATGTGAACACTGACAAGTAACCTTTTATCATTTTATTCTTTCTTTTATTGTTATTATTATTATTATGCTATACTTATTATTATTACCTCCGCCAAGGAGGTAATGTTTTTACCGGGGTTTGTCTGTTTGTTTGTTTGTTTGTTTGTTTGTCTGTCTGTTACCAGCATAACTCAAAAAGTTGTGAACGGATTTTGATGAAATTTTCAGGAAATGTGTGTAATGCCACGGGGAACAGGGAATTAGATTTTGGTGATGATCTGAGAGTGCATACCGCCACCAAGAGCTTTGTTTGTATTTGTGCAGCAGGATTACACAAAAACTACTGGATGGATTTGGATGAAATTTTCACCAGAGGTGGTTCTTGGGCTAGAGAGGAACCCATTATATTTTGGTGATGATCTGAGAATGCATACCTCAGCCAAGGCTCTTATCTTCTCACAGTGTGTTAGCAACAATACTCCAAAACTGATGGACAGACGTTGATGCAACTTTCACCACAAGTGGCTATAGGGCTACACACAAACCCATTACATTTTGGAGGTGATCCATGACAAACGGAAGGAGCCTTGGCGGAGGTATGCACTCTATGAGTGCTTTTCTAGTTATTATTAGTGGTAGTAGTATTGTTATTATTATGTAAGTGTCTTTAGTGCAATGTACTTCTATGACTGTTTTATGTGTTATTTATTTTAGGATGTCCATTAACATCTGGCAAAGGGACTGCCAATGAAAACTAGCCTTTTGGCTAACTTGTGTACATTTACATTTGTTTGAATGTTGATTAATGTACACTGTCCCTTTTTATTAAAAAAAAGTAATGAACACTTTTAAAATTTCTGATTGTCCTAAAATCATACAAAGAACTGCATTGACAATATAAAACCTCTGAATACACTAATGCTATCAGTCAATGGACGTGCTGATAGAAACAAACTAAAATGAGAAAGCAGAACCATCTGTGCTTTCTATGCAGAAACGATAAACAATGTTGAATGACTTTTATTGCTTTTTTCTCACCAGAGGGTCAACTAGTGTTACCACCTGCCTTGTTGTCAAGCATCTCGCGCTGAGGACAAAAAGTGGAGAAGCATGCAACAAACTACAGGTATGAATTATTAGTTTATGCTTGTATTGGTAAAGCTAGTGCATTCCCAGATGTTAAAGTGTGTAAGTATATAATAAATTTTTGCAGTTCTCCAGGAACATCGGACATCCTTACAAGGAGAACACAGTGATGTCACTTTTGCTTTAACCACGTTACACCAAAACAAATCAGAAAATGTAGATTTTCTTGTTAGCCTTCTGTTAGTGAGGCCAACGCAAAGCAACACAGTATACTGTAATTTGAACATCAAAACACTGTAGCAGTATGCAGAGATAGAGAAGTTGAGCAGTAATGTCTGTATGAAAACACAAACATGTTAAACAAATCATAAATAGTTCATTTATGCAGCATGTTGATGCACAGAGCATGGGCGCAGCAATGTTGAATTCTGATCAATTCACCAGCTAAAGTATGAAAAGAGCTGCCTGACTTTAAAAGTTGGAAATCTGATTGTCGGCTCGTTTGAAACTTGGGGTCGGCTACTCCTACATTCTGATTTCGGAGTAGTCTTAGTCGGGGTGGGAATCACCAGAGGCATCACAATATGATATTATCATGATACTTGGGTTGTCCATCCATCCATCTTCTGCCGCTTAATCCTTTTCGGGTCGTGGGGGGGGGGGGTGCTGGAGCCTATCCCAGCATCTTTGGGCGAGAGGCAGGGTACACCCTGGACAGATCACCAGTCCATCGCAGTGCCAACACAGAAAGACAGACAACCATTCACTCTCACAGTCACACCTAAGGACAATTTAGAATCCCCAGTTGATGCCAATTAACCTAACCTGCATGTCTTTGGCATGTGGGAGGAAACTGGAGTACCCGGAGTAAATCCACGCAGACACGGGGAGAACATGCAAACTCCACACAGAAGGGTCACCGATGGTCTGGGGGTGGGATCGAACCCACGATGGTCAAGGGTGGAATCGATCCCATGACCTTCTTGCTGTGCTGCCACTGTGCTAACCACTGCGCCAACTTGGGTTGTGATATGGTATAATCACAATCCTGCCGTGTAATGTGTGTGTCATGTAATGCGATTTCCCATCCTGATCTGTCTTGTTCAACTCCTGGCTAGATCTTATGATCAGTTGCTATACTGACCTAACCAGACAGTGAGCATTTATCACCATCTAGTGGATTGAAAAGTCAATTGTTTTTTATTACTCTGGTACCCGAAAAAAACAGAATTTGTATTTGCAACATTTATTAATACTTTTATTTAAGTATCGCAGTACTGGTTTCTCTATATCAATACAGTATCATGGACACAAAGTATCACAGTACTACACTGTATTGATTTTTTTTGCCTCACCCCTGACCCCTGATTTCCACTGCCTCCGGATGCAGTCCCTTACAGCTGTGAGCCGGCCTCCACAGCAAATACTTCCCTTTCTAGTGAATGTTCTACTCTCCACCTGGTCCGGATCATTGCAGAACGAATCCAGCTTGCTAAAAATACTCAACAAGTTTATTTTTGAGGGATGCTGGATCCACTCTGCAAGGAAATGCTGTGATATCTACTGTATTTAGTAACTGTTCACTAAAAAACTGTTTTAAGGGTCGCCCATTATTTTCTGAGGTCTACTCCCGGACTGCTGTGTCAGAGAAGATAAAAACTTTGACATAACATAGAAACACTTCACAGAATCAACACTGATGGGCTATTTAAAAATGATCACACCACACAGATCCAGGTGAGACATCATGCTTCGCGTACTTGTTATCACGTGATCGCGATCGGTCCTCCTCAGTCGGTCTTAGTCTCTCTCGAGCTCTCACGTTATTTTACCTAAACCTTGTTCTGATCTGTGCCACTTCAAAACACAAATGCAGCCAGTGGGGAGGGACGCCAAGCTGGAGCTGGACTGCATCACAACGGACTGCAACCGTATTCAGTGTAAACTGGGAGTAAGTTTTAGAATGCAGCATAACAAATAAACAATGTGAAATCAAAATTTTATATTGGTTTGTGAATCTGCTGTGCCTATAAATAAAAGAGGCATAAGTGAATAGCATAACTGCTTTTCAGTCCACAATGTTGAAACATGCACCTGCGTTTTTAAAGAAAACCCACTTTATTATGCCTCGGTGAAGAGGCATACAGTAGTGTGTCGATGTGGCATTATCAATGTGGATTGACATTTATGTTTAACTAATTAGTACTCATGATTTAAAATATTTAATTGTTGCTGTTTTTAAATAATTTGTGATGCAAGTGGCTTGTTTTTACATGTCTCCATTATATTTGTATGTTTTAAATATAAGCATTTTCCAAATTTCAGATGTTTGTGTAGGAATAAGGGCACTGGTATAATTTTGAGATAAAATTATTTAAAAACTCAAATATCTAGTAACCGGTTCTCCAACACACACTATTAATGCACCAAGTAAAAAAAGTGGGAAAAAAGATAAATCTAAATTGTTATTTTTAAATTCATGAAAATAATTCTTCACTCAAAAATCAAGAAAATCAACCAAAATAAATAAAATATACAGTAAGTATAGCTTTTTTTTAAACAGTCATTTTCCTTCAATCTGTGCAAAATGTAGATGTGACTTTTTTTGAGAAGGTCAGTGTTGTTCATTCATTTATATCTGAGTACATTCCCCAAAAGGGCACTAAAAGTTAGTCGTAAGCTTGACAGCAGTGAAGGTTTTAATAATGTATTGATAATGTATAAAAAAAGAAAGTTGGGGATAACATTCTAAATATCTTAGTACAACTTCTCAAATTGTACTGGAACATTCGTTCCATATCCATCAGAGAATATAAAAAAATATGGACCAAATAAACACAGAGTAGAGGCAGAAGGCTCCATCAATTTCCATATGGACATAAAGAGCCTTTAATCAGTATAATGAGGGTGGGAAGAAGAACCAAGGAGTTTTTAACACACAGAAGAACCCCAAACGAAGAAATTTCACAATAAAACAATAAATACACTCATAAATACTGGGACACCCACAACAAGAAGTGCATTAACTGAAAATTGTTCTTCACTGACAGATTTTTTTCAGCAGTGACAAAAATCTGAACACTGTCTATCATTTTGACAGATTACACTAAAGGTGACCTATTATTACTTGTAATTCTCACTTTATAATGCACACTAGTGCTATACGTCTTCATGACATCTCTGTTCTCCATCTGAGTGCCGCTGCACACCGTCTCCTATCCACTACAATTGCAAAAATGTCAGAGCAACTAAGTGTGAAAACTTTCTACAAACAGCCAAACCGTTGTGATATTGTTGATAAAATAAATGAAAAAAAAAAGAGAAGTGATGCAGTGGAGAATGGAGCACAAACATGCACAGCTGCTGGTGTGTCATGTGAAAAAAAGTTATTGTCGTCTTATGTGAAAATTAAAATGACAGGTAATAATAGATTATGACAGAATTTCTACAACTTTGTCTGTCAAATGATAGAAAACAAGAAAGTCTCGCCCAACCTCTGCACACAACCCAGAACTAAGGATTACAACCCCAGATAACAACCAAGACCCCTCATAAGCCATCGAACATTGTGTTTTCTTTGTTCTGCTAAATGGAAACAACTAAAATTTGAGGTATCGGTACTCCAGCTGAGACTCAATCAGAGCTAAGCAATATCACCAAAAACAGGTTATCTCACAATTTTCCATCCTCTAAAATGCGTCTCCAAAGGCCACAATAAATTGCACTCAAAATTGCCGTGTTTTACTGCTGCTGCTGCTGCGCTCACCTCACAATATGAGCCGCTGTAATGAGCTGGATTTGTTCCCTGTTGTTTTGGATGCCTTCAGACCCCCTGGGACTCGGAGTGTGATGTGTGGTGGGACGAGGCGATGAGAGACTCCCCAGAAGAGTGTGAACCGGAGTGGCTGGATGCAGAGGACCCACTCTTCATCCTCTACACCAGCGGCTCCACTGGCAAACCAAAGGTAAGACACGTCTCACACAGAGAGGAGCTTTTCATAGCAGAAACACACGGAGAGACATCAGAGGGACTTTATCTTTTGAACAAATTATAGCCTCTGTGTTCTACGCTGATAAGCCTGTAATGATGTTAACCCTGCCGGTTTTTACATAATCTGCGGTGAAATGGTGGGAATTAATGGATTTCTGTTGCTGAGAGGCATGAACATAATCCAAGAAAGTTAACAGTTCTCTTGGAGTGCCACTATTATTGTGCACTCCTGTACAAAACACAGCATTCATATCCACTATCCCACAGCTACAGAGACTTTACCATGACCTAGCCCAAATAATTTAGTCATTTATATTGTGGACATATGCTTCTTTCTCTAAAAATCATGTCCATTCCCCCACAAGACACCCCTGCACACATGAGAGCCCTTATTTTGTCTGTCCGCTGGGCCTGTGTTGACAGTTTCTCATCCATGTTCGCGTGTCTTTGCCCACTCAGGGTGTCCTTCACACCGTTGCGGGCTATCTACTTTACACATCGCTGACCTTCAAGTATGTTTTTGATCATCACCATGACGACGTGTACTGGTGTACCGCTGACGTTGGCTGGATTACAGGCCACTCCTACATCGCCTACGGCCCGCTCGCAAATGGTGCGACAAGTGTTCTTGTGAGTTAAATCAACAGAATGTCACGAGGGAGCAGATGTGTCTGATATGGGCACGAGATCAAATATTTTGTCGGTGTGTTTGCTTTTTTTCCCAGTTTGAAGGCATCCCTGTGCACCCTCACGTCGGCCGCTTCTGGGAGATTATTGAGAAGTATAAAGTGACCAAATTCTACACGGCTCCCACAGCCATCCGCCTGCTGATGAAGTACGGACGAGAGCCGCTGCAGAAGTAAGAATCACCTGGAAAAATGTTTGTATTCTACAAGCCGATGCATTGGATTGACAGTTCCCCTTAGATTTTCAGTTTCTTATGCAACATTTACATCAGCATTTAACTGAACATAGTTAATACATTTGTGATGGGAAATATTTTCATCCATTTAATTTGTGAAATTCTCAGGAGCTCCCTAAAGAATGGGGCTATGACTCAAATGAAGACCAAAGTTTCCTGTTTTCTAAGTACTTTATAATCCCATTATTACGGTAAAATGATGAGCCAGTGAAGAATAAACACACGTCTGACGCATAAATCATCTAGGACTCAGACTCAGCACAAACGCTTCTTAGTGCTTTTAATTACGTCGTCATAGTGCAACTGTAAAATATAACACAGTAATGCTGGTTAAAACTGAACATGTACTTTAAAGTAAACATTCATTAAATCAACTGATAAATGAAAGTAAGGCTGTGCATTTTTTGATGCAAGGTTCTTGTTTTTCTCCATTTTCTGCCATAGTTGGATGTTTCTTTTCAGGATGCGTTATGGGATATTTTGAGTGGAGTACAGTATATAGGGATTAATTTATAATCACTAGACTTTCAGACAACTCTAAAAATGGCGTACACATCGTATAGTCCTCTATGCAGTGAGCAGGGAGTAACTTCAGACACAGCAAGAGTCTTTTTTTTAATCTTTTTAGATTTATTTTTGCTCTTCTTGCCTATATTTAGTCAGGAGCAGTGAAGAGAGACAGGAAATGGGGTGAAAAGGTCACTCTCGAATGAGGGATCACTGCAGTTGAGTAGCATATATCCTTGGCTGCTGGGCACCCAGTCAGTCTATCTTAAGAAGAGTTTGCCAATGATAGTACCAGACTTGTTCAACAAGTTCGGAAGGTCAAAGGTTAAGTGGTTATTTAATAGGGAATTGCAGGCACATGGTCAAAGCAAGGTAGTTTATAGATGATCTTGTCCTTTCTTGTTGGTAGTCCAGTTTTTAAAATACAAAGATGAAGATGAATCCTGCAGAAATGATGCATTATGAGAATCTTTTGATTTTTCAGGTATGACCTGTCCAGCCTTAGGATTCTGGGTAGTGTGGGTGAGCCAATTAACCCAGAGGCATGGCACTGGTACCATGAGGCGGTCGGTGGGGGACGGTGTCCTGTGGTCGACACCTTCTGGCAGACAGAGACGGTCGGAAACAAACATTAAAATCCTTGATATGAACTGAACCATGTGTGTTTAAGTTTACAGGACTTTTATGCTTATTTCTCTATAGGGAGGTCACGTGTTGACCCCGCTACCTGCTGCCACACCACTCAAACCGGGCTCTGCTGTAAGTCACAACACCTCCTTACTGTCATTTCTGAGTCTAAAACATGAGCTACCGTCATCTGTCAGTGCCATCAGTACAAGTCATGCTGGTATAAAGGTTTCACCCCAGGACGCAGGAACCTGTGATTATATGATATGGATTACAAAGACACACAGCGGTCACAAAATTTAAAATAGAATAATAATAATCATTTAGAAAAAAACTGTTATTTAACAGTAACCTTCTGTATATTTCAGACATTTCCTTTCTTCGGGGTGGAGCCAACTATTCTAAATGAACACGGGGAGGAGCTGGAAGGCGAGGCTGAGGGTTATCTGGTGAGTTTCAGTTTAATGTCACTTTATTTTGCTTCCTTTTTTGGCATTCAGATCAAGAGCTATGCAAGAAAAAAGTAGAAATAAAGGCTGTTTCAATTAATTTTGGCTCATGAACTACTAGTTTTGCTATGTAAATGTTATTTTGCTTAATTCCCACACCTTGTTTTGCATGCTGAAGTGATATTTTTATCCACTTCCACCATCCCAGTATCCACATCTACACTGCATGTATCACAACTGTGGGGAGGGATCAGCTAGGGGGTCTAGACAGAAAACCACACCCATGCTGGTTGCGGTAACTGATTAATTCAATTCAATTCAATTCAATTCAACTTTATTTATATAAACTTTATTTATATAGCGCCATTTCACAACAATTACTCGAGTATGAATTGTCTGACGGCATTTTTTTGGGTTTGTTTGTGTATTTGATGCAGTTTTCATATTGTTTAAAGCTAGGATGTAATTTTTGGAGACTTAATTCATTCCATTCATAGAGGTCACCGCCTAAGATGCTTTAACAGGGAGTCTGATTGTCCTTCACAGACATGAACAAATGGAATGAATGGGGATGCTGTTAAACTTGTGACCACAAGGTGTCACTAAAACCCTATTTTACGAATGTTCCATACAGCACCATAAAAAACTTAAAAAAAAAAGTTGCTTCATGTGCATATTGCACCCCAATAGCTGTCATGAGCTCTCCATGCGCCTCTCCATAGCGCACGGAGGAGGAGAAAAAGGACAAATGGATTTAAAGGCTGGGTTACACCACGCACACATTTATTAACACGAAACTAAACATACAGACACAAGACAGCTCGGATACACTTAGAGTCCTCGAGGACGCCCAACACACACAATGGAGGTCTACAGCGGCGAACAGAACACAGGCAGTTACTCACAGTGCGGGGCCAGTCCGAGTAGACACAGCAATTAGCAACAAGCACACAGAAATAGTCCTCAGTGACGTGACGGTTAGACAGGGAAAACAACTGTCCAACATGTACAATGATCCAGCGGCGTTTATCCAGCAAAGAGCTGCTTATGAACAAATGCTGCTGGTGTGGCAAATTGAGAACACCTGGGCGAGGCACAGAAAGGCTGATCAACAGGACTGGAAACAGCTGATGGAGTCAGAGGGAGAGTGAAGGGGCGTGGCTGGACTGACAGACTGTCAGCAGCGTGAGAGAAAGTAGGTCACCAAGCTGACTAACAGCTGCCATTCAGGCAGTGGCTAAGGATATGGAAATACACAAAGTGCACATAGACAGAGGAGCCAAAACCCACAGAGAGATCAGGGCCGAGCCTCGGAAAACCAAGCTGGCTCGGCTCATGACAGAGCCCCCCCTCCAAGGGGTGGATCCCAGACACCCAGGGTAACATCAAGAAGCCCCCCCCCCCCCAACAGTTGCGATAACAACAAACAATACGAACCCGGGTGGGCGGAAGGGGGAACAGGAAGGAGGGAACACAATGCCCCGCCCAGGGCCCACAATTAACCCCCCCCACAAGTCCACGGGCATTGGGGCTCAGGAGGCCACCCAGAGTCCCAGGCCCTGCAGAAGGTCCGGTGGGTGACATCTGGCGGCCTGCCAGAAAATGTGGGTCACCTGACCCGGGGAGTCCATTCTTCCGGCAGCCGGCCAGTGTTGCTCAGCCACCAGGACTGAAGGCGTGAAGCAGGAGGTAGCCTGCCCACCGGAAGGCTGACTGGTGGGCAACTGGACCAGGGAGAGAGAACCTCCACGGCGTCCTCAGGGTGGTCCGTAGTGGCACCCACGGTGGCCCCCGATTGGACCGGCTCCACTGCAAGCCTAGCTGTGCCCACAGTGGCCTCTGACCAGGCCGGCTCCGCTGCACCCACGATGGACTCCAGCGGGAACCTAACTGCACCCGTGGTGACCTCTGGCTGAGACTCAGCTACACCCACGATGGCTCCCAACTGGGCCGGCTCCACTGCACGCACGATGGCCTCTGGCTGAGGCTCAGCTGCACCCACGGTGGACCCCAATTGGGTCGAAGCTGCACCTGCGGTGAGAGGACCGACCCGCAGAAACACAAGGCGGAGGAGGCGATCGATGAGGGGGGAGCCCTGACGACCTTGGCAGGAGGGGCTGAAGCAGCGACGTCCTCCCTAGGCAGGGCCAGACCCTCGGCGCCCTCCGGTGGCGACTCTGCAGCACCCGCGGTGGGCCCCGATAGGGCCAGAGCTGCACCCATGACGGTCCTGGTCTGGGACGTGGCTGCACCCACGATAGGCTCTGGCTGGAGCACAATTGCACCAGCAGTGACCCCCATCGGGGGCCTCATTGCTCCCGCGGTGGCCTCCCCCGCAAGGAAGGTGGTGCTCCTAGCGCCTCCTGATGCTGGATCTCGATCCTCGGTGGCTTCCGGCGAAGTCAGCTGCTCTCCGGTGACCCTGGCTGGGGTCACCGGAGAGAGAGAAAAACAGACCGGGTCAGGGTCGCTGGCAGCGGCAGAGCCTGGTGAGGCGGCCCCGAGGGCTACTGTGAGCTGCCCCGGGCCCTCCTCGCCATGAGTCAGGCAGTGTGACATTGACAAATGAGGAGTTGACATAATGGAGCACACTTGCCTGAACTCGGGCTCCACTGCCGTCCAGGACTCCGGCGACTTGGGGTGCACAGCCTCCATTGTCGTGCCTGGTGCTGTGCCCCCGCTGACCTCCTCTGGGACCGCCAACCTCTCATCGTCAGTTGGCAACCCCGGTGATGGCAGCTCCTCTCCAGCGACCCTAGTGAGGGGCTCGACAGGCATGGGAGAGGAGAAAAGGTTAGGGTCGCCGGCAGCGGCAGAGTCTGGCGAGGGGAGTCCAAGTGTGGTAGGGAGCCGCACCCGGCTCTCCTCCCCAAGAGTCAGACAAGATCTCTCAATCATTGATAAATGAACTACAGGAGAGATTACTTACCTGTGCTCGAGCTCTACCGCCGTCCAGGACTTTGACGCTGTCGACGGTGACAGTCCGGATCCCGTCGGCTGGGGGTCAGGTCCAGGGGGTGGCTCTGCTGCGGCGGTCCCCGCAGCAGGCGTGATAGTGACAGCAGTCCTATTAACCTCCTGCAGCAGCTCCAATGCAGGGGATTCCACCGGCATGGCTGCAGGGGGACCTCTCCATGCTGGGTCGGGGGAGGGAACGTTCTGAGCCACCGACTCCTCCACAATCTGGCGGCTCAGTTCCAAGACCGGCAGGCACTCGGGAATGAAGGGAGGAGACACAGAGGGAGTAGGGGATGAGTTCACAGCTGCAGGTGGAGGAGAGGACCCAGCGGACTGCTGAAACTGGGCCTCTCCCTTGGGAGACAGACAAGTTTTAGAATAATTAAGTTCAATTAGATGAAAGGATCCTTGCCTGTCATCCCGGCGTGTGATGTTTGCAGCTGTAGCTGACTGGCCGTCACCCCTCTCCATATTCACGGCCATATTGGTCTTCTCCAACAGTGACTGGGAAGCACGATCCAATGCCGATGACTCCTCACACTCGAAAATCAAAGGGGGAGACACGGAAAGGACAAGAGAAGGGTTTGCTTCCGCAGCTGGAAGAGAGAGCCCAGCTGACTGCTGGAGCTGAGCCTCTCTTCCGGGAGACAGGCAATGTTTATCATCATTACATAGAATTGAATGAGAAAACACTTGCCTGTTCTCCCGGTGCTCGATGTTGACAGCTGTGGGCAGTTGACAGTCTTCCCCCCCCCCATGTCACTGGCTGTTTCGGCCCCTTCACATAGTAGCTGAGGAGCCGGCTCCGATGACGTGGAGGTGGGCATAGCAGGTGGACGATTGGCGAGGCCCTTATGGCGAGTCCTCCGGGAACGGCGGCGATGAGAGGAAGCACGTGTTCTCCGGTTCCTCCAGAGAAGGCCCCCCTCTCCGTCCGGAATTCTCCTCCCAGGAAACACGAGGGCATGGGAGGAACGGGAGAAACGGAGACAAACAAGATCGGCAGCTGACAATTCACCAGGAATCAGGCAAGCAGCTTCAGGTGTCATTAACAGTGACTGAATAAACACTTGCCTGAATTCCTGTGGGTCAATGATGTCAGCTGTCGTCTCCGTGGTCGGGGCATGCTCATCGTCTGGCTGGAGCTCCAACCTCCTCGGGGAATATATATACTTCAACCTCTCGGCCAACTCTGGAAGAAGCCACAGTTTCACCTCCAGGAGGAGTTCTGTCTCCACCAGGAGAACCTGTCTTCGTTCCTCCAGCTCCTCTGGGGACAGAGCAGACCACGGCTTGGGACGAGGAGGCAGGGCTGTCGTTGGCGAGGCTGGATGCTTCTTCCGGCAGGGGTTCCTCTTCTTCCTCCTCACGGGCGGCTTGGGAACCAGATAGTCCGGGATGCAAAGCACTGTGCTGGGCAGTGAGTCACCCACGCAGAGGAACTCTGTGTGACCTGGAGAAATGAGTGGCATTGCTGCGAGGAGCTCGAGCACCGGGAGATCCTCATCCTCATCCTTGCATGGGATGGCGAAGATGTTCCAGAGAATCTCCATCACTTCGAGATGATCCCAGAGGCTGTCCCACTCCATCACCCTTCTCGCTGCGTCCTGAGCCTGACGAGCCATTTTGGAGGCACAGGGCTCCAGTGCCCACGAGAGAATATCCTCCAGCAGGCAAAGCGAGCGCAGCTCCCTCTCCAGCAGCTCAGCCATAGCGCGGGGAAAGCAGGAGAGAAAAAACGGAACAGTCCAAAAGGTGAAAAAATGATTTGTGTGGGTATAACCCACTAAATCCTTTTTACGGCTGGATCATTCTATCATGAGCTCTCCGTGCGCCTCTCCACAGTGCACGGAGGAGGAGAAAAAGGACAAATGGATTTAAACGCTGGGTTACACCACGCACACATTTAGTATCACGAAACTAAACATACAGACACAAGACAGCTGGGATACACTTAGAGTCCTTGAGGACACCCAACACACACACTGGAGGTTTACAGCGGCGAACAGAACACAGGCAGTTACTCACAGTGCGGGGGCAGTCCGAGTAGACACAGCGATTAGCAACGAGCACACAGAAATAGTCCTCAGTGACGTGACGGTTAGACAAGGAAAACGACCATCCAACACGTACAATGATCCAGCAGCGTTTGTCCAGCAAAGAGATGCTTATGAACAAATGCAGCTGGCGTGGCAAATTGAGAACATCTGCACGGAAAGGCTGATTAATTAAAGGGACTGGAAACAGCTGATGGAGTCAGAGGGAAAGTGAGGGGGTGTGGCTGGACCGACAGACTGTCAGCAGCGTGAGAGAAAGTAGGTCACCAAGCTGACTAACAGCCGACTCGGCTCATGACAAATAGCAATCTGGGTAGTTTTATACTAAAAAAGAAGAAAACAGTCATCTCTGGTCTTTAGGGGTTTGTTTGAACAATTGTTGCATTAGGCCTGCATGTAGTGGTTGGTTACTTAGCTGTTGGTCTCCACCTGGGCCCCGTTTATCAGATTTAGTGAAAACTCAGAGTTTGTTTCCTTCAACTTGCTGCTCTCTTCGCTTCAGTAATCTGCTCTCATGTGTTTAGCCATGCCAACTTAAGGTTCCAGGGCTGGAACCAGCCTAAAAACTGAAACAGCTGTCCAGTACGGTGAGGATTCTCATGGCAGATAATGATGCGCCTGATGCCAACACAGTGCATAGAGTAATCATCAGTGGCCCTTTCAGTATTCCATATCAGACTGTTTGAGACATGCTTGTAAAGGATTCGAGTGGAATTGTTATGAAGTGACACTAAACTGATAATGGATCTGAACCCAAGATGACCCTGACTGTGTCGATGAGAACTTTCACATGAAATGACTGTGAAGATTTTGAGAAAATTAAGGGCAAAAACTGCTCAAATTACACTACAGTACAAATATTCAGTTTTGCAGAAGTGTGTTTTACAACATTCCTAAAACTGCTGTTTCTGTAGCATATTTATCAGCTTATATCAACTGCTCATGCTTCACTTACGTGCTTTGATTGAAGTGCAATGCTGTACGCTTGTGTAGCACTTCAGTGCTGTGCAGCAGTAGTAGTAATACCATTAATGCCTGTCTTGCAGGTATTCAGGAAGCCCTGGCCTGGTATAATGCGCACTGTGTACAAAAACCACGAGCTCTTCGAGAACACCTACTTCAAGAAATTCCCGGGCTTTTACGTAACTGGTGATGGTGAGGTGGACAAATTGATTTTTGACTTTGTTCAAACTATATATCTTGATATGTCCTGGTGGCTTATATGATGTTTCCTTCTGTTTCAGGCTGCAGGCGGGATAAAGATGGCTATTACTGGATCACAGGAAGAATAGACGACATGCTGAATGTGTCAGGTACCTCAAAGAAGGTTATTTGTAGTTATTTTTAGTATTCATCTGCTGTCACAGGAATGGCTTCAAATGGTCAGAGATGTGACATATTTTTTGTCCCCTGAAATCTCCAGTTAATTCACCTCTATTTTGTCAAGTACATCTTTATTTGTTGATCTCCAGGCCACCTGATGAGCACAGCGGAGGTGGAGGCAGCTCTGATGGAGCACCCGGCCGTGGCGGAGGCTGCCACGGTGAGCCGACCTCACAAGGTGAAGGGAGAGTGTCTCTACTGCTTTGTCACCCTCAAAGACAGCAAGCAGTTCAGTCGCACACTGGTGGATGAGCTCAAGAAGCTGGGTGAGGCTCCAATTCTGGCTTTTTCTTAGGTTACAGTAAAGAGGTAATCCAGTGAGAATGGAGCACAGAAAGCAGGAGGTCTTTATTTTGGTGGGCGAGCACTAATTTGGGGAGCTAGGGCCTGTCAGGGGGATGGATTATCTTTACAATGGAGAAGTATTCACTAGCAGAGATTCAGTTTTCACTTTTCAAGAGAAAGCTCAATTTTAGTTGTGGACAGAAGAATTCTTTGAAGTTTTAGATCTTTGAGAAGTAAGGCTGTCCCACATACCAGTTTTGGGGGCTCTGGCTATTTGGGAACAATCTGAAGTGATTATCCAGCTAATCTTTTTTTTTTTTAGTGGCTCCAGTTAAGCTTCTGTCAGGTTTCAACTTCCTGATGCTTTTTGCAAATGAAAAACCTTTGTTGATGACTGGGAGCAGCATCCATGCTGGGGCAAATATCCTTCCATATTTCACAGTGATGTTAAAGATGAATTAAGTACAGTGCTGTGAAAAGGTATTTGCCCCCTTCCTGATTTCTTATATTTTTGCATATTTTTCACACTTACAGTAAATGTTTCAGATAATCTATCTATAAATTCACGAAATCTCTGTCTGTGTGTGTGTTTGTGTGTGTGTCTGTTCCACACATATCTTCATCTCTCTGGTGTACTTCTGTAGCTCACTCTGAGCCTCTAAGTATTTCTTCTTCTTCGACCTTGTGTTCCACTGTAGGTTTTCCTGCCTAGCTGTATTCCTCGCTTCTAGTAGTTTCTTCAGGTGTTCATCATGCACATCAAACCAATCTTAATGTTTCCTCTCAGGGTAGCCTAATACATCACTCGCAGTCTGATACACCGTATCCTTCAGTGTTGCCCATTTCTCTTCTATGTTATTCTCCGAGTTGTTGCTGTCCCAGTCTTTCAAGTTTTTATCCATTTCCTGTGCAAGTTCTTCCTGCTTCTTTTGGCCTTTCAGTGCACTAGTGTTTAAACCGGAGTGGTGGCTCAGTTGGTAGAGCATCCACCCCACACCCGGCAGGCAGGGGTTCAAATCCCGGCCGGGTCATGCCGAAGACCATATAAAAGCGGAACTTCCTGCCGTCCGGCTTGGTGCTCAGCAATAATGGAATGGAGGAGGGAAATCTGTGGCGGCGCCTTGCATGGCAGCGGCCCTTCTGATTCTACACATGGGGTGTGTGTGATTGACACGGTAGATAGGATAAAGCACAATTTCGTTCTACTGTACATGATTGGTTGTATGGTTGAATGACAATAATGGGTGATTTTAATTAATTAATTTAATATCTCTTGAACCGTTTGTCAGACTGGCCTCAGATTTTAAATGTGGCTTCGAGGTAACGAGGGTGTGCATCCTCAAATGTGGAGTCGCTCTGTCAAAATATGTAATTTTTATCAATAAAAGTTTAGCCACCGTTCTGTCTCATGCCCAGGCTTCTAGAAGTGTGGGCGGGGTTTGGTTTCGGATTGACTCCTGATTGGATAATGCACGCATTATGGCATCAGTAACCACAGCGCTCTGTGTTCAAAACAAGGAAGCGAAACGTGAGAAATTTGACTAGAAAAAGATAATACTTAAGATTTAATGCTTAAAAAATTCTGCCATAAAGTTGCTGTGATTGCATAGATGTAATGGATAATTTGGCATGGAGAACATGAGGTGCCGCTGGGGAAAAAGGGGAGGGGGGGGGCGGCAGCTGAATCACTGGCACCACAGGTAAGCTCTGTGTGCAAAACAAGGAAGCGAAACGCAACAAATTTGATCAATAAAAAACAAACCGCTTACAATAGAGCTGCAGCGCTCACACTGTTATTTGCAAGTAATTTTCAATAAAGTGAAAAAAAGATATTGCATGGTGTGTGCTTTTTCCCTGTAGCTGATTTGTCATAGAAAACAGCTGAGCTCTGTGGTTCCAGCGATCAGCTCATTGGATCCACTTTTTTTTTTTTTTTTTTTAACCAAAGGTAAAAAAAAACCCAACATGGGGGGAAGACCCTACAACCTTTGCTTCATGAATGTGGGACGTATCAACCATATGCTGGATAGATTTTCAGCATGGGACACATATTTTTTCCATGTTTACAAAATTTTTCACTGGGTCTGATGTGTGTCTGAAAAAATGCATTTTGGCTAATGTTGACCCTCTAAACTTTAGAGGGTCAAAAATGTGATTGTTTAGGTGCAATAATAATAATTATAATAATAATAAATAATCTTGTTGCATCAATAAAAAACAAACACTTACAATAGAGTGACAGCGCTCAGTCTTTGCCAGTCACGCCCTCAAGGTTCAGATCATTATTTGGCCTCAGTATCACCCCAGCACAACAATATAAGCACCGCCTCAATCTTAGCATTATAATTTTAAAAAAACCTTTTAATAACAAAATATTGCTAAAATATAAAATGATGCACTACAATGGGTCTCAAATATTTGTCAACGTGTCCTATTATAGTTCTGCATGAGTTTATTGACGACACACAGAAGAAATTTAACATTACACTGAACTCATCACTGAATCAATCAATCAATGAAAACTTTATTTATATAGCACTTTTCATACAAAAATTTGTAGCACAAAGTCCTTTACAAGTTAAAAATATAACACAATTATTCCCCCGTTCCCACCCCACCCTATACATAACAGTGATATAAACTAAAATAATTATAATGATGACTGAACAACTCTCATTTCCTAAAGTGCAAGATACACTATTATGTATATAAGTGATAAAAGATCAGACAAATAAGTGATCTGACAAACAAATAAACGAGGGAACTGAAACAGTGGCTAATATTGGATGTCCCATTCATTTTCAGTGTTTAGGTATTCTGCAATTAGTATTCACACAATCAAATAAATCTTAGTGCCTTTTACTCCCTTTTATATTTGTTAAAGTCTAACATGTGATTGCCGACATATAGCCTACACCTCTTTGTATTCCACTTTCAAACACAGCCTACATTTGTGCCTGCAAAGCCTGATTGGGATACCTGTTTCAGACAGGAATACTTGCGTTCTACGGGCAATGCACTAGTCAAAGAAATTTTACTATTACACAAAAATAACCTGAGTAAATACAAACTGCAGTTTTTAAATGATGATTTCATTTATTAAGGGAAAAAAAAATTCTACCCAAACCTAACTGGCCATATGTGAAAAAGTAATTGCCCCCTAAACCTAATAACTGGTTGTGCCACCCTTGGTTGCAACAACTGCAGTCAAGCATTTGCAATTGGTGCAGCCAATTGTGGTGCAGGTGTAGTGTGGCCGACTACTGATCGGAGGGTCAGGGGTTCGATTCCTGCTCTGTCTGCAGTCTGCATGTCGAAGTGTCCTTGAGCAAGACACTGAACCCCCAGTAGCTCCTGGAGGGTCAGGCCAGCACCTGTGCATGGCGGCTCTGCCACCATCAGTGTGTGAATGGGTGGCTAGCAGGATCTGTAAAGAGCTTTGGTCATCTAGAGATGAGAAAAAGTGCTAGATAAGTGAAGGTCATTTGCGACAACTGGCAAAGAGTTTTTACAGTGCTGTTGAGGAATTTAGCAGAATTTTTACAGAATTGTTGTAATTCAGCCACATGATGGTTTGAGCTAGGGATGAACCAATACCACTTTTTCAAGTCCGATACCAATACTGTGACTTTGAGTATCCTCCGAGACTGATCCAAACCCGATACCATCTTTTTTATTTAAAACAACAAAGTACAGAACATACTTTGGTCATGACTGGTTGTATTTTGCACACATATTAAAAACAGAAATCTAAAAGTCAACGAACCCATCCATCTTCTTCCGCTTAATCCTTTTCGGGTCGCAGGAGGCTGGAGCCTATCACAGCATCTTTGGGTGAGAGGCAGGGTACACCCTGTACAGATTGCCAGTCCATCACAGGGCCAACACAGAGAGACAGAGAACCGTTCACTCTCACAGTCATACCTAAGGACAATTTAGAAT
Organism: Pholidichthys leucotaenia; assembly: GCA_020510985.1. NCBI lineage: Eukaryota > Metazoa > Chordata > Actinopteri > Cichliformes > Pholidichthyidae > Pholidichthys > Pholidichthys leucotaenia. The sequence goes on along the minus strand of CM035846.1, from coordinate 212,795,825 downwards.
CCCCAGTTTGATGCCAATTAACCTAACTTGCATGTTTTTGGCATGAGGGAGGAAACCGGAGAAATCCTGGAGTAAACCCACACAGACACGGGGAGAACATGCAAACTCCACACAGATCACTATTGGTCGGGGGCTGGGATCGAACCCAGGATCCCCTGGCCAAGGGTGAGTTGCTGTGCTGCCACAGTGCTAACCACTCTGCCACCGCTCTGCCCAAGTCAAAGAATATATTACAAATTTGACTCAGTTCAGCAACGCTGCTGCTTTTTTTTTTATTTTAAACTTTTATAACACTGGCAGCATTTTACTGGTCAGGACCATGTAAACGTGCATTCTGAAGTTTTAAAGGAAACTTGTACTGGTCATTATAACAACATTAATCGTGCTTAATTACTTTTAAATACTTGTGTATTACTTCTATCATCGGCTGGAAGTGGCATACAGTTGTTGTAAGTAAACGCATTCAGCAGATGCTCAGTGGGTGGAGATGTCATGAATCTGGGTTTGGCTGTTCCAAACCCAGTTCTGACTTATTGTTATGTTTTGGCCTATTTTTCACCTGGTGCTTCAGGGAGCTATTGGGCCTCTGCTCCCTGACGGCTTGGGCACGCCCCCTCCTCCTGTCAAGTGCCATCAGCTGTACAGTCACGGGTGTTCACACACATATACACACATGCACACGCTCCATTCATTCCCATTCACACGCTCATTCATGCTCTCTCACACACCAGGTCCAATCACGTTCAGCCCACGCTTTCTCGCACTGGCAATCTCTTTCCTTGTTAGCATCAGGAGTATTTCTTCGCTGTGTTTGTGGAAAGAGATTGTCGGAGCATTCACCTCCATACGCGGCAACTAGCTCTCCACATATGAGTTTTCATTACCTGCAATTATTCAGCCAAGCACTTGAAGTTCGGTTAATCCCTTGGTGTAATCGGCTGACCCTGCTCACTCTCTTCATCCTCCAGACTACATGGATCGCCCCAGGATCGCTCCAGCCTCGTAAGTGTCACGTTCGCCTTTCTCTTTGTGCTGACAGCAGTTCTGTGGCACTAGGCTTCCCCTTGACTGGGCTGTAGAGCATCCGGCAGACGCCCTGTATGTCTGGTGGCCTTAATTTATCATTTTCAACTTCCTGTATTTTTATGGACAACTGGACTTATTTTGTGGCTAAATTTATTAAATGGCACTTTCTACTCACGCAATTGGATTTTCCATTCCTTCCCTCGTGCGCCGCGTAATGGCGCACAAGGGATTATGACAGAATGCTCCGACCAGACAGAAAAAACCCAGAGGAGCAGAGGTGTGTTTTTCTTTTTCTCTTCACACTTTTTTCTCTTCTTCCCCGAGTGTCAACATGGTGATTCGGATGGAGAGGGAGTTGGAGTGGGAGCTGTGCTCGTTGTAATCCTTGGAGGAGATCGTTTCATGGACGCAGAAGGCCTGGGAGGGTCCTGTCCATGGGCCAGTGAAAAGGTCATCCACGGCCGCCACGCCAGAGGAGCCGGAGGCATGGAGGATGGCGCACGAGAGTACCACCACTGCAACCGCCATCACGCCTGCTGCGGGGGCCACCGCAGCGGAGTCATTCCCCGGACCAGACCTCCAGCCGATGGGACCCGGGGCATCGTCGACGGAGTCCTGGACGGCGGTAGAGATTAAGCACAGGCAAGTAATCTCTCCTGTACTTCACCTATCTTTGGTGGAGGGATCTTGTTTGACTCTTGGGGAGGGGAGTCTGGACCCCCTTGCCGGGCTGTGCTGCTGCCGGCGACCCTAACCGTTCCTCCTCTCCTATCCTCTTTGAGCTCCATCCTAGGGTCACCAGAGAGGAGCTGCCACAACCTGGGTTACCCACAAATGACGACGCAGGCCCAGTTTTCTCGGAGGAGGCCAACGGGGGGTGAAGCACCTGACGGACCAGGGGAACCTGCGCACCCTAAGTCGCTGGAGTCCTGGGCGGTGGTGGAGCCAGAGTTCAGGCAAGTGTGCTCCATTATGTCTGCAATGTCTATGTCAATGTCACATTGCCCGACATGGTGAGGTGGACCCGGGGCAGCTCACAGTAGCCCTTGGGGCCGCCACACTGGACTCTGTCGCTGCTGGTGACCCTGACCCGGTTTCTCTTTTTCTCCCTTCGGGTTTGGAGCCCCCGGCCGGGGTCGCCGGAGAGCTGCTGGTCTCGTCAGAGACCGTCGAGGATCGGGGCTTAGTGTCAGGTGACGTGAGGAGCATCACCTCCCTCGCTGGGGAGGCCACCGCAGGTGCAACGGTGCTCCATCCGGAGCCCATCATGGGTGCAGCAGAGCTCCAGCCAGGGTCCACCGTCGGTGCAGCAGAGATCCAGCCGGAGTCCACCGCCGGTGCAGCAGAGCTCCAGCCGGAGTCCACCGCCGGTGCAGCCACGTCCCAGACCGGGACCACCGCCGGTGCAGCCACGTCCCAGACCGGGACCATCGCGGGTGCTACGGTTCCCCTGCCCCAAGCATCAAACAGCAGGGGGCTCCTGTTCCTTGGTTTGGCTGCCGATGTCCCCGAGTATGGAGGCTGCCTCTACGCCTTCTCTTCCGGTTCTGGTGGCTCCACCACGCTGGTCGGCCACCCGAAGGACTTGGCTTATGGGTCGGGTGGTCCATCGGCCTGGGCAGGCTGCCGGACACTATCCTGCGGGCCGCCTGCTGGACTTGGGACTTGGGCAGGCCACCCGATCTGTCACTCCTCACCATGCTGGGGGTCTGGGATTCTGGTCGACCCCCTGAACTTTGGACTTCTGGGGATGGGAGTTAGTGTTGCAGGTAGGGGGTTGTTAGGAGGGTTTTGCTCATTATTTTGTTTTTACCGGTTGTGTTTTCACCGGTTGCTTCCCCCCTAATCAGTTTTCCCCCACCTCCCACCCTGGGTTAGTGTTTGTTGCAGGGGGAAGGGGGTTCACTTGAGGGGTATTGTTTCTTTTCTTTTTGACTGATGGTACTGAGGTGTCTGGTTTCCACTCCTGGGGGGGGGGGGGGGTGCTGTCATGAATCTGGGTTTGACTATTCCAAACCCAGTTCTGACTTATTGTTATGTTTTGCCCTATTTTCCACCTGGCGCTTCAGGGAGCTATTGGGCCTCTGCTCCCTGACAGCTTGGGCATGCCCCCTCCTCCTGTCAAGTGCCATCAGCTGTACTGTCACGGGTGTTTACACACATAACATTCCATTCATTCCCATTCACACGCTCATATACGCTCTCTCACACACCAGGTCCAATCACGTTCAACCCACGCTTTCTCGCACAGGTAATCTCTTTCCTTGTTAGCATCAGGAGTATTTCTTCGCTGCGTTTGTGGAAAGAGATTGTCAGAGCATTCACCTCCATATGCGGCAGCTAGCTCTCGACGTATGAGTTTTCATTACCTGCTATTATTCAGCTAAGCACTTGAAGTTCGGTTAATCCCTTGGTGTAATTGGCTGAGCCTGCTCACCCTCTTCATCCTCCAGACTACACGGATCGCCCCGGGATCGCTCCAGCCTCGTAAATGTCATGTTCGCCTTTCTCTTTGTGCTGACAGCAGTCCTGCGGCACTAGGCTTCCCCTTGACCGGGCTTTAGAGCATTCGGCAGATGCCCTGTATGTCTGGTGGCCTTAATTCATCATTTTCAACTTTCTGTATTTTTGTGGACAACTGGACTTGTTATTTTGTGGCTAACTTTAATAAAATGGCACTTTCTACTCATGCAATTGGGTTTTCCATTCCTTCCCTCGGCGCACGAGGGACTATGACACAAGATTTGAGTTGAAAATGGCGCAAAATCTGCACGGATTTATACTGCACAAACTGTCCTTGGAAATGGCCTTCATGGACGGCATGATCCGCAGTTACCTTTGGGGACCGGCAGCTGAAGGGGACCTGATGAACAGGCAAGTTTCCAGTCAAGTAACTTCAGAACACGTTGAATAAATTTTGATATACTAGAATTTTATTTCATTAAATTATATGCGGGTAGATTTGCTTGTACATGGTTGTAAAAAATTACATAAAATTCTGATGTTAAAACTTTGATTGCTGTACTGCAGCCCAGTCAATCACACAAAGCAATGACTGTGTCACTACTGTGCTGAAACAGCCCATGGAGGAGACAAGATGTCGCTGACCATGACTGACTGACAGAGCAGTGACTTGAAACTTGCGCGTATTTGAGAAGGAATCATGACCAAAATTACTGGACGGAACCACTATCATGTTATGATATTTGTATCATACTTGATCCTCTGAAATAGCTTTTGATTAAAATTCACTACAGGTACCCTTTAAGTGCAAGTTTATGCAAAATCTAAAAGCTGAATATTTAAGTAAACATTCAGATGAAATTCAAAGTACCACTTTATGCATGATAGATCTGAAAATAAAGGAACTAAATCTCTAAGTTGTGTTTTTGACATTTATTATTATTATTATTATTATTATTATTATTATTATTATTATCGTAAGTATTCTCCTGCTCCTTGGTTTAATTAGTAGTGTTTCTGATATTCTCTGTCCATTCTTAGGTTTTAGATTTGCTCTTATTTTGAAGTCATTCCTGTTCCATTTCATGTAGCCCTGCTGTTCTAGTTCTGCTTCCAGTTCACTGTTATAATTTGCTATTTATGTTTGTGTCACCTACCTCTCATCAGCTGTAACTCTCTGTCGAAAGGTAAGCCCATGTTATGTCTTTGTTTCCATGCTCCAGTCTGGTTTTTACTTTCAGTTTTGTTCTTTTGCTTAGGTTTCACTTTTAGTGTCCAGCCTCCAAGCTGGAAAAGCACTTCCTTCTGCTCGGTTCTTGACAGAATTCAGCATACTCTGTTACTGTGATACTTTTGCAAGTGTTTTATCAAGTTGCTGGGGTTGATGTTCCAATGAAGAAACAAAGAAGAAAATTGTAAACGCTGGTACCACACAGCAACATACAAAGGCGAGTCCCACAGACAGACTCCAGTGACACTCATTGCTTCTACTTACAGAAACCATGCATAGCGCTGCTGAGAACGTGATCGCACCTTCATTATATTTTTAATACTGTGGGGATCATGAAATGATGAGACTGGATAATTTCTCAGTATGGTTTATTCATCTCAACTCCCCAGCTCTCTCTCTCTCAGTCAGGAAAAAAGAGAAAGAGCTGCGGTAAACCCACATACATTTATACCGACACATCAAACACAGAACCACACAATCAAGTCAAATCCTTCTATTTACACTTAATCACTTCAAAAGTCCTCTTTGCTCTTCTGTCTGACCCCAGGAGGTCAGACAGTCCTTTCAGGCTCACACTCCAGATCCTCTGACATCCTCCCAAGTTCGCAGGTGGTCCAGACTCATTGTCCATCTGAGGCGTGATGTCAATACACACCGCAAGCTTAAAGTCCTTCTATGCTTGGGTCTCTGCAGTGAAATATGTGAGCTACATAATGTTACCATTATGGGCGCTACAATACTATTAATGTATTGGATCGTTATATTGCTTTTATTCCTTGCTAATACCGATCCAGCCATTTTGCCTGGATCGAACCCGATACCGATACAGCAGATTGGATCGGCTCATCCCTAGTTTGAGCTTGAGGTCACTAACTGATGGCTGAAAATCCTGATATTCACCAGAATTTCCTGGTAGTGAGCAGAATTCATGGTTGCATCAATTACAGCGAGATGTCTAGGTCCTGAACCAGCAAAGCACCCCCAGACCATCACACTATTGCCATCATGTTTGACTGTATGATGTTCTTTTTATGGAATGTTGTGTTAGTTTTACACCAGACGCACGTGTTACGTCTGAATAATAGGAAACAGAGACCTTACTCTGCTGAACACTGAACTCCCTTTATTGAACCGCACAGCAAAATATATATGTCAGCCGTAGCCCACCTGACGTCATCATCTCCCAACCCCGGCTGAGCTACGGCAAGCCCCAAGCCCCAATTCCCATATATAACCCCCCCCCCCCCACAAAGTCCCAGACGCCCCCCATGTCAATGAACCAAAGAACATATTACCCATTACATTAACATCACCATTCAACTTATTGTAACAATTTTCCTTTTTTTTTTTTTTTAAATACTAGTACATACCTGTGCATGGCCATGCATACACATGCATGCCCATAGAAACCAAGTGTAAGCAAGGGTGTAAGCAAGCACGTCAGCACCCATTCAGTGATGCCTGCCTTTGATTTTTGATGGTGTCATAGTGAGTCCTATGATCTGTGATGGTGTCATAGGGAGTCATGATTGTGAGTCATGCCTGCATTTGATCTTTGAAGCTGTCCTATATCCTATGATCTTTGATGATGGCATAGTGAGTCCTATGATGCCTGCGTTTGATCCTGGTTTAAATTAGTGTGTCATATTGTTAATCAGGTGATGAGTATCTCTTCTTTCCTGTTTCTGGCAACTCCCATTCGGTTTCAAGTGCTGTGTCCTATTGGTAATCGGGTGATGAGTATCTCTTCTTTGGTGAGTGATGGTGTATATGACATCATAACGACATCAAGGCAGGCATCGTGAGTGATGGTCTATGACATCATAAAGACATCAAGGCAGGCATCATAGGACCTCATGCCTACATCATAGGTAGCCAGTCCTATTGTGTATATGACGGCATCGCGAGTCCTATGCTGCCTGATATCATAGGATCATCATACAACATCATGCAGACATCATAGGCCGTCTTATTATGTGCTCTGATCGTGACAAACAGACATGATGTACTTCAAATGGGTGTGGTTTAAAGTAGTGTGTCCTATTGATAATCGGGTGATGAGTAAGATTTCCAGATTTACACAGAAACTGCCAGAGATTTCTTGAATTTATAGAGTGATATTTTGTAAGATTTCTAGATTTACTGCTTCGAATGGGTGTGCTTTAAAGTGCTGTGTCCTATTGTGTATGTGACGGCATCGTCCTTTTGTCTATATGACGGCATCAAGAGCCCTGATGGTCTATATGACATCATAAAGACATCAAGGCATAGGGACATGATAGGAGCATCATAGGCTGTCCTATGATGCAGACATCATAGGGACATCATAGCCACATCATAGGCCATCCTGTGATGTCCTATGATCGTGACACACAGACAGACAGACAGACACACACACACAGATTTCTTGTGCATGCCCGTGCATACCTGTGCATGCCCATAGAAAGCAAGTGTAAGCAAACATTTCTGCATGCCCGTAGAGTTACTGTTACCATGGCAACAGCAACCATGGTGAAACCTGCCTTGGATCTTTGACGTCACCACTCGTTCGTTGATGCCTGCCTTTGATCTGTGATGCCTGCCTTTGATCTTTGATAATGTCATAGCGAGTGCTATGATCATGAGTAATGCCTGCCTTTGATTTTTTGATGAGCTCATAGTGAGTACTATGATCATGAGTGAAGCTTGCCTTTCATGTCCTTGCAAGTCCTCTGATGTTTTTGCGAGTCCTGTGATCGTGCGTCATGACAGACAGGGATTTCTGAATTATATATAGTGATATTCCTTGTCTCCAGGGCATGGGTCCCAGCCCACACTCTCACTTTAAGTTGGGATTTTCTGTATCTCACCTTATTATTATTATCCTGGGTTGCTATTATTGTTGTTATTATTATTCTGTCTTGCATATTTATTTCTTCATTGGTCTTCCTCTTAGTTTAAGTTTATCAGCATTATTATTATTCTCGTCATTATCATTATCATTACTAGTACATACCCATGCATACCTGTGCATGCCCATAGAAACCAAGTATAAGCAAGTATTTCTGCATGCCCATAGAAAGCAGGTGTAAGCAAGGGTGTAAGCAAGCATGTCAGCACTCATTCAGTGATGCCTGCCTTTTATCTTTGATGGTGTCTTAGTGAGTCTTATGATCTGTGATGATGTCATAGCGAGTTGCTATGATCATGAGTCATGCCTGCGTTTGATCTTTGAATATGTCCTATGATCTTTGATGATGGCATAGCAATGATGTACTTCTTCGAATGGGTGTAAGATTTCCAGATTTACACAGTAACTGACAGAGATTTCTTGAATTTATTGAGTGATATTTTTTAAGATTTCCAGATTTACTGCTTTGAATGGGTGTGGTTTAAAGTGCTGTGTCCTATTGTTAGGGATGTGATTTTTCCGCTAATTCGCGGAATTCCGCTTTTTTTATCTTCCAAAAATTTTCATACCAGATGGTGGCGCGTGCACAACGCGAGGCTCAGCGTCTCTTCAGATTTTGTGGATTAGCAGCGATATTTCTGCTCATTTCGGGTCTGTTCGTTCAGAACAGCTTCGCTTTTACATCCTACACCCGAAATGAACTTTTGGACATTGGATTACAAAATGACGACCTTTTTATCAGCAACCTACGTTTCATCCCTGAGCTCTGGAGAACACCCGACGCTAGGTAAGCTACCCGGCCGACCGGAAGTGCTCGCAGGCGGCGTAGAGACCGTAAACAAAGGCGGGGGAAGCGCAGAGGGCTAAGAGCTAAGCTAAAGCTAACACCGCACTGGCTTTCTCTACCCAGCATTTTCCTCGCTAATGTACGGTCAGTGGCGAACAGAATGGATGAGCTATGGCTTCGGATCACCAACAATAAGAAACTTATGAACTGCACTATCATGATTTTCACGGAAACATGGCTACATAGTGGAGTACTTGACGGTGCTGTCGAGCTGGCCGGACGGCACACTCTCCGGGCAGACAGAGCAGCTGATGACTCCGGTAAGACCAGAGGTGGGGGAGTATGCATTTATATTAACAAGGCTTGGTGCACGAACTCTGTCACTGCTGGGAGACACTGCTCAGCTAACCTGGAGTTTCTCATGGTTAAATGTAGACCTTTCTATCTGCCACAGGAGTTCACTTTTCACTTTTCTTCATCTTGCCTGCTGAAGATGTTTTGGACTTTATTTAAAAAATATTTTTAACGCCACACGTGATGGATAATGCTTGTTGGAATATTTTAGGAATGCTATCTTCTTGGAACATAAGTCAATATTATACAGTAATAAGTGACATTCAGCTGTTTGCTTTATGTCATTTAAGCACAGTTCTGGTACTTAAAAATCATAAAAACCCAGGAGCTTCGGGGGTCTTCGCTCCCCTTGCCCCCCCCAACGGGGCTCTGCACCGGACCCCGCTGGGGGACTGTGTTCCCCAGACCCCCTGCTAAATTTTAAGATAATTTCCCCAACCCCAAATCACATCCCTATATTGTGTATATGACGGCATGGTCCTTTTGTCTGTATGACGGCATCGCAAGTCCTGATGTTCACTGTATATGACATCATAAAGACATCAAGGACAGCATCATATCATATGCTGTCAGGCAGGCATCACTGTATATGACATAAAGACATGAAGGCAGGCTTGATGTCCTATGATGCAGACATCATAGGCACATCATAGGCCGTCTTATGGTGCCCTATGATCGTGACACACAGACAGACAGACACACATACAGATTTCTTGAATTTATAGAGTGATATAGTACATATGTACAACATGAAACAGGTTAGTTAAAACGGGCGTCTGGTTAGACTGCTAGAATGCCCTACCTTGTTGGAGTGGATTATTCTGCCGCTAGTCCCAACAGGCGTCAAATAATGCAATTCTCACTACATAGTCCTCCAGATACCTGGGCTTCCAACGAATTCTAGCTGGGCATCCCCCAGGAGGGGACTCCACCTAGCACGGTCGGTCTCGCTTGAAAGCCCTCACTGTTCAGGACTGCCCAGTTCCAGGTCACATCAAATCGTCCCGCTGCCGCTTCAGTCCCCTGCTCCGGTGGTGACCTCCTAAGCCCGCTGGCGTGCCACCATGAACCGCCCTCAAGCTCAAACATGTCCGGGCCCCGCTGCCTCACGATCCGCGGGCCACAGCGGTTGTAGCTTATGGGTGCGGACAGGATGTTTGATCCACACCCCCGGTCTGCAACCTTCAGTCCGTGGCCCCTCGCCCTGTGCTTCTTATCGAATCTCCGTTTCATCTTACGTTGCTGCTTGGTGACCTGGCTCCGAACTGTTTCTGTACCCTCCAGGGAACGCATCATGGGCGGCCTCAATCAATCCACCGGCAAGGGCAATTCACGTCCCAGCATGAGGGCCGCCGGTGAACAGCCTGTCGTGGCATGGACAGACGCCCTGTAGTGTCATAGCGTGTGTTGTTGAGCGTCCGGGAATGTAAAGCCATCCGCCAAATGCTCTCTCAGTCCATTCTTCAATGTCTTGTTGAACCGCTCAACACCTCCGTTGGCCTGAGGGTGATAGAACGCCGTCTTAACATGTTCCACACCCCTATTACTCAGGAATTCCTCAAATGCTCCGGAGGCAAACTGCGGGCCATTGTCCATCGTAACTGTGCTCGGGGTCCCCCACCTGGCAAACAGGGAGGACAGGAAACAGGTAGCACCTCCGGCCACTTCGAGAACACGTCATAGGCCATGAGCAGGAACCAGCTATTTGAGGGTGCTGCATGCAGTTTGCTACAGATATCCAGCTAAACGTGTCTCCAGGGTCCCTCCGGATACGGCACCGGCCGCGGGGGGGGGGGGGGCAGTCTTGCCACTCTCCAGACATGGCATGCAGTGTTTCACCATGGCCTCGATGTCTTTATTGATGCCGGCCACCAGACGCAGTCCCTACTGTGTTGTTTCACCTTGACCACACCCAGATGACCCTTGTGCAGCATCGTCAGGACACATGCTCTCAGGGACGACGGGATCAGGGCGCAGTGTCCTCTTGCCATGGAGACTGATCGATGCCCGGCGACTAGTCGCCGAGCGCAACTGTGCCAGCAGTGGGTCCCGTTCCGACTCTGCCAGGAGTTCCCGAGGGGACGCCATATTCTGGAGGGTCCCGTACAGTGTGTGGATTAGGTCCGCCTCCACTGGGTTGTTGCCACTATTATCCGGTAGTGAGGCATTGACCGTGGTGTGGGATAAGAGGTCCGCCATGATGTTCTCCTTGCTTGGGGTGAACTGGGTGGTGAAATTATAGGCTCTCAACCTTTTGGACCACCTGTGGATCCTCAGCAACCTGTGTCCCGACCCCGACATCTCTAGCAAAGTTGTGAGTGCCTGGTGGGCCGTCTACAGGGTGAAATGGTGCCCATAAAGGTAAATGTGCCACCTCTCACATGCCCAGACGCAGGCGAGTGCCTCCCTCTCACCCACGACATATTTTGCCCCGCCACCGAGAGGGACCTTGATACGAACGCCACCGGGCGCTCTGTGCCATCCTGCACCTGGGACATGACCACCCCCAGCGCCGTACCAGACGCGTTGCAGGTTACAATGGTCGCTTGGTTTTGGTCAAAACGAGCCAACACCGGTGGGGAGGTAAGTTGTTGTTTCAATTTGGCAACTGCCGCCGAGGAGGCTGGGGTCCACTCACACGGTGCATCCTGCTTTAATAAGGCCCGGAGGGGTTTGATCATCTCTGAGTAGCAGGGAATGAACCGTCCATAGAAGTTGACCATATCCAGAAATGACGAGATCTGTGCAGGCGTGGAAGGGTCCGGGATGTGCAGAACTGCCTCCACGTTCAAATGAAGAGGTTGGAGCCCTCTTCCAGTCAGCTGAAACCCCACAAACTCTATGGAGTCTGCCGCGAAGATGCACTTCTCGCCATTCAGGGTGACTCCGTGTTCTTGAAGTGTTGCCAGGACCCTCTCCAGCCTCTCATCATGCTCCTCCCACGACGCACCATGCACCACGATGTTGTCTAAATATATCACCACGCCCTTGAGACCGGCCAGAATTGTCAACATGACTTTCTGGAAACAACTGGGTGCAGAGCTCAGGCCGAACGGCATTCAGGTATATCTAAAAATCCCCATATGGGTCACGAACGCCGTCAGGTTCCTGCTGGCAGTGTGGAGGGGCACCTGCAGGTAACCCTGATGGAGATCCAACTTTGTGAAAACCTGTGACCCACTGAATGTCATCGTGAGCTCCTCCAGGGCCGGGAGAGGATATGTGTCCGGGATGACTGCTTTATTCACCATCCAGAGGTCTATGCATGGCCTGATGCCTCCCCCTTTCTTCTTGGCCACCACCAGGTTGGATATCCAGGGCGAGGCATCCACCTTCTTGATGATGCCAGCCTCCAGTAGTTTGGAAAGCTCCGGCGGTACATCATCCCGAAGCGCGAGGGGAAGTCGCCGCAGTGGCTGAATCCTTGTCAATGAGCAGGCGATGGTGGAAAGCTCTGATACAACCCAGGCCCCTAAACAACGCTGGCCAGCAGAGGTGCCAATCAGGATACACTGTTAACACAGTTGAGCCCTCAGGGTCCTTTATGGAGAATCCCAGCACCCCCAGTAGGTCGATTCCCAGCAGGTCCGCCCCCTGGCACGCCACCTGGAAAGTGAAACTGGACACCGTCTTCGACCCACACGTCACCAAGAAATCTGCCGTACCCACCATTTCGATTTCTGCATGTCCATACCTGAACATCTTCACTGCGCCCGCGTTGATAGCCTTTTTTGGGAAACAGTCTCCTCAGTGTGGCCATGCATAGGATAGACCAACTGGCTCCCGAATCCACCATAAGGGGCACGTCGACCCCGTCGAGCTGAAGCACGTACCATTTTAACGGCCCCTTCCCCATATGTGCTACACACACCCGTCCAGTGTCGCTGGGCTCCGCCATTACTGAACCAGGAGTTATGGTGTGGGCCCTGTTCTGCGCCTTTATCCGCCCTTTCTTCTTAGCCCACTCTCAAGGCCTAGTTAGCATGCTAACCGTCGCTCTCAGCGGGAAACTACAAACAGCCGGCCCCTCGCTAGCTGATGCTGTTAGCCTCTGCAGGGCCGTGGATTCCCTTTGCCTGACCAAGTCCAACACACATTCCAGCGAGGGAGTTTCCCAAGTTAGCCTTAGCTTGTTTCTCAGCCACACGTTGTTGGTGCTGTGGGCTAGCTTATCCCTCACTAGCTCCTCCTCGATAGGCCCGAAGGTGCACTCCCTCGCTAAGCTGCGTAGCTCCATGATAAACGACTGTGTGGACTCACCCGTTCGCTGTTGGCGGTCAAAAAATTCACACCTCCTTTCGGTGACGGTGGAATGATCACCGAAGGTACTGTCCATTAATACCAGCCCGTCTTCCAGTGAACCGTCACCACACAGCCCCCAAAAAATTTGCTGCCCCTCAGTGCCGAGGTAGCAGACTAGCAGGCTCCTCCGTCTCTCCTCGCTGACGTTACCAAGTCCGGCTGCTGTCACATACACTTCAAACATGTTTTTCCAGCAGGCCCATGGTATAGCTGGTGTGCCCTGGGACTGCAGGAATGGAGGTGGCTCCCTGACGAACGCGCCCATTTTTCCTCGTCGCCAAATGTTACATCTGAATAATAGGAGACGGAGACCTTACTCTGCTGAACACTGAACTTTCTTTATTGAACTGCACAGCACAATATATATCTCAGCCATAGCCCGCCTGATGTCATCATCTCCCAACCCCGGTTGAGCTACAGTAAGCCCCAAGACCCAATTCCCATATGTAACAGCACACCTTCCAAAAAGTTCAACTTTTGTCTCATCAGTGCATAGGATATTTTCCCAAAAGTCTTGGAGATAATCAAGATGTTTTTTTTGGCAAATGTGAGACGAGACTTTGTGTTCTTTTAGGCCAGCAGTGGTTTTTGTTTTGAAACTTTCCCATGGATGCCATTTTTGCCCAGTCTCTTTCTTATTGTTGGATCATGGACCAGTGTCCAAACTGATGCAAGTGAGGCTTGCAGTTCTTTAGATGTTGTTCTGAGTTTTTCTTTCTCATCTGTTTTTGAATTCCTTTAGATTGCAGCATAACATGTTGCTTTTTAAAGATCTTTTAGCCTACTTCACTTTGTCAGGCTCTATTTAAGTGATTTCTTGATTGAATTACTTTTTCACATAGGTTTGGATAGCTTTTTTCCCCTAAATAAATGAAATCATTATTTAAAAACTGCATTTTGTATTTACTCGGGTTATCTTTGTCTTGTGGAGATAAAAGATAGGCGAGATGCGACGAGCTGGAAGGTTGCAGGGTTTTATTTCCTCCAACATAATGAGACACACTTTGTAACTCTGTGCACTACTGTGCTGCTGAGGCATGTATCGCAAGCTCTTTTATACATGTTATACAGACAGAGAGAATTTTTTTTTTTTTTTTTTTTTTTTTTTTTTTTGTTACTTATTTGTACCCGTAGGTAGATTCGGTTTGCAGTCTGGTGACAAGCCACCGGCTGCTGGTCGCTGCGTGCGCGAGCGCCCTAAACCTACATGTTTTTGGTATGCGGGAGGAAACCGGAGAAATCCCGGAGTAAACCCGCGCAACACGGGGAGAACATGCAAACTCCACACAGCTCACTGTTGGTCGGGGGCTGGAATCGAACCCACGATCCCCGCGATCCCCCGGCCGAGGGTAAAACTGTGCTGCCACAGTGCTAAACCACTGCGCCACCGTGCAGAGAATGCATGGCACATTAGCATAGTGATATACATATCAGTCAATACATATTATTAGCGTGACCAACTGGTGCTCGGATGTCCTCTCCCTAATCCTGGGATGTATACACAACAGTCCATTGTTCTGATTGCCCCCTGGGGCTCTCTGTCCGTATGTAAATTGTCCTCCGTTTCCTCCAGCCCTGCTGAATGTGAATAGTATCAGCCTGCAGTGTGCTGGGTCACCACACGGCTCCCCCCAGAACACTCAGAAGGGGCTGTGACCCCCCCCACCCCAGTCGTTTGGGCTCCAGCTCCAGTAGAACTGTCCTGCTGTAGAGGAGTGTCGGAGGGCATGTCAGTCCGTGGCGGGGGGGCGGGGGGGACAGTGTGCGCCGCTCCGGGTCCTAGCACGTTGAACGGCCGTGGATCGTGGGTGCACGGGGCCGCTGAGCATCGTGCATAATGGAACCAACTGGCGATTGGCCAGTTTTAGGGAGTGAGGTGCGGGAAGAGCGCTGTGGAGGAGGAGGGGGAGTGGGTGGGAGTAAGTGAGTGCTGGCCCGGGATGTCAAAGGTGTCTGGGCTGCGCAAAAATTGCGTGTGGATCCGTGATGGTGAGGGACTTTCTCGGTCAACCTGGCGATGATCCGCAGCAGCTGTGAAAAAATTAAGTCTCTGACTCCTCTTGCAGCTCGGTCCAGCGAGGATGTGGGGAAGACGAACGGCCGAATTCCCCGAGGATGTGTAGCGGCTGTGAAACAACTGCAGCTGTGTGAGTGACTTGGCGGTTTGGCTTTAGGAGCCCTAAAGCCCTAAAGCCATCGGGGACAGCAATCAGCTAAACTTCCGTTGTGCGCCATGGCTGAGAAACCCATACAAAGTCCTGTGTGCGGGCTGCATGTCTGCTTCAGGTGCGTGAGCAGCCCTGAAGGTTCCGAGGATGGCGATCGGTTGTGTTTCTCGGGCATGTGCAGTGGTGGAGGATGCTGTATCAGTCTGTGGAGCCGGTTTGTCCCTGTGCGTGGCGCGTGCTTGGCGGTGACCACATAGCTGGAAGTTGTGCTGTCCTCATAATCCTGCGGTGTGCGTGCGGGGCTTCTGTGCGCGGGAGGGCCGCTGTCCGGAGTGAGTTAGGGTCGGGGAGCTTGGTGGAAATCAACACAGATGGCGCCTATGATTTCCCCGTTCAGGCTGCTTCCTTCGGTTTGCTTGTGTCGCTGTTCATGGTGTGTGTCAGTCCCAGCGCTGCCCGTTCCGGAGAGTGCGCTCTGGTGTGGATGAAGAGGATGCCGGCGTCACCATGACACGTCTAGGGTCACCAGTGTGGGGGTAAAAGATCAGGCGAGATGCAACGAGCTGGAAGGTTGCAGGGTTTTATTTCCTCCAACATAATGAGACGCACTTTGTAGCTCTGTGCGCTACTGTGCTGCTGAGGCATGTATCGCAAGCTCTTTTATAGATGTTATACAGACAGAGAGAATGCATGGCACATTAGCATAGTGATATACATATCAGTCAATACATATTATTAGTGTGACCAACTGGTGCCCGGATGTCCTCTCCCTAATCCTGAGATGTATACACAACAGTCCATTGTTCTGATTGCCCCCTGGGGCTCTCTGTCCAGTGTGACACATATGCAAAAATATAAGAAATCAAGAAGGGGGCAAACACTTTTTCACAGCACCGTATGTAGCCCACCCCATGTATAAAATTGGTACAATCTATGACAGAATGTATTTGGTATTGGCAATTTATCTTTTTAAAATCATGCTATTAGAAAAAAAAATAGCAATATCTCAATACCAAGTGTGAAAACCAAATATGAATAAATATTTCGACAATCAGCTCTACAGGCAGAGCCCTCCTTAGAGCTAGAAGTGTTTAATTTATAGTTTTGTAGCAGTAGAAAACAAAATAAGAAATCAAAATAATAAAATTCATTTTAGACTTGGAGTTAATCACTAATATACAAACAGAAAATAAGAGGCAGATGTATTTAATCAAGTGTTTTGTTCTTTTCTAAGAAATTTTATTCTATTCCTTATTTTTCATTTCTTTTTCCATCTTCTTAGTGAGAGAAAAAATTGGACCAATTGCCACACCGGACTTCATTCAGAATGCTCCTGCTCTCCCCAAAACACGCTCAGGTAACAACCCTAACACCTCCTCACAGAAACATCCTCCCAACTTCTGTGCTCCCCTCTGATAACGTCCATCTCCTCGTCCTCTTTAGGGAAGATCATGAGGCGAATCCTACGGCAGATTGCCCGTAACGATCGGGACCTGGGTGACCTCTCCACCCTGTCCGACCCCAAGGTCGTGGAGGTGCTGTTTAACCTGAGAAGTGAAGTGGCAACTTGAAGAAAAAACTCTCTCTCTCTGTTTTCTTTTCTATGCAACTGTACACATGAAGACAATCACAAAAATGGAAGACAACTGGAAATTGTGGGTGGGCTTGGGCCTGTTGATGTTTTGTATTTGGGCCAAAATCATACACAGGAGTTCTTGTGAAGCCTTTAATGTTTATTATTTTTGGAGGAGGACATAGTCCTCCTTTCAGAGTTTTGCACAGCTTGTTTTATGACGGATGTATATTATCTGATCCATTTTTATGACCTGAAAATAAAGTGTTAAATCCCTCTGTTGTGATTTTTCCCCGTAATTTTGAAGCAAAGCAGACGATCAGTGCCCTCATGTGGCAGGAATCATCCTCTGCAGCTGATGTCTGACGTTTCACTGTAAAAAAAAAAACATGGTGAGGCTTTCTACCTTTTTTTTTTTCTCATGATGCATGAAACACACACACACACACACACACACACACACACACACACACACACACACACACACACACACACAGGGCTTTGATGATGTGATCTGTGCAGTGGGAAGCAGCGATTATGGAGGAGCAAAGAGAAGAAAGGACTTTCATCAAAGCAGCAGTGGATCTTTTTGAAAATATCAGCAAATAAAGGGAAGAAAAATCAACTTAAAAAAAACAGATTAGATTGCAGCAGGCTGTATCGCAGAGGGGGCACACGCTTATCTTTAATGTCGGGACTCTTGCTTTGTCTTTGTGTCACACACAGCGATGTGTGAAATGTGGGTGCCTGTAGGTGGGGAGAACAAGGACGAGGGCCTGCGATGTTACATCATCACCCCAGGCAGAAGGAGTGGTTTCCATGACAACCCCTTTACCACTATCACCAGCACCTCTCCCCCTTCCCACTCCTTTAGATTCTTTCATACCACCTCCTCCTTTTCCTCCCCCTCCTCCTCTGGTCCCACCAGCAGTCTGGAGATGTTTGTAACCTGATGCAGGTTTTCAACATTTTTTTTGTTCTTTAGACACTTTATAGGAAATGCTCAGTGAGTTGCAAGTTATTTTACTTGACCCCAAAAATGTGAGCATTCCTCTAATTAAAATGTCAATAGATGTATTAAATGTCCTCACATTAACCCACAGTTAAGGAATCAATAAGAATTATTGGTAATAGGCCAAAAAGGTTCATTTTGTCTTCTTTTAATTATTTATCTTTTGTTCATATAAAAGACAAAAAATAAAATAGAAAGGAGATGTCTTTACCTTCTTTACATGTTTCAACTGCACTGCAGCCTTCGTCAGAAGGATGCAGGCTGACGAATTATTGGTATTGCTTGAAACTTTTTGAAAATCACATTTTAACGCTGCCCTTTGGACACTAAATGAAAAGCAGCCTCATTCAGTCCAATAATTTAAAGCAGCATATATAACTTTTGTTCCGGGTAAGAACACTGAAAAGACTATACATATGGCGACCGTGACCTCAGTCCCAACAGCCAATTGGTGCTGTTTGGGATCGGGTGGTGCGGTGGAGCAGTGGTTAGCACTGCGGCAGCACAGCAACTCACCCTTGGCCATGGGATCCCTGGTTCGATCCCAGCCCCTGACCAACAGTGATCTGTGTGGAGTTTGCATGTTCTCCCCGTGTCTGTGTGGGTTTACTCCGGGAGTTCTCCAGTTTCCTCCCACAGGCCAAAAGCATGCAGGTTAGGTTAATTGGAGACTCTAAAGTGGCCCTAGGTGTGAATGTGTGTGTAAATGGTAAAGGGATAGCGCTGTACCATGGCTGCTTCATCCATCCAGGTGGATGCCCTCAATTTCCCCTCTGGGGATCAATCATCATCATCATCATAGCAGTCTGTCGTGGGCGACAATGACTGTTTCATTTAGGTCTGATCTGTCACAACTCGCTCTCGCCTGTCATCTGTTTCAGCGGCGCGCACACCTGCGTCTCATCAGCCTCTGACTATTTAACCCGCTCTGCCTGGAGCCTCGGTCTGGAGCCGTCTGCTCGTCTACGCTCCCAACTCCAGCGCACGACCATTTCCTCCCGGCCTGCGCCTTCGTTCTGTTAGAAAAATACCCGATTCTTTGATTGAAAGATCCAAGAACAAACCGGAGATTTCTTCAATTTAAAGGATGGTACATTTATTTAGAAGTCACATGTAAAGCAAGCAGCGCTGGGTGCAGCGCGACGTAGCTCCCTCTGGAGCGTCGCCACACTGAACCCCGACTTCTGGGTGCGTGTTACAGTTATCCTCTCGGGTGGGGCGACCCAGTACAGTAGGATGGGCTTATACGCGACCGTCTGATTGGCCAGTTTAACTCTGACGTGAACAGGCCATCCGCTGTTCATGTTAGTTTCTCCTAAAATGTACTATCAAAAGTGTGTGTGAGAATGTTGTTTTGGGTGTGTAACTAATCAGAATCAGAATCAGAATTAGAATCAGAATCAGATTTATTGCCATTGTTCATGTAGTACACAAACTAGGAATTTGTCTCGATGCCATGCTGCAGCATTAAAAACATGATGAGAAAAAGAGATAAACTAAAAAACTAAAGGACTGAAAACGTGCAATAAGTGTAGAAAAATAAGTAATAATAAGTAATAATGATAATAATAATAATAACAATACTAGTAATAATGAGTAGTACTAGTCAAGGCAGTTTTAAAAAATTAGCAAGTAGCGGATAATGTGAAGTACCACATAGTGCAGTCGATAATGCAACAGAAAACAGTGATGAATGACGTGAGTCTGGTTGAGCTGCTGTACATAGTGCACGAGAGTCAAAAAGTCACTTAATGTTCAGCAGTCTGATGGCAGAGGGGAAAAAGCTGTTCATGTGCCGGGAGGTTTTAGTCCGAATGGACCGAAGTCTTCTACCTGAGGGGAGGGGAGCAAACAGTACGTGACCAGGATGTGAAGGATCGGCTATGATCCGGCCAGCACGCCTCCGGGTCCTGGAGATGTACAGGTCCTGGAGAGATGGGAGCTCGCAGCCTATCACCTTCTCAGCAGTGCGCACGACGTGCTGCAGCCTTAGTCTGTCCCTGGCAGTGGCTCCTGCATACCACACAGTTATGGAGGAGGTGAGGATGGACTCGATGATGGCCGTGTAGAACTGCACTAACATTTTGGTGGGTAGCTTGAGCTTCCTCAGCTGCCGCAGAAAGAACATCCTCTGCTGGGCCTTTTTGATGAGGGAGCTGATGGTTGGCTCCCATTTGAGGTCTCGGGTGATAGTGGTGCCCAAGAAGCGGAAGGAATCTGCAATGGTGATGGGAGAGCCTGTGATGGTGAGGGGGGGCAGGGGGGTTGTGACTTTCCTGAAGTCCACAATCATCTCCGCTGTCTTCAGAGCATTCAGCTGCAGGTTGTTGTGGCTGCACCAGGACACCAGCTGGGCCACCTCTTCCCTGTAGGCGGACTCGTCGCTGTTGGAGATGAGCCCGATGAGGGTGGTGTCGTCCGCAAACTTAATCAGCTTAACAGACTGGTGGGAGGAGGTGCAGGAGTTGGTATAAAGGGAGAAGAGTAGGGGGGAAAGTACACAGCCCTGGGGTGATCCAATGCTGATGCTAACAGAGTCTGAGACAGACTTCCCCAGCCGCACATGCTGTCTCCGGTCCGTCAGGAAGTCGGTGATCCACCTGCAGAGGGAGTCAGGCACGTTGAGCAGGGACAGCTTGTCCTGGAGCAGATCGGGGCGGATGGTGTTGAATGCGGAGCTGAAGTCCACAAACAGAATCCTGGCGTAGGTTCCCGGGGAGTCCAGGTGCTGCAGGATGGAGTGGAGGGCCAGGTTGACTGCGTCATCCAGCTAATGTGAAAGACCTGACTTAAAAGAGAGAGAAAAAGGGAGAGAGCTCTATACTTTTGTCTCATTCCTATTATATCAGTTTATCATAACATAATTGTTCATAAGCATGCAAACAGAATTTGTATGGAATATGTGTAGAGCATAATGGGAGATCACCTACAGAATTATTATTCTGGCACTAACTATACAGTAACCCTTTCATTCCCCCCTTTGATATGATTTTATCATGTCAACCATGTATGGTGTGAGAGACTCTAGCAATTAACAGATGGTGAATAAGGCAGGTCCCTGCATTGTGTGTCAACCCAAGAGGCTTGCACCATTGGTTCTGCTACCCTTGCCTCCCCCCTTGTGGACACCTTAGCACGGTGCAGCGATGTCTAAGAGGTGAACTGTCACCAGGTCCTGTACCCCGCCTCGAGGTCTCCTCCTGATCATAGTTCTTTGTCCAGTGGAGTGGACCATGTAGGGGTCATAGGGTAGAATAGAGTCAGTCCACAAAGTCCACGAAACCTTTGTCCACCGGTTGACCCTTGCCAGGGCTCACATCATTCAGCTGCACTCATCACACGGTTGCGACAGAGGTTTGACCTTCCTCTGTGTCTGCTTCCCGTATCTGCAGCTGTGGAGCACAGTTCCATCTTGTTGACACAGAAGCGAAACAACTGTATGTCCCCGCTCTCAGAGGCACACCTCATCCTATGAGGTCTGCAGGACAGTCTGGTGGGTGCAGCAGAGGGTATGTAACATCCAGTCCAGCCAGTGAACAGTTCAGTGATGCTGTCCCAGGGATGCCACCCCCCTGTCGCTGGAAAGAGGTGGACATGCTGGTGTTGGTAAGACTCGAGCTCCTGGCTCCACCCTGGATGCTGGAGGTGCGGTGGATGCGCTCAGGTACCAGTCCATTCTTCTTCTGGGGACTGAAGTCATACAGTCACTCGCCCTACGACCTTTTTAATGTCGCGGGTACACGTCGTGATGGTCTGGTGCTCTCCGGCATGAATCTTCCCTGTACCCTACACCTTTAATCAAGTGCCGATACAAAGGGCTCAGCCGGGGCAGGACCAATAATGGTCTGAGGGGATGCCATCACAATGCATGGAGCCTGTACAGTTTTATCGTTATTCACTACATCTGTAGTTATCTAGGTGCTGTTGTAAGTTATCTCCCAGTAGCCTTGAGTGTGTGATTGTTGACTATATGAAATCTGCATGTGGTGATTGTGTTGTGATGTGTGTGTTGGGTGATGGGACCTACACTACCGTTCAAAAGTTTGGGGTCACTTAGAAATTTCCTTATTTTTGAAAGTAAAGCACTTTTTTTCAATGAAGATAACTTTAAACTAATCAGAAATACACTCTATACATTGCTAATGTGGTAAATGACTATTCTAGCTGCAAATGTCTGGTTTTTGGTGCAATATCTAGATAGGTGTATAGAGGCCCATTTCCAGCAACTATCACTCCAGTGTTCTAATGGTACAATGTGTTTGCTCATTGTGTCAGAAGGCTAATGGATGATTAGAAAACCCTTGTGCAATCATGTTAGGTCTGCAATGCTGTAATTACTGCAAATGGAGGATTCTTTGACGAAAGCAAAGTTTGAAGGAAAAAATTATTATTTCAAATACAAATCATTATTTCTAACCTTGTCAATGTCTTGACTATATTTTCTATTCATTTTACAACTCATGGTGGTAAATAAGTGTGACTTTTCATGGAAAACACAAAATAATTGTCTGGGTGACCCCAAACTTTTGAACGGTAGTGTATATGTTCAGCAGTGGGTAGGTAGTAAACAATATTGTTCAACGTTAGGAGACATCCATATCCATGCATTGTTGTATTCAGGCATTCAGAGCTTCTAACCTTCACCCTTATTCAGACTACCTAACCGTAATTAGCATGATGGAGATAAATAACGCAAGAACCCTATAAGTCTGACACCCCTACATCCGTGTGGTGAGCTATGTATGATTTATGTATTATCATTAGCACACTGTGTTTACAAATAATCTGTGATGGCAGAATGGTCTTCCTCGTCATCATCCTCCATCTTGGGGTCCTCAGCTCTTCCTCTCGACCCAGCAATTGGTATGAGACTTGCTGACGACTCCCACTGTGGAAAATTGCATTTGTTAACACCCTTCTGGGCTTCTGAATATATGGCCTATAGTGTCGTACTCTGCTCCTTTTATTAGATCTACATCTGGTTATCCTTTTACCATAACCAATTTGGAATTTGCTTCAAATTTTCCTCATCCCCTCAAGTTTGTGTTAAGATTGGTCATATAGGAGATTTCTGGGCATCTTTGTATGCCATCTTTTGTGCTGTGGTTACCCAGTTAAGAGACTGCTTATGGTTTTATTTTGGGAGAATATTCTATGTTAAGGTCAGTTATTGGTTTTCCATGGATGGCTCTATTCCACAGTAGAGGTGACAAAATGTCCAACATTTTCCAATCCATGTGTTTGGGTCTAAACAGCGGGCTGTATGGAACCCCCCATAGGTTGAAATGTCTCTTATCCTCTTCAATTAGGACAATGGATGCTTCCACACATTTCTTTGTTTATCAGTCTAATTTTATGACCAATCTGGAGGATGGATTTGCATATAATGGTAGTTCACAATTTGGATCAGATCTGTTCAATTGCTTATAGTACATGGGGTACAATGCTACCTTTACAGATGTTGATAGGTGTTCTACTGGTAGCTTGCCATTTGCAGAATTTGATCGTTACTTTTCTGACCTTGAAAAGTCCTGTATGTCATTACCCGGAGTTCTTACTTTACATGCAATAATTTAATTTTTGCAAATTTTCTGCATATGTGTAGAAGTGAGTCCACTTATCTGTTCTAGTCTTTAAGTATGCAGTCCAGTTTTCAGTGGTGGATGTGGGCGCCTCTCCTGCCAGCAGCGGCCATTGTGGGGCATGCTCCCTCCTCCTCCTCCTTGCCGTCCTCCCCCCTTGTCCTCTTGGCCTCCTTTTATAAGAGAAACAGATTCATGGGGAGCCTCAGGCTCCCCGTGTGTCAGCCATTCCATAAATAAGTTCAGTTTTTCTCCAAATTTTCTTTTCCCTTCTTATCTAGATTTCCAACCTTGAGTCAAGAAAAGAACTGCTTTAAAGTCTTCATTTAATTTTCCTAATTAATATAAGATGGGATAATAAGATTAACTCTCCACCATGCCAACGGATATTATCTGTACTACTGTAATTGAATGCTGCGTGGACCTTCGTGTTGCACTGGCATACACCTCCATGCTGCCACCAATTCCTTCCACTCAGGGTTTGTCTTCCAAGAGTTCTGTTCAATGACATCCTATGCATACCCTCTGTTGGGGAGGAACATAACTACGTTGTTAGATTGACTTTAAATGACTGTGTATATAATAAGGCTATAATCTTTGCTGTGAGTGTTTGCTCATTGATGTTAATATTCACAATTGAGGAAATTCACTGAAAGAATGGACACCAAATGCCTCATTGCTGCTTTAAGTACTTGGAAACATTTAAGACAGCTACCTGCATTTGTGCCTTCTTCCTGACACTCTTAAGCAAAAATTTAATTTATTTATTGTTGATTTTCTGTTTTGTTTTTTTGTTTTTTTTAAACCTACAGCTGCATATCTTACATGGATCTTTTTTTTTTCTTTGGTTACACATGCTCTGCTTTCATTTCTTTTTCCATTTTCATCTCAACATCAGAAATATTTTCTACACTTGCTAAATCCACCGTTCTTCCCCATGTACTTTTTCCATCAGAACACTCACTCATTCTTTACCATCCACTATCCATCTGTGTACAAGACTGCACCTTTCCCTGGACTAGCTGATGAAACATCTCACATCTATAATCTCTTTCAGTATTAAAACTTCCTTTTGTTCATCTGGTCTCCGTTCTCTTCAGCCTTCATCAACATTCTGTTACCACCTGCTTGTCTTATTCATGATTCACTGTCCCGTCGTTCATACTACTGACTACTGTCCACAGCTAATGCTCCATGCAAGATCCTGCACATAAAAGTGATCGGTTTCATTCTGAAAAGTCAGCTTTATAATAAACCAACATGGCTCAATTCAAAATTCTGTTTTGTAACAAAACTCATCTCTTGATTCCCACCCTGGCATTGGATGCCTTTTAATTACTGAACTTTTGAATTTGTTTTGGAATTAAATGATACCTCTGGGTCTGAACATCTGCCTTTCAAGGAATGTATTAAAATAAGACATCTGCTGATTACTATGAAAACTTAAGTATAACAGTCATCTGTATCTTGGTGTGGTGGAGCCTTCTGTCTTTTTTCTTCTGAACAGATAACCTCAGACGAGCTAACACTATGCCTACAAAACTATAACAATTTTAGATACAAAAATATAAAACTTTCATTAGCACCCAAAAACAATTCTAAATAATATTTAAATCAGGACTTAACCATGTGACACAGACCATGCGGGTGTGAACCACTGGTTTGTTTGTCAAGCTACACTGGTTGTCTTGTGTGTGTCAGAGCTGCAGATCTATGTGCACAGGACATTAAAGCCTTGTTTATGCTCCACCTCCGCTCTGTGCGTGTGTCTATGATGCTTGTACCCCTTGGATAAGGCTGGTGTGCACACAGCTATATATATGTATATGCTTCATTCTTGAGTCTATTCGGCCGAGTGTTTGCTGTTTTTACCCCAAATTATCTTCTTGTTTCTCTAGTCTACTCTAGTCATGTTTGTTTTAATTCATCTTCTTCTATAGTGCTTTTTACTCATCTCTGGATGACCAAAAACCATAACCCTTGTTACGCTGCCATCCCCCATCTCCATACAAAGTGTAAGGAAATCTGTAATGCTCCGCACTGTGTATTTATTTATGTGTACATATGTACAGTATATTCACTGCTCTTATTTTCATATCTTCTAAATTATTGCTCTGAGTGTTGCTATCCCTGTGCTGTTGCAATCCTAGAACTTCCCCACTGTGGGACCAATAAAGGCTCATCTTATCTTAATGTGACTTTCATGTGAGCTTACAGCTTTTCTCAAATTTAAACACTTCCCTTCTAACTTTGCAACCTTTTCTCTTAATAGTTATTTTCTCCTAACAAATTTTGGATTTTTTCTTTGTAAATTTGCAAGTTTTTTCAGAAATTTGTGGTTCTTTCCAAAATATTTTGCAAATTTGCACCTTTTCCTCAAATGTGCAATTTCCTGAAAGTTGCAGCTTTACCCTTATGCCTTTTTGCGTAAATTTTCAACTTTTGTCATGCTCATACCTTAAGTTAAAATGTCTACTGTAAATCTTTAACAATGTTATTAGATTTCGCCAGATTTGTAAAGCATAAGCAATACTTTTCTCTAGCTTTTCTTGGACTCTTGGCTGCACTGCTCTCACATGTTTGGTTAGTTGGTTGTTCCAAATTGTCCCCAGACATCCCTCTCCTATAGGCACCCAGAATAGAGGGCTAGCACTAGTGGTTGTCTTTGAGACTAGAAGATGTGCTAATAAGTTTAGTTCATATCCATAAAGTTTTGGGAAATGTGCAAAAAATACAAATGGGAGGGTCCGGGAATCTCCAAATATGTATTTGGCCCTTCAAGCGTCAAGAATTTTCAGATTTTGGTCTTAGTTGCTAGCCTTTGTTTTATTAGATGTTTCTTAGATGGAGAATGGGTGGGCAATATAAGCTGCGGCCTCAGCCATCACGCTTTTCGGGTAACTTATGTTGAATTGTGCAATCAGAGGAGTTATTGTTTAATTTGTCCCTGTTGGATTTTTCCTTGATTTATTGTTCTATTCCTTTCTTTTAATCTTTTTCCAAAAATAAAAATTCATTCATATTTATGCGCTCTTTCTGTAGCTACTCAATAGTTTGCATACATGGTAGCATTTTAGATGAGAAAGCACACCGACCTCTCAGCTATAAGACTTCAAGCCTTAATGGAGCCTTCAAACCTTAATGGATTAGTAACTTTTCTATCTGTTCCTGTCTTGACCTCTCGTCTTGACCTCTCCCCCCTTGAAACAGAACGGCTTAATTTCAAAGCAGGTTCTTTTTCAACATCCTGTAGGGAAGGATACCCATTGTGTTGCTAATTGGGGGACCCCACGGGTGCCCTTGTGGGTGTTTGAGCTCAGTGGTCAAATTGCTTAACATAGGAAGTATTAGTCCCATGGGGGCCTCTGACTATTCTGACCTCCTGTGGTCATGCAGCTGATACTGATAGGTCAGACTAGGTGGGGTGTCTGGGTAAGGTCTATATTGCTGTAGTGTGAGGTCTTGAGGTGGTTGCATTTGGCAGCTGTGATTTTATCAAGGCTGTGTCTTGGGAGTGAAAATGGAGTGTAGTTTGTGGTCACACAGCCTCCAACTGACGTCGCCGTGGTCAGTGGCATTTGCCTCGCTTGGGGGGATGGCTTCTATCCATACCTATGTGTACGTTACCATGGCTAGGTGTGTGGGCTGCCATGTGTGGGCTGTGTTCTGCAGAGGAGGCAGCATGATGTGGATATGTTCCCATATCCTGAAGGGCTACAGTGAGGGCGTTGACAGATGATGTGTCTTGGTCAGTACCTGTTACCTGACATCCTCTGCAGGGTGAGTTTAATTTCCCCCAAAAAACATTGACAGTCTGTGAGAAATCCTCCTGCTCTTTTTAATTCCTTCCCTGTTCTCCCCCTCCTAAATATACTGGCCTCCCGGTGCCTATTGCTTGCCTGCTCATGCCCCCCTCTAGCTTGTCTCATAAACATAGCCAGATCCCCCTGGTTGGGAGGCTGTTTTCACATCCTGCAAACATTCCTCTGTCCTGCATTTGTTTGACCCATCTGGCAAATCTCTCCCTTCCTTTCTTTTGATCTGTGACTGGGACCTTTGTCAACCATCTAGCCATTGTCTGGGATAGTGCCGACCCCAGGGAGCTGGGCTTACAGGCCTGCCATCGTTCCATTGTTTCTTGAGACATTTCATACAGGTGTTACCTGTACCCCTTGCTGTAGCTGAGTGACGTATTGTCCGTGTATTTAGACCCCAACAGGAAGCTTCTACACAGACGCTAGCCGTCTGTGCGCCTGTTAGCTGGGACTTAACGCCAGCCTATCTACACGTTTTAACTCAGGGCAACAGTGGTACCATATCTGCTTGTATTCCTGCTATCCTAGTCCAACCCCTTGTATTTATACTATCACTCAAGATCTGTTTTGCTGTGTGGAATTCTCAATCAGTCTCAACTGGTTGATACACACACAGGAATACAGTAAAGATATCAATTGAGTGATGGACCACCCCACATTTCACAAATAGAGAATTACAAACTTAATTTTCTACCAGCCTCAGAGGCTTGATACATATACAGGAATACTATACAATATCAGATGTGTGAGGACTCACTCTGCTGGTGTGCTCAATTGTTCCTCTTTGACCCATTGTTTTGCTTTCTTTGATTGCTGAAGTGGGACAGCGAAGTGGAGGGAGGAGGGGGTCACTGATGGCTTGAAGGAGAAGGATGGACGCAGCTGCTGGGGGAGGGGTCGTCCACAGCCAATACTGTCTCAAATTTAATGGAGAGAAACAGGCTATTAAACAGCGTGTTTTTGTCCTTTTCTGTTATATCGTGTTTATTGATTATTTTGCATTTGTTCTCACCGTTGCAGCATAAGTCTCTTATTCTTACGTTTTCCTTCCTCCAATCGTTTCTCCATATTTTTTGTCTTGCGTCCTGCACAAAACTTTAACATTTCATCAGTTTTCAATTTTCTTCAAAAACAAATTTCCGTTTCCATATTCTGCCCACTCTCATCTCCACAACAATAACTCCTATTTACTTCATTCATTCATTTTAGTTTATTGTATTTATTCAGTTATTTTGTATTTATAATTTAATTCATTTATATATTTACTTATCTGTACCAACCTGCAATTTTTCATTTAAATTCTCTCACCTTTTTATAGTGTCCACCTAGGATTTCCTACAGTTTTGTTGAGGAATAAATCTCCTTATTCTCCAGTTGTATTGTATACTTTCCTCTGCCTAATTTAAAGTTGAGCCTTTTCTCTCCCAGCTGAATGGCATGCTTTGCCTCATTATAGGCAAACCTGCATTTAGCAGGCCCCTGAGGTCTTTGTTTTTATTTACCATGCATGGATTTTAAAGCCTTCCTTTCAGCCAGAGAGATAAAGTTCCAGATTTATTATTAAGATTTAAATTTTTGTTGGCAGTAATTTTGTGAAATAGTGCACTTCCTATATTTGGCCACACGATGGAGGCACTGTGCCACAGCTTGAAGGTGATTCAAGATGGCGCCCTTGCATGCGCAGTAAATGGGACACGTGCAAAATGGCCCCTGAGCCTATTGTTTACAAACCACGTGTTTTTTTTGTTTTTTTTTTAATTTAAGAAAATGGAGCACTGCCTCCTTAACCCCAGCTATACACACACTAGCACACTAGAATAGCTTTACAACTTTAATTTAGCGCTTCATTTTAATGCTGTTACCTCAAATAATTCTCCTCTCAGTAACCTGTTTTACCAATTGCACCTCCATTCGGTGGTGGGTCCATTACTTCCCTTCATTCTGACCACGCGGTCCGGAGCCTGCACTCAGTGGCGGGGGCGCATTGCTTTCCTTTGTTCTGACCACGCGGTCCGAAGCCTGCCATTAGTTAAATCATTATGGGAAAATTTTAATAAATATTCTCAACTCCCGGTATTTCCCAAACCACACTTTTATCCCCTAGAGACACTGAATTAAATCATACTATGGGATAGGTCAGTAGATATTTCCAACCCCTGGTATTTCTCAGATCACATTTTTATCCCCTAAAGACCCAAAATTTTAGACACTCGGGACCAGGCTAACCCTAGTTCCCATATTTGAGGAGACGAAGACGGTTGATTCCGCTTCCCTAAGTCTCTTATTTCGGCACAGACTGTAACCGAAATTTGCGGGACCAGGCTAACCCTAGTTCCCATATTTGAGGAGACGAAGACGGTTGATTCCGCTTCCCTAAGTCTCTTATTCTGGCACAGACTGCATCCAGAATACTTCACTTACGTGGTATCAGGTTCTAATCCTGACTGTTTTCATTTGAGAAGACTGGCACGGCCGTTGCCCCTAAGTCTTATTAAGTTCTGGGTACAGACTGCATCCCGGAACCTCACAAATCCATTTAATCTTTTGTTAAACAGAGACTACTTTCGCTAAGCCCTCGGCAGGTCCCCTATGCGCAAGCGGTAGTTTGATTAACTCTGATATACAGCGGACACTTTCCCTCGGGGTCTTCTTTCGGCTCCGAGAACAAGAGGTGTCTTGTATCCAGCAAATTAAATGATCGCGGCTTCACTTCCCCAAAGTGGCATCGAGTTGAACACTTTCAATGGCTCCCCTCGGCATCAGGTTCCTAAAACCTGGCTCTTTTCATTTGAGGAGACATACCAGGGTGATTATTAGTCACTCTAGTTCCTAAGTCTCGTCATTTTGGTTCAGACTGACTCCAAAATGTTTTATTTGATGGACTATACACCCGTAATGTACATCCATAACCGCGGCCGTTCTACCTCAGACTGAAAATAGAACACGTGCACTCTCTTTAACTTTTCAAACTATTGTTTAGACTTTACATGCGACTCCCAACCAAATGATAAATTTCGAGATCGGATATACCCCTTTATCAGACAACTGTAAATTTAGAATGGCCAAACTGCAGAATTTTGTAGACAAAAGGCTCTGCTTACCTTATTTTATTCTGGCGCCACAGTAGTCTGCAAAAGGGTCCTTCCGATGTGGTGTGTTCAGGCTCGTCTCGGAATAGTTCAATCCGGGTCACCGGCACCAATTTGTTAGAAAAATACCCGATTCTTTGATTGAAAGATCCAAGAGCAAACCGGAGATTTCTTCAATTTATAGGATGGTACATTTATTTAGAAGTCACATGTAAAGCAAGCAGCGCTGGGTGCAGCGCGACGTAGCTCCCTCTGGAGCGTCGCCACACTGAACCCCGACTTCCGGGTGCGTGTTACAGTTATCCTCTCGGGTGGGGCGACCCAGTACAATAGGATGGGCTTATACGCGACCGTCTGATTGGCCAGTTTAGCTCTGACGTGAACAGGCCATCCGCTGTTCACTTTAGTTTCTCCTAAAATGTACTATCAAAAGTGTGTGTGAGAATGTTGTTTTGGGTGTGGCACTAACTATACATTAACCCTTTCAGTTCATCACGCACGTAAGCGGTATATTTCCTCACCTGCTCTCCTGTATTCTCCCCTGTGCACAGGTGGATCCTCCAGGCGGCGGATTTCCCTTTTCATCGCCTCATCCTCGAGATATCCTTTCCTCACATCGCCGAGCACGCATCTGGGTGCTGTCCTCCAGGCAGGAGACCTGTGACTAGCCAACGCCAGCCACCTCGACACCTGCAAGGTTGTCTGGCTGCATGGCGCACTGTTCCACCCTCGGTGCTCCCCGTCCTCCTGCAATCCATCCATATCTCACATTCACGCACCCAAACACCTGTTATTGTTCAATAAAGCTTTTGAATCACACTCGAGCCTGTGTGCGTGTTCCCTGGGCCCGACATTATGTCAGTACGGCTCCAGCAAAGCGGCCCAGGGGACAGCGGCCTCGCACGCCGTTTATCCACCCTCGAGGCTCGAGTGGATTTAATAGCTCATCAGCAACAGGTAATTCTCAACCAACTCACCCAAATCACTCACCGGCTGGACCGCCTGGATCCTCAGCAGGCGTTCCCTCCAGCTCAGCATAGCAGGCCAGTTCCCATCGCTCTCCCAGCTAGCCAGGCTAGCCCGGGGCCGCCAACCCGGCTCACCCCTACTCCGACACCCACGCGCTTCAGCGGGAAACTCGGCGAAGCGCGTGGGTTCCTCCTCCAGTATGAGTCGGTATTCCAGCGCGTCCCCGGGGACTTTCTGACTGATCATAGCCGGATTGGGTATGTTGCTAACCTCCTGGAAGGGCGAGCGTTAGCTTGGGCTTACGCCGTAATGGCGAGGCCCAGCTACGCGAACCTAACCTATGCCCAGTTCGTGCGCGACTTTCACAAAGTCTTTGATCATTCGGATCGTGACAGCGTGCTAACCACTCAGCTACTTAATCTTCACCAGGGTAGTCGGTCGGCAGCAGATTACGCTGTCGACTTCCGGGTGGTAGCGGCAGAAGTTGGGTGGGGCGATGCTGCCCTCTGCAGCATCTTCACCCATAGTCTGAATTCCAGTCTGTGGGACGAGCTGGCCTGCCGGGATCAGCCGGAACAGCTGTCCGAATTAATTTCCTTAGCTATTAGTCTTGACAACAGACTGAGGGAGCGGGCTGCCGAGCGGAAGACTTACAGCCGCTCGAGCGGAGCTTCTGCCTGCGCCCCTCAGTCTTGCCCCCTGGCGTTACCCGGTCTGGAGTCCGCCGACGAATCCAAGGCTCTGCTAATCGGGCGGACCAAACTTCCACTGGCGGAAAAACAGCGCCGCAGGGAGCTGGCATTCCGTGGAGGCCTGCCCAATTAAGCCAAAAGGGGGAGTCCGCGAGTCGCTGTAGGGGGCCTCGCGGACGCAACCCAGTCTAGGCCTCCTGTGCCCTCTGGACCTTGTCCCTGATAGACCATGAAACAGCCCCCACGATGCACGAGGCCGGTAGGATGGTGTGATCGAACAGAACATGCCGCTTTATGTAGTCTTCATAGATTTCAGTAAAGCCTTCGATACTGTTTCGCGACAAGGACTTTGGCAGGAGACCGAACCTGATCCTGGTGGCGGCCCAGCTGGGAAGCTGTTCGTGCCATCATCCGTCTGGGGTGACGTCATCCACTGGGCGCACACTTTAAAGCTTGCCTGTCACCCTGGAATTTCCCGGCTGGTGGAGCTCCTCCAACAATCCTTCTGGTGTCCCGGACTCTGGAATGATGTCGCCAACTACGTCTGTGCCTGCCCCCAGTGCACAACGAACAAGACCTCAACCTCCCCCCCAGCGGGGCTCCTCCATCCCCTGCCAGTCCCCGGAAGACCCTGGTCTCATGTAGCCCTGGATTTTATCACCGGTCTCCCCACATCTAACTCCTACAACACCATCCTGACCATCATGAACCGGTTTTCGAAGGCAGCCCACGTTGTGCCGCTCCACGGCCTCCCTACGTCGCGGGAAACAGCTGCTCTATTGGTCCAGCATGTTGTCAGGCTACATGGGATCCCGACTGACGTCGTCTCCGACCGGGGGCCTCAGTTCATGTCTAAGGTCTAGAGGTGTTTTTGCAACGCCCTGGGGGCCACGGTGAGTTTGTCTTCCGGTCACCACCCACAGTCCAATGGGCAGTGCGAGCGCGCTAATCAGGAGCTGGAGGCTGCCTTGTGCTGTGTCACCTCCTCGAGTCCCTCTTCCTGGAGCACCCATCTGCCCTGGGTGGAGTACGCCCATAACTCCACCTTATCATCTGCCATTGGGATGTCTCCTTTCCGGGTGTCCCTGGGATACGACCCCCTGTTGTTCCCCGAAGAGGAGGGTGAGGTGGCAGTTCCCTCCATCCAGGTGCATCTTAGACGCTGCCGGCGCCTGTGGACCAAGACGCGCCAAGCGCATGGCGCTTGGCGCACGGCAGCACGCAACTCCAACGCAGCAAATCGCCACAGGAGAGCCGCTCCTCGTTACCAGGTGGGCCAGCAGGTATGGTTGTCCACCCGAGACATCAATCTGAAGGCGGAGAAGAAGAAGCTGGCTCAGCGTTTTATTGGACCTTTCCCCGTGACTAAGGTAATTAATCCGGTGGCTGTGCGTTTGGCTCTCCCCCCTCCCTCCGTGTCTGTCCAACATTCCACGTCTCCCAAATCAAGCCTGTGATTTCTGACCCACTCTGTCCTCCTCCTAGGGCTCCTCCCCCTCCCGTGATGATCGACGGCGACCCGGCGTGGAGGGTCACCTCCATCCTGGACTCCCGCTGCCGGGGTCGCGGGCTACAATATCTGGTGGACTGGGAGGGGTATGGCCCTGAGTGGAGATCCTGGGTGCACCCCTCCTTTGTGCTGGATAAACAACTCAACACGGAGTTCCACCAGGTGCACCCAGGTAAGCCAGCCCCGGGAGGCGCTGCTCGGGGGGGAATACTGTCACAACTCGCTCTCACCTGTCATCTGTTTCAGCGGTGCACACACCTGCATCTCATCAGCCTCTGACTATTAAACCCGCTCTGCCTGGAGCCTCGGTCTGGAGCCGTCTGCTCGTCTACGCTCCCAACTCCAGCGCACGACCGTTTCTTCCCGGCCTGCGCCTTCGTTCATCATGCACGTAAGCGGTATATTTCCTCACCTGCTCTCCTGTATTCTCCCCTGTGCACAGGTGGATCTTCCAGGCAGCGGATTTCCCTCTTCCTCGCCTCATCCTCGATTATCCTTTCCTCACATTACCGAGCGCACATCTGGGCACTGTCCTCCAGGCAGGAGACCTGCGACTAGCCAACGCCAGCCACCTCGACATCTGCAAGGTTGCCTGGCTGCACGGCGCACTGTTCCGCCCTTGGCGCTCCCTGTCCTCCTGCAATCCATCCATATCTCATATTCACGCACCCAAACACCTGTTATTGTTCAATAAAGCTTTTGAATCATACTTGAGCTTGTGTGCGTGTTCCCTGGGCCCGACATTATGTCATGATCGGATTCTTCCACACAGCTCTGTCCTTAGCCTTCTGCTGCCAGGAACTCCTGTCTATGTCCAACTTCTTCAAGTTTCTTTTTACAGTGTCTTTAAATCTGAGCCTTGGTCTACCCTGATTGCTATGGCTGATTGATATGGCTCAAAGGTGTCTCATCATGTACATGTGGAGTTTCTTCACCTGCACTCTGTAGACAGTCCAAGTTTCAGCACCATACAATAGAGTAGCCAGTACTGTCGCTCTGTACACTTTGCATTTCACACGGATTGACACATGTCGATTGTTCCACAGTCTCTCCCTCATGTTTCCAAACACAGCGCTCGCTCTTCCCATTCTGAGAGATAGTTCATTCTCCAGCCTAGCATTCTATGAAACAGTACTCCCTAGGTACTTGAAAGTCTTGCACTTGACTAGTGGCTCTGTACCAATGCTGATCTCTTCTGGTAGTGATGTTGATAATTGGAACTTTGGTGGTTGATAAAGGCACTCTGTCTTCTTGATGTTGATTTGGAGGCTGAATTGGCTAGCTGCTCTTGCAAATTTCTCCACTCAAGATTGCATATCTTCCACGCTGTGTGCAACTAGAACACTGTCGTCGGCAAAGAGCATTTCTCTTACTATCTTTATCGATGTCTTACTCTTGGCTTTAAACTGTGCTACACTGAACAAGACTGCTTCTTTCCTTGTTTGAATGTATACTCCTTCTGAAGTGTCTTTGAAGGCCACCTCAAGCATGGCTGCCAGATATAGCGAGAAGAGTATAGGTGCCAGCACACACCCTTGTTTCACCCCATTGCTTACTGAAAAGTCTTTAGATGCTGAACCACTCATTGCCACGTTTGCTTGCATACCTGTATGGAGTGCTTCGATCAGGCCAACAACCTTCTCTGTACAACCATATTTCTTGAGTACCTGCCAAAGTCCTTGTCGCGAAACAGTATCGAAGGCTTTACTGAAGTCTATGAAGACTACATAAAGCGGCATGTTCTGTTCGATACACTTTTCTTGAACCTGTTTCAAGCAGAATATCATGTCCATTGTGCTTCTTCCACTTCTAAAGCTGCACTGGGTTTCTGGTAGTACATTCTGCGAGATGTGTTCACTAAGTCTGTTAAGTAGTACACGTGAGAGAATCTTACCAACAGTGGCTAGTAGTGATATACCTCGGTAATTTCCACAATCCTTCCTGTCACCTTTCTTGAACAAAGGCACAATACTTGCATCCTTCCAGTCTTGAGGTACTTTTTGGGCATCCCATATCTCTTGGATGAGCTTGTGCAGGCAGTTGGTCAGCTGAACTCCACCAAATTTCCACACCTCTGCTGGAATTCCATCCCTTCCTGGAGCTTTACCATCCTGTGTTGTCCTGATAGCTGCCATTAGTTCATCAAAATTTGGTGGTTCATCCAGACTTGATACAGCTGGTCGCTGCACTAGAGCTTCTTTAGCCTCTTCAGTGAGATCTCCAGGGTTGTTTAGTAGTTGGTCAAAGTGGTCTGCAAATCTGTACAGGATCTTGTCCTTCTCCTGCAAAACCGTTTCACCATCCATAACCTTTAGTTGGATCAATCCTCTTGGTTTAGGGCCGTAGATTTCTCTCAAACGTGTGAAGAATGTTTTCATGTCCTTCCTGTCTGCTGCAGTTTGAAGTTTCTCCGCTTTTTCATCCCACCAGTTGGACTTCATCTCTCTGGTGTACTTCTGTAGCTCACTCTGAGCCTTTGAGTATTTCTTCTTCTTCGACCTTGTGTTACACTGTAGATTTTCCTGCCTAGCTGTATTCCTCGCTTCTAGTAGTTTCTTCAGGTGTTCATCATGCTCATCAAACCAATCTTGATGTTTCCTCTCAGGGTAGCCTAATACATCACTCGCAGTCTGACACACCGTATCCTTCAGTGTTGCCCATTTCTCTTCGATGTCATTCTCTGAGTTGTTGCTGTCCCAGTCTTTCAAGTTTTCATCCATTTCCTGTGTAAGTTCTTCCGGCTTCTTTTGGCCTTTCAGTGCACTAGTGTTTAGCTTCCGTGGTGGCTTCGCACCTGTCCTGCAGTGCTGTTTTCGTCTGCAAATCCTTAATCTAGATCTCAGCATAACATGATCAGTGCCACAGTCCATGCCTCTCATTGCTCTGGTGTCCAATACATCCCTTCTGTCTCTCTGCCTGACTATGATGTAGTCTAATAAGTGCCAGTGCTTGGATCTTGGGTGCATCCATGTCTTCTTGTGTGTGTCCTTGTGCTTAAATAGAGTGTTGGTTATCACAAGGTTGTACTCTGAACATAGTGCAAGTAGAAGTTCTCCATTAGCATTGCACTTGCCTACTCCATGACTGCCTAGCACTCCTTTCCATTTCTCGGTGTCCGAACCAACTCTGGCATTAAAATCTCCAATGAGTATCAGCCTGTCATCAGTTGGTACACGCCTGATAGTCTCACGTAAATCACTGTAGAACTCTTCCTTCACCTCCTCTGTGTTGGTCATTGTTGGGGCATATACACTGATGAGTGTGGCATACATCTTCCGCTGTAGTGGAAATCTCATAGTCATTATCCTGTCGTTGATTGGCACTGGTTCCTCATCAAGCATTGCTGCTATCTCCTTTCTAACTGCAAAGCCCACTCCTCCTTCTCTCCTTCCTTGAGTTGATCTCCCACTCCAAAAGAAGATGTACCCATGGTCTTCCAAGCTGTCATATCCGGGGAATCTTGTTTCACTAAGTGCAGCTATGTCTACATTGTACCTGTTCATTCCAGGGCCACAAGCGCGGTTTGTCTTTCTGGGCGCTGTGATGTTGTTCTGTCCAACAGAGTGTGTACATTCCATTCTGCTACACACAAGGTTGCTGTTTTCCTCTTCTTTTGTCTTCCTGCTCCTAGCTTACTTTTCGCTGCCTGTCAGAGTGTGAACAGATCAGCGCGGACCTTGTAAGCCCGGGTGGCGTCCAAGCTGGTATGAGTTGCTTTCTGATTGACCATTTCATGAAACTGCTTGCAAAGTATTTGAGTACTGCTAGCTTTTGCTGGACTAGCAGCACATTCTTGGCAGATAAAGGTAATATCAGTGGCAAGGACAAGCCAAGACAAACTGACTCCAGTATCTCTTGCAGTGACTGACCAGATGATAGGTTTGTTTATCTCTGCTCTTTGTGTAGTCCATGTCACAATGCACCGACTGGCACAGTCCACCACAGACCTTGTGACAGATGTGTTTATCTGCCAGGATGTCCAGTCTCACCCTGTGTAACTGGGAGTGGTCCACCACAGACCTGTGACAGATATTGTTTTTAGTTCTGCCAGGATGCCCTGTTTCACCCTCCACGCCCTCGGAAGGGCGGGGATGCCAGTTGAGTCGCCGACGGCCCAACCTATGAGACAGGTAGTACCGGTTTTCATGGTTATCCGGTAGCAAGCAAGCCAATGCCTGACCAATGAAGTATACAAAATAAAAAAAAAAAATCAATCGCAGGGTGCTTAGTTGTTGGTGGCTACAGTTGTGCTCTGTGATTGGCTGTTGGGACTGAGGTCACAGTCGCCATAGTTGTAGTCTTTTTAATGTTTCCACCAAGAACAGAGCTGTTGCGGGCAATGCTGGCCCACTCAGGCTATGGGGGAAGTGGCATTCACCCAGTCAAAGGTTGATGTACCATCAAAATAATTTGAAACCATTATTTTTAAGGTGAAAATCTTACATGGTGTTGCTTTAAGACACGAGCATCCCATCATACACCATGGAGGGCCAAAACCCTACAGGTTATCTTCCCAGTCAGTCTCTTCAACAGGTGATTTCACTGAATTCCTGCTCACGGATTGCTAATGGTGAAAACAGCTGCTATGCTATGCCGACTGGCTGGAAATAAAACCTGCAGCATTTTGGCCCTCTATGGCACATGATTATTGTACAGTGAAATGACATGTGGCAGGAAAGATTTCCTGTATGTGTCCATTTGACAATGGAGCTGTAGCAGTCTACTGGAGAAAGTATCACTCTATAAATGCAAGAAATTTCTGTGTGTGTCTGTGTGTCACGCTTCATAGAACATCATAGGATGGCCTATGATCTCTGCCTGAACATCATAGGATGTCCTATGATCTCAGGCATCATAGGATGACAGATGTCTCTTTATGATGTCACTTAGACCACAGAGATCATAGGACGTCCTATGACACATAGACAAATGTGTCTTTATGAAGTCATATGATCTCTGCCTGAAAATCATAGGACGTCCTATAGGACACATAGACAAATGTGTCTTTTTGATGTCATATAGACCATGTGTCTTTGAACTCAGGCATCATAGGACACATAGACAAATGTGTCTTTATGATGTCATATAGACCATGTGTCTTTATGATTTTCATGATCCTGACCCGAAAAGGATTAAGCGGAAGAATATGGATGGATGTCCATGAACTGGAATTACGATGCACCTATCCCTCAACCAGTGGTCTCAACGAAGAAGAAGAAGATGACCCACTAGATGGAGAGCAATAAGAATGACGACAACTGCTGCACGTCAGAAAAGATGCCATGAAGATGAAACACCTGAGGTTCCAGCAGTACATCGCACCCGTCTGAGGCAGGAGGACACCCTTCACCAACATAGGGTACGACAGACTTTAAAGCACGTTTCTAGGACATCATAGGATGGCCTAAGATTGCTGCCTCATCATCATAGCATGTCCTATAAACTCAGGCATCATAGGACGACTCGCCATGCCTACATGACGGCAAATGTGTAACATCATAGGACGACTCGCCATGCCTACATGACGGTAAATGTGTAACCTTGACAAATGCCAGTCTACACTACAAATGTGTAAAATGCCAAGCAAAGTGCTGATTTTCTCCGGGTGCTCCGGTTTCTTGGTTTCTATAGGCATGCACGGACCTTCCTGAACAGGGTCGAAAGCCACTTTTTCAGGATCGTGCCCATGAACTGAAATTACGACGCACCTATCCCTCAACCAGTGGTCTGAATGAAGAAAAAGAAGACCCACCAGATGGAGAGCAATAGAATGAGAACTGCTGCATGTCAGAAAGGATGCCGTGAACATGAAACACCTCAGGTTCCACCAGTACGCCACAGGCATGACTGTGAACAACACAGCCATCGGAGACAGGAGGAGACCCTTCAGTGGTCTGAACGAAGAAGAAGAAGACCCACCTGGTGATGTCTATATGACGGCACATAGACAGAGCACATGACTCCCTACAAGGCATATACTGTATATAGACACAGGTAAGCAACATAACACAGAACAGTGACAGGCAGGAGAAGAAGAAACAAGCAGGGGCAAACAGCCCCAGATGGCAGGGCATATTTTGTGTGATTTTTATGTTTTGCTGCATACAAAAGCCATCACATGTGATTGCCACTTAGTGCTGTGTTGCATACCAACTGTCCAGTAACTGGCAAGAATTCTGTTCCAATGCATTCCCTCTACGGGCATGCACGGGTTTCTACGGGCATGCACTAGTCTTTGCTGAATGATGAAAAAATCACTGTGGCGCTGCCAATGTTTCAAATCCAATTTAGCGCAGCTGCACAAATAGCCAACATCACATCATATTAGGGCTGCAACTAACAATTACACAACATAACAAAAATATTTTTTTTGTAAGTTGTCTGTGTTTTTTTCAACTGATTTAAGACAATTTTGTACCACTGAATCCGAAAATGACATCCATTTCTCTCGATCAGGTCAGGTTTTTATGCTAAGTTGTAAGCAGTTGTACAGCAGTTGTACAGTTGTACTGTAAATTGAATAGTAGACATTGATAAAGGTAAGTACATGTAAATTGAATGTTACGTCATCATTGTTCAAAATTCAGAGAATTTCAAGAAATAAAAAAGAATTTTGCATCATATTAAATGAAAATACCCATACATGTAAACAAAAACGTAAAAAACGTGGCCATAGTTCAAAAAGTTGACCTGATTGAGCAAAACCAATGTGATTTTTGGATTCAGCACATCAAAATTGTCCTAAATCAGCTAAAAAAAACCTTTGACAATAAATTTGGTGTTGACCAGTGTTATTTTGGTAGTCGACTAATCTAACAACATTTTTTTCGATTAGTCAACTAATCACGATTATTTCTGTCATGTCCGCCAGCTCTGCTTCCTGCTTCCACAGCTCCTGTTTGGGGCTCCAGGTCATGTTTTACCTCACCTGTTTAAGTCTGCACACCTGTGAAAATCACTTTGTTGTCACTCTCTGCCTTAATATAATGTAGCCTATTATAACAAGTTCCCATAGCTAAATAAAATAATGATCCATCAAACATGAGTTGGAAACTTGAACTTGACAGTTTAATCAGAAGTGTTTGTAGCGACACAATTAAATAATAGATGTTAAAGTGTAAAAACTCAAATAGCAGCTCTGCTGCTCCATAAAGGCTGTTGTAGCTGTGTGTTAAAACAAACTAGAGTAATCAACTCCATTAAAGTAAAAAAAAGAAAATACCAAGCTAGTCCATCCTGTTTGAAACCTTGCTGGGTCTAGAAGTTTAAAAGTTTAATTAGGCTTCAGATGAAAATTAAAA
Source organism: Pholidichthys leucotaenia (assembly GCA_020510985.1). Taxonomy (NCBI): domain Eukaryota; kingdom Metazoa; phylum Chordata; class Actinopteri; order Cichliformes; family Pholidichthyidae; genus Pholidichthys; species Pholidichthys leucotaenia. Next base: position 212,755,061 of record CM035846.1, on the reverse strand, counting down.
GAACTTCTTCCAGTCTAAAATAAAAAAAAACCCCTTTAAATAGTGCAGGAATGTGAGCCTTCACTACACATACAGTGAAATATTTAAGTCGTTTTAAATTTATCTGTGATGATTATGGTTATGTTTTGTTAATTAAATTACAAATCATGATATTCTAATTTACCGAGATGCACTAATATTCAGAATGAAGGCTGATTTTATGGTGACAATAATAGAGAATACGAAAAAGAGTAAGTTTCTCTTGTAATTCACCCATTTACTTCAGTTAACATACAGGTACACTGTGGTGACCCAGCACGCTGCGGACAACATTATCTCACACCCATCAGGGCAGGAGGAAGGGTAGGACAAAGGCTCCGGGGGGGCAGTCAGACTGGACTGTATGTATTGCGCCCCCCGAGGATGGAAAAGACATCCGGGCGCCAGCTGATGTCATGCTAATGATATGTATTGACTGAGTATTAGATGATAATCACTATGCTAATGTGTCATGCATTCTCTGTCTGTATAACATGTATAAAAAAGCTTGTTACACATGCCTCAGCAGCGCAGTAGTTCACACGAGCTACGAAGCGTGTTTCAGTATGTTGGAGGAATAAAACCTTGTACCCTTCCAGCTCGTTGCCTCTCGCCTGTTCTATTCCCTCCACACTGGTGACCCTGGGCGTGGCATGGCGCGTCTCGACTATGCCATTTTCTCCACATTGATGACCTAATGGGAAATGGACTATCTCCCCCGTTGCCGCACTGTGGACTCCCTTTTCATCCACACCGGAGCGCGCTCACCGGAGTGGGCGGCGCTGGGACCGAGACGCACCATAATTGGCGAAACGAGCAAACTGAAGGAAACTGCCTGGAAGGAGAAGATCTGCGCCTTCTGCGTGGTTTCTGTACAACTCCCCAACCCTGGCTTCACCTCCTGACAGTGGGGTTTTGATGCATTGACGACACGTGTGTCGGTAAAATGACATGATTGCTCTGCCTTTCTCACACTTCTTTATCTGCTTGCTTCACACGCTACACTGCAGAGTTTAGTTTACACCCTATAATTCATTTGCTGAAATCAGTTAGAATCAGCTCTGCACACAGCTGAGCTGCCACATAAGCGGAAATCACTGTTACTGATACAATGAGGAAACCACCCCCTTGTATGGTGGGTGGGGGAAGTTATATAAAAACTGTAGGGCCCACTTTTCGAGTAACACACGCTTGGGGAATTGCCTAAAGAGCTGTGTTCCAGCGCTGCCTGTATCCATATCTCACTTTCAGTAAATAAGAGAAAGTATACTTCATCTCTCAGCCTGGTTATTTGGCCGTCGTATCAAAGAACTGGGGTTTAAGGTATTTTAGACATAACACGTGCGCACACCGCAGGATTACATGGAGCACACGCGACAACTACGTGTCCCTCAAATTCCTTTTGGAGATCAAAATTCAGTTTTGAATAATTTTTATCCAGGTAGCAAGTAAATGTGATCTTCCTCCTTCACCGTTCTCTGTCCCATTTGGAGAAGCCCGGGAATGCGGTGAGGATCGTGTTCTTTGACTTCCGCAGTGCTTTCAACACCATCCAACCGATGATCCTGAAGGACAAGCTGCTGTGCAGGGATGGACCGGCACCTGTCATCATGGATCCTGGACTACCTCACTAACCGGCCACAGTTTGTGAGAACCCGAGACTGTGTGTCCGACGGGATCATCGGTAGCACGGGGCCCCCCAGGGAACGGTTTTGGCTCCCTTCCTGTTCACCCTTTATACTGCAGACTTCTCACACAACACAACACACTGCCATCTACAGAAGTTCTCTAAAGACTCTGCGATCGTCGGCCTCATCTCCAACGGAGATGAAGCTGAGTACAGAGGACTTATCCAGGACTTCGTGGACTGGTGCCATCGGAACTGCCTCCAGATCAACAAGAGGAAAACTAAGGAGTTTTAACAGTTGCCAGATGGGAAATGTTGACGTATCGTACCAGTGGCTTAAAATTATTGTATTTTGAGGAAAATTACTGTACATGTTACATAGTATTATATAGTACTTGTACTATGAAGTGCTGGGTGGTGATGCGCACCTCCGGTGACGTCACCGGACCACCTGATGTAAGGCCGGGGTCGGCCATCTTACAGCCTCTTGCTCACCTGTATCTTGGCCAGGGCCTTGTCAGTGGCTGCCACATCCAGTGTCTGCAATAAAGCTGTGTTCTACAAATCACCTCGCCTCATCTGTGAACCAGGGTAATATCAGACATAACATCTGACAACATCGGATTAAACCATGGAGGCATGCGTAGCTCCAATTCTGCCTCTTCTCGAGTTTTCCGGGGAGCCGCCTGTGACCTGGCCTCGGTGGTTTGAAGCTTTTGCAACTTATGTTGCCACACTGGGACTCGGTGAGCTTGATAAGCTAAGAGCCTGGGCGCTTCTGGTTCACAATTTGGGAATAGAGGGACAGCGATTCCTGTGAACACTCGGTCCCTCGAACACTTATGAAGAGGTAGTGGAACTGCTAGCTAGCCATTTCCACACCCTGGATAATGTGACAGTCCGGAGGATCCACTTTCGGCAGCGGAATCAGCGGGTAGGTGAACCCGTTTGGCAGTTCGTCGCTGACTTGAGGCAGCTAGCTAGCGAGTGTTGTTTTGGGACACTGGAGGAAGAAATGATTCGTGACCAGCTGGTGGAACGTACATGCAATGCCGCATTGCAAGCTAGGCTACTTACGGCACCTAGGGACCTCACGTTAGCCAGAGCCATCAAGCTACCGCTCCAAATTGAAACCGCAAGCAAGGTAGCTCTGGAGCTAACCAGACGCCAGTCACAGCAGCCGCCGGAGCCTCTTGCCTCGGCAAATGTTACAGATACGGATAGCGAAGATAGCTTGGACGATGAAGATGTGGAAGCCAACGCTACTAGCCGGGGTCTGCCCCAGAAAAATCCCTTAGCATGGGTTGTGGGTCTGCTAAGCACCGAAATAAGGCTAAGGACTGTCCAGCAAGAAGAGCATGTTGTAACAGATGCGGTCACTTGAGCCATTTTGCCAGGGTGTACCGTGAAGTTAAGCAATGAAAGCCCACAGAATAAATCACTCAGCCCACCCCCAACAACCATCCACACGGTGTACCCCAACATGAATGGGTACACGTTTTGTACAGTGGGGCTGGACGACGTGGAGCTGCCGCTGTTGATCGACATGGGGCGGAGGGGTTGTTGCTGAATTGGGCCACGGTGAAGAAGTTTTTTCCCCACCACAGGATTAAAGGTAACCCAGCACCGTTGTACAATTATGGAAGTGGAAGGCTGGATACGGTCGGGACTTTTGAGTTGACTGTTTGGTACAAGTCTGTGATGGTGACCGGCTTCATGTTCCATGTGACAGCACGGGGCGATAACATCATGGGCTGTGATTTATTTTGAGGACTGGGTTTTGGCATTAAAGATGACAGGGGGGTCTGCGACTACGAGGCACACACCACAACAGCCTTAAAAGAGGTTGGGGCAGGACTGAGAAGCAAGGAGGATCAGCATGCTTGACAACAACGTCTCAAGCTGAACCGGGCCCCATTGAGGGTCCTGGATTGGGTTCGAAGTCGAGATGAGGAACGTCCGCGGCGAAGTGTGTCGGACAGTGGACTCCGAACTTGGTAAAAAAGTAGATTGAATCAAGCATGCATCCATAGAGTATGACAACATTTGTGAGCTGGACTTAAAGGACATAATGAAGGAGTTTCCTTTAAAGGCCAGAAGAAAGCACTTCTAAAAAGGTAAGACATGCTATCTGCAGTGTTTCCAGCCACCTGTGCAGGTTTTTCATTGCTGCTGTTGTGCTTGTTTGAATCACGAATACTTCACTGATGTAATTTTATGTCAAAGGCAGTATCTGTCACACTGTAAAAAGGGAAATCTCAGTAAGATAAAATATCCTAAATCAAGGCTTTATGCTTGTTTTTCTCTCACAAGATAATTTTGATATGACAAGAATTTCTTTTTCTTGTGCAGTTTTCTGTAAGATTTTACTTGCTTTATGAAAGTTTTTACTTGTTTTAAGCAATTTAATCTTACTTTGTTGTCAGGTGTTTTTTTTTCTAATTTTAACTACAATTATCTATTGCTGGAATTTTTTTTTGTTTGTTTATTTTAAGTAAAATTATCTGCCAACAGAGCAAGAAAATTTGATTTATCAAATTGCATAAAACAAGTTAAAACTATTGGAAAGCGGCCGACTTCCGGTCTGGACGCCATGGCGACTGCAGCTTAACACTGAAGCTCTCAGACCCAATCCAAGATAACACCTTGAAAATCAAACTTAACGGATTTTTGGAGGAGTGAAAATCAAAAGACAAAATCATCATGTCTAAAGGAAAGCAGAAGAAACTGAAATTCTCCAGGCCAGGACACGTATCGGCCGGAGAATCTGAACTGGAAGATCTCCGTTCAGAAGACGAGGAACTGGTGGTAGCTAACAAAAAGGTTAGCCTGAAATCACTATTTGAAGAGCTACGACGATTTCGCCGAGAGGTTACGGCCAAATTTCGGGAATTCAGAGAAGAATTGAAAAGGACAAACAGTAGAGTGGACCAGGCCGAGAACCGAATCTTGGAAGCAGAGGAACGAATAAAAGTGCTCGAAGATTCTGTGCTGGACCTACGCAAAAGACAAGCATCTATAGAGGCTAAGCTAGCCAACCAAGAAGGAAGACAGAGAAGAGACAATATAAGAATTCATGGTCTGATAGAAGGAGCCGAAAACGGTTTTAACTCAATGGCAGAATGCGTGGAATCTTTACTAAGAGAGAAATTGGATATTCCACAAACCACCGACTTAAACATAGAAAAGGCACATCGTTCATTAGCCGCTAGGCCAGCGGCGGAAGCGCCCCCACGTTCGGTGTTGGTAAGATTTTCCAATTTCAAAATAAAACAAGAGGTTGTCAGACTGGCTTGGCAGGAAAAAGGATTTATGCACCAGGAGAGAAAAGTCTTCGTGGAACACGATTACGCCCCGGAGGTCCTTAAAAAGCGCAGGGAATACAATGACGCGAAAAAGGTGTTAAGAGAGAAGAAATTGCGCTTTCAGATGCCATTTCCTGCGAAGTTAAGGGTCTTCTACGGCGAAGAAACATGTCTCTATAATTCGGCGGAAGAAGCAACAGCTGACATGGCGAGAAGAGGACTCCCGGTAACGGTATTTAAACCCGCAGCAGACCCGAGTGAGAAGATCAAAACGCAAACATGGACAACATAAAGACCTTCAAAATCCACGGGCCAGCAGCGGGAAACCCAGCGCCAAAGCGTCGCGGATAAACTGTCCGTTTTCAGGTTGGAATAGCGACCTTTTTTTTTTCTTGAATCAATCTGCACATCCAACCCCCCTCATACAAGGTAACAAACATTAAAGGAGATGCGTATTCAGCATGTGGTAAAACATTTCATGGAACAGTCATAATATTTGAAACAAATAAGTCTTTTTAATAAAAAAAAAAAAAAAAACTTGTTAAAATAGAAATGTGACAATAATCCACATGTTCTCCTCACACTAACAAATACTGTTTTTGCGTGAATGTTTGATGTGATGGGGGTGGGAGGGTGCACACAATTTCACAGGGTATAGGCATAAAAGGGAAAAAAAAATCATTACAATTTCGGATTGGGTTCTGAAACTCACGTTAAAAGCATGGGACAACTTACAGGGGTAAGAGAGGGCCCTCAACACGTAACAGAGTTTGAGGAATTTCCCTCAGAGCTTTCACTCCATCAAGGCTCTTACAGGGTCTTTAAAAAGACCTCAGCTCAGGAAGTTCTTTTGACAGCTTTTTGTTTTAAAGTTTTATACACTATGTTCTTAATGTTTTTCTTGTTTTTAATGTTCTTTCAGTTTCTGAGTAGCACAAAAGAGGGTCACCACACAGTTATACTAAACAAAACAACACAATGGAGAAACAGGGTGAAACCAAAATAATTTCATATAATGTAAAAGGAATCCTGAATCCAGTTAAAAGATCCAAGATTCTAGGCAAAATGAAAAAAGACAAAGCAGGAATAATATTTTTACAAGAAACCCACCTAACAGACGTGGAACACAATAAACTCAGTAGACAAGGGTTTAAAATGATCTCTTCATCTTCATATAAGTCAGGGAGGAGGAGGGGAGTAGCGACATTGATATCAACCAAAATTACATTTGAAAAAAAATCAGAACACAAAGATAAAGAAGGGAGATACAGTTTGGTAACTGGGCGGCTAGAGGGAGAAGATATCACCCTGCTGAATGTGTATGCTCCCCCAGGGGCTAACTGGAAATTTTATTAAAATGTATTTGACCTAATGATAACTAAAGCTCAAGGTTTAGTGATATGTGGTGGGGACTTCAATCTTAGACTGAATCCATACTGGGATGCTTCTGGTAATTCTCCACATCAAAATAACACCCAAAGCAGGAAGACTCGGATGCTACTAAAAGAAATGGGAATCTGTGATGTGTGGAGGGAACTCAACCCCAGTGTAAAAGACTATACATTTTACTCAACTCCACATTCATCTTACTCAAGGATTGACTATTTTTTTTATGTTTAATAGAGACATTGGAAGAGTAGAAACATGTAAAATAGGACTGATGGATCTCTCTGACCACAGCCCGATCTACATGGACTTAAATATCCAAAAATACACAAATAATACATTTTCTTGGAGGTTAAATTCAAATGTCCTGAAAGGACCACTGAAAGATGAATTGGAATCAGATATTCTCAGATATTTGGAAGAAAACGATAATGGAGAAGTATCCCCTTGAATACTGTGGGATGCATGCAAAGCTGTAATAAGAGGAAAGATTATTGCAAAACTGGCAACCCAAAAGAAACTAAGACAAGAAAAACTATCCACATTAGAGTCAGAACTTAGGAACCTAGAAAAAGAACACAAAGGCAACACTCATTCTACTGACTCGCTCAAGATTAAGGAAATTAAAAACCAAATAAATGAGATCTACACAATAGAAATCCAGAAGAAACTTACATTTTTGAAACAAAAATACTATGAAGCAGGCAGTAAATCGGCAAAATTGCTAGCCTATAAATTGAGGAAACATCAAACAGAAAGAGCAATCTACAAAATCAGAGACTCAGTATCAAAGGAAATAAAATTCAGAATTCAGGATATTCTTAAAAGCTTTGAGAATTGCTATAAGAACTTATACTCCCACAAAAAACATAAAAACGCATCCGAGGCATTCCTAAACACATTAAACCTTCCCCAACTTACGGAGTCACAAAATAAAACACTACTGTCAGAAATACATCCTAAAGAATTGGAAAAAGCAATTATGAAACTTAAAGCTAACAAATCCCCAGGAGCTGATGGCTATACAGCAGAGTGGTACAAAACCTTTAAACAGCAACTATCTCCTCTCCTCCTGAAAACATTTAATTATGTCCTCCACACAGGGGAAATCCCCCCCTCCTGGAGAGAAGGGGTCATTGCAGTTATACCTAAACCTGAAAAGGATAAACTAGAGTGCTCCAACTACAGACCAATCAGCGTACTAAATCAGGACTATAAGCTTTTTACCATTATCCTTGCCAAAAGGTTAGAAAATATACTGACAGACCTAATTCATTTAGACCAAACAGGTTTTATAAGACAAAGACAGACACAAGACAACATTCGACGCACTTTACACATAATTCATCATATAAAAAAATATAACTTAAATGCAGTCATATTGGGATTAGATGCTGAAAAAGCATTCGATTCGGTTGACTGGTCTTTTCTATATAGAATCTTATCCAGTTTCAATTTTCATAACAACTTCATTAGAACTATACAGGCATTATATAAAAAACCAACAGCTAAAATAAGGATTAACGGTAATTTATCATCATCTTTTGAACTGGAAAGAGGATGTTGTCAGGGCTGCCCCCTGTCTCCACTGCTCTTTGCAATCTTCATAGAACCTCTGAGCCAATGGATAAGACAAAATCAAAAAATTCAAGGTATTACACTTGGTCAGAAGGAACATAAAATAGCACTCTTTGCTGATGACATTTTAATATACCTAGGGCAGCCGGACACTTCTTTACCAGAACTAACCTTAGTTTTTTCAGAGTATGGAGATTTATCGGGGTACAAATTAAACATGCATAAAACCCAAATTTTAACATTCAATTATGACCCAAATCATTATTCACTAAGCAAACTCAAAACTAACTGGGAGTCGGAATCTATGAAATATCTGGGGGTCAATATCCCGAAACAACTCAACAAAATTATATCACTAAACTATGATCCACTGGTGACAAAAATAAAATCTGACCTAGCAAGATGGAATATGATACCATTCTTGGGTACTGCACAAAGAATTGAAGCAGTCAAAATGAATATACTTCCACGTCTTCTATACCTTTTCCAAACAATACCGGTAGAACCTCCCAAAAAAACATGGCAGGAGCTGGACAGAAGGATCTCAAGATTCATATGGCAGGGCAAGAGACCTAGAATCAGATATAGAACCCTACAGCTAAACAAAGACAAAGGTGGGCTCGCGCTGCCAAATATCAGGGACTACTTTAAAGCCGCACAAATTAATACTTTAGTAGAGATATGTAACCCAGTCTACACTGCACAATGGAAGGAGATGGAATGCCAAATAACAAGTGACATCCCCCTACAGGCGATAATAGGGAACAATGCCTTACCTAAGCTTTTGAATAACACTAACCCATGGATAGAGACCCTGCTAAAAATTTGGTTTAAGATAGTCAGAGAGAATCAAACTAAAGAGCCCTACCGACTTCTGCAATGGATTGCCTATGATCAAGACTTTACTCCTAATAAAACAGACACCAGATTTAAAAAGTGGAAGGAGAAAGGGCTGATAAAATATTACGATTTTTTTAAAGGGCAAATCTTAAGAAGTTTTGAAGATTTGAAAAAACAAGGCCTAATAAATCAAGACCTTTACAGGTTCTTCCAGCTTAGACACCACATAAACAATATACTTAAAAAGGAGGATTTGGAAAGGGCCCAGTCAGGTGTTCTGAAGGTCTTCTTAATGGCATATAAAGGGATCCCAGGGATCAGATACATTTCTAAAATATACCAAGGTCTTCAAGACTTAAAAGGAGACAACACATCTTATATAAAAGAGAGATGGGAAAAAGAGGGGAATTTCACTTTACAACTGGAAATATGGGAAAAGCTAAATAAACAGCAATGGAAAAGTACCTCATCCCTGCAGTGGAGAGAATTTGGATAGAAAAACTTGGTAAGATTTTTCAGAACACCTGCACAAAACAAATTTACCCATAAGGGATTGAACTGTTGAAAAGACTGCAAATCATTTTCATGTGTTTTGGTCATGCCCAGTTATCAACCAATATTGGACCAATGTACAGACAATATTGGGGAAAATATTCAAAATAACAGTTCCCTTTTCTTTTGTAACTTTGTATTTGGGTTTACTACCGGACTCACTGGAAAGACGAGGAGAAAAATACTTATTCAATGTTTTAATAATGGCAAGCAAAAAAGCTCTAACTAAAAAATGGATGTTGAAGGACTGTCCTACACCTGAAGATTGGATTAACGTGATCCAAGACATTTACTCGATGGAAAAGTTGACATTCGCACTGAGACAGGACATGGATGGGTTCATGAACTTTTGGCAACCCTGGATCGCATATGTGTCTTCCATTAGATCTAATCTTTGACAAATACCATTTCAATAATGGCTCCGCTCTTTGTTCCAACGCTACTCAGATGCTCTTTTACCTTTATTTACTTACTTTTTCTTTTTGTTTGTTTTTTGCTGGTTTGTTTGGGGTTTTTTTTGTTTTTTTTGTTTTTTTTTTCTCTTTAATTTCACTTTTTCTTTCACTTTAAAAAAAAAAAAGGGGGTGTTGTAAGAATTATTCTTCCAATGTTGTCAGATATCAGAAAATAAGGGAACATGTGATGAAAATGTAAACAATGCATTGCTGTAACGACCTGTATACCCTTTACAAAAACTTAAATAAAAAAAAAAAAACTATTGGAAAGCATATAAAATTTTCTTACACACAAACTGCACAGCAAGAACAAATATCTTGTCAGACAAAAAGACAAGAATAAACAGCCTTAATTTATTTCATTTTACTTTTATAGCCGGTGAACACACTGGCGTGTTAGCGCATTTGTGCTACCCATAGGGTTGGGGTGAAACTACAAATAACAATTGTGAACATGCGTCAACCACTTGGCCTGGTAGACAAAAAAAGTGAGCCTGTACAGCACTGCGTGCGTACTAGGCTCGTCCAAAGCGCGCATGGACCAAAGCGGACCAGAGGGGAAATGCAGCATGAATCCAGCTTCAGTGCTGTAACATACGCAAATGATTTGATCAAATGTACTAGTTTTTATCGGTAAACGTACTTTATGAATTAATCACCGGAACTGTAGCGGAAGCCAGGGATCACCAGCTGAATGACCTGCCTGAGCAGCAAACGTGCCCTGCCCACTCAGTTCATCTGACTCTCAATTCAATTAGTGGTAGACAGTTAGAGCTCCAGTACAGCACTGAGTGATTTGGTGCACCACGGATCTTTTTAGCTTGACTCAGTATTGTAACGTGCTGCTCGACATGGCGACGTCCCACCGGGAGATTCGAACTCACGCCTCCCGCTCCGGAGTCCCGCACCCTACCTGTGTCGCCAATAGGGTCAACCCACTTGGCAAGCCAAGTAGGGTGCTCATATTGAGTTCGCTACACTACTCCCCTCTGGTTGTCAACATTGTCCCGATGTCAGCGCCCCATTACTGCTTTGGACAGGAGATCCCACTTCTGACACCAGTGTAACGTGCTGCTCGACATGGCGACGTCCCACCGGGAGATTCGAACTCACGCCTCCCGCTCCGGAGTCCCGCACCCTACCTGTGTCGCCAATAGGGTCAACCCACTTGGCAAGCCAAGTAGGGTGCTCATATTGAGTTCGCTACACTACTCCCCTCTGGTTCTCGACATCGTCCCGATGTCAGCGCCCCATTACTACTTTGGACAGGAGATCCCACTTCTGACACCAGTGTAACGTGCTGCTCGACATGGCGACGTCCCACTGGGAGATTCGAACTCACGCCTCCCGCTCCGGAGTCCCGCACCCTACCTGTGTCGCCAATAGGGTCAACCCACTTGGCAAGCCAAGTAGGGTGCTCATATTGAGTTCGCTACACTACTCCCCTCTGGTTCTCGACATCGTCCCGATGTCAGCGCCCCATTACTGCTTTGGACAGGAGATCCCACTTCTGACACCAGTGTAACGTGCTGCTCGACATGGCGATGTCCCACCGGGAGATTCGAACTCACGCCTCCCGCTCCGGAGTCCCGCACCCTACCTGTGTCGCCAATAGGGTCAACCCACTTGGCAAGCCAAGTAGGGTGCTCATATTGAGTTCGCTACACTACTCCCCTCTGGTTCTTGACATCGTCCCGATGTCAGCGCCGCACCACAGCTTGGGAACCAGTAAATCCCACTTCTGACACCAGTGTAACGTGCTGCTCGACATGGCGACGTCCCACTGGGAGATTCGAACTCACGCCTCCCGCTCCGGAGTCCCGCACCCTACCTGTGTCGCCAATAGGGTCAACCCACTTGGCAAGCCAAGTAGGGTGCTCATATTGAGTTCGCTACACTACTCCCCTCTGGTTCTCGACATCGTCCCGATGTCAGCGCCCCATTACTGCTTTGGACAGGAGATCCCACTTCTGACACCAGTGTAACGTGCTGCTCGACATGGCGACGTCCCACCGGGAGATTCGAACTCACGCCTCCCGCTCCGGAGTCCCGCACCCTACCTGTGTCGCCAATAGGGTCAACCCACTTGGCAAGCCAAGTAGGGTGCTCATATTGAGTTCGCTACACTACTCCCCTCTGGTTCTCGACATCGTCCCGATGTCAGCGCCCCATTACTGCTTTGGACAGGAGATCCCACTTCTGACACCAGTGTAACGTGCTGCTCGACATGGCGATGTCCCACCGGGAGATTCAAACTCACGCCTCCCGCTCCGGAGTCCCGCACCCTACCTGTGTCGCCAATAGGGTCAACCCACTTGGCAAGCCAAGTAGGGTGCTCATATTGAGTTCGCTACAGTATGTTTCAGTGAACTGTGGATCCCATTGTGGGCGACATACATTGTGGGCTCACATTTCCACAGAGACATGACTGCATGTGTATTGAGGGTGTCACGTCTGCAAGGACAAAGGACTCGAATCTGCAGAAGATAACGAGGAGGTGTGAGATTTGTCTTTTTGTCCCACAGAAGATGCCCCGGAGAGATTTCCGGTTCATCAAGAAATGAGAGACAATGGTGAAGATTCAAAGGGATGCTTTGTGACTGTATGTTTACTGAAAACACCATGTGACTTGAATTCTGATGCTGGAAACATATAAAAGGGTGACGAGATATGATTCTTTCTCTTTCCTGCTTTGAGAATGCTAGACGATGTGTTCTGTCAATAAAGCTGGTTTACGAACTAAACTCAGCCTCATCATTCGAGCACATCTTCTACACTGGTGACCTACGACAAGAAATGAGCAGACAGAATTCTCCCGAGCGGGGCTCGGCGGAAGCCAGCCTGATGGCCGCCTCCACGATCCAGCTGCCCGATTTCTGGCAGCACAGCCCGCGCTCATGGTTTAGCGCAGTCGAGGCGCAGTTCAACCTCCGGAGAATCTCCAACGACGACACAAAATTCTACCATGTGGTAGCGCAGCTGGACAGCAACACGGTCCAGAGAGTGGAGGATTTGGTTAATCATCCACCAGACAGCGACAAGTACAGCGCATTGAAGGACGCGCTGATCAGCCATTTCACCCCTTCAGTCCAACAACGAGCAGAGGGGCTCCTGACGTTGACGGAGTCAGAAAATGATAGACCTGCGGACCTGATGGTGAAGATGCTGAGGCTCAAAGACTCTGAGGATGACGAATTCATTTTCGCCCATCTTTTCCTTCGGACCCTGCCGCCAGCAGTGAGAGTGGCCCTGGCAGAGTCGCCCCGATTGGCCAGGTGAGACTACCATGGGCTGAGCAAAGAGGCGCAGCGGCTCGTCGACGCCCACAAGCGGAATGCGGTTTCGGCCGCGGCTGCTAGCCCAGGAACGGCGTCCGGAGACAGCGCAGGTCCAGCGGCCACGGCGCCAGATGCACCAACGACGGCGGCGATGGGGGCCAGACGACGCGGAGCGGAGGACGGCCCGTGTTTCTACCACCGCCGTTTTGCAGAGAGAGCGCACAGGTGCGTCCCACCGTGCAACTTCAAGCACCAGGGAAACGCCAAGACCGAGGGCCGGTAGCAGCTGCGACCCTTGGCAACGAGAACAAGCTGCTTTACCTGACGGATGCACGCTCGGGGAAACAGTTCCTCGTAGACACGGGCTCTCAGCTGAGTTTCGTCACACCCACCTACGCGGAACGGCTGATGCCGTCTAAAGCTCCCTGGGTGTCAGTGTCAGCAGCGAACGGCTCTGCGATTAAAACGTTCGGTGAGAGGACCATGCTTCTGTCCTTACAGGGCCGTTATTTTGAGTGGACATTTATTGTAGCAGCAGTCAGTTTCAACATGTTAGGGGTTGATTTTTTGTGCTCACATGGTTTATTGGTTGACCTTGCTAATAGACGTCTGATTAATGCACTGTTCTTTCATTCTATTCCCTGCACAGCTCGGGTGGCCCCGCCGACTGCACATGCCAGCGTCTCAGCTGTGGGTGGTAAGTTTCACACATTACTTGCTCAGTTCCCAGCACTCACAGTCCCCACGTTTTCGGCAACGGTGGCTAAACATGGGGTGGAGCATTTCATAACCACCACCGGCCCTCCCGTTTTTGCAAAAGCTCGGCGCTTGGACCCAGCTAAACTGGCCATCGCGCACGAGGAGTTCACTAATCTGGAAAAACTGGGCATTGTTAGACGCTCCAAGAGCTCTTGGGCTTTGCCGTTACACATGGTCCCAAAGGCTGACAGCTCGTGGCGACCTTGCGGCGATTTGGTTGAACAACGTTTCAGCTCATGACCGCTACCCAATTCTGCACATTCAGGATTTTTCTGTTCATTTGGCGGGGGCGCGCATTTTTTCTAAAATAGACTTGGTGCGCGGTTACCACCAGGTTCCAGTGCGCGCGCAAGATGTACCCAAAACAATGGTCATAACTCCTTTCGGCCTTTTTGAGTTTTTGCGCATGCCTTTTGGCCTCAAGGGGGCCGCGCAGACTTTCCAACGCATGATGGATGCAGTTTTACGCGACCTCACTTTCGTGTTTGTTTATTTGGACGATATTTTGGTAGCCAGCGTGTCCGAGGGCGAGCATGAAAAACACCTCACAGCAGTTTTTCGGACGCTGGCAGAGCACGGGTTAATAGTTAACCCAGCGAAGTGCCAGTTTGGGGTGGCGCAGATTGATTTTTTGGGACATTGCGTTTCGGCAGAAGGAGCAGTTCCTCTTCCAGAGAAAATGCGTGCCATAACGGATTTTCCGCAACCTCAAATGGTCAAGGCGCTTCAGGAGTTTCTAGGGATGGTTAATTTTTACAACCGGTTCCTCCCAAGCGCAGCACGGCTCATGCAGCCATTGTACACCGCGTTAAAAAAACAGAAGCCCGCAAGTAAAGTTGAATGGTCTCCGGAGCGGGAGCGCGCTTTTGCCCAGGTCAAATCAGCCCTGGCAAACGCAGTTTTGTTAGCGCACCCAGTTCCAACGGCCCGCATGGCGCTCACCACTGACGCTTCCGATGTAGCGGTGGGGGCGGTAGTTGAACAGTTTGTGGCAGGTACCTGGCAACCCCTCGCGTTTTTCAGCAGGACTTTGCGCGATAGTGAGCGTAAATACAGTGCGTTTGACAGGGAGCTTTTGGCCCTACACTTGGCCATCCGTCATTTTCAGTTCTGGTTAGAGGGGCGACGTTTCACCGCGTTTGTGGATCATAAACCGCTAACGTTTGCGATGGCCAAAATTTCAGAACCCTGGTCAGGCCGACAACAAAGGCAACTAGCTGTAATATCGGAGTTCACTACTGATATTCAGCATGTCGCGGGTAAACACAGTGTTGTGGCAGACTGCCTCTCGCGTGCGGTAGCACCACCAAGCCCCATAGGGGCAGACTCTGTAGCCGTGGCCGAGGGCCCGGGCAGCGATGCGGGAGCGCGCGCAGCCCCGGTCTGTGTTGGGTTAGATTATGCAGCCATGGCTGCAGAGCAGGTTAACGACGCGGACGTGCGCGCGCTCCAGTCTGGACCAACAGGGTTAAGGCTGGAGCACAGGGAGCAACAAAGTGGTATGCCCCCACTAATCTGCGATGTCTCCACGGGACGGCCCTGCCCCGTGGTGCCAGCCGCGTGACGTCGCCGCATTTTTTACTCGGTCCATTCTCTCGCGCACCCGGGGGTGCGTGCATCGATTAAGTTGGTGGGGGAGAAATTTGTTTGGCCCGGGTTGCGCAAACCGGTCAAGGAATGGGCGGCAGCCTGCGTAGCGTGTCAGCGAGCCAAAATACACAGACACACTAAGGCCCCGTTGGAACCTTTTCACATCCCCGCTAAGCGTTTTGATCACGTGCATGTTGACTTGGTGGGCCCGCTCCCATTATCACACGGGCACACACATCTTTTGACGATGGTGGATCACACCACGCGTTGGCCAGAGGCGATTCCTCTGACATCAACCACAGCGGAAGAAGTTGCGCGAGCATTTTTAGCAGCGTGGGTTGCGCGTTTCGGTGTACCGTCGGACATAACGTCCGACAGGGGTCCCCAATTTATTTCCGAACTATGGTCATCGATGGCCCACAGCTTGGGGGTGAAGATTCATCGCACTACCGCGTATAACCCCCACGCTAATGGTTTATGCGAACGCTTTCACAGGTCAATGAAAGCAGACCTCAGAGCATCACTGACGGATACAAATTGGGTGGACAAACTTCCATGGGTTTTATTGGGGTTGCGTTCTGCACCTAAGGAAGATTTACATGCTTCCCCGGCTGAATTAGTTTTTGCACAACCTCTCCGTTTGCCGGGGGAATTTCTCCCCGATAATCCCGCACCAAATGGCCCCCCTGCTCAGCCGTGGCAGAGCAACTCGGGAGCAAACACGCTCCCTGGCCCGGTCCATCACAGTTTACCACACGTTTTTGTGCCAAAGGCTTTAAAAAATGCAGAGTTTGTTTTTGTTAAACATGATGCTCAGCGTCCAAGTTTGCGGCCGTTTTATGACGGACCGTTCAGAGTGCTGGAGACCGGGCAGAAGCATTTTCTGCTAGATTTAGGGGGCAGAAGGGAGTTGATTTGCAAAAACAGGCTCAAACCCGCTTTTGTTTTGGCTGATGAGGAAGTGCAGCTCGCGAGGCCCCCCCGCCGTGGCAGGCCGCCGAGAGGACATTCTCCAGAATCTTCACAGAAAGGTGCTAACAGCTTTAATCCACAGATGCAGAGAGATGTTGCAGGTGCAGCAAAGCCAGGTTGCAGCAGATTCGGCAGAAAGTTAAAACCTAGGCAGTTGGTGGATTGATTAGCGATATATGGAGTGTTTTGTGTTTTTCTTTTTTTATGCCATGCAGGTTTTGCCCTTACTAGACGTTTGGGGAGGGTAGTGTGGGCGACACACATTGTGGGCTCACATTTCCACAGAGACATGACTGCATGTGTATTGAGGGTGTCACGTCTGCAAGGACAAAGGACTCGAATCTGCAGAAGATAACGAGGAGGTGTGAGATTTGTCTTTTTGTCCCACAGAAGATGCCCCGGAGAGATTTCCGGTTCATCAAGAAATGAGAGACAATGGTGAAGATTCAAAGGGATGCTTTGTGACTATATGTTTACTGAAAACACCATGTGACTTGAATTCTGATGCTGGAAACATATAAAAGGGTGACGAGATATGATTCTTTCTCTTTCCTGCTTTGAGAATGCTAGACGATGTGTTCTGTCAATAAAGCTGGTTTACGAACTAAACTCAGCCTCATCATTCGAGCACATCTTCTACACCATCACTAACCTCCATTCGAGGCTGCCTCTCTGCTCTGCTACTGCGACACGTCTGCTTTTCCATGCAGCTTGCACACATGAGACGATGCGTAAAAACAAGCATAGTATGTATGCGCAGAATCCGTATTCTGATTGTGTTTGCCAATATATTAACTTAGCCACCTAATAAAGGGGTCAAATTATCGTACATTATGGGATTTTTGGAATTATTCAATTCAATTCAATTCAATTCAACTTTATTTATATAGCGCCATTTCACAACAACAGTCATCTCATAGCACTGTAGGGGGAACCCCCACAGTTGCAGAAAGACCCCAGCAATCAGGCGATCCCCTGTGAGCAAGCACTTGGCGACGGTGGAGAGGAAAAACTCCCTTTTAACAGGAAGAAACCTCCAGCAGAACCAGGCTCAGGGAGGGGCAGTCATCTGCTGCGACTGGCTGGGGGGTGAGGGGATAGAGAAGAAGAAAAGAACAGCCATGTAGAGAGCAAACAGCACGATGGGGACTCGATCTATGGGAGAGAACAAACAAATGTTAATGACCAGCAAAAAAAATATTTCATTGAGAGTGAGGAAAGGAGTGAGGCCCAGTGCATTACTGGAGGTCCCCCGGCTGACTAAACCTATTAGCAGCATAACTAAGGGAGGGTTCAGAAACACATGATCCCTCCCTAATTGTAGGCTATATCAAAAAGGTAGGTTTTAGCCCTATTCTTAAAAACAGAGATTGAGTCTGACTCCCGAATCCAGATTGGCAGCTGGTTCCACAGGAGAGGAGCTTGATAACTGAAGGCTCTGCCTCCCATTGTACTTTTGGAGATTCTAGGTATTACAAGTAATCCTGCAATTTTGGGAGCGTAGTGCTCTGTTAGGATAATACGGTAGTATTGTGGGGCACATATGTTGGTTTCATATGCTCCACAAATATATTACTGTATGTTTATTGTGTGCTTCATGTCTCAGGGGAACAAAGGGACTGAGCCTCCTAGAGGTAACAGGAGGGTGTGAGACTTGGCCTTTTGTTTCAAGGAGATGGCCTTGAGAGATTTCCTGACCACCGGAGACTAGGGGGTGGATGGTGTTAAGATCGGGGGAGGTTACATTGTGACTGGGATTAAGTACCATGTGACTGTATGTTTGATTAAACACCATGTGACTGTAGTTTTGATGTCCTGGGTATAAAAGGACAGATGTGAGAAGATTCATCCACTTTTTCTGCTTTGAAATGTTGGAGTATGTGATTGTGAATAAAGCTGAACCTGAGGAATAAACTCAGTCTCATCCTTCAACACATCTCCACAGTATCAGATCTTTTAAATAAAAAGGAGCCTGATTGTTTAGAGCTTTGTAAGTAAGAAGAAGGATTTTAAACTTAATTCTAAACTCTATGGGAAGCCAATGAAGGTAGTGCGACGGCATGAAAAAATAAGCAGCGATGCTGTGGTTTTAAGGAAGTTTTATTAATCATACCGCCGTCACGAGCTCCGCTCCCAGCGCCGTGCATGCGCGCCGGGAGCGAGCCCACGGCTCTCAGAGAAGGAGGACACAATGTCTGTGTCCAGCAGCAGCAGTTGCAGAAGTGAGATTGAGAGGGTGAGTTACAGAACCTGTGCAGTATTTATACCCAACTCAGACAATACATCAAAGCGGGTTCACAGCAGTTGGTACGATCAAAGGGACTGCAGAACAGGCATGAGACATTTGCATTTAAGAGACCTACATAACAATAGGCAGATTTGCTAGCCTCTGCTCCAGGTGCAGGACAAAGAGGTTACAAGGCACATCTACATATTGATCTGTCTCCAGGTCACAGTAAGGACAGGACGCATGAACACTATACATGAATGGCACATTACATCACAATACATGTATGGCACATTACATCTCAGTAGTGCAGCGGGAAAAACCAAGAGAAGAGGACTGACTGTCCTGTGTGTTGTGGGGGGGTTGAATCAACCCGCCACAGTAGGCCAGAACCAGAGAGATATGATCTCTCTTTCTAGTACCTGTTAAAACTCTTGCTGCAGCATTTTGGATCAGCTGAAGACTTTTTAAAGATGTTTTAGGACAGCCTGATAATAAAGAATTACAATAATCTAATCTTGAGCTAACAAAAGCGTGGATCAGTTTCTCAGCATCACTCTGAGACAAGATGCTCCTAATCTTGGCAATATTACGCAAATGATAGAAGGCAGTCTTAGAAACAAATTTAATATGTGAATTGAAGGACAGATCGTGATCAAAAATAATTCCAAGGTTCCTCACAGAGCTATTAAGAAAAAAAGTAACCGCATCCAAACTGAAAGTTTGATTTGGAAAGGAATTTCTAAGGTTTTTTGGACCAACAAGAATGACTTCAGTCTTATCTGAATTTAATAGCAGGAAATTACAAGTCATCCAAGCTTTGATTTCCTTAAGACAGGCTTCTAACTTGGCTAATTGATTACTATCATCTGGCTTCATTGACAGGTATAATTGTGTGTCATCTGCATAACAATGAAAATGTATACAGTGCTTTCTAATAATGTTGCCTAACGGAAGCATATATAAACTAAAAAGAGTAGGGCCTAACACAGATCCCTGTGGAACTCCATGACTAAGCTTTGAGTTGAAAGAAAACTCATTATTTACATGAACAAACTGGAACCTATCAGATAAATAAGATCTAAACCACTGCAACGAAGTTCCATTAAGTCCAACATAGTGTTCTAATCTATCAAGTAGAATATTATGATCGATAGTATCAAAAGCTGCACTAAGGTCTAAAAGGACAAGTACAGAAACCAGTCCATTATCAGATGCGATGAGGAGGTTGTTAGTGACCTTCGCTAAGGCTGTTTCAGTACTATGATGGATTCTAAACCCAGATTGAAACTCTTCAAGTAAACCATTTCCCTGCAGGTGGCCAAATAGCAACAACTCTTTCTAAGATTTTTGAAATGAAAGGGAGATTAGAGATTGGTCTATAGTTAGCTAAAGCTCCTGGATCTAGCGTTGGCTTTTTGAGTAAGGGTTTAATTACAGCCCTTTTAAAAGCCTGCGGTACATGGCCTAAAGTTAATGAAGAATTGATTATATGAAGAATAAAGCTTCCAATAAGTGGGAAGACTTCTTTAAATAACCTGGAAGGAATAGGGTCTAAAAGACAAGTTGAAGGTTTGGATGAGGAAACTATTTTGTCTAACTCACAAAGGTCGATTGGAGTAAACTCATCAAGACAGACATCAATAGAAGGAGTTGTAGTAGTTACAGTATTTAAGTTAACTGTGGGAAGAATCTGATTGATTTTATCGCTGATGGATGAAATTTTATTATTGAAAAAGTTCATAAAGTCCTGACTAGTAAGCTCTAAGGGAATGCTAGGATTGACAGAGTCCTGACTCTTTGTCAACCTGGCTACAGTACTGAAAAGAAACCTGGGATTATTCTTGTTCTCTTCTATTAATGCAGAGTAATAACTCGTTCTAGCTTTTCTAAGAGATTTTTTATAAATTAAAAGATGATTTCTCCAAGCTAAATAGATTTCATCTAAATTAGTGGAGCGCCATTTTCTTTCTAATTGACGAGTCTTCTGTTTTAAGCTATGAGTTTCTGTGTTGAACCAAGGAGTTAGAAATCTCTGATTAGACTTTTTCTTTTTTAAGGGGGCCACCAAGTCTAGAGTCTGATGCAGAGAAGTTGTAACACTATCCACCATGTTATCAATTACAGAAGGAGCAAGCTGTCTATAGCTTATTTCCGTTGTGTTGACACATGGCATAGAGGAAACAATCTGCATAAATGTGGTAACAGCATCATCTGAGAGGCATCTACTGTAATAATATTTTTCTTTAGGAGCCAAATAGTCAGAAATAGTAAAATCAAAGGTTAACAGACAATGGTCTGACAGTACAGGGTTATGAGGAGACACTACAAGATTTTCAATATCTATGCCATATGTCAGAACAAGGTCCAATGTATGGTGGAGGTAATGAGCAGAATTTTCTACTTTCTGAGAAAACTCAATCGAGTCTAATATTGAATTAAATGCCACATTAAGGCAGTCACTCTCTACATCAACATGTATATTAAAGTCCCCTACTATAATTATTCTATCAGATTTCAGCACTAAATCAGCTAAGAAATCAGCAAATTCGGATAAAAATTCTGAGTAGGTTGATGGGGGACGATAAACTATGGCAAATAAAATTGGGTTTAACCTAAAATTGCTAAAGTGCCCAATACTGAGGACCAGGCCCTCAAAGGAATTATAACATGTTTTTTGCTTTACATTAACTAGTAATTTGGAATGGTAAATTGTTGCTACTCCTCCTCCACGACCAGAACTTCTGGGATTTTGACAGTTTAAATAACCAGAGGGAGTTGACTCATTTAAACCAACATAATCCTCTTGCCCTAACCAAGTTTCTGTAAGGGAAATTAAATCAATCTGATGATCAATTAACAGATCATGGACTAACAGAGACTTGGGATTTAGAGACCTAATATTTAATAAACCCCATTTAATTTTTAAATTATGAAGAGGAACAGAGGCCAAATCATTCAATTTAGAGGCTTTATGTTTAATTTGAGTTTTACCAATATTTTGCTTAATTATTGATTGTACGTTGTACAGAGGGCAAAACTATCATACAAATATGATAATTATCGTATGTCTGGCAACACTGGCTGGTACAGTTAAACTGAACATTTCCGCAGCATGCATATAAACTTTAAAATTAAATGATTTGTCAACAATAAAAATCTGTGTCAACAAATTTTTATGATCGACATTATCGACAACATTGACTGATTGTTTCAGCCCCACACATGACTGGACACTTCTGATGTAACAGAACTCTGTCCAGCTGCACTCTGAGGGGGTGCAGTTCACTTATTAATGAAAAGGTGCCATTAAAGCCTAAGCTTCAAAAAATTTCCCACACACTACCTCTACTATCTAAATACAATATCACTCAACAAATATGCAGGCCCATGCCTCTCCTCTTCATTCTGTAACAGCAGCTCTGAGTAGCTCCATCATCTGTTTAATGGCTTTCACACGATGGGAACGAGTATAGATAATGCAAACATATGCGTCAGTAACATACTGTATGGTTGTTGGCAGTTGGCCAACTTTGTGATCTTGACATTTTGACCTCAGTATCACAGGCACAGGTGTAGTTTTGGTGGAGAAGTATAGAGAAGGTCAGAAGGAGTTGCATTGTGTCTTTGTGGATCTAGAGAAAGCATATGATAGGGTGCCAAGAGAGAAAGTGTGGTACTGTATGGGGAAGTCAAGAGTGGCAGAGAAGTATGTGAGGGTGGTGCAAGACATGTATGAGGACAGCGAGACGGTGATGAGGTGTGTTGTAGGAGTCACAGATGGATTCAAGGTGGGGGTGGGACTACATCAGGGATCAGCTCTGAGCCCCTTCTTGTTGGACAGGCTGACAGACAAGGTCAGGCAAGAGTCTCTATGGACCATGATGTTTGCAGACGACATTGTGATCTGCAGTGAGAGTAGGGAGCAGGTGGAAGATAACCTGGAGAAATGGAGGTATGCTCTGGAGAGAAGAGGAATGAAAGTCAGTAGAATCAAGACAGAATACATGAGTGTGAATGAGAGGGAGACAGGTGTAACAGTGAAGAGGCAAGGACTAGAGGTAGTGAAGGTAGCTGAGTTGAAATACCTGGGACCATCTATTCAAAGCAATGGAAAATGCATAAGAGAGGTGAAGAAGAGAGTGCGAGCAGGGTGGACTGAGTGGAGACGAGTGTCAGGGGTGATTTATGACAGAAGGATAGCAGCTAGAGTGAAAGAGAAGGTTTACAAGACGGTAGTGAGACCTGCTATGATGTGTGGTTTGGAGATGGTGGCGCTAACAAAAAGACAAGAGGGAGAGATGGAGAGTTGAAGATGCTAAAATTCTCACTGGGAGTGACTAAGAAGGACAGGATTAGAAATGAGTATATTAGAGGGACAGCTCAGGTTGAGTGGTTTGGACAGAAAGTAAGAGAGGCAAGGCTGAGATGGTTTGGACATGTGCAGAGGAGGGATAGTGGATATATTGGACAAAGGATGTTGAAGATGGAGCTGCCAGGCAGAAGGAATAGAGGAAGACCACAGAGAAGATTCATGGATGTAGTGAAGGAGGACATGGAGAGGATTGGTGTGAAAGAGGAAGATGCAAGGGATAGGGTGAGATGGAGGCAGATGATCTGCTGTGGCGACCGCTAAAGGGAGTAGCCAAAAGAAAAAGATCACAGGCAGGTAAGGGCCCTGAGATCAGCCTCTGTGTACCAAGTCTGACTCTAGTTTCATTTCTTGTCAAGTTAGAAAGTGAACGACCTTGTGACTTTGACCTTTTGAATCCAAAGTAGGACAGGTCTGTGGGACCTCAAGTTCAACGCTTGTGCTGAGTTTGGTGATCCTAGTACCCTGTGGTCCTCAAGTTATACCCGTAGGCACTCAGATAGATGGCAAAGCACAGATCAGGCTGATTTGTTTGTTGCCTGTCATGTTCAGGCCTTGGTTGTATCCAAATTAACAATATGCTATTTACCAAAATGGACTTGCTAGCCACTGGCTTTTTAATTGGCTTGACAGATACCTTGTCTTAAATATCTGGTGCTGCCCCGGTTATCAAGAGGGCTTACCGGAGCAGGAGCCCCGGGGCCCCAGCTTGTTTGGGGCCCTGAAAGAAACACTTTTTTTGCTAATTCTGACATGTGTGATGTTGGGTTTGATGTGTCCTTTATTGTGAAGTGCGGTGTAGTGGCAGCCACTTCCTCTTCCACCACTGCACCGCCCTATAAATATGGCTTTTGCCGATGCCCCTGCCTGGTGGCGGTGTTGTGTGTCATATATATATATATATATATATATATATATATATATATATATATATATATATATATATATATCAACATCGCAGATCCACATGCAATTTTTGCGCGGCCCGGACAACTTTGCCATCCAGGGCCGGCACTTGCTACCCCCACCCCCCTCCACCTCCATCTCCTCCTGCACAGAGCTTGTCCCGCAGCTCGCTTCCAAAGCCGGCCGATCAACGCCTCAGCTCCCTGCTGAGCCCTCTGGGGATGGGGGGGGGGCCGTGTGGTGACCCCCACAACCTACGGGGCTGGCAGAGCGCTCAGCATGAGCAATTATCAGAACAGTGAGAGGTATGGACTGATCATTATGCAGATGCACCTCGCACCCTCTTTTGTCCTGCAGCTCCGGAACAGAGAGGAATTCCGGCGCCAGTAATCCTGCGGCTGATAGGTGTGACTCTAATGCAAATGTCCATGCTTTCCTGCTGTATACTGCGATGCTAATATGCCATGCATGCATTGTCTGAGCTGGGTATATAAGTTGACTGCATATCTCTTGCTCTCTCTCTTTTTGATCACTCGCATTGCTTGTTGCTGACCTAGGGACGCAGGTCTCGCTCCAGCGTGCTGCCACAGCGCTGGGCGAGCCTCGTGATGGAGGATGAATAAAGCACCCTCTTAAACTTCAGTTCGCCGTGTCCGCCTGCACTTATTTTGTTCCTCCACACTCGAGGACCAGTGTGGAGGATACGAATAAGGGTCACCTCTCCGGGGTGTTCTTTTCTTCGGGGTCACCAGTGTGGAGGATACGAATAAGGGTTACCAGTGTGGAGGCAAGGATCAAATAAGTGCAGGCAGACACGGTGAACTGAAGGTTAAAAGGGTGCTTTATTCATCCTCCATCACGAGGCTCACTCAGCGCTGTGGCAGCGCGCTGGAGTGAGCCCTGCATCTCTAAGTCAGCAACAAGCACGTGAGAGAGCTCTAGTGAGGCATATACAGTCAGCTTATATACTTGGCCACAGACAATGCATGCATGGCATATTAGCGTCACAGTGCAGCAGGAATGCATGGAACATTTACATGAGAGTCACACATATCAATAGCAGGATTACTGGCGCCGGAATTCCTCTCTGCTCTGGAGCTGTAGGACAAAAGAGGTTGCAAGGCACATCTACATATTGATATCAGTCCATACATCTCATTGTTCTGTTAATTGCTCAAGCTGAGCGCTCTGCCTGTCCCATAGGTTGTGGTGAGTCACCATACCTCTCCCCCCCAGAGGGCTCAGCAGGGGGCTGAGGCGTGATCAGCCGGCTTTGGAAGTGAGCTGCAGGAAAAGCTCTGTGCAGGAGAAGGTGGAGGGAGGGTGGGGGTAGCAAGTGCCGGCCTGGGACGGCGAAGCTGTCCGGGCTGCGCAAAAATTGCATGTGGATCCGCGATGTTGAGGGACTTTCCCGTTAAACGTGGTGGAGATCCACAGCAGCTGTGAGAAGAAACATTTGTCTCTGACTCCTCTCGCGGCTCAGTTCTGCGAGGATGCGTAGCGGCCATGAATGTATATTCCATGAATGTATAGGCCATGTTCTTTGACTTCTCCAGTGCTTTCAACACCAACCAACCGATGATCCTGAAGGACAAGCTGCTGTGCGCAGGGGTGGACTACCTCACAAACCGGCCACAGTTTGTGAGAACCCGGGACTGTGTGTCCGACATGATCATCGGTAGCACGGGGGCCCCCCAGGGAACGGTTTTGGCTCCCTTCCTGTTCACCCTTTATACTGTGGACTTCTCACACAACACAACACACTGCCATCTACAGAAGTTCTCTGACGACTCTGCGATCGTCGGCCTCATCTCCAATGGAGATGAAGCTGAGTACAGAGGGCTTATCCAGGACTTTGTGGACTGGTGCCATCGGAACTGCCTCCAGATCAACACGAGGAAAACTAAGGCGCTGGTGGTGGACTGCCGCAGGCAAGGACAACCCCTCACAGCACCAGTAAATATACAGGGAACTGACATTGAGATGGTGACATCCTACAAGTACCTGGGTGTTCTTCTGAACAATAAACTAGACTGGTCACACAATACTGACGCACTCTACAAGAAGGGACAGCGCAGGCTGTTCCTACTGAGGAGACGCAGGTCTTTTGGTGTACAAGGGGCGCTGCTGAAGTCATTCTACGACACGTTGGTGGCATCAGCCATCACTTTTGGAGTGGTCTGCTGGGGCAGTGGCATTACAGCAGTTGATAGGAAGAGACTGAACAAACTGATCAAGAAAGCTAGCTCTGTCCTGGGGCAGCGCCTTGACCCAGTGGAGGAGATAGGAGAGAGGATAGTGGCTAAACTGTCATCTCTGCTGGAGTCCGAGTTCCACCCTATGCAGGACATACTGAATGCACTGAGGAGCTCATTTAGCAGCAGACTACATCATCCTAGGTGCACAACCGAGAGGTTTCGCAGGTCCTTCCTACCTACGGCTGTCAGACTGTACAACCTAAGCAGGGCTGCTCGCAGAGATTGCAAAAAGACGGGACAACCTAATAGTATTGAATGCAAAAGACGCAATAGACTTACACAATGGTCCCCTCCGGGATACAACTAGGAAAATACCGGTCGCTACGGAGGGTGACAATATGTATGGGTACATAATCATACCATGTAGGATAACTAAGTAGACGGTTATGCTGTTTCATTCCATCTAGCTACAATGCTCCGCACTGTGTGTGTTTATATATTTATATATTTATTTCATCTAGCTACAATGCTCCGCACTGTGTGTCTATATCTTTATATCTTTATATGTACATATGTATACTCGCTGCTCTTGTTTTTTCTTGTCTTCTGATTGTTGCTCTGAGTGTTGCTATCCCTGTGCTGTTGCAATCCTGGAATTTCCCCATTGTGGGACTAATAAAGGCTTATCTTATCTTATCTTCTCTTCTCTCTCTCTCTCTCTCTCTCTCTCTCTCTCTCTCTCTCTCTCTCTCTCTCTCTCTCTCTCTCTCTATATATATATATATATATATATATATATATATATATATACATATATATATATATATAAAAATAAAACTGAGCTCGTCCATTCACCTGACCTCATCATTACACAGAGGTAATAACATTTTGGGGACAAGGAGAAACTATGGAGGCATGTATTGCACCACTTACCCCTTCCTGGAGCTCCCAGGTGAGCCACCTGTGCCCTGGCCAAGATGGTTTGAAGATTTGGCCAGACCGTGCCACGTTGTTACATTTGGTGGCAGCGGTGGTCCGTCCCCAGGACGTCGTAGCGTTTGGTGGAAGTGGTGAAAGACCACGGGACGGAAGGACTGATGGCCAGAAGAAAAATAACGAGACAAGAGGAGCAGTCTGACCTGGACGCAGATATGGCAGCCGAGGAGCCAGGAGTCAGCGGACTGGGCGAGCTTGACGAGCTAACGTGCTTGGTGAAATCTTTGGTTCGTTCGCTGACTGTCAGGGACCGTCAAATGGAGGAAGAAGCCGCTCTTCAGGACCAAAGGTGGCGGACTGTGGATGATCAAATTCGTCGGATGGAGTTGCAGGTTGCGGAGTTGAGAGAGGAGTATGGGAGCCAGGCTGAATGTAGTGGTGACGACGGCGCTTCGGGGGAGGACCCCAGGGTGACAGCCAGTCGGGTCGGCCCGCAGGAGGATGACTTGCCGCTGCAACAATTGAATGTAACAATTCGGTGGGGCAGCGAGGCAAGGAAGCAGCAAAAGGCAAAATCTTCAATTTTCCATTTTTATTTTCAATAAACTTACACGTAAATAATTCCAAGACATCCGACACGATTCTCATCAACAATCCACAATCGAACATCACTATCAATCATCACACCTGTTTTATACTAACTGAGATAATTAACATTAATTAGAACATACCATGTCTCAGGTAAAACAATAACATTTTCATTTTCACACATACCCACTAACATCTAAAAAGTCCATAAATAATTCCCCACCTATAAACAGAATAAATATAAATAACAGAATAAATACTATAAATAATTCACTAAATATTTTAATCCCCTATTTACAAATTTTAAATCTCCCCTATGACTCACCATCGCATGCTTCCTTCCTGCTGGTGTCCTTTAAAAGGCATTCAACCTCTGACAGAGTCTTTTGCCCGGACACCCTCAGGAAGCATGCTGGCAAAGGTATGTGAATTAATAATTATCAATTGTTTACCCCAAATAATTAACCCATCAATTATCTCATAAAGGCATTCAATTAGCCAAAGACAGATCCTAAAAATAGTGTGTGTACTTTAACAAATAATCATAATAACATTTACAATATTACAAATACAACACAATCACACATACAATAAGTCATAACAGTGGTGACACTCCATCGTCACACTTTCCAAAATTACATCATCGCGCTCGACCTGGGTGAGCTAAATAAGCTAAGAACACATGCGCTCCTTGTACATAATTTGGGAATTGAGGGCCCGCGTATCCTGCGTACACTCGGGGCTTCGGACTCGTATGAGGATATGGTCAAGTTGCTAGCGCGCCATTTTCACACCTCGGACAGTGTGACCGTCCGGAGGATTAGGTTCCGACAATGACACCAGCGAGTGGATGAGCCAGTCCGCCAGTTTGTTGTTGACATGCGGAAACTGACTAGCGAGTGTTGTTTTGGGCCACTGGAGGTAATGGTACATGACCAGCTGACGGAGCACACAACCAGTGCTGCTTTACGAGCTAGGCTACTCACAGTGCCAAGTGACCTAACGTTAGCCAGGGCTGTTGAGCTAGCTCTGCAAGTGGAGACCACAGACAAGCTAGCTTTGGAGCTAAAGTGGCGCTAGCTGGAGTCTACCGCTGCAGCATTATTAGCGGACCCTGATAGTGAGGATAGCTTGACCAACGACAACGTGGACATCAATGCTGTCAGCCGAAGGTCTGCCCTGGGAAAACCCCTGTGCATGGGTTGGGGGTCTGCGAAGCACCATTACAAGGCTAGGGAATGCCTGGCTAGAGGGAAGTTTTGTGGCAAGTGTGGATGCTTGAACCATTATGCTAGAGTGTGATGTGTATCCGAGCCGGAGAGCCCACGGAAGAAATCACTTCGCGTGTCCCTGACAACTATCCACATGGTGTCCCAGAGTACCAATGGGTACGCGTTCTGTGTAATGGAGCTAGACGGTGTGGAGGTGCCGCTGCTGTGTGACACGGGGGCGGAGAGATCGATGCTGAATTGGACCATGGTGAAGAAGTTTTTTCCCCACTGCAGGATAAAAGCTAACCCAGCACTGCTTTATGGATATAGTGGTCGCAGGTTGTGCACGGTTGGGGCGTTGGAGTTTACGGTTTGGTACAAGTCTGCAACAATGGCGAACTTCACGTTTCAAGTGGTGGCCCAAGGTAACAACATCATGGGCTGTGGCTTGTTTTATGGACTGGGTTTTTGCCATTAAAACGGTGCTGGGGAAGAATGGTCTGGTTGTGACCAGTGGAACCCTCCAGTTCCGGTGGTGGAGAATGACGTTGTGTGGTACGAAGGACTAACAGACACCACGGCGGTCAAGCAGGACCAGCCTCATCCAGGTTCGGCGCAGGAGAGTCTCACTGCCAGCACTCAGAAGACGGTAGAAAGGGGTACCGAGTGTGGCAGCGAGGCACCTGCGTTGGGGAGTGATGCCAATGTGCAAGCCCCCAATTCCTCTGGAGCTTGGCCGCAAAGGGATGGAGGATCGGGAGCTACGATGGCGACCGCTACAACAGCTTTACAAGAGGATGGGGCCAGACCGACAGGCACAGAGAGACTGCGTGGCAAACAGCACCATATCAGGCCGAGCAGAACCCCGCTTAGGGTCATGGACTTGGTCCGGGTTCGAGAGTTGGGATGTCCATGGCGAATATGGGCCAGACGGCAGCCAGCGGAACACCTACGCATTGTGGCTAAGCTGGGTGCAGCTTATTTACAGCTGTCTGATGGCTTGGCGAGGCATGCCAATGAGCTGCGGTGTGCCCGGGAAGAGGCTTCTGGTGCCGTGGCTGGATGAGAGCAGCAGTCGGTGGTGATGAGGAGAGGCGCTTTCATCCATGAGACCAGCCACTACTCTGAGAGCCTGCTGCTTCCAGGGGCACGCCTGCTAAGGGGCTGCCCTGGGCCCCCCAAACCTGTTCTACCCTTTTCTGCTAATTCTGCTAGTAATTTTAAGTTATTAATGGACTTTTATTTAGTTTACAGCTGGCAGAATAATCCACCTTGCAGTGTGGGGTAGGATGGTAGTCCACCTGTCCTTCCTATTTTAGGTTCTGTTTTGTGAAATAAATACCAGGGGGCATCCATTATACGGCTCTTGCCAATGCCCCTGCCTGGTGGCTGTGTTGTGTGTCTCATATATCCACCTATCTTCTTCCTCTTAATCCTTTTCGGGTCGCGGGGGGCTGGAGCCTATCCCAGCATCTTTGGGCGAGAGGCAGGGTACACCCTGAACAGATTGCCAGTCCATCACAGGGCCAACACAGAGAGACAGACAACCATTCACTCTCACATTCAAACCTAAGGACAATTTAGAATCCCCAGTTTGATGCCAATTAACCTAACCTGCATGTTTTTGGCATGTGGGAGGAAACCGGATAAATCCCGAAGTAAACCCACGCAGACCCGGGGAGGACATGCAAACGCCACACAGATCATTGTTGGCCAGGATCAAACCCAGGCTCCCCCGGCCAAGGGTGAATTGCTGTGCTGCCGCAGTGCTAACCACTCCGCCACCGCACTGCCCCATATATATATATATATATATATATATATATATATATATATATATATATATATATATATACGTATATATATATATATATATATATATATATAATTACAGACATAACACCATACCCAGCGTTTATTGGAGGGTTTGTTTTGGCGTATCAACTTTTTATTTGTTGAGGTGTACGTCTGTCTTAATTTAATTGGTTAAGAGTTGATATTTGACCTGATTAAGGTTGGACGTGGGCCGGTAATGAATCCGTGAATGAATGAATGAATGTACAATAGCGGTGTCCAAAAGAGAAAAAAGAAGAAAGAAAAACATAAATGTGAGAAGGAGGTTTAAAAAAAAAACCCTCCTAAATTGATAGAATTTGTTAAAGTTGCGATACAGACGGACAGTGTCAACTTTACAGTCACAACAAGATGTTAGTCAAACTGTTAGCATTACAAATGCTAACACGGGATGCACTGCTGTCTGAAGATCCATCAGTTATACACACTGGGAATACTGATCCAGACAAGGACTGAAGAGCTGCCAGAATAAGGATGCTGATATCAGAGCATCTGAATGTTACAAACTGCAAAAACATTTTTTCTCCAAGTGCCATTTCAATCACAAACTTCCAAATGGTGAATATGTTTCAAGACAATGGCTTCTAGATTCTCCTTCCACGGCTGTTTGTATTGTTTTGTCTACTGCATATACAGCGATTGTTTTCGCAACTAAGCTGGGTTCACACTGTAACGGTTGGACCGACTTTTACAGACATTTTGAAAAATCATAGAAATTAGTCCAAATGTCCTGAAATTATGTTCATGAGCAGGTTTTTTAATCCAGCGCACACCAACTTTTACAAACTTTAAAGGAGCTTTTTAACTCCACAGCCTTGCTTGGCCATGGATGAGAGCTGTCCGCTACAATTCAGAGATGATGCCAGTCTTTCTCTTTGTCCAGGAGTTGTAAAAGTTCCTTCACTTATACTTTCATTCCTCTCAGCTGAGCTCTATTAATCTGCTCAGGTGAATGCAAAATTGTAGATTTTTTTTTTCCACAATATTTTTTATTGAACCTTTTTTTTACAAACATGACACAAACAGTCAAACACTAATACTAAAGTAATTTAAAAATTAAAAAAAACCCCACTAACAACAACAACAACAACAACAACAAAAAATGTACTAAAAACAACAACAACCATTAACAAAAGCAAGTCAACAACAATGCTCCTCTGTTTAGTCTAGGTAATCTATTACATAAGTATACATAATATACATTCACCAGTTTGGAATTTGCAAGGTCAACACATATCATTCACCTTCTTCTTCAGAAATTATGTTTAATTTCTTTACATAATCAATGAAAGGTCTCCATATATTCTCAAACACATTTTCCTTTGATTTCAGTATATATGTTATTCTTTCTAATGGAAGGTTTGTTAACATCTGTCTTAACCACTGAGTCACATCTGGTCTATGAGTCTTTTCCCACAGTAGTGCAATACATCTTTTAGCATTAAGCAAACCGAGGTCTATGAATGCTCTTTCACTTTTATTAAAGTTATGTTTTTCTGGATACAGACCCAACAAAAACAGTTTACGGTTCAATGTGAATTGTTTTGAAATTATTTTTTCAATTGTTACCCTCACCTCTTCCCAAAACATTCTGATTTTTCTACATTCCCATAAACAGTGAAATAGGGTTCCTTTACTTTCCATACATTTTGTGCATGTATCTGGTATGTTTTTGTTATATCTATTTAACTCCACTAGTGTAACATACATCCAAATTAACCATTTAAAATGTATCAGTTTAAGACGTACATTTATTGATTTGGTTTGAGCTTCTGCACAAGCCATTTCCCATTGTTCCTCTGAAATTTCAATTTGCAGATCTTCTTTCCAATAATTCAGTTTTTTCTGTGAGTTTTCACTTGAGAATAGTGTCAATGAGTTATAAAACTCTGAAATAATACCCTTTCTCTTACTATCTTTCGTCAAAATTTTTTCCAAGGATGAATAAGTAGGTCGGGTGAGAGCATTATTTTGATTTGATCGAATAAAATTTCTAAGCTGAAGATATTTAAAAAAATGTATTCTATTAAGATTGGATTTAATCCTTAGTTCTTCAAAAGACATTATGTTATCTGAACGTGACAAATATAAGTCTTGAATCTTTTGAATCCCTTTTAAATTCCATACTTTAAATACAGCATCCGCTCTCCCTGGTGTAAAATATTGATTACCCCATATTGGGCTAAATTGAGACAGTAAGTGTGGTTCTTTTAAATATTTTTTGGTTTCACACCATATTTTGATCATGTGCTTTACAATTGGATTTTTAACTTGTTTCTGTAATTTTTTAGCCGAGTCTGAGTATATGAATAAGGGAAGAGGTAAAGGTAAATTGTATGATTCCATTTCAGTCCAGTGAGGGAGATCATTTGATGAAAAATAAAATGTCATAGACCTCAGTTGTGCTGACCAATAATACAACATAAGTTTGGACATTTCAGACCTCCACGATCAAATGGTAAATATAGTAAGGACAAACGTAATCTAGCCTTCCTATTGTTCCATATAAATTCCACTAACTTTTTTTTAATCCTTGAGAATAGATCTGAAGGTGATGGTAAAGAAATGTTTTGAAATAAATAAAGTATTTTTGGTAAGATATTACTTTTAAGTATATTAATTCTCCCGATCATCGACATTGGTAGTGACATCCATCTCTGAAGTAACTCATTAATATCTGTCATTAAGGCTTCATAGTTGGCACTGGCGACTGATTCTAGCTTAGGCAAAATTTGAATTCCTAAATATTTAAACTGATTTACGACATTAAATTGATTTACCTCAGGAGCTGGGTGATTTCTCTGGGTCTCATTTAGCATTAATATTGAAGATTTTGTTTTATTTATTTTATATCCTGATATTTCCCCAAAGTTCTTTATTAAATTTAACAAGGTCGGAATTGATTTTTTAAAATTCGACATAAACAAAATTATGTCATCGGCATACAGGGAGATTTTATGTTCTGTTGGTCCTACTTTAATTCCATATATTTGTGGATGTAAACGTACTGCCATCGCTAAAGGTTTAATTGCCATAGTAAACAGTAAAGGTGAAAGTGGACAGCCTTGTCAACATCCTCTATTGATTTTTATTGATTTTGAGATATTGCTGTTTGTTAGGATTTCTGCTGTAGCATTATTGTATATTATCTGGACCCATTTTATGAAATTATTTCCAAGTCCAAACCTTTGTAGGACTTCAAAAAGATGGGGCCATTCGACCCTATCAAAGGCCTTTTCGGCATCCAATGATAGGAGAGCTGTATCCGGTGCTTCTTTATTGGAATAAATAATATTAAATAGTCTTCTTACATTATGGAAGCCTTGTCTTCCCATTATAAAGCCATTCTGATCTCGGTTAATAATATTTGGTAATATTTCTTGTTGTCGTTTTGCTAAAATTTTACAGATTATTTTAAGATCAGCATTTAATAGGCTTATTGGTCTCATGTTTTCACATTTATTAGGGGGTTTACCTGGTTTTGGCAACAGTATAATTAAGGCATTATTCATGTATGGTGGTAAATTACCATTTTGAAATGCTTCTAAAACCATTTCCAAAAGTGGTTTTATTAATTTATTCTTAAATTTTTTTATAGAGGTCCACTGGAAGACCATCTGGTCCTGCTCTTTTTCCTGATTTCATATTATCAATGGCTTGCCCAACTTCTTCTTGACTAATTTTAGACTCCAGTATCTCCCTGTTTTCATTTGGAATACACGGTATAGATAATCCACCCAAAAACCCATTTAGTTTTGTTAAGTCAGTTTCATTTTTTGTATCATATAGTTTTTCATAATAATCTCTAAAGGCCCTATTAATTTCTAAAGGATCTATAACTACCTGTCCATTACTTATAATACTGGTAATTGGTGTTTTAAATTCTAATTGTTTAATCTGCCATGCCAATAGTTTTCCTGATTTTTCACCTTGTTCATAAAAAGTTTGCTTCAATCTTAGAAGACTCGAGGCAGCTCTATTCGCTGATTTTTTGTCATATTCAGCTCTCAGAATTAATAATTCGTTCTCTACCTGTGGGTTACTTCCTGCATACACCTTTTCTTGAAGAATTTTTATTTTACGTTCCAATTGGACTCTCTCCTCTCGAGTCTTCTTAGATTTTCAACCTGTATAACTAATAATATGCCCCCTAATAAAAGCTTTGAAAGCCTCCCACTTTATACATGCCGTTGTTTGTGTAGTATTAATATCAAAGAACTCATCTATCTGTTTTTCTATGTACTTAACAAATTCCTCATCCTGAAGCCATTTATGCTGAAAATGCCACCTACCTGGATCCTTTGCCAATTTCTTATCTACATATATTAGACAGCAGGGTACATGATCAGAGATCACAATGTTATCATAGAAACAGTTTTGAATCTTGGACCTTAATTCTGTAGAGATCAAAAAGTACCGGTAGTCTATACGTGAGAATGTCTTATAGGTATTAGAATAACAAGAATAGGCTTTGAATTGTGGTTTCATTTCTCTCCATATATCTAGCAATCTCAATTCTTTCATAAAATGATTAATAATCATCCTACATCCACTGTGCGTACAGTCCAGTCCTGTTGATCTGTCTATACTGGGATTCAATGTACAATTAAAATCCCCTGCTATTATATGTTGCCCTGTAAGTGATGATAAAGTAAGGAATAAATTAACAAAGAAGTTTTGATCATCAATATTGGGGCCGTATAAGTTCACCAGATTTATATTTTCTAATAGCAAAGATCCTTGGATGATTAGATATCTTCCAAATTTGTCTCCAATTACATTTTTCACTTGAAATGGGACTGTTTTGTGTATGAGAGTCATAATTCCCCTGGCTCGGGATGAAAATGATGAGGTGAACACGTTACCTTGCCATCTTCTCCTAATTCTTTTTACATCCCCCTCTATTAGATGAGTTTCTTGTAAAAATACAATTTTTGAATTTGTGTCTTTTATTTTATTCATAACTTGTTTAAGTTTTTTTTAGATTTTGTAGACCTCTGCAATTCCATGAAGTTAAATTAAGATTAACGCTTTGATCTGTGATCAATAAGGAGTTTGAGATTAACTTGCATTATGAACATACTCTTACAGAGAAGCAAAAACATGGATGATGGAACATTCATCCTACGAACTAAACAAAAACAAATTCCCTTTCCCCACATTCGTGGTAATCTCCCCAAAATCAAAAAAATTCCGTCTCCCGTTATAGCTAGTGACTGTTCCACACCTGCGAGGATCAGTCAAACCACGCTCTCTTTCTCCTCTCAATCACCCTGACTCTACTATTTTTATGACATTAACTCTCTTCTGTAGTTTTTTCAACATAACTTCAAAGTTTTATGGCAACTTTGTACATCATAGCTTTTTTTTTTTTAAATACAGTCTGTACTTTGTAGACTTATTATATGTTTCAGATCAATCAGATGCCTGTACAAATGCTTAAATGTTCTACCTTTGTCATGTTCATGCTTAGCTCCCACCAGTCTCCTTTTGAATCTGCTTGATGAGCTCCTGCGCCTCTTGAGGAGTCTTGAAGGTGTGGGTTCTCCCCTTATATGTGACCAGCAGTCTTGCCGGATGAATTACTCCGTGACGAATCCCGAGGTTGCGCAGCTCTTTGCGGGCGGGGTCGAACTGTCTCCTTAATTGTTGTATTCCTGCAGCCAAATCTGGGTAGAAGCGCACCTGTTGATCCTGGTATTTAATTTCCCCTTTAGCTCGCGCCGCATTGGTGACCGTCATCTTGTCTCTGTAGTTGAGGAGCTTCATAATCAGCGTCCTCGGTGGTGTCTTATTATCTCTCGGTGGGCCGATTCGGTGGGCGCTCTCTAAAACGACCGATGACTGCAGGTCCGCGTTGTTCAGCGCTTCTGGAATCCACTTTTCCAAAAAGGAACATGAGTCCCGTCCCCCTGCTCCCTCCGGGAGGCCCACCAGCCTCAAATTATTCTGTCGCGAGCGGGATTCCAAGTCTAGGGCGTTATCTTCCAGACGTTTCCATTTTAATTCCATTGTTTGCAGTTTAATTTGCAGGCTGGCGACGTCATCCTCAGCACTTGATATTCGGAGCTCTGCCTGCGATGCTTGCTCCAAACAGTCGTTTATTTCCTTTCTCATTCCTTCTATCGCTGCTATAATCCCATCAAATTTAGACCAAAATTCTGTTCTCATGGAGGTGATGGCAGCAAGCGCTACGCTTGTCCCCTCCCCAGCAGTTCCCGCTCCGCCGCTGGCTCCATCCTCTGCCATCGTCTCTGGAGTTTTCCCTGCCTTGTCTTGAGCGTGGAAGTCCGTTAGCTTGGATTGTTTTGACGAGTCGCCTTTTCCTCCACCTGATTTTCCAACTTTGGTCTTTACCATATCCATGCCAAAATGGTAGGATGGGTTTTTGTTCCAGTTGAGAGAGTTTTAGTTAAATTTTTGGTTTGACAAACAGAGCAGTGTGAAACACGTCTTCCTACGTGGCCGCCATAACTGGAAGTCGCAAAATTGTAGATTTAATTCAAAACAACTGTCGAGATATTTTTCATTTTGAATCATTCTTTTAGAAGAATGACAGTGAATGAGGCTAACATTGTAAAAACTGTCATCATTAGATAATGAATATTGGGTTTGTGTGGACATAACTTGCTCTTCTCTTGGGTTGTGGAGAAGAGCAGGTGTTTTCCCGGTAGGGCAGACTGGTCTGGCAATGTTTTTTTTCCCTCTGTGTAGTGAAAAACCCTGTTCTGGCTTCAAATAGTTAATATTTAACCCTTGAACAGAAAACACCGGCTGAGTGTGTTTTTTCATTGTCATAATTAAAGTTGTGGGTTGATACAAGATATCTGTTGGTTGTTAGTCCTGATGGCACTATATTTTTCTGCTATTTAAGCTAAACCTAGAACTTTGTGGCCATTTACTTTTATTTAGTAATTGCCAGTGACTATGGATACAGAAGTTGTATCCCAATACAAAATGTCTATTGGTACAGAAGAGTTGGCAATCTGACAAAACCTTTTCAGATAAGCTCCAAGCCAGCTGCTGCTGTGGCTGAGGTATGTAGCATTAACTCCCTTTTTCTCTAATCTATAAAATCACTCTTCACCTTAAAGAAATCGTTTCACCCAAAAAGTCTGGTCAAGAATTGTTTCCTTCATCTTAGAACCACAATTGAAAAACACATCCCATGGTAAAAGGTACGATAAGGATCCCATTTCATGCCAGGAACAGATTTAGTTTGCCATCATAAATAACAAACTTCTTCCCAACAAGGCAGTTTTATGCTTTAACAACCGTTTGAGACATCCCAGATCCCTTGAGTGCATTCCACGGTCACTAGGAATTATCCATAGCTCAACATTACCCCCTGGTGGACAACTCTGGAATATGATCGCTTTTGCCTCTACAAGCTGACGTGAGGTTAATGAATGAAATAACTCTTTTTTTTTTTTTTTTTTTTTTAACAAAAACTCAATTCTCAGATTATTTTCTTTTTCAGGACAGCTTGGGAAATCAAGCGGGACTCTGACATACCATTCTGTTTTGAAATGTTTCATTAATCATTGATTTTAAATGTGTTGCATGTTTGAAATGCTTAAATGAACCTTATTCTAATGCATGTTAATTATAGAAGGACAAGTTTATAAAAGTGCATGCTCGCTGAAAGTTAGTCATGAATCACTGAAGTTAGCTTAGACTTTATACATAAGTATATTAAGTGAATTTTCATTGTTATTAAGATGTGTTTCATCCTGTTGGGAAAGCATACTCAAGTCATCTGACTGGCTCAGCCAATCACCAGCCAGTCTCTGTTGGACAGCGCCCCTTTCATTCTATTGGTCGGTTACAGACAAAGGACTGTTTTCTTATTGGACCAGAGTTCATTCAAACCTGCTGCAATGGGAGACAATTGGTTCCCTTTCATATCATAGTGTTATTAGATCTTACTGCAGCATTTGATACTATTGATCATTTTAATTTGTTACAAAGGCTTAGAGATTGGGTAGGTATTTCTGGAAAAGCTCTGGATTGGTTTTTCTCCTACCTTGCTGGTAGGAGTTTTTCTGTGGCTGTTGGCTCTTATTCATCTGACTCTGCTCCTTTAACCTGTGGGGTGCCTCAGGGTTCTATTCTGGGTCCACTTTTATTTGCCCTATATATGCTGCCACTTGGTTCTATTATCAGCAAATTTAAAGGTGTGTCTTATCACTGCTACGCTGATGATTTACAGTTACTTTTCTCTTTTAAGCCTGACCATGTTGACAATTTAAAAATTATTCATGATTGTCTGTCTGCAATTAAGGACTGGATGTCTAGTAACTTTTTGCAACTTAATGCTGATAAAACTGAAGTCCTTATTATAGCACCTGATAATCTAATTCCTAAGTTGGTTAATAGCATTGGTTCATTAAGCTCTAACGTACGGTCTAATCTAAAAAATCTTGGTGTCATTTTCGATCAGTCTATGAGTTTTGATCAGCATGTCAAATCTCTGACCCGGAGTTGTTTTTTCCACCTTAGGAATATATCCAAAATTAGGTCATTGGTTTCCTACACTCAGAAATCATTATTCATGCCTTTGTTTCTTCACGTTTGGACTACTGTAATGCTCTTTTTACATGTCTTAGCAAATCCTCTTTACACCGCCTACAGTTAGTCCAGAACGCTGCTGCAAGATTACTAATTAGGTCCAGTAGATTCTTTCATATCACTCCTGTTTTGGCCTCCTTGCATTGGCTTCCTGTAAATTATAGAATTCATTTTAAAGTTCTTGTTCTTACTTACAAAGCCATTCATGAAGAGGCACCTTTTTATATTAGTGACCTTCTCTCTCTACACCAGCCCAGCAGGTCTCTCAGTTCTTCTCATCAGAATCTATTGGTAGTCCTTAGTACTAGGCTCAGAACCAAAGGCGATAGAGCCTTTGCTGCTGTTGCTCCCAAACTGTGGAACTCCTTGCCTTTGGAACTTAGATCTGCACCTTCCATTGGTGTTTTTAAGAAGCAACTAAAGACCCACCTTTTTAGCCTGGCTTTTTAACTATGTGCCGATTGTATTTTTATGTGCTTTTACTGTCTACTTTTTTTTTTTTTTTTTACTGTTTTATGTGCCTGTGTTTTTATTTTGTTTTTTACCATGTTATGCACTTTGTGACTTTGTCTGTGAAAGGTGCTCTATAAATAAACTTATTATTATTATATCAGTCAAGTTTTTCCCCGGGAAACTTATTCAGTTTTAAGAGAGAATGCCCGAGAGAGAGAGAGAGTTGTTCTGTGTGAAAGTTTTGTCTTGTGTCCTGATTTTAATGCTCTTTCCTTTAAACGTCTGGGAAATTACTTTTTCTTCTTTCTGAGCTCAAACTTCTCTTTTATATGGAGTGAAACTCCGTGTTCACAGACATTTTCTATTTTATTCTGTTAAAAATTTTCTATTAACTCACCGTGTTTTAAAGTGGACTGATCATTTTTCTCACACTGGAAGCTGTTTTTGCCGGCCGCCACGACACCTGCAGAACTTGGATTTTGTGGCTTGAAATTTTTTATTAATCTTGTCTCTCCAATTCTGTGACTTTGATCAGACTTTGAATTATATCCAATTTATTTGGACCTGAGAACGCCCCTGAAAGATTCTCGTGTTGTTCCACATGGCATGCTCCGCAACCAACAGCCTCATCAGCATCACTAAACCTCAGCTCCCGACTACTGCCCTGGGAAGTGAATTTTCATTGTTATTAAGATATTTGTAAAACATATCTCCGGTATAATCTTCAAATAAAGCTTCAGCGGAGGATCCAGCTGGATCCTAAAAAAAAAAGGTATAAAGATTAGTTATTAATAAATTGTCCAAGCTTGTGGACAGGTGCCCCAAAAACGAGATTTTCCGGTGTGTGCGTGGACTCGAAGTAAACCTTCGTTTCCACATACACCTCTAGGTACAAATTAAATAACCTCTGTACCTTATAATTAAATGTTGCTACAGGTAGATAGCATGTTGGGCCTGTGACCAGATGGTTACTGGTTTGCGTCTTGCTGTCGGCACCTTGTCCAAACCATTTTACTATGAGATGAAATTTAGACTTAAAATTAAGAGGTTAGCCTTCGGATTTGGGAGTGGGTAAGGTTACAAAGGTAGTAAATAGATATTGATTAAAATTTTGAAACAAATAAATGCTTTAGATTTCTGTACCTGTAGCCTGCTACTTTTAAGATACACATTAATAGAACATACTGGCCAATCAGATTCGAGCCATATTTGTAACAAGAATTCTATGGGTATGGTTCCGTATTCATACCCACTGCCTTAGTAATTTAGAACCTTAAAGGTCAAGCTGATCCATCAGTGACCCCAGCTACATGGCCACAATAGTCCGATAACTAGGAATGATCAGATAGTGGTAATCAGACTTGACATGTTTACATACACTAAATAAATGGATTATTGGACAATAAACTATGTGTGTTCATGTAATTTCACTTTATGTAACACAATAATTGTCTTTTATCTGATTATTGTTTTTACATGACTACTTTAATAATCAGATAACTCCAGAAATCTGATTATAAACAGTTTATTACGGTGCATGTAAATATGGCAATTTTGCATATCCTACTCCCATAAATATGTGGGAGGGCCCCAAAAGCTGCTCTAGCCCAGAGGCCTACAACCTCCTTAATCTGGCCCTGATCTGGTGGCAACACTACAATTAGCCCTGGTAAAAATTCAAGTTGTATTTTCTTCATCATGTTTTAGCTTAATAAAACTGGACTGAACTAAACCAGACCTGAACTGCTTTCTATATTGCTGTTTTTCTTTTAATATCTTCTTGCCTGCCTCAGGGACTACAAATGGAAATTAGTGAGAACGCTATAATTTGGTACAGAGCATCTTTACCGTGTTTAAGGTTTTTTTCTGTACATGGTCCCTGACAAATAAACCAATAAACAAAACTAAAGGAGACTTCACTTTAAGTCCAGGTGCCCAGATGGTTTGTTTCACTTTACAGATTTTTTTTATGTGGATTTTTAAAGTGACACTGTAGGATCGTAATATACTGTATATATAATATTAGTATGGTGGCGCCCTAGGCTAGGGAGGGGTGATGCCCTGCCTTTGAGGGGTGGCGTCACCTGGAGTATATAAGCCTGGAGCGGGAGACATATTTTCTCTTCGCTGGGACTCCTGTACTCGCGGTAGGGTCTCCCCATGCATACATAGTTCTTGATAATAAACATTATAAAATGTCTTGTTAAAGACAAAAATAGAAAGGAGATGTTTTTACCTTATTTACATGCAGCCTTCTGATGAAGGCTGCAGTGAACAGTTGAAACATGTAAAGAAGGTAAAAACATCTTTCTATTTTTGTCTTTAATAAGAACAAAAGGTAAATAATTAAAAGAAGACAAAATGAACCTACTTGATTATAAAATGTCACCTCGCCTCCTCGTTTATTCAGACACAACATTTGGCGACGAGGATAAACGGAGATGGAGAGAGCTGCTGCCGCGCTTTGCTTTGTGTTGCAGGTTCCAGGTGAGCTGTTGATCCTGTGGACCAGGTGGCAGGCGGCCTTCGAATACTATCTGTTGGCGTTTGACCTTGGCGACCTTGATAAATTATGTGCAAGGGCTGTCCTGGTCCATAACCTGGATGTGGAGAGCCGGAGGGTCCTGAGCACGTTTGGAGGAGGTGACCTATTTAGCCATGTGGCGAGGCTCATGGTGGGCTACTTTCGCGCTGCTGAAAACATCATAAGGCGGTGCATGCAAGTCAAGCAGCGGAACCAGCAACCCGGAGAGTCGGTTTGACGGTTTGTGGTGGACCTTTGGCAGCTGGTGGGTGAGTGCAGGTTTGGGACTTTGGAGGAGGAGTTGATCCGCGACAAGTTAGTAGAACACGTGGCCGGCTCCTTGGCAAGAGTTCGCCTGTTAACTTGTGCTGGTGAGCTACCACCATTAGCAGCCATGGAGCTAGCACGACAAAATGAGGCAGGGGAACGGCTGACGACGCGTCTTAAGGACAGCAAAGCCCTGCCAAAGAATGACACATACGGGATGACCCTGGCCTTGGATTCAAACAATGGAAGCAACGTTGACCGCGTGGCCATCGTGAAGTTGAAGTCAACCCCGGGGATGCTGAGAGGCTATGGCTGCGGATCCAGCTGGCACCACTATCAAGCCAGGGAGTACACAGCGGAGGGCAAGCATTGTGGACGGTGTGGTCTGCTCCATCACTTCGCCAGAGTTTTCCGCATTTTTGACAAGGAAGAACGGAGGTCTGCTAGGGACAGTGGAAAGAAGAAGGCACCCCCAGTGGGCCACACTGTCTCTCCCAACACAAACAGGACGCCGATGCTGATGTTGGTGGACATGGGGTCGGCAACCTCCATTTTGAACTTGGAAATTGTAAAATGGTGTTTTTCCCACTACAATGTGAGTAAAACGTACACTGCCTTTCGTGATTATGGTAATAATCCCCTTGACATCTCGATGTCTCGAGAAGGTATTAATCTGATGGGTAGTGACTTGTTTTACGGGTTCAGTTTCGCCATCACATGTGTAGATATGGAGGAGTGGGCAGGTGGTGGTCTGTGTAACCGGCCATTTTACGTGGGAAGTGGCGAAGAAGAGTGGGACCTTGGGTGAAGAGGGACACCGCCAGCACCTTAGTATGCCGATAAGGCGGAGGCCCCGTGCCAGTGTTTGTGGTCCCATGGACAGTGGACTCGAACAGCATGGTTTGATCCCTGTGATGGCGGAAAGGTCCGAAAAGTGTGAGCTACAGGGCTCCGGTGGCTGACAAGTTCCGGCTGCTGAGCCAACAGTGACTGATGCTGCTCCAACGCAACATCATCTGGTATTCGGGGTACCACCAGACGGCACGGACCCTGGCCATGCCAATACCAAAAGCAAGGGACATGGCTCAAGTCAACTGAGCGAACCGCTGAGGAGTCATAAGGGTGCCAGATCACGACACAGACGACGGAGAAAGCCAGTGAGCACTCCCCTGGGTGAGGGTGATGACGTGTGCCCTAGGGTTGAGCCTCGGCTTGGTCGGGTGCGCAGTTCCAGGAAACTGACATCTGGACAGGATAATCTGCAGGTGGTCCAGTCCGGTGGCGACGGCTACCTGAGTTTGACTGATGGGTCGAGAAGCCATCCCAACGAGCTGCGACGTTGGAGCAGAAAAGGGCGTCTATGCAGTCCGTCTCCTGTCACAAAGAAACAGAGACGCTCTGGAAGTGGGCTGCGTGATGGACACTTGGTGGGTGGGGGGGCCTTCGGGGGACCCAGGTTGAATGTGTGAGGGCTTACAGTGTGTCTGATAATGTGCATTTATTAATAGATGTGTTTTGTTTATGGTTATTATGTTCAATATATTCTGACTGTATTCACATGTTGAAGTTGTTATGGAATGGGATGATGAGAACCATGTGGCAGGGATGGCAACAGGAAATTCTGATTTCAGCTGAAATCTAATTTGGTCGATTGACTTATGGGGGG
This sequence comes from Pholidichthys leucotaenia, assembly GCA_020510985.1. Taxonomy (NCBI): domain Eukaryota; kingdom Metazoa; phylum Chordata; class Actinopteri; order Cichliformes; family Pholidichthyidae; genus Pholidichthys; species Pholidichthys leucotaenia. Next base: position 212,710,928 of record CM035846.1, on the reverse strand, counting down.
TGGGTGGGGGCGGGCGGCGCAGCCCCCCTGAAGCTGGGAGGTTTTCAGTAAAACAGAAGTAATTTAGACTGAAAAAAATGATTAAAAAAATGAAATACTAGACTTAGATAAATCATTAAATTTAATGAAAAGTTAACTTACTTTTTCTTCAATGTTGTCTCACTGTCTTTAGTCCAACATATTTAACAGTTCTATAAGAGTTTATTACACTATTTACACTATTTACACTGGTCACCAAGTCACTTCTAATGTGAAACTTTCTTCCTTTTGGCAACAAGCTGTGTCAGTCTCTGAACTTTGAACTTCATCTCCTTTTCTGGTTTCTTCAGAAACTGTCTGAGTGTTTCTATTACCTCGTCGAACTTTGAGCCAATTTTCACCTTTACCATCACTTTTCTCTCAAGCCAATTCCATCGGAACTTATTTTTGACACTTTTGTCTATTTCTAGCACTGATGACTCCTGATCCTTCAATAAAAATCTCATAATTCCGCTGAAAACAATACCGAAAGCTCAGAATTCCAACATGAACCAGGGATGTGATATGGGGTTGGGGAAATTATCTGAAAATTTAGCAGGGGGTCTGGGGGACATAGTCCCCCAGCGGGGTCTGGGGCAGAGCCCCGGTGGGGGGGCGAAGCCCCCGAAGCTCCTGTGTTTTTATGATTTTTAAGTACCAGAACTGTGCTTAAATGACATAATACAAACAGCTGAATGCTACTTATTACTGTATAATATTGACATATGTTCCAAGAAGATAGCATTCCTTAACTAGAAAAGCACTCATAGAGCACATACCTCCGCCAAGGCTCTTTCCGTTTGCCATGGATCACCTCCAAAATGTAATGGGTTTGTGTGTAGGTCAATAGCCACTTGTGGTGAAAATGGCATCAAAGTCTGTCCATAAGTGTCGGAGTATTGTTGATAACACACTGTGAGAAGATAAGAGCCTTGGCTGAGGTATGCATTCTTAGATCATCACCAAAATATAATGGGTTCCTCTCTAGCCCAAGAACCACTTCTGGTGAAAATTTCATCCAAATCCATCCAGTAGTTTTTGTGTAATCCTGCTGCACAAATAAAAACAAAGCCCTTGGTGGAGGTATGCCCTCTCAGATCATCGCCAAAATCCCCGTGACATTACACACCTTTCCTGAAAATTTCATCAAAATCCGTCAATAACTTTTTGAGTTATCTTGCTAACAAACAGACAGACAAACCGACGCTGATGAAAACATAACCTCCTTGGCGGAGGTAAATATTCCAACAAGCATTATCCATCACATGCTTTAACACTTGATCAAATCAAAATCAGTTAATTTTATCTATTCCATAATAGAAATAAAATTCCAACATACCATTACTTTTTATAATTTCAGCATTCATTAGTACATACTGTACGTCCAAATGTACCTGTCTATCGGCAAGAGGTGTTAATGGAGCGGACTCGTTGTTTGGTTCAGCCAAAGTCCCCCAGTGTGTAACATCTTTGACTGCTTTATCCACTGTTGAAGATTGTTTCAAAAACGCTGATCCCAAAGAATAGTTGCTCCGCCGAATGGCAAGGTAGTGGGCATGTTTTTTTTGTTTTTTTTCTTCCTTTTGCCTTCAGAGAGAGCAGTCGCATTTTTTTTCCTCCCTCCTCCTATCCTGCCTTCCTGACCTAATCCCAGCTTGCTGCGTCTGAGTGAGTGTCTGTGCCGTCTCACCATCTTGCTGATCTCAACCCAAATGGAAAATACGGAAAATGGATATAAGCTGGGCTTTAAACGCAATTGACACCACCTTTTCAAACAGAAAATTGGGCCCGGGGGAGCCCAAATGTGGAGAGACCCATGGATTGGAACGCATGTGTCTGTGTGATTTGACTGAGGGTGTGGAAAAACATCTACCTGTTTTGGCTTTACGATCACAGGATTTCTGCCGATTGGGCTTTGGAGTTCTCCTGGTGTATCGAAAATTTAACTGGAGGAGCTAATCAAAATGCGGACCCGGCGGAGCTGCTTCTCAATAATTCGACCAGATGGGGAGTGCACGAAATAGCGGCAAATGACCAACATGGAATTTACCATCTGCATGCACTGTTGAGAGATGGACTCTACCGGACATGTTCATCTGTGTTTAGAAGGGGAAACATCTGGAGTCGCTTCGTGCTCTCCAGGGAATGATATGAATTTAAAGCCAGTGAATGTTAATTTGAATTGTAAGCTCAGAATATGACAATAGGGAAATCCTATACTCTGTCTGAGCAGATTCGGCCTTGATCGGCGCCCCTGGATAACTCACTTCTCCAGAGTTGAGATAAGCAGATGTGTCAGCTGGCTCGCTAACCCAAACACCGCTGCTGTGCAATAAACAGAACTCTTCAGGGACAGCGTTCATGAACTATAACATCTATCGTTGCCTAGGAGACTATTTGTTGTGCTCCAGTAACTGATACACTCAACACTGCACACACACTGATATCATCATACTGATATACATACACTGCTCTCCCCCTGCTGTGTGATTTGTCTACTAAATGTCTGCTAAATAAGCATTGAGGGTTTTTTTGCCTGCAATCAAAATTTCGCTTACTTACTTAAGCGTCAATTTGATAAAACATGTTTTTTTCTCTCGCCTACTGTGTCATATCCTCTCTTTTTCTTTTTTTTCCTTTCTTCTTTATGACTGGCGCCTAGCGGCTGCCCCGGCCTTGGATGCGCTCTGCAGAGCGTGCCCAAATGCCAAGTCACGTTTCGTTACCTTGTATTCATACATGTGTAATGACAATAAAGTTGAATCTCATCAATCTCATCTCATCTCATGTTTCGTCACTTTTGATGCGTGGTCTGACAGCGCCACACATCCACGCGATCCATAGTTAATCAGCTCTTTACAATGAGAGATCATATCTCTCCGGTTCTGGCCTCCCTTCATTGGCTTCCCATAGAGTTTAGAATTAAGTTTAAAATCCTTCTTCTCACTTACAAAGCTCTAAACAATCAGGCTCCTTTTTATTTAAAAGATCTGATACTACCGTATTATCCTAACAGAGCACTACGCTCCCAAAATGCAGGATTACTTGTAATACCTAGAATCTCCAAAAGTACAATGGGAGGCAGAGCCTTCAGTTATCAAGCTCCTCTCCTGTGGAATCAGCTGCCAATCTGGATTCGGGAGTCAGACTCGATCTCTGTTTTTAAGAATAGGGCTAAAACCTACCTTTTTGATCTAGCCTACAATTAGGGAGGGATCATGTGTTTCTGAACCCTCCCTTAGTTATGCTGCTAATAGGTTTAGTCAGCCGGGGGACCTCCAGTAATGCACTGGGCCTCACTCCTTTCCTCACTCTCTATGAAATATTTTTTTTTTGCTGGTCATTAACATTTGTTTGTTCTCTCCCATAGATTGAGTCCCCATCGTGCTGTTTGCTCTCTACATGTCTGTTCTTTTCTTCTTCTCTATCCCCTCACCCCCCAGCCAGTCGCAGCAGATGACTGCCCCTCCCTGAGCCTGGTTCTGCTGGAGGTTTCTTCCTGTTAAAAGGGAGTTTTTCCTCTCCACCGTCGCCAAGTGCTTGCTCACAGGGGATCGCCTGATTGCTGGGGTCTTTCTGCAACTGTGGGGGTCCCCCCTACAGTTGATAGTGCTATGAGATGACTGTTGTTGTGAAATGGCGCTATATAAATAAAGTTGAATTGAATTGAATTGAATTGAATACACACAAAAAGCTTTTCCTGCCACGTCTGGTTTCTTCAGAAATTGTCCGAGTGTTTCTGTTACCTTGTCAAACTCTGAGCCAATTTTCACTTTTACCGTCACTTTTCTCTCAAGCCAATTCCATCGGAACTTATTTTTGACACTTTTGTCTACTTCTGCCACTGATGACACCTGATCCTTCGATAAAAATTTCATAATTCCGCTGAAAATATTACCGAAAGCTCAAAATTCCAACACCAACACACTGCCATGAATTTTTGACAAAGCATACAACGAGCCATTTTATTGCTCCAAATTTGCAATTATCCAGTCACAGGGCCGTTTACACATAACATCCGGGTTATCGCGGGAGACTCACCCGGGAAAATGCCGAGCGCTGATGTAATTGTGTTGATTTTCGCTAAAATCGGTGACAATAAGGTACCTTACCATCCATCTTCCATCTTCTACCGCTTTTCCGGAGGTCCGGGTCGCGGAAGCAGCAATTCAAGCAGAGAAGCCCAGACTTCCCTCTCCCCAGCCACCTGCTCCAGCACCGCCATGAATTTTTGACAAAGCAACAACGAGCCATTTGATTGGTCCAATCATTTGCAACTATCCAATCGCAGGGCTGTTTACAGCAGTAGCATGAGTACATAACATCCGGGTTATCGCGGGAGACTGTCACTCAGGGAAGTGCTGAGCGCTTATGTAATCGTGTTGATTTTCGCTAAAATCATAAATCGGCGGAAATCCGCGGATCGGCGGAAAATTGCCATCCCTGATGTGGGTAATGTGAAACATATAAGTTGGTTCTTATGGTCATTTATCCTATTAGTGGTACAACTTACAGTAGGAGTATGACATGTGGATATCGGGTTTGTTTTGTTAAAAAAAGAGAAATGTTCATAGATTTGTGTTGCCACCTCTTTGTAATAGTAACTACTTACAATATTTTTGCAGTGCTATGTTTTATTACTATTTCCAGCACTTGATGCTGTGTTTTAATTTCCCTGTCTGTGGTGTGGTCTTAATGGCCGTTTACGTTCTTGAAAGTGAAAGGAATGTCTGCCACTGTAACGGGGTGTTTAAGGAATTTGAGGCACAAGACCACAGTTGTTGTGTGACTGTTTAGTGAGTGTGAGGTGCAGTAGCACCTGGGTGTGAATGGGTATGTTAATTGCCCTATTGTGTGAATACTTGTGTGGTTTTTTTTATTGTGGAGAGTTCTCTGTGTGTACTTATGTGTATTCTGCAAGTTTATGGGATTGGGTACCGCCATTGTGTATGTCTATGATTGTTGTTAAATTAATTAAATTAAATTAACTCACCCTTATTGTCATTCAACCTTACAACCAATCAAGTACAGCAGAACGAGATTGTGCTTTACCTATCTACTGTGTTAATCACACACACCCCAAGTGCAGAATCAGAGGGCCGCTGCCATGCAAGGCGCCGCCACAGAATTCCCTTCTCCATTCCATTTATTGCTGAGCATCAAGCTGGATGGCAGGAAGTTCCACTTTTATATGGTCTTTGGCATGACCCGGCCGGGATTTGAACCCCTGCCTCCCGGGTGTGGGGCGGATGCTCTACCAACTGAGCCACCACTCCGGTAATGTGTGTATATGTTTAGCTTTAAAGGGCCTATATCGTGCTTTTTTGAGCTTTTAAGCATGTTATAATGTTAATTCCTCACTAAAAACACCCCCAAAGTGGTATTTTGCTCCATTCACGCATCTCTGAGTATTCCTCCTCAACCCTGCTCTCTGAGCTGCTGCTCCGCCCTGTCCCTGATAATGACTGGGTCCCCACGTTCATACAGTGGGGCAAAAAAGTATTTAGTCAGCCACCAATTGTGCAAGTTCTCCCACTTAAAAGATGAGAGAGATCTCCAATTTTCATCATAGGTATACCTCAACTATGAGAGACAAAATGAGAAAAAAAAAATCGAGAAAATCACACTGAAGGATTTTTAATGAATTAATTGGTAAATTCCTCAGTAAAATAAGTATTTGGTCACCTACAAACAAGCAAGATTTCTGGCTCTCACAGATCTGTAACTTCTTCTTTAAGAGGCTCCTCTGTCCTCCACTCGTTACCTGTATTAATGGCACCTGTTTGAACTCGTTATCAGTATAAAAGACACCTGTCCACAACCTCAAACAGTCAGACTCCAAACTTCACTATGGCCAAGACCAAAGAGCTGTCAAAGGACACCAGAAACAAAATTGTAGACCTGCACCAGGCTGGGAAGACTGAATCTGCAATAGGTAAGCAGCTTGGTGTAAAGAAATCAACTGTGGGAGCAATTATTAGAAAATGGAAGACATACAAGACCACTGATAATCTCCCTCGATCTGGGGCTCCACGCAAGATCTCACCCTGTGGGGTCAAAATTATCACGAGAACAGTGAGCAAAAATCCCAGAACTCACATGGGGGGACCTAGTGAATGACCTGCAGAGAGCTGGGACCAAAGTAACAAAGGCTACATCAGAAACACACTACGCCGCCAGGGACTCAAATCCTGCAGTGCCAGATGTGTCCCCCTGCTTAAGCCAGTACATGTCCAGGCCCGTCTGAAGTTTGCTAGAGAGCATTTGGATGATCTAGAAGAGGATTGGGAGAATGTCATATGGTCAGATGAAACCAAAATAGAACTTTTTGGTAAAAACTCAACTTGTCGTGTTTGGAGGAGAAAGAACACCATACCTACTGTGAAGCATGGAGGTGGAAACATCATACTTTGGGGCTGTTTTTCTGCAAAGGGACCAGGACGACTGATCCGTGTCAAGGAAAGAATGAATGGGGCCATGTATCGTGAGATTTTGAGTGAAAACCTCCTTCCACCAGCAAGGGCATTGAAGATGAAACGTGGCTGGGTCTTTCAGCATGACAATGATCCCAAACACACTGCCTGAGCAACAAAGGAGTGGCTTCGTAAGAAGCATTTCAAGGTCCTGGAGTGGCCTAGCCAGTCTCCAGATCTCAACCCCACAGAAAATCTTTGGAGGGAGTTGAAAGTCCGTGTTGCCCAGCGACAGCCCCAAAACATCACTGCTCTAGAGGAGATCTGCATGGAGGAATGGGCCAAAATACCAGCAACAGTGTGTGAAAACCTTGTGAAAACTTACAGAAAACGTTTGACCTCTGTCATTGTCAACAAAGGGTATATAACAAAGTATTGAGATGAACTTTTGTTATTGACCAAATACTTATTTTAACGAGGAATTTACCAATTAATTCATTAAAAATCCTTCAATGTGATTTTCTGGATTTTTTTTTTCTTATTTTGTCTCTCATAGTTGAGGTATACCTATGATGAAAATTGGAGACCTCTCTCATCTTTTAAGTGGGAGAACTTGCACAATTGGTGGCTGACTAAATACTTTTTTACCCCACTGTATATCAGTATGTAAATATGCCATGCATTCTCTCTTGTCCTATTGTTATACATCCCCGGAGTAAGGAGAGTAATTCCGGCGCAGTTGATTTCTTCACACCAAGCTGCTTACCTATTGCAGATTCAGTCTTCCCAGCCTGGTGCAGGTCTACAATTTTGTTTCTGGTGTCCTTTGACAGCTCTTTGGTCTTGGCCATAGTGGAGTTTGGAGTCTGACTGTTTGAGGTTGTGGACAGGTGTCTTTTATACTGATAACGAGTTCAAACAGGTGCCATTAATACAGGTAACGAGTGGAGGACAGAGGAGCCTCTTAAAGAAGTTGTTACAGGTCTGTGAGAGCCAGAAATCTTGCTTGTTTGTAGGTGACCAAATACTTATCTTACCGAGGAATTTACCAATTAATTCATTAAAAATCCTTCAATGTGATTTTCTGGATTTTTTTCCCCCTCATTTTGTCTCTCATAGTTGAGGTATACCTATGATGAAAATTGGCGACCTCTCATCTTTTAAGTAGGAGAACTTGCACAATTAGTGGCTGACTAAATACTTTTTTGCCCCACTGTACATATCAGTCAATACATATCAATTGCGTGATTAACTGGTTGTCCTCCAAGAGGCTCTCTGTCCGTATGCAAATTGTTCTGCTTCATGCCCTAGCTGAGTGTTATGAATGTCCATGTAGATTGTGGTGGGTCACCAGAGTGCTCCCCCCCAGAACACTCAGCAGGGGTTGTGGACCCCCCCCCCTCGGATTGGCTCCAGCTCCGGTAAAACCGTCGGAGGGCATGTCAGTCCGTGAGGGGGAAGGGGTAGGGGTGGAAAGGGCAGTGTGCTCCGCTCCGAGTTCCAGCACATTGAACGGCCGTGGATCATGGGCGCACGGGCCGGTGTGTTTCATGAGTAATGGAACAAGAGGGAGATCGATTGGTTTAGGGAGTGAGGTGCGGGAAAAGCGCTGTGCAGGAAGAGGGGGAGAGTAAGCGAGTGCCGGCCAGGGACGTCAAAGGTGCCTGGGCCGTGCAAAAATTGCGTGTGGATCCACGATGGTGAGGGACTGTCCCGTTAAACGTGGCGGAGATCCACAGCGGCTGTGATAAAAAAATATATGTCTGACTTTTCTCGCGGTTCGATCTAGCGAGGATGTGGGGAAGGCAAGCGGCCAAATTCCCTGAGGATGTGTAGCGGCTGTGATAAACTGAAGCTGTGTCAGGGACTCGGCAGTTTGGCTTTAGGTGCGGGAAGCAGCCTTAAAGTCATCGGGGAAAGCAATCGGCTAAATTCCCCTTGTGCGCCATGGCTGGAAACCCATACAAAGTCCGGTGTGCGGGCTGCACATCCGCTCCAGGTGCATGAGCAGCCCTGAAAGTTCCGAGGGTGGCGATCGGCCATTTTTCTCAGGCATGTGCAGCGGCGGAGGACGATGTATCAGTCTGTGGAGCCGGTTTTGTCCCGTGCATGGCGCGCCCTTGGTGCAGTGACCACATAGCTGAAAGTTGCGCTGTCCTCGTAATCCTGCAGAGTGCACGTGTGGCTTCTGTGCGCGGAAGGTCCGTTGTCGAGAGTTGAGTCAGGATCAGGGAGCTTGATGGAAATCAACACAGTCGGCACCAATGGTCTTCCCTGTTCAGGCTGTTTCTGTGCGCTGCTCGTGTCACTGATCCTCATCGTGCTTCTCGGTCCCAGCGCTGCGCTCTCTGTCCGGCCCTGGAGGTCGCCATCGTGGAGAGAGGACAAGGCGCTCACATTCCCGTGTAGGTGCGAAGGATGTAGGCAATCTCCGGTCCTCTGGGATCCACAGCGCGATGAGAGGGAGCAGACGGTCATTCTCCCTCATCAGGTCACCAGTGTGGAGGTAAAAGATCAGGCGAGGGACACATCGTGACACGTTCTGGGGCTTCCCGTCCGGGTCATCTCTGGGGTATTCGCCTCGTGTTCCATTCTTCGTCAAGGGTCACCAGTGTGGAGGAACAAAATAAGTTCAGGTGTGACATGGTGAGCTGAAGGTTTCAGAGTTTTTATTCCTCCATCATGATGGGACACACAGCAGCGCTGTGCGCTGTGCTGTGAGTGTGCTCTGTGAGTGCGCTGCTGTGAGGCATGTAAAGTCAGCTCTTTTATACAGACAAGAGAGAATGCATGGCACATTTATGTACATATTGATATACATATCAGTCAATACATATCAATTGCACAATTAACTGGTGCCGGAATTACTCTCCTTACTCCGGGGATGTATGACAATAGGACAAGAGAGAATGCCTGGCACATTTACATATTGATATACATATCAGTCAATACATATCAATCGCGTGATTAACTGGTTGTCCCCCAAAGGGCTCTCTGTCCGTATGCAAACTGCTGTGCTTCATGCCCTAGCTGAGTGTTATGAATGTCCATGTAGATTGTGGTGGGTCACCACAATGTAATTATTCGTGGTGCTGGCATGTGGGTAGTGTTGAGCCAGTCAGGACTCTCTGGCCTAAATGAAGTTATCCTCCAGGTTAGTTAGCATTTTTTCACAAACTGCTTTGATAACTTTACCCATATTAAGATGGGTTTTGCCATTAAACTGCTTTGAAGGACCGATGCAGTTTCAGTCATTATCCTGGGCCACTGTGCATGTCAACTGCACAGTGCAACTGGGCATGTCCTTCATCCGGTAAGTCTTTTTATCACAGGGTTTATTCTTATAATGTACTGCTAGTTACTATTCATCTTGTGGTATGTGGTTGGGCCTAGTAATCATTGATTCTGGCATTTTTTGGGGGGGGGGTGAAAAGATTTTGACATGAAGCTGTAAGGCAATTAAATTTTTTTGTAGAAAAAAATGGCATAAAACACCATTTTAAACAATGTAGATTTGTTTTAATGGAGGAGTTACAGTGGTGTGAAAAAGAGTTTGCCCCCTTCCTGATTTTTAATTTTTTTGTGTTTGTCACACTTAGGTAAATGTTTCAGATCATCAAACAAATTTAAATATTAGACAAAGATAACACAAGTAAACACAAAATGCAGTTTTTAGATGTAGGTGTTTATTACTAAGGGGAAAAAAAAAAATCCAAACCTACATGGCCCTGTGTGAAAAAGTGATTGCCCCCAAAACCTAATATAAAGCGTGCTGAGCCGTCCCGTGTCGCGCTAAAGCGTGCTAGTGGAAAAGGCCCTTAAGTATGCTGTGTGTATGTTTCAGATGGCTCTCTTGTGGCAAAATTACTGCATCAAAACATCGGTCTGGGCGTTCAACACAGGCTCTCAGTAGTGGGATGTCACCCCAGCTTTACAAACACTCAGTGGTTACAGAACTTCAGAATGTCTGTAGAAATGTTTAGCTTCCTGTGCAACAAATTGCGCTGATCTGTGTGAAAATCATGGAGCGACTGTTGAGACGTCATGGGATGTACCTACTCCAGCTGGTGGTGTCATGGCAAAAAGTGATCAGCTGCCAAAACTTGATCGCCAGGTGCCAATTGTAGTTATGGGGTTATATTAGCCATAAAATATATACAGTATCTCACAAAAGTGAGTACACCCCTCACATTTTTGTAAATATTTTATTATATCTTTTCATGGGACAACAGTGAAGATATGACACTTTGATACAATGTAAAGTAGTCAGTGTACAACTTGTATAACAGTGTAAATTTTCTGTCCCCTGAAAATAACTCAACACACAGCCACTAGTGTCTAAACCGCTGGCAACAAAAGTGAGTACACCCATAAGTAAAAATGTCCAAACTGTGCCCAAAGTGTCAATATTTTGTGTGGCCACCATTATTTTCCAGCACTGCCTTAGCTCGCTTGAGCATGGAGTTCACTAGAGCTTCACAGGTTGCCATTGGAATCCTCTTCCACTCCTCCATGACGACATCATGGAGCTGATGGATGTTAGAGAAATTGCGCTCCTCCACCTTCTGTTTGAGGATGCCCCATAGATGCGCAATAGGGTTTAGGTCTGGAGACTTGCTTGGCCAGTCCATCACCTTTACCCTCAGTTTCTTTAGCAAGGCAGTGGTCATCTTGGAGGTGTGTTTGGGGTTGTTATCATGTTGGAATACTGCCCTGCGGCCCAGTTTCTGAAGGGAGGGGATCTTGCTCTGCTTCAGTATGTCACAGTATATGTTGCCATTCATGGTTCCTTCAATGAACTGTAGCTCCTCAGTGCCAGCAGCACTCATGCAGCCCCAAACCATGACACTCCCACCACCATGCTTGACTGTAGGGAAGACACACTTGTCTTTCTACTCCTCACCTGGTTGCCGCCGCACACGCTTGACACCATCTGAACCAAATAAGTTTATGTTGGTCTCATCAGACCACAGGACATGGTTCCAGTAACCCATGTCCTTAGTCTGCTTGTCTTCAGTAAACTGTTTGCAGGCTTTCTTGTGCATCATCTTTAAAAGGGGCTTCCTTCTGGGACAACAGCCATGCAGACCAATTTGATGCAGTGTGCGGCGTATGGTCTGAGCACTGACAGCCTGACCCCCAACCCCTCAACCTCTGCAGCAATGCTGGCAGCACTCATACGTCTATTTTCAAAAGACAACTTTTGAGTATGATGCTGAGCACATGCACTCAACTTCTTTGGTCGACCATGGCGAGGCCTGTTCTGAGTGGAAGTTGTCCTGTTAAACCACTGTATGGTCTTGGCCCCTGTGCTGCAGCTCAGTTTCAGGGTGTTGGCACCCTTCTTATAGCCTAGGCCATGTAGAGCAACAATTCTTTTTTTCAGATCCTCAGAGAGTTCTTTGCCATGAGGTGCCATGTTGAACTTCCAGTGACCAGTATGAGAGAGTGTGACAGCGACAACACCACATGTAACACACCTGCTCCCCATTCATACCTGAGACCTTGTAACACTAATGAGTCACATGACACTGGGGAGGGAAAATGGCTAATTTGGCACAATTTGGACATTTTCACTTTGGGGTGTACTCACTTTTGTTGCCAGTGGTTTAGACATTAATGGCTGTGTGTTATTTTGAGCGGACAGCAAATTTATACTGTTATACAAGCTGTACACTGACTACTTTACATTGTATCAAAGTGTCATATCTTCAGTATTGTCCCATGAAAAGATATACTAAAATATTTACAAAAATGTGAGGGGTGTACTAACTTTTGTGAGATACTGTATTTCAGCAGGTAAACAGCACTGAGTTAACTGTAATAAGATATATTTAACAATTATGATGCAATTTTAAGCCAAAACAAACTTGATCTAGGATTAAAAGCAATTAAAATAAAGCAGTCACAAGGTCCCATGGAGAAATACATGGATTTACTGGATATTTACATGTAGACACTGTATTATGGAGATTTTGTGGAAGGACGAGGCTGAGTTTATTTCTCAAGTCCAGTTTTATTCGCAATCACATTCTCCAACATTCAAAAGCAGACAGAGAGAGGAATCCCCCACATTCTGTTCCTTAAATACCCCAGGACATCAAAGCATACATTCACCATACATTCACAGTGTCTTTTAGTCCCAAACACAATGCATCCGCCACCAGGTCTCCTCGTCTCCATCTAAAGTCCTGGTGGTCAGGAAATCCCTCACGGCCATCTCTTCGTATACAAAAGGCCAGACTTCACATCCTCCTGTTACCCCTAGGAGGTTCAGTCCCTTTTGTTCCTCTGAGACGTGAAGCCTAAAACAAGCATACAGTAATTCACGTGAAGCATATGGAACCCACATATGTGCACCACATATAACCCCCCCCAAACGTCTAAGATGGAACAACATAACCACAGATTGCATGTCATAATAAAATCCCTACATATCAGTCCACATGCCGCTTTGGCCACAGTCTTCTCCCGTATTTGCTGTAAGCAGGCTATACCACTTCCGTGGCGTCTTCCTGCTGTGGAGCTGCTGCCTGGGGATAAGAACTGTTAGTCAACCTCTGTGGGTGTTCTGGGGAATGCTCTCTAGGGGGCCTGCCGCGTCGAGGAGCCTTAGCCAACTGCACAATTTCGTCAGCTACTACAAAAGCGGGTTTGAGCCTATTAATGCCAATCATTTCTTTTCTGCCCCCCAAATCTAGCAAAAAATGCTTATCCCCTGTTTCCAGCACTCTGTATGGTCCGTCATAAGGTGGGCGTAAAGGCGGACGATGGGCATCATGTCTGACAAAAACAAACTCCGCATTTTTTAAAGCCTTAGGCACAAAAACACGCGGAAAACTGTGGTGAACGGGGCCAGGTAGCATGCTCGGGCCCGTGCTATTCTGTAACCGCTGAGCCGGGGAGCACTCTGGCGCTGGGTTATCTGGGAGAAATTCCCCGGGCAGCCGGAGTGGCTGTGCGAAAACTAGTTCGGCTGGGGAGGCTTCTAAATCCTCTTTAGGTGCAGAACACAACCCCAATAAAACCCATGGTAGTTTGTCAACCCAATTTGCATCCATAAGCGACGCTCTGAGAGCCGCCTTCAGTGACCTGTGAAAGCGTTCGCATAACCCGTTAGCCTGTGGGTTGTACGCGGTCGTGTGGTGGATCGTTGCCCCCAGGCTGCGGGCCATCGCTGACCAAAGTTCAGAAACAAATTGAGGGCCTCTGTCGGACGTAATATCCGACGGGACTCCAAAACACGCTACCCAAGCCGTTAAAAACGCGCGCGCAACCTCCTCGGCTGTGGTTGACGACAGTGGAACCACCTCCGGCCAGCGCGTGGTGCGGTCAACCATTGTCAGAAGATGTGTGCACCCTTGTGAGGGCGGGAGGGGGCCTACGAGGTCCACGTGGACATGATCAAATCTTTTAGCTGGGATGTGAAACGGCTCCAAGGGAGCTCTTGTGTGTCTATGAACCTTGGCCCACTGACAAGCCATGCAGGCTGCCGCCCACTTCCTAACTTGCTTGCGCAGGCTCGGCCATACAAATTTCTCTCCTACCCTTTTGACCGACGCCCGCACTCCCGGGTGCGCCAGAGAATGAATCGAGTCAAAAACGCAGCGGCGCCACTCGGCTGGAACCACTGGACGCGGCCGCCCAGTGAAGACATCGCAGATTAGGGGGGGGGGCATGCCGTCTTGCAGCACCCTGTTCTCCAGCCTTAACCCTGTTGGTCCAGACTGGAGCGCGCGCACATCCGTGTCGCTAACCTGCTCTGCGGCCATGGCTGCATAATCTATCCCCACGCGGACCGGGGCCGCGCGCACTTCCGCGTCGCTAACCCGCTCCGTGGCCATGGCTGCAGAATCTACCTCCACGTGGGCTGGAGCCTCCACGGCGTGCGAGAGGCAGTCCGCCACTACATTAAGTTTACCCGCCACATGCTGGATATCGGTAGTAAACTCCGATATCGCGGCCAGCTGTCTCTGCTGCCGGCCCAACCAAGGTTCTGAAATCTTGGCCATCGCGAAAGTCAGCGGCTTGTGGTCAACGAACGTGGTGAAACGGCGTCCTTCCAGCCAGAGCTGGAAGTGGCGAATGGCCAAGTGGAGAGCTAACAACTCCCTGTCGAATGCGCTGTATTTTCGTTCGCTGTTGCGCAGAGTTTTACTGAAAAAGGCGAGCGGTTGCCAGGCTCCGGCTACAAACTGTTCCACGACCGCCCCTATGGCCACATCTGACGCGTCAGTAGTGAGCGCCATGCGGGCCGCTGGGACCGGATGTGCCAACAACGCAGTGTTTGCCAGGGTTGTTTTGACTTCAGAGAATGCACGCTCTCGCTCTGGAGACCATTCGACTTTATTTGTGGGTTTTTGTTTCTTTAGTGCAGCATACAATGGTTGCATGAGCTGAGCTGCGCGGGGGAGGAAACGATTATAAAAATTCACCATTCCCAAAAACTCCTGTAACGCTTTGATCGTTTGTGGTTGGGGAAAATTTGTTATTGCGTGCACTTTGTCAGGCAGAGGGACTGCTCCTTCTGGGGAGACGCGATGCCCCCAAAAATCAATCTGCATCACCCCGAACTGACACTTCGCTGGGTTAATTATTAACCCGTGCTCCGCCAACCTCCGGGAAACTGCCGGGAGGTGGCTTTCGTGTTCGCCTTCGGACGCGCTGGCTACCAATATGTCGTCCAGATAGACGAACACAAAAGGGAGATCGCGCAAAACCGCGTCCATCATGCGTTGGAACGTCTGCGCCGCGCCTTTAAGCCCAAACGGCATGTGCAAAAACTCGAAAAGCCCGAAAGGAGTTATTACCGCTGTTTTGGGTATGTCCTCAGCGTGCACTGGGACCTGGTGGTACCCGCGTACCATGTCTATTTTAGAAAAAACGCGCGCCCCCGCCAAATGAACTGAAAAATCTTGGATGTGCGGGATCGGGTAGCGGTCGTGCGCTGTAGCGTTGTTCAGCCTGTGGAAATCACCGCAAGGCCGCCACGAGTCATCAGCTTTAGGGACCATGTGAAGCGGTGAAGCCCAGGGGCTTTTCGCCCGTGTCCACGAGGAAATGCCTCCCCGAGTGCGCATCCCTCAGGTAGAGCAGCTTGTTCTCCTCTCCGAGGGCCACAGCTGCTAACAACCCCCGGTCTTGGCATTTCCCGAGCGCCTGAAATGGCACGGTGGAATGCACTTGCGTGCCCTCTCTGCGAAGCGGCGATGGTAGAAGCAAAGGATGTCGTCTGCTCCGTGTTTCCTGGCCCCTGCCGCCGTCGTCGTCGGTGAGTCTGGTGCTGCAGCCTCTGGCCCCCTGCCCTCTCCGGACATTGCGCCTAGCTCCGCTGCCGCAGCCGTAGCCATGCGCCGTTTATTGGCGTCGACGAGTCGTTGCG
Source organism: Pholidichthys leucotaenia (assembly GCA_020510985.1). NCBI lineage: Eukaryota > Metazoa > Chordata > Actinopteri > Cichliformes > Pholidichthyidae > Pholidichthys > Pholidichthys leucotaenia. The sequence goes on along the minus strand of CM035846.1, from coordinate 212,695,115 downwards.
CCTCCTGGCCTAGCTCGTGGTAGTCTCGTCGGGCCAACAGTGGTGAACTGGCCAGGGTCACTCTCACCGCTGACGGTAGGGTCCTGAGGAAAAGGTGGGTGAAGATGAAGCTATCATCTTCGGCGTCTCTCAAACTCAACATCTTCCCCATCAGGTCTGCAGGTCTGTCGCTCTCAAATTCAGTCAGCGCCAGGAGCCTCTCTGCGTGCTCCCCCACCGAGGGGGTGAAGTGACGGATGAGTGCAGCCTTCAATGTGCTGTGCTTGTCACTGTCTGGCGGGTGGTTGATCAGGCTCTCCACTCGCTGGGCTGTGTGGTTGTCCAGCTTTGCAACCACATGGTAGAACTTTGTGTCGTCTACCGAAATCCTCCGGAAGTGGAACTGTGCCTCGACTGCGTTAAACCAGGAGCGCGGACTGTTCGGCCAGAAGTCCGGTAGCTGAACTGTGGCCGCATTCATTTGGCTGGCTCCTGACGAGTCTGGCTCGGGAGATTCGTCTCCGCTCATGATACGTCGTAGGGTCACCAGTGTGGAGATTTTGTGGAAGGACGAGGCTGAGTTTATTTCTTAAGTGCAGTTTTATTCGCAATCACATTCTCCAACATTCAAAAGCAGACAGAGAGAGGAATCCCCCACATTCTGTTCCTTAAATACCCCAGGACATCAAAGCATACATTCACCATACATTCACATTGTCTTTTAATCCCAAACACAATGCATCCGCCACCAGGTCTCCTCGTCTCCATCTAAAGTCCTGGTGGTCAGGAAATCCCTCACGGCCATCTCTTCGTATACAAAAGGCCAGACTTCACATCCTCCTGTTACCCCTAGGAGGTTCAGTCCCTTTTGTTCCTCTGAGACGTGAAGCCTACAACAAGCATACAGTAATTCACATGTGAAGCATATGGAACCCACATATGTGCACCACAGTATAAATATATGTTGTCTGCATCAACGATGTACTATACATGTATTCATTTAGTATTGCACTAAGAATTTTGACAACAAACCTTTGTACTTTTTGCAGGTCTTTCTCCACTTTTGTTTTATGCATGAAGGTTACCACCAAGTGACATAAATTAAATACTAAAAGACTGGAAAAGCTGTCTAAGAACAATCCAGCAGTTTGAGAAATCACTTTTGGTTTGGTGTAAGTCTGTCAACAGAATTATGAACCATAAAGCAGTTTGTATTCAAATGTTAAATCCCATTAAACCCTAACCCAGGGGTGTCCAATCATGTGCCATGGAGGACCCTGCAGGTTCTCTCTTCTATGCAGTCTCTTCAGCAGGTGTTTTCACTGATCAGCAGTCAGTGGAATCTGCTGTTGAAGACACTGGTTGGAGGCAGAGTCCGACTTACCATTAGGCAACGGTAGGCGGTTGCCTTAGGCCCCAACCTGCTGGGGGCACCAATCTACTAGAAGCCCCATACATATTTTTAAAATGTTTAGCATATTTAACGTGATGTCCGACAAAATATAGAAACACGGGTATTTATAAAAACGTCAAATCAAATCACAAACATAACATCCTCCCCCCCCCTTCTCCTCAGACTGTTGGACTGTTCCATGTATCTCAGTGCTATATAATGAGAGTTGCAACATGGCGGTAGACTTCTACAGAAACTGTGAAAGGCGGAAGTCATGTGGGTCATGGAGCAGCGAATACTTCCAAACAATGAATTTTTCCCCACAGACCACCATTCATTTCACGGAGTGTCTGCTTAATAATCCCAGGTAAGTTAATGAATGGCTGTTGTTTTGGTCATTTTACCACTTAAGTTAACAGGTAGATTCTGTACTCTGTGATCTTCTTTTATTTTGTCAGCTTTTTTCCTTGTTTATGTGCAGTAAAAGCTTATAAACTTGGAATTGTTATTAGCCTGTGCTAGCCCAACTAGCTATCCGGGTCAGCCCTTACTTCAAAAATCTGTTGTACAGTTATTGGGTGAAGGCAGTTTCTGAGAGACATCAGAGATGGGTAATAGCATTACATGATGGGACATGAGATTAAAACCTGTGACAGAGCAGATGTGACTTATTTTGTTCATAGCAATTGTAGTAGTATTAGCAGCATAATTGCAGGAGGAATCAAGCCAAGTGGACCCCAGGATCTAATTTGTATATGTACAAGTACATTTTCAATCCAGTGATTTATAAAGTGATTCATAATTTCCTGAAGCCTCATTCAGAACATTATAGTCACCAAGAAGTGTAAAAGAATATACAGTGGGGTAAAAAAGTATTTAGTCAGCCACCAATTGTGCAAGTTCTCCCACTTAAAAGATGAGAGAGGTCTCCAATTTTCATCATAGGTATACCTCAACTATAAGACACAAAATGAGAAAAAAAAAATCCAGAAAATCACATTGAAGGATTTTTAATGAATTAATTGGTAAATTCCTCGGTAAAATAAGTATTTGGTCAATAACAAAAGTTCATCTCAATACTTTGTTATATAACCTTTGTTGGCAATGACAGAGGTCAAAGGTTTTCTTTAAGTCTTCACAAGGTTTTCACACACTGTTGCTGGTATTTTGGCCCATTCCTCCATGCAGATCTCCTCTAGAGCAGTGATGTTTTGGGGCTGTCGCTGGGCAACACGGACTTTCAACTCCCTCCAAAGATTTTCTATGGAGTTGAGATCTGGAGACTGGCTAGGCCACTCCAGGACCTTGAAATGCTTCTTACGAAGCAACTCCTTTGTTGCCTGGGCGGTGTGTTGGGGATCATTGTCATGCTGAAAGACCCAGCCACGTTTCATCTTCAATGCCCTTGCTGATGGAAGGAGGTTTTCACTCAAAATCTCAAGATACATGGCCCCATTCATTCTTTCCTTTACACGGATCAGTCGTCCTGGTCTCTTTGCAGAAAAACAGCCCCAAAGCATGATGTTTCCACCCCCATGCTTCACAGTAGGTATGGTGTTCTTTGGATGCAACTCAGCATTCTTTCTCCTCCAAACACAACAAGTTGAGTTTTTACCAAAAAGTTCTATTTTGGTTTCATCTAACCATATGACATTCTCCCAATCCTCTTCTGGATCATCCAAAATGCTCTCTAGCAAACTTCAGATGGGCCTGGACATGTACTGGCTTAAGCAGGGGGACACGTCTGGCACTGCAGGATTTGAGTCCCTGGCGGCGTAGTGTGTTACTGATGGTAGCCTTTGTTACTTTGGTCCCAGCTCTTTGCAAGTCATTCACTAGGTCCCGGATTTTTGCTCACCATTCTCGTGATCATTTTGACCCCACGGGGTGAGATCTTGTGTGGAGCCCCAGGTCGAGGGAGATTATCAGTGGTCTTGCATGTCTTCCATTTTCTAATAATTGCTCCCACAGTTGATTTCTTCACACCAAGCTGCTTACCTATTGCAGATTCAGTCTTCCTAGCCTGGTGCAGGTCTACAATTTTGTTTCTGGTGTCCTTTGACAGTTCTTTGGTCTTGGCCATAGTGGAGTTTGGAGTCTGACTGTTTGAGGTTGTGGACAGGTGTCTTTTATACTGATAACGAGTTCAAACAGGTGCCATTAATACAGGTAACCATTGGAGGACAGAGGAGCCTCTTAAAGAAGAAGTTACAGGTCTGTGAGAGCCAGAAATCTTGCTTATTTGTAGGTGACCAAATACTTATTTTACCGAGGAATTTACCAATTAATTCATTAAAAATCCTTCAATGTGATTTTCTGGATTTTTTTTTCTTATTTTGTCTCTCATAGTTGAGGTATACCTATGATGAAAATTGGAGACCTCTCTCATCTTTTAAGTGGGAGAACTTGCACAATTGGTGGCTGACTAAATACTTTTTTGCCCCACCGTATATATATATACAGTATATGTATTAAAAGACCCAGAGAAGGTTTTGGCTCTGTTTCTGCTTTCGAGACTTTTCTTTTCCACTGCTGCTGCTTGTCATGGCTGGCTGCCCCCAGATGAAAATCCACAGAATAGGCATGTGGGACTATAATGTTCTGAATGAGGCTTTAGAAAATTATGAATCAGTTTGTAAATCACTGGATTGAAAATGTACTTGTACAGATTGGATGCTGTGGTCCACCTGGGGTACTCACTCGGTCAGGGGTCCACTTGACCTGTATCCGCTGTAGACAGTACCACAGCTGCTAGCCCATGTTTTTTTTTTCCACAATATCTTTATTGAACCTTTTTTTTTTTTTTAACAAACATGATACAAACAATCAAACACTAACACTAAAGTACTACAAAAAAAAAAATGCACTAAAAACACCAACAACCACCAACAAAATCAAATCTTCAACAATGCTCCTCTGTTTAGTCTAGACAATCCAATACATAAGTATACATATTATGTTCACCAGTTTGGAATTTACAAGGTCCACACACATCATTCACCTTCTTCTTCAAGAGTTATGTTTAAATTTTTTACATAATCAATAAAAGGTCTCCATATATTCTCAAACACAATTTCCTTTGATTTCAGTATATATGTTATTCTTTCTAATGGAAGGTTTGTTAACATCTGTCTTAACACTGGGCTGTGTTTCTCGACCTTACAGCCGCCTATGATACGGTCTGGCACAAAGGCCTCCTCCTGAAACTTATAAAGGCGATCCCTGCTTGGGCAACAGCAATTATAAAAACCCTGCTGACCAACCGAAGGTTCAGAGTCCACCTCAGTCAGAAGACAAGTGCATGGAGAATGCAGAAAAACGGACTCCCACAAGGCTCAGTTCTAGCTCCAACTCTGTTCAACCTCTACATAAACGACCTGCCTACTACAAAATCCCGCAAATTCACCTATGCAGACGACATCTGTTTGGCATTCCAAGCACCAGACTTTGAACCACTGGAACGGGTGCTCACGGAAGATCTTGCCAAACTGGACCAGTTCTGCAAAATCTGGCGCCTAAAACCAAGCCCAGCAAAAACCGTCTCCAGTGTATTCCATCTCCACAATGCAAAAGCTGCCAGAGAACTAAACATCCACCTGAGCGGACTCAAGCTTAAGCATGCCCCAAATCCAACTTATCTTGGAGTGACCCTTGATAGGACCTTATCCTTCAAGGAACATCTAAAGGGGACGGCTGCTAAGGTGAAGGTACGAAACAACCTGCTCTGCAAGCTCGCTGGTGCAAAATGGGGGGCGGCAGTCTCCACCCTGCGCACCTCAGCACTGGCCCTTTCATACTCTGTAGCAGAATATTGTGCCCCTGTCTGGTCCAGGTCATCTTACACACACCATGTAGACACCCAGCTCAACACAACCATGAGAACTATAACTGGAACAATCTGCTCAACACCACTCCCCTGGCTCTCTGTACTGTCAAACATAGCCCCTCCACACATCCGGCGAGCAGCATTAACTCAAAGGATGCTCCAAAAAGTTAAAGATTCTCCTCACTTACCAATCCATGCAGATATCTACACCCCACCCACTGCCCGACTTCCATCCAGACGGCCGATTGGGAAAAACCCTCCCCCAGCTGACTTCACCATCCAGACAGCTTGGCAAGAGGAATGGGAGACCAAGGAGGTCCCAAACAAACAGCTGGTGATAAACCCCAACCAACAGGTCCCGGGCACCAACCTCCCAAGGAGACAGTGGTCTACACTCAATCGCTTCAGGACTGGACATGGCCCCTGCTTGGCCAGCCTTTACAGATGGGGCAGTAGCCCTAGCCCACTGTGCGCATGTGGAGAGGAGCAAACAATGGAACACATCATAGAGGCTTGCCCGCTCCAAAGACTGGAAGGAGGATTACACACCCTCCATACAGCAAACCAGGAGGCAACTGCTTGGCTTAAGGACTTTGCATTCGCTAAATAAAAAACCACTGAGTCACATCTGGTCTATGAGTCTTTTTCCATAATAGTGCAATACATTTTTTGGCATTAAGCAAACTGAGGTCTATGAATGTTCTTTCACTTTTATTAAAATTATGCTTTTCTGGGTACAGACCCAACAAAAACAGTTTAGGATTCAATATGATTTGTTTTGAGATTATTTTTTCAATTGTTACCCTCACCTCTTCCCAAAACATTCTTATTAATCTACATTCCCATAAACAATGAAATAGGGTTCCTTTACTTTCCATGCATTTTGTGCATGTATCTGGTATATTTTTGTTATATCTATTTAACTCCTCCGGTGTAACATACATCCGCATTAACCATTTGAAATGTATCAATTTAAGGCGTGCATTTATTGATTTGGTTTGAGCTTCTGTACAAGCCAATTCCCATTGTTCCTCTGAAATTTCAATTTGCAGATCTTCTTTCCAGTAGTTTAATCTTTTCAGTGAATTTTCACTTGAAGATAGTGTCAATGAGTTATAAAACTCTGAGATAATACCCTTTCTTTTACTATCTTTCATCATCATTTTTTCCAAGGATGAATAAATAGGTCGAGTGAGAGCTTTATTTTGATTTGATCGAATAAAGTTTCTAAGTTGAAGATATTTAAAAAAATGTGTTCTATTGAGATTAAATTTGATCCTCAGCTCTTCAAAAGACATTATGTTGTCTGCACATGGCAAATATAAATCCTGAATCTTTTGTATCCCTTTTAAATTCCATACTTTAAATACAGCGTCCGCTCTCCCTGGTTTAAAATATTGATTACCCCATATTGGACTAAATTGTGACAATAACTGTGGTTCTTTTAAATAGTTTTTTAGCTTCACACCATATTTTGATCATATGCTTTACAAATGGATTTTTAACTTGTTTTTGTAATTTTTTTGCCGAATCTGAGTATATGAATATGGGAAGAGGTAAAGGTAAATTGTATGATTCCATTTCAGTCCAGTGAGGGAGATCATTTGATGAAAAATAATATGTCATAGACCTCAGTTGTGCCGACCAATAATACAACATAAAATTTGGACATTTCAGACCTCCACGATCAAATGGTAAATATAATAAAGACAAACGTAATCTAGCCCTCCTGTTGTTCCATATAAATTCCACTAACTTTTTTTTTATTCTTGAGAATAGATCTAAAGGTGGTGATAAGGGAATGTATTGAAATAAATAAAGTATTTTAGGTAAAATATTACTTTTAAGTATATTGATTCTCCCGATCATCGACATTGGTAGTGACATCCATCTCTGAGTTAACTCACTGATATCTGACATTAAGGCTTCATAGTTGACGCTGGCGACTGATTCTAGCTTAGGCATAATTTGGATTCCTAAATATTTAAACTGATTTACAACATTGAATTGATTTACCTCAGGGGCTGGGTAATTTCTCTGGGTCTCATTTAGCATTAATATTGAAGATTTAGTTTTATTTATTTTATATCCTGATATTTCCCCAAAATTCTTTATTAAATTCAACAAGGTTGGAATTGATTTTTTTAGATTCGACATAAACAAAATTATATCATCGGCGTACAGGGAGATTTTATGTTCTGTTGGTCCAACTTTAATTCCATATATTTGTGAATGTAAACGTATCGCTATCGCTAAAGGTTCAATTGCCATAGTAAACAGTAAAGGTGAAAGTGGACAGCCTTGTCGACATCCTCTATTGATTTTTATTGGTTTTGAAATATTGTTATTTGTTAGGATTTCTGCTGTAGCATTATTGTATATTATTTGAACCCATTTTATGAAATTATTTCCAAGTCCAAACCTTTGTAGGACTTCAAAAAGAAAGGGCCATTCAACTCTATCAAAGGCCTTTTCGGCGTCCAATGATAGGAGAGCTGTATCCGGTGCTTCTTTATTAAAATAAATAATATTAAATAGTCTTCTTACATTATGGAAGCCTTGTCTACCCTTTATAAAGCCATTCTGATCTCGATTAATAATATTTGGTAAAATTTCTTGTATTCGTCTTGCTAAAATTTTACAGATTATCTTAAGGTCGGCGTTTAATAGGCTTATTGGTCTCATATTTTCACATTTATTAGAGGGCTTACCTGGTTTTGGCAGCAGTATAATTAAGGCATTATTTATGTATGATGGTAAATTATTATTTTGAAATGCTTCTAAAACCATTTCCAAAAAAGGTTTTATTAATTTATTCTTAAATTTTTTATAAAGGTCAACTGGAAGACCATCTGGTCCTGCACTTTTTCCTGATTTCATATTATCAATGGCTAGCCCAACTTCTTCTTGACTAATTTTAGACTCCAATATCTCCCTGTTTTCATCTGGAATACACGGTATAGATAGTTCGTTCAAAAACCCATTTAGTTTTGTTAAATCAGGTTCATTTTTGGTATCATATAATTTTTCATAGTAATCTCTAAAGGCTCTATTAATTTCTAAAGGATCTATAACTACCTGTCCATTACTTATAATACTGGTAATTGGTGTTTTAATTTCCAATTGTTTAATCTGCCATGCTAATAATTTTCCTGATTTTTCACCTTGTTCATAAAAAGATTGTTTCAATCTTAGAAGACTCGAGGCAGCTCTATTCGCTGATTTTTTGTCGTATTCAGCTCTCAAAATCAGTAATTCATTCTCCAACCTTGGGTCACTTCCTGCATACACTTTTTCCTGAAGATTTTTTATTTTATGTTCCAATTTAGCTCTCTCCTCTCGAGTCTTCTTAGATTTTGATCCTGTATAACTAATAATATGTCCCCTAATAAAAGCTTTGAAAGCCTCCCACTTTACACATGCTGATGTTTGTGTAGTATTGATGTCAAAGAACTCGTCTATCTGTTTTTCTATATACTTGACAAATTCCTCATCCTGAAGCCATTTATGCTGAAATTGCCATCTACCTGATTCCTTTGTCAATTTTTTATCTACATATATTAGACAACAGGGTGCATGATCAGAGATCACGATGTTATCATAAAAGCAGTTTTGAATCTTGGACCTTAATTCTGTGGAAATCAAAAAATAATCAATACGTGAGAATGTCTTGTAGGTACTGGAATAACAAGAATAGGCTTTAACTTCTGGTTTCATTTCTCTCCATATATCTAACAATCTCAATTCTTTCATAAAATGATTAATAGTCATCCTACATCCAATGTGCGTACAATCCAGTCCTGTTGATCTATCCACACCTGGATTCAATGTACAATTAAAATCCCCTGCTATTATATGTTGCCCTGTAAGTGATGATAAGATGAGAAATAAATTAGCAAAGAACTTCTGATCATCTATATTGGGACCATATAAGTTCACAAGATTTATATTTTCTAATAGCAAAGAACCTTGAATGATTACATATCTTCCAAATTTGTCTCCAATTACATTTTTCACTTGAAAAGGAACTGATTTATGTATGAGAGTCATAACTCCCCTGGCTCGGGATGAAAATGAAGAGGTGAATACACTTCCCTGCCATCTACTCCTAATTCTTTTAACATCCTCCTCTATCAGATGAGTTTCTTGTAAAAACACAATTCTTGAACCCATGTCCTTTATTTTATTCATAACTTGTTTAAGTTTTTTTAAATTTTGTAGACCTCTGCAATTCCATGAAGTTAAATTAAGATTAACACTTTGGTCCATGATCAATAGAGAGTTTGGGATTACCTTGCAGTGTAAACATGCTCATACAGAGAAGCAAAAACATGAGTGGTTGAACATTCATCCTACAAACTACACACAAACAAATTTCCCCTTCCCACACTTGTGGCAAACCCCCCAAAATCAAAAGAAAAATTCTGTCTCCCGATATAGCCATCGACCGTTCCACACCCACGGGGAACAGTCTAAGCCACTCCTTCTTCATCCTCCCAATCACCCTAACTCTACTGCTTTTAATGACGTAACATTAACTCTCCTCTGTAGTTTTCCAACTTAACTCCAAAATTTTTAACCACTTTGTACATCATAGTTTTTTTTTTTTTTGTTTGTTTTGTTTTTGTTTTTTTAATATATAATACAATCTATATTTTGTAAACTTACTATTTACTTCAAGTCAGTCAGATGCCTGTGCAAATGCTTAATTATTCTACCTTATATTTTGTTCATGCTTAGCTCCCACCAGTCTCTTCTTCTTCTTTGATCTTCTTGATGAACTCCTGCGCCTCCTCTGGGGTCTTGAAGATGTGGGTTCTGCCCTCATACGTGGTCAGCAGTCTCGCAGGATAGATTACACCATGACGAATCCCAAGGTTGCGCAGCTCCTTACGTACGGGATCAAACTGCTTCCTCAATTGCTGGATTCCTGTGGCCAAATCTGGGTAGAACCGCACCTGCTGGTCCTGGTGTTTAATCTCTCCTTTAGCACGTGCAGCGTTAAAGATCTTCATCCTGTCTCTGTTGCTAAGAAACTTCATAATTAAGGTCCTCGGCGGTCCCTTATCTCTCCGTGGGCCAATACGATGTGCTTTTTCCAGAACCACTGCTGATTGCAACTCCTCGCTGCCCAGCACCTCCGGAATCCACTTTTCCAGAAAGGAACATACGTCCCGACCTTCTGATTCCTCTGGAAGACCCACCAGCCTCAAATTATTCTGTCTCGACCGAGATTCCAAATCCAAAATATTATCTTCCAGAGATTTATTTTTTTTTCCAAAGTGCGCACCTTTAATTGAAGACGGGTGACGTCATCTTCAGCACTAGCGAGACGGAGCTCCATCTGCGCCGTTCGTTCTACACAGTCACCCAATTCCTTTCTTATTCCTTCCAGCGCTGTCATAATCCCATCAAATCTAGAGGAAAAGTCCGCTCTCATTGAACTCATGGCTGCCATCAGCGCATCTGCGCCATTCCCCGCAGAAATCGCAGCGTTGCCAGCCTCCTCCGCCATATATGGAGTTTTGTTTGCTGCGTCACAGACCTGAAAGTCCGTTAATTTGGACTGTTTCGGCGGCTCGCTTTTTCCTTTTCCTGGTTTTCCAGCCTTAGGCTTCGCCGACATATCCTCGCCCAAATGCTGGGATACGTTCTGTCCCAAATGAGAGAGTTATTTGCCGATTTTTTTTTTCCAGGAGCAGAGCAGAGCGAGACACGTCCGTCCTACGTGGCAGCCATAACCGGAAGTCCTGCTAGCCCATGTTGATTAAATGACACGCCCACTGTGTCAGTGGCTACCCTTCACAGAGGAGGAGATGATGAGGGAACTAGATACCACCAGTCTGACCAGTTTGTTCTTGAAGATGACCCATCATTATGGCCTAAGCACCTGACAGACAAAGAGCATTGCTATTTAGTTCAGAGAGGGCCTGTTTAATATTTTTTGTATTTATCCTAATTTTTTGTGTGATACTGTATATTCTCCCTAGTGTCTACATAGTACAGAGGAGGGGCCACAGTGAATGCCTCTGCAAAATGGACCAGTAGCAAATCGCCCTGCTGGCAAATGTGGGTATGTGTAAACAAACAACAGATCTTCCATGTGAATAGTTGTTTTTTTAATAATACACAAGAGTCTATATTTAATGCATTTGTTAAGATTTGAGGCTAGTAATCCACTTCAATACAAAAACAGGATGTCACTAGATAATTATGTTACTTGAGCAAATGTGCAAACTGTTAACTCCCCCCACCCCCATCCCCACCATCATCATTGCAGTTGGTTTGGAGACATTTTTTCGAAAACCAATGCAATTATTCTTTTATTTTTTCCATGTAAATTTTCCTCTTTATTCTTCTGTATGGCATTTTCCACAAAATTTAATGACTTTCTCAGTAATCACTTTTTTCTTGTAACTTTGGCCTTTTTTTCTCATAAAATATCACTTGAAGCTTCTTTGTTTTTCTACAGATGTAATTCCTGATACCTGAATGATATCATTATTTGAAGACGTCTGAGGACAATAAGTTTCAGGTAGGATGTCAGTAAGGCCTGATGGAATGGATGATTGAATGTGAATTTTATTCAGAAATGAACATACTGTGGAGGCACTGTGTGGGGAATTTTCCACCCAGAGTAGGGAGCCGGGGGGAAGAGGGGACAATGGACTCAAGGAGGAAGTGGTACCGGGGGGGTCTCAGATGGGACAGAAAGGACTATGCGCCCCCCCGGGGAGTTCAGGAGAGCCACTGAGCCACTGAGGAAGAGAGGGTGTGAGAAGCGGGTCTGGTGTTATGTGATGTTAATGTGCCACGCATGTCTTTGTTCCACTAATTGTATTGTTGTTGAGCTTCCTGGGTCTCAGGGCACGGGATTAAAGGTTATAAAGAGAAGGTGCTGAGAGACCCAGGGAGATTTTTTACTGTACTTGATGTTGGAGATGGAATAAAGTTTGTGTGTTGTCTAGCTCGTTGCCTTGTCTGCTTTCTTCCTCCACAATACAACCAAAGCAATTAAAAATATGTAGGACCCATAAGAACAACCGAAAGGGTGTAGGCTGAAGCTAGTGCTGATATAGCACCTACTCCGTTACAATTTTAAAATCAATAACATAAAAATTTAAGTCATACCCAAGAAAGTGAAAAGAAACTGAAGAACAAAGAAAAGTAGGGCCCTATTTCTGTCTTTGCCTTAGGCCCCAAATAGACTAAATCCACCCCTGGTTGGAGATAAAGCCTGCAGGGTCTTGGCCCTCCATGGCACATGATTGGACACCCCTGCCCTAACCCATTATTAGGAAATCCAGATGCTAATATGGCCCAGAATTCCTCCATATACTGGTACTATCACTAAAGTGTGCAGTGTCTTCTGCACTGGTACATCCAACAATACAGTCTTCAGTAAATAAAATAATTGTTTTTGGTTACTTTTTCTTAAAAATTAACCATTATTTTCTATGTCACTGATAAATGGTTTGTACTGTTGACTCTTTTCCCACCGGTGTCTTAACAGACACAATAGAAAATCATGATGCAAACACATAAGTCACTAAATTCTTTATTACAATCAGCAGCAAAATCCAGATTATTTAGAATGTGCAAAATTCAAACTCTAAACTGTAAAAAAAAAAACAACAAAAAAACAATGGGTCACACACGCTGGCCATGCTGCCTCACTGAAAAGCAGCTGGATGTGCCGCCCATGCTGGTCCCGGTTCACCAGATCTTCAGCCTGCATCTCTGTAAATAGTGAGGCAAGGTCCGGTTTGGGGTGGATCGTTTTCCTCTTGCCTAGATGAAAGACAGAAATGGGTGGTGATTTATCAAAGCAAGTTTAAAACATATTTGGGAAATACACTTGTTGCTAAAAGCCAGTGGTGGAATGTGACAAAGAAAGCGCTTCATTGTTGTATTTAACCACAATTTTCATGTAGCTGCGCTTCAGTAGATTTTACAAGGGCTGGGTTACATTTAAAATAATTTTCTTCTGTGGCCTCGCAATCAGAATGAGTTAATACCCTCAGTTGAATGGAATCTAGTACTTTAACTGAGGGTGCGCATCCCCGAGTATGGAGTCGCTCAGTCAAAATGTGTAATTTTTATCAAAAGTTTAGCCACCGCTGTGTCTCTCCTTGCCCTGGCTTCAAGTGTGGGCGGTGTTTTGTACTTGTATTGCTAAAATATAAAAGGATGCACTACAATGGGTCTCACATATTTGTAATGTGTCCTGTTATAGTACTGCATGAATTTATTGACGATAGATTATAAACTACACATATAAACTAAATTATGATGGTGACTGAACAACTCCCATTCCCCAAAGTGCAAGATACACTATTATGAATATAACTCATAAAGGATCACACAAGTGATCTGACAAAAAAATAAACAAGCGGTTCTTAAACAGTGGCTAATATTGGATGTGCCATTCATTTTCAATTATTCTGTAATTAATATTCACACAATCAAATAAATCTCAGTTCAGTCCCTTTCATATTAAGTGGAAATTGTGCTACTTTAGTTTTGGCACTTTAGCTATACTTTAACTTAAAAAGCAAAGGATTTGAGTACTTTCTCCACCACTGCTAAAAACAACGCTGTGTGCAACTTGTTTCTTACCGGTCATCACACGTCGTGCTAAATGTTGCCAGTGTCAAAGCAGATGCTGGTCGGACTCTAGAACGAAAATACACACAACTTAACCCCTTAACGCCCGAATTTATTTCCAATTATGAAAAAAAAATTTCACGTGTTTTTGCTTTCAAGTAGATGCTAAATTAAGTTGAGAAAGTTAATTTGACTATAGCACATAAAATAGATATAATTTTAGGTATGACGCAAATTAGCGACAACAGGCATCTATGGTAAAAAAAAATGGTAAAAAAGCACCTGTTCCCATCTCAAGTATGAAGTCTTTTATTTATGCAACAAAGTTATTTTCAGTATTTTCAACTCTCATGACTGCCAAACTATAACCCTAACCCTAACCTTAGCAATCAGGAAATGGATGGTGCTCCATCTCTGACTGTTCCTACGAGAAACTAATGCTTGCAAAAGGTTCCTAGGTATGTGTTGGAAGTGCTCCAACCGGAAGTGGAGGAATACAGACGGTATTTTGGTTGCATTTGGAGCGGAAGCTTCCATATCACCCAGTGAGAGGTCCTTCAACGCCATTTTGTGGATATGGTGGAAATAGATTGCCCATTGTGGGTTTGCTGGAACTGATGGCTAGATACAAGGCAGTGGAGTTAGCCAATTTGCAGTTTGTGGTGACTGCCAGTGGAGCGAATGTGATGGGCTGTGACCTTTTCTACAGACTTGGCTTCACGATCACCAGTGATAGTGGAGAGGAGTGGTCGGGCTGTGGCTCGCGGGGCTGGTCGGTTCCGCGAGTGTTTGATGACACAATATGGGACAAACCTTGGCCTAGTTTTCTGGGAGATGAGCAGGACCAACCCCATCCAGGGCCAATGGGGGAGGGTGCCTGTGCCAGGGTCCAAGTTACCCTAGCTGAAGGAACTGGGCGGCACCGTGGGACACCCGTGACGGCGGATGGAGCCGAGTGGATGACTTATCCTGTTTCCGGAGTTTGGCTGGGAGGTACCGAGAAGCAGGAGGTCACAACGGCTTCGCCAGTGTCTGAAATGAAAGCAAGCGGGGCAGGACTGGCTGGCACGGTAAAACGACGTGTCACACAGGATCACTAGAAGCCGAGCCGGACTCCTCTGGGGGTCGCTGATGTGGTCCGGCCCAGGGAGAAGGTTGGGTTGAGAGGGGTTCACAGGAAGAGAAAATGACAGGAGGACCAGGGGCGGCTGCAGGTGGTGGCTGTTCAGGAGGACGGCTACCTTCAGCTGTCTGATGCTACATGGAGACATCCCAACAAGAGCCAAGATATAGAGTGATATATAGAGTAGTTGGCGGTAATGCACCTGTAAGCTGGTTGCCAACCGCCAATCAAATCTAAAAGAAGAAGAAGGAGAAGAAGACATCCCAACGAGCTGCAGCATGGCAATGACGAGGGAGAGGTGTCTCTGCATCGATGTGGGTCACCTCCGGGCGCCAAGAGAAGAAGATGCTCGGGTTGGGACGCGGGCAGTGAAGATGGCTGCTTAGGTGAGGAGCTCCGCAGTGTAGGCAGCCTTTTTACTTTTACAAGGGCGCTTTTCACTTGTTTCCTCGGTCAAAACTACTCTACATTTCTGCATTGAGACTGCATTTGTGGAAAACAGGATTAAAATGCCAACGCAGCAACAGAAACTTAACATTCGCTCCAAAGCCGGTGCTAGCAAGGAAAGTCTGGCTAAAGCTAGCAATACCGCAACAAGCCCTCCTTCCTCTCCGCCACCTTCAACAGATGCAGGTGTTCCCAAAGACCAAATGGCGGAGGACATTTCTAAGATCTATGCACTGCTGAAAGAAATATCGGAGAGGCAAGATGCTAAGCTCGACTCTATAGAGGCGTCAACGAGGACGGTGGATACCAAGCTAACGGAGTTAGCCACCCGGCTGGGAGACATGGAATCTCGCATTGCCTTTCTCGAAGGTGCTAATGTAGCTCTGGATGTTAATCCTCCCGCAACTCAGACGCAGGTGGAAGATTTGCTTTTGAAGCTGGATGACTTGGAAAATAGATCACGCCGAAACAATTTACGTTTTGTCGGCTTTCCCGAAAACTGTGAAAAGTCAGATGCCCTCACCTTCATGCGCAAAGCTATCCCAGATCTGCTGAAAATTGAGTTCCCTGGAGGGCTGGAAATTGACCGTGCTCACCGGAGTCTTGCCAGACGCAAACCAGACGGCCAGCCACCCAGGGCTATCCTGATTCGACTTTTGCGCTTCCAGGATAGGGAGCATATTGTGGAGGCAGCGCGCGGGATGGGAAAGCCAGATTGGAATGGTCATCACATTATGATTTTTCTGGATTATTCCAGACGAGTATCCGAGATGAGGGCGGCGTTCAAGCAATGTAAACACCTGCTGCACCAGAAGAAAATTGCATTCTCTCTCAGGTATCCTGCAGTTCTCGTCGTGAAGTTGGCAAGTGGTAAACAGGAGTTCACTGATCCTAAGAAAGCACTGAACGTGATTCTTTTACTACCATGAGACATTGATGAACAATGGTATGAATACATGCTATATGTTTATATGTTATATATTTTTGACGGAGGATTTGATGCAGTATTAATGTAAGGCTTCATTTTTGTTTTTGTTAACAACCAAACATAAAAATTTATAAAAGTTACTGCCCGCGCTTTATTATCTGTATGCATGAGGCTGCTGCGATGTTGCGGCTCTCCCTAAGTTTGTTGCACTGTTCACAGTCACGGTCTTTTTTATTTTTTTTGGTTGGTGCTGTTCTTGTGCACCGATGGGTGACATTGGTTCTAGGTCACCGTTTATGTTACTCTTTGATTAAGTGGTTTTCGTTTCTTTTTTTTTGTATTTTCAACTTTTATTGTGTTTATCTTTTACCCAGTGAGGACGTTTCTGGTAGAGAATTGCTGGATATTTTGGATGGTAATATGTACTGTTTATGATGTCGGCTAATTGTCAGAGCTTTCTTAACCTTATTACTTGGAATGTTAAAGGTCTTAACCACCCAATTAAGAGGAAAAATTTTGGCCGTTTATTAAATCAAAAAAAGTGGATGTAGCGTTGCTTCAGGAGACCCACCTCACTAATACAGAATCTAAAAAACTCTGTCGGGATTGGGTGGGCCATGGGTTTGCGTCTTGCGGTAATAGCCAGAGCAGGGGGGTGGCAATCCTTATTCATAAACATTTGCAGTTCAAGTGTCTAAAAGAGGTTAGTGATGATGATGGACAACTCCTCATAATCCTTATAGAAATTCAGGGCCATAGGATGATACTCACTAATGTCTATGCACCAAATATAGTTGATTGTGCATTTTTTGCACAACTTGAACATAAACTAAGCGAAATGGGTAATTTTCCCATTTTAGTAGGTGGGGATTTCAACCAGGTCATGGACAACATTTTAGATCGGAGCACCCCCTCACAGCGTTCATCTAAATCTGGCTCTATATTGAAAGACATGTGCAATGCAATTGGTTTGGTAGATGTTTGGCGGCTTTTTAATCCATCCGCAAGGGATTACACTTTTTATTCCACTGCTCATAATGTGTTTTCCAGGATTGATTACTTTCTAATGTCAAAATCCTCTGTCTTCTCTGTAAATTCGAGCTCCATTGGTAGCATATTATTATCAGACCATGCCCCTGTTTTTTTTACATATGATTCCACCTTGTCAGTTAAAAAAAAAATTCTAGATGGAGGCTTAATTCAAGTCTTCTTCTTAATCCAGATTTTGTGTCCTCTTTGAAAGCAGAGATCTCCTTATATCTCGAGACAAACTGGGATTCTGCTCCCTCTGCCAGTGTTGCTTGGGAGGCCTTTAAGGCATTTATCAGGGGTCATATTATTCAATATGCATCTTTTAAAAAGAAAGCTAACATTGCTAAACGGATTGATTTGGAGAGGAGAATAGCTATATCAGAGACTGCATTCAAACAGGACACAAACTTAATAAATCTGCCACCCCTTGTGAAGCTTAAGTATGAGCTCAATTCAATCTTAACACAAAAAGCTGAATTTTCCTTATTTCACCTTAGGCACAAACAATTCGAGGAGGGGGATAAAGCTGGCAAAATGCTGGCTAGATATATCAAAATGAAAGAAGCTCAGTGCACTATATCTGCTATTAGGGCGCAGGATGGTACTCTGGTGTCAGATTCAAATGAAATTAATGGCTGCTTTCAGAGAATTTTATACTTCGCTTTACTCTTCTGAAATGGAGGCTGGATCTCAAGAGATTTATGCATTTTTGTCTTCCCTGTATTTGCCCTCCCTAACAAAGGAACAAATAGACCTGCTTGACGCCCCAATTACTAAAGATGAAATTGTGAACGTTATTAAGAGCCTTCCGACTGGAAAAGCACCGGGCCCTGATGGATTCACTGTAGAATTTTACAGGGCCTGTGTTGATGAGCTTTCCCCTTTACTTTTAGAAATGTTTGTGGAATCTTTTGAACAAGGCCGTCTGCCTCCTTCTTTAACAGAGGCTTTAATCTCACTTATTTTAAAAAGCAATGAAGACCCGTTAGATTGCAAGAATTATAGACCAATTAGTCTTATAAACTGTGACTGTAAAATTCTCTCCAAAATTTTGGCATTTAGATTAGACAAAGTAATGATATCTCTTATAAATCCTGATCAGGTGGGTTTTATTCATTCCAGGGGTGCGGCAGACAATATTAGGCGATTTATTGATATCATACGGTCAGTTCAAAATGATCCCTCACTTGCACACCTCTCTCCAGTAGCAGCCCTCTCCCTGGATGCTGAAAAAGCATTTGACAGGGTTGAGTGGCAGTATCTTTTTGCTACTCTAGAGACTTTTGGTTTTGGTTCAAAGTTTCTTTCCTGGATTAAATTACTATATAATAAAACTAGAGCTTCAGTGACATCAAATCGAGTTACATCACAGCCTTTTAGACTCTATAGGGGCACGCGCCAGGGCTGCCCTTTAAGTCCCCTGCTTTTTGCTTTGGCATTAGAACCATTAGCTGTAGCTATCTGCAAAGACGGCAACTTCCCAGGTATTCAGGTCCATGGCAGTACCCATAAGATAATGTTGTATGCTGATGACGCATTGGTACTGATTACACAACCTCAAAAATCAATTCCAGCTCTCCTTAAAATTATTAACCAATTTTCACGTCTGTCTGGTTATAGAGTTAACTGGATAAAATCAGAAGCTTTCCCCCAACACCTTATTGCCCTAAAACACTGTTTACATTTGGTCAAAATATAGGCTTTTCTTGGCCAAAATTAGGAATTAAATATCTTGGCATCCTGTTTCCTCATACTTTATCGGATCTGATTCAGATTAATTTTGAGCCTTTGCTCGAAAAATTTAAAATAGACATAGAGAGGTGGTCGCCCCTTTTTTTTGTCTCTTTGGGGCAAGGTGAATGTTATCAAGATGATTTGTGCACCCCGATTTAATTACCTTCTACAATCCCTTCCTCTTAGGATCCCAGTTGGTTATTTTCGGCAATTTGATAGGCTATGCAATAAGTTTTTATGGAATGGTAATAAGATAAGATAAGATAAGATAAGATAAGATAAGCCTTTATTAGTCCCACAATGGGGAAATTCCAGGATTGCAACAGCATAGGGATAGCAACACTCAGAGCAACAGTCAGAAGGCAAGAAAAAACAACATCTAGTAAACATATGTCCATATTACTATAAATGTATATATATAGACACACAGTGCAGAGCATTATGGCTGGTGGATGTGCAGCAGAAAGTCTAAGCTCTCTCTCCGCGGATGCAGCGGGCCAGCTGGAAGTCTTTGGGCATGATGGTGACCCCCTTAGCGAAGAAGAGACCCACCAGGTGGGCCTCGCTGGTCTCCTGCAGAGCCATGACGGCGAAGCTCAGGAAACGCAGGTCGGTCTTGAAGTCCTGAGCGATCTCCCTCACCAGGCGCTGGATGGGCAGCTTACGGATGAGCAGCTCCATGGATTTCTGGTAGCGACGGATCTCTCTCAGAGCCACGGACCTGTGACGGCGAGGCTTCTTCACTCTGCCGGTGGCCAGAGCGCCTCTCCGAGCAGCCCTGGTGGCTAGCTGTCTCCTGGGGGGCTTCTTCCTCCAGTAGATTTTACGAGCGGTCTGCTTGGTTCTTGCCATCGCTCTTTATTATTCTGTCTTATATTTCTTTCACGCCGCCTAAACTCCAGCCCGGCACCCGCGTCGTTCTCGCTACAGCTCCCGGTATGTCGAGTTTCCCATTAGCACCGGGCGGTGGCCAAGTGCTAGCTAGCACTAGCTCCTCCCCGCTGTAACGTCTCCCGCTGCAAACCGTGGCTCCGTCCGCCGACCCGGGAGACCCCCGGGGCGATCCGTGCGTCCGTGATATATATACAGAGTGAAAGGTGTAGAAAGAAGAAGGAAGATAAAAAAAAAAGGCTGTTGCAACAGGCAGCCGACTCGTGTGGCGCCGCCGGTCCGGCGGAACCGGAGATGGTGAACAAAGAAACTATATGACAACCAGACTTTTGTGATTCAAGTCCACTAGATTTTTTTTATTAAATACAACTTATGTGCAATGTGTAGGAGATATACAACATGGACGTCGTTCACTTGGGCCCTTCATCAAGAGTCGGCTCTGAGAATTTAAAGCTGGGGAAAGTGTTGAGGTCTCCTCCTCCATATAGTCTCTGCAGTTTGGCCGTTTCCTCAGACAGGTTCTTCTGATAAGCTGGACCTGCATCAACAACACCACCAGCAGCCTTGCTCTTGTTGTTGTAGTCCCGGATCTTGTCCAGGAACAGTTTTTGGATGGGGTCGAGCTCTTTGGCCCGGTTGAAGAGGACGGCAGAGATGCCAAGCACCCTAGATTAAAGTTGAAAAGATTACAAAAGGCTACAGATTCAGGAGGTTTGGGGGTCCCAAATCTACTTTTATATCATTACGCTTTTAGTCTTAGACATTTGATTTATTGGGCTCTCCCCCCTGAGAGGGCTCCCCCTTGGTTTCATTTGGAGAGTTATCTGAGCAGCCCTCTTCCCTTAGTACATCTAATCACAATCAAACTTCCTTCTGAATTTCAGTCACATCCTATAGTATCCTTTCTACAATACGTTGGGAAGAGGGTTGCTTCTATACTAGGGTTTAGCTCTCATCTTCATTCTATGGCTTCTATTTGGCTTAACCCAAGTCTCCACATTGGAAAAGCTCCATTTATTTGGAAAATCTGGGTGAAAAAGGACATCTTGATGCTAAAAGATCTATATGAAGGGGGAGCTCTCAAATCATTTGATGATCTACGGGCACAGTATGGACTACCACACAATCAGTTCTGGAAATATTTACAACTTCAACATTTGCTGTGTCAAGTCTTTGGATCTACAACTACCCCTCCTCCTGAGGCAGATTGGCTCACCCAGGCATTGAGTTCCTGTGGTAAAAGATGTAAGGCCTCAAATTTTTATTCAATGCTCCTTAAGAGCTTAAATAAAGATTTTTCATTCCTCAAACAGGCATGGGAAAAAGATCTGAATTCACAATTTACTGATGCTGAATGGGCAAATATTCTAAGGAATGGGAAGAAAGTGTCTAGGGAATTGAAAACCAGACTTGTTCAATTTAAAATTTTGAATCGATTCTACTGGACACCCCATAAAATGTTTAGAGCAAATCTTATACATTCATCAAGCTGCTGGAGATGTCTACAGGGGGAGGGTACACTTATCCATATGATCTGGAGTTGTCCGGAAATACAGGTCTTTTGGTTGGAGATCCATAGACATATTATGACAATTGTCAAGAAAGAAGTGCCTTTCACTCAGAGACTTTTTGTCCTTGGGGATCCATCTACTATTCAGGACCCAATCTCTGACGCCGAGTGGATTCAGACTGCTTTGATGGTGGGCCGAAAGTTGATCACTTCTTACTGGAAATCTTCCTCTGCCCCACCCGTAGCTCAGTGGTTCAGGGAGCTGGGCAAGCTAGCTGCACTAGAACGCCTTTCATATAAACTTTTGGACAGGATGGACAGCTTTTACAATAAGTGGAGATCCTATCTCCCCTTTATAGGTGTTGTAGATTAAGTCAATCATCTTAGGAGCACTAGGGTGGAACTGGAATGTTTTATCCTCTCACTGGGTATATTCGTTCTTGATGGGTTTTTTTTTTTTGCTTGTTTGTTTTTTGATTTATTTTCTAAATTGAAAACCCAATAAAATTCAAATCATAAAAAAAAGAAGATGCTCGGGTTGGGACCCACCTGACGGGTCTCAGGGGGGTGGGCTCTCCATGATGTCTGACTGATAATTTCGGGGGGCAATGTGTTCAATGTGTGTTTTTTTGCTGATTGCCCGACTTAGTGTGGTCTGCATGAGGTTACTGGGTGAGTTGCTGAAATGTTAATGTGTATATTACCAAGGCTACGTTGTTGCTATGTGACTGTGCCCAGTTTACAATGGAATTATACCAATGTGTTTCTTATGCTGGATTGCTATGTGAGCTGTCCATGGTGCTGAGTGATTACCTTAGCGTGTCTTAACCCATGTGTTTGCTGTGTGTCTTGCCCGAGTTGTGGGGTGATTATGTTGGGTGTTTATGTTCGAGGGTATAACCTGTATGTATAGTATATGTTTATGGGATTATTTTATTTATTATATTAGGAACACAGTGGGTTTTATTTTCATGGACTATACATAACTAAAGATGGCAGAATAATCCGTCTAGCCGTGTGGAGGTGGGACAGTAGTCCACCTGTCCCCCTCTAGTTTTAGTTGTTTGTGTGCATGGTTAGGTTCTAATTACTTTGTTCACTATTAGTGTGTGCTTCGGGCTCTAAATTTGGGGAGGGTCTGATTGGTGTGCATGTGTTTTGGACTTTTCTACGGGGGGGTAGTGTTGTTCTTGGGACCCTTTATGGTGTGACACGGGTGGTGACGTCACTTGGAGTATAAGAGGGCTGTGTGGCAGAGGAGCGGTCTCTTTGACCACCTCTCTGCCTAGTGGGAGCATCTGTTAGTAATACTGTGAGTCCTACAATAAAGTCCTGTTCAGTTCACCACTCACCTCATTATTGTGCCACGTTTTACGGACATAACATTGTTGACTCAAACACAAAATACAGGCAGAGCACGGAGTTAGCATTGATGGCTAACTAGCTAGCTCATTGTCTGCATACAGGAGACAACTGTTTGTTCAAAGTGAGCTTTCCACTGCTGGGATAAATAATGTAAAAGATGCATAATATCACATCATATCACAACACTCACCATCCTCTATATCCTCTGATATCATGGTTTTTAACTGCCATGGTCGGGTCCTCACATTATTTGCCAGTCCGTGGCCGTAAATTCATTTCGGGTTGCTCCATCTAGTTCCCTCTGGATTCTCTCATCAGCCAAAGGCACAGAGAAGTCTGTTGGACCATGGTGTTGATTTCTGTGAAGCCATTCTATTGTTGTTTATACTGACGCTTGCTTGCTCGCTCGCAGACGAATCTTTTGCAAATGGCGACTCGAGATTCTGTAGAATACGTCGCTCTCATGATGTTACGCCCTGACCAGTCAGTGGCCTGCAGTCTGTTGATGTCACATTTTCAGCTTCACACGGTACGGTCAGAACCACCCTGCAGTGGGCATGATTGTCGTTCCGACATTTAGTATCAGTTACTAATGAAAAAGCCTACAAAGCGCGCTGAGTCAAAGTGAGTAGGGCCAAGCAGGTACTAGTGGAAAAGGGGCTTAACTGGTTGGGCCACCCTTAGCAGCAACAACTGCAATCAAGCATTTGCGATAACTGGCAATGAGTCTTTTACAGTGCTATGGAAGAATTTTGGCCCACTCATCTTTGCAGATTTGTTGTAATTCAGCCACATTGGAGGGTTTTCGAGCATGAACTGCCTTTTTAAGGCCATGCCACAGCATCTTAACCGGATACAGGTCAGGACTTTGACTAGGCCACTCCAAAGTCTTCATTTTGTTTTTCTTAAGCCGTTCAGAGGTGGATTTGCTGGTGTGTTTTGGATCATTGTCCTGCTGTAGAACCTAGCTGCGCTTCAGCCTGAGGTCACGAACAGATGGCCGGACATTCTCCTTCAGGACTTTTTGGTAGACAGCAGAATTCATGGTTCCATTTACCAGAGCAAGTCTTCCAGGTCCTGAAGCAGCAAAACAGCCCCAGACCATCACACTACCACCACCATATTTTACTGTTGGTACGATGTTCCTTTTCTGAAATACTGTGTTACTTTTACGCCAGATGTAATGGGATGCACACCTTGCAAAAAGTTCAACTTTTGTCTCGTCAGTCCACAGAGTATTTTCCCAAAAGTCTTGGGGATCATCAAGATGTTTTCTGGCAAAACTGAGACAAGCCTTTATGTTCTTTTTGCTCAGCAGTCGTTTTCGTCTTGGAACTCTGCCATGCTGGCCCTTTTTGCCCAGTCTCTTTCTTATGGTGGAGTCATGAACACTGACCTTAACGGAGGCAAGTGAGGCCTGCAGTTCTTTGGATGCTGTTGTGGGGTCTTTTGTGACCTCTTGGATGAGTCGTCGCTGCACTCTTGGGGTAATTTTGGTCGGCCGGCCACTCCTGGGAAGGTTCACCACTGTTCCATGTTTTCGCCATTTGTAGATAATGGCTCCCACTGTGGTTTGCTGGAGTCCCAAAGCTTTAGAAATGGCTTTATAACCTTTTCCAGACTGATAGATCTCAATTACTTTGTTTCTCATTTGTTCCTGAATTTCTTTGGATCACAGCATGATGTGTAGCTTTTGAGGATTTTTTGGTCTACTTCACTTTGTCAGGCAGGTCCTATTTAAGTGATTTCTTGATTGAGAACAGGTGTGGCAGTAATCAGGCCTGGGTGTGGCTCGAGAAATTGAACTCAACTTTCCAAAGATTTGATAAGCCACAGTTAATTTATGTTTTAACAGGGAGGCAATAACTTTTTCACACAGAGCCATGTAGGTTTGGATTTTTTTTTTACCCTTAACAATACCCTTAACGATAAACACCTTCATTTAAAACACATTTAAGTGTGACAAACATACAAAAAAAAAAAGAGAAATCAGGAAGGGGCAAACACTTTTTCATACCACTGTATATTCACCAGAGTGTGTCTTTAAGTGTAATAGATTGCCTCTAGGTGCACACCTGTGTCACTCAGAGGTTCTAATTGTGCAGAAGCAGGAGATCAAAGTTCTTATAAAAGGGCCTGTAAAAACTCTAACAGCGTAGAATCATTCAGTAACCTAACTGGCATGTTAGGTTACTGAAAGAGACTGGTTGGTGGGTGTAAATTGTAGAGATAGACGAGCTGCATCACAAATGGTTTGCACCAAGAACATCATGGTTCTGATGGGCCACAGCTTTAAAAAAAAAATGATAAGCACACAGATTTCTTCACAGGCAAAAACATTTTGCTATGCATTACACTATAAGGGAACAATCATGCACATTGTTTAAAATATGATTCAGACTTCCTTAGGAAAATCCCACTTCATTCTTTTAAATTTTTTGTCTCACCAGAAAATCAGCCTTCAAATGTTAAGTGACCCAACAGTTTTCCCACTGTAAGGCTGAAGCTGGTGAGAGAGGGCCCTGCTGGGAGAGAGACAAAGATGTGAGCTGTGTGCGTGTTTGTGTTTGTGCCGGTGCCATGAAGAAGACTGGGCACATCCAAAGCAAATTACAGAGACAAAAGAAGAATCAAGGAGGCACCAAATGAATGCTGTCTTTTTGTTTTTGCTACTGAAAAGACAGACAGATGGTCTAACTGAACTTGGAGCCCACTGGACATTTTTTCAGCACCAAGTGTGTGTTTGCATGAAGGCTTAAGAATGATAAACTCCACTGAGGTCAGGGACTGTACAGGGGCATCTCAATAAATTAGAATGTGACCGAGCAACTCAGTTAAAAAAATTAAACTCATATAGATTCATTACACACACAGTGACATATTTCAAGTGTTTATTTCTTTTAAATTTGATGGTTATGGCTTACATCTCATGAAAACCCCAAATTCAGTTTCTCAAAAAATTTGAACATGACATAAAATTAATTTTTAAAAAGTGATTTTTAATAGAAATGATGGCCGACTGAAAAGTATGTCAATGTACACAGTCAGTACTTGGTTGGGGCTCCTTTTGCATGAATTATTGCATCAATGCGGCGTGGCACATACAGTGGTGTGAAAATGTGTTTGCCCCCTTCCTGATTTCTCATTTTTTTTGCATGTTTGTCACACTTAAATATTTCAGATCATCAAACAAATTTAAATATTAGACAAAGATAACACAAGTAAACACAAAATGCAGCTTTTAAATGAAAGTGTTTATTATTAAGGGGAAGAAAATCCAAACCAACATGGCCCTGTTTGAAAAAGTGATTGCCATCCACCCATCCATCTTCTACCACTTTTCTGGAGGTCCGGGTCGCGGAGGCAGCAGTTCAAGCAGAGAAGCCCAGACTTCCCTCTCCCCAGCCACCTGCTCCAGCTCTTCAGAGAGGATACCAAGGCGTTCCCAGACCAGCTGGGAGACATAGTCTCTCCACCGAGTCCTGGGTCTGCCCCGGGGTCTCCTCCCAGTGGGACGTGCCTGAAACACCTCAAGTGGGAGGCGTCCAGGAGGCATCCTAATCAGATGCCCATACCACCTCAACTGACTCCTTTCAATGTGGAGGAGCAGCGGTTCTACTCTGAGCCTCTCCCGGATGACTGAGCTCCTCACCCTATCTCTGAGGGTGAGTCCAGCAATCCTACGGAGAAAGCTCATTTCAGCCGCTTGTATCTGCGATCTTGTTCTTTCGGTCATTACCCAAAGCTTGTGACCAAAGGTGAGAGTAGGAACATAGATTGACTGGTAAATCGACAGCTTTGCCTTAGAACTAAGCTTCCTCTTCACCACAACAGACCAGTACAACGTCCGTATCACTGCAGATGCTGCTCCAATCCGTCTGTCAATCTCTCGCTCCATTTTCCCCCTCACTTGTGAACAAGACCCCAAGATACTTAAACTCCTCCACTTGGGGCAGGAGCCTGTCCCCAACCCAGAGAGGACAATCCACCTTTTTCCAGCTGAGGACCATGGACTCGGACTTGGAGGTGCTGATTCTCATCCCAGCCGCTTCACACTCAGCGGCAAACCGTCCCAGCAAGAGCTGTAGGTCATTGCTGGATGAAGCCAACAGGACAACATCATCTGCAAACAACAGAGATGAGATCCTGTGGTCACCAAGCATGACACCCTCCATTCCCTGGCTGTGCCTAGAAATCCTGTCCATAAAAATTACGAACAGGATCGGTGACAAAGGGCAGCCCTGGCAGAGTCCGACTCTCACTGGGAATGACTCCGACCGAGTGTTGGCAATACGAACCAAACTCTCACAACAGTCGTACAGAGACCGAATAGCTCGTAACAACAAGCCCGATACCCCATACTCCCGAAGCACCCCCCACAAAAAACCACGAGGGACGCGGTCAAATGCCTTCTCCAAGTCCACAAAACACATGTAAACTGGTTGGGCAAACTCCCATGAACCCTCAAGAATTCTCGAGAGGGTAAAGAGCTGGTCCGATGTGCCACGGCCAGGACGAAAACCACATTGCTCCTCCTGAATCCGAGGTTCGAAAAAAGTGATTGCCCCCGTTAAAATATAAATTAACTGTGGTTTATCACATCTTTGGAAAGCTGAATTCAATTTCTCGAGCCACACCCAGGCCTGATTCCTGCCACACCTGTTCTCAATCAAGAAATCACTTAAATAGGACCTGCCCGACAAAGTGAAGTAGACCAAAAGATCTTCAAAAGCTACACATCATGCTGTGATCCAAAGAAATTCAAGAACAAATAGGAAAAGGTAATGGAGATCTATCAGTCTGGAAAAGGTTATAAAGCCATTTCTGAAGCTTTGGGACTCCAGCAAACCACAGTGAGAGCCTTTATCTACAAATGGCGAAAACATGGAACAGTGGTGAACCTTCCCAGGTGTTGCATAACAATTGATTATAAGAGTGATAAGGTACAAGGATTATTTATTTTATAATTAGAAGTGTGTGTGTGTGGATGGGGATTTCCTCCTTCCACACAAACACTCACAAAATAAGAGAGAAAGGCTCTCTAAACGTGGCACCAGTCCAATTTTGGACGATTTTATTAATAATTAATCTTTATACCTTCAATCAATCAGTCTCAAAATTCGTGAGTTCTTCTGCATGACCCAGGAAACACACACAATGAAAGAAATCAAGTCCAACTTCTCTCTACCGCTAACAAGCTTTATTAATCAGATTCCGGTTATATGACATTACATTCAAGTGATTGGTAAGCAGGTTCAAATGATCAACAGGTGTCAAATATCATTTCAACTGTTAATAGATTCCTGAGCATGAAGTCTACAGTTAAACCTTTGTGGAACCAAGAGAAAAACAGATTTTGGATTTGTAACTGTGATGCAATGAAAGACTGTGAAATAACTGTAGCAAAAATATGTATAAAATTGGACGCAATTTTATGGAGAAAATGACATAAGCTGATTATCTGAAAAAGAAAATGAGGTTAGTGAAAAGAAAATACTAATTTTCCTTCAGCTTGTAACTCCCTTGTAGCTTATGGATTACTCTAACATGAAGAATGGGTCATATTCAATTAGAATTAGACATCACATTTAGGCCAGCAGATAGTGAATGAAAGTCTAGCTTATGAGCAGCTGTGTCCACAGATTTCCAGCGGTGATCGTGAAATGCCAGCCAGGTGGCAAACAGGAAAGGCGGCTCTGGCTGTCCTTCCAGTCGTTTACAACTGTGAGGACCTAGACTCTGCTGGGGGCATCCCAGGGCATGCGGGCCTGGAGCAGGCGGCTGGCCCCAGGAGCAGGTGTGACGTCTTTGCAGCAACGAGTCCGAAATTTAGGATATCCACCAGCCACTGGAGAACTCAGACTGAAGGAAATAAATGTATTTAGACAGTTTCACCCATGAGATCTGAGTTCTTCTGGTGTTGTGGTACGGGGTGAAGCAGAAAACAAAAGTCCAAAAATCTCTGTTAGTCCACTTTAACGGTGAATCAAGGTAAACTCAACAGAAAAGATTCAGCAGAATAAACACAGCTTCTGAGGAGAGACAGAAAGAGGCGTTTGGAGTTTGACTCCCATAAAGAAGTGAGCTCCCAGGAAAGAGTGATCTCTACTCAGATGTCAGCAAAACAGGAAAAACTTAACAAAAGACTGAACTAAGACAAAGTTAACACAGACAGAAACCCAGGCAAAAAGCAAATACTTCTGAACAGTTAGGGCAGTTCTGTCTATTTAACTGAGCCAAGTTTCCTGGGGGAAGCTGACTGACATAAAAAAAGAACCAATTGTCTTCCATTGCAGGAAGTTTGAATGAACTCTGGTCCAATAAGGAAGCAGTTCTTTGTCTGTAACCGACCAATAAAATGACAAAGGTGACATGGTTGGTGACAAGGCACAGCCTCCAAATTGACACAATAAAGTTTATTAACAACAATGTGAGTGAATGGTGGTGTGAGTGCAGGCTGGAACTGCCGGGAACTGAGCGAGACACCGTACGGCCTGGCAACCCTGGAGACACACAGAGAGAGGTGATTACTGAGCATCACGACTGGAGTTAAACAGTTACTGTGTGGCTTACTGTGGGCACAGATGGTGAAGTTCTCCGGTTCGGCGATACAGCCGTGGCCAGGGAGACAGTGCTCTTCAGACGGTGGTATTGTCCCGACAGGAGAGTGTAGAGGTTGGTGGTGAGGAGAGGAAGCTGGTAAGTCCACTGCCCGGGAGGAAGAGGAAGAGACTCCGCCGCCACGGACTCTGCCTGTGTACAGGGGACTAGTAGAAAGAGGTAAGTTGGCAATGGCGCTTACGTGGTGGGTTAGGTTGGATCTTCCCCGCGCAGGTGAGGGCTGGCTCGGCTGTGGTAGCTGAGACGATTCGGCCATGAAGCTCTCCTGGAGCACAGTGAGACATCTCCACACTGCCACTCCGGGCAGCGTGGAAGATATAGGCCCAGCCTAATGAGGATCAGGTGCACGTGCAGCTGCGGATAATGAGCAGAGCTGACCATGACAGTACTCCCCCCCCCAATGAGTGCCTCTTGGCGGTCGTTCCAGCCTACCTGGATGCGTCCAATGGAACTCCCTGATGAGATATTTATCGAGCACACAGGCAGGACGCACCAGGACCTGGCCTCCAAACCATAGCCCTCCCAGTTCACCAGGTATTGCAGCCCACAGCCCCAGTGGCAGACGTCCAGGATAGCAGTCACACCCTACGCCGGGCTGCTGTCGATCATCCTAGGGGGCGATGGAGACCTGAGAGAAGAACACAGGGGGCTGGAAGACACAGGTTTAACTTGCAACACATGAAATGTGGGACATATGCGGAGGGGGGGGGGGTCCAGCCGTACTGACACAGGGTTGATGATGTGAGAGATGGCGAACGGCTCAATAAACCGCTGCTGCATCTTCCTGCGCTCAGCCTTCAGATTAATGTTCTTTGTAGATAGCCAAACCTGCTGACCCTCCTGATACGCCGGAGCTGGGGTCCTATGACGATTTGCCACAGCAGTGTTGCGTTCGGCTGTACGATGTAGTGCAGCCCGAGTTGCCCTCCATGGACAACAACAGTGTCTCATGTGCGCCCGCACAGATGGCACGGTGATGTTGCCCTCCTCCTCGGGAAACAAAGGGGGCGAATACCCAAGAGAGGCTTGAAACGGGGACATACCTATGGCCAAAGAGACCATCAAATTGTGGGCATAATCGATCCATGGTAGGAAGGAACTCCATGCCGTTGAATTGGAAGAAGCCACACACCGCAGCACCGCCTCCAGCTCCTGACTTGCACGTTCGCACTGGCCATTGGACTGTGGATGGATTTCAGATGACAGGCTCACCTTGGCCCCAAGGGCGTTGCAAAAAGACCTCCATACCTGGGAAATAAATTGGGGCCTCCGGTCCGAGACGATGTCCGTGGGGATCCCATGAAGTCTCACCACATGTTGGACCAACAGGTTAGCTGTCTCCTTTGCTGTAGGCAGACCCAGAAGAGGAACAAAATGGGCTGCCTTGGAGAATCTGTCCACTAGGGTGAGAACCACGGTGTGATTGTTGGAAGGAGGGAGGCCGGTGACGAAATCCAATGCCACATGGGACCAGGGCCTGCCAGGAGCTGGAAGTGGGTGGAGCAACCCTGCTGGTGGGGACGATGGGGACTTCCCGGTGGCACACTGGGGACAGGCCCGTATGTACTCCCCGACATCCTTTTGAAGAGAGGGCCACTAGAACGAGTGTTGCAACAACTCCTCCATGCGTCGTCTTCCAGGATGGCAGGAAAACTTGGATGCGTGGGCCCATTGGATGACATCACCCCGAACGGCCGATGGCACAAACAACTTCCCCGCTGGCCCCCCACCCGGGTCCCTCTCCAACTCCTGGGGCCTCAGGACTCTTTCCTTAATCCCCCACGAGAAAGTGCCCACGACACAGGAGGTAGGAAGGATGGGATGGTTTTTAGCCTCCAGGGTGTCTGTGGCGAATTGCCTGGAGAGAGCGTCCGGTTTAGTATTCTTGGACCCAGGGCGGTATGTGATAGTAAAGTCGGATCGACCAAAGAAAAGAGACCAGCGGGCCTGACAGGCATTCAGGCGCTTGGCCGTCCTAAGGTACTCCAAATTGCGATGGTCTGTCCAAACCACGAACAGCTGCGAGAACCCCTCCAGCCAATGGCGCCACTCCTCCAGAGCCAGTTTGACGGCCAGCAACTCCCTGTCACCGATGCTATAATTCCGCTCCGCAGGGGATAATCGCTTGGAGAAAAAGGTACAAGGACGGACCTTCCCATCCGTCGGAGAATGTTGAGAAAGGACTGCCCCCACACCAGAATCCGAGGCATCCACCTCCACGAGGCACTGTAGGCTGGGATCCACCTGCACCAGGATCGGCGAATCAGAGAATTGCTTCTTCATGTCCACAAAGGCCGCAGCCGCCTCCTCCGACCACCGGAAGGGAACCTTCGTGGATGTAAGGCGCGTCAGGGGAAGGGCCAGGCTGCTGTAGTTCTTTATGAATTGGTGGTAGAAATTAGCAAATACCAGGAACTGCTGGAGCTGTTTCCTGGAGGACGGGACCGGCCACTCCACCACTGCCTTAATTTTGCCCGGATCTGGCAGGATCTCCTTATGAGAAATAATGAAGCCCAGGAAGGACATCTTGGACGTATGAAACTCACATTTCTCAGCCTTGACGAATAACTGGTTCTCTAGTAGCCGCTGAAGAACACGTCTCACGTGTACCCGGTGCTCCTCTAAGGAATGGGAGAAGATCAGAATGTCATCCAGGTAAACAAATACAAACACGTTCAGAAAATCCCTCAGAACATCATTGATGAGCTGCTGGAACACAGCAGGTGCATTGGTCTGACCAAATGGCATCACCAGATATTCAAAGTGACCACTAGGGGTACGGAAACCTGTCTTCCACTCGTCCCCCTCGCGGATCCGCACCAGATGGTAAGCGTTGCACTGTTACGAATGGCTCTTGGGAGCCATTAATAAGAGCCAAGGGCCAACCGGGGAGTTTGCGTAGTTTATTAATAAGGGAAGGAACAAAGGAAAAGAGCCTCGTGGGGCAAAACACAAATAATACAAAAGGTACAGTTACAAATAATGATGAGGGAGAAGAGAGGAGGGCTGGAGCGGACGTAAAGACTCCAGCCTAATCCACACCGAGAGAAGAGCGTGGATAATGTGAGGTCGCAGCCCTGAGCAATCAGGACCGCTCCCTTTTATAGCAGTTGACAGCGCCTCAGCTGATGAGAGGTAATTGGCCTCCAGCTGTCCCGTGGAGCTTGACAGCCGGTAGCACACTGAGATGCTGTCATAACAAAAGCTGGGCTGAGGAGGAGTATGGCCTGAGTGCGGATGACATTGGCGCACAGACCACAACAGGACCTCCCCCTCAAGGCCGGGCTCAGAACGGCCAGTAACACCCAAGCCCCCACCCCACCCCCACCCCCCCTAGGGTGGACGGATGGGGCGCAGGCCAGGAAGGTGTGAGTCAAAAAAAGAGGAGAGAGAAAAAAAACCACAACACTGACAGGGAACAAATGAAGCAATCACAGAGTACGGTGGGGATGAGAGAAAAAGCAAAACAAAACACAATACTCCATAAATGCCAACAATATATGGCCCAAACCCTAAAGAAAAAGGAGTGCAACAACAGGAGGGGGCCTAGAAAGAACACAAGGGCATACTAACAGAGATTTTTTTTTTTTGGACTTATTTTGTACCCGTAGGTAGATTTGTTCTGCAGTCCGGTGACAAGCCACCAGCTGCCGGTCGCTGCGTGCACAAGCGCCCCTTAACTCCCTAACCTGCATGTTTTGGCATGTGGGAGGAAACCGGAGAAATCCCGGAGTAAACCCACGCAAACACGGGGAGAACATGCAAACTCCACACAGATCACTGTTGGCTGGGGGCAGGGATCGAACCCACGATCTCATGATCCCTGCGATCCCCCGGCCGAGGGTAAAACTGTGCTGCCGCGGTGCTAACCACTGCGCCACCGTGCAGCCCAGAGATGAGATTATATGAAATCATAATACACCCGTACATCCACAAAATTACGAAGAAACAGAGGAGAAAAACACAGGGATGACAGGCACAATTACACAGTTCGGGGGGTCTCCCTGCCCCCAGCATCCAAACCGCCAACAGGGGTAATGGGAAGAATTCAGGCGGCCTACCCGAATCCCAGGCCAGAAAAAACAGTGCTTCAGGTGGCCGGATCAGGCCACCGAATAGAGAGTCCAATGGGTCGGGTGGCTGGCCCAGAGAGCCGAATGGGCGCGGCAGTCCTTCTGGCGGCCGACCCGCATCGCTCAGCCACCAGGGCCGCAGGGGAGAGAGAGGCAACGGCTTCCCGGTAGAGGGGAATAGCAAGGGCGAGCCAGGCCGAAAGTGAGGGGTCCATACGGCACCTGGTGGAGAAGGCTTGGGGGGATGAATAAGGTGAAGATGAGGACGGTGATGAAGATGGGGGAGAAGATGAGCCGGTCCTGTGTCCAGCGGCCTGGGATCTGCAGCTCCCTCACCGAACTTGGATCCAGCTGGTGCCGCACCCTCGTTGGACCCCGATTGGGTCACGGTTGCACCCACGACGGACCCCGATTGGGTCATGGTTGCACCCGCGTTGGACCCCGACTGGGTCGGCGCCACACCAGAACCGACCTCCAACCCTGAACCCAGAACCTCTGGCACAGCGGGCGAAAGCAGCTTCTCGCCGGCGACCCTGGGAGAAGGCTCGGGAGAGAGAGAAGAACCGGGATCAGGATCACCGGCAGCGCCAGAACCCAGCGAGACAAGCTCGGACGCAGCGGGTGGCTGCACCCAGCTCATCTCCCCAAGAGACAGGCAAAAATGCTCTAGAAAGGAAAAGAGAAAGACAATACAGAGCACTTGCCTGATCTCAGGTTCTGACGCCGTCTAGGACTCCGATGATCCGGGCTCAGAACGCAGGAGGTCGTCGTCAGGCTCCCACTCAGCTACGTCGGGCTCCGCAGCTGGCATGATGGTGTCCACAGCCTCTGGATCCTCCGGCACCAAAGCCCACGCCGACAGCCCGCACGGCATAGTGGCAGGGGACCCTCGACCCGCTGGACCGGACCGCTCATCCGTGGAGACCCGGGGACGCTTCCTCGTTGGTGCAGGTTCCACGCTGCAGTCCACTCTCCTCCTCCACCCACGAAGTGGCTGCGGGACTGGAAGCAGGCTCTCCAGAACCGCAGGCCCCCTCCTCATCCGGCGACGTTGGCCTGGCGTCGAGGACCGCTCAGCGGAGGGAGACACAGAGGATGCGGGATTAATCATTAAAGCCACAGCAGGTGGTGGGAGCTCGGGGGGCTGCGAACCCCGAACTCCACCCCCAGGAGTCTGACAAGGCAAATTACAATAATGAGAATATGGATGAGTTTGGACTTGCCTGTCTCCTGGAGGCTGGATGGTGCCTGCTGCGGCGGACGTTGCTCCTTCCTTCCCCCGCCGGACGGTGACAGAGGGCCCCCTGGGAGGACGACGGGCAGCCGCTCGAGAAGGTTCCGGGACGGGACTCGCCGAAACAGGACTCCAGAGATACACAGCAGCCGGGATAGGCGACGAGGAGGAGGGGGCGACAGCCGAGATGGGCCGGGCACAGAGCGCTGACAGGACAGCAGGAGAAGATGGCCCGGAGGAAGAGGCTGCGGGGAGTCCCCTCTGACGAGGCGCAGAAGTGGCAGCTGTGCGGGGAATTGAGCCCTTGCGGCGACCTGGAACTGGATCCGGATGGAATTCACGCTGAGGAGGGTTGTGGAGATGACGACGGTTTCTGGCAGAGGGCAAGGCGAAGGTGAGGTCCGGGAATCGCTGCTCCTGTGCGGAGACAGAGGCAAGGAGGTTGGCGAACTCAGGAAAGTCACTTAGCCCGGGATTCCTCTCCACCAGTCTGACTGCCGCCGCCACATGCTTCATAATTACAGAGGGATGCACAGCGGAGCGAGCAGCAGCCACTCGGTCCCAGATCTTGATTGCTGTCAGCTGCAGCTCCTCTGGGGGAATCCTGAGTGATGTCATGCTTGATGGGGAAAGACCTCTGGGTGGTGCGAACTCCCGGGTCGGAACGGAGGCAGGAGCGGGATCCCGAAGCAAGGGGCGACGATTCCTCCTCTTCGGCTTCCTGCCGGGATTTCCCTCCAGCCCACGGAGTATCTCACGCTGTGCGGCGATGTAATATCTCCCCGCACTGACTTCGGGGTGATTAACGAAGTGGGGGAGATGACTGAGGACATCCTCAGCCTGGTCCAGGTACCAGTGCACGTCGCTGCTGAAGTCGAGGAGGGAGGCGGTGATGAGGATTTCATCGACGCACTCAAGAGCGTCTGCGAGATCGTCGCTCTGACTCTGAGTGCAGGCCCTCCACGACGGCATGTCTCCAGCACGGTACCCAGACAGGTAGGAACAACAGTCCAATTTATGCAACACTCACGGTGGCCGGCAACTCACTGGCTGCGACCTACTGTTACGAATGGCTCTTGCGAGCCATTAATAAGAGCCAAGGGCCAACCAGTGAGTTTGCGTAGTTTATTAATAAGGGAAGGAACAAAGGAAAAGAGCCTCGTGGGGAAAAACACAAATAATACAAAAGGTACAGTTACAAATAATGATGAGGGAGAAGAGAGGAGGGCTGGAGCCGGACGTAGGGACTCCAGCCTAATCCACACCGAGAGAAGAGCGTGGATAATGTGAGGTCGCAGCCCTGAGCAATTAGGACCGCTCCCTTTTATAGTGGTTGACAGCACCTCAGCTGATGAGAGGTAATTGGCCTCCAGCAGTCCCGTGGAGCTTGACAGCCGGAAGCCCGCTGAGACACTGTCATAACAAAAGCCGGGCTGAGGAGGAGTATGGCCTGAGCGCGGATGACATCGGCACACAGACCATGACATGCGCAGATCCAACTTGGTAAAGCAGGAAGCCCCCTGGACAGAGTCAAAGGCAGAATTAAGCAACGGGAGGGTGTACTTATCCTTGATAGTAATATTATTCAACTCCCTGAAATCGATTCATGGTCTCAATGAGCCGTCCTTCTTTCCCACAAAGAAGAACCCCGCCCCCACCGCCGAAGAGGACGGGCAAGTGATGCCTGAGCTCAGGGACTCCTTGATGTACATGTCCATAGCCACCCGCTCCGGCGGGGAAAGGCTATACAGCCGGTTAGATGGGAGAGGAGCCCCCGGACGGAGGTTGATGGCACAATCATACGGTCGGTGGGGAGGAAGGGACAGGGCCCGGGACTTGCTGAACATGGCACCGAGATCATGATATTCAGGAGGCACCTTAGACAAGTCAGGAGGGGGATCGGAGGAAGCCCCTAGGGTCACTGAAAGTGAGCACGCCGCTGACTGCAGACAGGCGCTGAGGCAAAATGAACTCCACAATTTAATACTACCAGCACTCCAATCAATCGTCGGGTTATGGAGGTGTAGCCAGGGGTAGCCCAGGATGACCGGAGACGTCGATATGGGCAATGCAAAGAAGGATAGTTCCTCTCGATGATTACTAGATACTATAATGGAGACTGAAGCTGTCTGGTGGGATACTGTAGCCATGGGGGCATTAGACAACGCAATCAGCCGGAGCGGAGACTCAAGGGGAATGCAGCGAAGGCTCAAACGGGTTGCCAGGTCTCTGGACATAAAGCTTTGCTCAGCCCCGGAGTCGATGAAAGCCTATGTAGGTATCTGTGTGTTTGTGTATGAATCTAATGGAAAGAAGCAAACTGGATAGGGGATTAGACCGGGGTAACTCCGTGAGTCCCCCTACTCTGACGCACAGACTCCCCCTTTTGGCCGAAGCTGACACGACCCGACCTCATGCTCCCTGCTCCTGCAATAAAGGCACAACCCAAGCTCATGGCGACACTGTTTCTCTGCTGCAGATAGCCTAAAATGCCCCACCGTCATAAGCTCCGCGGGCGCTGAGGGTTCAGAGAATGGTAAAGACAATATTGAGGACTGAGGGGAGTGGCGAGATGGTTCCCCGGACCGTCCATAGGACCTACGTTCAGCCGCTCGCTTCCTCAGTGTATTATCCAGACTGATGTCCAGAGAAATGAGCTCGGATAATCTAGTTGGTTTCTCTAAAGGGACTAACTCATCCCGAAGGCTAGCACTGAGGCTCCTGATGAAAATACAGCAAAGAGAAGCGTCCTCCCAACCTACTTCAGTAGCCGCCACCCAGAAGTCTACGGCATAATCTGCCACCGCCCTAGACCCCTGCCTTAGATTTAATAGGCGGGTGGTGAGAATGCTATCTTGATCAGAATGATCAAACACTTCATTAAATTCACTAATGAATTGGCCAAAAGTAAGACTAGCGTAATTTGCCCTAGCCATTACCGCATAGGCCCAAGCTAGTGCTCTCCCCTCCAACAGATTAATAACATAACCGATCTTACTATGGTCGGAAGGAAAGTCCTCTGGCACTCGCTGAAACACCACCTCGCACTGGATAACGAACCCCCTGGCTTCACCCAACTTGCCGCTGAAACGGCTGGGAGTTGGTACGGAAGTAAGCCGAACAGGAGGGTTCTGCCTGAGCTGGTTAGCTGGAATGCTAGCGGGAGTCGAGGAGCTGCTGGCGACAGGTAAGGCCTGAGGAAAGGGCTGAGAATTAGTTAGTCTCTCCAACCGATCTGTGACACGAGTTAGCTGGTTTAGAATGGTCTGCTGCTGATAAACCAATTGATCAATTTGAATCTCCATGCGGTTGACATGGCGCACCAAAGCGCTGTCAGCTGGGTTGTTCGGGCGGAGATGTACTGACATGGTTGTTGACCCAGTGACGAGGCACAGACTTCAAATTGATACAATAAAGTTTATTAACAACAATGTGAGTGAATGGTGGTGTGAGTCCAGGCTGGAACTGCCGGGAACTGAGCGAGACATCGTACGGCCTGGCAACCCTGGAGACACACAGAGAGAGGTGATTACTGAGCATCACGACTGGAGTTAAACAGTTACTGTGTGGCTTACTGTGGGCACAGATGGTGAAGTTCTCCGGTTCGGCGTTACGGTCGTGGCCAGGGAGACAGTGCTCTTCAGACGGTGGTATTGTCCCGACAGGAGAGTGTAGAGGTTGGTGGTGAGGAGAGGAAGCTGGTAAGTCCACCGCCCGGGAGGAAGAGGAAGAGACTCCGCCGCCACGGACTCCGCCTGTGTACAGGGGACTAGTAGAAAGAGGTAAGTTGGCAATGGCGCTTACGTGGTGGGTTAGGTTGGATCTTCCCCGCGCAGGTGAGGGCTGGCTCGGCTGTGGCTCTGGTAGCTGAGACGATTCGGCCATGAAGCTCTCCTGGAGCGCAGTGAGACATCTCCGCACTGCCACACGGGCAGCGTGGAAGATATACTGTAGGCCCAGCCTAATGAGGATCAGGTGCACGTACAGCTGCGGATAATGAGCAGAGCGGACCATGACAAAAGGGGCGTCATCTTAACAGGGCGGCCTGGTGATTGGCTGTTACCCGTCAGATGACCGCCACAAAGTTTCAAAAGACATATATACATTTTCTATGAAATTCATTTTATATACTTAACCTTTTAACTGGCCACTTTTCATGGACAGGTCGCACGCCCCCAGTGGCCAAAATCCATTCAGAGCTTTCTGAGTAATGAAGGCCACTATCAAAGCAATCTGGGCCTTCATAACACCTCAGCAGTGCTACAGGCTGATTGCCTTCATGACACGCTACATTGATGCAGTAATTCATGCAAAAGGAACCCTGACCAAGTATTGAGTGCGTACATTCACATACTTTTCAGTCGACCAACATTTCTATTTAAAATCAGTTTTTACCTACACCAAGGGAAGAGGTAATGTTTTTGGAAGTGTTGGTTGGTCCATCTGACTTTTAGCAACATTACTCAGAAAGCTCTGAATGGATTTTGATGAAATTTTCAGGAAAGGTGTGTAATGGCACAGGGAACAGATGATTAGATTTTGGTGGTGATCCGGATCGCGATCTGGATCCAGGAATTTTTTGAAAATTATTTTATATATTAATATGGTGCTTTTCATGTACTGCCCCTTTAAGACGTGTCCACTGAGTTACGTGCATCGCCATGCCATAGTCATGATCTGAGAATGCATACCTCTGCCAAGCCCCTTATCTTCTCACATTGTGTTAGCAAGAATCCTCCAAAACTACTGAATGTATTTTGGATGAAATTTTCACCAGAGGTGGTCCTTGGCCTACAGAGGAACCCATAACATTTTGGTGATGATCCAAGAACGCATACCTCCACCAAGGCTCTTATCTTCTCACAGTGTGTTAGCAAGAATCCTCCAAAACAATACTGGATAGACTTTGAAGCAATTTTCACCTATCATGACTATAAATACCAAGGAAGCTTTAGAGCAGGGCAGACCACTTCAGATAAACACTCAGACACAAGAAGAAAGTTAAACACCACTTTAATAAAACCCCCAAAATACACAAACACGCCAACTTAATAAACATACACTTACGACACAACTAATGAAAATATGCAAACAATGCCAACTTAAATATAATGAAGACAGGTGCACGCTGGAGCCACATGTAGCCTGAAAGAGAGGAAAGGAGAGAAGGGTATTATAGACTGAGATTTATTAAGTGGGGAACAATAACTGAGGAGGCGAGTCTTACAACACAAGCAGAGAGCCCGGCAGTGAACTCCAGCATGGAACATAAAAGGGGTGAGA
Organism: Pholidichthys leucotaenia; assembly: GCA_020510985.1. Classification (NCBI taxonomy): domain Eukaryota; kingdom Metazoa; phylum Chordata; class Actinopteri; order Cichliformes; family Pholidichthyidae; genus Pholidichthys; species Pholidichthys leucotaenia. The sequence goes on along the minus strand of CM035846.1, from coordinate 212,655,069 downwards.
CTGGAGACTGCAGGGGAAGATGAGGATGAGGAAATGACTGGGTGACCTGGGTGAAGAAACTGTTGTCTTGAAAAGAGTTAATACAGGCAAGCGCACACAGCCCCGGAGACCCACCGCTGGAGTGGCAGCAAACCTGAGGAGAAGATGATACGGGAGGTAAGAAAACAGGGTAAAATAAATTTGCCAAACAACATGAACTGGAGTTGCTCTAGCAGCAATACCCAATGATCCAGCAGTGAGCTCTTCACACACTGGCTCTTAAATACACTGGTACATCAAGAAGCAGCAGGCGCACTGATGAGCTCCGGAACCGGGAAACACAGAAACAGAAAGGGAGGGGGAGCCTGATCATCACAGTGCGCCCCCCGCCCCAAGGGAAGCCTCCTGGCGACCCTCCGGGCTTCTGGGGATACGCCTGATGGAAGGCCCGTACCATGTCCTTGTTGTGGAAGTAGGACCTGGGCATCCATGACCTCTCCTCCGGTCCATAAACTTTCCAGTGGACCAGATATTGAAGACCCCAACCCCAACGGTGGACAGCCAAGATCAGAATCAGAATCAGAATCAGATTTATTGCCATTGTTTGTGTAGTACACAAACTAGGAATTTGTCTCGGTGCAATGCTGCAACATTAAACATGATAAAATAAAAGAAATAAACTATACATGCAATAAAGTGTAGAATAAGAATGAGTAATACTAGTCAGCAGTTTAAATATATTAGCGAGCAGCAGATAATGTGGAGAACCATATAGTGCAGTCGGTAATGCAAGAAGAAAACAGTGATGATTGACATGAGTCTGGTTGAGCTGCTGTACATAGTGCACGAGAGTTAATAAGTCACTTAGTGTTCAGCAGTCTGATGGCAGAGGGGAAGAAGCTGTTCATGTGACGGGAGGTTTTAGTCTGAATGGACCGAAGTCTTCTACCTGAGGGGAGAGGGGCAAACAGTACGTGACCAGGGTGTGAAGGATCGGCTATCATCCGGCCAGCACGCCTCCGGGTCCTGGAGATGTACAGATCCTGGAGAGATGGGAGCTTGCAGCCGATCACCTTCTCAGCAGTGCGCACGACGCGCTGCAGCCTTAGTCTGTCCCTGGCAGTGGCTCCTGCGTACCACACGGTTATGGAGGTGGTGAGGATGGACTCGATGATGGCTGTGTAGAACTGCACTAACATCTTGGTGGGTAGATTGAGCTTCCTCAGCTGCTGCAGGAAGAACATCCTCTGCTGGGCCTTTTTGATGAGGGAGCTGATGGTCGTCTCCCACTTGAGGTCCCTGGTGATGGTGGTGCCTAGGAAGCGGAAGGAATCAGCAGTGGTGATGGGAAAGCCTGTGAGGGTGAGGGGGGGCAGAGGGGTTGTGACTTTCCTGAAGTCCACAATCATCTCCACTGTCTTCAGAGCGTTCAGCTGCAGGTTGTTGTTGTTGTTGCACCAGGACGCCAGATGGGCCACCTCTCTCCTCAGCTTCAGTCTCTGTCTGTAAGTGGGAATGAGGTGGACCATCACGTGATCAGATAGTCCGAGCGCAGCGCGGGGAACAGCGCGATACGCGTCCTTCACTGTGGTGTAACAGTGATCCAGCGTGTTTTTTCCTCTGGTGGGGCATTTAATAAACTGTTTGTAGCGGGGGAGATCGTGGCTCAGATTGCTCTGGTTAAAGTCGCCAACCACAATAACCAGAGAGTCCGGAAAAGTGCGCTCCGTATGTTGGATATGATCCGCGAGCGCGCGCTGAGCTACACGCGCGTCCGCGTCGGGAGGGACGTACACAGCGGCGAGGATGAATGAAGCGAACTCCCGCAGGGAATAAAATGGCTTGCAGTTAATAAAAAGAAATTCCAGGGCGGGAGAACAGTGTTTGGAAATTACCGTTACATCAGAACACCAGCTGCTGTTGATGTAAAAGCAGACTCCACCTCCTGAGGATTTACCGGAGAGCTCTGTGTCACGATCAGCACGAAACAGCTGAAATCCCTCGAGGCGCAGCGCGCTGTCCGGTGTATTTTCCCTGAGCCAGGTCTCAGTAAAACAGAGGGCAGCCGAGGAAGAGAGGCCCTTAAAACGCATCAGCAGTCTCAATTCATCTACCTTGTTAGAGAGAGAGTTGGCATTGGACAGAAATATGCCAGGCAAAGCCGTGCGCGTGCCTCTCCTGCGGAGCCGAACGAGAGCGCCCGCTCGTCTTCCTCTCTTTCGCCGTCTCACTTTTCGAGCCAAGCAATGAACCAGATCGGCGGCAGGAGCTAAAAAAACTGGGATCGTCTGAACGGTGTAGGTGGTCTGGCCGTCGATGACCCGAGGAGGAGGAGGGAGGTCCGGAGGAGGGCACAGGGGGCTGGCGGAGAGGGGTTTGATCTGCGAGATGTGAAACGTCAAGTGAATGTGGAGAGCCGGGGGCAGATGCAGCCAAACGGTGACATCATTAATGATGCTGGAATTGGTATACTGGCCCAGATAGTGAGGAGACAGCTTCCGAGATTCTGTCTTCAACGTCACCTGTTTGGCGGATAACCAGACCTTCTGCCCCATGGTGTACTTCGGCCCTGGTGCACGTCTGCGGTTGGCATAGAGGTGGTTACGCTCGGACGAATGGAGAAGGGCGGCTCGACCTCCAAAGACGATGGCAACGGCACACGTGAACCTCCACCGATGGCACAGCAATCTCCCTCTCCACCATGGGCAGTAGCAGTGGTGTGTACTCTGCGGAAGCCTTGACGGGTGTCAGTCCAGTAACGGAGGAGATGGCAGTTTTAAGAGCGTACTCCACCCAGGTCAGATGGGAACTCCAGGTGGAAGGGTTGCAGGATGCCACACACCTCAGGGTGGCCTCCAAGGACTGGTTGGCACGCTCAACTTGACCATTGCTCTGCGGATGGTAACCGGAGGTGAGGCTGACGGTGGTACCCAGGGATCGGCAGAAGGCTTTCCACACCTGTCATGTAAAATGTGGCCCTCGGTCTGACACAATGTCTATCGGAATGCCATGTAGGCGGATGACGTGGAGTGAAAGTAGGTGGGCAGTCTCAGCAGCAGACGGGAGTTTAGGGAGGGGAACTAAATGAATGGCTTTGAAGAAACGGTCAGCAATGGTGAAAATGACTGTATTACCCTGAGATGGAGGGAGACCTGTAACAAAGTCTATGGCGATGTGGGACCAGGGGTGAGCAGGGACAGGGAGGGGATGGAGCAGACCAGTCGGGGGTATAGAGTCTGATTTATTGAAGACACATGTATGACAAGCCTTCACATAGTCCTTAACATCCTTTCTGAGAGACGGCCACCAAAATACACACTGCAGCAACTCAGTGCGGGGAATACCAGGATGACAAGAAAAGAAGGTGGTGTGCCCCCACTGGATGATGTCACTGCGCAGTGAGGAGGGCAAATACAATCTGTTGGGCGGGCCTCCCTCAGGGGTGGTTTCCACAGACTGGGCCTGCTGGACCCTCTGCTCAATATCCCAAGTGAGGGCTCCCAAAATACAAGAAGAGGGCAGGATAGTGTCGGGGGGGAGGCAGCAGCTGCAGAAGGGAGGACCGAGGAGGAGTCAGAGGAAAACTGATGTGAGAGAGTGTCAGGTTTAACATTGCAGGACCCTGGGCGGCATGTAATACAAAGATTAAATTTTAGGAAAAACAGGGCCCACCGAGCCTGCCGGGAATTCAACCGTCTGGCAGATCTGAGGTACTCTAAATTTTTGTGATCTGTCGAGACAGTCACCGGCTGACTCGCTCCCTCCAACCAGTGTCTCCACTCCTCCAGTGCCAATTTAATGGCCACCAGTTCACGGTCCCCTACATTGTAATTTCTGTCAGCTGGGGTCAGCCGGTGAGAGAAAAACGTGCATGGGTAGAGCTTCTGATCGGAGCCGGAATGCTATGAGAGCACAGCGCCCACCCCCGAATCAGAAGCATCCACCTCGACCACAAACTAAATTTCACTTTGAGTGCTGCAAAAGCCCATCTAGCGGCCTCAGACCACTTGAATGAGCTTTTGGTGGAAGTAAGCTGAGTGGCAGAGCGGTTTTGCTGTAATCACGGATGAACTGGCGGTAGAAGTTGGCAAAACCTAGGAAGAGTTGGAGCTCCTTTCTGGTTTGGGGAGTCAGCCAGTTTGCTACCGCCTGTATTTTAGCCGGGTTGGCCTTTAATGTGCCCCCGTCCACAGTAAACCCCAGAAAAGAAGTGGAGCGGGTGGAAAACTCACACTTCTCAGCTTTCACAAAAAGCTGATTCTCAAGCAGCCACTGCAGGACAGTGCGGATGTGAACTACATGTTCCTCCAGCACGCGAGAAAAAATCAAAATGTCATCTAAGTAAACAAAAACGAAATTGTTCACCATATCCCGAAGGACATCATTGATTAATCGCTGGAAGACAGCAGGGGTGTTGGTCAAGCCAAAAGGCATGACCAAATACTCAAATTGACCCTGATGTGTTTTAAACGCCGTCTTCCACTCATCCCCCTCGCGGATATGCACCAGGTGATGTGCATTCTGGAGATCGAGTTTAGTGTATACCTGTGCCTGTTGGAGGAGTTCAAAAGCCGACTTAATGAGCGGCCACGGTTACTTATCCTTAACGGTAATGGCGTTAAGCTTGCAATAATCAATGCACGGCTGCAGAAAACCCATCCTTTTTTCCCCACAAAAAAGAACCCCTCACCGAGAGGGACGGACGACGGACGAATAAGACCTGCTCTGAGGGAGTCTTTTATGTAGCTCTCCATCATCTCCCCCTCCGGCCCATATTAACTGTAGAACCGGCTGGATGGCTGCCGCGCACCCGGAAGGAGGTCAATGGCACAGTCATAGGACCGATGAGGTGGTAATGAAAGGGCCTTTGACTTGTTAAAGACCTCCCCTATGTCATGATAGACCTCGCCCATGTGGCTGAGATCCGTTGGCTCAGCCGGAGGGGAGGAGATAGGGAGAGAAGGCAAGCATGCGACTAAACAGTGACATGATGACAAACAAAGTGGGCTCTAGGAAGAAATAGAGCCCTGGGCCCAGTTGATTATAGGGTTATGTTTGTGAAGCCACGGATACCCCAGAATCATGGGAGCAGATGATTGCAGAAGCATAAAGAACTGGATAGTCTCGCGATGATTACCAGACAAAATGACCGAAAGGGGCTCAGTTTGTAAGGTAACTGTTGTGAGCCTACAACCAGACAGAACGTAAACGTAAACAGGTGTCGGGAGGTTCCTGGTGGGGATCTGAAATTCTTGGATCAAACCCTGATGAATGAAGTTTTGTTCCGTTCCAAAATCCACCAGAGTGGCGGTTTTACACTTGGCTTCCGGTAACTGGATGAGATCCAGAAGTGTAAAACAGCTGAGTGGATTTTGAGAAGAACCTCCCACCAGACCCCCTACGGTTACTGACGGGCCGGTTCTCTTGGCTGAATTCAATTCAATTCAATTCAACTTTATTTATATAGCACCATTTCACAACAACAGTCATCTCATAGCACTATCAACTGTAGGGGGAACTCCCACAGTTGCAGAAAGACCCCAGCAATTGGGGCATTCCAAAACCACGTGATCAGTGGCTCTGCAATACATGCAAGCCCCCACCTTTTTCCGGCATCGGCATTCCTCTGGAGTCAGATGCGTCCGCCCAGGTACCATCGGCTCCAGAGGTGATGCCATTACGGCAGCATGAGAGGGCGGGAGAACCGGTCGCGGAGCAGACAAGGAAGCAGCAGCCTTCTGCTCTCTCGTACGCTCCCGAAACTGGTTATCAAGGGCCACTGCCTGTGAAACCAGCTCATCTAGAGAGGAAGGGTTGACGCGGATAGCCAGTTTGTAGCGGAGACTGGCATGTAGACTCCAGAGGAAGACGCTACGTAGCGCAACATCATTCCACCTGGAGTCTGCCGTGATGATCTGGAACTCGACCGAGTAGTCGGCAACTGACAGACCTCCCTGCCGAAATCCCAGCAACAGGCTAGCAATGTTCCCCTCGCTCTCTGTGTGGTCAAACGCCCAGGTGAATTCCTGCCCAAACCCCTCGAATGTGTACTGGGCCCCTTCTGGACCGCTTAAGATGGACTGGGTCTACTTAAGTGTCCAGTCGCGAAGTAGCATGAACATAATTTTAGCCAAATCATCCTTATACTCCCCCTCCACCTGCTTAAAATACAACCGACAATGTAGCAGGAACCCTTTATATCCCCCCACCTCCCCTGCATAGGGGGCAGGCGAGGGAACGGAAATGGTCTTGCGGATAGGAGGAGCTGTCAGTGCAGCTGAAGCGGGAGGTAGAGCAGTCTCCCCAGGAAGTTGACACAAGTGCTCTGTGACAGTAGCCAATTGCTGAGTAATAGTTTGGAACTGTTTGGACAAAAACGTGACCTGGCGCGCCATGGCATCAAAACGCGAAAGTATTGACTGTTTACCTGAGGCAGCACCCGCTAAGCCTCAATCCTGGCTGAATCGTTCTGTCATGACTAAATACCAAGGAGGCTTAAGAGCATGGTAGACCACTTCAGATAAACACTCAGACACAAGAAGAAAGTTATACACCACTTTAATAAAACCCCAAAAATACATAAACACGCCAACTTAATAAACATACACTCACAACACAACTAATGAAAATATGCAAACAATGCCAACTTAAATATAACGAAGACAGGTGCACGCTGGAGCCACACGTAGCCTGAAAGAGAGGAAAGGAGAGAAGGGTATTAAAGACTGAGATTTATTAAGCGGGGAAAAATAACTGAGGAGGCAAGTCTTACAACACAAGTAGAGAGCCCGGCAGTGAACTCCAGCGTAGAACATAAAAGGGGTGAGACTGGAGACTGCAGGGGAAGATGAGGATGAGAAAATGACTGGGTGACCTGGATGAAGAAGCTGTTGTCTTGAAGAGAGTTAGTACAGGCAAGTGCGCACAGCCCCGGAGACCCACCGCTGGAGCGGCAGCAAACCTGAGGAGAAGATGATACGGGAGGTAAGACAACAGGGTAAAATAAATTTGCCAAACAACATGAATTGAAGTTGCTCTGGCAGCAATACCCAACAATCCAGCAGCGAGCTCTTCACACGCTGGCTCTTAAATAGTAATAATGGTAGATCAGGAAGCAGCAGGTGTGTCAATCACGCAGATGATGAGCTCCGGAGACGGGAAACACAGAAACAGGAAGGGAGAGGGGAAGCACGCTCGCTTGATTATCACATCACCAGAACTGGCTTGTGGCCTACACCCAAACCCCATTACATTTTGGAAGTGATGCATGAGGGACGGAAGGAGCCTTGGCAGAGGTATGTGCTCTCTGAGTGCTTTTCTAGTTTAAAATTAATTTTATGTAATATTCTTATTTTTTGAGAAACTGAATTTGGGGTTTTCATTAGCTATAAGTCACAACCATCAACATTAAAAGCAACACTTGAAATATATCACTCTGTGTGTAATGAATCTATTTAATATAGGAGTTTCATTTTTTTTTAATTGAATTACTGAAGTAAATCAACTTTTCGATGACATTCTAATTTATTGAGATGAACCTGTATATGAAGTGTGCATTGGGAAAAAAAATAATTATCTAGATTGAAATTAGATTTAAAAAAAAGATGAGATAAAAAGTTCAACTTGCCAGACTACTGTACAGCTGTGCTCGTCAATGTCAGACCTTTCTTAGCAGCCAATCAGAATTAAGGAAGGGTGGGACATAGGACACCGGTACAGGAAGACAACAATGGTAGGTGACGGACAGTGGAGAGGCTGAACTTTACTGCATCAAACAACCCGGTACTCTTTGATCTGACACTAGAAGGATATCATGATCAAAATTTGAAAGCAAATGCTTGGAGGAACATGTCTGCATCTGTTGGCGTGCCAGGTGAGCATTTGTGCCTTTGTCATGGTCATATTTCTTACAAGTTTGTTGCGGTAGATAATATGTATACTATGTGAATTTGTAGTTGATAACTGCAAAGAAATGGTATGATACCACTCTGTTGTGTAAACTGCTTAATAATTATGAACCTTGTCAGTAAACTGTAATGGAGAAGAGAGGAGAAAAAAAACTTGACATGTTAGGCTGGCCCAGGAAACACACACGCAGGCTCGGGTGAGATTTAAGAGTCTTTATTAACAACAGGTGTATGGATGCATGAGTGAGGGATGCAGATGTCTTGTTGGGGACTGAGGAGCACCGAGGGCAGAACAGGACACCGTGCAGCCAGGCAACCTTGCAGGAGTTTGGTGGCTGGTGTTGGGAAGGCGTGCTCCCGCCTGGAAGACAGCGCCCTGATCAGCACGACGGGGAGAAGACTGAAGAGGAATGTCGATGAGGGGGTATTTCCGCTGCCAGGAGGATCCACCTGTGCACAGGGGAAGAACTTGGAAAGCAGGTAAGAGGAAAACCTTACGTGCATGTGATGAGTAAAGCGCTGGCTGTGGGAGACAGACGAACGCAGTGCTTGATTGAGGAGGAGAGCTGACGGCTCCAGGCCGAGGCCCTGGGCAGAGCAGGCTAAATAGGAGCAGCCTGATGAAGCGCAGGTGTGCACGCAGCTGGAGCGGATGACAGGCGGGAGCGGGTTGTGACAAAAACTGACCCAAAAGATTCAATAAACCATGATGTTGATTTAAGGTGGAATTACCCAGCCCCAATGTATGGTCAATACAATTATGACAGTCTTGTTATTATTGTGTAGTCTTATAATGTAGTTATATTGTTTTTGCTGTCTGTTAATAATAATAATAATAATAATGGATTGCATTTATATAGCGCCTTTCATTAAAATTTTCAGGAAAGGTGTGTAATGGCACACTGAACAGATAAATTGAAAATAAAGATAAATTGAATCCTTATTTAAATCCTCCACCTGAACAACGAGAGCAAGTTTTTAGCCAAAGTCAAATTCCTTGTATGTGTTGTGCATACTTGGCCAATAAAGCTGATTCTGATTCTGATTCTGATAAGATTTTGGTGATGATCTCAAAATGCATACCTCCACCAAGGCTCTTATCTTTTCACAGAGTGTTAGCAACATACTCCAAAACTACTGGATGGATTTGGATGAAATTTTCACCAGAGGTGGTTCTTCGCCAAAAGATGAACTCATTAGATGTTGGCGGTGATCCATGAGTGCATACCTCCGCCAAGGCCCTATCTCGCAGTGTACATATGGATGGCGATATGGACGGACAAAGGGATGGAGGGGAGGACAAAGGGAGGGAGGGACAGAGCCTTGGCGGAGGTATGTGCCCTCTGAGTGCCCTCTAGTTTACAATAATGTTAGGTAAACTGGTTTTCTCCATTCAGCACAACCATTAAAGAAAGCAAACTGAACATGTTCTAAACTTATTCTGAGGTGAAGAAGTGTATGTGTTGGAATAAAATAACTGATTATGTGTATTGTGCTTATGCACACTCACTCCACCCCTACCCCCCAGTTTCCCCATGCACAACCCTCTCTAAATTTCACCCCAAGCTTTTCTGTAATGTTAGTAGCCCTGGGGTAGTGGCTCTTGATTTATGAATTACAAAGTCCTTAGATTTTTAAAGACAGAATATGAGATACCAATGAACATTAGCAAAACAGAGGATCAAGGACTGCATAGTTTTATAATAGGTTCCTTTATATTAAGAATGCATTTATCCCCCATTTACCTTAAAAAAAATTTGTCCACTTTTAGCAGTATTAAAAACAGGGAAATGCTGTCCCTGGACTTACAGCACAGCAAGTACGGTTTGGCATGAAGAAATATATTCTGAATAAATTTTTATCAAGCTCGTTCACCATGTGCCCCGTTGACAGCATTAACCTTCTGAGGACACCATGCTGCTTCGTCCAACATGCAATCTGTCAAAAAAATTGGACACTAAATTGCACACGCCTACAGCTGTGCGAAGGCCTCAAGCAGACAATGAGGGACACAATGGGCCTGGCTGTGCCATTAACTGAGAGGTTGTCATGCCAACGGTACAAAAAGCCCCACAGTCGGCTTAGGCAAAAGGTTTGGCCCTGAGGAGAATTCATAGAGAGCAAGAGCTCTGCTTGGAGCCCCTTCCTCCTCCTTACGGCATGTTACACCATTATTCATGCTAAAGGCTGCTGTCGAGGCTCACAGACTGGAGCAGTTCAGCTCTCAGTGTGTTCGAGCAGGGCGGCAGCATGGCAGAGGCTGGGTGTCAAGTTTTTGGGGTAGAAATCGACCATTGTGAAAGTGAACAGACAGTGGCTTTGTGTGGAGGAGTGTGACGACTGTTTGACCCCCGAACTGAAGCTGCAGGGCCGGTGCTCAGGCTGCCAAAGAATGTCTGCAAAGAAAACTTTTAAGTGAAATTATTGTCCAATAATTTGTTGCGATTAAATTACTATGCCAAGCAAAATATATTTTATAACAGTTTATAAAAGGAGTGATTATAGCACTGTTGTTTGTAAAATAAGATTAAAAATTATTTTTAAATGGTTGACATTAGACCTAAGTGTTTGTAACTATGCTACTATATCAGCGTGTTGCACTGATCTCTATAAAATACCTGGATAGCACATGCCCCATTAGCGAGTACAGAGTTGAGTGATGCCACCTGGCCACCATATTAGTACACCGAAAACACTCAGTGAGTCTATTGAGACTGAGTGGGTTTAATAATAAACAGTGCTGCTTTTACCTCAATAACTTCCCAAAGAATTAACAGATTTTGAACTTCTTGTTATGGAGACTCAGCTTATAATCTTGTGGAAATTATGAACTATAGAAATCGAGTTGACATTATGTTTAGCGGTCGTGGGAAGGCTGGATAATCATAAAAATCAAGCCAAGGCGAATAGTTCTGTGAGTAATGCATGCAGTAAGTGTGTTTAGGCATGTCGTCATAATAATAAATAAAAGTAATTCCTTGGCCAAGAAATTGTTAGATAAGAATGTCACAGATCTTTGGAAGGAGCTTAGACAGATTAGTAATAGTAAAACGTCTCTGCCCTGTACCTTGGAAGGCATTTCAGGTACAGAAAATATTGTGGATTTATGGCGGCAGCATTTTTATTCATTATTTAATTCAACTAAGGATGAAACTTATAAGGTAGGGGAAGTAGAAAGGGACGATTCGCTCCTGACTGACACTTATGCAGTGACCAAAGCCATTAGAGAGCTATCAGATAACAAAGCGAGTGGTTTAGACTGTATTTCTGCTGAGCATCTTAAATATGCTAGCTCAAGAATTGCTCCTCTTCTTGCAATCTGTTTCACCAGCTTCATGATTCAGGAGATGTTACCAGAATCATTATTGTCTGTTGTGTTGGTACCAGTCATTAAAGATAAAGCTGGCAAGCTGTGTAGCCTGGACAATTACAGGCCCATAGCTATAGCCAATATAATATCTAAAGTACTGGAAAGAATCATGTTTGAAAAATTAAATGTATTCATCAAATCTACTGATCATCAATTTGGATTTAAACCCCATCATGGAACAGATCTGTGCATATATGCTTTAAAAGAAATTATAAATAAGTATAGAAATCAAAATTCTTCAGTTTTTTTGTGTTTTATTGACGCCTCTAAGGCGTTTGATCGTGTTAATCACAGGATATTGTTTAGGAAAATGATTGACAGGGGGGTTCCCAAGTACTTAGTACGTATCCTGATTTACTGGTACGCACATCAGAAGATGCTGGTGAAATGGGGGAAGAGTCATTCATCCCCATTTGGTGTGAGCAGTGGTGTCAGACAGGGCAGTATATTGTCCCCTATATTTGCTTCGTTTGCTTCATTCGTATTGATCGCTGTGTATGCCCCTCCCGACGCGGACGCGCGCGAGGCTCAGCGCGCGCTCGCAGATCACATCCAACTTGCGGAGCGGACTTTCCCGGACTCCCTGGTTATTGTGGTTGGTGACTTTAACCAGAGCAATCTGAGTCACGAGCTCCCCCGATACAAACAGTTTATTAAATGTCCAACCAGAGGTGAGAATACACTGGATCACTGTTACACTACAGTGAAGGACGCGTATCGCGCTGTTCCCCGCGCTGCGCTCGGACTATCTGATCATGTGATGGTCCACCTCATCCCCACATACAGACAGAGACTGAAGCTCACTAAACCTGTTGTGACCACCAGGAAGAAATTGACCAGTGAAGCTGGAGAGAAACTGAACACATGCATGGAAATAACTGACTGGGACATGTTTAAAGGAGCCACACATGATCTTAATGAGTACACAGACACTGTGAACTCATACATCAACTTTTGTGAGGAGAGCATTCTTCCATCGCGCACCAGGGTGAGGTACTCTAATGATAAGCCCTGGTTCACTGCCAAGCTCAGACAGATCAGGAAGGAGAAGGAAGCAGCGTTGAAAAGTGGAGACAGGGACTGCTACAGGGAGGTTAAATATCGGTTTAACAGAGAGCTGAAGAGAGCTAAATCTGTGTATTCTGAGAGACTCCAGCAGCAGTTCACTGCTAATGACTCGGCTTCTGTGTGGAGAGGACTGAGACAAATCACCAACTATCGGCCTCAGGCTTCTAAAGGTCAGGATGACAAAGCCCTTTGTCAAAAACTGTCCCAACATTACGCCCGTTTTGACACCTCGTCAGCTGTGTCCAACTCCCCCCCTCCACCCAGCTCCACTGCCTCCTCGGCTGCTAATTCATCAAAAGCGGTCCCCCCTCCCCCCCCCCTGCCCTTGTCATCAGTGAGCAGGACGTGCACAGACAGTTCTCCAGACTGAACCCACGCAAGGCCCCCGGTCCGGACGGCGTGTCTCCCTCCACCCTGAGACACTGTGCGAAACAGCTGGCTCCTGTCTTCACAGACATTTTTAACACCTCCCTTAAGCTATGCCACGTGCCGACCTGCCTCAAATCCTCCACCATCATCCCTGTCCCCAAGAAGCCACGGATTACTGGACTTAACGACTACAGACCTGTACCGCTCACCTCTGTAGTCATGAAGTCCTTTGAGCACCTGGTCCTGTCCCACCTCAAGTCCATCACCACTCCCCTCCTGGACCCGCTGCAGTTTGCCTACCGTGCCAACAGGTCTGTGGACGACGCAGTCAACCTGGCCCTCCACTCCATCCTGCAGCACCTGGACTCCCCGGGAACCTATGCCAGGATCCTGTTTGTGGACTTCAGCTCTGCATTCAACACCATCCGCCCCGCTCTGCTCCAGGACAAGCTGTCCCTGCTCGGCGTGCCTGACTCCCTCTGCAGGTGGATCACCGACTTCCTGACGGACCGGAGGTAGCATGTGCGGCTGGGGAAGTCTGTCTCAGACTCTGTTAGCATCAGCATCGGATCACCCCAGGGCTGTGTACTTTCCCCCCTACTCTTCTCCCTTTATACCAACTTCTGCACCTCCACCCACCAGTCTGTTAAGCTGATCAAGTTTGTGGACGACACCACCCTCATCGGGCTCATCTCCAACGGCGATGAGTCCGTCTACAGGAGAGAGGTGGCCCAGCTGGTGTCCTGGTGCAGCCACAACAACCTGCAGCTGAACGCTCTGAAGACAGCGGAGATGATTGTGGACTTCAGGAAAGTCACAACCCCCCTGCCCCCCCTCACCATCACAGGCTCTTCCATCACCATTGCAGATTCCTTCCGCTTCTTGGGCACCACCATCACCCGGGACCTCAAATGGGAGCCAACCATCAGCTCCCTCATCAAAAAGGCCCAGCAGAGGATGTTCTTTCTGCGGCAGCTGAGGAAGCTCAAGCTACCCACCAAGATGTTAGTGCAGTTCTACACAGCCATCATCGAGTCCATCCTCACCTCCTCCATAACCGTGTGGTACGCAGGAGCCACTGCCAGGGACAGACTAAGGCTGCAGCGCGTCGTGCGCACTGCTGAGAAGGTGATCGGCTGCAAGCTCCCATCTCTCCAGGATCTGTACATCTCCAGGACCCGGAGGCGTGCTGGCCGGATCATAGCCGATCCTTCACACTCTGGTCACGTACTGTTTGCCACCCTCCCCTCAGGTAGAAGACTTCGGTCCATTCAGACTAAAACCTCCCGGCACATGAACAGCTTTTTCCCCTCTGCCATCAGACTGCTGAACATTAAGTGACTTATTGACTCTCGTGCACTATATACAGCAGCTCAACCAGACTTATGCCATTCATCACTGTTTTTCTGTTGCATTATCGACTGCACTATGTGGTACTTCACATTATCTGCTACTTGCTAATTTATTTAAAACTGCTGTGACTAGTATTACTCATTATTATTATTATTATTATTATTATTATTACTTATTATTCTACACTTATTGCATGGTTTTAGTCTTTAAGTTTTTTAGTTTATCTCTTTATCTTATCATGTTTTAATGTTGCAGCATTGCACCGAGACAAATTCCTAGTTTGTGTACTACATGAACAATGGCAATAAATCTGATTCTGATTCTGATTCTGATTCTATTTAATCTTTATATAGATGAGTTGTCAAAACAACTGAATGCCTGTAAAACTGGGTGTTTAATAGGGAATAAGTTAGTGAATCATTTTATGTATGCTGATGATCTAGTTATTCTCAGTCCAAGTAGTGCTGGTCTTCAGGAGTTATTAAGAGTGTGTACTGCTTATGGAGAGGAAAATGACATAAAATATAATACAAATAAGAGTTGTGTGCTAATTTGCCGCACTAGAGAAGATTTGTTAATGAAATTCCCTGTCTTTGAATTGGCAGGCAGGGAATTAATTGTCAGGGATAAAATTAAATATCTGGGACATTTTATTAATGATAGAATGACTGATGATGATGATATTTTCAGACAACGCTGCAAAATCTACATGCAAGCAAATATTCTTGCACACAGGTTTGGTTTTTGTTCAGATGAGGTGAAACTGGTTCTTTTTAAAACCTATTGTACACCTTTATACACTGCTCATTTATGGATAAATTATAGGAAACAAAGTATGCAGAAATTACAGGTTGCTTACAATGATGCTTTAAGAATTTTACTTAAAAAGCCTTGATGGTGCAGTGCTTCCGAGTTATTTGTCTCATCACGTGTAAATACACTGCATGCAGTAATAAGGAATCTTATGTATAAATTCATCTGTCGGCTTGATGTATCTAGAAATGAAATCATTCAAGTCATATCTAGCATTAAGCTCAGTTCTATTCGCTGTCAGTCACAGTTTAGAAGACACTGGTACAGTAGTCTTTTTAAGTCTTTTTAAAGTCTGTACTGTTTTTGTACTTCTTTTAGTAGTTGTGTCTTATTGTTTTGTAACTTTTTGATTGTTTTTCTTATTAACTGTTTCAACTGTCTTGTTTTATTTTATTTATTTTATTTTATTTTATTTTTGATGGACCATGAGTCTGGAATAAAGTCTTTGATTGATTGATTCATTGATTGATTGAATAGTCCTAATGATAGTCCTATATGAGTAAACTAAAATATCATGCAGTACTTTAATTTTGCTATTCAGTGCTTAGGCCCAATCTAATTTGCAAAATATAAGATCATAACCTTTTTACAAAGGTCCCATTTAAACTGAAGTAAAAATTTGAGAAAAAAGGCCTTACATATTTTTTGTGATGATGTACAGTAGATCTAGCCCTTGCTATACATAGCCTACTTAACTAGTATAGACTAACCATATATTGAAATAATTTGTTACACTGTGATGAATAGGCCCAAATGGAATAAAACTTAAGGCTTAATGCCAATTCTTATATAATTATCTTCATCAATTTTAGGATTTTGATACAAAACATGACAGCTTCCCTCCTGCTTACACATCCTGGACTTGGGACTGGGCAATGGTGCAGTTAATGGTTTATTTGTTTATTTATTAGGAAAACCATTAGCTTCCACCAAAGCAGTTGCTAGTCTTCATGGGGTCCTCAGTTAAAAAAAACAATGAAATATTAACATGAATATACATAAGCATACAATACAAACACAGCAAGACAATCACCGATTTACAAGAAGAAAATTAAATAACCAAATAAAGATGGCAAACCATATAAGTAAAGGAAAACCATATTG
Organism: Pholidichthys leucotaenia; assembly: GCA_020510985.1. Classification (NCBI taxonomy): domain Eukaryota; kingdom Metazoa; phylum Chordata; class Actinopteri; order Cichliformes; family Pholidichthyidae; genus Pholidichthys; species Pholidichthys leucotaenia. The sequence goes on along the minus strand of CM035846.1, from coordinate 212,639,106 downwards.
TAACGTCGGGGCTGTGAGGAAGGGGCGGGGGTTCTCCCGGCATGCTTTGTGCCGTGGAGGATTCAAATACTGTTATTATCCATGTGTTCTAAGTGTTATTGCTGTGCCATTATAACTGTGTGATAAGACCTGTTGTGATAGCATTGTTTTCCCTGTGTGTGATAGATCATGTGTCTGTGTCACCCTGAGTGAGATGAGGGTCTGAGTGAATGACCTCCCCTCCGTTCTGTGTAGTGAGTGAGTGAGAAATAAATGCCTGTTGCATCACAAATCCTCTCTCATTATTTCTGTGAACCCATGAAATGTCACACTGGTGTCAGAAGTGGGATTATTGAGAGATGGAAGCGAGGATCAAGGCAGAGATTTGGCGGCTCGAGCAGCTCATCACCCAAATAGAGACGGAGATGAACTATGCAGCAGACACGCCAGCCCCCAGAGATGCTGGCCGTGACGAATGGTGAAGAGGACCAGAAGGAGAAACCGTACTCCGCTTTCAGAAAGAGCAAGCGTGCCCATCTTCTGCCTTTTTCAAGGCAGGGCAGGGGACGCCAATGGGGGAACTATGAGCTGGCAATCCCACTGCAACCGAGGGCAGCGACTGACAGGGTGGTGACAGTCCCACCGACCCGTCAACCAGTGAAACTTCCCCGCTTTTGTGGCAAAACCCTGCTGGATGATTACCTGGTCCAGATCGAACTGGCCACTGTGCTGAATGGCTGGACATTGGAAGAGACAGCTGTGCAGGTCGCGCTGGCTCTGGGAGGTGGAGCTCTTTGCACGTTGTCTGATCTCTGGCTTGAAGAATGGCACAGCTGGCCAGCGCTACAAGGAGCACTGCGGAGGCAATTTGGGAGAGAGACCCATGCTGATCACGCCCGGGAACAGCTAGCCAGCTGCCGGCGGGACAACCGGGAAAGCCTGGGAGCCTATGCAGCGGATGTGCAGCTGCTGACACAGTGTGACTACCCAGATTTCGAGCCAGAGGTGGTGGAGAAGCCCGCTCTACAGAACTTCATCCGTGGACTCCGCGCAGCCCGGCTCCAGGAACACATCCAGATCCATGCAGCAAGCAGCTGGGAGATGGCCGTGGCAGAAGCGAAGAGGGTGGAGCCGACAATGGATTATGCAGCTGACGAGTCATCACCGAGGCAGAGAGCTTTTCAAGCCACAGCTGAGAGTGAGGACGAGGAGGAATAGGAATTATGCCGGACCACAGCTGTGTTGTCAGCGAGAGTACAACAATGACGGCACGAGGAGGGATGCTTCCGTTGTGGAGAACCAGGACACACTGCACGCTACTGCCCTGCACCCACCCCACAACAAGAAGCCAAGGAGGCCCTTGGCGCACAGCAGCTTCTGTCATGGTCTGAGCGCTGATATCGTCCGCGCTCGGGTCATGCAGTATTTTCCTCCCGTTCTGTGTTAGTTTTCCTTATGGCCTTCCCGGGCTCTTATTCTGACAGCGTCTCTGCGGGACTTCCGGCTGTCAGAGCCGAGCTCCACAGTGACAGCCGATTGTCATTCCACTGATGACGTCCTCATCAGCTGGTTAATCCTCTAGCCCTATTTAAGGGAGCAGCTATGGTTACTCCGGGCTGCGACCTCACACGCATAATGCTGGTCTCCCCAGTGTTCGGCTGGAGTCCCTATTCCCCGGCTCCAGTCATGCTCGTGTTCTCCTTATTCTCAGTAAGTTACTCCCGTTATCCTGAGTGTATTATTAATGTGCCTTTGCTGTAGCCGTTATTTGTGTTTTGCCCCACGTGGCTCATTATTTTGTAGTCGTGTATAGTGTGTCTTCCTCTAATAAATATGCAAACTCATTGGCTGCCTATAGCGTCTCATTAGTGGTCCGCGAGGACCACCCATGACAGCTTCGGAACAAGCAGGATGGAGATTCTGTCATCTCCCAGGTCCGGCAGTGGCTGGACACAGACATGTGGCCCACCTGGAAGGCTGTGGCTGTGCTGGACCCCGAGACCAAGGCCCTGTATTCCCAGTGGTCCAACTTCTGCTGTCACAAGGATGTTGTCTATTGGCGGTGCCAGTCTCCAGCTGGGCAGCGTCACGTCTGGCAGCTGCTCGTACCCTGACGGCTCCACTCCAAGGTGCTCCAGTTGGTCCATGGGTCAGTGGGGGCGGGCCACTTCAGGGCGAGGAAGACTTTGCAGCGTCTTTGGACCCGATTCTACTGGCTGGGGTGTCATCGGGACGTGAAGCGCCATGTCCACCGCTGTGCCACCTGCACGGCTCAGAGAGGACAGACACAGCAATCCCACGCCCCCCTGCAGCAGTATGAGATGGATGGCAACCCAGGGTTGAATTATTCATTCCGCTCGAGAGGACGACTCCACACGGTACCCAAACTGGCTCGGGAGACCCCAGTAGTGGCGGGGAGTCGACAGGAGCGAGCGTACGAATTCCGCTGCCAGGGGAGTGACTTTGCTGGACTTGTTCTGCCCAGAGCGGAAAGAGGGACTGGCAGCAGGGACGGAGAGCCACTTGTCGGGACCGTGCATGCTGGTCGCCGACAACGGCGGCCGCCCCGACGGATTTGTATTGGAGTTTTGAGTTGCACTTTTTATTCTGGGGACAGAAACCAGTCCGGGGGGGGGGGGGGGGGGGGTAAGCAGTGTAACGTTGGGGCTGTGAGGAAGGAAGGGGCGGGGATACTCCCGGCATGCTTTGCACCCCCGAGGATTCAAATACTGTTATTATCCATGTGTTTTAAGTGTTATTGCTGTGCCATTATAACTGTGTGATAAGACCTGTTGTGATAGCATTGTTTTCCCTGTGTGATCATGTGTCTGTGTCACCCTGAGTGAGATGAGGGTCTGTGTGAACGGTCTCCCCTCTGTTCTGTGTAGTGAGTGAGAAATAAATGCCTGTTGCATCACAATCCTCTCTCATTATTTGTGTGAACCCATGAAATGTCACAATACATAAACTCTATAAATGAGTAAAAGTAAATAAATATTCCATACAATTCAGACATCAATAAGTTGCTTAATTAATGGTATTTTGTCCAAAAAATGTTTTCAAACATTTTTTAAAAGCATGAATACAAGTTAGAACTCTAATATGATTAAGTAATTTGTTCCATTCTATAAAAGCTCTATAAAAATAAGAGCATTTTAAAAAAATTTGTATTCAGTCGGGGAAGAAGTAAATTTCCCCTACTAGCCCAACGAGTGGGATATCTATATAGCTGAGATTCCATTAAAAAGGGTATGAATGCCGGAAGAGAGGTTAATAAAAGGACTTTCTTTAAAAACAACATGAGGCCTAAATGGAGCTACGGCAAGTCTCAACTGAGAGCCACTGTAGCCTTCTGTGCATTTCATATATTAGAACAACATGAGCAGTGTAAAACTAGTCTAGCAGCCTTATTCTGAAGTTGTAAGCAATTAATATCATTCTTATTGGCGACAGACCATATAACTGAACAATAATTTAATGAGATAAGACTAATGAAGAAACAACTGTCTTCATCAAAGAGGATGAAACAAAATCTGAACATTTTCTGTAAACAGCGATACTCCTGCCCATTCTCACAATTATAGTGTCTATATGTGGTGACCATGATAGATTCTGATCTATTATGACACCAAGTAGTTTATACTGCTTCACCTGTTCCAAGCTGACTCCATGCACAGATAAACTCAATCTCGGATTTCTAGCTACACTCATTTCACTACCAATAAGCATAGACTTGGTTTTAAAAAAGTTTAAAATCATATTATTCTTACTGATCCAATCTAGTACAACTAATAAATCCTGTTGAAGAACGTTTGTTAAAACGTCTATATCATTAGATGAATAAAACACAGTTGACTCATCAGCGTACATAACTACAGATAATTGTTTTAACGTCCGGCCATGCGCACAGTGGAGTTATGGTCTGAGGAGACAATGGACACTCTAAAAGGCTGTTTTGAAGCCACCGCCTGGAAGCAGCTCTGCGATCCACATGGTGAGGACATCGATGGCCTCATTCACACCTTCACGGACTACCTCAGCTTCTGTGTGGACAAATCCGTTCCCACCAAGACCATACGGTGTTGCTCAAACAACAAACCCTGGATCAACCCTGAGATTAAAACACTTCTGAGAGAGAAGAAGGGGATCTTCAGGTCGGGGAACAGGGAGATGTTGAAGTCCGTACAGAGGGAGCTGAGGAGAAAGATCAGAGAAGGCAAGGACAGCTTCAGGAAGAAGATGGAGGACAAGTTGCAACAGAGCGACATCAGCGGGGTCTGGAGAAACCTTAAAACCATCTCTGGGCTCCAGAATACCTCCCCCCAGGCCACGGGGGGCAGGGAGTGGGCGAACAACCTGAATCTGTTTTTCAATAGGTTTGACCAACCGCCCTCCCCCCTGACTGCACAACAACCACTGCTGCCTCTAAAGAAATCAAGTCCTGCTGCCCACTCCACCAACACCCCCCCACTCCCAACACACAGCCCCCCATCCTGACCCTGACCAGGACCCAGGTGAGGACGGAGCTGAGGAAGATCAAGGCGAGGAAGGCGTCGGGACCGGACGGCATCAGCGCAAAGCTCCTCAAGTCCTGTGCAGACCAGCTGTGTGGGATTGTGACGTACATCTTCAACCTGAGCCTGAAGCTGGAGAGGGTACCACAGCTGTGGAAAACATCTTGTGTGGTACCTGTACCAAAAACTTCCCACCCCAAAGACCTGAACAGCTACAGACCGGTGGCCTTGACGTCCCACTTGATGAAGACCCTGGAGAGACTGCTCCTTGCTCACCTCCGCCCCCTGGTGGAACCAGCGATGGATCCACTCCAGTTCGCCTACCAGCATGGCATTGGGGTGGAGGATGCGGTGATCTTCCTCCTTCACCGTTCTCTGTCCCACCTGGAGAAGCCCGGGAATATGGTGAGGATCATGTTCTTTGACTTCTCCAGTGCTTTCAACACCATCCAACCGATGATCCTGAAGGACAAGCTGCTGCGCGCAGGGGTGGACCAGCACCTGTCATCATGGATCCTGGACTACCTCACGAATCGGCCTCAGTTTGTGAGAACCCGGGACTGTGTGTCCGACACGATCATCAGTAGCACGGGGGCCCCCCAGGGAACGGTGCTGGCTCCCTTCCTGTTCACTCTTTATACTGCGGACTTCTCACACAACACAACACATTGCCATCTACAGAAGTTCTCTGATGTCTCTGCGATCGTTGGCCTCATCTCCAATGGAGATGAAGCTGAGTACAGAGGGCTTATCCAGGACTTCGTGGACTGGTGCCATCGGAACTGCCTCCAGATCAACGCGAGGAAAACTAAGGAGCTGGTGGTGGACTGCCGCAGGCATGGGCAGCCCCTCACAGCACCAGTAAATATACAGGGAACAGACATTGAGATGGTGACATCCTATAAGTACCTGGGTGTTCATCTGAACAATAAACTAGACTGGTCACACAATACTGACGCACTCTACAAGAAGGGACAGCGCAGGCTGTTCCTGCTGAGGAGACTCAGGTCTTTTGGTGTACAAGGGGCGCTGCTGAAGACATTCTATGACACGGTGGTGGCATCAGCCATCACTTTTGGAGTGGTCTGCTGGGGCAGTGGCATTACTGCAGCCGATAGGAAGAGACTGAACAAACTGATTAAGAAAGCTAGCTCTGTCCTGGGGCAGCGCCTTGATCCGGTGGAGGAGATAGGAGAGAGAAGGACGGTGGCTAAACTGTCATCTCTGCTGGAGTCCGAGTTCCACCGTATGCAGGACATACTGAATGCACTGAGGAGCTCATTTAGCAGCAGACTACATCATCCCAGGTGCACAACCGAGAGGTTTCATAGGTCCTTCCTACCAACGGCTGTCAGACTGTACAACCTAAGCAGGGCTGCTCGCAGAGATAGCAAAAAGACGTAACAAACTAATAGTTTTTTGAATGCAAAAGATGCAATAGACTTACACAATGGTCCCCTCCGGCATACAACTAGGAAAATACCGGTCACTATGGAGGGTGAGAATATGTATGGGCACATAATCATACCATGTAGGATAACTAAGTAGACGGTTATGCTGTTTCATCCCATCTAGCAACAATGCTCTGCACTGTGTGTGTTTATATATTTACATATTTATTCCATCTAGCTACAATGCTCAGCACTGGGTGTGTTTATATTTATATATCTATATATTTATTCCATCTAGCCACAATGCTCCGCACTGTGTTTTTATATATCTACATATTATTCCATCTAGCTACATTGCTCCGCACTGTGTGTGTTTATATACTTACATATTTATTCCACCTAGCTACAATGCTCTGCACTGTGTGTTTATATATTCATATATTTATTCCATTCAGCTACAATGCTCTGCACTGTGTGTCTGTGTGTGTGTGTATATATATATTTTATAGTAATATGTACATATGTATATTAGCTGCTCTTGCTTGCTTGTTTTTTTCTTGCCTTCTGATTGTTGCTCTGAGTGTTGCTATCCCTGTGCTGTTGCAATCCTGGAATTTCCCCGTTGTGGGACTAATAAAGGCTTATCTTATCTTAATATACACTACCGTTCAAAAGTTTGGGGTCACTTAGAAATTTCCTTATTTTTGAAAGAAAAGCACTTTTTTTCAATGAAAATAACTTTAAACTAATCAGAAATACACTCTATACATTGCTAATGTGGTAAATGACTATTATAGCTGCAAATGTCTGGTTTTTGGTGCAATATCTGCATAGGTCTATAGAGGCCCATTTCCAGCAACTATCACTCCAGTGTTCTAATGGTACAATGTGTTTGCTCATTGCATCAGAAGGCTAATGGATGATTAAAAAACCCTTGTGCAATCATGTTAGGTCTGCAATGCTGTAATTGCTGCAAATGGAGGATTCTTTGACGAAAGCAAAGTTTGAAGGAAAAAATTATTATTTCAAATACAAATCATTATTTCTAACCTTGTCAATGTCTTGACTATATTTTCTATTAATTTTACAACTCATGGTGGTAAATAAGTGTGACTTTTCATGGAAAACACAAAATAATTGTCTGGGTGACCCCAAACTTTTGAACGGTAGTGTACATGGTAGGTCATTAGTAACTAGAAAAGCACTCGGAGAGCGCAGACCTCCGCCAAGCGCCACAGTTCCCCCCATACAGTGTTTATTTTTTTTTCATCCTGTATTTTTTTTTCCAAGTATTCTGATGATTTTTTGGCAGAGTTACATGCACAAAAAAAAAATATTGAAAAAATATTGAAAATGGCCTTATCTCACAATGTTAAATTAAAAAAAAAAAAGTATCCTTTAAAAAATTCCTGGATCCAGACAGTGATCCGGATCACCACCAAAATGTATTCATCTGTAGGATACCCCATTTCTGACAATCTCTGAAAATTTCATGAAAATCCATCCATAACTTTTTGAGTTATCTTGCTAACAAACAAACAAACAAACAAACAAACAAACAGACAAACCAATGCCAATGAAAACATAACCTCCTTGGCGGAGGTAAAAATTGAATAAAGAAGCGGACCAAGACAGCTTCCTTGTGGAACACCACAGTTTGTATAGTAGTCATCAGAAAAACTACCATTATAATAAACTTCTTGGCTTCTACCAGACAAATAACTTCCCATCCATAGAAGCAGTATTTCAGAGAAACCATAACGTTTTAGTTTACTTAGTAACAGGCTCTGATTTATCAAATCAAATGCAGCACTGAAATCCAAGAATATGGCAGCAATTAATTTACCTCTATCATGAGCAGTACATGTGCATTCATCTTCTTCTGCTTAATCCTTTTTGGGTCGCGGGGGGGCTGGAGCCTATCCCAGCATCTTTTGGGCGAGAGGCAGGGTACACCCTGAACAGATCGCCAGTCCATCGCAGGGCCAACACAGAGAGACAGACAACCATTCACTCTCACAGTCATACTTAAGGACAATTTAGAATCCCCAGTTGATGCCAATTAACCTAACTTGCATGTTTTTGGCATGTGGGAGGAAACCGGAGAATGTGCATCTCACTAAATTAGAACATCATCAAAAAGTTGATTTATTTCAGTAATTCATAAAATGAAACTCATATTTTATATAGATTCATTACAGACAGAGTGACATAAGTCCGGACCCAGGGAACACGCACACAGGCTCAAGCAAGATTCAATAACTTTATTAAACAATAATGAGTGTTTGAGTGAGTGTGCGCGGGGTGTAATGTAGTGCTGGAGGATGGGGTGCATCGAGGGCAGAGAGGAGCGCCGTACAGCCAGGCAACCCTAAGGGCAGAGCACACACAAAGGTTAGCTGCGGGCAAACACCCAGTGGAATGGATATTAATTCTGGTGCTTACTTGCAGGTGGTAAGGTGGCTGGCATTGGCTAAAGCCACAGGTCTCCTGCCTGGAAGACAGCGTCCAGCTGCGCTCTCGGCATGACGAGGAGAGTGATGGCGAGGATGAGGGAGCAATGTCCGCCGCCGCCAGGGAATCCACCTGTGCACAGGGGAGAAACTGGAGAGAAGGTGAGTAGAGATATCTTACGTGCAGGATGAACGGTTATCATAGGAGCGCTGGCCATAGAGGAACAGGGGAGCGCGGAAGAAGAAGGCGTTGAAGAGCAGACGGCTCCAGACCGAGGCTCAAGGCGAAGGGGGCTTTATAGCCCGAGCTTGATGAGGCGCAGGTGTGTGCACAGCTGAGACGGGAGACAGGCGAGAGCGAGTTGTGACAGTACTCAACCCCCCCCTCCCCCGGGCAGCGCCTCCCAGCACTGGCTTACCTAGGTACGCCCAGTGGAACTCCGTGATGAGGTGTTTGTCCAGCACAAACGATGGACGTACCCAGGACCTCCATTCGTGGCCATACCCCTCCCAGTCCACCAGATATTGGAGGCCGCAACCCCGGCGGCGGGAGTCCAGGATGGAGTTGACAGTCCACGCCAGGTCGCCGTCGATCACCACGGGAGGGGGTGGGGCCCTAGGGGGGGGACAGAGAGGGCTCGTTACCAGGGGTTTAATCCGGGAGACGTGGAACGTTGGACATACCCGGAGGGAGGGGTAAAGAGCCAAACGCACAGCCACCGGATTAATTATCTTGACGATGGGATACGGTCCAATAAAGCGCTGGGCCAGCTTCTTCTTCTCGGCCTTCAGGTTAATGTCCCGAGTCGACAACCAGACCTGCTGACCCACTTGATAGTGGGGGGCGGCCTTCCAATGACGATTCGCCATCTTGGAGTTGCCTGCCACCGTGCATAATAGCGCTTGGCGCGTCGCAGTCCAAAAGCATCGGCAGCGCCTCAGGTGGGACTGGATGGACGGTACTGCCACCTCCTCCTCCTCTTCAAGGAATAGCGGGGGGTCATAACCCAGAGACGCCCGGAAGGGAGACATCCCAGTGGCTGACGACAGGGTAGAGTTGTGGGCATACTCTATCCAGGGTAGATGGGTGCTCCAGGAGGAAGGCCTGGACGAGGTGACGCAGCGAAGCGCAGCCTCCAACTCTTGGTTCATTCGCTCGCACTGCCCATTTGTCTGGGGGTGGTGACCGGAAGACAAGCTCACCGTGGCCCCCAAAGCGTTGCAGAAGCTCCTCCAGACCTTGGACACGAACTGGGGCCCCCGATCGGAGACGACATCCACTGGGATCCCATGTAGCCTCACGACGTGCTGGACCAACAAATCAGCCGTCTCCCGCGCCGTAGGGAGGCCGCGGAGTGGCACAAAGTGTGCGGCCTTCGAGAATCGGTCCACAATGGTCAGGATGGTATTAAAGGAGTTGGACGTTGGGAGACTGGTGATGAAGTCTAGGGCTACGTGGGACCAGGGCCTTCCGGGGACCGGCAGGGGGTGGAGAAGCTCCGCAGGAGGAGAGGTCGAGGTCTTACCCGTAGCGCACTGGGGGCAGGCATGGACGTAATTGGCGACATCGTCTCGTAAACCCGGCCACCAAAAGGACCTCTGAAGAAGCTCCACAAGCCAGGAGATCCCCGGGTGACAGGCGAGCTTGGAGGTGTGAGCCCAGTGGATGACGTCACCTCGGACAGACGATGGCACGAAACGCCTCCCAGCAGGACCGCCGCCAGGATCAGGTTCCGCCTCCTGTGCCCTCCGGACCTTGTCCCTGATGGACCATGAAACGGCACCCACGACACATGAGGCCGGCAGGATGGTGTGTCTGGGTTCCTCAGCGGCCTCCGGGGCGAACTGCCGGGACAACGCGTCCGGTTTACCATTTTTGGAGCCGGGGCAGTAGGTGATGGAAAACCTGAAGCGGCCAAAGAACAGAGACCAACGTGCCTGGCGGACATTCAGGCGCTTGGCCGTCCTCAGGTACTCCAGGTTTTTGTGGTCTGTCCAGACCACGAAAGGTTGTGCTGCCCCCTCCAGCCAGTGACGCCACTCTTGCAGTGTGAGCTTAACCGCAAGGAGTTCTTGGTCGCCAACGTCATAATTCCTCTCCGCTGTAGACAGGCGCCGGGAGAAGAAGGCGCAGGGGCGCACCACCCCATCAACAGGGGAGCGCTGAGACAACACTGCCCCCACCCCCGTGTCAGAGGCATCCACCTCGACAAGGCACTGAAGCGTGGGGTCCACCTGAGTCAGGACCCGGGATGAGGAGAATTCCTTCTTCAGCGTCGCGAAGGCCGACGCAGCCTCCTCAGTCCACCGGAACGGCACCCTGGGGGAGGTGAGGCGGGTCAGAGGGGAAGTGATCGAGCTGTAGCTAGGGACGAAACGGCGGTAGAAGTTGGCAAACCCCAGGAACTGCTGGACCTGTTTCCTAGAAGGGGGGGGGCGGAACTCGACTACCGCCTTGATCTTGGCAGGGTCCGGGATGATTTGGTTGTGTGACACAATGAAGCCCAAGAAGGAGGTCTTGTTGGTGAAAAACTCGCACTTCTCTGCTTTTACGTAGAGCCTGTTCTCGAGGAGACGCTGGAGGACCCGCCTCACGTGGATCTGATGCTCCTCCCGAGACCGGGAGAAGATCAGGATGTCGTCCAGGTAGACGAAGACGAATAACCCCAGGAAGTCTCGTAGAACGTCATTAATGAGCCGCTGGAAGATGGCCGGAGCGTTGGTGAGCCCAAACGGCATGACCAGATACTCGAAATGGCAGCTGGGCATCCGGAACCCCGTCTTCCATTCGTCATCCTCCCGGATCCAAACGAGGTGGCACGCACTGCGGAAGTCCAGCTTCGTAAACCAGGTGGCCCCCTGGAGAGAGTCAAAGGCGGAGTCCATCAACGGCAGCGTGTACTTATCCTTAATTGTGATGTCGTTTAGGGCCCGGAAGTTGATGCACGGCCGAAGGGACCCATCCTTCTTGGCCATGAAGAAGAATCCCGCCCCGACTGGGGACGAGGAGGGGCGGATGATGCCCGGGCTGACTGACTCCTTTATGTAGACGTCCATGACCTCACGCTCTGGAGCCGACAGGCTGTATAAACGACCCGATGGCAAGGGCGCCCCCGGGCGGAGGTTTATGGCGCAGTCATACGGGCGGTGGGGGGGAAGAGGCGCTTTAGATTTACTGAAGACCAACCCTAGATCGTGGAACTCCGGGGGCACCTTGGAGAGGTTCGGAGGGGAAGCGTCGGAAGGAGAGAGGGGCCGCGAGGGGGCGCAGGCAGCTGACTGGAGGCAGGCGCTCATGTAGAAGGTGGTCCAGGAGAAGATGCTCCCGGACTGCCAATCGAAGGCCGGGTTGTGGAGGCGCAGCCAGGGGTAGCCTAGAATCACAGGGGCAGCTGAGGTAGGCAGTACATACAGGCTCAGGTCCTCCCTGCGATTACCAGAGACGATGGCAGGAACGGGCGCGGTCCGGTGTGTGACCTTCTCCAGGGGAGTCCGAGAAAGAGTTACCAGACTGAGAGGGGTGGGCAGAGCTTGGCAAGGGATGCCCAGGCGGGTTGCCAGGCTTTTGGAAATGAAGCTTTGCTCCGCCCCCGAGTCCACCAGTGCGTGAGTGGAGTGGTCTGTGAGATTATGGCAGAATCTGATGGGAAGGAGGCACTTTGATAGGGGGTCCATGAGACCCCCTACAGTGACTCGCGGACTTCCCCTTTTGGCTTAACCGGGCAGGATTCCACAGGGTGCTGGTCATCTCCGCAATACATGCAGAGTCCCAACTCCCTGCGGCGCTGTTTCTCCACAAGCGGAAGCTTGGCCCGCCTAATCAGCATCGCCTCCGGATCGTCGGCGGACTCAGGCGCAGGTAACGCCAGGGGGCGAGGTTGAGAGACATGGGAGGAGGCTCCGTGTGAGCGGCTAAACGTCTTTCGCTCGGCGGCCCATTCTCTCAATCTGTTATCGAGGCTAATAACAAGGGAGATTAACTCGGAAAGTCGCTCAGGCAGATCCCGACTGGCCAATTCATCCCGAAGACTAGGGCTCAGGCTACGAGCGAAAATGCTGCAGAGGGCAGCATATCCCCACCCAACTTCCGCCGCCACCACCCAGAAGTCGACAGCGTAGTCGGCGGCGGACCGGCTACCCTGACGAAGGTTAAGCAGCCGGGAGGTTAACACACTGTCCCGGTCCGAATGATCAAAGACCCCATTAAAATCATGGACAAATTGGGCATAGGTCAGGTTTGCGTAGCTGGGTCTCGCCATTACGGCGTAGGCCCAAGCTCACGCTCGCCCTTCCAGGAGGTTAACGATGTACCCAATTCGGCTATGGTCAGTCGGGAAGTCCCCGGGGACGCGCAGAAACACCGACTCACATTGGAGAAGGAACCCCTGCGCTTCACCAAGTTTACCGCTGAAATACGTGGGCGTTGGAAAGGGAGTGAGCCGGGTGGGCGGCCTCGGGTTAGCCTGGCCAGCTGGGAGACCACCGGGAGCAGGGACGCTACGCTGAGCTGGAGGGAACGCCTGCGGGGGATCCAGACGGTCCAACCGGTGGTTAATTTGGGTTAATTGATTCAGAATTACCTGCTGCTTGTGAGTAATTTGGTCTACTCGAGCCTCGAGGATGTTAAAATGGTGTGCGAGCCCGCTGTCCGCTGGGCCACTTTGCTGGAGCCGTACTGACATAAGTCCGGACCCAGGGAACACGCACACAGGCTCGAGCAAGATTCAATAATTTTATTAAACAATAATGAGTGTTTGAGTGAGTGTGTGCGGGGTGTAATGTAGTGCTGGAGGACGGGGTGCGTTGAGGGCAGAGAGAAGCGCCATACAGCCAGGCAACCCTAAGGGCAGAGCGCACACAAAGGTTAGCTGCGGGCAAACACCCAGTTGAATGGATATTAATTCTGGTGCTTACTTGCAGGTGGTAAGGTGGCTGGCATTGGCTAAAGCCACAGGTCTCCTGCCTGGAAGACAGCGTCCAGCTGCGTGCTCGGCGTGACGAGGAGAGTGATGGCGAGGACGAGGGAGCGATGTCCGCCGCCAGGGAATCCACCTGTGTACAGGGGAGAAACTGGAGAGAAGGTGAGTAGAGATATCTTACGTGCAGGATGAACGGTTATCATAGGAGCACTGGCCGTAGAGGAACAGGCGAGCGTGGAAGAGGAAGGCGTTGAAGAGCAGACGGCTCCAGACCGAGGCTCAAGGCGAAGCGGGCTTTATAGCCCGAGCTTGATGAGGCGCAGGTGTGCGCACAGCTGAGACGGGAGAGAGGCGAGAGCGAGTTGTGACACAGAGTGATATATTTCAAGTGTTTATTTCTTTTATGTCCTGTTCTGGTGAGCGCACACTCCCCCTCCCGTCCTGTTCAACTTTCACTGACTCTGCAGGCAATCACCTCACCTGCGTAATGAGACGCACCTGCTACCTCTGCTTCACCAGCACTTAAAAGAACCTTCTCTTCAACGCTTCAGCGCTGGCTCGTTGGGTATACTACCAGTTTCAGCAAGTAAGTTTTTTTTTTTTTTTTTCTTGTGGAAAAATCCTTTAATCTTTTTTTCTACTCCTCCACAGGTTGCTACCTCCTCCATGGTGCGTCTCCGGGGTTGTTGTGCGCTCACCTGCCTCTTCACCATCACCACGTCAGCAACCATCTTCACCCGGTCAGACACCTCACCCAGCTCTACTTCTGCCTTCCAGCAACTCCCCTGGTTCGCTGTAAATGCTGGGTTCCTCTGCCGGGCTCTCTTATCCTCCCAAGTGAGTGTTGTCCTATTTTTCCCTGCTCAGTCTCCCTCCTTATCTAACCTGCTCTCGTCTCTCCCTACAGGCTGGGTTTACCTCTGGCGAGTGGCATTTTTCCTTTGCGAAGCTTTCCTTTTTGCATCAATAAAATTCAAGTCAAATTTGCTTCTCTGTGTCATAGTTTGTTTTCTCTGCTGTCACTCCCAGCACATGAGCTGTCAATCATTACCATTCATGACAGAACGAGCCAGCCTTAGTGCAAGCCCAGCAGGAGCGGCCTCAGCGGAACACTCCACTTTAGATTGTTTGGATGTCACAGCGAGGCAGGTGGCCGTGCTTACACAGCAGCTGCAAACTATTACGCAGCAGCTGGGCACGGTTGCCGAACATTTGGCCCATTTGTCTTGTCCGGGTTCCACCCCTCCACCTGTAGCCCCAGTTTCTTCCACCGTGCGCCAAACCACCTCCATTCCCCCACCTGCCCCATACATGGGGGAGGTGGGGAAATGTAAAGGTTTCTTGTGCCATGTTTGGCTGTATTTGAGCCAGGTCGGGGGGAGTACCTGGACGATGGAGCGAAAATTCACTTTATGACCCTCCTGCTGCAAGATTGGGCCCAGCTAGGGCCCTATTTATTCTTGACAGCTCGGAGGGCCTCACTTATTCATTTGAGAGATTTGTGGCTGAATTCACTCGTGCTTTTGACCGTACAGAAAGTGAAGGGAACATCACAAGCTGATTAATGTCACTCCATCAGGGGAGCTGGTCTGCTGCCGACCACTCTGTGGAGTTCCGGGTTGTCGTGGCGGACTCTGGATGGAATGGCGTTTTGCTACGCAGCATCTTCCTCCAGGGTTTAAACAAAAACCTTCGTGACGACCTAGCGGTTCATGCCATTCGCTCCTCCTTGGATGGTCTAATTGATCAGGCTGTCGATTGGCGAAGTTTTCCTTTTTGCATCAATAAAATTCAAGTCAGATTTGCTTCTCTGTGTCATAGTGTGTTTTCTCTGTTGTCACTCCCTACACATAAGCTGTCAATCATTACCATTCATGACATTTTAATTTTGATGGTTATGACTTGCAGCTCATGAAAACCTGAAAATCAAGTTTCTCAAAAAAAAAAAAGTAGAATATTACATAAGATCAATTTTAATTTTTTTTTTTTTTGTTTTAACAGAAATGTTGGCCAACAAAGTATCTCCATGCACACACTCAATACTTGGTCAGGGCTCCTTTTGCATGAATTAATACTGCATCACTGTGGCATGGCATGAAGGTGATCAGTCTGTGTTACTGCTGAGGTGTTATGAAGGCCAAGGTTGCCTTGATAGCAGCCTTCAGCTCATCTGCATTGTTGGGTTTGGTGTCTCTCATCTCCCTGTTGACGATACTTCATAGATTCTGTATGAGGTTTAGGTCAGGAGAGATTGCTGGCCAGTAAAATATGGTAATACCATGGTCATTAAACCAGGCTTTGGTACTTTTGGCAGCACTGTGGGCATGTGCCAAGTCCTGCTGGAAAATGAAATCAGCATCTCCATAAAGCTTGTCAGCAGAGGGAAGCATGAAATGCTCTAGAATGTCCTGGTAGACAGCTGCATTGACCATTGACTTTGTACTTGATAAAACATAGTGGACTAACACCAGCAGATGACATGGCTCCCCAAATCAGGTGCCAAGTCCTGCCACTTGGAAATCAAGGTCCCAGAATCTGGAGGAAGAATGAACAGGCACGGAATCCAAGTTGCTTGAGGTCCAGTGTGAAGTTTCCACAGTCAATGATGATATATGGAGCCGTGCCATCTGCTGGTGGTTTTCCACTGTGTTTAATCAAGTCTAATGCCAGTGCAGCCATCTAACAGGAAATTTTAGAGCACTTCATGCTTCCCTCTGCTGACAAGCATGGAGATGCTGATTTCATTTTCCAGCAGGACATGGCACCTGCCCACACTGTCTAAGTACAAATACCTGGTTTAATGACCATGGTATCACTGTGCTTGATTAGCCATCAAACTCTCCTGACCTAAATCCCATAGACAATCTATGGTGTATTGTCAAGAGGAAGATGAAATACACCAGACTCAAAAATGCAGATGAGCTGAAGGCCGCTATCAAAGCAACCTGGGCTTCCATAACACCTCAGCAGTAACACAGGCTGATCACCTTAATGCCATGCTGCGTTGATGTAGTAATTATGCAAAAGGAGCCCTGACCAAGTATTGAGTGTGTACATGGACATACTTTTCAGTTGGCCAACATTTCTATTAAAAATCAATTTTTTAAATTAATTTTATGTGATATTCAAATTTTTTGAGAAACTGAACTTGGGGTTTTCATGAGCTATAAGCCATAACCATCAAAATTAAAAGAAATAAACGCTTGAAATATATCACTCTGTGAGTAATGAATCTATATATGAGTTTCACTTTTTTAATTGAATTATTGAAATAAATCAACTTTTCGATGGCATTCTAATTTACTGAGGTGCACCTGTATACCATTTGTCAACCATATGAACAAGAGCTGAGGTTGTGGAGCATCCAGGTCTATAGGCATGTTGAAATGGAGTAATCAGATTATTGCAAGGGAAATAATGTTTTACCCATTTTGACAATTTTAACCATTTTCCACTGAGATAGACATACACCACATATGAGGCACCTGTTCACTATGTGACAAATAGGAATTGAGATAAATTTTGCTGCAGTTTTTAACAACTTAACATCCATATTATCAAGACCTGGTGATGTATCAGTGAATTCAGTAGACATTCAGCTTCTTTAACTTCAGCGTGATTAAATGAAAAAGAACACTGCTTAGTCTTCATAATCACATTTTGTATAAGAGAGCAGGATAATGAGGAGTCACCTTTCCCATACCTAGAGGCTATTGGTAATTTCCCAATTATTTTCTTTATAAAATGCATTAAAATAGTTAGCATGTCTAGAGGTTTATTGACAAAACCATCATTAACTTCAATATGAGTAACAAATGAAGAGGAACGTTTTCCTATAATATTGTTTAAACTTTTCAAGATTTTTTTACTATTACAACCGGCCTCTCTCAGCCTTTCTTTGAAGTATAATTTCTTCTTCGTCCTGTTCATTTTGGAGGCAATATTTCTTAATCTTCTATATCTAGTCCAATCAAGTGAATATCCAGTCCTGCTGGCTCCAATTTTAGCAGCTTCTCTCTGAGCCATTAAGGACTTTAAATCCTGATCCAGCCATGGAGAACCCTTGTTTTTCACTGTATGTCGTTTTAAAGGGGCATGTTTATCAGCTAAATGACTAAATTTGCCAATAAACAATGCCAAAGCAGTTTCAGGGTCCTTTTCATGACATAACTCAGCCCATTGAATGTTTTTTAAATCTTCTACGTCACTGGCCTCATTAAATCTCTTATAAGCCCTAAGAACAACTATCTTTTGCTTGGTTCTTAGAGTTCTTATTTTCCTAATAAACCCAATTAGATTGTGGTCACTATAACCAACAGGAATAGAAATCACATTGGAGCAGAACTCGGATACATTTGTATAAATATGGTCAATGCATGAAGAGGATTTATGGACCACAGAATCAATACTGATCATGGTTGAAGCAGATATAATCTGGGCAAAACTACAAAATAACAAAAGAGAAAATATTTCTTTCTTAACATAACAGTGCTGAGATAACCAGTCGATGTTAAAATCCCCCAACAGAAATATTTCTTTATTTTCCTCTGAAATTATTTGCAATAATTCACAAATTCTATCAAGGTACAGTTTGTCTGCATTAGGAGGCCGATAGCAACAACCAACTAATAAAGTTTTACTGTGGAAGATGAAGCTGAACTCAAATCATCTCTAAATCATCTCTTATTAAATCTAGCCAAAGTTTACTTGGCACAGAATTATTAATATAAATGGTAACTCCTCCTCCAAATCCGTTTCTGTCTTTTCTATAGAGTGCATAATCATTGAAAACAAAATCTGAATCTTCAAAGGTAGAGTCTAAATGGGTCTCAGAAAGTGCTAGTCCATGTAAATGATTAGACTTCAATAAAAAAAACTGAAGTTCATTAATTTTATATCTAACGCTACATACTGTATGTTGACATGAGCAAAGGATAAGCCTTTTTTTGGAAACCCAGGTAAGGATTCTGAACAGACCATGATTCTTTAGTCAGTGAAACACAAAAATAAGAAAAAGAAAAAAAAGTGCAGCTGACCTATGATGTCACCCACTGAAACCATGATTTCACAATCCAAGCCTTTGTTAAGAACATAGTATACTCATTTAGAATTATTCAAGTCACTGAATTCTGAATTTGCTCTGCACCTGCAGATTCTTCACATGCACTGCTTTCATTTACTCTCGTTGCAAAATCCACACCTTTTCATTTCTGACCCAGATTATTTTGTTTCCTTAAGATTCTGGCCTCTCTGGCTAAATCACCATTCTTTTTTAAGTTATCACTGATGTACACATTTGATCCTTTAAGATTTTTAACTTTTCTCATGAGATCCACTTTATGTTTGCTGCTCCAGAATATTAGGATGATGGATTGTTTAATGCTGCCATTTCTTCGTGGGAGAGTAGGGCAAGATGATACGGAGCTTGGATGAATGGTAATATTCCTACTTTGGAGAAACTGTATCACTTGTAATTCCAATGATTTAAGTTCTTCTGGTGGTGCCTCTTCACCCTTATGTTTTACCTCAGTCACTCTTGCCTAGGAGCGATGAGAGGTTTCCAGACCAGTAATGATTATATCATCCTTTCTTATGTATTGCTCCAAATTGTCTATCCAACTCTCCAGTCTTCCTATAGTATGGTCCTTCTCTTTAATCAGTAATTTAAGAGCCTTTATTTCTTGCAACAGTGCTGTTATTTGTGATTGTTGCTTAGTAAGTTGAGACAACTCACCCGACATATGATTCAAAGAGATTTTTATCTCTCATCTAGCTCATCCTCCAGTCTCTTTTTAGGTGGCATCTTACCAGTTATTAGTGTTACTGGAATCCTTAAGACAAGCACTTAATAGATATCCTCCTTAGGCAACAGCAATAAAAACCAGTAGCAGAATTCAGGCCTACAAATAGCCGGCAGGCTAGTGAATCCTTGAATGGACCTAGCTGCCAGGGTCTCAGCCTTGCCAGGTTGTGGTTGGATAGCCTCTGGAGCTTCAGTCTGGCCTGGTAATAGGTTGCTAGAGCTACGACTTGGCCTGATGGTAGCTTGCCAGCTGTTGGAGCCTCAGCCTTGGTGTGGTGGTAACTGGCCAGATGGTGGAATGTTGTCCTGACCTGTGCTGGAGGTAGCTAGTTGGCTACTGAAACTTCGGCCTGCCTGGCCTGATGACAGTCTGCAAAAGTTTGTTTCTAAGAATAAATTTGTTTCTAAGACTGCCTTCTATCATTTGCGTAATATTGCCAAGATTAGGACCATCTTGTCTCAGAGTGATGCTAAGAAACTGATCCACGCTTTTGTTAGCTCAAGATTAGATTATTGTAATTCTTTATTATCAGGCTGTCCTAAAACATCTTTAAAAAGTCTTCAGCTGATCCAAAATGCTGCAGCAAGAGTTTTAACAGGTACTAGAAAGAGAGATCATATCTCTCCGGTTCTGGCCTCCCTTCATTGGCTTCCCATAGAGTTTAGAATTAAGTTTAAAATCCTTCTTCTTACTTACAAAGCTCTAAACAATCAGGCTCCTTTTTATTTAAAAGATCTGATACTACCGTATTATCCTAACAGAGCACTACGCTCCCAAAATGCAGGATTACTTGTAATACCTAGAATCTCCAAAAGTACAATGGGAGGCAGAGCCTTCAGTTATCAAGCTCCTCTCCCGTGGAATCAGCTGCCAATCTGGATTCGGGAGTCAGACTCGATCTCTGTTTTTAAGAATAGGGCTAAAACCTACCTTTTTGATATAGCCTACAATTAGGGAGGGATCATGTGTTTCTGAACCCTCCCTTAGTTATGCTGCTAATAGGTTTAGTCAGCCGGGGGACCTCCAGTAATGCACTGGGCCTCACTCCTTTTCTCACTCTCAATGAAATATTTTTTTTGCTGGTCATTAACATTTGTTTGTTCTCTCCCATACACTGTAAAAAAAAAAGGCTGAGAAAACTCAAATTATCAAGGCAACATGATGCGATAGATTTTTGAGTTTTCTCAACAATTTATGAAGTTGTTGACTAAACTTAAGTTCCCAAGTTAAGATATGAGTTCTGCTAACTTGGAGTTTTTAGTTTACTTAAAAAGAATATTTTGGTGGAAACAGCAACAAATTTCTTATTGAAATACCACGCATTTTTACTTTAATCATACGTATATTATTTTATGGAATAAACAAAGAATTCCTCCTTCAATATGATAAAACTGTGTGTTTATACCAATTCAAATATTATTGAGAGACTAGCAATGAAATTCTTGTTTTAATGCTGTCTTTCCACTTTTAATAAAAGCAGATATTCTTGTTGCATTAACATAAAAAATTATGTATTATGTATATGTAATGTATGGAAATAATGCTCAAAGCATAGCTCAAACTTTGCCTTTATTCTTTAAAGGCAGCAAAGGCATTTTGAACATGTGTCTGGCTTTATACATGTGCAAACATTTCTCTTTGTAGACAGTATTGTCTATCTCTGTACATAAAACTCACTTGGCCTTAACACAACTGTTGTCCACTCTTATTTAACTTAAAACTGTTAAAATCAGTGCCACATAAAAGAATCTTAAAAAAAAAAAATAAAATTACAGCACTGGCTTCAATATTCTTTCTTCAATAAAACGCAAGCATGTAAGAGACAAGAGTGACAACAGTGACAATGAACATGGTTGGGCCACAACAACAACGATTATAGGAACTGCAATTGTAAAATTATGACATATGCAGCCATTAAGCTAAGCTAACATGTAACAAACAGACACTATATGTGAACTGGCACAGACACTTGCAACATTTTGTGCTTTCCATTTACAGCTGAAGCTTTGTTCTCAGCGACCTTATGCGCTGTGAGCATCGAGAACCAAGGTCAAAAAAGATGCACTGAACAGCCTCAAAAGTGTAGAACATCTCCTTTGGATAGTCAATGTTCATTATGTACAAGAGGCCAAACAGATATGCAAAGGCAGTGCAGAGGTCTGGTAAGTCTTGCAGAATGATGGCCCCCTCCAGCACAACAGCCACATTAACTGCATTCAGTGCATCATCATCTTCATGAACGGAGAGGATTGCAACAGTCGCATCCCTGATCACTTGTTCTTCTGTGTCGCTAGCCTATGGAAAAAGCACGGATACATGATTTACAGTTAATGACAACTGAGAGACAGAATACATCTCTACCAACATATAAAATAATTAAATAATGAGGGAAATATGTCAGTGGTATATCAAAGATCATTGATATACCATTTTCTTAGTCATCACTCTCTTTATGCAGCTGGAAGAGTTCATATTAAAAAAAATGAGTCAATGGCTTTATTCAAAAGGTACAGGATAAACATTAATAATCACCTTTGGATGAATAAAGCCACTTTCTCCCAAAAAACCTAAATCATGCAAAGGTACTCCAGTGGGAACAGGTGTGTCTGTCACGACTCGCCGCTCATCAGCGGCGCCAGCTGCGCGCACACCTGCGCCTCGTCAGCGGCGAGGGATTTAAACCACTCTGCCCTGGGCTTCGGCCTGAAGCCGTCTGATCTCGTCGGCCTCCCTTGCTGAAAGGAACCCCCTTCTTCAAGCAAGATTACCCACGTAAGCATCTCTTACCTTCTTCTCCAGTCTTCTCCACTGTGCACAGGTGGATCTCCCGGTGGCGGACCACGTCTCCTCACCGCCGCATCCTCGCTGCTGTCACAGGCGCTCCAAGTCGCTGTCTCCCGGGCTACGCCCTTGTCAACGCCAGCCACCTGCCCAAACCAAGTAAGCCAGCACATCCTGTTAATTCCCTGTATTGGTGTGGTGCCCGTTACCCTTCTCCCTGTGCTCTCTCCCATAGGGTTGTCCGGCTGCACGGCTACCTGCCTCCGCGCCTGACGCAGACGTCCACCACCAATACATCTACACCTCACAGACACGCAGCCACACACTCTTGTTGCTGAATAAAGCTGTTGAATCTACTCTGAGCCTGCGTGTGTGTCTCCTGAGCCGTGCATTATGTCAGTGTCTAATAGGTCAGGGTTGCTCTTTGTATAGAGTAAAAAAAAAAGAATCTTTAGCCTAATTGATTAGAAAAAGGTAATGTAATAATAAATATGCTCATAATGAAAAGCAATGGCTATGAAATCATTCAGTCAATTTTGAACTAACTTAAGAATACTTACTGAACAATGCAGGAAAAACTTGGAAGTGTCATCTCGGACAAAGATGGGGAGTCCTCTCAGAGCCGCCGTTTTTCTATGAGTCAGAATGTCTGAGGTCTGGAGAAAAACACAAGCATCAATCAATTAGTACAGTGCTATCTTTATTTTTACAAAAAATCAAACACTTCAGGTCAGATCATGTTAGACAAACACCTTTCATTCATTTACTGCTTACACCTAAGCAAATCAGCGTAGAGAAAGACATTTTCAAATTCAGTTATTAAATATTGACAATGAACCCTTTGCATTTGCTGACATATTCTGATGACTCCACTGTTTTCCTGAAAAACTCAGCAGTTTGATGGTCTACATGTAAATGAAATGATTCTTTATTATTTATTTATGCATACATTAGCTACAGACATTTACAGTAAATTACCTTTTCATCAAGTGCATCAAGGACATCCTCCATTTTCTGGCCAAAAGCCCCCTTCCTCGCCCGGTACAGTCTCAGCAGGCGAGGCACATAAATGTCAAGGGATCCGATGAAAGACTCCAGGAGATCTTTGCTTGTGATCCGACAGAATTCTTGAGAAATCTGAAATGATGTATTTTTTTGTAGCCACAACGTTAAAAGTAAAGACAATTGAAATGTAGCAGTCTTGTTCAAAATCTATGCCATATTATTTGTCTATAATAAAACAAACAGCAAAATCTATAGAATCGATCTACCAAACCACATCATCAAGCACATTCACATTTCAATGTTTTCCTGCGTGTTCTTATGCATCTATATTTTGTGTGCCATTTCCAGTGATATAATATACAGCTGATGAGAATAAATCACTCCTACTTATTTGTAGTCAATAAAATTAGCATGTGAAACACATAACAACAATCTCAACCTTACCTGCTCACATGAAAACAGCGCTGGCCACCTCTCCTGGACCTCTGATACCATGGGCTGTCCCTCAACGATCTCTTTGCGTCTAAGGGAAAATGTCAGCTCCATCTTGTGCTGTACCAGTGTTTGGTCCCTTTTTTTCTTCTTCATTTCTTCAACTAGGTGAAGCCTTTCCTCTTCAAGAGTAAAATCACTGTGGTGTTGAGGATAATCTGGGACATGATTAACCTCCCCACGTCTGGGCCTTTTCAGGGTGAATGGACTATTGTCCTCAGTGCCCCCTTTTCTTTTACTGTTTACATCCACCTCATTGCAGCCTGCACGGCGCAGCTTAGATCTGAAGTTTCCGAGCTTGTACTTGATGCTTGTTTTCCATCCCTCATAGCCTGTGATGCTACCTGGTTCCTTTAAGCATGGGTACTTGAGAACCAGTGAAGAGGCAACAGATTCCAGTTCATCTTTCTCAGGGTAGCTTTTGATTTCAAAAATAGCCTGTGCAATTTTATCCAGAATTTCCATTTTAATTTCTCTGGTGACATCAAGGCCCTTCTTTGACTACTCGTAAGTCTCGTTGCCCTTTCGCAACTGTAGTTCCACATCATATGATAACTTAGGGATAGGGAAAGGAGAGGGCCACTGCGTGACATGCCTTAAATTGGTCTGAATTGAATCAGTCCAGCTGGACCTGATATCACCAGAGTGGACACTGGCTGTATCGAGGGAGGACACTGAACCAATACACTGGTTAAGAGAAGAAGAATCACTGTCCCAAACAATATGCAGAACTGCATGCTCAGCTGGTAGTTCAGACATTGTTGTCAAATTGCATAGTGCATTTCCAAAGTCTGGATCTTCAAACTGCACTAAAAAATCACCTTGAAGTTCAAGCCTTTCTTTAATGACATCAACGAGCTGGTCCACAGATTCTGGTACTTCAGAAAGCTTGAGTCGCCGGGCTTCTTTTGGAGAGATAACCACACGAAGTAACAAGGCCTGAAAAGTGACGAGAGAAACTAGTGAAACCCAAGTTGAAAGTGTCTGATAATCTGATACATCACAGATGTTTTCCCAGATTTACTTATAACTGATTATCTTATCATTTCATCTCAAAATATTAGAAGTGTCAGTCCAGGGTTGTGTAATCAAACTTTACTGTAAGGATGAAGAGCCACAGATATAAATATGACATGAACAAAAGGAAAACATTTTGTCACACTACATACCATATCCTGAGATGCTTCACTGAAGAATGAACGTCCTTGTGGTTACCATCAGCTTTCCAGCAACTGTGTAGGCTGCAAGAGGGTGATAATCTGCCAGCAACTCTTGTTCCAGCAGTATGAGTTCAACACAGTGGCCTTCAACAAGCTCGTATGATCTGAAATGATCGATGTACCAAGAGGTAAGTCTTTTACATATGAGTGTCACTTGCTCAGCATCAACAAGAAGGGTCACAATCTGGTGGAATTCTGGGAGGCCACTGCACTGCCCAGCAGATACAATCATGCCCTCAGCATACCGAGTTCCATGCAGGTGAACTGATTTAGACAAAGAAACACTGTCAAGATGTGGGTACTTCTTCTGAATTTCACACTGAAGTGAAGTTTCCAGTTCTGAAACCCTGACCACTTTTACAGACTCAACATACAGTTGTGGTGTGAAAACTTTCTGGCTGTCCAAATGCAATGCCATCATTTGCTGATGTTTTGAGGAAAGAGTGAGCAGAACGTTTTTCCAATTATGGGCGTCATGAATCACTTTTTTAAAGAAGCTATGCTTAGCTTCGAATCTCATTGTCCATAATTCCACCAACGGCCCATAACAGCGGATGAGGTCCGGGTAGTGGTCAATGAAATGGTGTTTCGGCTTTAATTTGAACTCTGGAAAGGTGTGGACAAGCAACTTGCGATGATCACGTAGTTTAGATGAAAAGTAAAACAGTGCTTCCTCCGAGAGCTTGTTTGACACCGCGATGTCAACAATTTCCTTAAGGTCCATTAAAATCTCCCATGCAGGCTCCTGCTCAGGTATCTTATTTCCAATTATGAAAGGAAGTAAGCGCAGTAGTGTCCAGTTTTCATGTCCATTACCACCAATCGTTCCTTTTTCAAAGCTCGCTTTTGGGATTTTTTGTGGTTTGTTTGTTTTGTCTGAAAACTTGTAAGGGAATGATTTTATGCAGTCATTCAATACATCAAATGTAATGTAACCTTTGGAGATGAGATGTTTCAAACACAAGGACAGTTCCACAGGGACAACCCCCTCAAAAAGGTCATGCAAAAAATCTGGAGGAAATGCAGTGATTGGATGAAAGAAAAGTAAATTTTTCCTCGGCACACAGTCATTTTTTACACAAATACTTTGAAGATGATCATTCTGCATAAGCTCTTCCACAACAGTGTTATGGTGACCAATATCCCTCAATGGAAAATCGCTTAATTCAGCAGCTGCAATTTGGTCCCAGCTTATCAAACAAAAACGACAAAATTTTTCAACATTAAAGCTTTCTTGAAAGCCTGCAAGGCTGTGGGCCGCAAGGTTATCTGCACACACACAAAATATAGCCCCCTTGACAAACTGACCCACAACTTCAACAAAAATTCCGTGTTCTTCAAGGAACCTTATGTCATTAATCAGTGGTTCAAGAAACTTTTCATAGCCATATCGTTTGACATCCTCACTTTTTCCTAAGACAACAAGTTGAATTGAAGTGAGACTTGATCTGAGTTTGGCTGGCAAATTCAGAAGAACCCAATATACTGCAGTTATCTTATGAATTTTTCTGGAGGTGCCCAACGGGTTACATATCTCGAACTCATCAATATACAATGCCAAACTGAAAGAAAGGTCTTGCTGTCCAAATAGCCTATTTTCTTTGTAACATTTTCCGTCTTGATGAGACTGAAAATGTCCAGGTAAAGTTTGCTGATCAAAGACAATTTGGTTGACAAAATCAGCACACCTTAACAAAGACTCAAGTACCTTAGTGATGGGTACATAAACATAAGCTTCTTTATGGGTTGTGCTATAAAGATATTCAGTGGGTTCAATAATATTAAAGTGGTTCTTGAAATATAAGTTTCTTCCATGATCTGTTGACAAGGAACCTTTAGCTGATGTTATTGAAACAAGAGGGTTAGTCTCAACTATTGCTCTATGAATTTCTTCCAAAACAGAATCACTTGTCTCAATGTTATGCTTTGCAAGGATATCTTTGACACTGTTAAGAGTCTGAATGCTAGAAAAAGACAGCAAGTTATGCAGATCTTCTACAATTTTTGTGTTGAATCTCTAGAAACATGTAACACTGTCTGCATAGACAGAAAGAGACAGGCCAGTTTGTGCTGCAGTGTCTCAGGATCTACAACTTCTGAAATCTCTTCAAGGTCATCTGGTTTCGAGCTCTGAAGATGAGATGACGATGATGTCCCTGCTTCACCATCGGATAGTGCTTCAGAATTTAATCCATATTCAATATCAGCTCTCACTCTAGTTCGAAAATCTTTGAGTGTACAATTTTTATGGTTTCGACTTCGATGAGAACTAAGGGATGAGCGTATATTTGTTTCAAATGTACAATTAAGAAAGGGACATTTTACAGTTTCACGATTTTTTAAATGCTGTCCAAGATGGTTAAGAAAAGTTTGAGAACTGCAAACTTCTTTGTAATCACACAATTCACACTGAAAGGTTGAATTCTCACAGTCTTGTGACACCTAGAGAGGTGTGACCTCAGTGCACCAGGTGTTTTGAATACACAAACACAGTCTATATGAACACAAGGCCAGGAAGCACCTTTTCCGTGATGAAGACGGCAATGTTTCAGGAGAACTTCTTGACTGGAGCTTGTGAACTTGCAAAATTTGCACTGCATATGATAAACTCCTGAAACACAAAGGTCATATAACATTCAGTTTTGTTGCAGACCCATTCATTTGCGAAATAACAAAAGACAATTGATATTACAATTTCACAGTGTTAGCAATATGATATATGATATTTATAGAATATGATATGATATCTTGAGGCACTGACAACACCATGCTCCTGTACATGATAAGGTATGATACAGGGGGAAGTCCTGGCTTAATCACAAAGTGAAATAAATATGCAGTAATTTTAATTTAGCAAATGATAGCAAAAGAAATAAAACATAGTTTTGTGTGTTACAGAAATACATTCTGACCACCAGAGTGCCCAGAAAGGAACGCATCAGAAGAAAACTGACTAATTTTGTAATTTGGCTCAACAAATTACAGATTTTATTTATCCCTTATTCATTCC
The DNA here is from genome assembly GCA_020510985.1 of Pholidichthys leucotaenia. Lineage (NCBI taxonomy): Eukaryota > Metazoa > Chordata > Actinopteri > Cichliformes > Pholidichthyidae > Pholidichthys > Pholidichthys leucotaenia. Next base: position 212,611,538 of record CM035846.1, on the reverse strand, counting down.
TTATCCTATGCTGCCATCTTCTGATGAAAAATGTACATACAGGACAGGACGATGTGGAGCGTCCCTTCCCTCTCTTCTGACCCCGGATTTACACCGGACGTGGCCGCGCCGCGTTACGGCAGCGCCACGGTTTTGTTCCGTCAGCATAAACAGTGAATGGCTATTTCCACTAAGTACAAGTTACGGTGTTACGCTTGTAGTTAGTGGACCCAGCCATTCACTGTTTATGCTCAGCTTCGAGACGCTCCGCTTCTGAGACGCTGCTGGTGTAAATTAACGTCACGTGTATGACGGAACAAAACCGTAGTGCTGCCGTCCGGTGTAAATCCGAGGTGAGGGTCAAGGCAAGGCTAGTCAAGACATGTAAGCTAGGCTAAAACAAGGCTAGCCTCTTCTGCCTGCTAACAAACTACAACGAAATTGCCCTCATCTTTAAAGCTCATATATTGACCGATAAATTGAGCGTGCATTTTCGGCACACAAATGTGACCATTAATGTTATAGGGTTTTTCAGGGTTCCAGAATGCATTGCGCGCCGCGGCGTAGTTCTAGCAGCTGTTTGACAACAATCGCCGCCACTGACCCGAATCGGGGACAAATACTCATGGAACTGCATGTACTAGAGCGTGAAAATCGGTCACCCAGAGCATTTAGGGGCAAGAAAGGGTGTGGAAACTTTTGTGGAAACTTTTGTATTACCACAGCAAATTGCTGTGGTAATACAACTACACAGGTTAATGTTTCTGTACTAGCAATGATGTCTTTATTTTCCAAGCGCCTTTCGCCTTATTTATCCCCCACCCCACCCCTCCCCAGATTCTATTCTTGATTTCTATATTTCTTTGCAACAATTATGTACCTGTGCATATTAAGAAAATAAATGAACATGCAAACTGAACACTTTTAAAAAATATTTATTGGCTTATGTCATGAAAAATATGCCATTCATTGTTATCAAAAAATATGTGAAATATCACGCTCAGTGTCAAGGGCAACATGAAATAGCTATTATGTACCAAATATTCCACTTCTCTAATCAAGCTCAGTGTGACAAGGGCTAGTTAAATAAATCCACATTTTAAGCAACTTCACAATTCAAATGTCACAAAATCTGTCATTGTACTGTACAAAATATGCCATTTATGAAACCATGCTTAGTCTGACAGGGGCTATTGAAATATATCCAAATTTTAACTCGTTGAACCCCACAAGCGACATATGGTACTCAGTAATGCATTATTGTCATGTAATCAAATAGTAATTCTTCAGCAGATTTTGTGAAAAAAGTGTGTGTGGTATCTCCACTCTACTATGAGCAGGAGATTTTGTGGTCTCTGTCAACCCAATCCCTGGCATCTTTAGGAGTCAGGGCTTGGATTGACAGACGTTGCAACATCTACTGCTCAATTTATGATTTGCATCGCACAAACTGTGATGCAATTTTCAAAGTCATAATTTATTCCCTGCATGCTCAGTGTGACAGGGGCTACTAAAATAAATGCACATTTTATTTGATTTCAAATGTTAAACAGTCTGTCATTGTCATGTACAAAATATGACATTCAAATGTTATTTGGTGTCTGATGCACCTTGTTCTTTATTGAAATAAATAATTGAGTGTACTCATTACTTAGTGACTCCTTTATTTTTTGTTCTTCAGATATCCCATATTCCAGGAGGCAAAAAAATGGTACCAAAATAACTGGTATTAAGAACCCATTAAGGATTCAAACTTGGAACCTTGGAAAAACGAGGGGCTTTAGTGTCACGGCAGTATAGAGTTTTTCAGGCACATGATTACATGACATTAATGCATTACTGAGTGCATTACTGTATTGTCGCCGCCACTGACCCCGATTCGGGTCAGTGGCGGCGATTGTTGTCAAACAGCTGCTGGACCGGAACTACGCCGCGGCGCGCAATGCATTCTGGAACCCTGAAAAACCCTATTACAGGCGGTACTTCAGTAAAAAAAACAAAAACAAAAACTAAACAGACTGCCCACACACAGCAACACTGCTAGCCTACTAAGCTTTCTTTATGTCCACATTTACAATGTTTTAAACTAACAACTCGTTCTTTATTGCGAAATAATACGACCGTGAAAAATTATGTCAATGTAGTCACAAAAACACACTTACCAAGTTTGTGGACCGTTAATGTTCTTGCTTTACATGCAGCCAAGGCCACGACAGGAGTCGATGTCGAGGAATCGTCCACACGACGGATGAGACAAAACTCGTCCAATAAAAAAAAATGCTCGTAATAAACTCATTTGAGGTACTGCTTCGTGGGCGTCTTTCCCGCTCAGCAGACTGAAAGGTTTTGTGTAATACGCATGCGCAACTAACGTATGTCAGGTGAGAGAGGTGCATCAGAGATATGCTCTAATGCCAACTCTCATGTCTTTGTTGAGCTGACAAGAAAATACGAGTGTAGAGGCAGTTAGAGACAGACATGCTGAGACAACAAGTTTTTCATGGTTACATACAGCAGATGTTCACTTTTGAGTCACATCAGTTTTTAAATTGTACTCAGATCAACAACTGCTAGTTATCGTTTTTACAGTGTAGATTGAGTCCCCATCGTGCTGTTTGCTCTCTACATGTCTGTTCTTTTCTTCTTCTCTATCCCCTCACCCCCCAGCCAGTCGCAGCAGATGACTGCCCCTCCCTGAGCCTGGTTCTGCTGGAGGTTTCTTCCTGTTAAAAGGGAGTTTTTCCTCTCCACCGTCGCCAAGCGCTTGCTCACAGGGGATCGCCTGATTGCTGGGGTCTTTCTGCAACTGTGGGGGCTCCCCCTACAGTTGATAGTGCTATGAGATGACTGTTGTTGTGAAATGGCGCTATATAAATAAAGTTGAATTGAATTGAATTGAATTGAAAAGGTGATTGATAATCAACAAAAATCGGTATGGAGAACTGATCCAGTGTTAATTGGTAATCAGTAGTTGATGAGCAGCATCAGGAATAATTTAGCACAGATATATATACACCGTCAGATGATCAGGAATCAGAAGTCCTCCTTAGGTGTCTTTGGTGATCACTATTCCTGGTAAATATATTATAAATAATTCAGTTATATGTGTACCACCACCATGACCATTATGCATCAATGACCAGCATCACAAGTAAATTACGAGTTCACTGATATTTACACTGTATGATGCAGCCCCCCCCCCCACCCGGCCAACACTTGAGCCCCCCCAGCAGACGCCCCTGGTCCCTGCCACTCGACAGTCTAACATAATTTTATAACTTGTTTTTCTATGTCATATTTTACATGTAGTAGATGTTTAAGAATAATTGATGTGTGCTGTATGTTATTAACAAATATTAATAAAATACAGCAAACTAGGACATATCACACTTCCACACTCTTAACCTGTTGTTATGAGAGCAGCTGGAAGTAAAGTATGTACCCCTTTAAGAAATAGAGAAGCTGCTCTGTAATGATGTGTGGGTGTGAGACGTGCGTGTTGTGAGCATGTGTATATCTAAAGCGGGAGAGATGAGCGTGGAGGTGTTGACAAGAGCAGGTTAGCAGAAAAAGAGGCAGATTTACTAACTTGCTGCGCCATTGCAAAACCCTGTTTGGGCATTAAAAAACTACTGTTGAGATTTACTAAAGGGCGGAGGGCAAAATTAGCGGTGGAAAGGTGTGAACTATGCTAATTTTGCACCTGGCCTCATTACATATATATTTGTTGGAGTTGTCATGTCAAAGAGCAAATTTGAGGGAGGAGAGTATTTAAATGACTGGCGCAAGGTGATTTACTAAGGTTTGCGGTTGTCAGTCTCCTGCTAAATGCCCCAGGATTTAACGTCTCAAAAAAGCGGGTCTTAATTCATCTGCGCCTGACATGACAGTGATCATTGGTGCCAGGAGACACCGGCGACATCCGAGGGTGCGTGGCTGAAGAGACCGAAGCTTCTCTCTGCGCGTGACTTTATTTGGCATAACAGAACAGATTATACGGTCTCACAGAGATTGGTGTTATGCTGAACTGGACATCAGCCGGCAGTTTTTTTTTTAATTTCATTTGTTTATGCTGTATATAGCCTACTGCATGAATTTGCATCCATAAAATAGGATATAGGAGCCCTTCCTACCTGCAGTGGACATACAGATGGTATCAGCCAATGGTGACTTTTTTCTCTTTTCTGCAGAGGTTCAGACTTGGACTCCGGAGTTTTTCTCTCCTATCAGCTCCCCCTCACTCTTGACGCAAAATCTTCCACACTGCCAATTCATTTTTTTCTTTATCCATATTTCTATATTTACAGTATTTCTTTTTCCTGTGCATAAAACGGTAATTCAGTTCCTTCTTCTCTCTATTTCTTTCTGCCAGTTCAGGATACACAATATAGGAGGAAAACAACAATGAGATTATTAATAAAAAGAGCGCACAGATCCATAGAAACATCCCCCAAAATTGCGACACTAACTTCATGGCATTTATAAAAAGTTGTGAACTGGGAGACCTGTAGATTTTGTTAAAACAAAGTTATTCACATAATAAAACTCAAGAGTCTCCATCAGACCATCTTGATGGTTCTAGTGTTAATAAAATAAACATGTTGGTTAAATAATCAATTTATTCATGAGTAGTCTGTTACGTCTGGAAATAGGACAGCAGAGGCTGGAGCTGCACTGAACCCAAACTTTATTACAAGAGACAAAGGTGTTACACATGCTGAGGGGTTAGAAGATAATAGGCTAATGTTAAGCTGCTACAGGCTGTGGTCGGCTTGAAGGTGAGTTGCCAAACAGAACGACTACTGCCAACAGTCCCCCTAAGTAGGCACGGCGTGATGACGTCACCTTGCCTGCGTCCTCACATCCGTGCTGCCCATCTGCCAACATAGCTATATCTAACATAGTCCTTTTTTTAAAATTAGATTCAAATGTTTCATTTATACATATTAAACAAAAGTCTGCCATGTTAAATGAAAATCTAAATTTTGAAATATGACAAGCAAAAAAACAATTTTAGTGGGGTTTGCGCTTAAACAAATGCTTAAAAAAGCTTTATACATTATGGTCCTCCGAACTGGCTATGCCTGTGTTGATGACCCACTTTCTCATCAGCCGTGTCTGTGCGCAATTTTACAGTGCTCTGTGTTATGTCCATAACCGTGACTTCAATAACGAGGCCGAAGGTGCAATAGAACTTAACTTTATTATTCAACTCACTGAACATGAAGGCGCTCCCATCTAGGCAGAGGTCTGGTCGGAAAGAGACCGTGCCTCTTCTGGGTTGGCCTTTTATACCCTGGGTGGCGGCGGAACCAGAAAGGTGTAGCCGTCGCCCATAACACATAATAATAACAATATTTAATACATTACATCCCCTCCCCCCTGTAGAAAAGTCCAAAACACACACCATTTAGACCCACCCCAATTTTTTTTTTTGATTTTGTATACTTTATTGATCCCCAGAGGGGAAATTGAAGGCATCCACCTGGATGGATGAAGCAGCCACGGTACGGCGCTATCCCTTAACCATTCACACACACATTCACACCTAGGGCCACTTTAGAGTCTCCAATTAACCTAACCTGCATGTTTTTGGCCTGTGGGAGGAAACCGGAGAAATCCCGGCGTAAACCCACGCAGATACGGGGAGAACATGCATACTCCACACAGATCACTGTTGGTCAGGGGCTGGGAACCCGAATCACACACTAACAGTAGGTATAATAACAGGGCCTATCCATGCACACAAAAACTAAAACTAGAGGGGGACAGGTGGACTACTGTCCCACCCCCACACGGTTAGATGGGTTATTCTGCCGTCTCTATCACAATACAGTCTGTAGGACAAAGAAAGCTGCCGTGTTCCTAATACGTAAAGTAATCTGAAAACATATGTACAGAACAGAAATACTCCAAATCACTAAACAAACCCGTTAATACGTACATTCACACCTTGCTGTGACAGCCCCCCCCCCAACACACTCACCCCATAACCGGCAGAGCACACATCAAACATGTAATAAATACAATAATATAAACATCTTTGGGCTTGTTGTTGTTTTTTTTTCAAAGACAAACTGGGCCGTTCACATAGTAGCTGCGTGTGAAACATTAACTACGTGGTTCGGGCTTTTCACACATATTAACATCATGGCACATTTCAGCACAAATTCTGTGGTAAAAGAATTTTTTAGAATGGGCACTTTCATGCATTCATCACGTCGACAGAACAACAACGCAGCCTGGGTAGTGCACACATTAACATCACAGCCATGAACATGTTAATAATTCAGCTCAAAACACATCGCCCCCTACTACCATACAGTCTCGATGGGGAGACCACCCCCCGGAGACCCGTCTGACGGGTCCCGCCCAGAGCTTCTCCTTCGCTTTGCCCCTGGAGATGAACCACATCGGAGCCCCGACACCTCCTTCTCCTCACTGGCGTGCCACAGCTCATTAGGGTGTCTCCATGAGCCATCAGACACCTGAAGTTGACCGTCCTCCCGAACGGCCACCACCTGCAGCCATCCCTGGTCCTATCATCTTTTCCGCTTGCCATGAACCCCTCTTAGCCGAGCCTCCCCCCTGGGTTGAACCACGTCAGCGACCCCCAGGGGAGCTCGACTCGGCTTCCAATGACCATGACATCTAGACCGGGCCTCCTCTGTGGGCCGAGCCACTCCAGCAACCCTCTGAGAAGCCCGACTCGACCTCCAGTGTTCCTGTGTGACACATCTGTCCACTGTACCAGCCGGTCCTGCCCTGCTCTCTTTCATTTTTAACGCCGGCGAAGCCGTTGCAGCCCCATGCTTCTCGGTACCTCCCAACCAAACTCTGGAAGCAGAGGGAGCCATCCTCACAGCTCCACCTGCCATCACGTGCGTTCCACCGTGCAGCCCAGTTCCCACATCCAGGGTAACTTGGGCCCTGGCACCGGAACCCTCCCGTGATGGCCCTGGGTGGGATTGGTCCTGTCCATCTCCCAGAATACTAGGCCAATCTTTGTCCCATACTGCACCATCCACCATACTCAGAACCAGTCAGTCCCACAAACCACAGCCTGACCACTCCTCTCCGATGCCACTGGTGATCTTGAAGCCCAGTCCGTAGAATAGGTCGCAGCCCGTCACGTTCAACCCACTAATGGTCACCACGAACTGGATATTGGACACCACAGCTGACTTGTATCTCGCTGTCAGCTCCAGCGAACCCACAATGGCCAACCTGTTACCTCCATAGCCACAATACGGCGTCGAAAGTCCTCTCACATTGTAATGCGGGAACAAACTCCTCACAGAAGGCCAGTACAACACGGATGTTGCTGCGCCTGTGTCAACCAACAACGGCACTTCCACGCCGTCCAGAATCACCTCACAGTATATGCGGCCATTTGTGCTCGGTGAGACGGTGTGAATAACCGTAGGAGTCGTGGAGGGGGAATCCGCTCCGCGTCGTCGTTCCCCTCACTCACACTTTTTGCAGGCCCTGGCGAAATGATGTTGGAGTCCACACTTGCCGCAGCGTTTGCCCCTCGCTGGACACTCTCTTGCCTTATATCGGTGCTTGGTGGACCCGCAGCCCAAACATTTGGGCGATCCCGGGGCGGACCTAATCTTAATAGCTATAGCGTAGTGTAACAATATTTAATTATAAGGTATAAAGATTATTTAATTTAGACTTAAAGGTGTGTGTGTGTGGGGACAGAGGTTTGATCAGTCACCACAAACACTCACAAAACAATAAACACTCATAATGGGGGCACCAGTCCAACTTGGACAATTTATTAATAATTAATCTTTATACCTTCAATCAAGCAGTCTCAAATATTTGTGAATTCTACTGGGTGATTTTAGAAACAAGCACAGGAAAGAAATTCAATGAAACTTTTCTCTACAGTTAACAGATTTAATGATCAGGTTCAGATGAAAATACAATTACATTCAAATGATTTGTAAGCAGGTTAAATGATCAAGTATTAAGCATGACATTCATTTGGTAACTGATTATTGTGCAATAGAGTGTAATCACATTTGTGGAACCAAGGAAAACTTAGTATGAGTTTGTAACTCAAACTGGAAGACTGAATTAACTGTAACAAAAATATGAAGAAAATTGGACGCAAATTTTATTAAGAAAATTAATTATATGAAAAGAGATTCTGAATTACTCTAAAAAAAACGGAATTTAATGAAAAGAGGAATATTATTTCTCTTTAATTCTATAGCTCCGATCAGAGTATGAACTAGTTTTAAACCTAAGACAAATTATGGCGTACGTTTAAGGCACTGGACATTGCATTATTCAGTAGATGAAACAAAGAGGTCGGCTCATGTGAATGTTGTGTTGGCTTTCCTTTGTGTTGGACTTTTCTTCTTCAGCTGGATCCTTAGCTGAAGCTTTATTTGCGATGATACCAGAGTATATCTGCCAGCAGATAATACCTTTCAAAGTCCAGCAGTCACAAGCTGAGATTTGACTGCGGTAATGAGGTTTCTTCGTCTTCTTCTTTGGCCGCTGATGCCGTATGCCATGCGGACAACATGAGAGGGTTTTCGTTGTTCAGCGGCTCCCCTCCCGGGTCCAGATAAATTGAGGATAGTTCAAAATCTGATCCAAATCATAGAACTGGAGACACAAGATTGCTAAAAATTATTCAAGCCACGAAATCCAAGTCCATTAGATGTGGGGTTTCGCAGCAACACCTTCCAGTGTGAGAACAATCCATCCCCTTCATAAAACACACGGTGGGTTTAGAGAAAATCAACAGCAAACTTTAGCAGAATAAAACAGAAAAAAAACATCTGTGAACATGGAGTCTCACTCCATATAAAAAGTCGAGCTCAGAAAAAGGTATTTCCCAGACATTTAAAGGAAAAAGCATTTAACAGCAGAACACACACAGACTTTCACAAAAGACAACAAAAAAACTCTCCTTGTATCCGCTTGTCTGAAATGAGCTTTCTCCGTAGGATTGCTGGACTCACCCTCAGAGATAGGGTGAGGAGCTCAGTCATCCGGGAGAGGCTCAGAGTAGAACCGCTGCTTCTCCACATTAAAAGGAGTCAGTTGAGGTGGTATTGGCATCTGATTAGGATGCCTCCTGGACGCCTCCCACTTGAGGTGTTTCAGGCACGTCCCACTGGGAGGAGACCCCGGGGCAGACCCAGGACTCGGTGAAGAGACTATGTCTCCCAGCTGGTCTGGGAACGCCTTGGTATCCCCTCTGAAGAGCTGGAGCAGGTGGCTGGGGAGAGGGAAGTCTGGGCTTCTCTGCTTGAACTGCTGCCTCCGCGACCCGGACCTCCGGAAAAGCGGTAGAAGATGGATGGATGGATGGATGGACAACTCTCCTTCTCCCACTGGGTATTTCCCTAAAACTCCGTGAGTTTCGCGGGGAAAAACTTGATTGACATGAAAGTAAGCCAATGGTCTTCCATCGTGGGAGGTTTGAATCTGGTCCAGTAAGAAAACTTTGTCTGTAACCGACCAATAAAATGAAAGGGGCCGTGGCCCAACAGGGACTGGCTGGTGATTGGCTGAGCCAGTCACATGACTTGAGGAAACTTTTCTCAGAGGATAAACACATTTTAATAACACTGAAAATTCATTATATACTTATAAAGTCTAAGCTAACTTCAGTGATTCATGACTAACTTCAGTGAGCATGCACGTTTATAAACCTGTCATTTTATAATTAACATGCAGTAGAATAAGGTTCATTTAAGCATTTTTCAAACATTCAATCACATTTAAATCAATGAGTAATGAAATATTTCAGACCCATCATTGTCCAACACAGAGGCGGTGATCTTCAACAAATAGTGTCCTTAGAATTATCCTGAGGAATGAACTTGAAGAGAAAGAGTTAATGTTCAGTCAGAAACATACAGTCTAGCAGTGTGACAGAAGTAATGTGAATATATTCCAGCGTCGTCTTCTTTTAGATTTGCTTGGCGGTTGGCAACCAGTTTACAGGTGCATTACCGCCACATACTTCGTCCACTAGTGGGTAATGTTGAGCTGTGGATAATTCCTAATGACCTTACAATGCACTCAAGAGTTTCTGGGATATGTCAGACGATTGTTAAAGCATAAAACTGTCTGACTGGGAGTAAGCGCCACTTATTTATGAGAGCAAACTAATCTGTTCCTTGCACAAAATGGGATCCTTATCGTCCTTTCCTACCACGGAATGTTTTTCCAAACCGGGGGTCCTGGGATGAAGAAAAACAATTCTTGACCAGACTTTTTGGGTGAAACAGTTTCTCCAAGGTGAAAAGTAATTTTATAGATTATACCAAAGGGGAGTTGATGCTACAGTAGTCTTCTTTATCTTCTGTGCTGTCATCACTACCCGGGTCCACAGCCTGCGCCGCTGACTGTGAGTCAGGTTGCCTCAACATCATTCTCTCACCAAGGTCCTTCAATAGTTTATCCGCTGCTTCATACTGCTGAGCTATCTCCACAGCTGTGTTCAACATCAGTTCACCGGAGTACGTGAGGAGTCTTGACCGTGCCGCAGAACATAGCGTGTGCTCTGCTAACTGATCATGGACCATTTCTTCCTCCAAAGCCCCGAATTGGCAATCTCCAGCCAGCTGGCGCAAGTCCACAAGATATTGCTGCACTGACTCTCCCGGCCGCTGGCGGCGCTGTCAGAACTGGATCCTCCGGACGATGATGTTCTCAGGAGCGTGAAAGTAGCGCGCCATTAGCTCAACCACATCCTCAAAACTATCACTCTCACCCAATGTGCTGAGAATATGTTGCCCTTCCATGCCGAGATTATGGACCAGTATCGCTCATGCACGTAGTTTCTCCAATTCGCCGAGGTTCAATGCCACCAAATAGTTTTGGAACACTGCAAACCACCTCGCCCAGGGAACTGGTGATTCGCCTGGGATCTCCAAAAACGGCCAAATGCTATAAACTCCATTATCCATAGCTTTATCCTTGTCGCCAAATGTTATGTCCATAACTGTGACTTCAATAACGAGGCCAAAGGTGCAATAGAACTTAACTTTATTATCCAACTCACTGAACACAAAGGCGCTCCCGTCTAGGCAGAGGTCTGGTCAGAAAGAAATCGTGCTGTGGGCGACCCCCACAGCCTACGGACAAGCAGAGCGCTCAGCTGGAGCAATTAGCAGAACAGTGAGATGTATGGACTGATATCAATAGGCAGCCTCTCTTTGTCTAATCCCTGCGCCAGTAATCCTGCTATTGATATGTGTGACTCTAATGCAAATGTCCATGCCTTCCTGCAGTTACTGTGATGCTAATGTGCCATGCATGCATTGTCTAGCTGGGTATATAAGTCAACCATATCGCTTGCTCTCTCTCTTATTCTCTTTTTGACCACTTGCATTGCCTGTTTGCTGACTAGAGACAGAGGGCTCGCTCCAGCGTGCTCCCACAGCGCTGGAGTGACCCTCGTGCTGGAGGATGAAATAAAACACCCTTTTAAACTTCAGTTCGCCGTGTCCTGCCTGCACTTATTCCGTGCCTCCACACCTGGGTTCCCTTATTTCATCTGCCACACTGGTGACCCCGAATACAAGAACACGCTGACGACGAACGAACGCAGCACCCGGCGGTGACTCCGACAACAAGAGAACGCAGCTGCCTGACGCAAATGGACTGCCCTCCCTTCTGCCACACGGGAGACCTCGACGCAGAACCGACACCAGGCGAACTCCCTCGGAGATCATCCACGACCGGGAAGGCTGCAGAAAGCGTCATGGTGCGACCCTCGCCTGAGATCGGGACATCCACGCTGGGACCGGCCGAGGGACAAAGAGTGTCTACTCCCTCTCACCGCTCCTCCGCATCCACACAAGCACGCACGCACCTCGTCCTTTCTCCACGACGGCGACCTCCAGGGCCGAACGGAGAACGCAGCGCATGGACCAGAACGCACCATGACCCGGCACGAGCGAACGACAGCAACAGCCAAGACAGGGAGGACCATCGGCGCCGGCAACGTTGATTTCCATCAAGCTCCCTGACCCTGACCCACCTCTGAACAGCGGACCACCCACGCACCGAACCCCCGCACGCCCACCGGGGGGTTACGAGGACAGTGCACCACGCACGGGACAATACCGGCTCCACAGACCGCCATCGTCCTCTGCCACTGCACACGCCCGAGAAACACGGCCGACCGCCATCCTCGGAACCTTCAGGGCTGCTCACACACCTGAAGCACACACGCAGCCCGCACACAGGATTTTGTATGGGTCTCAGCCACGGCGCACAATGGGAATTCAACCGTCAGCTGTCCCCGATGGTTTTAGGGCTGCGCCCGCACCTAAAGCCAACCCGCCAAGTCCCTCGGCTTTTGTTTTTTCTCATAGCCGCTACGCATCCTCGCAGGACTGAGCCACGAGAGCAGTCAGAGACAATTTTTTTCTTCTCACAGCCGCTGTGGATGTCTGCCACGTTCAACGGGACAGCCCCTCAACATCGTGGATCCACATGCAATTTTTGCGCGGCCCAGACAACTTTGCCGTCCCGGGCCGGCACTTGCTACCCCCACCCCCCCTCCCTCCACCTCCGCCTGCACAGAGCTTTTCCCGCAGCTCGCTACCAAAGCCGGACGATCGAGGCCTCAGCCCCCTGCTGAGCCCTCTGGGGGGGAGTAGTGTGGGTGACCCCCACAGCCTACGGACAAGCAGAGCTCTCAGCTGGAGCAATTAGCAGAACAGTGAGATGTATGGACTGATATCAATAGGCAGCCTCTCTTTGTCTAATCCCTGCGCCAGTAATCCTGCTATTGATATGTGTGACTCTAATGCAAATGCCCATGCCTTCCTGCAGTTACTGTGATGCTAATGTGCCATGCATGCATTGTCTAGCTGGGTATATAAGTCAACCATATCGCTTGCTCTCTCTCTTATTCTCTTTTTGACCACTTGCATTGCCTGTTTGCTGACTAGAGACAGAGGGCTCGCTCCAGCGTGCTCCCACAGCGCTGGAGTGACCTTCGTGCTGGAGGATGAAATAAAACACCCTTTTAAACTTCAGTTTGCCGTGTCCTGCCTGCACTTATTCCGTGCCTCCACACCTGGGTTCCCTTATTTCATCCGCCACAGTGCCTCTTCCGGGTCGGCCCTTTATACCCTGGGTGGCGGCGGAACCAGAAAGGTGTAGCTGTCACCCATAACACATAATAATAATAATAATATTTAATACATTACACTCTGGGTGGTCATTATTGAAATGAAGTGTCTGCGTCTGTGTTCATAATTTTGCGTGTTGTTAGTAGATCACTGGCAAAAATTGGCCACTCCCTTAGGCGCTCAGTCTAAATTGTGAACTCGCTAATTTGCACTGCCTTAGTAAATGCACCACTCAGTTTGCAGCTACAGTATTGGGCTTGTGACTCTTGCCTGGTTATGTCCCTTTCACGCTCCTGACCATGCATCTCGAGGCAGAGAAGGTGTGGGGAGCTTCCATCAACAGACGCCTAGGTGGACATGTAGCTAGCTGTACAGTTGCTGGCTTGCAGGCTTGGTTGGTGCCTTATTTGGATGCCGAGAGATACCAGTGCTAATGGGAATGCAATGTAAGTCATTTAATATACTTAAAAATGTGTTTGTGCTTTTTCTGGTTTTGTCTGTTGTTTGTGGTGGTGTTACATTTGCCGCTAAGCTTGCACTAGTAGCATTAGTTTGTTAGCTCTTTTTTTTATTTAAGAAAGTTTCTCAAATCATAAAAGCATATATCACAATGTACATTATTGAGTAAGAAAAAACAGCTGCTGTTAGAACAAGAAGATAACGTAAACAGAATAAGTGAAGTATAAAGCAAATTGCTTTTAACCAGGTTAAGGTGCTAATTTAGTAATACACAAAGGCTTTTATAATAATTGAGGCTTTTATAATATTATGGTGTTTTAAGACTTGAAACAGTTTAATTTGTTCAAGACAGCATCAAGAATTGGACTAATTTTAAAGCAACTACATTTATGCATGAAAAACTTTTCCAAATGATTATTTATTTATTTATTTCCATTTGAGGGCCAAATCTTGTATGGTCCAATAGAGTTGGAGAGGTTGGTTAGGTGTTATCCAGAACTGTAAAGTTTGCCAGAAACTGTGAAATTACAGGAAAAAAAGAGATGTTCTCCTTTCTCAATGATGGAATCATAGAATGTACAGGAATTTCTATTAATATTTACCTTTTGATTTAAAAAGTCTCAAGAATACATTTTTGAAGAATCTTAAAATGGACTTGTTTCTAAGTCATCATACTGCTGTTGTTGATGTTGCTTTTTGAGCACTGTGAAGTTGGCATCGGGTTCGATATTCATATTCGAATATGGGGCTGACAGTGTGGGAGCAGTATCCGTAGCTGTCAAACCATGTACTGTGCCACCCTAGGGACTAGTCTTCAAGAACCCTCACCCATGGATGGTCAAAACTCTATGGAGTCTAGGGTGGCACATGATTATGTAATGTGCCACATGTGTGCAAATATACCTTATTTTTTAATACAGTTTCTAGCAATGAGCCTAAAACGAGTGTTCCATGGCTACTAAACCATGAGCTGTGCCACCCTAGGGACGAGTGTTCAACAACTCTCATCCATGGATGGTCAAAATCCCATGGAGTCTAGGGTGGCACATGATTATGTAATGTGCCACATGTGTGCAAATATACCTTATTTTTTAATACAGTTTCTAGCAATGAGCCTAAAACGAGTGTTTCATGGCTACTAAACCATGAGCTGTGCCACCCTAGGGACGAGTGTTCAACAACTCTCATCCATGGATGGTCAAAATCCCATGGAGTCTAGGGTGGCACAGTAATTATGTAATGTGCCACATATGTGCAAACATAGCCTTATTGAGAAAAGCAGTTTCTACCAATGAGCCTAAAATGAGTGGTCCATGGCTACTAAACCATTTGCTGTGCCACCCTAGGGAGTCGTGTTCAAGAACCCTCACCCATGGATGGTCAAAGCTCTATGGGGTCTAGGGTGGCACAGTGATTGTGTAATGTGGCATAATTGCACAAACATACCCTAATCATCTAATACAGTAAATCACAACGAGCCTAAAATGAGTGGTCCATAGCTACTAAACCATGCGCTGTGCCACCCTAGGGACTAGTGTTCAAGAAACCTCACCCATGTATGGTCAAAACTCTGTGTAGTCTAGGGTGGAACAGTGATTGTGTAATGTGCCACACACATTAAGGGTCTGTTTACACGTGTGTGTTCCGTGGTTTTTGAACTCTGTGCTAGTACAGTAAATCACAATGAACCTAAAATGAGTGGTCCATGGCTACCGAACCATGCGCTGTGCCACCCTAGGGACTAGTGTTCAAGAACCCTCATCCATGGATGGTCAAAACCCCATGGAGTCTGGGGTGGCACAGTGATTATGTAATGTGCCACATATGTGCAAACACACCCTTATTTAGTAGTACAGTAAATCACAATGAGCCTAAAATGAGTGGTCCATGGCTACCAAACTATGTCCTGTGCCACCCAAGGGAGTCGTGTTCAAGAACCTCACCCATGGATGGTCAAACCCCATGGAGTCCAGGGTGGCACAGTGATTATGAAATGTGCCCCATATGTGCAAACAGACCCTTATTTAGTAATACAGTTTCTACCAATGAGCCTAAAATGAGTGGTCCATGGCTACTAAACTATGAACTGTGCCACTCTAGGGATTAGTGTTCAAGAACCCTCACCCATGGATGGTCAAAACCCCATGGAGTCTAGAGTGGCACAGTGATTGTGTAATGTGCCACATATGTGCAAACATACCCTTATTTTCTAACACAGTTTCTACCAATGAGCCTAAAATGAGTGGTCCATGGCTACCAAACTATGCGCTGTGCCTCCCTAGACTCCATCGGGTTTTGACCATCCATGGGGGAGGGTTCTTGAACACTAGTCCCTAAGGTGGCACAGCGCATAGTTTAGTAGCTGTGGACCACTCACTTTAGGCTCATTGTGATTTACTGTACTACTACATAAGGGTATGTTTGCATAAGTGTGGCACATTACACAATCACTGTACCACCCTAGACTCCATGGGGTTATGACCATCAATAGGAGAGGGTTCTTGAACACGAGTCCATAGGGTGGCATAGCTCATGGTTTAGTAGCCATGGAACACTCATTTTAGGCTCATTGGTAGAAAATGTTTTACTAAATAAGGGTCTGTTTGCACATGTGTGGCACATTACATAATTACTGTGCCACCCTAGACTCCATGGGTTTTTTGACCATCCGTGGGTGAGGGTTCTTGAACATTAGTCCCTAGGGTGGCACAGCGCCTGGTTTGGTAGCCATGGACCATTCATTTTAGGTTCATTGTGATTTACTGTATTACACGATAAGGGTATGTTTGTGCAATTATGCCACATTGCGCAATCACTATGCCACCGTAGACTCCATGGGGTTTTGACCATCCATGGGTGAGAGTTCTTGAACACTAGTCCCTAGGGTGGCACAGTGCATGGTTTGGTAGCCATGGACCACTCATTTTAGGTTCATTGTGATTTTGTCATGTCCGCTGTGTGACCTTGCAGTGAACATATAAATTGGCAACGAGCCCAAAGCGCAGTATGTAACGTGTTTATTTGCAAAGGAGTAAATATACAAAATGTCCAAATAATAGTCACTGTAGAGACAAGATGGGACAACTGGCTACAAACTCCATTGGCTTGGATTAAATACCACACGCACTCCAGGCAGGGTAGGAGCGGAGAGAAAAGGCATGATTTGAGGAAAGACTTACATACATGTCGGAGCGGAAAGGCTCTGAGGCAGAACACAGTCCAGTCCAGGGGAAAACCAACAGATGCGAGCCGGGATGTCCAAAGGTGACGTTAAGCTGCCACACTGGCTGGTCACACTCCTTTCTATTAGTACATAAACCCTTAATGAAGGCAAGTGGACACAGCCGTGTGGCGAGCAGGTGCATGACTGATTGAAACTCTGTGTGTGTGTGTGGTGATACCATGCAGCCGGTGAATGTCTTGTGAGCAAGGCTCAATCTGCCAACAGGAATTAATAAGCAATAATCAAAACCTACAGCCACCGGTCATAGACGGGGTGAACGACCCCGAACATGACAGTGCCCCCCCCCAAGGAGTGGATAGACACCCACCGTACCATCAAAAACAGAAAATACAACCTGCCCCCCGACACTCAAAAAGGCCAATACAACAAGCCAGGGTGGGAGGTGGGGGAAAACAGGTTAGGAGGGATAAATCAAGAAGGTAACACCACAATACGACACTACAACACTTTTCCCAACCCCAAAACTAAGCTCCCCCCCCCACTCCCCAAGAGTCCCCCAGTTCCGGGGGCTGGCAAGGGTCCAAGGCCCCGCAGGTGGCTGCAAGTTCGGGAGGCCGGCCAAAATCCCAGGGCCAGCAGGCGGCCTACAGAACAGCATTGGGCGGCCTGTCAGAGGAAAAGGGCCATTTGACCCAGGAACCCAGTCCTTTGGGCGGTCGGCCCACATAGTTGAGCCACCAGGCTTGGGGGGAGAGACAAGGTGGCGGCCTACCCACCGGAAGGCTGAAAGGTGGGTGGCCGTACTGAAGAAGGGGACCCCCTGCGGTTCCTGGTGGCAGGAACAGGTGGACCATGGCGGAAGAGGAAGGGGCACCCCAAGGACCTCTGGAAGGGCGGAAGGGACCTCGGTGTCCCCGAGCTGGCCGGCTGCACCCTCAGTGGTCCCGGCTTGGGACTGGAGCTCGGCTGCACCCTCGGTGGACCCCAACCGAGCCATGGTTGCATCCTCGCTGGAGTCCGGGAGGACCCTTGCTGCACCCGCGATGGGACCCGGCTGGGCCACTGCTGGCCTCCACGCCGTCCTGACCCTGGGCCAGCCGGCCTGCACGAGAATCCAGGCCAGAAGGCAGTCAATCACAGGCTCCCCCGGGGACCTGGGCAGATGGGGAGCTGGGTCCACAGGAACCACAGCAGGGCTGGGAGCGGAGATGGTAACCTCCAGAGGTGAGCCTGGATCCTCCGTCTCGTCTGGCAACATGGACCTCTCTCTGGCGACCCTAGATGAAGACTCAGACACAGAGGAGGAGGGGTCAGGGTTGCCGGTAGCGGCAGAGCCCAGTGAGGTGAGCTCAGGTGCATTGTGCAGCTGCAGCTGGCTCTCCTCACCTAAAGCTAGGCAAAAATGCTTGATGAGGGAAAGAAGAAAGGCAAAGGAGAGCACTTGCCTTAGCTTGAGCTCTACCGCCGTCCAGGACTCCAATGATCCGGGTGATGTCTCGACTGGCTCGGCCTCCTGGAGGCGCAGCTTGGGCGCTGACTCTGCTGCAGCAACCTCCAGAGTAGGCATGATGGTTTCTGCAGTTATTATCTCAGCTGACGTAGCCTGTACTGAAGATTCCTTCGGCGTGGCGGCTGGTGTCCGGCTCACCGTTGCTGCGGGGGACGAATCCTCCCGGACCTCTGGCTCCTTCTGATCCTGACAGTTCGGCTCCAGAGTACCCTCGGAGGAAGCAGGAATGAGCAGAGAGAGGGCTGGTGAGCCATTCAAAGCAGCAGCAGGTGGGAGGAACTCAGGGGACTGCACTCCCTGAGCCTCTCTACCAGGAATCAGGCAAGACATTTCATTATAAGTTGGAGAAGAAGGAAAATTAAATCGCCTGTTAGCCTGGACGTGGATGCTGCCTGCTGCTGTACCATGTGGGGTGTCATCCCTCTCCCTGGCTCCGGAGAGCTTGGACCCCATCATGGGAGGAATAGGAACCACCCCTGGCGTCATGGAAATGGAGACTTCCGGAGACAGCATGGAGAGCCTCCAAGCAGCGGAAGGAGCCATCGAGGAGACAGACTGTGCGGCAGCTGGCGAGGAAGGACAGGCTGGCATGATAGCTTGTGAGGACGAACTGGAAGAGGGGGCTGCTGCGGAAATGGTCTCACTGGATGAGGAACGGGCTGCTGGCGAGGAGGAGATGGTGCTTCTCCAGTGATCCAGGGCTGGAGTTGAGGCAGGTTGGAGCTCCAGTGACAGGGGCGGGGCTGGAGCAGACAGGCTGATGGAGGAGGACAGCTGCTTTCGCCGTGAATGCCACTTCTGTGTCGAGGGCTGCTCCAACACTGGCAATTCCCTCTCGAGCTCCTCCTTCGTCTGGAGCCCCAGGGTCGGTGAACACTCAGAGGGAGCAGGAGGAGATATGGAGAGGGTAAGTGGGATGACAGTGGCTGCAGCAGGTGGAGAGGCCTCTGGGGACTGCACACCCAGAGACTCTCTACCCGAAACCAGGCAAGAATTTTCAATGATTTTAGAAACAAAAGGGAGGAAAACTTGCCTGTTCTCCAGGCTGATGGTGTCTCCTGCTGCAGCTAGCGAGGGGTAGCCCCTTGTATTGGTTGTGGCGGGGCTGGACTCCTCCATTGACTGTGGAGAAGCCTCCCGGAACGGCGCTGGAGAGGAAATGGCAGCCACCGATCTCTCCTCCTCCAGGTGGCGATCAATCTCCGCCAGCAAAGTCAGTCTGTGTTTCTCCCACCCTCATGGAGATGTGGGCGGGGCTGGAGCGGGAGAGCTGAAGGAGGAGGAATGCCTTTCTCGTCCTGAACGCCTCTTCCGTATCGGGTGCTGCTCCGTCACTGGCAGTTCACTCCCAGGCTCCTCTCTATGCAGCGCGAGGATGGAATGAAGAATGTCCGCAGACTCAGGGAAAAACAACAGGTCGGGACATTCCTGTAATACCTCCGCTGCGGTATCCTGAATGGCATGAACAGCCTCAGAGGAATATTGCCCCTGCGTCCAAAAAAAGGCTTCTTTCAAACGGGCCAGTCCATGCCGCTCCGCGTCGCTCCAGAAGTTCATCATGGCTCCGACAGCAGGTAGGAAAAACACACAAAAAATGAAAAAAAGCACGCTACACGCTGCTTGGGCTCTTTTGGTGGCAGCTTACTGTCATGTCCGCTGTGTGACCTCGGAGCAAACATATAAACTGGCAGCAAGCCCAAAGTGTAGTATGTAACGTGTTTATTTACAAAGGAGTAAATATACAAAATGTCCAAATAATAGTCACTGTAGAGACAAAGTGGGACAACTGGCTACAAACTCCATTGGCTTGGATTAAATACCACACACGCTCCAGGCAGGGTAGGAGCGGAGAGAAAAGGCATGATTTGAGGAAAGACTTACATACATGTTGGAGCGGAAAGGCTCTGAGGCAGAACACAGTCCAGTCCAGGGGAAAACCAACAGACGCGAGCCGGGATGTCCAAAGTTGATGTTAAGCTGCCACACTGGCTGGTCACACTCCTATTAGTACACAAACCCTTAACAAAGGCAAGTGGACACAGCCGTGTGGCGAGCAGGTGCGTGACTGATTGAAACTCTGTGTGTGTGTGTGTGTGTGTGTGTGTGTGTGTGTGTGTGTGTGTGTGTGTGTGTGTGGTGATACCATGCAGCCGGTGAATGTCTGGTGAGGAGGAGGCGTGACTGTAGGGCTGGCGGAGAGCAAGGCTCAATCTGCCAGCTGGAATTAATAAGCAATAATCAAAATCTACAGCCACCGGTCATGGACGGGGTGAACGACCCCGAACATGACAGATTTACTGTATTACACAATAAGGGTATGTTTGTGCAATTATGCCACATTGCACAATCACTGTGCCACCCTAGACTCCATGGGGTTTTGACCATCCATAGGTGAGGGTTCTTAAACATGAGTCCATAGGGTGGCATAGCTCATGGTTCAGTAGCCATGGAACACTTATTTTAGGCTCATTGGTAGAAACTGTTTTACTAAATAAGGGTCTGTTTGCACGTGTGGCACATTACATAATTACTGTGCCACCCTAGACTCCATGGGGTTTTGACCATCCGTGGGTGAGGGTTCTTGAACAGTAGTCCCTAGGGTGGCACAGCGCATGGTTTAGTAGCCATGGACCACTCCTTTTAGGTTCATTGTGATTTACTGTGTTACACGATAAGGGTATGTTTGTGCAATGTGGCATAATTGCACAATCACTGTGCCACCCTAGACTTCATGGGGTTTTGACCATCCATGGGTGAGGGTTCTTGAACACTAGTACCTAGGGTGGCACAGCGCATGGTTTGGTAGCCATGGATCACTCATTTTAGGCTCATTGTGATTTACTGTATTAGACGATAAGGGTATGTTTGTGCAATTACAGTATGCCACATTACACAATCATTGTGTCACCCTAGACTCCACGGGGTTGTGACCATCCATGAGTGAGGGTTTTTGAACACTAGTCTGGTTTATCTGGTACCCTAGTACGTAGTATAAGTAAGGGTAGAGTAAGGCTGGTAAGAGGTATCTAGGTACTAGTACCTGATAGGTACAATCTCCAGGCACCTCGGACGTGGAGGGAAAGATGGAGGACTAATCAGTACAGGAGCCAACAGTGGAGCCCAGCGGAGGGAGGCCAGAAACAGATGGGGGCTGCAACTGGGTCCCTCCGTCGGGAGTAACGTAACATTCTTTAAGTACAGATGTTAATGATACTAAATGAGTTACTTTCCTTAACTCTCGCTCCACTGTCTGCGAGGTCCCTGGTGACTCCACTGCTGAAGAGGCGACTTCCACATCTGGGGATGCTGGATGGGTGGCAGACGCAGCGACCTGGCATGCAGCAGTGGGCAAGGGTACCAGGGCAGATGATGTGGGAACCGGCACTGCAGGCATGGTGACGGGCAATGCAGCTGCCATGGAAATCAACGTGGGAAGGCCCTCTGGGATTGGAACACTCCATGGGACTGGAGCGGAGGCGGAAGAGTGGCGAGAAGGAAAAAAAAGGGAGCTGAGGGCATTGGAGGCTCCGCTGGAGGAGCAGCGATGGAACGCTGGGAGGAGCAGCATTTCTCAGAGCCTCCTTTCCAACCCAGACCACCATGCGCCCTGCAGGTTTTGTTGTACTCCACAGGGACAGAGGGAATGGCAGCAGATGGTGGGTCGGGGAAAATGGGCTGCAAGGAGAAGGCTGGCATTGATGCTGGTGCTGGAGGATAATGATGGACTGAGGAGGACGTCTGAACCTGGGGACGCTTAATCATCGGCGCAGCTTTGGACGTAACCTGGGAGCTCTCCTCCAGCCCGTGGAGTGGCTGCGAAGCTGGGGAGAGGCAGAAAGCTGGAGGGAGACATGGCAAGAATCCCGGAGCTGGAGAGTGGCAAGAAGCTGGAGGCGTCTGCACTGTGGGACGCTTTATTGTCAGCACAGGTACAGCCGGGGGAGAGCTTCTCATCAGCCAGCGCAGCTTCCGTTGTAAATTAGGAACAGAGATGAGGAGCCCGGTAAGTCCTGGATAACTCCACAGGCTGGGGTATGCCTCAATAACCTCTGCTGCACCATCCAGAAAACCCAGGACTGCCTCGGGAGTGTGGAATTGCGAGCGTCCGAGATGAAGTTCTCCACTAATCCCACAGCCCAACCCTCCTCCTCATCCAAGCCGTGCACACCAAAGTCTATGCCCGCTGAGTCCCTTTTTGGTGGCGTCATTCTGTCAGAAGTAACTGCTTTAGAAGGCAGTTGTGCTCTTTTGGTGGGACCCAAGAGCGCAGGAAGGACTCCATGCAATAATGATTTATTAACAAAATACAAATGAACAAACAAAAAGCAGCTCGGGCTGTCAAACACAAATTGCGGGGATAACACTAAACACTTACAATAAAACAGATGAAAAGGGAGAAACTGCAATGATGCCAAAAGGAGGAAAAGAAAGGCAGGGTTATAAATAGGATCATGGGAAGTAAATAAACAATGAACAGCTGGGTAACTAATTGGGGCCAAATGAAAACACATGAGTGACTGAAGGAAATGGGAAAGTAACAGAGGAGACTAGAAAACATAACTGAACTGAGGATAACCCAACAAACTAATGATAACAGAATTGTGCAAACATTTAAAAAATACAGAAGACATGGACAGCATGTCCAGATCATGGCAGTAACATGCATTCTGAAGTTTTAAGTGCAAGTTTATGCAAAACTTTAAAGCTGAGCATTTAAGAAAACATTGAGATGAAATTCAAAGTGCTACTTTATACATGAGGTAAAAAATGCTGTAGATCTAAAAATAAAGGAACTAACCCTTTAAGTTGCATCTTTGTCATTATTATTATTATTATTATTATTATTATTATTATTATTATTATTATTATTATCATAAGTATTCTCCTGGTCCTTGATTTATTTAGTAGTGTTTCTGATATTCTCTGTCCATTCTTACTTTTTCTGTTATTTTGAAGTCATTCCTGTC
Source organism: Pholidichthys leucotaenia (assembly GCA_020510985.1). Taxonomy (NCBI): domain Eukaryota; kingdom Metazoa; phylum Chordata; class Actinopteri; order Cichliformes; family Pholidichthyidae; genus Pholidichthys; species Pholidichthys leucotaenia. The sequence goes on along the minus strand of CM035846.1, from coordinate 212,588,315 downwards.
CTGTTTCATTTCCTGTAGCCTTTGTTATGAGAGCAACTGGAAGTGAGGTGTATTGTAGGTACCACAATTTCTCTGGCTGCCACATCTGCTTGGGGCCTGCCCTGTTTATGACATTGCAGAATATGATTGACTGGATGGTTGTTTTGATGACGTGGCACCTTGTGATTGGTCCATGTTTGTTGTTTAAAAAAATGTCTTTCATTTTAAATATTTTACTTTTATTTCTACAAAGACCAGAACTTTTGTGTTATTTTCATCATTTACAAATAAAACTTTATCTAACCGTCTATCTATGGCCAGACATACAGTACACAGGTATTTTTTTTAAATACCAGTGTTTATATGTGGGTTTCACTGTTTATCCACAAACAAAACACTATTTTCAGGTACTAAAAAAAGGACTACAAAAAGTCCTTGTAGAAATAAAAGCAAAATATTTAAAATGAAAGATGTATTCTTTAAAACTACAAACATGGACCAATTACAATATGCTACATCATCAAAACAACCATCCAGCCAGTCGTATTTTGCAATGTCATAAGCAGGCACAGGCCCGAGCAGATCTGGCAGGCCGAGCAAATGTGATACCTACAGTGTGTCCCTTTAAGAGAGAGAGAGGGTACGCTGTGATGACGTGTGTGGTGCACATGTGTAAATTGGGAGTGGGAGAGGTGTGTGGAGGTTTTAACAGGAGCAGGTTAGCTGACAAATAGAGCATTCTAAGTGTATCACAAGAAGTGTTCGGTGCTTGTGGCGAAAAAAAACCAAAACACAGTTAATGAAGGCACGGGTGTCCATTTGTCTGTCACTCACTACTGTGAGGAGTATCACTGGTCGGGTCATTGAACCTGAAGCGGGCCACCGTATTCAACCCTGGAGGACAGTGTGGTGCCCACAGTCAAAGAGCAGAGTAGGAAAGTTCAACACTGGCGACCACGAAGGGACCCTCAAGGCTAAATAAAACAGCAGTGGTGAGCATTAAACAGTGTAATCGATACGGACAATAAGTGCTATCAAGCTAGCAAGTTTACCGAGCCAGATGTTAAGTAAAATGGCTGCTGCTAGCCGATGTCCTGCAAACGTTATACAACTGGCGCACCTGGAAATGTAACAGATTGCTCCAGCCCATTCATGGCATTTACTGCGGTTGGTGGGCAGCAAGAGGACAGTGTGCATGACCACAATAAAAGACATGGAAGTATTAATCCCTTTCATTGTGAGGAGTGGCTGTTTGAAATGAGGCAAGGAGCAACACAAACACCATGTGAGCCAAAGTTTTCAAGCACAAACCCCTTTGTTGATAAAAAAAAAAATACTGCTTCCTTGACTGAATAAAGCCCTGTACAATTATGTGCATAATCAGCCATTAATGTTGCAGCACACAACTGCGCCCCCAGCTGCTGTCTCCACAAACACTTTCTCCTCTGTAAATATGGGGAGTTCTTTTTCTAGCTTAGCTTAGTGTTTCACTATGGGAATCGCCTTGGGCGTGACCAACTATGGAAGCTCCAGTGACACCACGTATGTCACTGACAGACAGGTCGTGCCGTGTTCAGGGCTCCGCTCCCCGATAATACCACAGTTGACCTGACCCACCCAAATCATTCTTGCTTTCTTCCCATAGGGAACTACAAGCTCCCTCAGCGTATCCAGGCTGATTTGATTAGCTGTTTAACTGTTCACAGGCATATCCTAATGTAGCACGTCGTTGAAAGCAGTTTTCCATTGTCGGTCTGGTTGTGTTGAGAACTTCACACAAAGGGCAGTGTCTGCGTTGAGGTGAGCTGCCCTCACAGCTAGCTGTTTTTTGCCAACTAGTTAATGTATGCGCTTGTGTGACTCAAGCTACCACGTTGTGGTGAGCTTGTTTTCTGTTTGGCTAGTATTTGCTTGTTGGCTGACCGTGTAGCTTAATCGGTGTTCGGTTAGCGTTGGCTGGCTCACTAAAACCGATAACAGAGCACAGCTAACATGTTATGACGAGCTGACTCCCAGGGCTTTCACTTCTGAACTCGATCTAAAACCCACAGCTACTGCTACTGACGGTCAGGCTAACGTGTTGCGATGAGCCTTTTTTTTTTCTTTTCTTTTTTTTTTTTTTTTACAAGAAATCCCTCTTTCCCTTGGCTATGGCTGCTAACCCCGCCAAAGTGTTAGATCCGAAGGCCAAACAGGCTGTATCCTGCCTGTGTCCCGCATCATGTGGCACCTCCATTTCAGGTAGGGACCCTCATCCTATGTGCATAGTCTACATGGGCGCTAAACACGCTCAAGCGTTACTAGTGGACCCGCAGGGGTGTCCCCATTGCGCTTCTATGCCAGAAAAAGTTTTGGAAAGGAGGCTTAGAGTCACGGTAGTTAGCAGTCAAGACCCCTGCCTACCCAGCGCTACCAGTGACATCCATCAACCGCAAGCCTCTACGAGATGGGTGGACATGATGGACGATGAATCCCCGATTGACCCTCCGCTCCCGGAGGGCATTCTGGAGGGTGGTCTGGATGAACCGGGTGGTGAGGACGACGACACACAGTTCAACCTCCTCGACATAATTGATATTGAGGAAGAGGAAGACGACTCCTTTTTCCCTCCTCAGCAGTCTAGACCCCCCCCGCCCAGCAGGGCTCGTGCTGTAACCCCAGTGGACAGCAACCTGTATGAGGTCTGCAGGCGACCCACGGTGAAATTCAACATCCCGTGGCCAGCAGCTCAGGATGCAGAGGGGACAGAACGCAACCTGTATGATGGTAAGAGGCTGCCACTTCCTTCACCACAAGCAAAGCAACTCTTACCAGCAGTCCCCGCCTGCATGAAAGAAATAAGTCACTACTGGTTGAGCCTATTCAAGAGCAAGCTTCCCACCAAGGGCTGCTCTAAGCTGGAGATCCACGGTATGGGTGAGCTGGGATTAAACAAACCCCCAGCGGTGGAGTCTTTAGTGGCTTATCTAGGCTACCGGAGTAGTAGCCTAGAGGTAGAGCATCCTCCCCACAACTGGGAGGTCAGAGTTCAAGTCCCGGCCGGGTCATGCCAAAGACCATATGAAAATGGAACTTCCTGCCATCCAGCTTGGTGCTCAGCAAAAATGGAATGGAGGAGGGAAATGTGGGCAGCAGTGGCTCAGGAGGTAGAGCAGGTTGTCCAATAACCGGAGGGAATCCCACTCTCTCCAGCCATCCTACCGTTGTGTCCCTGGGCAAGACACTTAACCTACCTTGCCTCCAGTGTTCATGACACTGAGCATGAACATGTATAAATGTTTGGTAGTGGTTGGAGAGGCCGTTGGCACGGATTGGCAGCCACTGCAGATCTGTCTCAGCTTCCACAACCATCTCTTTGCCTAGTAAGTCAGATCACCTCACAACATCGATTTACCAACGAACGTACAAATATCCAGCACAGTCAGTCTGCTCCCTTAATGCAGTCACTCTACTGTCAGTATATCAGGCAGAACTACTGGAGGAAATGGACAGTCAGTTGGACTCAGGGTCCCCAAACTCTGTCCTATGGGATGAAATCTGTTTGGACAATGATCTTGTCTTGCACTTTTCCAGAGGAGCAGTCCAGGGGTCCAGGCATGTCATGGGTCTCGCCGTCACTGGTGAAAGAGCCTTGTGGCTAAATTGTCAGAACTGAAGCAGGAGGATGAAGCCTTTCACCTCTGTCTACCCTGCAAGGTGAACACCCAACCTCCCCAGGTGCCTTGGGCTGGCTTTGCAGCAGCTGCTGCAGCAGTGAGAGGGAAACATGGTGGTGCTAGACCTCACAGGCAAGGAACAACTCTGCAGGCTTCCCAGACCAGAGCTGAAAACCTGAGACCATGGGGTAAGCATTCCTTTGCAGCTGTGGCTGCCAAAAATCACTCACCCCACCCTGGGGATGGGAAGAAGAAACATGCGACCCCCCCCCCCCCCCGAGAAGAAGAGTGACAGGTGTGGAGACAAACCACTGTTCAGACTTCAGTAGCTCCTGTGGTTCCTAATTCAACAGGAGTCCTCTCTGTCTCCCTCTTTTCCTGTTCAGAAGAGAGAGACTCAAAATCAGCTGGCCAAGTGTCACCAAGCACTTCCTCAGTGTCAGCGAGTGGGTTTAAAAATCCTTTCAGTGTCTCCAAGCACTGCACAAGTTCACAAACAAGTTACTTGTTCCCCTGTGAAAAAAGAATTAAATGTGCATCTCGGACTTCCGGTTATGGCGGCCACGTAGGAAGACGTGTTTCACACTGCTCTGCTCCTAAAAATAAAAAGTTTACTAAAACTCTCTTAATTGGAACAAAAACCCATCCCAGCGTTTAGGCGCGGATATGGTAAAGACCAAGGCTGGGAAATTAGGTGGAGGAAAAAGCAATTCGACAAAACAACCCAAGCTAACAGACTTCCACGCTCGAGGCGAGGCAGGGAAAGCTCCAGAGACGATGGCGGAGGAGTGAGCCAGCGGCGGAGTGGGAACTGCTGAAGAGGGGACAAACGCAGTGCTCACTGCCATCAACTCCATGAGAACAGAGATTTCGTCTAAATTTGATGGGATTATAGCAGCGATAGAAGGAATGAGAAAGGAAATAAGTGACTGTATGGAACGAGTATTGCAGGCGGAGCTCCGAATTTCAAGCGCTGAAGATGACATCACCAGCCTACAATCAAAGTTGCAAACACTGGAATTAAAATGGAAACGTCTGGAAGATAACGTCCTAGACTTGGAATCCTGCTCGCGACGGAATAATTTGAGGGTGGTGGGCCTCCCGGAGGGAGCAGAGGGACGGGACCCATGTTCCTTTTTGGAAAAGTGGATTCCAGAAGCGCTGAATCTGAATCTGATGATCTGCAGTCATCGGTCGTTTTAGAGAGCGCTCACCGAATTGGCCCACCGAGAGATAATAAGACACCACTGAGGACGATGATTATGAAGTTCCTCAACTACAGAGACAAGATGACGGTCACCAATGCGGCGCGAGCTAAAGGGGAAATTAAATACCAGGATCAACAGGTGCGGTTCTACCCAGATTTGGTCACAGGAATTCAACAATTAAGGAGGCAGTTCGACCCCGCCCGCAAAGAGCTGCGCAACCTTGGGATTCGTCATGGAGTGATTCATCCGGCAAGACTGCTGGTCACGTATAAGGGGAGAACCCACACCTTCAAGACCCCTCAAGAGGCGCAGGAGCTCATCAAGCAGATTCAAAAGGAGACTGGTGGGAGCTAAGCATGAACATGACAAAGGTAGAACATTTAAGCATTTGTACAGGCATCTGATTGATCTGAAACATATAACATGTCTACAAAATACAGACTGTATTTAAAAAAAAAAGCTATGATGTACAAAGTTGCTATAAAACTTTGAAGTTATGTTGAAAAAACTACAGAAGAGAGTTAATGTCATAAAAATAGTAGTAGAGTCAGGGTGATTGAGAGGAGAAAGAGAGAGTGGTTTGACTGATCCTCGCAAGTGTGGAACAGTCACTAGCTATGACGGGAGATGGAATTTTTTTGATTTTGGGGGGATTACCACAAATGTGGGGAAAGGGAATTTGTGTTTGTGTAGTTTGTAGGATGAATGTTCCATCATCCATGTTTTTGCTTCTCTGTAAGAGTATGTTCATATTGCAAGGTAATCTCAAACTCCTTATTGATCATAGATCAAAGCGTTAATCTTAATTTAACTTCATGGAATTGCAGAGGTCTACAAAATCTTAAAAAACTTAAACAAGTTATGAATAAAATAAAAGACAGATTCAAAAATTGTATTTTTACAAGAAACTCATCTATTAGAGGAGGATGTAAAAAGAATTAGGAGAAGATGGCAAGGTAATGTGTTCACCTCATCATTTTCATCCCGAGCTAGGGGAGTTATGACTCTCATACATAAAACAGTCCCATTTCAAATGAAAAATGTAATTAGAGACAAATTTGGAAGATATCTAATCATCCAAGGATCTTTGTTATTAGAAAATATAAATCTGGTGAACTTATATGGCCCCAATATTGATGATCAAAACTTCTTTGTTAATTTATTCCTCACTTTATCATCACTTACAGGGCAACATATAATAGCAGGGGATTTTAATTGTACTTTGAATCCCAGTATAGACAGATCAACAGGACTGGACTGTACGCACAATGGATGTAGGATGACCATTAATCATTTTATGACAGAATTGAGATTGCTAGATATATGGAGAGATATGAAACCACAAGTCAAAGCTTATTCTTGTTATTCTAATACCTATAAGACATTCTCACGTATTGACTATTTTTTGATCTCTACAGAATTAAGGTCCAAGATTCAAAACTGTTTCTATGATAATATTGTGAGCTCTGATCATGCACCCTGCTGTCTAATATATGTAGATAAGAAATTGACAAAGGACCCAGTTAGGTGGCATTTTCAACATAAATGGCTTCAGGATGAGGAATTTGTTAAGTACATAGAAAAACAGATAGATGAGTTCTTTGATATCAATACTACACAAACAACGGCATGTATAAAGTGGGAGGCTTTCAAAGCTTTTATTAGGGAGCATATTATTAGTTATACAGGTTCAAAATCTAAGAAGACCCGAGAGTCCAATTGGAACGTAAAATAAAAATCCTTCAAGAAAAAGTGTATGCAGGAAGTAACCCACAGTTAGAGAACGAATTACTGATTCTGAGAGCTGAATATGACAAAAAAATCAGCGAATAGAGCTGCCTCGAGTCTTCTAAGATTGAAGCAAACTTTTTACGAACAAGGTGAAAAATCAGGAAAATTATTGGCATGGCAGATTAAACAATTAGAATCTAAAACACAAATTACCAGTATTATAAGTAACGGACAGGTAGTTATAGATCCTTTGGAAATTAATAGTGCCTATAGAGATTATTATGGAAAATTATATGATACAAAAAATGAAACTGACTTAACAAAATTAAATGGGTTTTTGGGTGGATTATCTATACCACATGTGTCAAACTCAGGCCCGCGGGCCAAATTTGGCCCGCAGTGTAATTATAATTGGCCCGCGAGATCATATCAAATGTGCATTAGAGCTGGCCCGCGGTATATACTGTACTGCTAATACTACAAATCCCACAATGCTTTGCTAGTATGTTGGCGCGCAGTCGAAACCGGCAAGCGCTCCTTTTTTCTGTTGACAGTCATTGACAACCATGCTCCAGTCACATCGGACAAATTAATTTCACCCTCCACAAAAATGGCCAAACGAAAGATGGACAACAGGAGCTTTCAAGACAGGTGGGAGGCAGATTATCTGTTCACGAATATAAAGGACAGACCTGTTTGTCTTGTGTGCGGAGCGAACGTGGCTGTAATGAAAGAATATAACATAAGAAGACACTATGAAACAAAACATTATGAAAAGTACAAGGACCTGGATGTAAAGCAGAAGCTGCAGAAGGTGGAGGAGATGAAAAGAAGTCTGGTTTGCCGGCAGACTATGTTCATGAAAGCAAAATCAAAAAGTGAAGCTGCTGTAAAGGCCAGCTTTATTGTGGCAGCAGAGATAGCAAAATCAGCCCGGCCCTTTAATGAGGGAGAGTTTGTCAAAAAGTGCATGGTCAAAGTTTGCGACATCGTGTGCCCAGATAAATGCAAGAATTTTTAAATGTGAGCCTGAGCAGAAACACCGTGGCTGAGCGCGTGTGTGAGCTTTCCACTAATCTACATGAACAACTAATAAAAAAGGGAAAAGATTTTATCGCATACTCCCTTGCTGTGGATGAGAGCAGCGACACGTCTGATACTGCCCAGCTGTCAATCTTCATCCGTGGAGTAGACTTGAGCCTGTGCGTCACAGAGGAACTTTTAGGATTAAAATCAATACATGGCACCACCACAGGAAAAGATATCTTTGAAGAGGTATCCAAATGTATAACTGAAATGAGCCTGCCTTGGGATAAACTTGTGGGACTGACGACAGATGGTGCGCCCGCGATGTGCAGTCAAAAGAGTGGATTGGTCGGCAGGATTCAGGAGAAGATGCGAGAGGAAGATGCAGGTGAACTTACAGTTTATCACTGTATCATACATCAGGAAGCGCTCTGTGGCAAAGCTCTGCAAATGGAACATGTTATGAGCTCTATAAAACGAGTAGTCAACTTCATAAGAGCAAAAGGTTTGAATCACCGGCAGTTCAAGTCTTTTCTGGAGGAGTTGGATTCAGAATACAGAGATGTGCCCTATCACACAGAGGTGAGATGGCTAAGCAGAGGAAAAGTACTGAACAGATGTTTTGAGCTACGTGAGGAAATCTGTCAGTTTATGGAAAACAAAGGGAAGGACACAACAGAGCTGAGAGATAAAAAGTTTCTGTGTGAGCTTGCATTTCTGTCTGACATTGTGAGCCATCTCGATGTGCTTAACCTGCAGCTTCAGGGACGGGGCCACATCATCACAGACATGTACGCAGCAGTGAGGGCCTTTAAAACTAAGTTGTGTCTGTGGAAGACTCAGATGCTGCAAGGAAACTTGGGTCATTTTCTGTGCTGCCAAACCATGGTAGAGCAAATTTCTCCTGCTGTGCTGCCTAGCGCACAGTTTGCTGAAAAAATCAACGCGCTCAGCGCCGAGTTTTCCCGGCGATTTGCCGACTTTGAGGCTCAGAAAGGGAGATTTGAACTGCTCAGTAACCCGTTTGCGATCGACGTGGAAAGCGCACCAACCAGCCTCCAAATGGAGCTAATTGAACTCCAATGTAATGACATGCTCAAATCAAAATATGACTCTGTTGGTGCTGCGCGGTTTCCATGTTTCCTCCCCGACACAATGCCTCAATTACGCACCCAAGCTGCTCAGATGCTCTCAATGTTCGGCAGCACATATCTATGTGAACAACTGTTCTCTATGATGAAGGTGAACAAAACACCTCACAGAAGTCGACTCACTGATGAACACCTTCACTCCGTCCTGAGGTTTTCCTCAGCTCAGAGCCTGACCCCAGACATTGATGAACTTGCAGCTAAGAAAAGATGCCAGGTATCTGGCTTAGACCAATGTGCAGAGTAAATCAGAGTGTAGCAAACTGATCTTGAATATATCTGTTATTTATGCACTTTTTCTACTGCAAGGCATGGTCTGTTAATAGTTGAAATGTTGGATTTTTATTGAATGACATTATTATTTTTGGTTCTTTTGTTGTTGGCTTTGAAAAAGATTTACTTTAAAAAGGAACTTGAAAGGATACGGGGAGAGACATACTTTATTTATTTATTTAAATAAGAAATGAATACCACTGATGTGTCTTTTATTTCAAATTTAATTTCTCATGTGTTTGTAATATCAAGCTTTGGTTGTTCCAGATTCTGTGTTTAAGCAAAACTAAAGTTTGTTTCCATATGAAAAGGTTAAACATTACATATCAGTTGCAGTTAATTTTTCAATAAATATTGAGTTTGGCCCGTGACTTTACTTCACTGCTTAATTTTGGCCCACTGTGAATTTGAGTTTGACACCCCTGATCTATACCATGTATTCCAAATGAAAACGGGGAGATACTGGAGTCTAAAATTAGTCAAGAAGAAGTTGGGCTAGCCATTGATAATATGAAATCAGGAAAAAGAGCAGGACCAGATGGTCTTCCAGTTGACCTCTATAAAAAAATTAAGACTAAATTAATAAAACCACTGTTGGAAATGGTTTTAGAAGCATTTAAAAATGGTAATTTACCACCATACATGAATGATGCCTTAATTATACTGTTACCAAAACCAGGTAAACCCCCTAATAAATGTGAAAACATGAGACCAATAAGCCTATTAAATGCTGATCTTAAAATAATCTGTAAAATTTTAGCAAGACGGCTACAAGAAATATTACCAAATATTATTAACCGAGATCAGAATGGTTTTATAATGGGAAGACAAGGCTTCCATAATGTAAGAAGACTATTTAATATTATTTATTCCAATAAAGAAGCACCAGATACAGCTCTCTTATCATTGGACGCCGAAAAGGCCTTTGATAGGGTCAAATGGCCCTATCTTTTTGAAGTCCTACAAAGGTTTGGACTTGGAAATAGTTTCATAAAATGGGTCCAGATAATATACAATAATGCTACAGCAGAAATCCTAACAAACAGCAATATCTCAAAATCAATAAAAATCAATAGAGGATGTCGACAAGGCTGTCCACTTTCACCCTTATTGTTTACTATGGCAATTGAACCTTTAGCGATGGCAGTATGTTTACATCCACAAATATATGGAATTAAAGTAGGACCAACAGAACATAAAATCTCCCTGTATGCCGATGACATAATTTTATTTATGTCGAATTTTAAAAAATCAATTCCGACCTTGTTAAACTTAATAAAGAATTTTGGGGAAATATCAGGATATAAAATAAACAAAACAAAATCTTCAATATTAATGCTAAATGAGACCCAGAGAAATCACCCAGCTCCTGAGGTAAATCAATTCAATGTTGTAAATCAGTTTAAATATTTAGGAATTCAAATTTTGCCTAAGCTAGAATCAGTCGCCAATGCCAACTATGAAGCCTTAATGACAGATATTAATGAGTTACTTCAGAGATGGATGCCACTACCAATGTCGATGATCGGGAGAATTAATATACTTAAAAGTAATATCTTAACAAAAATACTTTATTTATTTCAAAACATTCCTTTACCACCACCTTCAGATCTATTCTCAAGAATTAAAAAAAAAGTTAGTGGAATTTATATGGAACAATAGGAGGACTAGATTACGTTTGTCCTTACTATATTTACCATTTGATCGTGGAGGTCTGAAATGTCCAAACTTTATGTTGTATTACTGGTCAGCACAACTGAGGTCTATGACAAATTATTTTTCATCAAATGATCTCCCTCACTGGACTGAAATGGAAACATACAATTTACCTTTACCTCTTCCCTTATTCATATACTCAGACTAGGCTAAAAATCCACAGAAACAAGTTAAAAATCCAATTGTAAAGCACATGATCAAAATATGGTGTGAAACCAAAAAATATTTAAAAGAACCGCACTCACTGTCACAATTTAGCCCAATATGGGGTAATCAATATTTTACACCAGGGAGAGCGGATACTGTATTTAAAATATGGAATATAAAAGGGATTCAAAAGATTCAAGACTTATATTTGTCACGCTCAGATAACATAATGTCTTTTGAAGAACTGAGGATTAAATTCAATCTTAATAGAACACACTTTTTTAAATATCTTCAGCTTAGAAATTTTATTCGATCAAATCAAAATAATGCTCTCACCCGACCTACTTATTCATTTTTGGAAAAAATTTTGATGAAAGATAGTAAGAGAAAGGGTATTATTTCAGAGTTTTACAACTTATTGACACTATTCTCAAGTGAAAACTCACAGAAAAGACTGAATTACTGGAAAGAGGACCTGCAAATTGAAATTTCAGAGGAACAATGGGAAATGGCTTGTGCAGGAGCTCAATCCAAATCAATAAATGTAGGTCTTAAACTGATACATTTTAAAAGGTTAATGTGGATGTATGTTACACCAGTGGAATTAAATAGATATAACAAAAACATACCAGATACATGCACAAAATGTATGGAAAGTAAAGGAACCCTATTTCACCGTTTATGGGAATGTAGAAAAATCAGAATGTTTTGGGAAGAGGTGAGGGTAACAATTGAAAAAATAATTTCAAAACAAATCATATTGAACCCTAAACTGTTTTTGTTGGGTCTGTATCCAGAAAAACATAACTTTAATATGAGTGAAAGAGCATTCATAAACCTCAGTTTGCTTAATGCCAAAAAATGTATTGCGCTACTGTGGAAAAAGATTCATAGACCAGATGTGACTCAGTGGTTAAGACAGATGTTAACAAACCTTCCACTAGAAAGAATAACATATATACTGAAATCAAAGGAAAATGTGTTTGAGAATATATGGAGACCTTTCATTGATTATGTAAAGAAATTAAACATAACGTCTGTAGAAGAAGGTGAATGATATGTGGACCTTGCAAATTCCAAGCTGTTGAATGAATATTATGTATTCTTATGTAATAGATTACCTAGACTAAACAGAGGAGCATTGTTGTTGACTTGTGTTTGTTAATGGTTGTTGTTGTTGTTTTTATTACACTTTTTTTTGTTATTGTTCTTTTTAATTTTTAAATTACTTTTGTGTTAGTGTCTGATTGTTTGTGCTATGTTTGTATAAAAAAAAGGTTCAATAAAAAAATATTGTGGGAAAAAAAAAGTGCATCTCTGCAGCCAGGCAATTTGCCAAGGACAGAATGGAAAAACATAATAAAACAAAATGGCAGTCATGTACCTATTCCGCCTGTGGGGGGAGCTCACACAAAAAATATAATAAAATCATGATCGCCTTATGTGGAAAAAAAAATCATAAGATGATCGTGATTTTATCATTTTTTCCGCCGAAAGTAAAATCCTCCCCTATGAATTTTGAAGCCGAGTGTTGACTTCACTCCAAATGGAATGACTTTGTGTTAAAAAACGTTATTTTACTTTTTTCAGTTTTCATTTTTATAAATCTCATTGCCTACTGAAACTGAATATCCGAGCATGTTTTTTTTTAATTTCCCCAACTATCTGATGGGGGAAATAAAAAAATAAAAAAATTGAAGCCAAAATTTCTGTAAACCAAACGACTGTAAATAACGATCGCCTTATGTGGATCTATCTGTATATTACCATTCAGTGTTTTGGAGGCGACCGATGTCCATCTCTAACCCTTCACCGTCGGACCCTTCATCCTCTGATACGTGTGAGTCATCGTCGCTTCCTGAACAATAAGTTTCAAAAATAGGGCTGCAGTCCTTCGTTAGAACCAACTCGCTCTTCTTCATCACTCGGTCCTGCTTCTTCCTCAAAAACTATCGACAAATCCCTCAAATCTTCACTGAAATCGCTCACAACTTCCTCCGCTTCAGTGTACTCAGCCATGCTTGCTTACATCTGTGGTTCACCTCATTACGTCACAAAATGGCGGCGGTGATTGACCCAAGTTCAACAAACGAACATCACAATCATCTGCACCACGATGTAATTTATGGTAGTATATGGAAAAACAATTTTATTGTATTTTTTTGTCTACACAGAATAAAAACACAGTAGTTCTTTCTAATGATGTCTTGGTTGAATTATGTCACAGACTCTTTAAGCGGAAGAAGATGGATGGGTGGATGGATGAAAAGGACTGCTGAGTTATCAATTAATTGACAACTAATTTAATTTAGTCAACTAAATTCTTATCGACAGTTAATCAAAAGTCAATTAATCATTAACATCCCTAGTACTCACCTTTAGTTTAAAATGCTAACTGCTAACATAGGACTCCATATGGAATGGTCCTAGCCATATGAGTGTTATTACTGTATATCATATGAGTGTTATTGCCTTTTCACCTTTAAGCTGAATGCTCCACCACAAAGTGCTGTAAAATGTGTACTGTTACGGAACGGAATTATGTAAATTGCCATCCATAGTGGGGGTAGTGTTATGAGAGCAGCTGGAAGTGAGGTATGTGTCCCTTTAAGAGAGGGAGAGAGGGTGCACTGTGATGACATGTGGTGCGCATGTGTGAATCGGGTGCGGAAGAGACATGTGGAGGTTTTGACAGGAGCAGGTTAGCAGACAAAAAAAAGAGAATTATAACTGTATCACCATAAGTGTTTGGTGCTTGTGAAATAAACACACGGTTAATGAAGGCACGGGTGTTCGTCTGTCTGTCATTGACTGCTGTGAGGAGTATCACTGGTTGGGTCATTGAACCTGAAGCGGGCCACTGTCTTCAGCCCTGGAGGACTATGTGGTGTCCTCCCCTATGCCCTCGGACCACAGTCAAAGAGCGGAGTAGGAAAGTTCAACACCTTGTTGTTCTAGTCCTGCTCCCAGTTCCCGTTATGATTTGCTATTCATGTTTCTGTTACCTACCTCTCATCAGCTGTAACTCTCCCCTGAAAGGTAAACACATGTCTTCATTTCTGTCGTTTTCCACACTCCCATCTGGTTTTTGTACTTTCAGTTTCGTTCTTTTAGTTTCACTTTTAGTGTCTTCCAGCCTCCGAGCTGGAAAAGCAGTGGCTGCTGATTCACGACACACTTCCTTCTGCTCTTCTGCACCATAGACATGGTGTCTGCTGTGCGTCAGGTCCAAGAGAAGTGTATCGAACAACAGGTGGACCTGTACGCAATGTTCATAGACCTAACTAAAGCATTTGACACTGTTAACAGAGAAGCTTACTTACTTACATGAAGCTAGGCTGCCCTCGCAACTTTTCTAAGCTGATATGGCTCTTCCATGACAACATGACTGGATAAGTCCTCTCCAATGGTGACTTCACGAGCTCCTTCAACATCTCAAATGGAGTGAAGAAGGGCTTTGTCCTCGCCCCCGTGATGTTCAACTTGTTCTTCACGCAGGTCCTACTACACACTGTTAAAGACCTCAACTTGGGTGTGTACATCAGGTACTGCTCTGATGGATCTGTCTTTGACCTCCGCCGACTCTCCGCCAGAACCAAGACCCTGGAGAAACTCATCCTTGAGGCCCTTTTTGCGGATGACTGTGCCCTCATGGCACATAAGGAGAACCACCTGGAGGTCATCATCGACCACTTTGCAAAAGCGTCCAGACTGTTTGGGCTAAGAATCAGTCTAGGGAAAACGGAGGTCCAGGTCCAAGTTGCCCCAAATACAACAAAACCACAGCCATCCATAACCATTGACGGAGTTGAACTGAAGTGCGTTGAGAGCTTCAAGTATCTGGGCAGCACAATCTCTGTAGATGGTTCACTGGACAAAGAAATCACGTCCAGGACCCAAAAAGTCAGCCAAGCACTTGGACGACTGAGAGTGAGGGTTCTCCAGCAGAAATGCATAAGACTGTCCACAAAGCTCAAGGTCTACAAGGCCATAGTCCTTCCCTCACTACTTTATGGGTGTGAGAGGTAGACCTTGTAACAATGGCACGTCAAGCAGCTCGAACAGTTCCATACAAGATCGCTGCACACAATCATGGGCATTTGCTGGCAGGACAAAGTCACAAACCAAGAAGTGCTGGATAGAGCTGGCTCCACAAGCATTGAATCAATGCTGCTGAAGGCTCAGCTATGCTGGACTGGCCATGTCATCAGAATGGATGACAGTTGCATCCCCTGACAGCTGATGTAAGGCGAGCTCAAGGAGGGCTCACGCAGACAGGGAGGCCCAAACTGAGGTACAAAGACACCCTGATGAATGACCTCAGATGGTGCAGGATCCAGCCACATGAGCTTGAAGCCTCTGCCGCATACAGGAAAGGTTGGAGGTTGTTCACCCACAAAGCAATAGCTGTCTTCGAGGAGGACCGACAACAGCGTCTTGCTGCTGCAAGGGATAGACGTCATGGAGCTGCGTCCACCTCGATCCAAACTACAGACTACCATTGTAATATCTGTGGGCGCCTGTGCGGTTCCAGCTTCGGGCTGCGGAGCCACATATGCTCCTACCGCTGAGTCCACAGATTACGTCATCGTTGGACCCAACGGACTACCAAAAATGTATCAGATGTGTAAATTACTTTTATTCCTTACCAATAGCGATCCAGTCATTTTGCCTGGATTGAACCCAATACCAATATGGCGGATTGGATCGGCTCATCCCTAATCAGATCAGTTGTAGTGTCTGTATATTGGCTCTCCATTCATTTCAGGACTGATTTTAACATTTTATTGCCTCTTTTTAAGTCAGTAAGTGGTTTAACACTTTAACTCACTGAACTTTTAATTATGGATGCTCCATCACAATCACTGGGGTCTGCTGGATAGATGCTCCCTGTTCTCCCAAGGTCCAGACTTGAGCAGAAAGGGATCTGGCCTTTTCTATAATTGCACCCAAGCTATGGAATATTTTTCTCTTCCATGTCAGGACCTCACCAACGGTGGAGACAATAAATTCTGGCTTTTCAAAGAGCTCGAGATTTTTTTTAATCCCCAGCTGGTTGAAGACAAAGGTGATTATGTTATGTGGCCATTCGTCCATCTGTTCATCTGTCTCACTTTTGTGAAATCAACTCCTCCTACAGTTTTGTTCCGATTGATTTGAAACTTAGTACCGGGGTTTGATATACACTGATTGATGATGCGCATATTGCAAATTGACTCTGATTGGATGATTTTTGCAGGAATTATAGACCTTGAGGTCAAGGTCAGAGGTGAGTTTTTCCCTAAATCTTGCAAACGCGATAACCACTGAAAGAAATGATTTAGGCTTTTCAAACTGATACTATAGCTGTATCCTAAGACAAATCTTGGATGACTTATACCCTGACCTGACTGTGGGTTTGGGGTCAAAAGGTCAAAGGTCAAGTTTAACATTTCATGTGCACTATTACTATACATAGAACAAGTACAGCTAGGGTCACCAAACTTGCTACACAGGTTCACCTTGGGATCCTGACCTACAACTATGATTTGTAAAACTATTTTTGTTGTATATTCATGGATGATCTATCCATCCATGTTCTACCGCTTAATCCTTTTTGGGTCGCAGGGGGGCTGGATCCTATCCCAGCATCTTTGGGTGAGAGGCTTCATGGATGATAGGTTTATCATAACTTAGTTCTGCCCCAATAATTATATTCAAAAGCTGAAAACTGCTTTCCTTCAGTAACATGTTGGACTCTTCAAAGAAAACAGAGGCAGAAGATACTGCACTGTTCTCTGTCTTCAGTGCTCTTGTTTTCTTTTTTCTAGATCTAGATCTAGATCTAGATAGGGCGGTGCGGTGGAGCAGTGGTTAGCACTGCACCAGTACAGCACCTCACCCTTGGCCATGGGATCCCTAGTTCGATCCCAGCCCCTGACCAACAGTGATCTGTGTGGAGTTTGCATGTTCTCCCCGTATCTGTGTGGGTTTACTCCGGGATTTCTCCGGTTTCCTCCCACAGACCAAAAACATGCAGGTTAGGTTAATTGGAGACTCTAAAGTGGCCGTAGGTGTGAATGTCTGTGTGAAGGGTTAAGGGATAGCGCCGTACTGTGGCTGTTTCATCCATCCAGGTGGATCCCCTCAATTTCCCCTCTGGGGATCAATAAAGTATACAAAATCAAAAAATAAAAATCTGTTTTTATTTCATTCTTTTATTTTACTTTGTGTTTTTTTTTGCCAGTTGTTTAAACATTTTTTTCTAGTTAACACTGGTTGCTCCCTTGCTAGTCACACATTGTTTCACATCAGCAAGCTGGTAACAGGAGAAATACTGTACTAAACTGGAAGCTTCATATATGTATGGGTCTTGTAAACTACTGTGTGATGTCATGATACTTATATCCACCTCTTTCATCAACTCCACTCTTGAAATGGTCTTTGTTTTATGTTTGTGTTTGGACTCCACTTGTTGCCTCATCAGGATGTGTTTTGTATTTTGGCCATGACTGTTACTCCACAGAAGTCACAACTCTCTTGCCACAGCTGACTTTGGACACGTTAAAGCAGCTGCCAGTGTTTTGAGAGCAGCAGTGTGTATGTAAAAGCAGGAACTTAAGGGCTGGAGTAAATTATTCAGCTGTGGTGAATTTCTCTGAGGGCGGATGGAAGTAAAAGCAGAGCATGTTCTTCTTCTTCATCCCTCTGTTGACCACTCAGCAGCATCAGCAGCTCCCAGCATACAGCCAGCCTCATTAATTATTCATCATTATAACTCTGTGAAAGGTATACGGAGCCTTCAGCAATCTTCCACTTTGTCCTTCCCTCTCTGCTACTATCACACACTTTTTCTTGGAATTAAAAAAAAAAAATCTAAGATTTTCAGAAAAAGCAAACTGTTGTAAATTCAGACATTTAATTCTTGGGGTATTTTCTGATGAAATGCAAAAACATGAAAATGAGAAAAGCAACCAGGAGGAGAAGTGTTATTTTAATTTTTTAGTAAGAAATTTCTTAAGACCTTTAAACAGTACCAAAGTCAATGCAAGCACTTACGTGTAGTGTATCAGAGTGGTGGCCTAGTGGTAGAGCATCCGCCCCATAGCCGGGAGGTTGTGGGTTTACACCCCAGCAGGGTCATACCAAAGACCGTATAAAAATGGCACTTTCTGCCTTCTAGCTTGGTGTTCAGCATAATAAAACGGGGAAAAGAACGTTAACACACAGAGCTACTAAAGGACTGACTGTAGCTTCACTATTTACAGTAGCTGTGTGGCCTAGGGTCATACCAACAGAGATAGGCACTGCTCCTGTATACACCACATGGTGTTCCACATACTGTGAAAGGGAATAAACTTACTGTAAACTTATGTATATTGTATTTCACCAAAGATTTTATTGGCTGATGCTTTGGAGATCTCCAACATGGAGCTTATTCACTTCCTGCAGTGAACTTCAACTGGCGGCCTGCGGGCCACATCCGACCCACCAGAGCTTTCTGTCTGGCCCCTGGAATATTACTGAATTCAAGAAAAGTTTAGTTCAAACTTTGTTTTATTAATCAATTTATATTTCTGAAAAATTCCAATAGATGTCAAATTTCTGAGAGTAAGTGAATGCAATGACAGATTACAAGCCCCTTTATTCCCGGACAGCAGGAGAGGAGACACGCCTGTTATTGCATCTTCTACAGGTAAACTATGCTTATAATTCACATTATGATGACACCCTAGGCTTTCATTATTATTATTACACAAAATGCTGAATATTTCTGGGTCTTTCTGAAATTATTCGATATAGCAGACAATGCATACCTTCCAATATCTAGGTTTAAAAAAATTGGAGGTTTTCACTGGGGTGATGGGTTTTAGACATAAAAACTTATATAGTATTAAAACAGAAAAGACTATGTCTTTTTCATTTTGATAAATTTAGTTTTATTACCTCCGCCAAGGGAGGAGGTAATGTTTTCAGTGGCGTTGGTTGGTTTGTCTGTTACCAACATAACTCAAAAAGTTATAAACGGATTTTGATGAAATTTTCAGGAAAGGTGTGTAATGGCACGGGGAACAGATGATTAGATTTTGGTGATGATCTGAGAGTGCATACCTCCACCAAGGGCTTTGTTTGTATTTGTGCAGCAGAATTACACAACAAACTACTGGATGGATTTTGATGAAACTTTCATCAGAGGTGGTTCTTGGGCTAGAGAGGAGCTCATTACATTTTGGTGAGGATCTGAGAATGCATACCTCAGCCAAGGCTCTTATCTTCTCACAGACTGTTAGCAACAATACTCCAAAACTAATGGACAGACTTTGATGCAATTTCCACCACAGGTGGCTCTAGGCCTACACACAAACCCATTACATTTTGGAGGTGATCCATGAGAGACGGAAGGAGCCTTACTGGAGGTATGCGCTCTATGAGTGCTTTTCTAGTTTTATTTATTTTTTGAGAATCAGAGTTGAAATCACTGTTCTATTCTGGCTCTGCAAATAAGTTTAAGATAGGCTATATGTGGAAAAAGTCACAATTTTACCACGATTTTCAAATTCATTAGGAAAACATAGTAAATTCATTTTAAGATAGACATAAACTTAGTGGAAAAAAACACAGATTGATGTGGGGAAAAATAATAAATTTACAAGAAAAATGCCTGAAATTGAGAAGAACTCTTACAAATTTATGAGACTAAATCATCAAAAATAATTAGGAAAAACATTTACATTTTAAATGGCAAAAATCTCTCAAATTTACAACAGAAAAGTCCTTAATATACAAGAAAACTGTTATAAATTCTTGAGAAAACCCCCCCAAACTGTCAAGAATAAAAGCACATCTCAATCAATATTTTTATGCTTCTTGATCTTACTCATACTCAATCTAAAAATAACATAAATATGGAAAGAAAAATAATATATCAAATAATAACATTAAGATAAAATATTTATTTTATTTTACAAGAGCATCTGACCCTCATAGTGTCTGAGAAAAATTCTAGCCCTTTGACAAATGTAGTTGATGACCCTGATGTATGAGCTCCTCCGCGACCAAAAAAGGAATAAGCGGTAGAAGATGGATGGATGGATAGATGATAGAGGAAGCAAGGAAACAATGGATCTTTACACAATCGTGACCCCAGTTCACTAGTCCTCCAAGTAATATGAAAAATACACTGTGTGCTTCTGACCTCTGAATCAGGGGTGAAAATCCCATTTTATTGCAGGGGGGACAATAAACAGGAAAATTTGAGAGCTTAATTTTTGAGGGGGACACAAAAAATGCAATTTTTTGCTGCGTTGTCCGATATGTTCTCAAATGTCTTATATAATGATATTAGATAATTATGTCATTGTTCCTTATTAGTCCATGTCCTACCTGTCTACAAGTTTTAACATAATCAACCAGCAATACCAAAAGTAGTACAACTTTTGTTGTGTAACTGACACCGACCACCCTGTATTGGGTGGTCGGTGTCAGTTACACCATATATGATCTAATAAAATGTCTTTGCTCACCATCAACACTGGTCTGATCCCCACCACAGCAGCTTCACAAGAATTTAAAGCTCAAAATAAGTTCTAAAACTAGAAGAAATACCTTCATGAAAAACTAAACTACATCAAACTATTCTTCAAAAATATGTATCTATTAACAAGCAACAACAAAACAAAATCTCAATATGTCTTAAAACTAGGGCTGTCAAACAATAATATCTTTTAATCTTATTAATCATAGTCATACTGTGGATTAATTTACAGTATTCATGATTAGTACCCATCCATTATTACTTATGTTTCTTTTTGTGGAGGTAAAAAGACTCATGACTGAAGAAATGAACAAATATAGACAAAAATGCATCAAAATAAACAAAATAAGCAAAGAAAACAAACACAACTGGGAGCAAAATCTAGAAAAAATGAACAAAAATACACAAACTTTATGGGTAGCAGTGTATTTGAACCACTTTTCTGCAGTGAAAAATGCTGAAAATATTACAGTACTCTATCATATAACATGTATTATTTACAATATAAACAGAAATGTCCCCTCCTTTTTTTTTATCCTGATGCACTTAAACACATCCTCCTAACTATCTAATTGGAGACTCTAAAGTGGCCCTAGGTGGGAATGTGTGTGTGAATGGTTAAGGGATAGCGCCATACCGTGGCTGCTTCATCCATCCAGGTGGATGCCCTCAATTTCCCCTCTGGGGATCAATAAAGTATACAAAATCAAAAAAAAAAAATCAAAATCAAAAATCTAAAGGGTCATCTATGTATATTTATTACATTTGCAACATTTTACTTATTTATTTGGCTGTTTTTCATATAGTAGCAATTGTACAGGAAATGGGTCAAGTATCTTGAAGTAAATGCACTCTTTGGCTCCTAACGGAGGGGGGAAACTATCTTGCACACTCTTTGGAACACCCTGTCACAACAAACTGGTCTCCATCTCCCGAAACAAAAGAACCAAATGTTTTTCTTCTGGTGTCACTGGATCCAACAAACTCCTGGCAGATCATTTTTATGTCCAATTTGTCCAGTCTCTCCTTATGGACATTACAGACAACTACATTGTTCAGTCTGTCTTGGACCATAGTAGCCCGAAGCCAACTATTCAGTCTGCGCCGTGCACTAAAACTCCTCTCAGCTTCACATGAAGACACTGGCACTACCACCCAGATTCTGATGAGTACCTCCACTTGATCGAACAACCCCCTCACCTCCACTGGCAGCCCCATGAGAATCTCTGCTGCCTCTACACTGCTGCTACAGGGGTATTTGTTGCGAAAGAGGGGCAACTGAATGACGACAGAAGGTCTGTTCAGCTCAGGGTACTGATCTAGAGAGCCATCCAATTCCACAGTGAGGAGTGCACTCTCCACCTTTTGCAAAAGCTTTAGACTCTCCTGGTCAAAGCGCTCACCAAACTGAACCTCCACACTGTCCAACACTTTAAAGAACTCTGTCCTGTAGTAATCTATTGGGTTTTCCAGCAAAGCATCTTGGATGTTTCAACTCAATAGATTCAATGGCTTCAGTGGAGTCGACCAATGTTGTAGCTTTCTCATATAGTGCAAGGTAGCTGTTGTCATTTCTGTTTCGCTTAAAAGAAGACCTCACACAATTAACTGCAGCCCGCATACCTGAGACAGTCTGGGTTTTCTTTTGTAGGGAAATGTTCAGGCATTCCAGCTCTCCACAACAGCAGTGGCAAGTGTGAGGCCCAACACAGTCTTGCCTTTACTGAAGTGCTCAAATAAGCCACTGGCAGTTGAACCTGTCCTGGATGTGCTTTCTGCCATCTCCTCTAGGCTTGTTAATACCTGGTCATACTGCCCTAGCACAGACATTATTGCAGAATTCCACACAGTCCACCTTATTGGGCACAGTGGTTTCAGTGTGGTCAGAGGTGTAGCTTCACACATAGTAATATTTTCAAACATGCTCTTGAACTTGCCTGACTGGCCAAAGAGGACACCTAACTGGTGGACCCAAGAAAGTCAGTCCCGAATCACTGGGGAGGACATGCAGCCAGCCTGTGTAATTAGATTTACACAGTGAGCACCACAATGCACAGAGGGATAATGGCTGCTGCCTCCTCAGTATTGTCTGTGTGCCTGTGAACTATCCTGCCATGTTTGAGGCACCATCACAAGTCTGCCCACGTAAACAAGACATAGGTAGATTAAGCCTCAACAACACATCAACTACCACCTTTGCTATGCCCTGGCCTGTTGTCTCAGACACCTCACACAGCCCAACAAACTCCTCATATGGGATGAGGTCATGGTCCACATAGCGCAGACAGACACTCTCCTGCTCAACACCAGAAACATCCTGAATACCATCAACAATCACTAAAAACTGAACAACAGGAAGAGACCTAATTTCAGGTGCAATGCCTCGAATTATGGTATTGGACATTATATTCAGAATTTCATTTTGAGATTTGGGGCTTGTGTACATTGTGCTGCGCTCTGTTAACCACTTTTGCAACACTGGGTCATCCTCTTCTGCCCTAAGTTTCAAGAGCTGATATAGATTACCACTTTCAGTAGTGTGGCCTCTTTAGGCTTGTCCCTGTCTTGCTACATGCTGCACAGAACTATCAATTTTCGCTAAGCAATGTCTTGCTACCTCCTGCTCTTTACCCCATGTGCTGGATAACTGGGCGCTGATGGGATTCGGCTGATGTGCACTCACACTTACATAGTGATGGTGGGCTTGAGAGTTTTGGTGTGCTGTGAATTTTTCAGTGGCCTTTTTCCAGTTTCTGAAGCCTGCACTGATGAATGCAGCATCAACTCTTTGTCCAAAAGAGGACTGGTGAGAGTAGCCTTTGCTGCAGTAAAAACACAAGACCCCTTTAAGTGATGGACAGCAATGTAACCATGGAAAATCCTGAAACCATTTGTCTTGGAATGTAAGTGTTCTATGAGTATGAGTTTGTGGTTCGATAAATTGTGGATGTGGTTGATACGGTTTGGTACAGCCACTGAGGTCTGATTTCTCTGCTGTGCCTCTGTCCCCTGCCCCTGTGCTGGTGCTGCTCCTTGTAGAACATTTCTGATCTTGACCAGTTGTATCCCTGTCCCCTGGGCTGTCAAATGAAGTTTCCACCTCTCTGGTTGGCCCTTCCACCACTGTCCCTGACTGTGAGCTGTCTGCCTCCGAGAATAGAAATAATATATCTTTCAAACTCACAACTACCCAATACACATATACAATGCCTTGTCAGTTCATTCAAAATTATCATTTGACACTTACATTGGGCACATGTGGACTTTATTTTACTATTCTTGTGACTTCTGAAGGTAACTGGCTGGACCAGAATGTTTAGGGGCTTCATAGCAAAGGGGTGAATACTGTACATATACACATGCCAATGCATATTTTTAATTTTGAACTTTTTTTGTATTTTCACATTTCTCTCATTTCATTTCACAAATGTAGACTATTTTTTTGCAAATTATTATATGAAATCCAGATTAAATACATATAAATTACAGGTTGTAATGTAACAAAATAGGTAAAAAGTAAAAGGGGGGAATACTTGCAAGGCACTGTAATTTTTTCAGTAGTCTAAATAAGAGAATTCTCCTTATTTCATCACACTAAACAGACGCTCAACAGACTTACCTGAGACTCTATATCTCTGGTTGACCGACTGTGTCTCTCTGTGCCCAGCTCTGACTTTGCTGCCCCTAATGAAACAATTATTAAATATTTCCATAAACTCCTCATTCCTTTATATGGACATTTTTCAACAAACTGCCTTAATATTATTGGGATCTTTTTACTTACAGTACTTGTCGTTTCGGTGCATTGAAAAACGACTGGATATCTGTTACTTTTCTTTTCTCTGCCATAACTGGACAAACACAAGCACACAGGTTATTTTCAGATTTAGGAGAGATGCAACATCTAACTACAAATAATGTGCATAATTAGCCTAGATTTATTTTTCCTTAAGTAAAAGAAAAAAAACTTTTGGCATGAATGTGTAGGCTACAAGTTCAGAACACTGTCAACTAAATATCCAGTATAAAACGCATGACTTAAGATTCAGATTTATGATCCAGCCTAAACTTCATAACACAGTGTATCCGTGTCATGATGCATCGTTACATTGTAAAATATGCCGACAGACTTTGGACAAATAAGATGAAATATCACTTTTCATGTTCTATATGTGATTGTTGAAAATATGGACTGATAGATCATCGGCCTCCGTCGGTCTATGATGACCATGGAAGAGAATCCTAAACGTCTACTCTGCTGGAACAGTACCGCCTGTGGCTGAACAGGCCGATGCGCGAATGGCAGTCCCTGTCACACAGGTCGCACTTGT
Organism: Pholidichthys leucotaenia; assembly: GCA_020510985.1. NCBI lineage: Eukaryota > Metazoa > Chordata > Actinopteri > Cichliformes > Pholidichthyidae > Pholidichthys > Pholidichthys leucotaenia. Next base: position 212,563,586 of record CM035846.1, on the reverse strand, counting down.
GGGTGGTCTCCGTGCTGCTGGAGCTGTGGCAGTTCTTCCTGCGGGTCCTTTTTTCATCTGCTGCAGCAGTCAGTCTCTCTTCACCCACCTTGAGCTGTCTGGTCAGGGTGCCTCTCCATTTGGAGCGGTCCGTTGCAAGGTCCTCCCAGCGCTCTGTGTTGATCTCCAGGGCCTTCATGTCTCTCTTGCAAACGTCTCTAAAGTGTAGCTGTGGGCGGCCAATGTCTCTCCTGCCAGTCGCCAATTCTCTGTAGAGGATGTCTTTGGGGATTCTGCCATCCTCCATACGGTGAACGTGGCCTAGCCAGCGGAGCCTGCGCTGCCTGAGTAGAGTGAACATGGAGGGAAGGCCGGCGTGGGACAGAACTTCTGTGTTGGGCACTTTGTCCTGCCAGGATATGTCCAGGATGCGGCAAATGCAGCGCAAGTGGAAGGAGTTCAGTCGCTTTTCCTGCCGGGCGTATGTTGTCCACGTCTCATTCCCATAGAGCAGTGTGCTGATGACGCAGGCGTTGTACACTGCCATCTTCGTCTTGACAGAGAGTTTGGGATTCTCCCACACTCGTGTGGTGAGGCAAGCGAGTGTGAAGGCTGATTTTCCAATCCTCTTGTCGATCTCTGTATCAAGGGAGAGGTTGTTGCTGATCGTGGATCCCAGGTACATGAACTGATTCACGACCTCCAGCTCGTAGTCGTCGATGGTGATGGTTGGTGGTGCTTCCGTGCCTTGCGCCAAGACGTTAGTCTTCTTCAGGCTGATGGTAAGCCCAAAGTCCTTGCATGCCTGGGAGAAGCGGTCCATCAGGGTCTGAAGCTCCTGCTGTGTGTGGGTTGCGACTGCAGCGTCGTCTGCGAACAGCATGTCTCTGATTAGAGCCTCGCGTACTTTGGTTCTGGCTTTCAGGCGGGCGAGGTTGAAAAGCCTGCCGTCAGATCTTGTGTGCAGGTAGATTCCCTCTGTTGCTGTGCTGAAGGCATGCCTCAGGAGCATAGCAAAGAAAATCCCAAAGAGGGTTGACGCAAGTACACAGCCCTGTTTCACTCCGCTGCGTATGTTGAATGGCTCTGAGATGTTGCCGTCGTGCTGCACTATCCCCTGCATGTTGGTGTGAAATGATTCGATGAGGCTTTGCAACTTTGGTGGGCATCCTATCTTTGGCAGGATCTTGAAAAGGCCCTCTCTGCTGACCAGATCGAACGCTTTGGTGAGGTCGATGAAGGCGACGTACAGGGGCATGTTCTGTTCCCTGCATTTCTCCTGGAGTTGGCGGATGGAGAATATCATGTCTACCGTCGATCGCTCAGTGCGGAAGCCACACTGAGGCTCGGGGTAGACACGTTCGGCAAGCTTCTGTAGATGAACGAGAACAACTCGTGCGTAGACTTTGCCAACAACGCTGAGGAGGGAGATGCCCCTGTAGTTGTTGCAGTCGCTTCTCTCCCCTTTGTTTTTGTAGAGGGTGATGATCTTGGCGTCCCTCATGTCCCACACTTTTCTGTTCTATATGTGATTGTTGAAAATATGGACTGATAAATAACTTGATAACCATTCACTCATTAAGCTTTCAATGCCCTTACTTACTCCTAACCGCTCTCTGCCTCTCTGTCAGCGTGTATGTAAGGAGAAACAGATTGGACTAAACCACTGTGAGGGTGGGGTGGGGGTTCTAATCTTTCAATAGTTATAAATGTTAAACAATGTGTTTTTAAGTTGCACCACTTGTATTGTGCCTTCAATGAACATCACTATGCTATTCAAATAAAAAATGTTTGTGTTTATAATGTGATGCGGTGCGGTGGTGCAGTGGTTAGCATTGCGCCAGCACAGCAACTCACCCTTGGCCATGGGATCCCTGGTTCGATCCCAGCCCCTGACCAACAGTGATCTGTGTGGAGTTTGCATGTTCTCTCTGTGTCTATGTGGGTTTACTCCGGGATTTCTCCAGTTTCCTCCCACAGGCTAAAAACATGCAGGTTAGGTTAATTGGAGACTCTAAAGTGGCCGTAGGTGTGAATGTGTGTGTGAATGGTTAAGGGACAGCGCCGTACCGTGGCTGCTTCATCCATCCAGGTGGATGCCCTCAATTTCCCCTAAGGGGATCAATAAAGTATACAAATGTTTGTGGGGGACAACTTTGTGGAAGGGGGGGACATGACCCCTGCATCCCCCCTGGGATTTACGCCCCTGCTCTGAATATGGCCATGCTTCATGTGCCGTGTCGAGCACGGTGATGTTTCATAATGTTTTCAGTGGCGTGCGGCCAGGGGAGACAGAGCATCACCTGTTATCATGAAAAGATAAAAAATAAAGAATTATAAATATATTATTTGTGCGATACAGTATATGGGAAACGGCACACCGCATCACATTGCAGTAGCACATACGCACGTGTGACATCAGTACGTCAGGGGTATATTATACGGCTGCTCAAGGCCAGCCCTCTCTCTGTCTTGGCATCCTACCTACCACTAACTACACCCTGTGTTCTGTACTGGTGCTAAGCTAACCTTCAATAAAACTAACCTCAACACGTGGACATGTCCACACTCATTTCCAGACATAACAATGGCGGCGAGGATGACCCACGCAACATTGAGGTTGGAGACTTTAATTACACCGCTGCCACTGTTCCTCAATGAGCCTGGTGAGCTGCCTATCCCTTGGTCCCACTGGCATGAATTGTTTGAAACATATTACCGCTGTCGACCTAGAGGAAGCTAGGCTATGAACTATGCTTTGGCATAACAGCCTTGGCAACGAGGGATGGCACATCCTGAGGTTGCTCGGACCCGTGGACAACTACGACGAGTGGGTAGCTTGGTTGACCATACTATTCACTGCCCACAGAGCATAGTGGCCTGAAGAATCGTGTTTTAGCGCTGACAGCAACAGGACGAGTCAGTCCTACAGTACGTAGCCGCCTTCCACTGTTTGGCTAGCATGTGAGTTCGAACACTTGGAAGACAGCGTGGTGCTAGACCAGTTTGTGTTGCACACCACGAACCCGAGGCTGCAGGAGAAGCTAATGGAGGTGTTGCACAACCTGCCATTGGCAGACAGAGTGTCATGAATGGCCCCTCGGGGCAGAGAGACAGACCCACGCACCAGCTGCAGTTTGTGGCATTTATTAACAAAGTTACAAAAGTGCATCAACGCAAAAATCCAAACAGATAACAAGGTAAACTTACAGATAAGCAGCAGAACGAACTCACAAGAACGGGGAAGGGGTTCTGGTGGCGATGAGGAAGTATAATTAAGGCTGCGACAAAATGAAATGACAACGCTGTCCTTAAATAGGGTCAGAACAAATAGCACAAGTAATGCCAGGTGTGGGGTCACATGAGCAAGCAGAAGGGAGCAATGATTAATAATTTGAATCAGCTGGAAGTAATGAGAGGAGAGCGACTGGCTGACAGCTGACAGGGCTACACTCACACCAAGCACCAACCAGGAAATGCCCTGACAGCTGTCAACCGCAATAATAAGGAATTTGAACGAATAAAATACAAACAAGTACAAACTGAGAAATAGATACCAATTGACAGAGAATCAGAACATAGTAAAACTAGGACATAAACAGAAAAATAAAAAACATTGCAGAGATTAACAAAAACCAAAAGGCACAAAAATACAATAAATATATAAACACAGAGGAGAAAGCCACAAGACTGAGCATGGCGGAACCTCCAGTGCTCAGCTAGTGACAGAGCCCCCCTCTCAAGGGGTGGGACCCAGACACCCCAGGGTAACACCAAAAGAAAAAGACCCCCTCCCCCCCAAAAAAGGAGCACAACAATAACCCACCCAGGGTGGGTGGTGGGGGGGAACAGGCAAGGAGGGAACAAAGCAACCCCACTCAGGACCCACATCAGACTAAACCAGGCCCCCTAGATCAAAGAACTAAACAGTTCAGGCGACTGGACAAAGTCCCAGGCCTGACAGACGGTGAGGTGGTACAAGTCGGGTGGCCTGCTGGAGAATATGGGCCACCCAACCCAACGGCTCAGGCAGTCAACCAGGGTTTTTCAGCCACCTAAACAGAAGAGGTGGCCCAGGAGGCGGCTCCCCCACGGGGAGGCCCAATGAAGGGAAGTACAACAGAGGAGGGGAAACCACGATGGCGTATGATAGAGGAGGGGGAACCACGACAGCGTCTGGCAGAAGAGGGGGAACCACGGCAGCATCTGGCAGAGGAGGGGGAACCACAACGACATCTGGCAGAGGAGAGGGGACCACAACGGCGTCTGGCAGAGGAGAGATGACCACGACGGCATCTGGCAGAGGAGAGGGGACCATGACGGCATCTGGCAAAGGAGAGGGGACCATGACGGCATCTGGCAGAGGAGGGGGAACCACGACGGCATCTGGCAGAGGAGAGGGGACCATGACAGCTTCCATCAGAGGAGAGGGGACCGCGACGCCCTCGGACTGGCCAGCAGCACCCTAGGTGGTCCCGGACTTGGACAATGTAGCACCCTCGGTGGCTCCGGCCTGGAGCAAGGTTGCACACACGGAGGCTCCGGACTGGAGCAAGGTAGCACCCGCGGTGGTCCCAGATTGGGACAAGGTTGCACCCGCTGAGGCTCCGGACTGGAGCAAAGCAGCACCCGCGGTGGCTCCGAACTGGAGCAAGGCAGCACCTGCGGTGGTTCTGGGCTGAAGCAAGGCAGCACCCGTGGTGGCTCCGGGCTGGAGCAAGGCTGCACCCATGGTGGACCCGGACTGGGCCAAAGCTGCACCCACGCTGGGCCCCGGGCTGGAGCATAGCGTCCACAGCAGGTCCACACTGGAGCGCAGTACCCAAGCAGGTTTCAGGCTGGGGCGCAGCACCCATGACGGTCCCCGACTGGGACACAGCACCCATGGAGACCCGGACAGAGGAGGAGCTGCACCCATGGAGGTCCTGGGCTGGGACGGAGCACCCGTGACGACCTCATCCGGCGGAGAAGCAGCACCCACGAAGGACCTGGACTGGGTGAAGCATCCGCGAAGGCCTCAACCGAAGGGGAGCAGCACCCACGGAGGTCCCAGGCTGGGACACAGCGCCCGCGATGACCTCAGAGGGAGGAGCTGGACCCATGATGATCTCAGGTGGTGAGCAGCAGGCATGGTGGTAGATACAGTCCTGAGACCCTCCAGCAAGGTGACCCACGCAGGTGGCTCATCCGGCGTGGATTCTGGAGGTTGGTTTCCTGCTGGCGCTGGACCCTGTGTAGCTGAAGCCAGAGGATGCTCTATCGTCGGCGCAGGCTTCAGGTCGGAGGCAGCGCTCTCCCTCTGTCCGGACCATGGCTGCGGGGCTGGAACCTGGTCCTCCAGACCCGCAGGCTCCTCCATCACCCGGTGGCTCAACCCTGGGACCGGTGGGCACTCGGGGAAAATAGGAGGAGACATGGAGAGAGCAGGAAAGGTGGTATGGGCTGCAGCAGCTGGTGAGGACTCAGGGGATTGCATAGACTGAGCCTCACTACTAGGAATCAGGCAAGGCATATCATCATAAATTGTGGGAGAGTGAAAAGACACTTGCCTGTTTTCCCTGAGCATGATTTTCCCTGCTGCAGCTGGTGTAGAATCCACTCTCTCCGTGGCTCCAGCTGTTGTGGGCCCCTCAGAGGAACGTAGAGGAGCTGCCCCTAAAGACATGGTGATGGGCAGAGCCAAGAAGGAGGTGACCAGTCCTTCAGCAGCGGGAGGAATCACCAAGAAGGAGGGAGAGGAAGCAGCAGTGGCGGAGTTGGCTGACGGAACAGCCGGAGAGGAAAAAAAATCAGAAAAAGAAACTGCTGCGGGAGTTTTTTGCCTTGGCGAAGGAGGGGCTGCTGACAAGGAGGTGGAGGCGTTCCTCCAGCGGTTTGGATGGCGGTGTGGAGGAGCTGGCGACACGGGAGCTGGAGCCAGAGCTGGCAAACCGGGAGAGGAGAAGGAAGTCTGCCACAGAGAGTGTCTCCAAAACGGTTTTGGTCCTGCTGGAGGCGACCTCATCATCAGCCGGGGAAAAGACCGCCAAAGTGAGGAGACCGTGGACAGCAGTTCCACGTATTGGGGATATTTCCACAAGCTGGGGTGTGCCTCCACAATCGCCACCGCTCCATTTACGCTCTCCCGGGTCCTCTTTGGACCACGGGCAGTGAGAGCTTCATCCACGAAACTCTGGATGAATTCAGTAGCCCACTCTTCCTCCAGGCTTGGGGACCCCGCTGCCGATCTCCCTTTAATTGGCGGAGGCCGATGTGCCAGGAGCATGATGAGCTCCAGGTGAGTGAAATAAAAAAAAAGAGGCAAAAATCCACTAACTGCAGCAGATGGGTCTTTACTGGCCGCAGTCTTCTGTCATGAATGGCCCCTCGGGGCAGAGAGACAGACCCACGCACCAACTGCAGGTTGTGGCATTTATTAATAAACACAAAGTTCCAAAAGTGCATCAATGCAAAAATCCAAACAGATAACAAGGTAAACTTACAGATAAGCAGCAGAACAAACTCACCAGAATGGGGAAGGGGTTCTGGTGGCGAAAAGGAAGTATAATTAAGACTGTGGCAAAATGAAATGACAACGCTGTCCTTAAATAGGGTCAGAACAAATAACACAAGTAATGCCAGGTGTGGGGTCACATGAGCGGGCAGAAGGGAGCAATGATTAATAATTTGGATCAGCTAGAAGTAATGGGAGGAGAGCGACCGGCTGACAGGGCTACGCCCACACCGAGCACCAACCAGGAAATGCCCTGACAACTGTCAACTGCAATAAGGAATTTGGAAGAATAAAATATAAACAAGTACAAAGTGAGAAATAGATACCAATTGATAGAGAATCAGAACATAGTAAAACTAGGACATAAACAGAAAAATAAAAAACACTGCAGGGATAACAACAACCAAATGGCACAAAAATACAATAAACATATAAATACAGAGAAAAAGCCATGAGACTGAGCATGGCGTAACCGCCAGTGCTCAGCTCGTGACACGCAGCGGAATTAGCATCCCAGCTAAAGCTAGAAGCGGCTGCCCAGTTGGCATTACAGCTAGCGGGCCCCGACCCGCATTATCCACATTCAGCTACGCTGGTAGGTTATTGTGTGGCTATAACCTTGTGTATAAGCTGGTCTTATTTATTTATCGCTCAGTATGTTTTTATTATTGCTGTGTACATATTGTATTTAACTTTTTAGGTATTATTGTTTTAAGCATTATTTATTGTTGTAATTATGAGAATGTTAAATGCATGAGCGAACTGTGAGTGTGACAGTTTGTTTTAGGGAGCAGTATCTCAATTTCGTTGTTTTGTTTTTTAGCAATGGAATGACAATAAAGGCACTTTGACTTTGACTTTGGTACAAACCGTTGCCCCGGCTGCTCAGCTCTTTGACCCCACGTCCAGCATGGACACTATCAACGTTGTGTGCCCCAACAGCTGGTCAGCACAGCGGTGAGGTGATGAAGCTGGATGGCATCAGTATATTGATGGTGCTAGCCACCACTGCTTCAAGGTCCCTGATAAACGAAGCCACAATTAGAAGGCTTACTCCCTGGCGACCAGACGCGGTGGATGCTCCAAGACCAGCAGAAGTGTCACCTTCTCAGTGCACTACGGCAACATAACTCTCTTAGTGTTCCTGTTCCAGGTGACACACCATGGCAATAATATCCTGGGGTGAGACTTATTCCGCAAACTGGGCTTATCTGTCACAGGCCCCATGGATGCAACCACTCCCTACTCCGCACCGCACACCGAGCAGTAACTTGTAGACCCAGGGCTGCCACAGGCGCTCCAAATCACATCCACAAAGGGCCCAGAGCTGGTCCTCATATAGCACGAGCATTCTCGAGCTGCCGCCTCATCGCAGGAGATTCAGTTTACAGTCACGCATGACCCAGAAGGAGGTAAGGCCTACCCCATCAGTGGCAAGACCAGCCTGCCTCTGTGTCTTTCCCCGGACAGCTCACATTCTCCACCAGATGACCCACCAGGCGATATCCCAGTAATGGTGCCTTTCCCTGGCAGTGGGACGGAAGCGCAACGACAGATGCAGCACAAGCCTCCTTGAGCTGCTGCATCACTGCAGGAGTTGCAAGCCATAGCTGAACAGAACCACGCACGTCCTCCATCAGATGACACTCCAGCGGTGGCGCTCTCCCCAAACAATAGGATTACAGAGTGACAGCAACACTTCATGAAGAAGGAATGCCGAGCGGAGTGCCCTCCACTCAAGGTGCTCAATTGAGTCCGGGTACGTTGACCTGATCGCTTGTACAAGCTGCAGTCCTTCTGGCCAACATCGACACAGACTCAGCTAGGACCAGTCGCCTTTCTTCTGGCTGATGGGCCACGATGGCACGCCAGCTGCCGCAGGATGACACCACCTCCTGCTCCTGATCAATGGATCGTGACCATGCCGGCCCACCCAGACTGGGACTTCGCCGATGAATGGTTTGCAGCTCCAGCAGGGCACCCGCTGGAACCACCCAGCCCAGTGCAGCCCGATCCCCGCCTGGTACGAGTCAAATGGAGACCCATTCATCTTGAGGGGCCAGGGACAACCCTCTCACTGTCTTGGCACCCTACCTATCACTAATGACACCCTTTGTTCTGTACTGTTGCTAAGCTAACCTTCAATAAAGCCAACCTCAACACGTGGATGTGTCCGCACTCATTTCCAGACATAACAATTTGTCCACTAATTTGTCTTGTAGTCTAAATGTAATTTCTGAATGATTCCAATCATTTCAATAATATTTACAGTGGGGCAAAAAAGTATTTAGTCAGCCACCAACTGTGCAAGTTCTCCCACTTAAAAGATGAGAGAGGTCTCCAATTTTCATCATAGGTATACCTCAACTATGAGAGACAAAATGAGAAAAAAAAAAATCCAGAAAATCACATTGTCTGATTTTTAAAGAATTTATTTGCAAATTATGGTGGAAAATAAGTATTTGGTCACCTACAAACAAGCAAGATTTCTGGCTCTCACAGACCTGCAACTTCTTCTTTAAGAGGCTCCTCTGTCCTCCACTCACCTGTATTAATGGCACCTGTTTGAACTCGTTATCAGTATAAAAGACACCTGTCCACAACCTCAAACAGTCAGACTCCAAACTCCACTATGGCCAAGACCAAAGAGCTGTCAAAGGACACCAGAAACAAAATTGTAGACCTGCACCAGGCTGGGAAGACTGAATCTGCAATAGGTAAGCAGCTTGGTGTGAAGAAATCAACTGTGGGAGCAATTATTAGAAAATGGAAGACATACAAGACCAATGATAATCTCCCTCGATCTGGGGCTCCACGCAAGATGTCACCCCTTGGGGTCAAAATGATCACGAGAATGGTGAGCAAAAATCCCAGAGCCACACAGGGGGACCTAGTAAATGACCTGCAGAGAGCTGGGACCAAAGTAACAAAGGCTACCATCAGTAACACACTACGCCGCCAGGGACTCAAATCCTGCAGTTCCAGACGTGTCCCCCTGCTTAAGCCAGTACATGTCCAGTCCCGTCTGAAGTTTGCTAGAGAGCATTTGGATGATCCAGAAGAGGATTGGGAGAAAGTCATATGGTCAGATGAAACCAAAATAGAACTTTTTGGTAAAAACTCAACTTGTCGTGTTTGGAGGAGAAAGAATGCTGAGTTGCATCCAAAGAACACCATACCTACTGAGAAGCATGGGGGTGGAAACATCATGCTTTGGGGCTGTTTTTCTGCAAAGGGACCAGGACGACTGATCCGTGTAAAGGAAAGAATGAATGGGGCCGTGTATCGTGAGATTTTGAGTGAAAACCTCCTTCCATCAGCAAGGGCATTGAAGATGAAACGTGGCTGGGTCTTTCAGCATGACAATGATCCCAAACACACCGCCCGGGCAACGAAGGAGTGTCTTTGTAAGAAGCATTTCAAGATCTTGGAGTGGCCTAGCCAGTCTCCAGATCTCAACCCCATAGAAAATCTTTGGAGGGAGTTGAAAGTCCATGTTGCCCAGCGACAGCCCCAAAACATTACTGCTCTAGAGGAGATCTGCATGGAGGAATGGGCCAAAATACCAGCAACAGTGTGTGAAAACCTTGTGAAGACTTACAGAAAACGTTTGACCTCTGTCATTGCCAACAAAGAGTATATAACAAAGTACTGAGATGAATTTTTGTTATTGACCAAATACTTATTTTCCACCATACTTTGCAAAAATTCTTGTAAAAATCAGACAATGTGATTTTCTGGATTTTTTTTTCTCATTTTGTCTCTCATAGTTGAGGTATACCTATGATGAAAATTGGAGACCTCTTTCATCTTTTAAGTGGGAGAACTTGCACAATTGGTGGCTGACTAAATACTTTTTTGCCCCACTGTATATTAGAGCTGTGAATCTTTAGAAGTCACACGATTCAATTCGATTCTGATTTTTGGGCTACGATTTGATACAGAATTGATTTTTGATTCAGAACGATTTTCAATTTACATTTGGCCCTCAGTTCAGTACGAAAAACCATGAATCAAAGAAAAAAAAAATCCACTCCACTGCAAAAAAAATGCTGAGGTAAGCTTGAAAGCAGAGTACAGTGTGCTGATGTTTTGGGGGGTTATATTTTTAAAAAATTACATCAACTGATTTGCAATAAAATACTGTTAAATGAAAAAAGTAAGGCTTAGGATAGTAACTGCTTTTTTATTTCTTGAAAACTTGCAAGTTTCAAAAATGAAATTGTACACAAGTGAAATATATTTCAAAAATTTTCCTTTTTAGCATATCACAATTCCTAACAGCTTTTACACAGTATGTAGGTTTGGTCGCCTTCCAGCATTCTAGTAATATAGACTATTCATTAAAAAACAAAAGTAAATTCTATCACAAATACTTTGAACATCCATTTAAATAGTAGTGCTACCTGACTGTATTTAGTCACTGTACAGTTACCTATACAGTAACTTAAAACCCTCTAACTGTCCCAGTCGCTGTATAGTGATATAACCCCTAGTGGCCAAGAGTGGTAAATATTTTTTGTCAATAAAATAGTTCAGATTTTCAAGGCTATAACATGAAAGTTGCAAGAGATCGTGGCTTACTGTCAATTGGAAAGATGCAGATTATGAGTCAAAGTTTCACATAGGAATAAATTTACTTATTTAATTTGCATAATGTCACGGCAGCTATATAAATTCCATAACTCAGTCAAAAGTAGACTTTGGACATATTTATACTAAGAGTGGTTCTGTTTTTTGACACCATTATCTCTACAGGGGTATGTTGTTATCTTCAAAGTATATGAACCAGAAAATCAGTACAATGTAAAAAAACCCCAAACAAATAAATTCGTCTCTTACCGGTGCCGGGGGGGGGGGGGGGGGGGGGGCTCGCTCACTCATGTGACCGGTCCGTTTTTGTCCATCATGGTTGTTATTTTGCATTCTGTCAGTCATTTGTGCACTCTACCACGTCTACAAACTCTTAGGATTATCCCACGTAAATTTCATTTATATTCCACAGCTATTTTTGGAGTACGAAGCCGATATGTGACGACAAAATGACAATCCATGGCGGCCATATTAGCTTTCTGGGCTAAAAGCAGGAAATCAGGAAAAGGAAATGAAGGAGTTCTTCTTCTTTGGTTTATTACATGTCAACCATGATTCCTCCAACGCGTGTCTGCCACCATCTGAACCGTCAGATCAGTACAAATCTGCAGTATAGCTGGGGAGTTAAAGTGTCCGTGACACGATTTAGGAACTATGGCTCATATTCAGTATGAATTTATCTTCAATCGTCCATATAGTTGGTTCTTTTGACTTAGAGCGCTAAATAAGTGGAAAAGTATTTCCAAGTGAATTTAAATCTAGCGCCGTGTTGCAGTAATGCGATATCCAGAGACTCGCCTCGTTTCCGGATATGACATCATGAGAGGAGTTTAATCTCGGCTAATCTGTGTGCTATCAGTGTAAACAAGCTGTTTAGCTTCTGTATCAGCGAAGAAATGCCGAATCGTTGCGTGACGGCTGGGTGTTCTAATTGCCCAGTAAACATATAAGCCTGTTCGCATTCCCAAAAGATCCCGATCTTCTTAAAAAATGGGCGAAGCAAATACAGAGAACAAGGGACAAATGGCATCTAACGTAACCCCAATAAAACCCACGGTAGCTTGTCTACCCAATTTGCATCCGTCAGTGACGCCCTGAGAGCCGCTTTCAATGACCTATGAAAACGTTCGCATAACCCATTAGCCTGTGGATTGTACGCGGTTGTGCGGTGAATTGTGACACCCAGGCTGCGGGCCATTGTTGACCAAAGTTCGGAAACAAATTGAGGGCCTCTGTCGGATGTAATGTCCGATGGGACTCCAAAACGCGCCACCCATGCTGTTAAGAACGCGCACGCCACCTCCTCGGCCGTGGTTGCCGCCAGTGGGACCACTTCCGGCCAGCGCGTGGTGCGGTCCACCATTGTCAGAAGGTGCGTGCACCCCTGTGATGGCGGGAGGGGGCCCACGAGGTCCACGTGAACATGGTCGAACCTCTTAGCTGGGATGTGAAACGGCTCCAAAGGAGCTTTCGTGTGTCTGTGTACTTTGGCTCGTTGGCACGCCATGCAGGCTGCTGCCCACTCTTTCACTTGTTTGTGAAGGCTCGGCCACACAAATTTCTCTCCTACCATTTTGACTGACGCGCGCACTCCCGGGTGCGGCAAAGAATGAATCGAGTCAAAAACGCAGCGGCGCCACGCGGCCGGTACCACGGGACGCAGTCGCCCCGTGGAGACATCACAGATTAGGGGGGGCATACCGTCTTGCAGCACCCTACTCTCCAGCCTTAACCCTGTTGGTCCAGACTGGAGCGCGCGCACATCCGCGTCACTAACCTGCTCCGCGGCCATGGCTGTGTAATCTATCCCCACGCGGACCGGGGCAGCCACGGCGCGGGAGAGGCAGTCTGCCACTACATTCAGTTTACCCAACACATGCTGAATATCGGTAGTAAACTCTGAGATCGCAGCCAGCTGTCTCTGCTGCCGGCCCGACCACGGTTCTGAAACCTTGGCCATCGCGAATGTTAGTGGCTTGTGGTCAACGAACGCGGTGAAATGGCGCCCTTCCAGCCAGAACTGGAAATGGCGAATGGCCAAGTGGAGAGCCAGTAACTCCCTGTCGAACGCGCTGTATTTACGTTCACTATCGCACAAAGTCCTGCTGAAAAAGGCGAGCGGCTGCCAAGCCCCGGCTACACGCTGCTCCACGACCGCCCCTATGGCCACATCTGACACGTCAGTAGTGAGCGCTATGTGGGCCGTTGGGTCTGGATGTGCCAACAACGCAGCATTTGCCAGGGCTGCTTTGACTTCCGAGAACGCTCGCTCTCGCTCCAGGGACCATTCGATCTTATTCGCGGGTTTCTGTTTTTTGAGCGCGGCGTACAGCGGCTGCATGAGCTGCGCTGCGCGGGGAAGGAAACGGTTATAAAAATTCACCATTCCCAAAAACTCCTGCAAAGCCCTGACCGTTTGCGGCCGGGGAAAATCTGCTACCGCGCGCACTTTGTCAGGCAGCGGAACTGCTCCTTCGGGAGAGACGTGGTGCCCCAAAAAAATCAATCTGCGTCACCCCGAACTGACACTTCGCTGGGTTGATTATTAAACCGTGCTCTCCCAACCTCCGGAAAACTGCCATTAGGTGGGTTTCGTGTTCGTCTTCGAACGCGCTGGCTACCAAAATATCGTCCAAGTAGAAGAACACGAAAGGGAGATCGCGCAGCACTGCGTCCATCATGCGTTGGAACGTCTGTGCAGCCCCTTTAAGCCCGAATGGCATGCGCAAAAACTCGAATAAACCAAACGGAGTTATCACCGCTGTTTTGGGTATGTCCTGAGCGTGCACTGGGACTTGGTGGTAACCGCGGACCAAGTCTACTTTAGAAAAAACTCGCGCTCCTGCCAAGTGAACGGAAAAATCCTGGATGTGAGGAATTGGGTAGCGGTCGTGCGCTGTGGCGTTGTTCAACCTGCGGAAATCCCCGCACGGTCGCCACGAACCGTCAGCTTTAGGGACCATGTGTAGCGGGAAAGCCCATGGGCTGTTTGAACGCCTGATGATGCCCAACCTCTCCAGGTTGGCGAACTTCTCGCGCGCTATGGCCAGTTTAGCTGCGTCCAAGCGCCGAGGTCTTGCAAAAACGGGCAGCCCGGTGGTGGTGATAAAATGCTCCACCCCGTGTTTAGCGACGGCTGCCGAAAATGTGGGGACTGTGAGTGCTGGGAACTGAGTGAGCAGTGTGTGGAACTTACCGCATGCAGCTGTGATGTTGGCTTGTGCTGTTGGCCGGGACGCTCGAGCTTTACAGGGGATAGAATCAAAAGACAGTGCATTAACCAGGCGCCTGTTAGCGACATCAACCAACAAACCATGTGAGCACAAAAAATCAGCCCCAAATATATTGAAATTCAATGCTGCTATGACAAAAGTCCACTCAAATGCACGGCCGTGTAGAGACAGAAGTAGAGTCCTCTCACCAAAGGTCTTAATCTCCGAGCCGTTTGCTGCTGCCATCTTGGGGCCACTAGATCCTGCCAGCCGGTTGGCGTAGGACGGCATGATGAAACTCAACTGGGTGCCGGTGTCCACGAGGAAATGCCTCCCCGAGTGTGCTTCCGTCAAGTAGAGCAGCTTGTTCTCCTCCCCGAGGGCCGCAGCTGCTACCGACCCCCAGTCTTGGCGTTTCCCGAGCGCTTGAATTGGCACGGTGGTATACATTTGCGTGCCTTCTCTGCAAAGCGGCGGTGGTAGAAACAAAGGATGTCTCCTCCGCGTTCTTTGGTCCCCGCCTCCGCCATCGTCGGTGGTTCTGCTACTGCCATCAATGGCTCCTCGCCTCCTCCGGCCGTCGCGCCGAGCTCCGTGGCTGCCGCCGTGGTCGTGAGCTCTCTGCTGGCCATGATGATCCGGTGTGCCTCTCGGGCCAGCGCACGATAGTCCCGCTCAGCCAGCAACGGCGAATTGGCCAGGGTCGCTCTCGTCGCTGACGGAAGGTTCCGGAGGAAGAGGTGGGTAAAAATGAAATGGTCGTCGTCCGAGCCCTTCAACCTCAGCATTTTCTCCATCAGGTCAATAGCCGACCCATCTCCTAACCCGGTCTGCGTCAGGAGTCTCTCTGCTCTCTCCTCAACCGAGAGTGTGTAGTGCTGGATGAGTGCAGCCTTCAACGCGTCGTACTTGTCGCTGGTTGGTGGCTGATCCAGCAGGCTCTCCACATACTGAGCCGTGTGGGTGTCAAGCTTTGCGACCACATGGTAGAATTTCGTGTCATCCGCCGATATCCCCCGGAGGACGAACTGCGCCTCGACTAGGTGGAACCAGGAGCGCGGATTGTGCTGCCAAAAATCCGGTAGCTGGATTGTAACAGCGTATGCTTGGCTGGGGGCTCCCAACGAGGCTGGCTCCGGGGATCTTTCGTCGTGTTGCATGATTCGTCTTGGGTCACTAGTGTGGAGTGTGTCAATAATGAGGCGGATTTGAAGCAGACAGTTTATTACACATTCTCACACATGAGCATAGTCAGAAAAGAGAGCATCTCAGACAAGACTCTTCCCTTAAATACTCAGACCTTCTTCCAGCAGTTTCTACACATCAAAGGTCACATTGCATTCACTTCCTTAATCCTTTAACATCCTCCTAGCAGCCTCTGATACACAAAAGATCACTCTGCATTCGTCTGACACACAAAAGATCATACTGCATTCGTCCTTCACACTTCCCTGTTATCTCCAAGGGAAACTCTGTTCTTTGTTCTAGTCTAATGCTCTTTGTTCTAGTCTAAGATGCTACACCATTATGCACTCTCTAAAACATCAGCAAAAAACAGAGGGTGTGATTGTGTGATTTAAAAAAACACGCACCCGTGAGTTTTCCCACACCGTCCCTTCCTCCGTCTCCCCTGGCCTGCTGGTGGACATCTCCCCGCATCTCTGTCTTGACCACATGTACAAAGTGCCGGGTTTGTGTTGAAAAAAAACCTGCCTGCCTGAAAAGCACCCCAATGCGGGAGCATGCGTGAGGTGAGACGATATAAAACCACAAACAAACGAGCAAATCTAACACTGCAGCCAGTGCTGTAACATTTTATACATCTTTAGAGGTAAAATCATTACTACATCTTGCCATTGGGCTTTAAAGCTGTGAATCTCTGTTCTGGACAGGGACCAGTGCACGCCCCAACAAACCCCCAAGAAGAGCCCCTCCTCCTGGTACGACTCCCATTAAAGGAAAGATGAGTATCTGATGAGACAGGTGTGTGTCAAGACGCACATACATAGACTGACAAGTAGGAGTCAGGCATGGAAAGAGAGAGAATATTCAGTATTTTTTCAATAGACTATACAGAGCAACAGAACAAATTATTTCTTTTTTCCTCTGCGCTTGGTACCAACCCGTGATTTCTAAATCTATACTCTTTAATATGCATTTAATACAGTTTAGCTGTTGTAATGGATAACTAGTTTTTCATCCTTTTTATTCAAGTTCTCAGCAAGAGTAGCCAACAATGTTCATCATTTTTATGAAAATTTATGAGTAGCTACTTCACTCTCACTTAATTGTATTAAAGTCTGTGTTTGCTGTTGCACAAGAGTTTTTCTGTATAGCAGAAGTTTCTGCTTAATTTACAAATCACTGTTTAACAGGAAATTTTTGGCAAGCCTGTGCTTTTCTTGTGGTGTTATATAGAATATCATTGCAGTAAACTATGGAAAAAAGCATCTGCTTTAAAATATGGAATTCTTCCCACAACTTTTAGTGCAAAAAAACCTCTCAAAACATCACAACTTTTATCGCAACTTTTTAAAAAAGCTCCTGCAAATTCAGGCTTTTTAGGCTGCAGCAATCATAAAAACATCCCGCGAAATCCTGGAGGGACTGACTTACCCACATTTGCCAGCAAGGTCCTGTTCATGGTCTGCTGACTGGTCCATTTTGCAGAGGATCTATTGTGCTCCCTCCTGTGTTTCATTATTCTCCTCCCTTCTCTCTTTCTGTCCATTTTATTCTCCTTTCTGACATGTTTAGGACCCAGGAGACAGACACTGACACGGGTAGATAGTGACAATAATCCTTTTATTGAAGAGTGAGGGTGTGTAGTGCGTGAGTGAGTGCAAGTATAGAGTTCTGGTCGCTGGAACTGAGCAGTCCGGACGGAGACCTGGCAACCCTGTAACACACAAGCAGATACAATTACCACTGTTCAGCACTCGTGAGTAATTGTAGGTGAAGGGGCTTACTTGGGTGATCCACAGGTAGCGTCCTGCTGACTCCCAGCGGCCGTGCAACGTGGAGGTGAGTGTGCTCGTGGCTGTGGTAGTGAATCCACCTGTTGCTGTGGCGATGGCAGTTCCTGTGATGATGACGGCAGTGATTCCACTGACCGTGACGATGACAGTTCTGATAGCGGTGCTGGCAGTGATTCCACTGATCGTGACGATGACAGTTCTGATGGTGGTGATGACAGAGATTCCACTGATCGTGGTGATGATAGTTCCTGCAGCTGAGACAATAGCAGCTCTTGCAGCTGAGGAGTAAGACGTACCCGTAGCAGAGGTGGTAGCGAGGAGCTACGTGGCTGAAGTGGCAACGCCCCGTCGGCTGGGGAAGCTGGTCCGCCGCCTGGGAGGTCCACCTGTGCACAGGGGTAAAGGCAAGGAGTTGAGTAACACACAGTTCTCTTACGTGGTCGTTCCTGACGAGGCGTTCTAGACGTAGCTTGAGAACGAAGCTCTGGTTCATGCTCCGATGAGGAGGACAGACGACTCCGTGACGGGCTGTCAGCAACGCTGGCTTTTAACAGCCGTTGATTGGCACCTGTTGCTCTGTGCGCAGCTGGGACTGATGAAGCCAATGACGGCCCAGAGGCCGCCATGACACTTTCCCTTTTTCGGTGCTTTTATTATCATTTAAACATTATTTGTTGGTCAAGTTTGTTTTAGATTCTCTCCCCAGTCAGCAAGCTATAGAGGGTAATATGGAACATTCAGAGACAACATTGGGCCATGGCTCCAATAATGAACAGGATAAACAGAGCAGTAGTTGAACTCTTTCATGGATACTGCCGGACCACCACCGGAGTGATGGCCTAGTTGATAGAGCATCTGCCCCACAACTGGGAGGTTGGGGGTTCAAGTCCCGGCTGGGTCATACCAAAAGACCATATGAAAATGGTACTTCCCGCCTTCTAGCTTGGTGCACAGCATAATAGAGTGGGAGGAGGAGAAGTTGTTTGTGGTGGTGCCTTGCATGGCAGCAACCCCTCTGATTCTACATGTGATTAACTTTGTAGATAGGAGAAATGTAATTTTGTTCTACTGTACAGGATTGACTGAATGATAACGGAGATGGCTTCTTCTTCTATACTCAAAACTACTATATTTAATCTCGTGTAATGTCATCTGTTGTGAGGCTGCAGATATCCTGTGCATGGCTGGGGAGCACAGTTGGTCATACTGAAATTTAACCTTGTGAGCCTCGGCCTCTGCAAATTTTGCAATTAGAAAAAAATAGTAAAACATTTAGTTGTTTACCTGTACTTTCAACAGCAGGCGTTGCCGCTGCCTTCTCATTAACAACAGGTCCTCGTCATTAACATGACGAGCACCAGTCTCTCCAGGTGAGAGACCTGGAGGGCTGGTGCAGGGAGAACAATCTGGTGCTCAACGTGGACAAAACGAAGGAGATGATTATCGACTTCTGGCGGTCACAGTCTGAGCACGTCCCCCTCAGCATCGGCGGCCATTTAGTGGAGAGAGTAGAGAACATCAAGTTCCTCGGAGTGCAGATCTCGCAGGACCTGACCTGGAGCAAGAATTCCTTGGAGATCAGGAAGCGGGCTCAGCAGAGACTGCACTTCTTGAGGAAACTCAAACAGGCCTCTCTCCCCATCTGCATCCTCAGGGCCTTCTACAGAGGTGTGGTGGAGAGTGTTCTGACGTACTGTATTGCTACATGGTACTCCAGCTAAAGTATGTCAGACAAAAAAGCCCTGCAGAGGATAGTCAAGGGGGCTGAGAGGGTAATTGGAGTCTCCCTCCCCTCTGTCCAAGAACTTTTTCAGAACCGTTGTAGGAGAAGGGCACTGAACATTGTCAAGGACCGTTCTCACCCTCTGCATAAACACTTTGAACTTCTTCCATCTGGTAAACGATTCCGGAGCATCAGAGGCAGAACCACCAGACTGATCAACAGCTTCCTTCCACAAGCTGTCAGGATGCTGAACAGTTGACCCGGAATCTCTCATACACACTACTGCACCTACGGACATTTTGTATATTATTTGTATATTATAGTTAGTTAGTTTTTTTTTCCCAAGTATGTCTCAGGGATGTGTGAATGGATGAGGGGGTGGGGGTGGGGGGGTGAAGCTATGTGTGAGTGTGTCTTAAATCATGCTGCTTCTATTTATATGGATGCCGAGAGAAACGCAATTTCATCTTGCCTGCACTACAGTTGTATGTACAGCAATATGACAATAAAGTTTGATTTGATTTGATTTGATTTGAACATCAGGAACATGTGTGCTCGTACAAGCAGCATTGCTCTCTGTCTGCTCCTCGGGAGGTTAGTCTCCTCCCTGGTTGAAGTGAAAAAGATTGTTCGATAGCTTTGATTAAAAATTTCTGTGCTCTTACCTTTTTCTCCATTTCTCTGCATTGCTCGGATAACATCGTTTCATTTTGCCACTATTCTACACCCTGTACGGTTTGTTTACAATGTAACCAAAGATATGTGCATGCCTCAGAGACAACATGGAAGAGTCCAACAGTCTGAGAAGAATGGGGGAAGATGTTATGTTCATGATTTGATTTGCCGTTTTTGTAAATATTCATGCTTTATTTTGTCGGACATCATGTTAAATATGCTAAACGTTTAAAAAAATATATATGGGGCTCCTAGTAGATCGGGGCCCTTAGCAGATCAGGACCTAAGGCAGCTGCCTACCTTTGCCTAATGGTAAGTCCGCCTCTGGAGAGAGGCCAGGTGAAGCATCAACAAACACAGCCTCAAAGGAATTGTACAATCCTTCACAGCCCGGTTAGAGCTCGTGCAAGATGCATGTTCCTGGTGACAGCTCTGCGTATGTCAAAAATGTAATGTTTGTTGGAGTTTTTATTGTGTTTTCTCCTTTTCTATAGTTTACGTAATTACTTAACTTGTGTGTATAACATATTTAGTCTTCCTAATTCTAGTGTTGTTCGTAGGACACATTATGGAGTAACACAGGTGGTGGCGTCACCCGAAGTATAAGAGGGCTGTGCGGCAGAGGGGCGGTCTCTTGACCTCCTCTCAGCCTGATGGCAGCGCCTTATATTATACAGTGAGTCTATAATAAATTCCTATCTAGTTCACTACTCAGTCTTGTCATTGGTTTACGTTTTCCATACGTAACATTGGCAACGAGAATAAAAGTATGGTTGCTGGTGTGTCTACAATTCGGCCATTTCTGGAGTTTCCTGGTGAGCCGCCCGTCCCTTGGGAGTGGTGATTCACCGCTTTCCTAACTTATGTAGTGGCATTGGACCTTGGAAGACAGGAGAAGTTGTGGGCACGAGCACTGTTGGTTTTTAATTTGGGAATGGTAGGACAATGTATCCTTAGTACCTTAGAGGAGGGTGATAGTCTTGAAGAAGTGGCTGAGCTGATGGCACAACATTTTTGTGCCCCGGAAAACGTCATTGCCCGGAGGATCCAGTTTTGACAGCGCTGCCAGCGGGCTGGCAAGTCAATGCAGCAGTATGTAGCAGAACTACATCAGCTGGCCAAGGACTGCCAGTTTGGAACACTGGAGGACGAGATGGTCTGTGACCAATTGGTGGAACATACTGTTCACTTGGCGACAAGGTCGAAGCTTATCACACACTTGAGTGAGCTGATGTTAGCCATGGCTGTTGGGATAGCTCAGCAGTGTGAAGCAGCAGACAGGCTATCACGGGAGCTCGGTGAGAGAGCGGCACATCGCCATTTTGAACCACAGTCAACGGTGCAAGCAGTGGACCTGGATAGCAATGAAGACGCAAAAGATGAAGAATGTGCTACTGCTGTAAAGATAAGGTCCACCCCGGGATTGCCCAGATGTTTGGGTTGTGGGTCCACCAAGCACCATTCGAAGGCTAGAGAGGGTTCGGCAAGAGGATGACGCTGCGGCACGTGTAGATTCTTGCATCATTCCGCCAGGGCATGTTACAAGTTTGAGCGAGGGGATCCGAGGCACATAAAGGATCTCCCCATTTCACCTCCCACGGTTATTTGCAGTGTATCCCCAAGTGGCAACGACTGTTCTTTCTATATGGTGGAACTGGACGGAGTGATGGTGCCGTTGCTGGTTGCCATGGGAGTGGTGAGATTGGTGATGGATTGGGAAATCATGTGGAGTTCCTTCTCACAGTCTCAGGTTAGAGAAGAGCGGTCGGGCTGTAGTCTGTGGGACTGGCTGATTGCATGAACGATGGACGGAGCTGTGTGGGATGAACTTTTGCCTAGTAATCTGGACAATGAGCAGGACCAATTCCATTCAGGGCCATCGCAGGAGGGTTCCGGTGTCAGCACCCAAGTTACCCTAGTTGAGGGAACGGGGCGATGCGGTGGGACACCCGTGACGGTGGGTGGTGCCAAATGGAGGGCCCATTCTGCTTCTGGAGTTCGGCTGGGAAGTACCAAGAAGCAAGGGGTCACAACGGCTTCACCGGCAGCGAAAATGAAAGCGAGCAGGGCAGGACTGGCTGGCATGGTAAAACGACGTGCCATACAGGGACACTGGAAGCTGAGTCAGGCTCCTCAGGGGGTCACTGATGTGGTCCGACCAAAGGAGGAGGCCCGGTTGAGGGGGTTCATAGAAAGCGTAAATGACAGGAGGACCAGGGGCGGCTGCAGGTGGTGGCCGTTCGGGAGGATGGCTACCTTCAGCTATCTGATGGCTTATGGAGACATCCCAACGAGCTGCGGCGCGCCAGTGATGAGAAGGGGCGTGAAGAGAAGAAGATGATCTGGATGGGACCTGCCTGACAGGTTTCCGGGGGTGGGTTAGAGGGGTGGGTTAGTTGTGGAGAGGGTCCACACATTCTGGTACCTTGGCGTCCTTATCTCCTCTGACATCTCCTGGACAGATAACATCTCAGCGATTATTAAGAAGGCTCAGCAGCGGCTACACTTCCTGAGAGTCCTCAGGAAGTACGACCTCAGAATCAGAATCAGAATCAGAATCAGAATCAGATTTATTGCCATTGTTCATGTGATACACAAACTAGGAATTTGTCTCGGTGCCATGCTGCAACATTAAAAACATAATGAGAAAAAGGGATAAACTAAAAAACTAAAGGACTAGAAACGTGCAATAAGTGTAGAAAAATAAGTAATAATAAGTAATAATAATAATAATACTAGTAATAATGAGTAGTACTAGTCAAGGCAGTTTTATTAGCATGTAGCAGATAATGTGAAGTACCACATAGTGCAGTCAATAATGCAACAGAAAAACAGTGATGATTGACATGAGTCTGGTTGAGCTGCTGTACATAGTGCACGAGAGTCAAAAGTCACTTAGTGTTCAGCAGTCTGATGGCAGAGGGGAAAAAGCTGTTCATGTGCCGGGAGGTTTTAGTCCGAATGGACCGAAGCCTTCTACCTGAGGGGAGGGGGGCAAACAGCACGTGACCAGGATGTGAAGGATCGGCTATGATCCGGCCAGCACGCCTCCGGGTCCTGGAGATGTACAGGTCCTGGAGAGATGGGAGCTCGCAGCCTATCACCTTCTCAGCAGTGCGCACGACGCGCTGCAGCCTTAGTCTGTCCCTGGCAGTGGCTCCTGCGTACCACACAGTTATGGAGGAGGTGAGGATGGACTCGATGATGGCCGTGTAGAACTGCACTAACATCTTGGTGGGTAGCTTGAGCTTCCTCAGCTGCCGCAGAAAGAACATCCTCTGCTGGGCCTTTTTGATGAGGGAGCTGATGGTTGGCTCCCATTTGAGGTCTCGGGTGATGGTGGTGCCCAAGAAGCGGAAGGAATCTGCAAAGGTGATGGGAGAGCCTGTGATGGTGAGGGGGGGCAGGGGGGATGTGACTTTCCTGAAGTCCACAATCATCTCCGCTGTCTTCAGAGCATTCAGCTGCAGGTTGTTGTGGCTGCACCAGGACACCAGCTGGGCCACCTCTTCCCTGTAGGCGGACTCGTCACCGTTGGAGATGAGCCCGATGAGGGTGGTGTCGTCCGCAAACTTAATCAGCTTAACAGACTGGTGGGAGGAGGTGCAGGAGTTGGTATAAAGGGAGAAGAGTAGGGGGGAAAGTACACAGCCCTGGGGTGATCCAATGCTGATGCTAACAGAGTCTGAGACAGACTTCCCCAGCCGCACATGCTGTCTCCGGTCCGTCAGGAAGTCGGTAATCCACCTGCAAAGGGAGTCAGGCACGTTGAGCAGGGACAGCTTGTCCTGGAGCAGATCGGGGCGGATGGTGTTGAATGCGGAGCTGAAGTCCACAAACAGAATCCTGGCGTAGGTTCCCGGGGAGTCCAGGTGCTGCAGGATGGAGTGGAGGGCCAGGTTGACTGCGTCGTCCACAGACCTGTTAGCACGGTAGGCAAACTGCAGCGGGTCTAGGAGGGGTGTGGTGATGGACTTGAGGTGAGACAGGACCAGGCGCTCAAAGGACTTCATGACTACAGAGGTGAGCGCTACAGGTCTGTAGTCGTTAAGTCCAGTAATCCGTGGCTTCTTGGGGACAGGGATGATGGTGGAGGATTTGAGGCAGGTCGGCACGTGACATTGCTTAAGGGAGGTGTTAAAAATGTCTGTGAAGACAGGAGCCAGCTCTTTCGCACAGTGTCTCAGGGTGGAGGGAGACACACCGTCCGGCCCGGGGGCCTTGCGCGGGTTCAGTCTGGAGAACTGTCTGTGCACGTCCTGCTCACTGATGACAAGGGGAGCGGGGGAGGAGGAGGAGGAGGAGGGGGGGACCGCTCTTGATGAATTAGGGGCTGAGGAGGCAGTGGAGCTGGGTGGAGTGGGTGAGTTGGACACAGCTGACGAGGTGTCAAAACGGGCATAGTGTTGGGACAGTCTTTGACAAAGGGCTTTGTCATCCTGACCTTTAGAAGCCTGAGGCCGATAGTTGGTGATTTGCCTCAGTCCTCTCCACACAGAAGCCGAGTCATTAGCAGTGAACTGCTGCTGGAGTCTCTCAGAATACACAGATTTAGCTCTCCTCAGCTCTCTGTTAAACCGATATTTGACCTCCCTGTAGCAGTCCCTGTCTCCACTTTTCAACGCTGCTTCCTTCTCCTTCCTGATCCGTCTGAGCTTAGCTGTGAACCAAGGCTTGTCATTAGAATATCTTATCCTGGTGCGCGATGGGAGAATGTGCTCTTCACAGAAGTTGATATATGAGTTCACAGTGTATGTGTACTCATTAAGATCATGTGTGGCTCTTTTAAACATGCCCCAGTCAGTTATTTCCATGCATGTGTTCAGTTTCTCTCCACTTTCACTGGTCAATTTCTTTGTGGTGGTCACAACAGGTTTAGTGAGTTTCAGTCTTTGTTTGTATGTGGGGATGAGGTGGACCATCACGTGATCAGATAGTCCCAGCGCAGCGCGGGGAACAGCGCGATAAGCGTCCTTTACTGAAGTATAACAGTGATCTAGCGTGTTATTTCCTCTGGTTGGACATTTAATACACTGTTTGTAGCGGGGGAGCTCGTGACTCAGATTGCTCTGGTTAAAATCGCCCACCACGATAACCAGGGAGTCTGGAAAGTTCCGCTCCGTAAGTTGGATGTGATCTGCGAGCACGCGCTGAGCTTCGCGCGTGTCCGCGTCAGGAGGGGCGTACACAGCGACGAGAATGAATGAGGCAAACTCCCGCGGGGAATAAAATGGCTTGCAGTTAATGAAAAGAAATTCCAGGGCGGGAGAACAGTGTTTGGAAATCACCGTTACATCAGAGCACCAGCTGTTGTTAATATAGAAGCACACTCCTCCTCCGATAGACTTACCGGACAGCTCTGTGACGCGGTCAGCACGAATCAGCTGGAAACCCTCGAGGCTGATCGCGCTATCTGGAATGTTCTCATTAAGCCAGGTCTCAGAAGCAGATGACAGACGAGGAAGCGAGGTCCTTGAAACGCATCAGCAGTCTTAATTCTTCTACCTTGTTCAGGAGAGAATTGGCATTGGATAGAAATATGCCAGGCAAGGCTGTTCGCGAGCCTCTTTTTCGTAGCCGAGCGAGAATCCCTCCTCTCTTCCCTCTTTTCCGCCGTCTTGCTTTTTTGGCCAAACAATGGATCAGATCAGCGGCAGGAGCTAAAAAAAACTGGAAGAAGGTCCATGGGGGTGAGAGTCCTGATATTTAGTAGTTCTTCACGGGTGTATGAACCGGCAGATGCACAATCAGTGAACAAAAACAGACAAATTATAAAAATTAAAGGGCAGCGATACACCACGGCGGCCGCTGTGGGCGCCATCTTGTTTTTACCTTACCTCTTCTTACCTCAATTCCACCCTGCTGCTGACCTTCTATCGCTCATCCATTGAGAGTCTGCTCACATACTGCATTACAGTGTGGTATGGGAACTGCACAATGGCAGACAGGGAGAGGTTGCAGAGGGTAGTAAAGGCAGCACAGAAGATCATTGGCCGCCCTCTCCCCTCCCTGACAGATATTTACACTGCCCGCTGCCTTAGTAGAGCACAATACATCATCAAGGACATTTACCACCCTGGAGCTGACCTGTTTGACCTGCTGCCCTCAGGGAGGCGCTACAGGTGCATCAGAGCCAGGACAAATAGACTCAAGAACAGTTTTTTTCCAAAAGCCATCATGGCTCTGAATTCTCAGTCCAACCCTCCCTGACCCCCCCAGTATACCTCTAAACACATCATTGTGTAATTGACATTTACGGTCCAGAATGCTGTGCAATCTTTTTAATATTTTTATTTTTATATTGTATATGTAATTTATTTTTATCTTAGATTACGTACACTGTACACATTATACACTATTTATTGTAGGAATTTATTGTTTTTTTATGCTTTTATTTTTCTCTTTTACATATGTTGCACTGAAGGAGATGCTTAAATCTCATTGTACATTTGTTTGTATAATGACAATAAAGGCTATCTATCTATCTATCTATCTATCTAGAGAAATGTGAGAGAGAGTTGAATAAATCCTGATATGATCTGGACCTTTCTGCCTGGTTATTCCTCTCTCCACAACGGTCTTGTTTTCAGTTATCATGTCGCTTTATGTCATTATTTAACCACTAGAGGCAATACCTGTAGAGGTGGGCAAAGTAGTCAGAAACTAATAATAATGCATCAGATTTATATAGCACTTTGTCATAGACACTTTTACAAATAGATACATTATTCATTCACTCCAGACAGACAATGGTAGTGACAAGCTACTACTGTAGCCACAGCTGCCCTGGGGCAGGCTGATGGAAACGTGGCTGCCAATCCACGCCAACGGCCACAACCGAACATTTATACACATTCATACCCAGTGTTATGGACACTGGAGACAAGGTGGGTAAAGTGTCTTGCCCAGGGACACAATGGCAGGATATCAGGGGAGAGTGGGATTCGAACCGCCAACCATCCTGTTATTGGACAACCTGCTCTACCGCCTGAGCCACAGCCGCCCCAATTGTACTCAACTCAAGTAAATATAGTCTTATTGTATGATATTAATTCATCATACTCACAGCAGATGGAAATTAGCCACTGGATACAGTCTGGCAAGTTTACATTGATTGATATCAATGTGCATCAACTTGTGGTGTCCTTAAAAACAGCAATTTACAAAAAAAAAGCAATCATGTAAGTTGGAATAGGTGCCAAAAGTTACTTGAGTAAGAACAGAAAAGGACGTATCTCCAAAACAATTTTACTTCTGTGGAGAGTAGTATTTTTGCATGTTCATTTAAAAAAAAATATTAAAAATAAAACCCAACTTGTCCACATACCGTTTAATAGTATAATCAAATAATGTGAAGAAACAGTAGTAATTTCTAACTAGTTTCCAAACCATTGAAATCGAGAAAACACTCCATTTTGAGAGAAAGTACAGTCTCCCCACACTATTTATGCTCAGTTCAACATCAGTACATCACCCCTCTTCAATTTTGCTGTTCTTCGCCTCGCTGAGACCTCTGTGGACATGGCTCTGATTAAACTGATCTGTCTGCCTGCAACTAGCTAAACAGCCTGTCTGCTGGTGTCAGCACTGCTGCCCGCTGAGTGCTGGTTGCTGAGCCTGGCAGAATACAGTGGTGTGAAAAAGTGTTTGCCCCCCTTTCTGATTTCTCATTTTTGTGTATGTTTGTCACACTTAAATGTTTCAGATCATCAAACAAATTTAAATATTAGACAAAGATAACACCCCCTCATGGATCGTTACCTTATCGTGGTGGGAGGTTTGCATGCCCCAGTGATCCCAGGAGCTATGTTGTCTGGGGCAATTTGCCTCTGATAGGGTCACCCAAGACAGACTGGTCCTGGGTGAAGGGCCAGACTAAAAACGATCCAACAGAATCTCATGATAAATTGTAGATCAAGGATTCAGTGTACCCCGCCCAGTATGGGTTTACCGGGGCCCCACCCTGGAGCCAGGCCCGGAGGAGGGGCTCGATGGCTAGCGTCTGGTGGCCGGGTTTCCACCCATGGGACCTGGCCGGGCTCAGCCCGAAGGAGTTACATGGGTCCGCCCTCCAGTGGGCTCACCACCTACAGGAGGGATCATGGGGGTCCGGTGCTATGTGGATTAGGTGGCGGTCAAAGGCAGATACCTTGGCGGACTGATCCCAGGCTTTCTAAACTCGCTTTTGGTACGTGGAATGTCACCTCTCTGGTGGGGAAGGAGCCTGAGCTGGTGTACGAGGTTGAGAGATACCGGCTAGATATAGTCGGCCTCACCTCAACACACAGCTCCGGTTCTGGAACCAGTCTCCTGGAGAGGGGCTGGAGTTTGGTCTTTTCTGGAGTTTCCCCAGGCGAGAGGCGACGAGCAGGGGTGGGTATTCTTGTATCCCCCCACCTTGCTACCTCTATATTGGAATTTTCCCCGGTGGACGAAAGGGTTGCTTCCCTGCGCCTTCGGGTTGGGAAACAGGTCGTGACCATCACTTGTGCCTATGCACCAAATGATGTTTCAGAGTACCCACCCTTTTTGGAGTCTCTGACTGGGGTGCTGGAGGGTGCTTCTCTTGGAGACTCCATTGTCCTACTGGAGGACTTCAATGCGCATGTGAGCAACGACAGTGAAACCTGGAGGGAGGTGATTGGGAGGAACGGCCTGCCCGATCTGAACCCAAGTGGTGTTCAGTTATTGGACTTCTGTGCTAACCACAGTTTGTCCATAACGAACACCATGTTCAAGCATAAGGGTGTCCATATGTGCACTTGGCACCACGACACCCTAGGTCGCAGGTCGATGATCGATTTTGTTATCGTGTCATCAGACCTGCGACCGTATGTCTTGGACACTCAGATGAAGAGAGATGCAGAGCTGTCAACTGATCACCACCTGGTGGTGAGTTGGATCCAATGGCAGGGGAGGATGCCATTTAGACCTGGTAGACCCAAACGTATAGTGAGGGTGTGCTGGGAACGTCTGGCTGAGGCCCCTGTCCGGGAGGTCTTCAACTCCCACCTCCGGAAGAACTGCAACCACATTCCGAGGGAGTCTGGAGACACAGATTCTGAATGGGCCATGTTCTCCACCTCTGTTGTTAAAGCGGCTGCCCAGAGCTGCGGCCGCAAAGTGGACAGTGCATCTCATGGTGGCAACCCCAGAAACAAGTGGTGAACACCAGTGGTGAAGGGGGCCATTAAGCTGAAGAAGGAGTCCTATCAGGCTTGGCTGGCTTGTCGGACTCCCGAAGCTGCCGAGGTGTAACTGCAGGCCAAGTGGAGTGCAGCTCGGGTGGTTGCTGAAGCAAAAACCTGGGTATGGGAGGAGTTCGGTGAGGCCATGGAACAAGACTTTCGGTCAGCTTCGAAGAGATTCTGGCAAACTGTCCGGTGGCTCAGGAGGGGGAAGCAGCTCCCTGTCCACACTGTGTTTGGTGCGGATGGGGTGCTGTTGACTTCGACTGGGGATATCGTCGGGCGGTGGAAGGAATACTTTGAGGATCTCCTCAATCCCACTGATACGCCTTCCACAGAGGAAGCAGGGCTTGTGGACGAGGGGGATGACTTGCCTATTACAGGGGCTGAGGTCGCCAAGGTGGTTAAAAATCTCCTTGGTGGCCGGGCCCCAGGGGTGGACGAGATTCGCCCTGAGTACCTCAAGGCCCTGGATGTTGTAGGGCTGTCATGGTTGACATGCCTCTGCAACATTGCGTGGAGGTCGGGGGCAGTGCCTTTGGCATGGCAAACCGGGGTGGTGGTTCCTCTTTTCAAAACAGGGGACCGGAGGGTGTGCTCCAACTTTAGAGGGACCACACTCCTCAGCCTCCCTGGGAATGTCTATGCCAAGGTACTGGAGAGGAGAGTCTGGCCGTTGGTTGGACCTCAGATTCAGAAGGAGCACTGTGGTTTTCGTCCTGGCCGTGGCACATCGGACCAGCTCTTTACCCTCTCGAGAATTCTCAAGGGTTCATGGGAGTTTGCCCAACTAGTTTACATGTGTTTTGTGGACTTGGAGAAGGCATTCGACCACATCCCTCGTGGTTTTTTGTGGGGGGTGCTTCGGGAGTATGGGGTATCGGGTTTGTTGTTACGAGCCATTCGGTCTCTGTATGACCGTTGTGAGAGTTTGGTTCGTATTGCCAACACTCGGTCGGACTCATTCCCAGTGACAGTTGGACTCTGCCAGGGCTGCCCTTTGTCTCCAATCCTGTTCATAATTTTTATGGACAGGATTTCTAGGCGCAGCCAGGGAATGGAGGGTGTCATGCTTGGTGACCACAGGATCTCATCTCTGTTGTTTGCAGATGATGTTGTCCTGTTGGCTTCATCCAGCAATGACCTACAGTTCTTGCTGGTACAGTTTGCCGCTGAGTGTGAAACGGCTGGGATGAGAATCAGCACCTCCAAGTCCGAGTCCATGGTCCTCAGCCGGAAAAAGGTGGATTGTCCTCTCCGGGTTGGGGACAGGCTCCTGCCCCAAGTGGAGGAGTTCAAGTATCTTGGGGCCTTATTCACGAGTGAGGGGAGAATGGAGCGAGAGATTGACAGACGGATTGGAGCAGCATCTGCAGTGATGCGGACGTTGTACTGGTTCATTGTGGTGAAGAGGGAGCTGAGTTCTAAGGTAAAGCTGTCGATTTACCAGTCAATCTACGTTCCTACTCTCACCTATGGTCACGAGCATTGGTTAATGACCGAAAGAACGAGATCGTGGATACAAGCAGCTGAAATGAGCTTTCTCCGTAGGATTGCTGGACTCACCCTCAGAGATAGGGTGAGGAGTTCAGTCATCCGGGAGAGGCTCAGAGTAGAATCGCTGCTCCTCCACATTGAAAGGAGTCAGTTGAGGTGGTATGGGCATCTGATTAGGACGCCTCCTGGACGCCTCCCACTTGAGGTGTTTTGGGCACGTCCCACTGGGAAGAGACCCCGGGGCAGACCCAGGACTCAGTGGAGAGACTATGTCTCCCAGCTGGTCTGGGAACACTTTGGTATCCTCTCTGAAGAGCTGGAGCAGGTGGCTGGGGAGAGGGAAGTCTGGGCTTCTCTGCTTGAACTGCTGCCTCCATGACCCGGGCCTCTGGAAAAGCGGTAGAAGATGGATGGATGGATGGATGGATGGACAAAGATAACACAAGTAAATACAAAATGCAGTTTTTAAATGAAGGTGTTTATTGTTAAGGGTAAACAAAAATCCAAACCTACGTGACCCTGTGTGGAAAAAGTGATTGCCCCCCCCCAACATAAATTAACTGTGGTTTATCATATCTTTGGAAAGTTGAGTTCAATTTCTCTAGCTACACCCAGGTCTGATTACTGCCACACCTGTTCTCAATCAAGAAATCACTTAAATAGGACCTGCCTGACAAAGTGAAGTAGACCAAAAGATCCTCAAAAGCTAGACATCATGCTGTTATGCAAAGAAATTCAGGAACAAATGAGAAACAAAGTAATTGAGATCTATCAGTCTGGAAAAAGTTGTAAAGCCATTTCTAAAGCTTTGGGACTCCAGTGAACCACAGTGAGAGCCATTATTCATCCATCCATCCATCCATCTTCTACCGCTTTTCCGGAGGTCCGGGTCGTGGAGGTAGCAGTTCAAGCAGAGAAGCCCAGACTTCCCTCTCCCCAGCCACCTGCTCCAGCTCTTCAGAGAGGATACCAAGGCGTTCCCAGACCAGCTGGAAGACATAGTCTCTCCACCGAGTCCTGGGTCTGCCCCGGGGTCTCCTCCCAGTGGGACGTGCCTGAAACACCTCAAGTGGGAGGCGTCCAGGAGGCATCCTAATCAGATGCCCATACCACCTCAACTGACTCCTTTCAATATGGAGGAGCAGCGGTTCTACTCTGAGCCTCTCCCGGATGACTGAGCTCCTCACTCTATCTCTGAGGGTGAGTCCAGCAATCCTACGGAGAAAGCTCATTTCAGCCGCTTGTATCCGCGATCTTGTTCTTTCGGTCATTACCCAAAGCTCGTGACCATAGGTGAGAGTAGGAACATAGATTGACTGGTAAATCGACAGGTAAATCAACAGCTTTGCCTTAGAGCTCAGTTCCCTCTTCACCACAACAGACCGGTACAACGTCCGCATCACTGCAGATGCTGCTCCAATCCGTCTGTCAATCTCTCGCTCCATTTTCCCCTCACTCGTGAACAAGACCCCAAGATACTTAAACTCCTCCACTTGGGGCAGGAGCCTGTCCCCAACCCGGAGAGGACAATCCACCTTTTTCCGGCTGAGGACAATGGACTCGGACTTGAAGGTGCTGATTCTCATGCCAGCCGCTTCACACTCAGTGGCAAACTGTCCCAGCAAGAACTGTAGGTCATTGCTGGATGAAGCCAACAGGACAACATCATCTGCAAACAACAGAGATGAGATCCTGTGGTCACCAAGCATGACACCCTCAGTTCCCTGGCTGTGCCTAGAAATCCTGTCCATAAAAATTATGAACAGGATTGGTGACAGTTTATTAAATGCCCCACCAGAGGAAATAACACGCTGGATCACTGTTATACTTCAGTAAAGGACGCATATCGCGCTGTTCCCCGCGCTGCGCTGGGACTATCTGATCACGTGATGGTTCACCTCATCCCCACATACAGACAAAGACTGAAACTCACTAAACCTGTTGTGACCACCACAAAGAAATTGACCAGTGAAGCTGGAGAGAAACTGAACACATGCATGGAAATAACTGACTGGGGCATGTTTAAAAGAGCCACACATGATCTTAATGAGTACACAGACACTGTGAACTCATATATCAACTTCTGTGAGGAGAGCATTCTCCCATCGCGCACCAGGGTGAGATACTCTAATGATAAGCCCTGGTTCACTGCTAAGCTCAGACAGATCAGGAAGGAGAAGGAAGCAGCGTTGAAAAGTGGAGACAGGGACTGCTACAGAGAGGTCAAATATCGGTTTAACAGAGAGCTGAGGAAAGCTAAATCTGTGTATTCTGAGAAACTCCATCAGCAGTTCACTGCTAATGACTCGGCTTCTGTGTGGAGAGGACTGAGGCAAATCACCAACTATCGGCCTCAGGCTTCTAAAGGTCAGGATGACAAAGCCCTTTGTCAAAGACTGTCCCAACATTACGCCCGTTTTGACACCTCATCAGCTGTGTCCAACTCACCCACTCCACCCAGCTCCACTGCCTCCTCAGCCCCTAATTCATCAAAAGCGGTCCCCCCCTCCTCCTCCTCCTCCTCCCCCCCTCCCCTTGTCATCAGTGAGCAGGACGTGCACAGACAGTTCTCCAGACTGAACCCGCGCAAGGCCCCCGGGCCGGACGGTGTGTCTCCCTCCACCCTGAGACACTGTGCGAAAGAGCTGGCTCCTGTCTTCACAGACATTTTTAACACCTCCCTTAAGCAATGTCACGTGCCGACCTGCCTCAAATCCTCCACCATCATCCCTGTCCCCAAGAAGCCACGGATTACTGGACTTAACGACTACAGACCTGTAGCGCTCACCTCTGTAGTCATGAAGTCCTTTGAGCGCCTGGTCCTGTCTCACCTCAAGTCCATCACCACACCCCTCCTAGACCCGCTGCAGTTTGCCTACCCTGCTAACAGGTCTGTGGACGACGCAGTCAACCTGGCCCTCCACTCCATCCTGCAGCACCTGGACTCCCTGGGAACCTATGCCAGGATTCTGTTTGTGGACTTCAGCTCCTCATTCAACACCATCCGCCCCGATCTGCTCCAGGACAAGCTGTCCCTGCTCAACGTGCCTGACTCCCTTTGCAGGTGGATCACCGACTTCCTGACGGACCGGAGACAGCATGTGCGGCTGGGGAAGTCTGTCTCAGACTCTGTTAGCATCAGCATTGGATCACCCCAGGGCTGTGTACTTTCCCCCCTACTCTTCTCCCTTTATACCAACTCCTGCACCTCCTCCCACCAGTCTGTTAAGCTGATTAAGTTTGCGGACGACACCACCCTCATCGGGCTCATCTCCAACGGCGACGAGTCCGCCTACAGGGAAGAGGTGGCCCAGCTGGTGTCCTGGTGTAGCCACAACAACCTGCAGCTGAATGCTCTGAAGACAGCGGAGATGATTGTGGACTTCAGGAAAGTCACATCCCCCCTGCCCCCCCTCACCATCACAGGCTCTCCCATCACCATTACAGATTCCTTCCGCTTCTTGGGCACCACCATCACCCGGGACCTCAAATGGGAGCCAACCATCAGCTCCCTCATCAAAAAGGCCCAGCAGAGGATGTTCTTTCTGCGGCAGCTGAGGAAGCTCAAGCTACCCACCAAGATGTTAGTGCAGTTCTACACGGCCATCATCGAGTCCATCCTCACCTCCTCCATAACTGTGTGGTATGCAGGAGCCACTGCCAGGGACAGACTAAGGCTGCAGCGCGTCGTGCGCACTGCTGAGAAGGTGATAGGCTGCGAGCTCCCATCTCTCCAGGACCTGTACATCTCCAGGACCCGGAGGCGTGCTGGCCGGATCATAGCCGATCCTTCACATCCTGGTCACGTGCTGTTTGCCCCCCTCCCCTCAGGTAGAAGGCTTCGGTCCATTCGGACTAAAACCTCCCGTCACATGAACAGCTTTTTCCCCTCTGCCATCAGACTGCTGAACACTAAGTGACTTTTGACTCTCGTGCACTATGTACAGCAGCTCAACCAGACTCATGTCAATCATCACTGTTTTTCTGTTGCATTATTGACTGCACTATGTGGTACTTCACATTATCTGCTATATGCTAATTTTTTTAAAACTGCCTTGACTAGTACTACTCATTATTACTAGTATTATTATTATTATTACTTATTATTACTTATTTTTCTACACTTATCGCACGTTTCTAGTCTTTTAGTTTTTTAGTTTATCCCTTTTTCTCATTATGTTTTTAATGTTGCAGCATGGCACCGAGACAAATTCCTAGTTTGTGTATTACATGAACAATGGCAATAAATCTGATTCTGATTCTGATTCTGATTCTGACAAAGGGCAGCCCTGGCAGAGTCCAACTCTCACTGGGAATGACTCCAACCGAGTGTTGGCAATACGAACCAAACTCTCACAACGGTCGTACAGAGACCGAATAGCTCGTAACAACAAGCCCGATACCCCATACTCCCGAAGCACCCCCCACAAAAAACCATGAGGGACGCGGTCAAATGCCTTCTCCAAGTCCACAAAACACATGTAAACTGGTTGGGCATACTCCTATGAACCCTCAAAAATTCTCGAGAGGGTAAAGAGCTGGTCCGATGTGCCACGGCCAGGACGAAAACCACATTGCTCCTCCTGAATCCAAGGTTCGACCAACGGCCGGACTCTCCTCTCCAGAACCTTGGCATAGACCTTCCCAGGGAGGCTGAGGAGTGTGATCCCTCTAAAGGTGGAGCACACCCTCCGGTCCCCTTTTTTGAAAAGAGGAACCACCACCCCGGTTTGCCATGCCAAAGGCACTGCCCCCAACCTCCACGCAATGTTGCAGAGGCATGTCAACCATGACAGCCTTACAACATCCAGGTCCTTGAGGTACTCAGGGCGAATCTTGTCCACCCCTGGGGCCTGGCCACCAAGGAGATTTTTAACCACCTTGGCGACCTCAGCCCCTGTAATAGGCGAGTCATCCCCCTCGTCCCCAAACCCTGCTTCCTCTGTGGAAGGCGTATCAGTGGGATTGAGGAGATCCTTGAAGTATTCCTTCCACCGCCCGACGATATCCCAAGTCGAAGTCAACAGTGTCCCATTCGCACCATACACAGTGTGGACAGGGAGCTGCCTTGCCCACCTGAGCCGCCGGACAGTTTGCCAGAATCTCTTCGAGGCCGACCGAAATTCTTGCTCCATGGCCTCACCGAACTCCTCCCATTCCCGGGTTTTTGTTTCAGCAACCACCCGAGCTGCACTCCGCTTAGCCTGCCGGTACACCTCAGCTGCTTCGGGAGTCCCACAAGCCAACCAAGCCTGATAGGACTCCTTCTCCAGCTTATTGGCCCCCCTCACCACTGGTGTCCACCACTTGGTTCGGGGGTTGCCACCACGAGATGCACCGACCACCTTGCGGCCGCAGCTCTGGGCCGCCGCTTCAACAACAGAGGTGGAGAACATGGCCCATTCAGACTCCATGTCTCCAGACTCCCTCGGAATGTGGTTGAAGTTCTTCCGGAGGTGGGAGTTGAAGACCTCCCAGACAGGGGCCTCAGCCAGACGTTCCCAGCACACCCTCACTATACGTTTGGGTCTACCAGGTCTGAATGGCTTCCTCCCCTGCCATCGGATCCAACTCAGCACCAGGTGGTGATCAGTTGACAGCTGTGCACCTCTCTTTACCTGGGTGTCCAAGACATATGGTCGCAGGTCTGATGACACGATAACAAAATCGATCATCGACCTGCGACCTAGGGTGTCGTGGTGCCAGGTGCACATATGGACACCCTTATGCTTGAACATGGTGTTCGTTATGGACAAACTGTGGTTAGCACAGAAGTCCAATAACTGAACACCACTCAGGTTCAGATCGGGCAGGCTGTTCCTCCCAATCACCCCCCTGCAGGTTTCACTGTCATTGCCCACGTGCGCATTGAAGTCCCCCAGTAGGACAATGGAGTCTCCAAAAGGAGCACCCTCCAGCACCCCAGTCACAGACTCCAAAAAGGGTGTGTGCTCTGAAACATCATTTGGTGCATAGGCACAAATGATGGTCAGGACCCGTTTCCCAACCCGAAGGTGCAGGGAAGCAACCCTTTCGTCCATCGGGGAAAATTCCAATATAGAGGCAGTAAGGTGGGGGGATACAAGAATACCCACCCCTGCTCGTCGCCTCTCGCCCGGGGCAACTCCAGAAAAGGCCAAGCTCCAGCCCCTCTCCAGGAGACTGGTTCCAGAACCGGAGCTGTGTGTTGAGGTGAGGCCGACTATATCTAGCCGGTATCTTTCAACCTCGTACACCAGCTAAGGCTCCTTCCCCACCAGAGAGGTGACATTCCACGTACCAAAAGCCAGTTTACAAAGCTTGGGATCAGTCCGCCAAGGTCTCCACCTTTGACTGCCACCTAATCCACATAGCACTGGACCCTCATGATCCCTCCTGCAGGTGGTGAGCCCACTGGAGGGCGGACCCATGTAACTCCTTCGGGCTGAGCCCGGCCGGGTCCCATGGGTGGAAACCCGGCCACCAGACACTAGCCTTCAAGCTCCTCCCCCAGGTCTGGCTCCAGGGTGGGGCCCCAGTAACCAGCCATTATTCACAAATGGTGAAAACATGGAACAGTGGTGAACCTTCCCAGGAGTGGCCGGCCGACCAAAATCACCCCAAGACCACAGCAACGACTCATCCAAGAGGTCACAAAAGACCCCTCAACAACATCCAAAGAACTGCGGGCCTCACTTGCCTCAGTTAAGGTCAGTGTTCATGACTCCACTATAAGAAAGAGACTGGGCAAAAATGGCCTGCATGGCAGAGTTCCAAGACGAAAACCACTGCTGAGCAAAAAGAACATAAAGGCTTGTCTCAGTTTTGCCAGAAAACACCTTGATGATCCCCAAGACTTTTGGGAAAATACTCTGCGGACTGACGAGACAAAAGTTGAACTTTTTGGAAGGCGTGTGTCCCATTACATCCAACGTAAAAGTAACACAACATTTCAGAAAAGTAACACCATACAAACAGTAAAATATGGTGGTGGTAGTGTGATGGTCTGGGGCTGTTTTGCTGCTTCAGAACCTGGAAGACCTGCTGTGGTAAAGGGAACCATGAATTCTGCTGTCTACCAAAAAATCCTGAAGGAGAATGTCCGGCCATCTGTTCGTGACCTCAAGCTGAAGCGCACTTGGGTTCTGCAGCAGGACAATGATCCAAAACACACCAGCAAGTCCACCTCTGAATGGCTTAAGAAAAACAAAATGAAGACTTTGGAGTGACCAAGTCAAAGTCCTGACCTGAATCTGATTGAGATGCTGTGGAATGACCTTAAAAAGGCGGTAAATGATCAAAAACCCTCCACTGTGGCTGAATAACAACAATTCTGCAAAGATGAGTGGACCAAAATTTCTCCACAGTGCTGTAAAATCTCATTGCCAGTTATTGCAAATGCTTGATTGCAGTTGTTGCTGCTAAGGGTGGCCCAGCCAGTTATTAGGTTTAGGGGGCAATCACCTTTTCACACAGGGCCATGTAGGTTTGGATTTTTTCCCCCTTTAGTAATAAACACCTTCATTTAAAAACTGCATTTTGTTATTACTTGTGTTGTCTTTGTCTAATATTTAAATTTGTTTGATCTGAAACATTTAAGTGTGACAAACATACAAAAAGAATGAGACATCAGGAAGGGGGCAAACACTTTTTCACACCACTGTATTAGTATTTTATTGCTGTTTTAAATAGTTTTCCCTTTGTTTTGACCTACTGTTATTATGATGGATTGTACTATAATTTATAAATGCCACATTTCCCAGCTTCAGTTTTTTTTTATCTCCACCTTTTCATAATGTTGGTGTCCAAAACTCAGAACAGAATATTATAAAATTACCAATCCAACAATAGAAAGGATTTCATGGGATTCCATGGACCGTTCTGTAGGGTAACTGATTAAGATGGGAATGACTGAAGTGAGTGAATACAAATTAGCCACTTAACATCTCAGCAGATGTCTAAAATGTTCATTGGTCCAGCATGTTTCTATATGATAACCTTGCTATTGCTCTTTCTGTATCTGTCATGGTCTGAGCGCTGATTCTGTCCGCGCTCGGGTTGTCCAGCATTTTCCCCATTTCATCCCATTTCGGGCTGTGTTATTATGGCCTTCTAGGGCTTTTGCTGTGACAGCGTCAGGGCGGGACTTCTGGCTGTCAGAGCCGCGCCGCGCTGTGACAGCTGAGATACATTCCTTGTTTACATTCTCCTTTCTGATTAGTCAGACTGCATTATTTAAAGCGTACCTGTGGTGGTCGTGAAGACGCAATTGACTTGAAAACATTATGAAAAAGTATTTCTTATTTTGGTAAATAATTTTTGCCAGCCATATACCACCAGACATATATTCAAATAGGACCTTGGCCATGGGCAGCCAATGAAAACTGTGGGCGCAGCCATGACACATGCGGATGTGACGTCACTTCGTTGATACTCAACAGTCAATGCTCCGCCTGTATGAGAGACTAGGGTGCTGTTGTAAGTGTTTTTATTCTGTTATGGCTGAATTGTCGGACTCTGAGGAAGAATTCGTCCAACATGGCTACAGGTTTGAGCCAGAAAGGTCTTCTGAGGGTTAAAGTGACGAAGTGGTCCTCACACACAACGCAATTTCGTCTGAAATTATTCGTCTGTGCCCTGTTTCCGCTCCGATCTTCTGACAAGGTGAGCTGGGTTTGGGTACACAAAAAAGTGTTTGTTTTTTTCGCTTATTATTCAGACATCCAAAGGCTTTACATTCCGCCATGTTGCGATATCCATATCGCATTGTATGTTTTTGTTTTAACAAGAGCGCCGAGTGTCTGCTGCTCTTTATAGCGGTGAGGGAGGAGCCGAATCATCTGCCGTGTTGCGGCTGTTAACGACCTCAGATCAGATGAGAGGACCCGCTGAATTTAAGCATTTATTTATTTATTTTCTACTCATTTTAGTTCTGCATTTAATATGAACCCTGAGTTTGAAATAAACGTTTGAATTTGAATATCCCGAAAGCCGCTGCACATCCGGGTACTCAGATCGCAGTGTTATAATCATAGTCATTTACGAGCTCAGATCAGAAAAGACGGCTCGCTGAATTTAAACATTTATTTATTTATTTTCTACTCGTTTTAGTTCTGCATTTAATATGAACCCTGAGTTTGAAATAAACGTTTGAATTTGAATATCCCGAAAGCCGCTGCACATCCGGGTACTCAGATCGCAGTGTTATAATCATAGTCATTTACGAGCTCAGATCAGAAAAGACGGCTCGCTGAATTTAAACATTTGTTTATTTATTTTCTACTCATTTTAGTTCTGCATTTAATATGAACCCTGAGTTTGAAATAAACGTTTGAATTTGAATATCCCGAAAGCTGCTGCACATCCGGGTACTCAGATCGCAGTGTTATAATCATAGTCATTTACGAGCTCAGATCAGAAAAGACGGCTCGCTGAATTTAAACATTTATTTATTTATTTTCTACTCGTTTTAGTTCTGCATTTAATATGAACCCTGAGTTTGAAATAAACGTTTGAATTTGAATATCCCGAAAGCCGCTGCACATCCGGGTACTCAGATCGCAGTGTTATAATCATAGTCATTTACGAGCTCAGATCAGAAAAGACGGCTCGCTGAATTTAAACATTTATTTATTTATTTTCTGCTCGTTTTAGTTCTGCATTTAATATGAACCCTGAGTTTGAAATAAACGTTTGAATTTGAATATCCCCGAAGCCGCTCCACATCCGGGTACTTGAGGCTCAGCCAATACTGATCCAGATCGCGGTGTCAACGAAATTACATCACAGGAAGCATCCTGGAAGTCCCTGTAGCCGCTAGTATGGCTGTACCCATGTTTTGCTGACATAGCTGAACCAGCAGATCAGCAATGGATTTATATCAAATTGCTTTGAACGTAAATTTCAACTTAAACTTGAACTAGAATGTGAGACAGGGGCTCGATATAATATCTTTTTTTTCACGACCACCACAGGTACACTTTAAGGGAGCAGCTGTGGTTTACTCCTCGCTGCGACCTCGCACAACGTTGGACCCACACAACGTTTGGCTGGAGTCCCTAACCCCGACTCCAGTCTCCCTTTTTGATTCATCGTTTCCGAGTAAGTGTTTCCTCATAGTCTGTGATCGAATATCTAAGTGTATGTTCGTGTTTTTGCCCCACGTGGCTGTTCATTTTGTCATTTGTACTTTTTGTTAATAACTATGCAAACTCATCGGCTGGCCTATAGCGTCTCATTGATGTCCCGCAAGGGCCATCCATGACAGTATCATCATGCTTAATGCATATCATGTCAGATACATCGTGTCACTGGTGTATGTCTGTATGTATGTGGACGAAACTTGCTTGCTCTTGCTATTGTAGTCCCACCACCC
Source organism: Pholidichthys leucotaenia (assembly GCA_020510985.1). Taxonomy (NCBI): domain Eukaryota; kingdom Metazoa; phylum Chordata; class Actinopteri; order Cichliformes; family Pholidichthyidae; genus Pholidichthys; species Pholidichthys leucotaenia. The sequence goes on along the minus strand of CM035846.1, from coordinate 212,522,894 downwards.
TTAAACACTGCATGCCATATTATATGGGCATCAATGCTAGCTGGCTATATACACGATAGTCATGCATGTTGATTGTTTATGTACACAACATGGCTTGTGCAAGTTGATTGGTTAGGGTTAGGCTTACATGTCATGCATATTACAAATAATGTACACAACGAGGAAAAAGACATGCCATTAACTTACAGTGCAATATACAGGATGTCATGTACAAAGGATCTTTATATACACAATGTCGTGTACAGGGGTGTGAAAGTGTTTGCCCCCTTCCTGATTTCTCATTTTTTTGTATGTTTGTCACACTTAAATGTTTCAGATCATCAAACAAATTTAAATATTAGACAAAGATAACACAAGTAAACACAAAATGCAGTTTTTAAATGAAGATGTTTATTATTAAGGGTCAAAAAAAATCCAAACCTACATGACCCTGTGTGAAAAAGTGTTTGCGCCCCAATTACCCCAATAGCCCAGTGATGACTCATCCAAGAGGTCACAAAAGACCCCATAACAACATCCAAAGAACTGCAGACCCCACATGCCTCAGTTAAGGTCAGTGTTCATGACTCCACCATAAGAAAGAGATGGCAGAGTTCCAAGACGAAAACCACTGCTGAGCAAAAAGAACATAAAAGCTTGTCTCAGGTTTGCCAGAAAACATCTTGATGATCCCTAAGACTTTTGGGAAAATACTCTGTGGACTGACGAGACAAAAGTTGAACTTTTTGGAAAGTGTGTCCCCCATTACATCCAGCGTAAAAGTAACACAGCATTTCAGAAAAGGAGCATCATACAAACAGTAAAATGTGGTGGTGGTGGTAGTGTGATGGTCTGGGGCTGTTTTGCTGCTTCAGAACCTGGAAGACTTGCTGTGGTAAATGGAACTATGAATTCTGCTGTCTACCAAAAACTCCTGAAGGAGAATGTCCGGCCATCTGTTCGTGATCTCAAGCTGAAGTCCCCTTGGGTTCTGCAGCAGGACAATGATCCAAAACACACCAGCAAGTCCACCTCTGAATGGCTTAAGAAAAACAAAATGAAGACTTTGGAGTGGCCTAGTCAAAATCCTGACCTGAATCCGATTGAGATGCTGTGGCATGACCTTAAAAAGGCGGTTCATGCTCGAAAACCCTCCATTGTGGCTGAATAACAACAATTCTGCAACGATGAGTGGGCCAAAATTCCTCCACAGCACTGTAAAAGACTCATTGCCAGTTATCGCAAACGCTTGATTGCAGTTGTTGCTGCTAAGGGTGGTCCAACCAGTTTTTAGGTTTAGGGGGCAATCACTTTTTCACACAGGGCCATGTAGGTTCGGATTTCCCCCCCCCCCCCTTAGTAATAAACACCTTCATTTAAAAACTGCATTTTGTGTTTACTTGTATTATCTTTGTCTAATATTTAAATTTGTTTGATGACCTGAAACATTTAAGTGTGACAAACATACTAAAAAATGAAAAATCAGGAAAGGAGCAAACACTTTTTCACACCACTGTAGTATATAGCCCTTTCCATGAAGCAAGCTATGCTACTTGTTATGTATAGAATTAGACTGGTATTAGTAAGATAGCAGCTGGGTTGGACGTGGGTGGACAAGGGTGGCTGACTGCCGATTTCCTTTAGTGATGCCACCCAGGGTATAAAGGAAGTGGGCGGAGGAGGCTCGGCCTCTTTCGTCGTGGAGCCACCTGGCATGCAGGTGAGTGCCGTAAGCCTTATTGTATATAGTTGTTTATCCTGAATAAACCCTGTTAACTGTATTTAGTCTCACTCGTCATTCCCAGCATTATGGACACAACATTTGGCGACAAGGTAAAAGCGGTAATGGAGCGTTCCATTGCCAGCTTTTGGCCATTTCTCGAAGCCCCAGGCGAGCCGCTTGTGCCATGGCCTCGTTGGTTTGCTGCTTTCACCAACTATCTCGTTGTCTTAAACCTGGGCGAGATGGAGAAGCTCCGAGCGCGAGCTATGTTGGTGCATAATATGGGAATGGAAGGGCAGAGGATTCTAGAGAACCTTGGAGGTGCTGACAGTTTTGACAAAGTCGTGCAGCTAATGGTGTGGTACTTTAGGGCACCGGAAAACGTCACCGTGAAGCGCATTCAGTTTCGACAGCGCCGCCAGCGATCGGGAGAGCTGGTGAGAAGGTTTGTGGCGGATCTCCATGAGCTGGTGAGGGAATGCAGATTTGTGGCCCTGGAGGACAAGATGATTCGGGACCAGCTGGCAGAGCACATCTGCTGCCCGGCGGCCCGGTCCAGGTTGTTGACACACCCAGGGGAGATGACGTTAGCTGAGGCTGTCGAGCTTGCCCAACAGTTTCAGGTGGCAGAGACCATCGCGAGGGGCCTTACTGGAGGGGCTTCTCTGGAAAAGAATGAGTCTTGCACTAAGGCACTGATCCTGGACCCTTGTGATGGTGAGTGTGGAGAGGATGATTCTGCCTCCGTGGTCAAGATAAGGTCTGCCCCTGGTACACCAAAATGTTATAGATGTCGGTCCACTGAGCACCACTATAAGTCCAGGGTGTGCCCAGTGAAAGGAAAGTGTTGTGGCAAGTGCAGTGTGTTGAACCATTTTGCCAGGGTGTGCGAAAACTTTGTACGCAGGAGCCGTAGGGGTGAACCAGGTGCTGCGTAGAAGACTCCAACGGTTGTGCATACTGTCTCCCCAGAGATGACAGGGAGGATCAGCTCCACTGTCATGCTAGATGGCGTTGAGATCCCACTCTTGGTGGACACTGGAGCGGTGATTTCCGTCCTGAATCTGGAAACCATGGAGAGACTGTTTCCCCACAGTCAGATAAGAAGGCAGTATGAAGAGTTTTATGGTTATGGATGGAACACGTTGGCTATTTTGGGCTATGTGGAAATGGAGTCCCGCTATAAGGACAGTGTGGTGCCCAGTGTTTGCATTAACGTTTCTGCATCCAGTGTTAATGTTATGGGTTGTAACCTATTTTACAGTCTTGGGTTCTCCATTGCGAACGTTTTGGGTGAAGAATGGTCCGGATGTGGACCGTGGGGCCGACCTGTTCCAGTCATGGAGGGTGCTGAGGTGTGGGACTCAGACTGGGTGGACAAAGTGACTAAGGGGGAGCACACACTGTGCCATGCGGAGCCGTATCGGGCTGGACCCGATGCTGTCACGCAGGCTGCCCTGGACCAGGGTGCTGGACGGCACGGCGGGACCCCTGATGAGGCTCGTGAGGACGAGTCACCAACACCAGGAGAAAACGGGGCTAGACCACGGAGCGTGGTGATCGTAAAGCACTCCCAGCGATGGCCTGCCAAGAGGAGACCAAGACAAGCCCGCAAGCGGGAGCAATTGGTGAAGGAGGCCTGTCACAGGATTGGTGATCTGGATAAACGGAAGAGGGCTCCCTCGAAGACCAAGGTTGATGCTCGAATACGTCAGGATCACAGTCCACGCGAGCAGCAGGATGACCAGACGCAGTTCCAGGTGGAGCCCGGTCGGATGGAGGCAGAGGGGTGTAGGCATATTCAGGTCTGGAGACACCCTAGGGATCTGCAGCTGCCAGTGGTGGATAGGAGACAGCGCACTAGGAGCCCTGAGGTGAAGAGACGGAGACGCCTTGAGAGGGATCCATCCAAGGACTGAGGGTTTAGGTTTGCATGTTTGTTGTGTTTTCTTCAGTCCTCTGTGTGTCTGTTACTATTTAGTGCCCCGGTAAATTGTTTAAAAAAAGAAAAGAGAGAGTGAGTGTGATAGGCATGATGTGTTGTGTAGCTGCAAACCTGATTTGAGTGTGTTTGCATGGTAATTTTGGTAGCCTGTGTGGTGTGGTGCCTATTTTACTCTGTGTTTAAAATATTTTAGTTGATTGGTATCTGAATTCTAAATTTTACAGTCAGAATAGGGGCGGCTCTGTGTGTGTTCATTACATTGGTAAATTTGGGCCTGCCTGGTTTATTTGATTTATTTTAATTGAATGTCCCAATGTGATTTTATTCTGTGTACCCAGTGTGGGGTGGGAGTTGGGGGGCAGGGGCACCGATAGCATATGTATTGTGATTTTTGTATGTGTGTTTAGTGTTAATATGGGGGATTATTTTATAGTTAGAAACTCGGCTTTTGTTATTTTGTTTCAATGTTCTCTTTTAGCGGCAGAATAACCCGCTCAGCCATGTGGGGGCACTGGTTGTCTACCCGCCCCCCCAGCCTTAGTTGTGTGAGTGGATAGGTATTTTGTTTCTGTACATATGTTTTCCTGTTTAGTGCGTGAGTTGGGCGACAAATTTGGGTGGGTTATTTGTATGTCTGACTTTTTTTTTTAAGGCGGGGGAGGTGTTATGTATAGAATTAGGCTGGTATTAGTAAGATGGCGGCCGGGTTGGACGTGGGTGGACAAGGGTGGCTGATTGCTGGTTTCCGGTAGTGATGCCACCCAGGGTATAAAGGAAGAGGGCGGAGGAGGCTCGGCCTCTTTCGTCGTGGAGCCACCTGGCATGCAGGCGAGTGCCGTAAGCCTTATTGTATATAGTTGTTTATCCTGAATAAACCCTGTTAACTGAGTCTAGTCTCACTCGTCATTCCCAGCATTATGGACACAACACTACTTAACCCAAGAGAGGTGACCCTCTCAGCGATGTGTTCCTCCAAACTCACCTCCACTTTTCCACCTGACAGTCCTCGTGCTGTGTGTTATGTCTGGAAACCAGGACTAGCGGACACATCGTCTGTGTTGAAGGTTAGCTTTAATAAGAGCTCTCAACATGTGGCACATACACAGAACATGCTAACTATACAGGGGTACAGGCTGTGTGGCAGGCTAGAGGCAGAGTGCCAAAATCCACGTCTCCCGCCATTAACCCCTTAATATACCCACGGCGTGATGACGTCATCACGTGAATGCATCCCCACGTCTGGGGCACTTAAAAAAACAGAATTCCTGGTGATGGTTTTACCTTAGCTGGGTGTGGCGATGCAGTAGCATACAGCTAGCACAGCATAAACATGACAAGAACCATTTCACGTAATGTAGCACAGAGCTAGTTAACAAATATGCATGGCCTGGCTATCGGCAGGGGATCCATCCATGTTTTGTACACATGTATACGGCAGTATACTGTTACCAGTGCTGTGGCTAAAATAAGCATGATGGTAAACACAATACTGCATGATGTTAAAGCACACTAGGTTGCCGATGATATAGTACACATATTTGCTTGATGTTAAGGCACAATATGGTAGTATTAGCAACTAGACCCAAACCATAAATTACTCAAGGTTCCATACACCATAACCATTACTTTTTAAACCATTATGTACACTACCGTTCAAAAGTTTGGGGTCACCCAGACAATTTTTGTGTTTTCCATGAAAAGTCACACTTTTATTTACCACCATGAGTTGTAAAATGAATAGAAAATATATTCAAGACATTGACAAGGTTAGAAATAATGATTTGTATTTGAAATTATAATTTTTTCCTTCAAACTTTGCTTTTGTCAAAGAATCCTCCATATAACCGCTCCCAAAGTCTTCTTCTAGGTCAGAAAACCACGCTCCAACTGATGTTGAAAAGTTTTTTGTTTATTTTGCCACAGCAAATCTTTGCCCTTAAACACTGTGAAAAACGAAAAATACAGACGTAAGAAACATGAATACAAAATAAATTATAACACTTAACAAATGTTCATAAACAAAAATAATCACATACCGTGTGTGCCTTCTGCCTAGAATTTAGGAGTTGTTAGTCATGTCACAAATTTCCCAAAGTCCTCTCTCCAAAGTCCTCTCTCCGCATCTGATTGTGGACAGCCTTCAGCAGCTGTGTGACTCTTCTAATCAGGCATGTGAACAGCGCATGCCTACCACCCATTTTTGCACCATATCAGATCCGGGTCCGCCGCTGTTTCCTCACAAACACGGAGGACATTTAACAGTCCGGCTGCCTGCAGGAAAAACACTCTGTCCTCTCTCCGACACTCGCTCACACAATGGCGCTGATAGGCGGGGTGAGACACCTGCACGAGCCCCCTTCATGAGCTCTCCGACTCACCCTCGAGCTCGGCAGCACGAGCGCATATGCGCCGCGATATGGAGGGACTGAAGGCGGAGAAAAGGACACCGCTAACGTCTGCAACACTGGCGCACACACCCATAAACAAACATTATTTCAGAAAAAAAACCAAAGATACATAAACCTTCTCGTGGATAAACCTTCACGTCTCGCGGGACAAAGAAGGTCTGGGTCTGCAGAGATCTACAGGAGATGACGAGGAGGTGCGAGTTTTGGCCTTTGTCTCTGAGAGAATGCCCCAGAAGGATTCCCGGAACATCGAGGGATAAGAGACAGACATCAAAGAGTTGCATTGTGACTGGGAATTAAGTACCATGTGATTGTATGTTTGCTCAAGCACCATGTGACTTAGGCAGTATAAGAATGTGGTATTTCGTTGCTCAGTCTCTTTTCTTGTTTAGAGATTGCTAGAGAATGTGTTCTCTTAATAAAGCTGAACCTGAGAACTAAACTCAGCCTCATCCTTGAATGCATTCTCTACATTCTCTACTCGTGGATCATGAGATCGTGGGTTCGATCCCTGCCCCCAGCCAACAGTGATCTGTGTGGAGTTTGCATGTTCTCCCCGTGTTTGCGTGGGTTTACTCCGGGATTTCTCCGGTTTCCTCCCACATGCTAAAAACATGCAGGTTAGGGAGTTAAGGGGCGCTTGCGCACGCAGCGACTGGCAGCTTGTGGCTTGTCACCTGACTGCAGAACGAATCTACCTACAGGTACAAAATAAGTCCAAAAAAAAAAAATAAACCTTTTCACTGTGACAGCTACCCTGCCACCAAAATTACAAAGATTTACATTCACTCAACTTTTAACAAACAAAATTAAATCTTGTAATTTTCCTTGAAATAAATGTAAACCTTCAAATCACATGTTGCTTTAATAGCCTTGATATTATTCACTTTTTAGACTTAAGCGTTTCTTTGTCATTACTGTATCATCTGACTTTAGTTTTATTATGTCCTCCCTTTGTAGTCTAGGACTCATTTTCAACTAGAACTATTAGTTTCGAGACGGGTCTCTCAAGAACTGAGACTTGCTTTAAGGGTTCACCTTTTTTCCCTAGATCTCTTGTTCAACCTCCCTCCAACTCTAAGGAGGTTATCTACAAGGACAGGATCAAGCTGATGCATTTTGTGAGTTTTTGGTAGTTTAGCTGACTTTTGACTGAACCATTTCAGCACATCTTCAAATGCCTCCTTTTGTGCTGCCCGAATGAGTGTGAGAGAGGCAACTCTTCTCTCCTCTACACTAATTGGACCTGACCTGTCTTCTTTTGCCAGTCTTTTAATCCTTGATACAACATTGATGGCTGTATTCCGATCAGAAAATCTTCAAAACCTTTCAAGAAAGTTGTCTCTTTCAACAGCATCTGTCTTCAAAACCTTTACTTCAGGGTCACGTACGAGAAGCTCTGGTGAATGTTGAACTGTGACAATTTCACGTTCCCATAAAAACTCAGGCCCAGTGAGCCAGTTTGAGTCAATCAGCTCTGCCACCTTGAGACCTCTTGAAGCATGGTCTGCTGGATTTTGATTGGTTTCAACGTAGAACCATTGCTTTGGATCTGTAGTGTTTCTTATTTTCTGGACGCGATTGGCAACAAACACATGGAAGCGCCGGGCTTCATTCTTGATGTACCCAAGCACCACTTGAGAGTCTGTCCAGAAAAACTCTTCGTTGATCTTCAGCTCGAGCTCTGCTCTGAGAAAGTTACTCACACCAGCCGAAACTGCTGCAGCAGTCAGCTCAAGACGTGGGATGGTGACTATGCTTGTGGGTGCCACTCGGGCCTTACCCATGACAAGAGCACAATGAACTTGCACATCAGAAACAATCCTGATGTAGGAACACTATCCATAACCACTGCTGCTACCATCTGAAAAGTGATGCAACTCAATTTTTTGGATTGTGCCGAGGTATTCAGGAATGAGACATCTTGGTATTTTAATGTTTTGAAGATTTTCCAAATCCTGGAGCCATATTTCCCACTTGGCCTGGATTTGAGGGGAAACAGGTTCATCCCATCCAACACCCCGCCTGCACATGTCTTACAGCAGTTGTTTGCCAGTCAAGATGTAAGGAGAGAGAAATCCTAGTGGGTCATACACACTCACAACTGTTGCTAGAATTCCTCTTCTTGTGGCTGGTTTTTCTTTGAGGATAACACTGAATGAGAACACATCAGCTTCCACATTCCACTTTATCCCTAGTACACTCTGCATTGGAACCTCAGTGTAATTCAGATTTACATCATTCTTCTCACTTGCATGTTCTGTTTCTGGTATCACCTCCAGGACCTCTTTGTACTTGGGATTTTTTTCCATTTTCCCCTTTAAATGCCTCAATCGAACTGTAGCAAGCTGCTTGTTGTTCGGAAGCTGTGGATACTCTATAAAGGGTAGGGGCATTTCCAAATGTCCTTCCTTGTTGTGGTGAATGTTTCCGTTCAAGAACTGGAGAAACTGAATGTCCTCTTGGGATATATTTCCTTCTCTTGGATTTGTGTCCAAGAAATCTCGTTCCAGGACTTTGATCACAGAGGAAGGTGTGATGGATGGAAACTCCTTTACAGAGACACGATTGCAGACTCCTATTACCTCCATTAGACCAGTCCATAGTTTGATGGAACCCACGATAGTCCAGCCTAAGTCTGCTTTGACTGCATATGGATCATAATCATTTCCTGGTATGACCTTCCTTGGTTTTAATGCTCTTGCACAGTCATAGCCAATCAGGAGCCCTGCGGGACAGTCTAACAGATCTGGCATCTCTTCTGCAATGCTTAGAAGGTGAGTCCACTCTTTCGCTGTCTCACGAGTTGGGATACTGTTTTCCTCAAGTGGAATGTATTTCCTTGTATAAGTAGGTGGCAAGACAACATACTCTTGTGAATGGTAACCTCTTACTTTGAGCCCATCTACTCTTTGGCAATGTACAGTTGAACCCTGGTCAGTCATTGTTGTCAACCTTAACTTAACAGGTTCTGTTTTTGCATGAATTTTCTCACAAATATCTTGATCAATGAATGTATTGCTGCTTTGAGTGTCCAGAAGTGCATACACCAAGGTCTCTGGACTGTTTTCTGCTGCACAAGAGAGCCATACTGGAACAATCATTGAAGTGCGATCACTGTTGCCCACCTTTACACTACATGCAACTGTGGAAGTGCTTTTCTCTTGTGGTGGCATTTCTGGCTTTTCTCCTTGAGGACGTTCCTCATGAAGTGGAGAGGGGTGGCTTCGCCTGCAAATATTAAAAGTGACCTTCTGTCGACAGTTTTTGGAGATGTGACCAACTCTAAGGCAAGCAAAACACATGTTATTATCAATGACAAATTTTTTCCTGTCTTTGAGAGGCATTGCTGCAAACTTGTCACACTTATAGATAAAGTGATCTTGCTGACAGCAAATACACTTAATCTGCTTCTTATTCTTAGATACTAAAGAGCTGGGCTTGGAACCTCTGCCACCTTGGGATGTGGCCTTTGAGGTTTGTTTTGGATAATTGGGTACATTTGTTGAAGCTACCAGGACACTGGCCTTGACACGTTTTTGTTCCTTCTCTAGTTTTTCACTTGTATGCTTTAGCGCATAAAGGGAAGAAATAGGATTGCATGCTATGCGCGCTTCTTCTGCCACAAAGTGTGCAAACTCTTCGAAACCTGGATATGCCTTCCCTTCATCCAGTGTTTTAGTGACATGTCTATTTCAGCGAGTTGTTGCCCAGTCTGTAAGTTTCAGCAGTAATTTCTGATTTTCCTCACAATCATCCAAAACTCCAAGTCCTTGCACATGGGGCATGGCATTTTTACAAGAGATGAGGAAATCACTGAACTCTCTTAGTTTAAGGGAGTCTTTTGGTCCAATCTTAGGCCAGGAACTCAGTTTTCCCCTGAAAGCTCTTTGGACTACAAAGGGGTGGCCATAGCGCTTGTTTAAGGCATCCCAAGCCTGTGTGTATGCTTCTTCATCACTACGATAAAAGGTTCCTTCTAACACTGAAAGCGCTTCTCCACTTATGTATTTTTTCAAATAGAACAGCTTATGCGCTGGATCTGTACAGCTTGTTTCTATCAAAGCCTTGAAGCAAGTGCTCCACTCTGTGAATTTAAGTGGGTCTCCTGTAAGCACAAAAGGCTCTGGCGCCGGAAGTCTTGTCATAGCAAGGGATTCTTTGAGCGCTTGGACTAGTGAGACCTCGCTCTCTCTGGGCTCAGATATCCTGCCAGAGTTATGTGGGACTGATGTACTGGGGAAACATTAATGCGTTTACTCTCAGAGTAAGGAGGGGCCGATACATTTTGTGGAACTTGAGTGCATGGAGGGCTACTATGCTGCATTGGAAGCTGACTTGGAGGCAAAGTACTTTTTACTTCAACATCCCTTATTTCAGCATTAAACCTTGATTCCTCTTCAGCATACACATTGTATTCAGCCTCTATGACTTCAAGATCCCTTTGATCTTCCAGCCATTTTAGTTTTTCTTGCTGAGCCAAAATCTCCTTTCTCTGGGCAGATATTTCCATCTCCCTGTTTATTTCAGCCCGTTTTGATGCCGAACGTGCAGCTGCGTCTGCTTTTTTCGCCGATACATGACTTCCCTGCTGACTATGACTTGACTGACTGCTTTGACTAGTTCTAGACACAGTTGATCCATAAATTGACCTTGCATCCTCTCTTTGGAGTAACTGAAAGAGAGATTCCTTTACAGCTACTGCATCAAATTCCTTAGTATCAACATCTGCATACCGTCTTTGCAGGAGTAGGATTATTTCAGTTGTAACTGAAGTGCAGCTATCAATCTTCCTTCTCATGTCTTGAGATGGTAAAGTAAGTGCATGTAAACTCTCATACCTTTGCTTTAGTTCTGACTCACACTTTTCTATTGAATGGATCATTTCACCCAACTCAGTTTTAGAGCACTCTTCCTTAAGTTTAGATCTTGTTAGCTGAATCTCTGCTTTAAAGTTAAGATACGTTGACATAAACTTTCTTTCTCTCTCTGTTATTTCCTTTCTTTTAAACTCAACGATTTTTTCTGTAGGGCGTCTCTCCCTTTCTGATCGTCTCACTTGCGTTTCGACATGAGATGATGATGATAACCCTATCTTTGTTATGACTCGCTGCTCATCAGCGGCACCAGCCGCGTGCACACCTGCTCCTCGTCAGCGGCGAGGTATTTAATCCACTCTGCCCTGGGCTTCGGCCTGAAGCCGTCTCTCTACTTCGGCCCCTTTGCTACTACGGATCTCAAACCGACTAGCGAAGATATCCTGGGTAAGCTCCCCTTACCTCTCTCCTCTAGCTTTCCCCTGTGCACAGGTGGACATTCCCGGCGGCAAATTTCATCACCTCGCCGTTGGCTCTACGCTGCTGCCACAGGTACCACAGGTCGCTGTCTCCCGGGCTCCGCCCTTGTCGACGCCAGCCACCTGTCACAACCAAGTAAGCCAGCTACCATCATTATTCCCTGTATTGGTGTGGTGCCCGTTACCCTTCTCCCTCTGCTCTCTCCCACAGGGTTGTCCGGCTGTACGGCCTCCTGCCCCCGTGCCTGACGCAGACGCCACCACCAATACATTCTTATTCCACAGACACGCAGCCATACACTTCCCTGTTGCTAATAAAGCTGTTAAATCTATCCTGAGCCTGCGTGTGTGTCTCCTGGGCCGTGCATTATGTCAGTACGGCTTCAGCAGAGCGGCTCGGCAGACAGCGGGCTCGCATGCCGTCTTTCCACCCTCGAGGCTTGGGTGGATTTAATAGTTCATCAGCAACAGGTGATATTAAATCAATTAATGATCATTACTAACCGATTAGACCGCTTGGACCCCAGCAGCCGTTCCCCTCGGCTCGTCCGGGTGGCGCAGCTCCTGCGGCTCCGGTGGCAGTCCAGCCCGCTCTGGGTGCGCCAACACGGCTCACACCAATCCCCACTCCTGCTCGCTTTAGCGGTAAGCTGGGTGGAGCTCGGGGTTTTATTATGCAGTGTGAGTCCGTGTTTCTTCGCGTTCCCGGAGATTTTCCCTCAGACCATAGCAGAATTGGCTATATAGGTAATCTCCTTGAGGATCGTGCGCTTACCTGGGCTTACGCCATTATGGTGAAGCCCAGCTACGCCACCCTCACCTATGGCCAGTTCGTGCGACAATTTCTGGAAGTGTTCGATCATTCGCGTTTGGACAGTGTCCAGGTCGACCGCCTTCTCGGACTCCAACAGGGGAGCCGATCGGCGGCCGACTATGCGATCGACTTCCGGGTTACCGCGGAGGAAGTTGGCTGGGAAGAGCGAGCGCTCTGCGGCATCTTCCTCCGCAGCCTTAATTCTGGTCTGAGGGATGAGCTGGCTGGACGGGATACCCCGGAGACGCTGGCGGAGCTGATTTCTCTCACCATCAGTTTGGATAACAGGTTGCGCGAGCGCGCCTCCGAGCGGAAGCAGTCTTCTCGCTCGCGGGGTGCCTCTGCACGTCTGCCCCAAGCTCGCCACCTGGCGTTGCCGCCGCCGGAGGTCTCCGAGGAGTCGGAACCAATGGTGACGGGCCGGACAAAGCTCCCCCTGGCGGAGAAACAGCACCGTTGTGACCTGGGCCTCTGCATGTATTGCGGAGGTAGCCAGCACACGGTGGAGAATTGTCCGGAGAAGCCAAACGAGGTGGTCCGCGAGTCACTGTAGGGGGCCTCGCGGACGCTAATCGGTTAAGTCCCCTCACACATTTGATGCTGCCCATCCACTTCTGTCACAACCTCACTGGGCATCTCACACATGCACTGGTGGATTCAGGCGCGGAGGGTAGCTTTATTTCACAAAGCCTGGCAACCCGACTGGGCATCCACTGTCACCCCCTCGATACTCCTCTCGCCCTGGTTAATCTCTCCCGAGTTTCCCTGGGAAAGGTAACTCACCAAACATCCCCTGTCCCGGTGATCATCTCTGGAAACCATCGGGAGGATATCTCCTTTTACGTCCTGCCCACCTCAGTAACACCTGTCATCCTCGGTTATCCCTGGCTCCGCCTCCACAACCCCGCCTTGGACTGGAAGACTGGGAAGGTTTCAGCGTGGAGCACTTTCTGCATGGGTACCTGCCTCCAATCCACGGCCTGCACCCCGTCCTCGCCTCCCACAGCTCAGGACACCGCGCCCCCGGATCTCACCCTAGTGCCCTCAGAGTTCCACGACCTGGGTGCCGTTTTCAGTAAGTCCAAGGCGATGTCTCTACCTCCTCACCAGCCCTACGACTGCGCCATTAACATCCGCCAGGGGGCGCCCTTACCCTCAGGACGCCTCTACAGTCTGTCAGCGCCGGAGAAGGAGGCAATGAACAGCTACCTGAAGGAGTCGCTCAGTGCTGGGATCATCCGACCGTCCTCCTCTCCAGTAGGTGCAGGGTTCTTCTTCGTTGGAAAGAAGGACGGATCTCTTCGTCCTTGTATCGACTATCGGGCTCTCAACGATATCACGGAGAAGGACCGGTACACCCTGCCCCTTATGGACACTGCCTTCCACTCCCTCCAGGGGGCGACCTGGTTTACTAAGCTGGATCTCCGCAGCGCTTACCACCTCGTCCGGGTCCGGGAGGGAGATGAGTGGAAAACCGCCTTCCGAACCCCAAACGGGCATTTTGAATATCTCGTGATGCCGTTTGGGTTGACCAACGCTCCAGCCGTCTTTCTGCGCCTCATCAATGACGTCCTCCGGGACTTCATCGGCCTGTTCGTATTCGTCTACCTGGACGACATTCTCATCTTCTCCAGGTCCAGGGATGAACACCGGGTCCACGTGAGGCGGGTCCTGCAGAGACTGCTGGAGAACCGTCTGTACGTCAAGGTGGAAAAATGTGAATTCTACGCCAAAACAACTTCCTTCCTGGGGTTCGTCATCTCCCATGACCAGGTGCTTCCGGACCCAGCGAAGATCAAAGCAGTGGTGGATTGGCCCACACCAACTTCTCGAAAGCAAGTTCAGCAATTCATCGGGTTCGCCAATTTCTACCGCCGCTTTGTCCCGAACTTTGGAGCCATCGTCGGGCCCCTGACCCGCCTCACCTCTCCTAAGACCCCGTTCTGGTGGACTGAAGAGGCCGCTTCGGCCTTCCAGGCGCTGAAGACGGAGTTCTCCTCCTCCCGGGTCCTCAGCCAGGTCGATCCCGCGCTGCAGTGCACTGTGGAGGTGGACGCTTCGGACACGGGGGTGGGGGCGGTGTTGTCCCAGCGGTCCCCAGCCAATGGAGTCAAGCGACCCTGCACCTTCTCTCGGCGCCTGTCCTCGGGGGAACGAAATTACGATGTGGGGGACAGAGAGCTTCTTGCCATCAAGCTTGCCCCGCAGGAATGGCGTCACTGGCTGGAGGGGGCAGCCTTGCCTTTTGTGGTCCTTACTGACCACAAGAACCTGGAGTACCTGAGATCTGTCAAGCGTCTGAACGGCCGCCAGGCGCGTTGGTCCCTGTTCTTTGCAAGGTTTAAGTTCAGCATCACATATAGGCCTGGCTCCAAGAACGGCCTGCCCGACGCCCTCTCCAGGCAATTTGCCCCGGAGGCCGCAGAAGACGTTGCTCACACCATCTTGCCCAGGTCGTGCGTCGTGGGGGCTGTTACATGGGACATAGAAGACAAGATCCGGAGGGCGCAGGAGTCGGAACCGGACCCTGGGGGCGGACCGGAGGGGAGGCTCTTCGTGCCATCTGCCGTCCGGGGGGACGTGATACACTGGCTCCATACCTCCAAGCTCACCTGCCATCCTGGAGCTTTGCGGATGATTGACCTTCTCCAGCGATCCTTTTGGTGGCCAGGCCTGCGGAAGGATGCCGCCCGTTACGCCCGGGCCTGCCCCGTCTGTGCTGCCAATAAGTCAGGTAACGCTCCCCCTGCGGGTCTGCTCCAGCCCCTGCCCGTCCCTGGCAGGCCCTGGTCGCATATCGCTCTGGACTTCGTCACCGGGCTCCCTGTCTCCAACAACTTTGACACAGTTCTGACCATTGTAGACCATTTTTCCAAGGCCGCCCACTTCGTGCCCCTACGTGGACTTCCCTCAGCCTTGGAGACGGCGGACCTCCTCATCCAGCACGTGGTCAGACTGCATGGAATCCCGGTCGACGTGGTCTCCGACCGCGGCCCCCAGTTTTCTTCGGACGTCTGGAGGTCATTTTGCAACGCCCTGGGAGCTAAGGTAAGCCTCTCCTCCGGCCATCACCCCCAGTCTAACGGGCAGTGTGAGCGGACCAACCAGGAGCTGGAGGCTCCGCTCCGCTGCGTTACGTCATCCAAACCCACGTCCTGGAGTTCTCACCTCGCCTGGGTGGAGTACGCCCACAACACCTCTCGCTCTACGGCCATCGGGATGTCGCCCTTTAAAGCATCCTTGGGCTATGATCCACCCCTGTTCCCCGCGCAGGAGGACGAGTTGGCTGTTCCTTCTGTCCAGGCACATCTGAGGTGGTGCCGTTCCCTTTGGTCCACGGCGTGTAATGCGCTTTTACGCATGGCGGAGCGCAATAAGTCTACGGCGGACCGACATAGGAGACCTGCACCTGCCTACCAGGTGGGACAGCAAGTTTGGGTATCCACACAGGACGTAAACCTAAAGGGTGAGAGGAGAAAGCTGGCCCAACGGTTCATCGGCCCTTATCCCATAACCAGAATCATCAACCCGGTGGCTGTGCGTGTGGCTATTCCCTCCTCCCTCCGCATCCATCCCACCTTCCACGTCTCCAAAATTAAACCGGTGGTCTCTGACCCCCTCTGCCCTCCACCTGCGGCGCACCCCGCTCCCCGGATGATTGGTGGCCATCCGGCCTGGACCGTCGCTGACATCTTGGACGCCCAACGCCGGGGTCGCGGATTGCAGTACCTGGTGGATTGGGAGGGCTATGGACCCGAGTGGAGACAGTGGGTGCCTTCCTCGCTGGTGTTGGACCGGTCACTCATTTCTGAGTTTCATCGAATGCACCCGGAAAAACCATCGCCAGGAGGCGCTGCTAGAGGGGGGAGTACTGTTATGACTCGCTGCTCATCAGTGGCGCCAGCCGCGCGCACACCTGCTCCTCGTCAGCAGCGAGGTATTTAATCCACTCTGCCCTGGGCTTCGGCCTGAAGCCGTCTCTCTACTTCGGCCCCTTTGCTACTACGGATCTCAAACCGACTAGCGAAGATATCCTGGGTAAGCTCCCCTTACCTCTCTCCTCTAGCTTTCCCCTGTGCACAGGTGGACATTCCCGGTGGCGGATTTCATCACCTCGCCGTTGGCTCTACGCTGCTGCCACAGGTACCGCAGGTCGCTGTCTCCCGGGCTCCGCCCTTGTCGACACCAGCCACCTGTCACAACCAAGTAAGCCAGCTACCATCATTATTCCCTGTATTGGTGTGGTGCCCGTTACCCTTCTCCCTCTGCTCTCTCCCACAGGGTTGTCCGGCTGTATGGCCTCCTGCCCCCGTGCCTGACGCAGACGCCACCACCAATACATTCTTATTCCACAGACACGCAGCCATACACTTCCCTGTTGCTAATAAAGCTGTTAAATCTATCCTGAGCCTGCGTGTGTGTCTCCTGGGCCGCGCATTATGTCAATCTTGTGTATTTCAAGATCTCCAATTATTTCTCCTATCCATGTCTCAATTTCTCGTCTTTTTAAGTCAATAGATTCAGTTTTTAATTTCTCTTCCAACTTTACTTTCTCATCTTCTAGAGCTGCAAGTATTTCCTCTAATGTACGAAACACACTTGTGCTCTGCTCCATTTTCAAAAATGATTTAAACTAACACTTTTGGAATTTTACAGTGAAAGGAAAGTTAGAAAACTGCTGGGAGAACATGCAATAGGAAACAAGTGACACTCTTCAGTAATTTACAACACTTCAAGAATAGCTTTTACTTCTGTTTCTTTTCTCAATTTAACTTAGGAATTAAAAAGTTCCAAACTGAAAATATACCATCTAACCTGGTACCTTAAAGGTTTTGTGACCTTTTGCAAACTGCATTGTCCATAAATGTCGCTCTGGTACCTCTTCTGTCCGGCTGAATGTCCAGCGGATGTGGGAAGAAGCATGCACGTCTTTTATTTGGGCAGCAAACAAAGTCCTTGAAGCATGGCCCTGCAGGAATCTTGCTGCTTGCTCCTGGATTAGGCACGTTTTTCACTATAACCGCTCCCAAAGTCTTCTTCTAGGTCAGAAAACCACGCTCCAACTGATGTTGACAAGTTTTTTGTTTATTTTGCCACAGCAAATCTTCGCCCTTAAACACCGTGAAAAACGAAAAATACAGACATAAGAAACATGAATACAAAATAAATTATAACACTTAAAATAATAATAATTACATACCGTGTGCGCCTTCTGCCTTGAATTTAGGAGTTGTTAGTCATGTCACAAATTTCCCAAACAAAGTCCTCTCTCCAAAGTCCTCTCTCCTCATCTGATTGTGGACAGCCTCCAGCAGCCGTGTGACTCTTCTAATCAGGCATGTGAACAGCGCATGCCCACCACCCATTTTTGCACCATATCAGATCCGGGTCCGCTGCTGTTTCCTCACAAACACGGAGGACATTTAACAGTCCGGCTGCCTGCAGGAAAAACACTCTGTCCTCTCTCCGACACTCGCTCACACAATGGCGCTGATAGGCGGGGCGAGACACCTGGACGAGCCCCCTTCATGAGCTCTCCGACTCACCCGCGAGCTCGGCAGCACGAGCGCATATGCACCGCGATATGGAGGGACTGAAGGCAGAGAAAAGGACACCGCTAACGTCCGCAACACTGGCGCACACACCCATAAACAAACATTATTTCAGAAAAAGAACCAAAGATACATAAACCTTTTCACTGTGACAGCTACACTCCATTTGCAGCAATTACAGCATTGCAGACCTAACATGATTGCACAAGGGTTTTCTAATCATCCATTAGCCTTCTGATGCAATGAGCAAACACATTGTACCATTAGAACACTGGAGTGATAGTTGCTGGAAATGGGCCTCTATACACCTATGTAGATATTGCACCAAAAACCAGACATTTGCAGCTCTAATGTCATGGGTGGCTCTCGCGAGCCACCATAAGATGCCACACAGTCACCAGTGAGTTCAGTGAGTTTTATTAACGGTGAAAATATAGTGATAACACAGTCTGCTGAGACAAAGACACTTTAGTCTACAAACAACAGGAGGTGTAAGGCTAACAGCTCACTACAGGTCCAGAGGAGGAGACGGTCAAGCACAGACAGACGAGGTAGTTGAAAATAATAATTGCACAAGCTGCAAAGGCAGAGACTCACAGAGATCGATACACACCGGGAGGGGTAAGGCTATACAGCACACTTACTAGTTCCGGGGAATGACGGTCAAACCAAAAGCAGGCGTGGTATGAATTAGTCCAGGCATCCGTAGCATGACGGAGAGTGAACTGGGAAAGTGAACAGACACTACTGCGAGGATGCGATCGCCAGCGTGGGTTAAAATAGCCTGAGCGCTAACGACCACAAATGCAGCACAGCTGTTGAGGGTTTGACAGCTGGGCGGAAGCCTCCCCAAGCACTATCACAATAAGAGCTCGGAGAGCTAGAATCATAACGCCGCTGTCAAACCCTGACAAGAATAACCCGAGCACCAAGGCATAGTGCTCGGGTCATGACAGTAGGCCCCCCTCCCATGACGGGCTCCGAACATCTAGTAACACCTAACCCCCCCCCCCCCCCCAACCACAGGTGAGCGGATTGAGGGACAGGCAAGGAGGGAACCAAACAAAACCTAACAAGACCTAAAACAGAAAGGGAAAAGAATACATCACCCGACATATCCAATCAATTTCCCCCCAGAACGATGATGAGGAAAAAAAAAAAAAAAAACAACACAAGACATGACTACAAGGGAAAAAACAATCATAAACAGCAAGCAACACCTGACCCTAAAAGTTTTCCCACCGAGACCACAGACAACCCGTCTAACTCCAGTGTACATAACCTAGCCAAAGAAATACACCCAAACATACGTAACTATAGAAACAAAACAAGAAATAAATGCAAACACATGACTCTGGAAAAAAGGAAAGAAATACATGACTGTAACTATGGAAACAAACACATGACTATGGAAAAAAAAAGAAAGAAATACATGAATGTAACTATGGAAACAAAAGAAATAAATGCAAACATAACTATGGAAGAAAGGAAAGAAATACATAACTGTAACTATGGAAACAAAAGAAATACGTGCTAAACACAGTGACTATGAAAAACAAAAAAAAATACAAAGCAAGCCAGAAATATATGCAAACACCCGGTAACTATGGACAAAACCCCCATACTATAGCCCCTCAAGGAAAGAGGGGAGGACAAACAACAAAGACAAAACTTGACCATAGCCCCTCAAAAAGTAGAGGGGAGGACAGAACAAAAAAAAACAAAACCAGACTATGGATTGCAAAACACACATGAGGCAATGTAGATTGCTTTACCTGACTTAACTAGACTATGGATTACAAAACACATGAGGCAAACTAGATTGCTTTACATGACTTTGACAAAAACCTGACACCGTATGGGCCAAAACAAAAGATGATCGGCGGAGATCCAACGCCCCCCAGGCAGAGCTCTGGCGACCTCCCTGCCTCCGATGGCCCACGGATAGTCCCACAAAACAGTACATGATCAGGCGGCCTGCCCCAGTCCCAGGCCCCCAGAAACAAGTCCTCTGGTGGCCGAACCAGGCCACCCAGTAGCAGACACAGTTTATCGGGTGACCAACCCAAGACGCCGAACGCACAAAGCAGTTCCTCGGGTGGCCGACCCGCATCCCACAACCACCAGGACCGTGGAGGGATAGCATGCAGCCACCCGCCTAATAAAGACCAGACATGAGAGCGCCAGTCTGCCAGACAAAAACCTCCAACGGCCCCCAGCTGGTGGCTCCTGAGAGGGGAACAATCACGAAATTGGACCACCTCGAATCCTGATTGGGTCGCAGCCGCACCTGCGCTGGACCCCCACTGGACCTCGTCGGACCCCGACTGGGTCAGGACGGACCCCGATTGGGTCACCGCTGCACCCACGTTGGACCCCGACTGGGTCACCTCAGCCCACGCGTCGGACCCCGAATGGGTCACCGCTGCCCACGCGTCGGACCCCGACTGGGTCACCTCAGCCCACGCATCGGACCCCGACTGGGTCAGGACGGACCCCGATTGGGTCACCGCTGCACCCACGTTGGACCCCGACTGGGTCACCTCAGCCCACGCGTCGGACCCCGACTGGGTCACCTCGGCCCATGCGTCGGACCCCGACTGGGTCAGGACGGACCCCAATTGGGTCACCGCTGCACCCACGTTGGACCCCGACTGGGTCACCTCGGCCCACGCGTCGGACCCCGACTGGGTCGGAACTGCACCGGCGACGACCTTCATCCCCGAACCTGGAACCCCCAGTCCCGTGACCTTGACAGACTCCAGACCGGTAACGTTGTGGAGGGGCTCAGAGAACAGGAGAGGACCAGGGTCAGTTCCACCGGCAGCGCCAGAGCCCAGCGAGACGAGCTCGGGTGCAGCAGACGGCTGCCCCTCGCTCGCCTCCCCATGAGGCAGGCAAAAATGCTCTAACACACCACAAAGGTAAACAAAGAAGAGCACTTGCCTGCACTCGGACTCTTGGAGCCGTCCAGGACTTCGTCGATCCGGGTTCAGGTAGACGCTCGTCGTCGGGCTCCCACTCGGCTGCGTCGAGTGCCACAGCTGGCCTGATGATTTCTGCAGCTGGATTCCCTCGTGTCGCTGTCCACACCGATAACCCGCACGGTGTGGAGACGGGGGACCCTCGACCTGCTGATTCGGGCTGCATCTCTGAGGAACCCTGGGGACGCTTACTCGTCGGCTTTGGCTCCTCACCGCAGTCCGTTCTCCTCCTCTGTCCAACACAAGGCTGCAGGGCCGGGATATCTCCCAGAGCCGCAGGCCTCCCCCCCGTCCGACGGCGTGGAACTGACGCCGAGGACCGCTCAGCAGGAGGAAACACAGAGGCAGCAGGTTCAGTATAATTAGCTACAGCTGGAGAAGGAAACTCGGGGAGCTGCGAACCCCGAGCTTCACCCCCAGGAGTCAGACAAGACAGATCACTATGATTAATAGTAAAGTGAAATTGAACTTGCCTGTCTCCCGAAGGGAAGATGGTGCCAGCTGTAGAGGACATTGCTCCTTCCCTCGCTCGCTGGATGGTAACACAGGACCCATGGACGGAGCTCACCGGCGCAGGACTCAGATCACTCTCAGCAGCTGGCTGATTGAGTGGGTCACTCCGGTGACCCGGAACTGGATCCAGAACAGGAGCTTGCTGAAGACGTACTTGACCTCGGCGTCGGCGCTTCCGCCGGCCTCCCGGTGGTGCGAACTCCAAGACTGGATCAGGATCCGTAGGCCATAGGCAGGAGTGCCTCTCCTCCTGCTTTACGTCGCGTTCCTCCTCCAGCATCAGGAATATCTCGCGTTGCGCGACGATATCCTCCCTTCTCACGTCGACTTCCGGGTGGTCGGCCCAGCAGGGAGAGAGATGATGAAGAACGTCTTCAGCAGCGTCTAGGTACCAGTGTATGCCGTGATGGTAGTCCAACAGGGAAGCGGAGATGACCAACTCATCCACGACTTCCAGAATTCCTGTCAGCTCGTGGCTCGGACTCCAAGTACAGCCCCTCCGTGACGGCATTCCTCACACACACACAGTACCCAGACGGAAACAGCAACTGTCCAAAAAACTCGAACTCACTGGTGAATTGCGTCTCGGGTTGGCGTCACCGTAAACGCCGTTTTGGCAGTAGTGTACTGTCATGGGTGGCTCTCGCGAGCCACCATAAGACGCCACACAGTCACCAGTGAGTTCAGTGAGTTTTATTAACGGTGAAAATATAGTGATAACACAGTCTGCTGAGACAAAGACACTTTAGTCTACAAACAACAGGAGGTGTAAGGCTAACAGCTCACTACAGGTCCAGAGGAGGAGACGGTCAAGCACAGACAGACGAGGTAGTTGAAAATAATAATTACACGAGCTGCAAAGGCAGAGACTCACAGAGATCGATACACACCGGGAGGGGTAAGGCTATACAGCACACTTACTAGTTCCGGGGAACGACGGTCAAACCAAAAGCAGGCGTGGTATGAATTAGTCCAGGCATCCGTAGCATAACGGAGAGTGAACTGGGAAAGTGAACAGACACTACTGCGAGGATGCGATCGCCAGCGTGGGTTAAAATAGCCTGAGCGCTAACGACCACAAATGCAGCACAGCTGTTGAGGGTTTGACAGCTGGGCGGAAGCCTCCCCAAGCACTATCACAATAAGAGCTCGGAGAGCTAGAATCATAAAGCCGCTGTCAAACCCTGACAAGAATAACCCGAGCACCAAGGCATAGTGCTCGGGTCATGACATCTAATAGTCATTTACCACATTAGCAATGTATAGAGTGTATATCTGATTAGTTTAAAGTTATCTTGATTGAAAAAAAGTGCTTTTCTCTCAAAAATAAGGAAATTTCTAAGTGACCCCAAACTTTTGAATGGTAGTGTATATGAACCTGGGTAACCGGGTAGACTGCTGGTAAAACCCTGCTTGGTTGAGTGGGTTATTCTGCCATTGTTATCAACCAAGCTCTGTTTAAACATTTGAAAAACAGTCATTTTCTTACTGTCGGTGGGCACGGCCCTGGAGGTGCCGGCCGTAGCGGATCTGGGTGCCATCTCGCTGGAATCATGGCTCGCTCATCAGCAAAGTCCCAGTCCGGGTCCCACACTCACTGGGTCGGCTCCGGTGTCACGTCTTGATCCAGGGCAGCTGCTGATCTTACCCTCCACAGATGGCTGGCATGCCATCTCAAATCATTGGCCACGTGGAAGGTGGCTGGCCCCAATTATGCGGTGATCTGCATCGGCGGCGACAGGAGCATCTGCAGGTCATCTTGCTATTCAGATCAGTGGACCTGAACCCAATTGAGCACTTTGTTGTGCTGCTGCTGCTCTCTCGTCCCTGATGCTGGTTGCTGTTGTGGCGGTGTGATGTTCTTGCTGGTGGCAGGATACTTTCTGGGTTGGTGTTGTTCTGCGGGGTCTTGCTCGGCCACAGACTCTCTTTCCTGCAGCTGTACAGTGGCTCCATGAGACTTACGCCGGACGAGGATCAGAGATGAGTCGGGATTACGCCCTTTCTCCTCTGATGCTGACGCTTGAAAAGCGTCATTTCTGGGGTATTGTCTGGTAGGTCGTCCGGTGGTGGACATGGAGGCAGATCGGTCTTGTCGCTGACGGAGAAGGTCCTACCCTTCTCCGTGACCTGTGTGACTATGGACCATATCTCCTGCGATGAGGCAGCAGCTGAAGAACGCTCATGTTGCGTCAGGACCAGCTCCTGTAGGAGCGGTCTGGAGCTCCTGTGGTGGCTCTGGGTCCTGCATGGATGTGCTCTGGGGCTCCTGTAGCTGCTCCATTTCTACTGGGTTCTGCTTGGCGTGCGGTGTGAGGCAGGGAACTCCGCCAACTTATCATGTACTCTCCTTTCGTCTTCGTTGTCGAAGGCACACATGCTAGCCAGGACGCAGAGCTCAGTGGCATACTGGTGGACTGTCTTGTCCTCATGCTGGCGGTGCTGGCTAAACCTGGCTCATCTAGCCACCACACCCTCGGGGTTCACAAAATGTGTGGCTAGCAATGTGATACATTTGTCATAGGTATCTGCTGGTCCCAATGTTCAGACAACATGTTGTCCCTCTTTGCTGAGGCTGCTAATCAGCATGGTGTGCAGCCTAGCCTTGCTAGTATTAGCTAGGCCGATGGTGCACACGAACGACTCAAACAGTCTGTGCCAACGAATCCAAGGAATGGGCGGCTCGCCTGGTGTGGCGAGGAATGGTCGAAAAGTTGCCAAACACGGTTCCATCATCTGGGCATTCGGATTGGCGGATCTGAACCCAATTGAGCACCGTGAGTACTGATCTGGTGGTCTTCATGTGGCGCTGGTGCTGCACTCTTGTCCCTGATGCTGATTGCTATTGTGGTGGCGTGATGTTCTTGCTCGTGGCAGGATGCTCTCCAGGTTGGCGTTGTTCTTCGGGATCCTGCTTGGCCATGGACTCTCTTTCCTGCAGCTGTACAGTGGCTCCATGAGGCTTATGCCAGACGAGGATCAGAGACAAGTCTGGATTATGCCCTCTCTCCTCTGATGCAGGTTGTGATCATGGCGGCATGTCGTTCTTGCCGGCAACAGGATGTGCTCCGGGTTGTCGTTGTTCACTGGGGTCCTGCTTAGCCACTGACTCTCTCTCCTGCAGCTGTCTGACAGCTGCATGACACTTATGCCGGGTGAGGATCAGAGATGAGTCTAGATTATGCTCTTTCTTCTGCAGTGAGGTGGCAGCTCAAGAAAGCTTGTGCTGCATGAGGCACTTGTGTCCTTCTTCTGTCCCGCTGCTAGAGAAAAGCGTCACTACTGGGGTATCGTCTGGTAGGTCGTCCGGTGGCGGACATGGAGGTAGATCCGTCTTGTCGCTGACAGGGAAGGTCCTATCTTCCTCCGGGTCCTGCGTGACTGTGAACCAGATCTCCTACGATGAGGCAGCAGCTCGAGAATGCTCGTGCTGCATGAGGACCAGCTCCAGGTCCCGTGTGGGTGCAGTCTGGAGCGCCTGTGGTGGCTCTGGGTCCTGCATGGATGAGGTCTGGGGCTCCTGTGGCTGCTCCAGTTCTACTGGGTTCTGCTTTGCGTGCGGTGTGAGGCAGGGAGTGGCTGCATCAATGTCTGAGTGCAGCGGACTCGAGCCGTCATCGGCCAAACTGAATTTACTGCTGGGTCAGCGCGCTGTCGTGCCCTGCTGTCCTGTGGCGTCTACCTGGGGGCCCTCCTGAGAAGACGTGGAGTTGATGGGCTCAGCAGCCATGGCATCTGTCTGTACAAGTGGAGCTGACTGTGGGAAGGGTGGGCCGGGACCCCTTAGCTGCGATGCTAATTGGGCAGCTTCTTCTAGCTCTAGCTGGGGTGCTATCTCCAGTGCTTCAGTCAGCATCAGGCTGTTCAGCACCATCACCAGCTTCTCCCGCAGCTTTGTATTTTTAGTGTGCTCCACCAACTTATCATGTACCCTCTTGTCGTCTTTATTGTCAAAGGTGCACATGTTAGCCAGGATGCGGACCGCTGTAATATACTGGTGGACCGTCTTGTCCTCACACTGGTGGCGCTGGCTAAACCTGGCTCATCTAGCCACCACACCCTGGGGGTTCACAAAATGTGCAGCTAGCAATGTCATGCATTCGTCGTAGGTATCTGTTGGTCCCAATGTTCAGAAGACACGTCATCCTTCTTTGCCGAGGCTGTGAATCAGTATGGTGTGCAGCCTAGCCTCGCTAGTATTAGCCAGGCCAATGGTGCACACGGACGACTCAAACAGTCTGTGCCAACAAATCCAAGGAATGGGCAGCTTGCCTGGTGTGGCAAGGAATGATGGAAAAGTTGCCAAACACGCTTCCATCTTCAGGAAAATGTCTTATTTTCCTCCAGAAGATTAGGTTTATCCTCATCGCCAAAATGTGATGTATGGAAACAGGGACTAGTGTACACATTGTCTGTTTTGAAGGTTAGCTTTAATAAGAGCTAGCAACACGTGGCACATACACAGAACATGCTAACTATACAGGGGTACAGGCTGTGTAGCAGGCTAGAGGTGGAGTGCCAAAGACCACGTCTCCCACCATTAGCCCCTTAATATACCCACGGCATGGTGATGCCATCACTTGAATGCATCCCCACATCCGTGGCACTTAAGGTAGTATTAGCGGTATGCCACACTGTGCTCTCTACGTGTGACAGTGGACTATGTTCTTCACGCCTCCAGAGTGGTGGCTTCATCTCTCAAAAGAGCAATGGCGTACACTGTGCCGTCTTACAGTCCCAGTTCCTTTAGCTGTTCACTGGGGTGTGATTGTATGTCCCATACTTATGTTGCACTAAGTGTGATGAGTATGAGGGAGCGTAAGGTTATGTACAGATGTGCTTATAGGTTAACACACCTCCATGGTATGTAAACTTATAGTCTGAGCTGCATGAATAGCACTGATTGGTAGGGGTTAAAATTCAACACCGGGGAGTAAACTCGTGAGGGAGAACATGCAAAATCCATAAGCCCCCTGCCCTCGGGGAAAAGGTACCGGAGCCTCCGGGCCCGTTCCACAAGACTGCTAAACAGCTTTGTTCACCAGGCCATCAGGACCCTGAACTCTGTCCACCCCCGCCCCCCCCCTTCCCGGACCATAACGTGCTCACCCGCACAGTAACAACCTCAGCTGTTGCCACAGAAAGACTGGCACACCAACAGTAATACATCTGCTGCTGTATGTCTCTGTACCTTACTGCAACCATTTACACAAATGCCATACCCACTGCTGTCTGTTATTGCAATATTGATCATGTGCAGTCCAATCTGTCAATTTCTGCACCTACACTACCGCATTGAACTTGCAACTACGAGTATTACTGCTTTACCTTTTTCTGTATATAGGATTGCTGGGTTTTATCTTTTACCATTATTTGCACTACGGGTAGCATTACTATACATAGTCTGCTGATGTTGTTTTTCCAGCCTTATTCCTTTTTTTAATATTGTGCACACCACTGAAGAGAGAGAAACGGCATTTCAATTCTTCTGTATGTCCTGTACGTATAGTAGCATTGACAAATAAAATCTCTGAATCCTGAATCTTGAAAGGACCCTGAAAACCAGATGATGTGAAAAGGGAATCTTCTAGCTGGAAGGTGACAGTATTAACCACTGCAACAATGTGCTCCCCAAATATAATAAATCTTATTCAGTACTGCTTTCTGGAGCTGCTTTTGCATACAACACTTTCTCCAGATTTCCTTAAATTATATGCTATATATGATGAAATTGACCTTTTTTAAAAAAAAAAATCTAATTAAATTTTTGAACTTCTGCTGGCATTTTTTTTATTTGAATGGCACACTTCCATGGACCACGGAGCCAGTAAGGGTGGTAGTGCTCCTACTTTTTGGCAATAAACTGAGAGAGCAAGAGAATTACTGACAAATTGTGCATCCTGGTATGGATAAATGTGGCATATAGACATTTACTAGCTGATTTTGAGAACTGGTTTTTCACATAGGCTGCTGATGCTCCCTTGGCCCCTGAAATCAGGTTACAAGGAGAAGTGATTGAAAACTACTCCAAAGGCATATGACACCCCTTCAGGGCTGCATTACATCAGTAGTCCCTCATGACCTCAAGGAAAATAGACAACCTTTTGCTAGAAAAAAGAAGAGGAAGAAAAAGACAATTTGTGAGAAAAAAAAGTCTCAAATTTATGAGAAAAAATCTCAAATTTACACGATAATGACATAATTACTGGCCCAGGAGACAAGCACGCAGGCTCAGGTGTGATTTAAAGGCTTTATTCAACAACAATGGGTGTATGGATGCGTGTGTGCGGAATGTAAATGGTCTGTGGGTGAACGAGGAGTGCCGGGGGCAGATTGGCATGCCGTGCAGCCAGGCAACCCTATGGATAGAGCAGAGACAGGGATATGAGTTACCCTTCACCATGCAGGATAAAAGTATAGAATGTTGCTTACTTGCAGATGTCACGGTGGCTGGCGTTGGCAAAGGTACTCTAGCCAGGGGGACAGCGCCCTGCTGCGCGCCCGACGAGGAGTGGATGAGGAGGAGGACGAGGAGGCGAGGACGGGAGGAATCCGCCGCCAGGGAATCCACCTGTGCACAGGGGAGAGACTGGAAGACAGGTGAGAGATAAAGCAGCTTACTTGCTGGTAGGTGATGTTGCAGGTCGGGAAGGAACGATCCTGCGGGAAATTGAGAGCGTTGCTGAACAGACGGCTCCAGACCGATGCTCTGGGCCGAGTGGGTTAAATATCCTGTGACTGACGAGGCGCAGGTGTGCGCGCAGCTGAGGCAGATGACAGAGGGCGACGAGTTGTGACAGTACTCCCCCCCCCCCCGAGCAGCGCCTCCTGGTGCTGGTTTATCCGGGTGCGCCCGGTGGAACTCCGTGACAAGATCCCTATCCAGCACAAAGGAAGAGCACACCCAGGATCTCCACTCCGGGCCATACCCTTCCCAATCCACCAGGTACTGCAGTCCACGACCTCGGCACCGGGAATCCAGAATGGAGGCGACCCCCCAAGCCGGGTGGCTGTCGATCATCACGGGAGGTGGAGGTGCCCTAGGAGGAGGACAGAGAGGATCAGAGATCACGGGTTTGATCTTGGAAACGTGAAACGTGGGGCAAACACGGAGGGAGGAAGGAAGGGCCAAACGCACAGCCACCGGGTTAATTACCTTAGTGATGGTGAAGGGACCGATAAAGCGTGGCGCCAGCTTCCTCTTCTCAGCCTTGAGATTGACGTCCTGGGCCGATAGCCAGATCCGTTGGCCCACCTGGTAACTGGGAGCAGGCTTCCTATGGCGATTAGCCGTAATGCTGTTGTGCGCCGCCATGCGTAAAAGCGCTTCGTGCATCCTGGTCCACAGGCTCCGGCAGCGCCTCAGGTGGGCCTGGATGGATGGAACTGCCACCTCAATCTCCTGCTCGGGGAACAAAGGAGGATCATAGCCTAACGACGCCCGGAAAGGGGACATTCCGATAGCCGAAGACCGTGTTGAATTGTGGGCATATTCCACCCAGGCCAGGTAAGAGCTCCAGGAAGATGGGTTGGAGGAGGTGACGCAGCGCAGGGCAGCTTCCAGCTCCTGATTAGCACGCTCACACTGCCTGTTGGATTGGGGGTGGTGACCGGAGGAGAGGCTCACCGTGGCCCCCAGGGCATTGCAAAAGCACTTCCACACTTGAGACACGAACTGGGGCCCCCGATCAGATACGACGTCAGTTGGGATCCCGTGCAGTCTGACCACATGTTGGATTAGGAGATCGGCCGTCACCCGTGCCGTGGAGAGACCATGGAGGGGCACAAAGTGAGCGGCCTTGGAGAATCGGTCCACAATAGTCAGGACAGTGTCGTATGAATTAGAAACGGGGAGGCCAGTAACGAAGTCCAGGGCTATATGTGACCAGGGTCTGCCCGGAATCGGCAGGGGATGGAGCAACCCTGCAGGGGGTGAGTTCGAGGTCTTGCTCGTAGCGCACTGGGGGCAGGCCCGGACGTAATTGGCGACGTCCTTCTGAAGACCGGGCCACCAGAAAGAGCGCTGAAGGAGATCCACCAGCCGGGAGACGCCAGGATGACAGGTGAGTTTGGACGTGTGGGCCCAGTGGATGACATCCCCCCGAACAGCCGATGGCACGAAGAGCCTCCCTACCGGGCCGCCAGCAGGGTCTGGTTCGGTCTCCTGTGCCCTCCGGATCTTGTCCCTGATGGACCAGGAAACCGCCCCCACAACACACGAGTTGGGCAGGATAGTGTGGTGCCGCTCCTCCGGGGTCTCCGGGGCAAACTGTCTGGATAGAGCGTCGGGTAACCCATTCTTGGAGCCTGGACGGTAGGTGATCGTGAACCTGAAGCGTGCAAAAAACAGAGACCAGCGCGCCTGGTGGGCATTCAGGCGTTTGGTCGACCTCAGATACTCCAGGTTCTTGTGGTCTGTCCAGACCACAAAAGGCTGCGCTGCTCCCTCCAGCCAGTGACGCCACTCCTGCAGTGCAAGCTTCACTGCCAGATGCTCCCTGTCGCCGACGTCATAATTGCGCTCCGCCGCAGGCAGGAGCCGGGAGAAGAAGGTGCAGGGGCGCTTCACCCCATCCACCGGAGAACGTTGGGAAAGAACTGCCCCCACCCCCGTATCAGACGCGTGCACTTCAACCAAGCACTGCAGCGCGGGGTCAACCTGGGTCAGGACCTGGGAGGAGGAGAACTCCGTCTTCAGGGTCTCAAATGCTGCTGCTGCCACCTCGGTCCACTGGAAGGGCACCTTAGGAGAGGTGAGGCGGGTCAGGGGGGTGACGATGGCGCCGAAGTTAGGCACAAAACGGCGGTAGAAATTGGCAAACCCAATGAACTGTTGAACTTGTTTTCTGGAAACGGGTGGGCCTCTCGACCACCGCTTTGACCTTGGTGGGGTCGGGGAGGATCTGGTCGTGGGAGATGATGAAACCCAGGAAAGAGGTCGTCTTGGCGAAGAACTCGCATTTCTCAGCCTTTACATACAGTCTGTTTTCCAACAGCCGCTGTAGAACCCGCCTCACGTGGGCTTGGTGCTCCTCCCAAGACCTGGAGAAGATCAGAACGTCATCTAAGTACACAAATACGAAGACCCCCAGGAAGTCTCGCAGGACGTCATTGATGAGCCGTTGGAAGACGGCAGGAGCATTGGTGAGCCCAAACGGCATGACCAGGTATTCGAAGTGGCCGCTGGGCATCCGAAAAGCCGTCTTCCACTCATCGCCCTCCCGGATCCGAACGAGATGGTATGCGCTGCGGAGGTCCAGCTTGGTGAACCAGGTGGCCCCCTGGAGGGAGTGGAAGGCAGTGTCCATGAGCGGAAGGGTGTATCTGTCCTTCACCGTGATGTCGTTCAGGGCTCGGAAGTCGATGCACGGCCGCAGGGACCCATCCTTCTTGGAGACGAAGAAAAACCCGGCTCCGAGTGGAGACGAGGAGAAGCGGATGATGCCAGCGCTGAGCGACTCCCTGATGTATGTGTCCATGGCCTCCCGCTCCACAGGCTGTAGAGGCGACCAGATGGTAACGGCGCCCCTGGGCGGAGGTTTATGGCGCAATCATACGGGCGGTGGGGGGGAAGAGACATAGCCTTGGATTTGCAAAAGACGAGCCCCAGATCGTGAAACTCCGAAGGCACAAGGGTAAGGTCCGGGGGAGATGAGTCTGGAGCAGGAAGAGGAGAGGTGGGGCACAAGCCGCAGACTGGAGGCAGGTACCCAGGCAAAACGAGCTCCAAGAGAGGACTCTGCCAGACCGCCAATCAAGCACGGGGTTGTGGAGGCGCAGCCATGGGTAGCCCAAGATGATGGGGGACGCCGAGGTGGACAGGACGAACAGGCTGAGGTCCTCTTGATGGTTGCCTGAGACAATGACTGACACCGGCTTAGTGCGATGCGTCACTACTTCCAGGGGGGAATGGGAGAGAGTGACGAGGTTAAGGGGAGTGGGTAATGCTTGACACGGGATGCCCAAACGGGTTGCCAGGCTCTTAAAAATGAAGTTTTGTTCTGCCCCCGAGTCCAACAGTGCGTGAGTGAGGTGCCCGGTGGAGTTGTGACAGAACCTAATGGGCAGTGAAGAATTTGAGAGGGGATTTGACTGGTTGGTGTCCGCGAGGCCCCCTACAGTGACTCGCGGACCCCCCCGTTTGGCTTGATCGGGCAATGCTCCAGGGAATGCTGGTCGCCCCCGCAATACATGCAGAGGCCCAGCTCCCGGCGGCGCTGTTTCTTCGCTGGAGGGAGCTTAGTTCACCCGACCAACATCGCCTCGGGCTCATCGGCGGACTCCGGAGCGGGTAACACCAGGGGGTGAGAGTGAGAGGCGCGGGCGGGGATTCCGCGCAAGTGGCTGTGGGACTTCCGCTCAGCGGCCCGCTCTCGCAGCCTGTTATCTAAACTGATGGTTAGGGAGATTAATTGAGATAACTGCCCCGGAAGATCCCGGCTAGCCAACTCATCTCGCAGACCAGAACAGAGGCTGCGGAGGAAGATGCTGCAGAGAGATGCCTCACCCCAGCCGACCTCCTGCGCCGCCACCCGGAAGTCAACAGCGTAATCGGCCGCCGACCAGCTACCCTGGCGAAGGTTAAGGAGCCGATCGGCTAGGACACTGTCACGATCCGAATGGTCAAAAACCTCGAAGAAATCCCACATGAATTGGGCGTAGGAAAGGTTTGCGTAGCCAGGCTTCGCCATGACGGCGTAAGCCCAAGCAAACGCTCGCCCCTCAAAGAGATTAGCCATGTACCCAATCCGGCTGTGGTCTGAGGGAAAATCCCCGGGAACACACTGAAACACCGACTCACACTGCAAGATGAATCCCCACGCTTCACCGAGTCTCCCGTTAAAGTGTGCGGGTGTGGGGATAGGAGTGAGCCAGGTTGGCGCTCCCGAGCTAGGCTGGCTAGCCGAGGGAGTAGCGGAAGCTAATCTGCCAGGATGAGCCGGGGGGAACGCCTGCTGGGGGTCGAGGCGATCCAGCCGGTGAGTAATAGTGGTTAATTGATTTAATATAACTTGTTGTTGATGAGCGATCAAATCCACCCGAGCCTCGACGGTGGAAAGACGGCGTGCAAGCCCGCTGTCCGCTGGGCCACCCTGCTGGAGCCGTACTGACATAATTACTGGCCCAGGAGACAAGCACGCAGGCTCAGGTGTGATTTAAAGGCTTTATTCAACAACAATGGGTGTATGGATGCATGTGTGCGGAATGTAAATGGTCTGTGGGTGAGCGAGGAGCGCCGGGGGGCAGATTGGCATGCCGTGCAGCCAGGCAACCCTATGGATAGAGCAGAGACAGGGATATGAGTTACCCTTCACCATGCGGGATAAAAGTATAGAATGTTGCTTACTTGCAGATGTTACGGTGGCTGGTGTTGGCAAAGGTACTCTAGCCAGGGAGACAGCGCCCTGCTGCGCGCCTGACGAGGAGTGGATGAGGAGGAGGACAAGGAGGCGAGGACGGGAGGAATCCGCCGCCAGGGAATCCACCTGTGCACAGGGGAGAAACTGGAAGACAGGTGAGAGATAAAGCAGCTTACTTGCTGGTAGGTGATGTTGCAGGTCGGGAAGGAACGATCCTGCTGGAAATTGAGAGTGTTGCTGAACAGACGGCTCCAGACCGATGCTCTGGGCCGAGTGGGTTAAATATCCTGTGACTGACGAGGCGCAGGTGTGCGCGCAGCTGAGGCAGATGACAGAGGACGGCGAGTTGTGACAGATAAAGTATAACATAAGTAGAAAAAGTTAGAAATTTACTAGTAAGAAGCTGTAAATTTGTGGGGAAAAAATTTGGTGGATATACACTATTCAAAAAATCTTAGGGATATTTGGCTTTCGGCTGAAATTTATGGAAAATGTAAAAAGTTCACACTACAGTGATATATCATGAAAGCAGGGCATTTAATGCAATGGTGATTTCCTCATGTCAAACAATTTATTGAAACAAAAGCCAATAACAGTGGTGGGTATACCACAACAAAAATCTCAGTGTCTCAATAACTTGTCATGTGCCCTTGAGCATCAATTACAGCTTGACAACGATGTCTCATGCTGGTCACAAATCGCCTTATTGTCTGCTGAGGCATGGCATTCCACTCTTTCTGAAGGGCGGCCCTCAGGTCATTGAGGTTGTGGGGTGCAGGGTTACGAGTGACGGCGACTCAGCTGATCCCATAGGTTTTCTATGGGATTCAGGTCTGGAGAAAGTGCAGGCCACTCCATTGGACATACCCCAGCCTCCAGCAGCCGTTCCCTAATGATGCGACCTCGATGAGCTAGAGCATTGTTGCAGATGAAGATAAAATTAGGACTGTGTTGTTCATGCAGGAGCACAATGACTGGATTAATGATGTTATTCAGGTAGTATTGGCTTGTCACTGAACCATTCACAAGGTGTAGGGCAATTCTGTATTGACTAGACATACCTGCCCAGACTGTAACACCACCACTACCAAAGGCTCATCTGGTAACAACAACGGCTGCTGCATAGCGTTCTCCTTGATGTCTCCAACATCGTTGGTGGCCATCATTTTTGCTCAACGTGAATCAACTTTCATCAGAGAACAGCATGATGAAGAGGACTGTTTAAATACCAATTCTAATTGAACCAGAAAATTTATTGGTTGATTCATGGGTCAAACACTTGTTGTGAATTTTGCCATTAAGCACCTTGTTAGAGAACAGCAAGTTATGCAAAAAAGTACTGAAACACTGAACAGTTGGGCATGTTCATTCAAAAGGTTAGAGAAGGTCAAATTAAGTTCACCTGAAAAGGTTATAGTGTATTTTATGTGCGTCCTGAAAGTTTGCCCAAAAGCCCAATATCCCTAAGTTTTTGTGAGTAGTGTGTGTGTGTGTGTGTGTGTGTACACATTCACTACAGCAACAGGTGTTTAAAGGGTACCTATGGTCGTACATGAAATAAAGATATTATATTGAGCCCCTGTCTCACTTTCTAGTTCAAGTTTTTATTCTGAACAGAGCGCCCGCAATGCGATATAAATCCATTGCCAATGTGTTGGTTCAGCTATGGCAGCAAAACATGCGCGCAGCCATACTGGCGGCTACATGGCTTGCCAGGACGCTTCCTGTGACGTAGTATCGTTGATACCGCGATCTGGATCAATATTGGCTGAGCCTGGAGTGCCCGGCTGAGCAGTGGCTGTCGGGATATGGATATCGCAACATGGCGGAATGTAAAGCCTTTGGATGTCTCAATAATAAGCGAAAAAACAAAGACACTTCTTTTGTGTACCCAAACCCAGCACACCTTGTCGGAAGATCGTCGCGGAAAAGTGGTTGCACAATCTCGGAACAGGGCACACACTGAAGACGTTTCCTTTCGGACGAAATTCCGTTGTGTGTGAGGACCACTTCGAAGCCTCGTGTTATGAGGAAGATTTACAGGCTAAGCTCCTAGGTAAGCTCCTAGACAATTCAGCCATAATAGAACAAAAACACTGACAAAAGCACCCTAGTCGCTGGTACACGCTGAGTATTGACTTTTCAGTATCAACGATGTGACGTCACATCCGCATGTGTCAGGGCGGCGCGCATAGTTTTCATTGACTGGCCATGCCGGCGGCCGTATTTGCACAT
The DNA here is from genome assembly GCA_020510985.1 of Pholidichthys leucotaenia. Taxonomy (NCBI): domain Eukaryota; kingdom Metazoa; phylum Chordata; class Actinopteri; order Cichliformes; family Pholidichthyidae; genus Pholidichthys; species Pholidichthys leucotaenia. The sequence goes on along the minus strand of CM035846.1, from coordinate 212,488,085 downwards.
ATCTCTGGTGGTAGATGGCTGGCAACAATTATTTACCCAAATAACGAATACTTTGCCTAATGTTTTCAAGTTGAATGCGTTTTCACGACCACCACAGGTACCCTTTAATCCATGAATCCACCAATAAATTTTCTGGTTCAATTAGAAGTGGTATTTAAACAATCCTCTTCATCATGCTGTTCATATTTTGACATCATGAGACCAAGACGACACCTCACAATTGATCAACAGTGCCTCACCATTGTGAAGCTTCAAACAGGATGTTCTCAGAGGGAAGTGGCCACTGAGCTTAGAGTGTCACAGAGTGTCATCAGCAGGTTGCAACAGAGATGCAGAGAGACTGGAAGAGTCACAGAAAGGCATAGAAGTGGACGTCCTTTGGCCATATCCCACGCTGATGACTGCTTCATTGTGAACAGTGCCCTGTGGAACTGGATGATGAATCCCATTCAACTCCAGGCACATTTAAGGGAGGTGAGAGGCACCCAAGTGTCACGTCAGACCATTCGAAACCATTTACATCAGAATGGTCTGCATGCTAGACGACCTGCAAGGGTATCTGACCACACTACCAGGCACAGGCGTCATCATCTTGCATGGGCCAGGGAGCATTTACGCTGGACAAGAGACCAGTGGGCCTCAGTGCTGTTTTCTGATGAAAGTTGATTCACGTTGAGTAGAAATGATGGCTGCCAACGATGTTGGAGATATCAAGGAGAGCGCTATGCATCAGTCACTATTGTCACCATGTTACAGTCTGGGCAGGTGTGTCTAGTCAATACAGAACTGCCCGACACCTTGTGAATAGTACAGTGACAAGCCAATACTGCCTGAATAACATCATTAATCCAGTCATTGTGCCCCTGCATGAACAACACAGGCCTAATTTCATCTTCATGGCCGACAGTCCTCCAACTCATTGAGGTTGCATCATTTGGGAATGGCTGTTGGAGGCTGGTGTACCTCAAATGGAGTGGCCTGCACTTTCTCCAGACCTCCAGATCCCATAGAAAACCTATGGGATCAGCTGAGTCGCTGTGTCGAGGCTCGTAACCCTGCACCCAGGGGCGTAAATCCTGGGGGGGATGAAGGGGTCATGCCCCCCCTTCTATAAAGCTGTCCCTCCAAAAAATTACATTGTAAACACAAACATGTTTTATTTGAACAGCATAGTAATGTTCGTTCAAGGCACAATACAAGTGGTGCAACTTAAAAACATATTGTTTAACATTTGTAACTATTGAAAGATTAGAAGCCCCCCCCATCCTCACAGTGGTTTAGTCCAATCTGTTTCTCCCCCAGTGGGCGGGGCTGCTGCGGCTCCTTTTACACCCATGCTGACAGAGAGGCAGAGCGTGGGAAGTAAGTGCATTGAAAGCTTAATTAGTGAATGGTTAATAAGTTATTTATCAGTCCATGTTTTCAGCAGTCACATACATGAAAAGCAATACTTCATCTCAGTTGTCCAAAGTCTGCCGGTGTTATGCCGAGAATTGCATCCCATCAGCCAAAACTATAAAATACAACACTACAGCCAGGCTTGTAACCATTTGTGCATTTTTAGAAGTACCCATTATACATTTTTAGAAGTAAAAATTGTTATTACCTCTTGCAAATTATCTTTAAATTATGTTTATTCGCCGGACGTTTAAGTGTTTCAAAGAGGACTAGAAATCCAACTCCACGTTTTACAGTCTTCAAAGTCGAGATTTTGCATTTATTCATTGTCGGTAAAAAGGGTAATCATTATTTCAAAGTATTTTCAAAGTATATAGTTGTATTGACTTGACTTACACTAAACACCTGCTTGCAACGATGGGGTGCAATTCTCGGCACGCAAGCAATTTTCGGCATATTTACCTTTTGTTGTTATTAAAGACAAAAATAGAAAGGAGATGTTTTTACCTTCTTTACATATTTCGACTGTTCACTGCAGCCTTCTGTCGCAGCATAGTTGTATTGGCTTTGACAGTATGGGGTGCAGTTCTCGGCAAGCGAGCAATTCTTGGCATAACACTGGCATGTTTTACATAAACTCAACAGATGCATTTTTGTCTATATTTGTTCATTTCTTCAGTCATGAGTCTTTTTGCCTCCACAAAAAGAAACATAAGTAATAATGGATGGGTATTAATCATGATTACTGTAAATTAATCCACAGTATCACTATGATTAATCAGATTAAAAAATGTTATTGTTTGACAGCCTTAGTTTTAAGACATACTGAGATTTTGTTTTGCTGTTGCTAGTTAATAAATACATATTTTTGAAGAATAGATTGATGTAGTTTAGTTATTCATTAAGGTATTTCTTCTAGTTTTAGAACTTATTTTGAACTTTAAAGTGCTGATGACTCATTTTTGACTTGATCTAATTTTTCAACACATAATACAATATGACAAAATAGGTTGGTCTGTGCAGTTCAAAGTCAAACAGACTTTTTTTCACGCGAATATCCGATGTTTTCATGAGCGCCACGTCACCAATTACGTCAGTGGCTGGAAAACTCCGTTGCCATGTAGTCACGTTATCGACAGAGCACAGCGCTTGGCTGCTCATTGTACATACAGGATGGAAGTGGTTGAAAACATCGACAGTGGTTCCAGCACATGTAGTCTGGAATTGGTTTGTGTTGTCCAATCTTCAGATGATTATAGTTCCGAAGAATGGGATGATAATGAAGAATCTGGGGGCATTAGACTGTATAGGTTTGAGCTGTGCCAAGCGGGCATTGTGCCTAGCAAGTCAGACTCAGAGAGTGACAGTGGAGAGACACACATGGCCGCCGCAGCAGCAGCGACAAACACACGGCAGGGGAACACCAGTGTTATTCTTTTGTTACAGATATTGCAACAAATTATTTGTTCATAAATATAATTTATTTAAACCCGATTTTTCAATAAAATCATAGCAGTGTATTCTCTGTGGCTCAGGCATCGGGTTTATTATGTATTATGTTTTGAGTTCTTGTTGTTTTTGTTTTGTACATGTGTTTTATATGCGTTTTGACCTACTTTCAGGTGGGCACTGTCTAAGATTCGCCGGTCCGACCACGCACCCTCTCTCTTTGACAGTCATCTGTTCATGTTTTGTGTGCATCATCTGCCGTGTCGTCAGCCAGCCAATATTGCCAACACTATCATGACGTGTTAGCCGCTCCACACAGCCGTGGATCTGTTGCGCTCCTTGAAGCGATGTCGGCCCTGGGGCGCAACCGTGGTTAACATGTCTCCTCTTCATGTTTGCTGGGCGATGTCAGCCCCGAACGCCAACTGTGGGTGTTTCTGTTTATTTTTGTGGGTCTTCACCTTTTTGGGAACTGTTGTCATCATTCTTATGTTCAATACATGTGCTGTGGTGAATTCTGCATGTAAATCCATTCATCATGACCCTCCATGCGCTCTTACGCAGGGCACGGAGAGGGAGGATGGAATAACGAGGATTTGCGTGCAGGGCTCACCACAGCACATTTAATACAGAAAGACAGACAGTTCCTTGAAAGGTGAAGATGTACAGTACAAGAAACACAGACACATTTACTGATGGCGTTCGGGGGCCGGCATCGCCCAGCGAACGAATGAGAGGAGACGCGTTAGCCACAGGTGTGCCCCAGAGCTGACATTGCTTCAAGGACGCACGAGAGCCACGGCAAACATGGAGTGACTAGCGCGTCGTGCTGAAAATACTGGCAGACAAACAGCACAGATGTCAATACTATGGACCATCAGTGCATGACTGGCAAACAGCCGCAAAGTACACGCACTGCTGTTGATTGTGTGATGAGAAGCACCTGGGCGAGGACTGGGAAACATGATCAGCGGGAGTTTGAATCAGCTGATGATCATGAAAGGGGACGTGGCCGGACCGGCGAGATGTCAGCATGGGATCACAGAAAGTAGGTCAAAGCTGTGTGTAAATCCATTAATCCTCCCTCTCCTCGTGCGCTCCTCCTGTATAAAAGCGCACGAGGAGCGGAGGAGGCTTATGACAGTTGGAGCTGAAGTGTGTGATGTGGTCTTTCACGGCTTGCTGTTTATCTAAGCCTGCGACACAACACAAAGGCACAGCCGTAAAATTAAAACAAGAAACCAGAGAAACTGTGAGCTACAAAGCTGCTGTCATTCCAGTGAACAACACCGGAGTCCGTTCTGTCGCTTACGTCATGGTGGTGCCGCTCTTAATTTGGTGGGCAGCACCACAGTCCAGTCAGTGGCTGCAGTTTTTTGATAACTAGTTTATACAGGCGTGGTTGTAAATATTATATTGATCATAGACAATGACTTTTGGGTTTACACAACATGCTGAAAAATGTTAAAAAAGTGTCATCAGCCCTTTAAATTCTTGTAAAGCTGCTGTGGTGGAGATCAGACCAGTGTTCATGGTGAGCAAAGACATTTTGTTAGATCATATATGGTGTAATTGACACCAAGCACCCAATACAACTTTTGGTATTGCTGGTTGATCATGTAAAAACCTGTAGGCAGGTAGGTTATGGACTACTAAGGAACAATGACATAATTATCTAATATCATTATATAAGACATTTGAGAAAGTATCAGACAACACAGCAAAAATGGCATTTTTTTGTCCCCCTCAAAAATTAAGCTCTCAAATTTTCCTGTTTATTGTCCCCTCCAACAGTGAAATGGGATTTTCGCCCCTGCCTGCACCCCACAACCTCAATGACCTGACGGCCACCCTTCAAGAAGAGTGGAATGCCATGCCTCGGCAGACAATAAGTCAACTTGTGAACAGCAGGAGACGTCTTTGTCAAGCTGTAATTGATGCTCAAGGGTACATGACAAGTTATTGAGACGCTGACATTTTTTGTCGTAGTATACCCACCACTGTTGTTGGCTTTTGTTTCAATAAATTGTTTGAGATGAGGAAATTACCATTGTATGTGTATATACAGTATCTCACAAAAGTGAGTACACCCCTCACATTTTTGTAAATATTTTATTATATCTTTTCATGGGACAACACTGAAGATATGACACTTTGATACAATGTAAAGTAGTCAGTGTACAGCTTGTATAACAGTGTAAATTTGCTGTCCCCTCAAAATAATTCAACACAGCCATTAATGTCTAAACCGCTGGCAACAAAAATGAGTACACCCCGAAGTGAAATTGTCCAAACTGTGCCCAATTAGCCATTTTCCCTCCCCGGTGTCATGTAACTCATTCATGTTACAAGTTGACATTCTCTCATACTGGTCACTGGAAGTTCAACATGGCATACCTAATAATAACCTAACCTATTACTATGGTTATTATTATTATATGGTTACTTATTGCACCTAGGTATTGTAAGCCATGTGGGGGTATATGGTGGTATATATGATGATTATGATGATGATAATATTGTCTATAATTATATTAAACATACCAGAAGTATTTATTTGTTATTATTACAATTATTATTAGATGTTGGTATTATTGTCAATAGTGGTTAGTACTGCGGCAGCTCAGCAACTCACCCTTGGCCGGGGGATCCTGAGTTTGATCTCAGCCCCCGACCAACAGTGATCTGTGTGGAGTTTGCATGTTCTCCCCGTGTCTGCGTGGGTTTACTCCGGGATTTCTCCGGTTTCCTCCCACATGCCAAAAATATGCAAGTTAGGTTAATTGGCATCAAAACTGGGGATTCTAAATTGTCCTTAGGTATGACTGTGAGAGTGAATGGTTGTCTGTCTCTCTGTGTTGGCCCTGCGATGGACTGGTGATCTGTCCAGGGTGTACCCTGCCTCTCGCCCAAAGATGCTGGGATAGGCTCCAGCCCCCCCGCAACCCGAAAAGGATTAAGTGGAAGAAGAAGATGAATGAATGAATGAATGTATTATATATTATGGTTTTGTATATTGAATGTTATTGTGGGATGAGTAATGACTAGAATGATATTGTAATTTATTGGGTATGGAGAAGGGGTGGGACTATATAAGCGTTGGCTTCTTCCCACTCCTTTTGAACAAGGCATTTTTCTTTTTTAATTTTCTTTTTTGGGTTTGATTTTTGTTTTAAAATATTTTTTTTGTCTGGATGCTCAAATAAAATCAATCAGTCAATCAATCAAACATGTACTGTGACATACTGAAGCAGCGCATGATCCCCTTCCTTTGGAAACTGGGCCGCAGGGCAGGATTCCAACATGATAACCACCCCAAACACACCTCCAAGACGACCACTGCCTTGCTAAAGAAACTGAGGGTAAAGGTGATGGACTGGCCAAGCATGTCTCCAGACCTAAACCCTATTGAGCGTCTGTGGGGCATCTTCAAACGGAAGGTGGAAGAGCACAAGGTCTCTAACACCATGATGTCATCATGGAGGAGTGGAAGAGGAATCCAGTGGCAACCTGTGAAGCTCTAGTGAACTCCATGCCCAAGAGAGTTAAGGCAGTGCTGGAAAATGATGGTGGCCACACAAAATACTGACACTTTGGACACAGTTTGGACATTTTCACTTAGTGGTGTACTCACTTTTGTTGCCAGTGGTTTAGACATTAATGGCTGTGTGTTGAGTTATTTTGAGGGGACAGCAAATTTACACTGTTATACAAGCCGTACACTTTTTTTTTGTTCGTTTTTGTTTTTTTTTTGTTACTTATTTGTACCTGTAGGTAGATTTGGTTTGCAGTCTGGTGACAAGCCACCGGCTGCTGGTCGCTGCGTGTGCGAGCGCCCTAAACCTACATGTTTTTGGTATGCGGGAGGAAACCGGAGAAATCCTGGAGTAAACCCACGCAACACGGGGAGAACATGCAAACTCCACACAGCTCACTGTTGGTCGGGGGCTGGGATCGAACCCACGATCTCATGATCCCCGCGATCCCCCGGCCGAGGGTAAAACTGTGCTGCCACAGTGCTAAACCACTGCGCCACCGTGTAGCCACTTAGCCACTTAGCCACTGACTATTTTACATTGTATCAAAGTGTCATATCTTCAGTGTTGTCCCATGAAAAGATATAATAAAATATTTGCAAAAATGTGAGGGGTGTACTCACTTTTGTGAGATACTGTATATATGTATGTATGTATATATATATATATATATATATATATATACGTATAAATCCCCTCAAAAAAGCAAATCTCCATTGTCTAAAATGGTATCTTACAGTGGTGTGAAAAAGTGTTTGCCCCCTTTCTGATTTCTCATTTTTTTTGTGTGTTTGTCATAATGCCAAGGTACTGGAGAGGAGAGTCCAGCCGTTGCTCGAACCTCAGATTCAGGAGGAGCAATGTGGTTTTCGTCCTGGCTGTGGCACATCGGACCAGCTCTTTACCCTCTCGAGAATCCTCGAGGGTTTGTGGGAGTTTGCCCAACCAGTTTACAAGTGTTTTGTGGACTTGGAGAAGGCATTCTACCGCGTCCCTCATGGTTTTTTGTGGGGGGTGCCTCGGGAGTATGGGGTATCTGGCTTGTTGTTACGAACTATTCGGTCTCTGTACGACCGTTGTGAGAGTTTGGTTCGTATTGCCAACACTCGAACGGACTCATTCCCAGTGAGAGTTGGACTCTGCCAGGGCTGCCCTTTATCACCGATCCTATTCATAACTTTTATGCCCCAAGTGGAGGAGTTTAAGTATCTTGGGGCCTTATTCGCGAGTGAGGGGAGAATGGAGCAAGAGACTGACAGACTGATCGGAGCAGCATCTGCAGTGATGTGGACGTTGTACCGGTCTGTTGTGGTGAAGAGGGAGCTGAATTCTAAGGCAAAGCTGTCGATTTACCGGTCAATCTAGGTTCCTACTCTCACCTATGGTCACAAGCTTTGGGTAACGACCGAAAGAACAAGATCACGGCTACAAATGGTTAAAATGAACTTTCTTCGTAGGATCACTGGACTCACCCTCAGAGATAGGGTGAGGAGCTCAGTCATCCGGGAGAGGCTCAGAGTAGAACCGCTGCTCCTCCACATTGAAAGGAGCCAGTTGAGGTGGTATGGGCATCTGATCAGGATGCCTCCTGGACGCCTCCCACTTGAGGTGTTTTGGGCAAATCCCACTGGGAGGAGAGCCCGGGGCAGACCCAGGACTCACTGGAGAGACTAAGTCAGGGGTGCCCAATCATGTGCCATGGAGGGCCAAGACCCTGCAGGTTTTCTCTTCTACCCAGTCTCTTCAGCAGCTGTTTTCACTTATCAGCAATCAGTGGGAAGAAACTTAGTGAAATCTGCTGCTGAAGACACTGGTTGGAAGTAAAGCCTGCAGGGTCTTGGCCCTCCATGGCACATGATTGGACACCCCTGGACTAAGTCTTCCAGCTGGTCTGGGAACGCCTTGGCATCCTCTCTGAAGAGCTGGAGCAGGTGGCTGGGGAGAGGGAAGTCTGGGCTTCTCTGCTTGAACTGCTGCCTCCGTGACCCGGACCTCCGGAAAAGCAGTAGAAGATGGATGGATGGATGGATGTCAAACTTAAATGTTTCAGATCATCAAAAAAATTTAAATATTAGACAAAGACAGCACAAGTAACCACAAAATGCAGTTTTTAATTGAAGGTGTTTATTATTAAGGGTAAAAAAAAATCCAAACCTACATGGCCCTGTGTGAAAAAGTGATTGCCCCCCTGTTAAAACATAAATTAACTGTGGTTTATCACATCTTTGAAAGCTTAGCTCAGTTTTCTAGCCATTTCTAAAGCTTTGGGAATCCACTGAACCACAGTGAGAGCTATTATCCACAAAAGGCGAAAACATGGAACAGTGGTGAACCTTCCCAGGAGGGGCTGACTGACCAAAATTACCCCAAGAGCACAGCGAAGACTAATCCAAGAGGTCACAAAAGACCCCACAACAACATCCAAAGAACTGCTGGCCTCACTTGTCTCAGTTAAGGTCAGTGTTCATGATTCCACCATAAGAAAGAGATTGGGCAAAAATGGCCTGCATGGCAGAGTTCCAAGAAAAAAACCACTGCTGAGCAAAAAGAATATAAAGGATCGTCTCAGTTTTGCCAGAAAACATCTTGATGATCCCCAAGACTTTTGGGAAAATACTCTGTGGACTGACGAGACAAAAGTTGAACTCTTTGGAAGGTGTGTCCCCCATTACATCCAGCGTAAAAGTAACAATGACATGGTTTAGTGACCCAGTGACAAAACACAGACTCTGAATAGATACAATTAGGTTTAATAACAACAAATGGTGCGTTGGTGTGTGTAAGTGCAGGCAGGAACTGCAGGGAACAGAGCGGGACACTGTACGGCCTGGCAACCCTAGGAACACACAGAGAGGAATGGTTAATGAGAGCCTCTGCTGGAGGTAGACAGTTATGCTGTAGCTTACTGTGGGAGCAGATGGTAAGAGGCTCAGGTTCAGCACGACGGCTACGGCCAGGAAGACACTGCCCTTCTGTAGAGAGTGCAGCTCCTGCAGGTGAGTGTCTAGGGAGTGTTGGCGTAGTGAAAGAGAGGAAGGAATCTGCCACCAAGGAGGAAGAGAGGAAGATTCCACCGCCATGGACTCCGCCTGTGCACAGTGGACTGGAAGACAAGGTGAGTAGAAAGTTGGAGCTTACGTGAGCAGCTGAAGGAATTCTCCGGTGACGGTGGAAGCAGGCTTGGGCTGAGACTACAACAGACTGTAGAGTTTGGTGATGAAGCTCGTCTGGACCGCAGTGAGACATCGCCACGCTGCAGACTCGGGCAGCACGGTAGAAATAAGCCAGGCGTGATGAAGACCAGGTGTGCACGCAGCTGGGAATAATGAGCAGAGCAGACAATGACAGTACTCTTCCCCAACGAGTGCCTCTTGGCGGTCATTCCAGCCTACCTGGGTGCGTCCGATGGAACTCCCTGATGAGATCTTTATCCAGCACGCAGGCAGGACACACCCAGGACCTGGACTCCGGACCATAGCCCTCCCAGTCCACCAGGTATTGCAGGCCACGGCCCCGGCGATGGACGTCCAGGATAGCAGTCACCTCCCCACGCCGGGCTGCTGTCGATCATCCTCAGAGGAGGTGGAGACCTGGGAGGAGGACACAGGGGGCTGGAAGACACAGGCTTCACTTGGGAGACATGGAAAGTGGGACATATGGGGAGGGAGGGGGGGGATCGAGCCAGACAGACACAGGGTTAATGATGCGGGAGAAAGCAAAGGGCCCAATAAAACGTTTTGCCATCTTCCTGCGCTCAGCCTTCAAATTGATGTTCTTAGTAGATAACCAAACCTGCTGGCCCACCTGGTATGAAGGAGCTGGGGTCCTGTGGCAGTTAGCCACCGAGGAATTGTGTTCAGCCGTGCGGCGCAGCGCAGCCCGGGTTGCTCTCCACAGTCGCCGATAGCGTCTCAGGTGCGCCCAGACCGATGGCACAGCAATGTCACCCTCTTCTTCGGGAAATAAGGGGGGAGAATACCTGAGCGAAGCCTGAAAAGGGGACAAACCTATGAATAAACGTCGAGTTGTGGGTGTACTTGATCCATGGCAGATATGAGCTCCAGGAGGCTGAGTTGATTGATGCCATGCACCGCAGCACCACTTCCAACTCCTGGTTGGTCCGTTCACATTGGCCATTCGATTGAGGATGGTAACCGGATGACAGGCTCACCGTAGCCCCAAGAGCGTTACAAAATGACCTCCACACCTGACAGATAAACTGGGGCCCCCGATCGGAGACCATGTCCAGGGGGATCCCATGCAGTCTCACCACATGTAGAACCAACAGGTCCGCTGTTTCCTTGGCCGTAGGCAAACCCGGAAGGGGAACAAAATGGGCCACCTTGGAGAACCTGTCCACTATGGTGAGTACAATGGTGTGGTTGCTGGAAGGAGGGAGGCCGGTGACGAAATCCAACGTCACATGGGACCAGGGTCTACCTGGAACCAGGAGAGGATGGAGCAACCCAGCTGGAGAGGATGATGGGGACTTGCCAATGGCACATTGGGGACAAGCACGGACGTACTCCCCGACGTCCTTTTGAAGAGAGGGCCACCAGAACGAACGTTGCAGAAGCTCCTCTGTGCGCCGTCTTCCTGGGTGGCAGGCAAACTTAGAGGAGTGAGCCCAGTGAATAACGTCACCCCGGACGGCCGATGGGACAAACATCTTACCCGCTGGCCCCCCACCCGGGTCCATTTCAGTCTCTTGCGCCCTCCGGACCTTCTCCTTAATCACCCACGAGAGGGCGCTCACGACACAGGAGGCAGGAAGGACGGGATGATCCTCAGGGTCAAAGGCATCTGTGGCGAATTGCCTGGAGAGGGCGTCCGGCTTGGTGGTTTTGGACCCGGGACGGTATGTGATGGTAAAGTCAAAACGTCCAAAAAACAAGGACCAGTGGGCCTGGCGAGCATTCATGCACTTGGCTGTCCGAAGGTACTCCAAGTTCCTGTGGTCCATCCAAACCATGAACGGCTGCAAGGACCCCTCCAGCCAATGGCGCCACTCCTCCAGTGCCAGTTTAACAGCCAGAAGCTCCCTGTCACCGATACTATAATTGCGCTCCTCAGAGGCCAGCCGCCGGGAGAAGAAGGCACACGGTTGGACCTTACCATCTGCCGGGGAGCGCTGGGATAGGATGGCACCCACTCCAGAATCCGAGGCGTCCGCCTCCACTAGACACTGAAGATTACGATCCACCTGCACCAGGATGGGGGACTCGGAGAAATGCTTCTTGAGGTCCGCAAAGGCCATAGCCGCCTCCTCAGTCCACTGGAAGGGTACAATGGTCGACGTGAGGCACGTCAGGGGAAGGGCCAGGCTGCTGTAGTTCCTGATGAACCGGCGGTAGAAGTTAGCAAACCCCAGGAACTGCTGGAGCTGCTTCGTGGAGGACGGGGTCGGCCACTCCACCACTGCCTTAATTTTGCCAGGATCTGGGAGAATCTCCTTATGTGAGATGATAAACCCCAAAAAGGATGTCTTGGAGGCATGGAATTCGCATTTTTCAGCCTTGACATATAGTTGGTTCTCCAACAGCTGCTGCAGCACTCGCCTCACATGCATCTGGTGTTCCTCTAGAGATCGGAAGAAGATTAAAATGTCATCCAAGTAGACAAATACAAAAACACCCAGGACGTCTCTCAGCACATCATTAATAAGCCACTGGAATACAGCAGGCACATTGGTTAGACCGAAGAGCATCACCAGATATTCAAAATGACCACTAGGGGTCCGAAAACCTGTCTTCCACTCATCTCCTTCATGGATCCGCACCAGATGGTAGGCGTTGCGCAGATCCAGCTTGGTGAACCAGGATTCCCCCTGGAGAGAGTCAAAGCCAGTGTTAAGCAAGGGAAGAGTGTATTTTTCCTTGATGGTGATGTTGTTCAATTCCCTGAAATCAATACCTGGTCTCAAAGAGCCGTTCTTCTTGCCAACAAAAAAACCCACCGCCCCCACCGCCAAAGAAGATGGACGGATTATGCCAGAACTCAGAGATTCATTGATATAGGCCTCCATAGCTGCCCGCTCTGGCGGAGAAAGGCTGTACAGCCGGCTAGATGGAAGCGGAGCTCCCGGGCGGAGGTTTAGGGTGGCCCAACCAGTTATTAGGTTTAGGGGGCAATCACTTTTTCACACAGGGCTATGTAGGTTTGGATTTTTTCCCCCTTAATAATAAACACCTTAATTTAAAAACTGCATTTTGTGTTTACTTGTGTAATCTTTGTCTAATATTTAAATTTGTTTGATGATCTGAAACATTTACGTGTAACATACAAAAAAATGAGAAATCAGGAAGGGTGCAAACACTTTTTCACACCACTGTATGCTCTTTTTTTCTACAAAAAAAAAACTTTCATTGTCTTCTAGTTCCATGTCAAAATCTTTTCACTTTTCCTCCTCTTTCAAATGCCAGGATCCGTGAATAGGCCCACAAACATTCCACAAGGGTAATGGTGGATAGCGCTACATCAAACAGAATAAATCCTGTAATAAAAAGACTTACCGGTTGAAGGACGTGCCCAGTTGCATGCACGGTGGCCCAGGATAATGACTGAAACCGCATCAGTTCTTAAAAGCAGTTTAATGGTAAAACCCATCTTAATTTGGGTCAAGTTTTCAAAGCAGCTGTCCAAAAATGCTAACTGGCCCTGCAGGCTACCTTCGTGTGGGTCAGAGACAGCTCTTAGCCCTGATTGGCTCAACACTACGGACCTGTTATTCTGACATCACCAAAAATGCTCCATCTAAACTTGCCTTATTCCAAGGGGCAGAGCTTAACTAAAATTTCACAGCCAAAAAAAAAAAAAAAAAAACACCAAAAAAACAGACATGACACATTTGAGGGATTTTGCTCTTGATATGTCTTGTAAGTCATAAAAACATGTTAGACATGTTACTGAGAAAAAAAAAACTTTATTTTTGGCAGAGTGTTACTTTAAATTTATGTGGAAAAAATGTAGAAAATAAGTACAGGAGAGCTGCAATTTAAAAAGGGCACCATACTGTAGAAGGAAAAAAAATGACTTCAGAAGAAGCTTTGTATGATCATCGAAACATATGGAACTAATCAAAGAGCAGTTCCTTTTTTTCTCTGTCCTATCAGAACTCATATTTGTACTGTGGAGAATAAATAGGAACTTATGGCTTGAAAAAAAAAATCATGTTTAACCCCAAAGGTTTTCCCCCACTTTTCCAGGAGAGCTGCAGGGGTGCAGCTGATGTGGGTAAAGCACGGGTTTATTCCAATACCCCCTTTACACAGGGACAGAGATCACTGAGAGATTGTTGAGAGATCTGGCCAATTTGTGATCTATCAATGATCTTGTGATCTCCACAGTCACCTCGGTCTCCTCAAAGTTAGGGCTTGGTTCAAAACAAAAAAACAAAAACTGGTCCAGTCTCTCAACGATCTCCATGCTCTGTAAAGGGGTCCTAAGTGTTTCATAATGAGCTTGGGTGAATAATGAAATGTCAAAAAATAACTGACTGCAACAGATTTCCTGGGACACATTGGAGGCAGTTTTTGGCAGCAGTGGTGAATTTGAATCCCTTCATTTTTTTTCTTATATTCAGCATTGCTGTCACTGCTCACGGTTGGAATGGATGGGGTTGTCTTTGGGCCCGACTAAATCTCAAAATGTTCCGCGGTCCCTGAACTTCTCCCAGTTTTTTATTTTTATTTTTTACGGGACCTCTCCTGCTCCTTTTAGACCCAGTTATGATAATATAATCATACGGGGGGACTGAAAAGTTCATAGTGGTCAAATTTGACCAAATGTGGTTTATTTTTCAACATAGTCCACGTATAACATAGTTCGGTCCACATATTTCTTCCATCAGTATTGCAGCGCTTGGATACCTGCAGTTGAAAAATAATCCACATTTGGTCAAATTTGACCACTATGAACTTTTCAGCCCCGCTTCGTAGATATGCAGTTTTCACCCAAATGTTCTCCATATCACTCAATCTTTTCTGCTACTGACTAAACTTATTTGAAGTGTAATATGGGACATTTGCCCATATCAATACTTGACCCGTCTTGTACCATTTTCATTACTACTAGTGCATTGCCCGCAGAACGCAAGTATTCCTGTCTGAAACAGGTATCCCAATCAGGTTTTACAGGCCTAAATGTAGTGTGTTTGAAAGTGGAACACAAAGAGGTGTAGCCTATATGTAGGCAATCACATGTTAGACTTTGAAAAATATATAAGGGAGTAAATGGCACTAAGATTTATTTGATTGTGTGAATATTAATTACAGAATACCAAATTATTGAAAGTGAATGGGAGATCCAATATTAGTGACTGTTTCAGATCCCTTGTTTATTTGTTTGTCAGATCACTTATTTGTGTGATCTTTTATCACTTTTATTCATAATAGTGTATCTTGCACTTTGGGGAACAGGAGTGGTTCAGTCATTATAATTATTTTAGTTTATATCACTGTTTAGTGATGGAGTTCGGTGTAATATTGAATTTCTTCTGTGTATCGTCAATAAACTTATGCAGTACCATAACAGGACACATTTACAAATATTTGAGACCCATTGTAGTGCATTTTATATTTTGGCAATATTTTGTTAATAAAAGTTTTTTTTTAAAACTGTAATCAACCAAATTAACTACAAAACACCCAACATTATTATACACAGCAGAAAGACCCGTTTGACTGCCGTGTTGCATCAGTGTTGCCCATTTGTCAGTAAATGTTTAACTAAAAAGGATTTATTTCATTATTTGGGCGTTTTTAGGGCCTTTTCCACTAGCACACTTTAGCGCGACACGGGACGGCTCAGCACGCTTTGTACGCTTTTCCACAAGCCCCAACACGGTTTAACAGCCGCAATTCTCAGCCCCGCTCAAGGGCAGGGTACAGCAGTGCTGAGCTGGGCCGTGTTGTGACGTTAACAGACTGGTCGCCGCTGATTGGTCAGGTCGTAACCGGCACTGATTGGTCAGGTTGTAACTGCCCCTCTCCTCTTCCTCTTCTACCGAATCTTCACAACCTTCTCAATAAAGTTTTTGAAAAAAAAAAAAAAAAGAATCTTCACGACCGCCATTACTCAGCGCGCAACCACTGTTGGCGGTTTATTTTCAGTGTATTGCTGTGCTATTTTCATTTATTCTCTATCAAAAATGGCTTCGCGTAATAAGGGTGTTCCATGGACCAATAAGGAGGTGCAGTGTCTGCTCACTGCATTGTCAGACGAACGTATCCAGCGCGAGTTAGACGGGGCCACCCGGAATGAAAAAATATACCGGGAGGTCTCGACATTGGAGTCCTTTAACGGTGAGTTTTAATTTTTTTTTATTGTGCGTTTTTTCGCAAATATATTCGGTAAGACGCTCAGTTTATTTATACAATAAAAAAGCTGTTCATTTGTGGATGATGATCGCTCTGCAGCAGCACACTGCGGACTCGCTTTTCTTTTAATTATTCATGTGAACAATACGCTGAAATAAGCTTATGTAATCTTGTTAAAAACTATTGTCTTTTCTGTATATCTTGCACTTTCGTGCTGTATTTTATTGTGTGCATTTTCCTTGTAGAATCCACGAGTCCGCCGTGCCAGCCCGCCCGTATTCTCCAATGTGAATCTGTCCCGCCACCAGGCGCAAAATGTATTCAATGATAAATATTTGCAACATTTAAATGAGGTTGCAGAAAACGCGAGGGTATCCCACGAGCTGGCAGAGACGGCTTCATTCAACCGAGCCTTCCTGACCCAGTTTGGGAAGCTGGTGTAGAGGCACTCAGTGGTCGGCGTGTATAAAATGTCGATTAACCTTCATGTTGTGTTGCAAAGTTTTTTTTTTTATTTTAATATTTTGTATATAATAAAATGGAATTGTTTTGGAAAGTGTGGTTTGTCTGTTATAACACTGAATTATAAAACAGTATAATTACATAGAAATTCCATTGCCTAGTCTGATGAAAATGATGCTGATCATCCTGTCAGGGGTCAACCATTGTAAAGGTAATGTAATTTTTAACTAGACCAAAAAACAAATGTTTTTGTAAGCTTTCTGTTCTTTTTATTGAAATATCATAAAAAATTACCACCACATGATACATTTCTAAACTTTGGGTAAATTTTTTATGTTAACTTATAAGAAGTTGCACAGTTGGACTTTAAAATGCAGGAGGAGAGACTGATCAAGCTTACAAGTCAAAGTAGGTAAAAAAAGTAAGTATATGTAAATTGAATGTTCTATCGGCATTCCAAATTCAGAGAATTACAATACTTTAGAAGGAGTGTAGCATCATCTAAACGGAAAATAATAATACTGTTGTTCCAAACGTTGACCTGAAGGTGAAAAACATGAATTTTTTTTATTCAGTACATCCAAAATGCCCTAGGATGTAAAAAATAATACAAATTGGTGTTGGCCAGTGTGCCACTGTCTCATTATTTAATACGAAATAAAAACAAGTTTCAGCTCATTATTTCTAGGTCATTTGGCAGTTAATTCAAAACAAAAGTGACTTGTGTTGTTGCAGCTTTTTTATCAGAGAGTTTCTCCAGTTTTGGAGCATATAATCATCCGTCCCTTAACTGTTAAACATTAAATAACAGCAGACAGATTGGCAAAGGATACACAATTGTGTTGCTGTTGCCCAAAACCGCTGTGACCCACTGCTTGTGGTGCTACCTTTCATGTGTGTGCTTTTTATGAATATTCACACGTTTTTGTAAGTACAAGTGAATAGTATTAAATTGAAATATTCATTCATATTTCATCTCGCTGCCTGTACCCTTGTCTGGCGGTCCTTTTTGGTGTTTACGGTGAAAAAAGCCACAGACCGAGGAGTGGCCTTGTACAGCTATGTGTTATGTTTTGCTTGGGTCTTCTCAATAAAGTTTTGGAAAAAAAAAAATGTTTTGCTTGGGTCGCGTGTGTTACGTCACGGGAGTGTGGCACCGCCTCGCTGTTATAAACCCACCCACCCCAGCACAACACCCATGCCAAACACCGTGCTAATGGAGACAGAAGCATTCCGAGCCGTACTGAAGTGAATCGAGCCGTACCGAGGTATGCTGGGCTAGTGGAAGAGAGGCTTTTGTGTCCTGTGTTTGGTCATTAAGTCATTCCGGGCTTTCCGCTCCACAATCGTGGCAGTATTATTATTCATTCATCCATCTTCTTCCGTTTAATCCTTTCCGAGTCGCAGGGGGGCTGGAGCCTATCCCAGCATCTTCGGGCGAGAGGCAGGGTACACCCTGGACAGATCGCCAGTCCATCGCAGGGCCAACACAGAGAGACGGACAACAATTATTATTCATTTTTTAAATTTTTAGATACTTGCGCGGGGGTGGGTGGGGGACTCGTGGTCCTGCATAGTACAGTGGTACCACATGGGTGAAGCAGAAGCAGGGACTCCCATCTACCACTGACTGGGCAGGCTGGACGTGCCTCCCTGTGAAGGACTGTGGTCCACCCAGTCAGACTGCTGCTTCTCCCGCCATGTCCTGTCTGTGTTGGATACACCGGTGTTCTTTGTCAGACCCGGGTCCCTGCTGACGCTCCGCCCAGTCTGCTCAAGCACCTCATGTTCTCCACATATACCAAATTATCCTTTAGACCTGCGCAGTCACGGTAACTTTATGGTGTAATTTTTACCTCCGCCAAGGAGGTAATGTTTTTACTGGGGTTTGTCTGTCTGTCTGGCTGTTACCAACATAACTCAAAAAGTTATGAACGAATTTTGATGAAATTTTCAGGAAAGGTGTGTAATGGCACGGGGAACAGATGATTAGATTTTGGTGATGATTTGAGAGTGCATACCTCTATCGAGGCTCTTAATCTTCTCACAGTGTGTTACCAACATAACTCAAAATGTTATGAACGGATTTTGATGAAATTTTCAGGAAAGGTGTGTAATGGCACGGGGAACAGATGATTAGATTTTGGTGATGATCTGAGAGTGCATACCTCCACCAAGGACTTTGTTTGTATTTGTGCAGCAGCATTACACAAAAACTACTGGATGGATTTGGATGAAATTTTCACCAGAGGTGGTTCTTGGGCTAGAGAGGAACCCATTACATTTTGGTGATGATCTGAGAATGCATTCCTCAGCCAAGGCTCTTATCTTCTCACAGTGTGTTAGCAACAATACTCCAAAACTGATGGACAGACTTTGATGCAATTTTCACCACAAGTGGCTATAGGCCTACACACAAACTCATTACATTTTGGAGGTGATCCATGACAAACAGAAGGAGCCTTGGCGGAGGTATGCGCTCTATGAGTGCTTTTCTAGGTTTAAGCATTAAATCTTCAGTATTATGTTTTTCTAATCAAATTTGTCGCTTTTTGCTTCCTTATTTTGTTCATGGTGCGCTGTGGTTACTGATGCCATGATGTCGCGTATTATCCAATCAGTAAGGAGTCAGTGCAAAACCCCGCCCACACCTCTAGAAGCCAGAGCATGAGGAGAGAGCGATGACTAAACTTTTATTGATAAAAATTGCATATTTTGACTGAACAACTCCATATTTGGAGATGCGCACCCTCATAACCTCAGCAAAACGCGTATAAAATCTTAGGTCAGTCTAACGAACAGTTCAAGAGATACGTGTGGAACAGACACACACACACACAGATTCTGTGATTTATTTTCCTGTAAACTTAATTTAATTTTCTTTGTTAGCAGGGTTCTAGACATTTCCAGTAAAATCTGATTATTGCAGGTGTTTTGCAGTTGTGAATCAAATGTTTCTTTAATTTCAAATGAATAGATGGAAAAAAATATTTAAGGGATTAACGAACAAGGGAAAGCATAATCTTTTTGCAGACATCATATGTATGAATAGCAGTTCGATCTTTGCTGTATGTCAGCTCCTGCCTTTTTTCTTTCCATGTTCCCTGTTTTTCTATTTAAATAACAAAAAAAGGATCAAACAGTGAGTCACTGGTGAGTAAAAGAGTATCTTTTGTGTTGCAGACATTTAAATACTCTAGTCTGTGTAAATATTCATGGTCTTTATCTTGCGTGACAACCTGGGAAACAAGAGTTAGGTGGCACATGTGTGATCATGATGCAAGAGGATTTGACTTCTGGGAGGACACAATCTTCTTATTCACATTCTCTCTCTTCTGTGTGTGTCAGCTTTCCATCCCCACCAACACACGGTAATCCCGTGGTCTGTACCGTAATCTGCACACATGCATGCATGCACACAGAGCGTTCACGCTGGAGTGTCTGCCAAGAATGCAAACTCAGGTCGAATGAAAGAACGCATAATCTGTGAGCTGCATCCATCATGGAGAGATACAGGAGCAACAGAGGATCACTGAGTGCAGGTCTTGTAAATACACATTCAGCTTTATTACCATTTAATATTTACATAAAGACTATAGACTGTTAAAGACTTTTTTTGGACATAGACTTTTCATTTATAACATTCATAATTTTCCACAATCCCTTTTTTATGTCAAAAGAAAAAAAGCAGTTCATATCCAAGTGTAACAACTGTACAAAGACAGCCTGGTAGGTACAATAATTTACTTAATATAAACTCCTTAATTTTATTCAATGCAAATTATGTGGCAGCAAAAACAGCTCAAGAGTTCTCATCAGTTTTATTTTTTCCCCACAGCTGAGCTGAGCCTTTATAAACAACTAGAGCTTGATATGTACATGCACTAAAGTGCTAATGTTCAAAAGGCATGCAAATATTTTACTGATATTTGTACAACTGCCTTCCAAATATGCATAAGGTTACTCAGTGTATCATCACCCATAGTCTACATGTCTACAGATAAACATTCATAAAAATAAGAACATTAGCATCAGAAATGACATCATGTGTTTCTGCTTCAGACCCGATGAAGCAGACTTTTTTTGTTTGTGTTTTACATTTTTAAAATAAAATAAAAAGATTTACTGGATGTGAGAAATAATGAAGATGTGTTCAGACCAAACGCGAGTAAATTTAGTTGCGTGACGCAAGTTAACTGAATGTAGTTGCACAAACACACTGAGTTAACATTTACTCGGCATGCAACTAAATTTACTCACGTTTGGTCTGAAAGTACCATAACACTTTATAGTAGGGTGCACATATCAACCATTTACTAGTTGCTCATTAGCATGTATATTAGCTGCCTGCTGTCTGTCTAATTGTTAACATAACGCACTTTCTTATTTTGTATGAAAATATGTTAACAAGGTCATTAATGGAGAGTTTTAATTACTGCTTATGCTTAAGTTTATGTAAGAATAACAGCTGTCCTTCTTATTCAGATAACAAGATTTCTAAATGTGAATCCCGGACAAGCCCACAAATTCATCATGGTCAGGTCGAGCTCATAATTTGAGAGAAATGATGGAGACAGTGCATCTCGTGGTGGCAACCCCTAAACCAAGTGGTGGACACCAGTGGTGAGGGGGACCATTAAGCTGAAGAAGGAATCCTATCAAGCTTGGTTGGCTTGTGGGACTCCTGAAGCAGCTGAGGTATACCAGGAGGCCAAGTGGAGTGCAGCTCGGGTGGTTGCTGAAGCAAAAATTTGGGTGTGGGAGGAGTTCGGTGAGGCCATGGAACCAGACTTTCGGTCGGCCTCAAAGAGATTCTGGCAAACTGTCCGGCGACACAGGAGGGGGAAGCAACTCTCTTCCCCACTATGTATGGTGCGGATGGGGTGCTGCTAACTTCGACTGGGGATATCGTCGGGCGGTGGAAGGAATACTTTGAGGATCTCCTCAATCTCACTGACATGCCTTCCACAAAGGAAGCAGTGCTTGTGGATGAAGGGGACGACTTGCCTATCACAGGGGCTGAGGTCGCCGAAATGGTTAAAAAACTCTTCAGTGGCCAGGCCCCGAGGGTGGACAAGATTTGCCCCGAGTACTTCAAGGCCCTGGATGTTGTAAAACTGTCATGGTTGACACGCCTCTGCAACATTGCATGGAGGTTGGGGACAGTGCCTTTGGCATGGCAAACCGGGGTGGTGATTCCTCTCTTCAAGAAGGGAGACCAGAGGGTGTGCTCCAGCTTTAGAGGGATCACACTCTTCAGCCTCCCTGGGAAGGTCTATGCCAAGGTACCAGAGAGAGTCTGGTTGTTAATCGAACCTCGGATTCAGGAGGAGCAATGTGGTTTTCGTCCTGGCCGTGGCACATCGGACCACCTCTTTACCCCCTCGAGAATTCTCGAGGGTTTGTGGGAGTTTGCCCAACCAGTTTACATCTGCTTTGTGGACTTGGAGAAGGCATTTGACCGCGTACCTTGTGGTTTTTTGTGGGAGGTGCTTCAGGTGTATGGGGTATCAGGCTCGTTGTTATGAGCTATCCGGTCTTTATACGACTGTTGTGAGTTTGGTTCGTATTGCCAACACTCGGTCGGACTCATTCCCAGTGAGAGCTGGACTCCACCAGGACTGCCCTTTGTCACCGATCCTGTTCATAATTTTTATGGACAGGATTTCTAGGTGCAGCCAGGGAACGGAGGGTGTCATGTTTGGTGACCACAGGATCTCTGCTGTTTGCAGATGATGTTGTCCTTTTGGCTTCATCCAGCAATGACCTGCAGGTCTTACTGGGACGGTTTGCTGCTGAGTGTGAAGTGGCTGGAATGAGAATCAGCACCTCCAAGTCCGAGTCCATGGTCTTCAGCTGGAACAAGGTGGATTGTCCTTTCTGGGTTGGGACAAGCCCCTGTCCCAAGTGGAGGAGTTTAAGTGTCTTGGTGTGTTATTGACGAGTGAGGGAAGAATGGACCGAGAGATTGACAGATGGATCAGAGCAGCATCCGCAGTGATGCAGACGTTGTACCAGTCTGTTGTAGTGAAGAGGGAGCTGAGCTCTAAGACAAAGCTATTGATTTACCGGTCAATCTACGTTCCTACCCCCACCTATGGTCATGTGCTTTGGGTAATGACCAAAAGAGCAGATACAAGTGGCTGAAATGAGCTTTCTCTATAGGATTGCTGGACTCACCCTTAGAGACAGGGTGAGGAGCTCAGTCATCCGGGAGAGGCTCAGAGTAGAACCGCTGCTCCTCCACATTGAAAGGAGCCATTTGAGATGGTTTGGGTATCTGCTCAAGATGCCTCCTGGATGCCTCTCACTTCAAGTGTTTCGGGCACGTCCCACTGGGAGGAGACCCCAGGGCAGACCCAGGACACACTGGAGAGACTATGTCTTCCAGTTGGTCTGGGAATGCCCTGGTATCTTCTCTGAAGGGCTAGAGCAGGTGGCTGGGGAGAGGGAAGTCTGGACTTCTCTGCTTGAACTACTGCCTCTGGAAAAGTGGTAGAAAATGGCTGGATGGATGATGGAGACATGAGTTAAGATAAAAATTAAATGAAGGTAAAGTCATATTCCTGAATACATTCTTTGAGAGGTCTTAATGTGTTAGTGTGTCTGCAGTTGGAAGAGTGTTGATGAGTAAAATATGTTTCGTAGTGTGGTGATTAAACAAAGCTGAAGGTAACCAAACAAAGGCCATGATGATGCTGATGTAACAGAGAGAGTTTGCACAGACTGAACTCAGCTATGTACACAAATGGTAAAGTGTGGCAATATCTTTGGTTGTGGCACAAAAAATGGTGGCCCTAGGTTGCACAATGTTAGAGGTCAAAGATGGTTGATGGTCTTGTGACCAAAGAAAACCTGCAACGAAATTCTGAAATTTTACTGCTACTATGGCCTTTGTCTTCCAGTAAGGATGCAGTATGAAATAATGCTATGATCTATGTAGCACTTGCCCCATAAGGACAATAAACAAACTTGTTTTTTTGTGTTTGTTTATCAGATGGGGTAAAACCTCTCAAACTAAGTGTTTGGGATCATGACAAACTAAAACGTAACTGAGATGTGGCAGCAGAAGCCTTTGTATGACATCTCTTCCAGCTTTTATTAGAATCACACCAAGAAGGATGTGGCATGTATTATGTTTACACTGTATGGTGATACAGATGATGTTTTACATTCGTATATTGTCTACTAACACGTTGCTTTGTCTAGGTAATGTCACTGTACAGTCCACACACAGCAAAACGTAAATTTATCAGATCAGTGCTGCACAGTGTAGGTGGCAGTGAAGACTGTTAAATCTCAGTTTGTAAGACATTTGAGACAGATGTAAATGGTAGGTTATGAATATACCTGCTAATGAACAAGTTTATCATTAATATGTGTAAACTAATATTAAGTGTTGTCAAAATAACAATAACAATAACATGGATGCTCTCATTTAAATAAAAAAAAATGTAGCTCATTTGGACAGAATGAAGAAGTAAAAAAACATAAAAAAATTTAAGACAGGAGCAGTTTCCAAAAGGGTAAAAAAGTACCTAAATATATATATGTATGTATGTTTTAAATACATATATACACACATATGTTGGGTGATGAGAAACTCAAACAGGCACCTCTTATGGAAATATTTTTAAAATGATTTACAGTACATTCCAAGATCTTCTAAAATGAAGTTCTGGTTTCTGATCAGCTGGTGCTACTGGGTGGATTACAACCCGCCCTGCTATGCTCCATCTCCAGGGAGTCTATAGATCTTGGGGGTGGGTGGGTGGATGGGTTCTGAGGTACTGGGTCTGTTTAGGCTGAGGCAGAGGAGGGTGAGAGGAGACAGAGGATGGCCTCACAATAGCTCCTCGCCCTCTAAGATGGTCTTCCTGTGTCCTGGCGGTGGGAAAGTGAACCTCCTCTTGGAGCCTTCATTCCACTTGGGGGAGGAGGAAGGGGAGCGGGCGGCCCAGCGCGAGGGGGGGCGGCGGTTGGCCGGGCGGGCCGGTCTCAGGAAGCAGGAGTCCAGGGGCGGAGCCACCGGAGAGCGAGGCAGGTCCTGCCAATGACAAGGAGCCATCAGAGAAAGGTTGAGCAACGGGGAGTGTGTAGCTGATCCCCACTGAGGAAAAGAGGAAGTAGAGAGATTCAAACAGATAAATGTGAATGAAAGCAAGAGCACAGTGAGGAGGGGCAGATGTAGTAGTGATGCATGAAAAAATAACAAAAATAAAAATGGAGGAACATTTATCTATTCAATAAACAAAGAAAATAACTTTTTTTTTTTTTTTTAACTTTTGGAAGTATAATTTCAAATTAGTGAAGTGTCAGTATCAGAATACATCAGTTCTAGCTGTGCTATAACATACTGACTAAAGTTTCACTGCTTCACACCATATACAGCAGAGAAACTAAGTATTGAACACACCAACATTTTTCTCATTAAACATATTTCTGAGGGAGCCATTGACCTGAGATTTTCACCAGATATCAGTAACAACCTAAGTAATCCATACATACAAAAAAACCAACGCAACTGTGTTCACAAAACAAGTTATATTTAATAAAGTGGAATGACACAGGGAATAAATGTTGAACACATGAAGAAAAAGAGGTGCAAAGAGGCATAGAAAGCCAAGAAACCAGCTGAAATCCATCAGAATTTAGGAAGTCATCCCATCCCCCATCAGTGCAAATTAATTTCAGCAGGTTAAGTCCTGACTTACAGGCTTTAAAAAGGTCTGTGAATATCAGACTGTCACACCAGAAAGAACTCATGATGGGTAGAAGCAAAGAGCTCTCTCTAGACCTTTACAACCTTATCGTTGCAAAACATAATGACGGCATTGGTTACAGGCAAATTTCTAAACTTCTGAATGTTCCATTGAGCACTGCTGGAGCCATCATTCAGAAGTGGAAAGAACATCATTTTACCATAAACTGGCCACGACCAGGAGCTCCTCACAAGATTTCTGACAGAGGAGTCAAAAGAATTACCAGAAGAGTTATGCAAGAGCCAAAGACCACTCCTGGAGAGCTTCAGAAAGACCTGGAGTTGGCAGGTACAGCTGTTTCAAAGAAAACAATAAGTAATGCACTCAACTGACATGGGCTCTATGCCCACTCACCTCGCAAGACTCCACTGCAGAAGAAAAAGCATGTTGAAGCTCGTTTAAAGTTTGCTAAACAACATTTGGGCAAGCCAGTAAAACACTGGGAGAATACAGTCTGGTCAGATGAGACCAAAATTGAACTTTTTGGATGCCACAACACACAGCATGTTTGGAGGAGAAATGGTACTGCACATCCCATCATGGTGTGGTGGTGTTTTTCAGCACATGGTACAGGCAGACTTCATATAATTGGAAAGATGAATGGACAAATGTACAGAGATGTCCTTGATGAGAACCTGTTACCATCTGCCAAGATGCTGAAGATGAAACGAGGGTGGACATTTCAGCAAGACAATGATCCCAAACACACAGCCAAGGAAACTCTCATCTGACTTCAGAGAAGGAAAATAAAGCTGCTACAATGGCCCAGTCAGTCACCCGACCTGAATCCAATTGAAAATGTATGGAACGAACTGAAGATCAGAGTTCATATAAGACACCCAGGGAACCTTCCAAGATTTGAAGACAGTTTGTGTGGAAGAATGGGCTATAATCATTCCTGAGTAATGCCTAGTTTCTCCATACAGGAGGCACCTGGAAGCTGTTATTACCAACAAAGGCTTTTCTACTAAATATTAAATGAATTTCACCAAGCATGTTCAATACTTATTCCTTGTGTCATTCCACTTTATTAAATACAGCTTGTTTTGTGAACACAGTTGCCTTGATTTCTTTGTATTTATGGATTTCTTGGGTTGTTACTGATATCTGGTGAAAATCTCAGGTCAATGGCTCCATCAAAAATATGTTTAATCAGAAAAATATTGATGTGTTCAATACTTATTTTCCCCGCTGTATATGAGACCTGGTGAACCTGTGTAAGCCATTACAAATACTGACAAATGTTCAAATGAACATGTGTCTCAGGATTTAACATAATTAACTGAAACAGCCAAAAGCTCAGTATCATCAAATTAACTCCACAGCTTCTCAGCAGGCTGCAGGGAAGCTGAAAGTAATTTCAAATCTCATTTAATTTGAACCCATCATCTGCAAAGTTATCAAGAATCCAAAGAAAAAAGGATTCAGGATTTCATAACTACTGCTGTTACGTGTATGGAAACAAGCTGAGCTGCACTTTCTGCACTGAGGAGCTAATGATACTTGCTATCATGAGTTTAATGAATCTGGCTAGCAGCCCATATTTCTCTGTATTTGAACATGTTTGTATCTAAAGTGAAAGAGCTGATGTACAGTATGCATTATAAGAACTGTTGACTGTTTAACTGGTTATGGTTAGGAACAAGTGTAGCTACATTTTTTTAAAAGCTCAAATGGAAATGTCTTTTTCTGTGTAAATAAAAAGCATGTTGTTTTTCTCTTTTGCTATGGTCTGTCCATCTGACAGGTGATTATTGCGTAGGTGTCCCTCTAGCTGGCCACAATAAAAAGACATACTGAACTGTGTAGATTTATAACACAATGTCACATGCAATGTTGAAAGTTTTGTTGGAGTTTGTAATTGGCGGTCTGAATGTTGAAATGTCCACCACTTCAGCTGCTGAATGCCAAATAAATATGTTTTGTCAAGATATAACAACACATTTTATTGTTGGCGTTAACTATGATCACCCCAAAGAGCAGTCTGAGCTTTCATATCAACTTGCAAAACCAGACTGTCAGTGACGGTGAAGCTCATTCCAGTCTGATGAATACAGCCTGAGTCACAAAGAACCTTTGTCTCAGGTTTACAGAATGCTGAAAAGCATGGTTTCCTTCAGTTTACCAAACATATTTATTCCAAATAATCAAACAGATTTTAAAGGGTAAACTTTTATGATGCATTCTAGGTATGTCAAAACATGTGACCAGTTGAGCATAAAAACTCTAGTGATACCTTTAGAGAGAAAGGCTGGACAGTAGTGGGTGAATTGCCAAACTTGAGAAATATAAATCAGACGTGTTAATATGTACTATATAACTTGTGGATGGCTTGGTGTAGCCTTCTTAAATCACAACAGATTCACAGAGTATGATGAGAGCTGCCTGACTTTAAAAGTTGGAAATCCAACTTCAGAGGGCTTTCCATTTGAAACTTCCGATCAAAGACCTGTACATTTAGATCTCCAACAAGTCCTTGAACGTGGCATCGCATTATTAATGTGCAGAATTTAAAACTCCCACATGGTAAACTCTGAAGACATCTGGAGTTGTACAACTATCCCTGCCCTGATTCCATCTTTGTTACCCATCACTCTTGACCCACACTAGCATTGCTACTAGCTCACGGGCATTATGACTTTACTAAAGCTAGTATCTCATGGAGCGACAAATGCTGATGAACACTGTGATTTCTGGATTCGCTAACTTTTTTGATGAATATCTGCAAACAGGTTTTGCCTCTGTCATTTGTGACATTTAGTGATGTTTAGTGACAAATTGCAACATTCGCTCGAATGTTTGCAAAAGACAGTTGGCACACATTAGCAACTGTTAGCAACAATGTTTGCAACTACTAGCAACAATTTGCCACTCTTTTGTCACTGTTTAGGAACGTTTGGGACCTTTTGCCAACTCCAGGTAAAATAACAGGTGAATGTCACGCGAATCTTGGACCCAACTCTATAAAAAGGGTAAGCAAACCCTCCCCAGAATTCAGATTTCAAGGGTTCGTAATTAAACAGTTACTAGTGTTCACTACTTGGCGAACTTTAGCAACATGTGTTACAACCGTTTCAAAACACCTACAACTATTATGCAAATATTTGCAACTATTTGTGGAAAAATAAATCCAAACATAAATTTGAACAAGTTCACAAGAAAAATTGTTTGTGACCCATTTTGCAATCTTTTACAAACCCTGACAAAACCCACAAATCACAAGATTTGCTAGCTTTTGCAGCTCTATGAGATATTACCTTAAATTGAGATTTGCGTTGATATTGAGAAAAATCTCACTTAATCAACATTTGTATATAAAACTGTTTATGATATTGTTGCCATGGGATTATCATTACCAACATCCCATCCCAGTTAAACCTAGACATCACTGGCTTTCATGCTGGGTGTAATGTTGTTATTGTTGCACCGCCTTTTTTTAATAGATTAAAAAAGAAGGTTCAAAGACAAAGGCTACGCAAACCCAGTTCAGAGGACGCTGTAGCTCTGACGAGACAAAACTGTCAGATTTTATGTCTAAACATAAATCTATAACATTTATGCATAATTTTGTGCAGATTAATGCAAAAATTAAGTTTTCTAGAATAAACTTTTTAGTGTGGACAAAGATGGAGGTGTATGCATCTGTCCCATGGATAAAAAACAAAGTGAGAAAAAAAAAACTGAATTTGGTTTTTGCCCTCTGAATGATGTGATGGCATGAACAATCACACCACTGGCCTGGTTTAAAAATAGCTCAACTCCAGGCATTACATTTCATCTAGAAGGAAGGCTGCAAAGCAACAATCCACTTCTGCTAAAAATACCCAGTAGTGAGGCTGCAGTGGTGTGAGACGATGAAGCTGGAGGAAAAAATGATTCAGATGGACAACAGTGCAGAGGCACCGGTGATGGGATGGGCTACATGACCTGCAAGAAGTCCTGATGAAAGACAAAACCCAGAGATGAATGTCCTCCTCAGTACAGCATTTCTTAACAATTACAACCCATGGGAAAAATACACGGCTTGTGGGTTAACACATAGTTTGTGATGCTAAAACATCAGAACACAAAACACCACAGGTCATGCCACCATTAATGTGTAGACAAAGTCAGTCCACAGGAGTGGATAATACACAGCAAAATGAATCAGTCAGGACTTCTTTAGTGGATGCTTTAGTTTTAAGGAAAAATCCACCTTTGACAATGTAAAGTGACAAAAGGTTCAACTTATATAACCAAACTGAAAACAAAGTTTTTGAAAAAGAAACTGATATCTCATAACTAAGTGGTACTTTGGGTGTCAACAGGCTGATGTTAGTGGTATTGGTATTAGGAGTCTTATTTCATATGGTAATTAGAAAGATGGTGAAAATGTTTAATCGTTCAAGCATATAAAACTGGAGTGGTGGTCTAGTGGTAGAACATCTGCCTCACAGCCTGGAGGTTATGGGCTCAAGCCCGAGTCGGGTCATACAAAGACCATAAAAATGGCACTTTATGAAAACAGAATGAGGAAAGGAAATTTGTTTACCCAACCATGGGGGGAAGCACAAATACCAGTGTACTCCTAGTGCTGGTCCCAAGCCTGGGTAAATGGGGAGGGTTGCATCAAGAAGGGCATCCTGTGTAAAACCCTTGCCAAATCAGACATGGGGACCCATGATCCACTGTGGTGATCCAGAATAGGTGGAAGCCAAATTGTGAAAATTAAGAGAAGAAGACAGATATTTTCGGAATATTTTAGATTTTTTTTAATTATTTAAAAGAGCACTATGTAACTTTCCTCTTTCCCGCTTCCACTAAAAAGACTACAACTGACATGTTTAACAGCCTGAGTCCCAAAAGCCAATCCCAGGTGGTCTGTTAATTGGTGGCTAAAATTGTGCCCAATCATTGGCTAATAGGTCTCAGGTTCTGTGACATGTGGCAGCTGGCTTTTCAGTGTTCCTACCAGGAACAGGACATGTACATAGTGCTGCTGATGGTGATGCAGGCCCTCTCGGGCTACGGTGGAAGTGACATGCACAGGGTGATGTACCATCAAAATGATTTTTGAAACATTACATCAAGGTGAAAATTTTACATACAGTAGTGTTACTTTAATGCATCCCATCAACACACTAGCAGAGAATGTATAACACCAGCAGGGTAATAATTCATCAAATTACATCTGGCTCAGCTATTCTCTTGAAATAATGAAAAAACAGCACCACTGGTTAGTGCTACATTTGTGCTTAAAAAAAAACCCATTGTCTCAAATTTTGAGATATTAGCCACTGTTTTCTTTCAAACTGAACAAAACTATATAAATCTGCAGGTGGATTTTTCCTTTAGGCATGAACAATTTACCAAAATATTCAGTTAATCCTGAGCAGACATCAAACAAAACCAAGATAGATGTGAGTGCACAGGAAGTGATGAGTTAGTGACTGTCTTCATCAGTTAAACTTTTGGAGAACTTGTTATTGTCAGAGGAATGGAGAAACTGTAAGAACAGGAGAGAGAGAGACAGCTCTGTACAGACATAAGAGTGAACAAAAGAAGTATGGCATCACAAAAACTTCAAACTTATGCACGCGTAAAGAAGAAGATAACCTTGTGAAACAGGAGAGCCTACACAGCTCAGCCACCACACCAACCTGGGGATGTGTGAAACATTCAGACATCTTCTTGCTATGCTCACAGGTGTACATTTTTACTCAAATATCAAACTACACCATTGATGAAGACATAATGTGAAGATTATGCTGCCCTACATTGGCAAAACGTAGTAACAACACAAACAGTGAACCTGAGAAAATACCTTAATTTTTTTTTAAATTTTTTTTTTTTTTTTTGGGGGGGGGGGGGTGGCCAGGCAACAATGTTGTAGATAATCCAAATGTGACTGATTTTGGGCCTGATTTTCTTTTGTAGCCATCATAGGGAAAGCTCTGATTGTCACAAGAGATCTACTGATCATCTCATTAGATTTTCCTGCATTGTGTGTGAGTTACGAGTAAGCCAGTCTGTTCAGAAGAACTTAGGGTCCACACTGATCTTAACTGATAAATAATCACCATGTTGGGTGTTTACAATACCCAGTTGAATGAGGACAGAGGAGTGCACACTCTATGGGTTGTCGTGTGAATGAAACTATAACACTGGTCAACACCAAATTTATTGTACAAGTTTTTTTTAGCTGATTTA
This sequence comes from Pholidichthys leucotaenia, assembly GCA_020510985.1. Classification (NCBI taxonomy): domain Eukaryota; kingdom Metazoa; phylum Chordata; class Actinopteri; order Cichliformes; family Pholidichthyidae; genus Pholidichthys; species Pholidichthys leucotaenia. Next base: position 212,456,972 of record CM035846.1, on the reverse strand, counting down.
GGACAATTTTGATGTGCTGAATCCAAAAATCACATTGGTTTTGCTCAATCAGGTCAACTTTTTGAATTATGGCCACATGTTGTTTTATACATTTTTCTTTACATGTACGGGTATTTTCCACTTTATATGATGCAAAATTCTTTTTTATGTCTTGAAATTCTCTGAATTTTGAACAATGATGACGTAACATTCAATTTACATGTACTTACCTTTATATAAAGGTAAGTACATGCACAGTACTAAGTAAGTACTAAGTAAGTACAGGTTTTTACTTAGCACCTGATCGAGAGAAACGGATGTCATTTTCGGATTCAGCGGTGCAAAATTGTCTTAAATCAGTTGAAAAAACACAGACAACTTACAAAAAAATTATTTTTATAACCCTGTGTAATCAATCAGAGAGCAAGCTGATGGGAGAAGAAAATGCTGCCTGCTATGTTTGTTTATTTTTAGGTCATATTTGACTGTGAGATTTTGAAACATTTTCTAGACCAGAGTTGCCAGTTCCACTTATTTCCAGTGACTTCTAGCCTTTTTTTTCTTTTTTTTTTTTAAAGTTGCCTGTAAAAAAGTGGACCCAAAAATGCCAGAGGGAGACTGAAAGTGCTTGTGAGTCATATTATGTAGGCTTGTTTTCATTGATACACGAGTTACTTGTTTGCTACACAAAATCTGGCAACACTGGTTAAGACTCTGGTTGTTTGTGAATGGAATCTGTTAGAATGTGCTGTGCTGTCTCACTCACATCGCTGCACTCCACACACTACAGGAAGATCAGATGATGGAACAGACTTCACAAATCCCAATTCCAAGTCTTATTTCATTTTGACCAAATGTGTAGTTTAAAAAGTGTGTTATAGTTTAGTCTTTTTTACTGTTTTGCCTTTGTAGGTCAGTATGAGTTACATGAGTTGGTTTAAAGGACCATACCAATAGATTTGCAGAATTAATTCCATATATCATTAAATAATAGATATACACTGCTTTTGCAAAAAGAAGGCTTCAACTTTGATAAGAGCAGGTTTTTGCTGTGGCATAGTTTTGAAAAGCTTACAGTATGTAATGCCACAACATCCATTTCCAAAGCTGCATTAATTTTTTTTCCAAGATCCTGTATTGATGACCATACAGTTGATGATGAACATGATGATGGTTCACCACTCTCCTTCCAGGTTTTAATAACATTCTGAACAGTGCACAAACCAATTTCAGTCATCATAGCAATCTCCTTTGTTTTTCTTTGCTTGGTGCAGGCCAAAATTTTGACCCTTCTGACACAGCAACACCTTTCCTACGACTATGGGATACATCTTCAGATTCTTTGCATTAGTTTGGGTTAAATAACTTGTTACCAGCTGAAGCATATACTGCAGAAGCATACTGCATTTACTATCCAGTGGAAGGCCCTTACCAATGCATACAATTAATTCCAGGTAGTGACTTCTCTTTTCGATGAGGCAGGGTATTTTGCATTAATACCATACTTTGTTGTGCCAGTATGACAATTAGCTTGTTGAAACCTACTTTACATAAATAAACACAGACTGTGGTCTAGCTTCTGTTATGCTGTCATAAAACGGAGATTGCGCATAGAGAGAAATGACTCATCAGAAACTGAACTCCATGATGTTATGGCTATAATCAGAAGTGTGGGGAAGCACACATCTACAAATGCTTAAGCAACTTTTGCTGTAGCTCAGTGACGATGAAACTAGCTAAACTTGGCTGTTATGTAACTTTGGTGCTCACAGTGTGAATTAGGGCTGGGATAATTAATGCATTAACTTTTATGATTAATTTGGCCCAATTAATGCATTTTTAAAAAATCAATGCTGTTAGGTCACTCCCTGAGGTGGTGAGGCAGTAGTGACTGGTTTGTCTTAGCAGCTGGCTCAGATTAGAAGGGTCACCGCTGGCCAGGGGTGGGATCAAACCCACAACCTTCTTGCTATGCTGCTACAGTGCTAACCACTGTACCACTGAACTGCCCATGGACTGAAATTATATATTGTAATTTTAAAAAAATCGAATCTACATTCATGATTATCAAGTGTTCTATGTTCCTCGAGCAGTATTTTTGTTGATTATGAGACTCACAAGGATGTTCAATGAATAATGGCCCTTTTTCCACTAGCACCTACTCAGCCCGACTCGCCTCAACTCTACTTGGTTTGTAGGGTTTTCCATTACTACCTAATACCAGGTACTTTTTTAGTACCTACTCAGCAGGGGTTCCAAGCGAGCTGAGTCGAGCTGAAAATGTGAGGTCAACAGACTGTAGACCACTGATTGGCCAGGGCGTAATGTCACTGGATGAGTCATGAGAGCGAAGTCTTCACAAGAATCAAACCCGCCATTTGTAAATTTGGCAACAGTGACTGTGAGTTTTTTATTATTTCTGTGATAATCAACGAGATAAATGGCTAAACACAAATCGACACAGTGGTCCAGTGACAAGGTGTGGACTCTTCTGTGCTTGGTGGCTGACAAGAGAATCCAGAGGGAGCTAGACGAAGTAACCCAAAATGAAAAAGTATACCAGGAGGTCTCCAAGCTGATGGTCACTCACGGGTACCACCGGACATTAAAAGCTTATTATCGGACCATCAAGTACCACAATGGCCGAAGTGGGTCGAACAGGAAAAGCTGGAAGTGGTTCAACCATTACAGACACTGACAGGCGAGCAACAGGAGGGAGAGTGGCCTCGACTCGGCCATGGCATTGTTGGAAACCATGATAGAAGATGGCGAGTGTTTTGTGATTTTTAACATCTTTTATGTTATTTATCCCATTGGTGGCAAGCTCACTTTGAACAAACAAGGATAGTGCCGTTGTCTCCTGTATGCAGACAATGAGCTAGCTACTGGCTAGCTAGCTAGCCATCAACGCTAACTCTGTGCTTTGCTTGTATTTTGTGCTTCCTGTCTCTTAAGTATTTATTTCTGACAGCAAAACGTCAGCATGTCAACAACATAACGAGCCACCTTGCTATAATGAACCCACCCACCTTGAGGTGGTACTCAGTTGTAATGGAAAACAACCAAAACTGTGTTGGGGCGAGTGGAGTCGCGGCGAGTCGAGCTGAGTAGGTGCTGGTGGAAAAGGGACATAAAAATGCATTTAAAAATTGCTAAAGTATATTTCTTTTTCATTAATTCTTTTGGTCAAGCTTAGTGATTAATTACAATTAATTATAGAGAAATGCGAATTAAGTAGTTTTTAAAAAAAAAAAAAAAATCGATGCACAACCCTACTGTAAATACAGCATTAAATTCAAGAATAAGGACCACCAACCAAAAGTGGGGATCACAGAATTATTTTCTTAAAGTTCCACCATCTTGTACCGATACAAAGCTCAGAAATTTACCATACAGAAATTTACTGCAAAAAATAAGGGGGGGGGGGGGCTGTCAAATTTCTATGCCAGGGGTGTCCAAGCATGTACCATGGAGGCCAAGACTCTGCAGGCTTACCTCCAACCAGTGAAGAGACTGGGTAGAAGAGAAAACCTGCAGGTCTTGGCCCTCCATGGCACATGATTGGACACCCCTGTTCTATGCCTTACATGAAAAAAGTTTCTTCTCAAATGACTGAAGCATTTAATGTGGTTTAAACTTATATGTGCACATCTGTGTGGGAGACCAATAATTATCTCCGTCTTTTAGATCAAGAATCGCAAACTCATTCCATGGAGGGCCAAGACCCTGCACGTTTTACTTCAACCCAGTCTCTCCAGCCGGTATTTTTACTGATTAGCAATCAGTAAAAACAAATTCAGTGAAATCACCTGTTGAAGACACTGGGTAGAGACAAATCATGATGGATATAAACAATAGCTGTGGAGGAACAGTTAAACTTTAGGGCTTATTATTATCATTATATTAGTATCATTCGTAAGTCTCTCAATGTTAATTGTCACACTGTGACTGAAGACTAATCAAAAACAAAACATGGTATGACAGAACAACTCTGCAGATGTGATTCACGATTAATGGCCTACAACATGCAAAAACACTGATATGGTCCTTAAAAACCAAATGATCCACCAACACAACTAAGCATGCACGTGTCAACGCTAAGAAAAAGATGTATGGCCGCCCCACAACTTTTGACATCACTCCGATGGCTTCACACACTGTCACTGTGCTGCCCTGTGAAGCATGCATTAATGAAGAGGGGGCAGGTGGGGGGACCACGGGAGGTGAGGTGAGGGGTCCGTGTGGTTGGTGAACTCACTGCCATAGGCCGCAGAGGAAGAAGAGGAGGAGGAAGAGGAACTTACATTATGGAGACTAGTAGAGTTAGAGTCCCCAAGGAGTTGTTAATATGACAGTGTGGTTCTGGATCAGTGGACAGGAGAAGGAGGGGAAAACACCCAGAGGGGAGGAGAGGGGGGAGGATGAGGAGGAAAGACAGAGTGGGAAATGTTAATCGGTAAAATCGGGCAAAAGGGGAAGAGGAGATCAAAGATAAGTCTGGGAGCAGGTAAGTGATTTCAGCCTGTGGACCACACAGGCTGCAGTAAACACAGCCATTCGTTTTAGACCTGGAATAAACGCAAAGGGAAGCTAACCTTCATGCAGGTACATACACTAGTCAGAGAGCATCAGGGATAACCTGACCGTCTGAAAGGAAGCAAGCACACCAGAACAGGGATGAGTGGTTCTAAGATGAGGAGGGACCATTATTTAGGAAGTATTTAATTCACTGTAGTAGTCAGGACAATAAAAAAGGAAACATAAGCAATACTGCAATCACAAGTCAAAGCTTACAATTAAAAAAAGAACTGACGCTGCCTTCTTGTTTGTGCACTGTGGAACTGTAGCCATCAGCTGATTAGCAAAGTTTGTGTTCTGTACTCTAGTTTTAAAGGCCCTCAATGCATTCAGCTTATACACTGACGTCAAACTAGTTTCCCAACCTATTTTACGAAGGTATAATGTCAGAGTCAGCATTCAGATGGGATATGTATAAAATTTGCTTTCACCTCACTGTTTCTCCTTATGGAACTCAGTACATACAGATGTCTAGCAATGCACATTGACTTTCCTTGCGGGAATGGTGCAACTGCATCAACAACTGCATACACAGAACAGGAAGAGGATGCCTGACTTTAGCAGAAAATCACCTGATCTCTAAAATGGAGGAAGCAGGAGCTGCTCTATTAATCATATCAGTGAAAGGAAGAATAGAAAACATCATGCCTTAATGCTGATGCTGCGGCCCTTGGTGGTACCCATTGCATTGCTGCTGCTCGGTAATGAGGAAAACACGTGCTTCTAGTATTTCAGTCTACATTAAACTCTAGGGGTGTTGTACTGAAAAATGCTCACCTGAGAGTGTTTGAGATAAAATTAGAACAACTTAGAACACTTAGCAAATGCTGAAACACAATTTGCCAAACTGCTGATTGATAAAAAGTAAGTTTACGTTATAATGATAACTTTTGAGTTAATGGTGCAAAGTCACATATTGTGTGTACATGGGGGCGACTTTGGTGCAGGTGTAGTGTGGTCGACTACTGATTGGAGGGTCAGGGGTTCAATTCCTGTTCTGTCTCCAGTCTGCATGTCGAAGTGTCCTTGAGCAAGACACTGAACCCCCAGTGGCTCCTGGTGGGTCAGGTCAGCGCCGGTGCATGGCAGCTCCATCAGTGTGTGAATGGGTGGATAGCAAGATCTGTAAAGCGCTTTGGTCATCCAGAGATGAGAAAAAGCGCTATATAAGTGAACGCCATTTACATTTATTTTTTTTCTTTTATAGCACCAGGGTGTAACTACAACACTACACTAGACTGTTAAGAGTACACTGGATCACAGGGTCACAATAGTAACTTTATTACTAGCGCTAAAGGCAATAAATTTATGCACATGCTATAATGGTGCCTTGGGCACACAGCAAATGTCAAATGACCTTGACCTTGGCTTTGACCTTGAGGATTGATAGGGTCTGAAGTTAGGTCACTAAGTTTCAAATTTACATTCTGGCTTATAACTTGCTTACAACGTGCCTTTATATCAGGTTTAGTGCTAGCAGAATTTGGATATACAGTGGGATAAAAAAGTATTTAGTCAGCCACCAATTGTGCAAGTTCTCCCACTTAAAAGATGAAAGAGGTCTCCAATTTTCATCATAGGTATACCTCAACTATGAGAGACAAAATAAGAAAAAAAAATCCAGAAAATCACATTGAAGGATTTTTAATGAATTAATTGGTAAATTCCTCGGTAAAATAAGTATTTGGTCAATAACAAAAGTTCATCTCAATACTTTGTCATATACCCTTTGTTGGCAATGACAGAGGTCAAACGTTTTCTGTAAGTTTTCACAAGGTTTTCACACACTGTTGCTGGTATTTTGGTCCATTCCTCCGTGCAGATCTCCTCTAGAGCAATGATGTTTTGGGGCTGTCGCTGGGCAACACAGACTTTCAACTTCCTCCAAAGATTTTCTGTGGGGTTGAGATCTGGAGACTGGCTAGGCCACTCCAGGACCTTGAAATGCTTCTTACGAAGCCACTCCTTCGTTACCCGGGCGGTGTGTTTGGGATCATTGTCATGCTGAAAGACCCAGCCACATTTCATCTTCAATGCCCTTGCTGGTGGAAGGAGGTTTTCACTCAAAATCTCACGATACATGGCCCCATTCATTCTTTCCTTTACACGGATCAGTCGTCCTGGTCCCTTTGCAGAAAAACAGCCCCAAAGCATGATGTTTTCACTCCCATGCTTCACAGTAGGTATGGTGTTCTTTCTCCTCCAAACACGACAAGTTGAGTTTTTACCAAAAAGTTCTATTTTGGTTTCATCTGACCATATGACATTCTCCCAATCCTCTTCTGGATCATCCAAATGCTCTCTAGCAAACTTCAGACGGGCCTGGACATATAAACCGCATTTAAACAACCGCATGGGTATCCCACAAGGGTCCATTCTTGGTCCTTTACTTTTCAGCATTTTTATTAATGACCTGCCGTTACACTGCTCAGCTGCAACATGCCAACTTTATGCAGATGATGCAGTTATTTACACAGCTGCCAAGACTCCAGCACAGGCTGCAGATGTACTGTCTACAAGTATGGTTGATGTCCAAGAGTGGCTCCTCAAGAACCATCTATTGCTGAACCTTCAGAAAACAGTCTCAATGTGCTTTTCAATCAAAAAATGTAACCTGCAACATTTTAAAGTTAATATACATGATCATGACATCAGTTTAGTTACAGAATTCAAATACCTTGGCATTGTACTAGATCCTCAACTCAAATTTAATCTTCATATAAAGAAAATTTCAAAAACAGTAAAAAAAAATCTGAACTGCTTTAAATTAATTAGATATTACATACCTTACGAAGCAGCTGCACTGTATATGCATTCTATGGTTTTTTCTCATATATCATACTGTTTGACAGTCTGGGCTCAAGCAGCCCCTTCCACAATAAGACATATAGGTTCATTATATAATCAAACCCTAAAAATCTTGGACAAAAAGCCCATTAGGTGGCATCACTGTAATGTTTTAAAAAAATACAACCTATTGAGTTTTGAGAGCTTCATTGACCTCTGTCTTCTGAAATTAACGTTCAAATGTTTTCATAAATCAGCACCCGAGCCACTTGCTGGTTTTGTCCAAAGACAGGACAGCAGCAGAGCCACCAGGAGTTCTGTTAACAATAACTGTAAAATATTCCACCGCAGAACCACATTTGGACAAACAGCTTTCTCTATAAAGGGCAGTCACATCTGGAACACAATGCCAAATGAAATTAAAATAATAACGGACTTTAAAACATTCACTAAAAATGTTAAAAACTGGCTGAAAAATAAACAAGAATGTACTCATGTATGAATTAATTGTCTGCAAAGTGAGAGTGAATGAAGGGAAGGAATAAATGTGTTTGTTTATAGTGAGTGACGGAGGGAGGAAGGCCTGAAATAGGCAAATGTGAGTTATGTTATATGTGTTAAATGTGAGTCAGGCTGTTATATTTGTGTATTTATAATATTTATAATATTTATGTTAAATGTGAGTCAGGCTGTTATATTTGTGTATTTATAATATTTATAATATTTATAATTGTGTATTTATAATTTTTCTGCATTGATGTATGTGGTTATTGTGTATATTTTTTATCTTGATTCTTTTTTCTAAAGCCCATCCAGGGACAAGAGTTGCAAATTAGCTAATAGCTATACACTCTATGTGCAACACATCAGATTGATTGTCTTTGATTAATTGTCTATGTTTATTGCACTGTCCCTGTCAAATAAACTAATCTACTACTACTATATTAGCTTAAGCAGGGGGACACGTCTGGCGCTGCAGGATTTGAGTCCCTGGTGGCGTAGTGTGTTTCTGATGTAGCCTTTGTTACTTTGGTCCCAGCTCTCTGCAGGTCATTCACTAGGTCCCCCCATGTGGTTCTGGGATTTTTGCTCACCGTTCTCATGATAATTTTGACCCCACGGAGTGAGATCTTGCGTGGAGCCCCAGATCGAGGGAGATTATCAGTGGTCTTGTATGTCTTCCATTTTCTAATAATTGCTCCCACAGTTGATTTCTTCACACCAAGCTGCTTACCTATTGCAGATTCAGTCTTCCCAGCCTGGTGCAGGTCTACAATTTTGTTTCTGGTGTCCTTTGACAGCTCTTTGGTCTTGGCCATAGTGGAGTTTGGAGTCTGACTGTTTGAGGTTGTGGACAGATGTCTTTTATACTGATAACGAGTTCAAACAGGTGCCATTAATACAGGTAATGAGTGGAGGACAGAGGAGCCTCTTAAAGAAGAAGTTACAGATCTGTGAGAGCCAGAAATCTTTCTTGTTTGTAGGAGACCAAATACTTATTTTACCGAGGAATTTACCAATTAATTCATTAAAAATCCTTCAATGTGATTTTCTGGATTTTTTTTTCTCATTTTGTCTCTCATAGTTGAGGTATACCTATGATGAAAATTGGAGACCTCTCTCATCTTTTAAGTGGGAGAACTTGCACAATTGGTGGCTGACTAAATACTTTTTTGCCCCACTGTAAGCTATAATGCCTACAACATTGGTAGGGTCTGATTCTACTCAATCTGGACATTCCTATTACAATCAGGAGAGATATACTTAGAATTTACCATTGACTTCCACCCCATTTAGGATAGGACTGCAGGGCGTGGGTCTGCATCTCTGTTGAATGTAATGCTAGTTGTTTATCGAGTCATTAAATTAGTGCAGAAACAACAATGAAATTAAAGTGGACACAAAATGCTCATTTTGTGGTTTTTGGTTGTTATTTTTATGCATATTAGAATATGTTTGAGCATCTCCCACTTTGAAATAACCTAAACTTTCTTATTCTTGGATTAGAACAACCTCCTCAGTATTTCTGCTGCTTGAAACAAGCTGAAGAAATTCCTTCCTCCTCACTGGTTTTAGTCCGCCAACAAAACGTCTGAACATCGGGTTGGTGGGGCTGTTGTGTTTCTTATCATATGTTGAATGTTTTCAAACAAACAAATCACATCTGGTATTATAACATCATCCACAGTAGGAATTATACTGGTTACATCAATCTTGATTTACTATTCTGACAGCAAGCCCATTTGGGAAGCATGTTGGAGACCTATAACATGTTCTGATATCAGCTCATTACTTTCATATTTTCATGTTTAACGGTGCATGTATGTAACCATCAGATGAATGCACAACCCACAGTGCAATCTGGGCAATAAGTTGTTTTCCCAAACTATTTACTTTAATTTTATGCCACAACTAATTTTCCCAAATGTGCAAAGCTCTTCCAAACACCTGTATTTAACTGCAAAACTAATAGCCTGCTGCACCAAAAATCAAACAAGAGTCACATTTCATTTCTCTACTGAATATTTTTTTTTAAAGTTTGAAAAATAGTGTTTACTATATTGTGCATGTCAATTCTATATTACTTTTTTTAAATTAATTGTTCTTTTTCCATGATCCTGCACTTGAGCCATGAACTTAAATCACATTCACCACAACCATTAGGCCACAGGACGACCCACATTATTGTTGTTAATCAGGGTGCATGTATAGGTTTCATAGTTACAGTGGTGTGAAAAAGTATTTGTCCCCTTCCTGATTTCCTATATTTTTGCATATTTGTCACACTTAAATGTTTCAGATCATCAAATTTTAATATTAGACAAAGATAACCCGAGTAAATACAAAATGCAGTTTTTAAATTATTTAATTTATTAAGGGGGAAAAAAAATCTATCCAAACCTACCTAGCCCTGTGTGAAAAAGTGATTGCCCCCCTTGTTACATCATGAATTAACTCCACATTTTTTGGAAGGCCGAGTTCAATTTCACTAGCTACACCCAGGCCTGATTACTGCCAGACTTGTTGAATCAAGAAATCACTTAAACAGAGCCTGTCTGACAAAGTGAAGTAGGCTAAAAGATCTCAAAAAGCAACATATCATGCTGCAATCCAAAGAAATTCAAGAACAGATGAGAAACTTCTACTTTTTTAAAACTAAAAACATTAACACTTTTCTGAGGGAATGAGCTTTGGAAATTAGTAATACTTCATTAAACAACTCTGTAACCGTCTAAATTAACAGTTATCAGACAATGTAATCAGATTTCGGTCAGATCTCAGTGATAGTTAAAGAAGTGAACCAAAAGCCAAACTACAAAGAAGCAACTACCATAGACTGTATAGAACTAGGGACGTACCAGTGACATTTGGTTTGAAACTAACAAATAAAACCACAAACTCATCAGGATAGTATTTAATGAGGTCACAGAGCACAGGAGCAGAAGGATTAATTTCCCTTTGAAACAGAACTGAACTTAACTCAGATGGGCTCCTGTTGGCCACTGAATGTAATGCATGTCGAAGCACTGTGCATCAGCTTTACTTTTTCAGATCCAGAAGCCACTTTTTATCGACTATCTATCTATATATGTTTGTATTTTATACATTTGTATATATACAGTCTATGGTCACTGCAGCAGAGAAGGAAATACAGAAGGAACCTTAAAGAGTGTGTATAGACAGCAGTGGTGGACAGTTCAGTAGTGCTGCGGAGGGTTAGGAAATAAAACTTTACCATTGCATCAGTCAGTGCTTTTCATCTGAGGAAAAAAAGCATGAACATTTTTATCAAATGTGCACATTATAACTAAATGACCTCTTGATTAAACACAGATGCATTAAAGTTTGTCTTCAACCATTACAGAAGAAATCCAAGGCAAGCTCATTATCATATCAGTGTGTCAAAAAACATGGGCCCCAGATCAAATGAAAGATGAAGCGATGGATCCAGTGCGTCTGTATATTTACCTCCATACATCCTGACTGTGCTCTGTCTGAGTCGGCCTGCCTGCCGTTGTCTCTGCTCTGACCTCCAGCGTGCAGTCTCCTCTCCTCCTGCAGCTTCTTATTAAGGATGCGGGCGGCGTTTTCAGCCAGCGTGTAGCCCGGCGGTGCTGACAGGTCCTGTCGTATGCTCACCACCTCTGCGTTTTTGTCCCCTTGTGTCTCCACTATTAGCTGCACGGGGCTTGGAGAGCGCCCTCTGGCGGTCCTGGGATCACTAGAGAGAGCACCATGAGCAGGGCTGGGTTCGGTGGTGGAGGGCGGTGTGGGGCGAGAGCGACTGGGGGACTTGTTAAACTTCTGCATGGATTCATAGACAACAGGCGTGTGGTCGATGATGTTGAAGAGGCTGGAGAGCCCATCGTTGATGGTGGTGTGGACGGGGCTGTCTCGGGTGGTGGTGGAACGAGCCCAGGCTGACTCGCTGTTCCCTTTCTGGGGCGTGGTGGGCGTGGGAGTTCGGCTGTTGGTGGGGACTTCAGGCTTATTGGGCGTGGACAGTTTGCGCTGCAGCTTCGGTGAGCCATACTTTGGTGAGCAGCACGGTCGCTCAAACTTGCTCTGGATCACAGGAGAGTACTGAACCTTCCTCGTGCTGCGAGACGGGGAAGAGACGGGCGTGTTGCCGCCTTTCGGGGTGAGGCAGCGGTGGGGACTGCTGGTCAGGTTCCTCAGCAGGTCTGTCTGCAGCCCCACACTGATGGTCTGGGTGGTTTGAGTGCCTCTTGTGGTAAACCCGTTGGTCTGGCAGGCGATGTCCCGGACAACAGGCCCTGGCGGCGAGCGGATGGCGTTCCTCACAGAGATTGCCACCTCCTTCATGTCATCGCTCATGTTCCTGGACAACTGAAGGTCCAGAGAGGAGGCATAGCCCACCGTGGGGCAAATGGGAGACTGACTAGGAGAAGTCCGTAGCCCCCCACCTTCCAGAAGACAGGGCCACCTGGCACCACTGAACACCTCATCTGGCCCACTGGCTCCCATACCAGGGTCCCCCCCACCCCTGGCTTTGGTCCCCTTGGCGTACAGGAAGTCCGGGTCTTGGGCAGTGGTGCGCTCAGCTGCTCCAGGTCTGGTGGGGCTGTGGAGGATGTGAACCCCACAGTGTTCCAATCCCACCCCCGTGGCCCCAGCTCCTTTGGCCCTCAGTGGGGACTTGTGGCAGTGCTCAGGGCTGCTCAGGGTGCTGGTGGTCAGGGTGGCGCTGGTGGTGAGGAACCAGGAGGCTGGCTGGAATGGATCAGGAATGGGCTCCCCTTCTCGGGCCTCAGCCGGTCTGTCCGTCCACACTTCTCGGACCAGACCCTGGCCAGAGGTGGATGATGGGAAGTCCCAGCCCTTATTGTTGAACTCCTCAATGTACTTGAGGTCGTCCGGGGAAAGAGGCGGGGTGACGTCGTCTTGGCAGCGATCGCCGTGATATGTCTTGTCGGGGAGGAACGGGGAGCTGTCCATCAACCGCTGGAAGTCGCTCATGGAGCACACAGACTTGGCTCTGGACAGGACACACACACACACACACACACACACACACACACACACAGGGAGCAAACATGATCAAAGCAATCATGATCTCATCCCCTTTGTATTCCCACAGCAAGAAAATGTATATTTCCTCTAACGTAAGTCAAACCTTTATTGTTTTTAAACTATCTGACTTATTTAACAGTGAAGTGAGCTGGATTAAAGAAGAGCTACTGGGGAAAACTGTGAAATGAGTCACATAAAACCCAACCTTCTCTCATGGCGAGGTGTGTGTAATGTGCGTTCTGTTACTGTTAAATCATATGCTGTATAATTCTGCTGCACAATAGTTTCCCTATGGGGATAATAAAAATGTCTATCATCAAGTAAACGTTAACAGATTCAGCAGCAGTGGGCTGAATGAGCTGCACACAGTTGGATCAGCCATTGGTAAATTTACTGTTAACATTTAATATAAAACTCTGCACCTGAAGTCAAACTTTCCCTAGAGGTTACCTGAGCAGACTCCCGCCCTCCCTCAGCTCCTCGTCTGGGTAAGCAGGAGCTTCTTCTCTGTCCGAAATCTCATTCAGGGCCTGAAACACAACACATTCAAAAGTTTTAAAAAAGGAGACTGGATGGAAATGAACGGCAGCAATGTGGTTCATGTCCGCACAGCAATATATTACCCCAAATCAGAAAATGTTGGAGCAGTATGAAGAAAAGCAAACCAAACAAAAAAAAATGAATAAATAAAAATAAAACTTTATTTTGACTTTTATTTCACTGGAGACAGTATGACCTCAAATTTGGTCAACTTCATTTAAGCCCCCACATGTAATTTGTTCTAAATGCCCACAATGCTAATGCATCTAAAAAATGAATATTGTAAAAATATATTTTTAAATAATTAAATTTTAAAAAGTTAAACTTTTGTATTTTATTATATTTATTACACACTAAGTCAGCTATTTCAAGCCTTTTTTGTTTTGGTGAGTAAGCCTTAGCATTTTCATGGTATTTTATTTTTTTACATGCACAAGAACATTTACAAGAAGATTTTTTTTGGGAAGATAGTGAAGACAAAGACCCAGAATTTAAAATGTGGTGCATTCTTTTTTTTTTTTTTTTTTTTTTTTTAAATACCAACAAAAAAACACAAAGATGGGGCTGAGCAGTCCTGCAAGAACTGAATCACAAACAAAAAAAAATTATTACTAAAATAAAATAGTTGCACAGGATTAAAAGCTGCCATGGGTTACTAAGATTACTACTATTGTTTCAAGGTAATTCAAGGCCAAAAGATGAATAAAAAGTGAATAAATAAATGGAATAAGCCAAAGCATCAAAATTTCAAATTAAAATCAAAATTACTGCATTAAGACGGCTGGCTTTTCTTTGACTGATGTGTCTTACCTCCTTCATGCAGGGGAACCTCTTCTCAGTCTCTAGTTTTGAGGGTGGAGGGACCTCTGGGCCACTGAGGGGGTCCAGAGACAGCGCGTCCAAGAACAGGCTCTCCGTCGGGCCTTTCTGCCTCATTGCAGCGCCCTGCTCCTCAATAATGGCCTCAGAGTCTGAGTGGGAGCGCGTGGGTGGGATGACAACCGGAGTGGGCATACAGGGTGAACGGGGGGCACGTGGTGACCGGGGGGCGCTGCAGGGACTGTCCTGAGGTGAGAACGTGCCTCTGTAGGTCGAGCTGCCATCTTTGACGTCAGTGCCCTCCCCTTGGCGGTTGTTGAACTCTCTCTGCATCTATATGATGGAATTTCAGGGTGAAAGATTGTTAATTAAAAAAAAAAAAAGTTAACAAACATAAAAAAATCTGTGACGTGAACATTGAGCTCCTTTTTTTAAACAGACAGAAGAATGATAAACCAGAGCAAAGACTTTTATGTATGAAAGAACACGCATAAACATGTGCACCATTCTTTAAATACATGTAATCACTGCAGACACGTTATGCTTATTTTTCCTTATTGTGGCAGCCAAAACTGGGGGTATATCATTAATTCCTAACCAGATTTGCTGGCCCCTTTAACCAGAACTGTCAATGATGGAGTAGCTAAATTCAAGCCTAACAGATCTGACAACCTGGACGTAGACACACCATGAATCTTGAAATTTGGAACAAGTACTAACAAAATTTACGAGTGGTCCAGACCAGTTGTAAGAGTTAGTGTATGTGTAAATATTTTACTGTAATTCTAACCTTGGTTCACTAAATGGCTCTGTAGTTTATTTTTCTGAACCAAATATGAGAGTGCAAACCCTACAAACTTATTAGCTGACAAGATTTTGTACTTTGATTCAAATTATAACTAAAATTAATCAAAATAATTAAAAGCAGTATCATGCCATCAACATCCAAATCATAGCAGATGCAAAATATAAGACTCTAAATATGGCTGCCTGGTGGTCTGGTGAACGCACGACTCGTTTATACTGCAGATCAGCGCAGTGGAGATGCATCTCCCACAAGGTGATGCACGGTGATGGGTTGCTGATCAGCAAGTGACTTCTCAGCTGTCACAATGTAAACCAAATAGGATCACATGGATACAGTTCTGCTTTTTACTGCTTTCATATGAGGTGTGGGCTTCGCCTCACGGTTGGGGTGCAGAGCAGGGTCCATTTTGGTAAGTGATATCGAGGAAAGAGTAGGCTGTATTTTCATATAAACTAACATTATAAAAAGGGAGTTTGCAGAGACTTACTGTGGCGTACGATGATAGTATCAGGTTACGTACAGCTGAAAGTCCCAACGAGTTGCATTGCAAGTGAAATGCTTTTTTATTCTTCATGCACCAACTTGTTCTGCTGTTTTATGGAATCTTATATATAGATTTATGTTTAGGGAATCAAACTCTGTTAATCACATCACATCATCTCTTACAGTCCTCAATGAAGCTCTGTTAGATATGAATCCAGAATGTGGAAGCATTGGCGTATTTGTCTATACAATATGTGAATTTTGTTTGTGAATGTTTATCATTCTTTTATCATATTTATATTTGTAATTCATATTTTATTTCACTTTTACTTGCTCTATGGACCGCTTTTTCTTGTTGTGCCACTAATAAAGTTTGAATGAAATAAAGTCTGAATGAATATACTGTGAAAATTTAATAAAAGTTGACTTTTTAACCACCCTTTACACATACAGTTTAAGTCCAAATTGCCGAAATGTGTCATACTGAACAATAAAGTGGGACACAGTTTCAGTACAGTGTGCACGGATGGCACACCTGATCATGCGCTGGGCTCAGCTGAGCGGAGTGCATGGCTAAGTGTGTCATCCGTGCCGTCCTTGCCCATTGCAACAATTTAACACGAATAGGTGTGAGTGGATCAAAGCACATATGTGAAAGCAGATTTCAGGTGTATTTTATACCATAACTGTTCAAAATAATACAGACCATACTACTACGACTACTCAGCACTAACCTAAGGGCCCCTTTACACAGCACGGAGATCATTGAGAGATTGGGTCAATTTTTGATCTTTGGGATCATTTGGGACGATCCTTGTGTGTTTTGGACCAAGTCAAAACTTTAAGGAGACCGAGGCGACTGTGGAGATCACTAGAGATCATTGATACATCAAAAAATGGCCAGACCCTTCAATGATCTCGCAATGATCTCCACCCCTGTATAAAGGGGGTGTAACTCTATGAAAACATCCAGAACCCTTTATGGTGGTGTCCATTTACAGCTACAGTTTCAGTTAAACAGGGAAGGCTTTTCTCACATATAGTTTACAGCTTTTCTTCCTTTATCTCATCATTTTTCCCTTCTGAATTAATCAGTGGTGACAATCTAAAATCCATCTGGCACTGGTGTTAAGTGTCTTGTTTCAGTCTTGATGTTTAAGGAAGAACCACCACATGACTCCTTAACAGCCTGAGCAGTCCACATGACAACCTGTGCTTTATGGTTTGCTGCAACATTGCTGAATAATGCATCCCTTCCCCCTGGTGTGCACCTCCATTCAGGGGTGCATCAGCACTTCTTTCCCTCCTCCCCCTGAGCAGAAAAACATATTCAGAGGCGTGTTTCTGTCCCTGCTTTATATAATACCCTTCCACTCGCATTATATTAATCAGAGTGGAGTCCCACTTCCTGCATCAGACACCGAGTGCAACGCTACAGCTCGGCTAATTAAATCACACAAAGGCATCAATTATTCAGCCATGCTCTGCATTTGCTCTATCTAGCACCAAGCAGTTATAATCGCCCCGAGTTCAATCTTAGTGTCTCTTCCAAAAACTTAAAAGGATGTGATGAGTCTGAAACAAAAGCTATTCAATCTTTTTTTAAGGACACAACTTTAAAATGAACCATCATCATGAAACTTTCCTAATTGATTCCTTGCATTAGGAAATGCAAGTTTTATGTTACTGAGGTGTTATCTCATTGAAGAAATGTGCATAAAATTAACACTTAAGGGCTGTCCACACCAACAACGATAACGATATTAATAGCTGTAATGATAAAGATGTGAGCGTCCACACTGATGAACGATAAAATCTTGTAAACAGCAGAATCAAACATGCACTGCACTCTCCAGCTTCTGGCCTCACACTGCACCGGACCTATGTGAGACTAGCTATCCACCTACTGCTAAACTCATTTCTGCATCGTTTGTACACGTATGTGCACTGGTGTGGGGTTTTTTTGTTGTTGCTTTTTATGTATTTTTGATAATACTGCACATGCCACTACTTAGCCATCCTCAGGTGAAAAACTGCATGGCTTTCCCATATCTCACGCTATCCCATAAGTGCTGCCAATTCAGGGGTGGTAATATTGCCAGCATCTTGTTTTAGTACCCCCATCATAAGTCAGTTTGGGTCTTCCTCTTGGGCCTTTCCTTGTCTATGAGCAGGTTCCCAGAACACAAGGGTGTGGGCACTTAGTTCACGGTGATGTTGACAATGACCTATCAGCTTCATTCTTCTTCCTGCTATCTTGTTTCCAACCAGTGGCAGCTCCCCATACAGTTCTTTGTTGAGTGCGTCCATGTTTCATTCAAGGAGCACTCCATTCTAGATGTTATTGTCCGGCTTTCACATCCATACAGGAGGATGCCTGGAAGAGTTTTATCTTGAGGCTTCTGGATATATTGGATTCCCACATGTTGCACATCTTATTCGGAGCCCTCCAAGCTGGTCCTTTCCTTATCTCAATGCCCCTCTAAATGTT
Organism: Pholidichthys leucotaenia; assembly: GCA_020510985.1. NCBI lineage: Eukaryota > Metazoa > Chordata > Actinopteri > Cichliformes > Pholidichthyidae > Pholidichthys > Pholidichthys leucotaenia. The sequence continues at coordinate 212,438,952 of CM035846.1, read as the reverse complement.
ATTTATCCATGAGCTGAGGTATCTGAGGTTTTCCCTCATCTCAAGTTCACTTCCTTCTGGCGTTTTCAGTCTTTGTGGATCTTGGATGTTATACATCAGAACTTTAGTTTTCCTAGCATTTATTCTTAGTCCAACTTTACTGCACTCAGCTTGGATGGTTGGAGCATCTCTTGACACCTAAAAGTGAGATGTCATCTGCGTAGTCAAGGTCTGTCAAAACAACCTTAGGGTGACTGGAGGAGCACCTAGCGTGGATGGTAAAACCCAGTCTCCTCTCTCTTCTTCAGTGCTCTTCTTAATACGACACCCAGCACAATGACGAAAAGGAATGGAGCAAGTGTGTCGCCCTCATGACCCCAGCAGTAATGTCAAAGCATTCAGTCTCCCCTTCTGGGGTAAAGGTCTTGAGATCATACAAAAAATGTGTTTTATAGGTCATTCAGTTTGGAGCAAGTGTGGGGGGCTGATGACATCGACACTGGAAATAAAAATCTTATATCTCAAAAACTGTAAAAGCACAAATGAAGATTTCAAGTGCACAAATGATGCACAAATGATTGAGGCTGTTTTTCCTCCTAGTTTTTAGGGCAAAAGTTCTTATGTGCTGCTGCTGCAATCAGACAACCATAATGGATTCTGTTTTTACTGGAATAGTAAATTAGAGAAAAAAGAAGAAAAGCACAAGAGTGTGTGGGTTCATGAACTTATTCAGGGCATCCTCCTCTTTGCTTAAGTGTATGCAAAACTGAACCAGTCGGGCTTGCAAATAATTAATAATAATATCCTAATAATAATAACAATAATTTAAACTGGTATGGATAGAGCTGTTACAGAGGAATGCTGCATACATCCAGTCATTTCTCCTCCTCCTCCTCCTGTGCACTCTGCATCCTGTCTGAAAGCAGGCCAGAGGTACGTAGAGCTCAGCCTGTAGAGCAGATAAACGTGATGGCTGGATGTCTTCTGATTGGTCAGTGTTTTTATCGTTCATAAAATCGCTCTGAAAGTGATCCTAACGATACTGTCTGCCACTTTCGTTATGGTTATCACTGTAGTGTGGACTCTGCCATTGACTTGACTTAGAGCGATTTCTAAAACTATAATTTTATAGTTATTGTTATCTTTATTTTGCTTGGTGTGGATGGCCCTTCAGATTTATATTTTGGACATTTTCTTTGCACCAATCTTATTCCACTGAATTTTTTTTATTTATTCTCAAAACTGACCAGTCTAAAATAAAACCTTTAGCACTATTTTTCTGCCATTATCAGGTCTGGAATGTCCCATAAATTCAGTTCACAGATATCTTTTCCTGGACTTCCTGGGGGAATAAATACACCAAATAAAGGTGCTTTTTTAATTTAAATGCCTTAATCTCTCTGTTTACATACTAAGGCCAAAGATTACACAAAAAAATAATAGTTTGGGAAAATAATGTGAGGCTCTTTAAGAAAAGATGCTATAAACATGAAAGTTTGCAGTTTTTAAGGTCTTAAACAGTTTCGGCATAAATGTTCTTAAACGTGGTGAACCAAAAAGAATGTTAGCGACAAGCGTTACAACTGTTTGCAAATACAATTATTTTGCAAATGTTTGCAACTGTTTGTGGGAAAATACAATTACAATTTTTTTTAACATGTTCAAATTTTTTTGCGACAAGAAAAACCATTTGGAACCTTAACAACTGTTTATAAACTGTTGTGCAACCTTTACGAACTCTGACAAAACCTCAACAACCGCATTATTTGTAAATGTTTCTCAGTATTTGCCACTCCGTGAGATACGGGATTAACTATGAGATACGGGATTAACAGTGCCGGTGCATGGCAGCTCCACCACCGTCGGTGTGTGAATGTGTGTGCGTGAATGGGTGGATGGCAGGATCTGTGAAACGCTTTGGTCATCCAGAGATGAGTAAAATGCGCTACATAAGTGAACACCATTGACCATTTACCAACTATCTCCACCAAGAAGATTATGTTTTCGCCTGTTTGTGTGCGTTTGTTAGCAGCAAAACGCAAAAAGTTATTTACAGATTTTGATGTAATTTTATGGAGAGGTTAGAAATGCACTAAGAAACAACCGATTTGATTTTTGAAGTGATTTGAATCACCAGATTCCACATTTCCTAAATGGGGAATGAAAGCAGTCACTTACTGGATGTTTGAAAGGTCACAGGCAAAGGGCACTGTCTGGTGATGGCTATCAGGCTGCCTTGGCAGAGACCTGTGCACTCCAAGTGTTTTCTAATTTTCTACTAAAATGGTAAATGGCATTCACTTATATAGCGCTTTTTACTTATCTCTGGATGATCAAAGTGCTTTACAGATCCTGCTATCCACTTATTCACACACTGACGGCCGCGGAGCCGCCATGCACCGGCACTGGCCTGACCCACCAGGAGCAACTGAGGGTTCAGTGTCTTGCTCAAGGCACTTCGACATGCAGACTGCAGACAGGGCGGGAGTCGAACCACTGACTCTCCGATTAGTAGTCGGCCACACTACACCTACGCCACAGCCGCCCCCACCTGTGCCCCACCTACACCTACGCCACAGCCGCTTTACTACACTATTCCTGATTCTCACCCTCTCCATCTTGCGGTGGAGCTCCCTCATGCTGCTGTCCCACTCCTGTCGCTCCTGTTCGAAGCGCTCCAGGAGCTCGGTCCTCTCGCGGTTCCACCTGTTCTCTCCGTGCTGCAGCTTCCAGCGGAGGTCCAGTGATGCATTGTGGCTCTCGGCCAACAGGCGCCGGTGCTCCTCGCGCTCCTGCTTCAAGGCACGCCCTGGGTCTGCAGGTGGCTCTTCTTCACCTCCTTGAGCTTCACCTTGCGCCTCCTCCTCCAGCTGGTTGAAGACAGAGGTGAGAGGTGGGCGAGATATTACTAAGATGTGTGAGCTGTCCTACAAAGATGTGATGAATAAATACAAAAAAGTAGTATTGCCTTTTGTATTATTTGTATTTATTTTATTGACAAGAAGGTAAACACTTCATAGACTTGCTATTTAAAGCCAAACAATGTAAAATGACTAATATTTAAATTTGAAGCACAAGTGAAGTTTTACAAAGAAGAAAATAAGGTTTGAATTAATGCTTTCAAAGAGTTTAAGATGTGGAAACTTATTTTAAAAAAGGTTTGCCAAACTGTGAAAGGTCTTGTCTTATTGTTTTATCAAAACAATGTCAAAACTTTAATCTTTGTTTTAGTTCACTTTTCTTTATTTAAATCAAGTTTTCAGTTCAATAAATTCAAAACATAAATGCCCTCACCCAGGGACAGAATGATAAATGTCAACCAGACTAGAGAAATGACTGACACGCTGTAGACAGAATCAAACACTTGTTCTCACGTGACAAAGGATCAGCAACGATCCAACAATCAACACTTCACTGATCAGTGTAATTTAGCAAATGCTGACAAATCACAAGCAAGACTGTTTTACTGAAAATTATGTCAGCAAAGGAAATTAGAGGGCCAAACTAATTTATAAGAGAAAGCTGATTCACAGAATTGATGATGTGGAGACAAATTTGGACAAAACTGATAAAAAGTCTTAAAAATGGTACTTCTCAGATGATTAGTTCATTATTTTTTTAAGACAGATTCGACATTAAATGTGTTCTTTAGCATCTTAAAGAAGCACTGCAGTGGATATAAATCCCCTTACACTGTCTAAAATGGTATCGTATGCCCTTTAAAAAAACTTTCATTGTCTCATTGTGAAAATTTTTGCCCTTTTAGGAGTGTATTTATGTCACTGGTATTTATATTGTGTTGTACAGGAGAGAGTTCACTCCCAAAAATGTCAAACCTCTCCTTTAACAACCTGCACGACTGTTGCGACAGAAAGGATGGTAACTGGACATTAATGAGGCAAAAATATTCAAGTCAATGATGAGCAAATAAAAAAATGCAATTCTCAAACATAAGTAGTGAAATAATGAGAGTGTTTCAGAAGGTACCGGTAGTTGTTCTGCAGCAGAAACACACAAACTGAGCAAAACAGACACCCCACAGAAATCCTTAAAGCTGCAGAACAAGAGAGGAGCCACTTTGGAAGCTTTGTAATCTTCAGAGAGACTCCGATCCAAAACATAATGGAACAAACCAGAGTCTGCACTGCTGGAGTCAAGGCTGTCATCAAAAATGAGCCGATTTATAAATGCTGCTCTGTTATATGCTACAGAATGTACAGCAAGGATGACAAATAGATTAATGGCTGACTGAAAGTTAATAACCAAGTTTTAATATAGCATACAATAGGAGTGAAAACCAGAATGTGAAATATGAAGCATCAAAAGTAACAACCTTAAATATGCAGTATAGACAGAAATTTAGAGTTCAACTCTGGACCACTGAGCCATGTAATGACCACGAATAAGAGGAATATTTCTAAGTCTTAATCAGAGCAAAGCAGGTAAACTGAGAAAACGAAGTGCAATAGTTCTGAGAGCGGCCTCTGCTCTGTGGAAGGACTGAACCATGTAAGAGCCTTACAGCCGAAAAGCCCAAGAGTTAGAAAGATAATCTTCCTCCTATAACCCAAACCTCTTAATTGGTTCCCAAAGCTGCAGCTTCCTTTTTATCAGATGAAGCAGAAAAGAGAAGCCGCTCTTGGAACTGTGGGTTTCACACAATGATCCAAACACAACATTTTGAGCATCCAGAAACTGTTTGTAAGGTTACTTTTAGAAAGGACAATTACATTTTTTTCTTATTTCAATTTGTCACATTTGGTAATAACAGTAAAGCTATATTTGACTTGATTTTTCACTTCTGTTTTTGGTCCCCAACATGTCCTGAGAAAAAGATCTGTCTCATTACCTGTCAAATGTTCTTTGCCCTATCTTCACCAGCTGGCCCTAAGTGGGTCATTTACTGGGAGGTAAAGTTGTCAGCTGCTTTAAAACCCACTTAAAATAAAAACGTCCCTCTCTGATGGCTGCCCAAGGATGAATCAGTGACAGTTGGCGATGGACGCTGCCAAACTTTACATCCCTAAATGAGAAAAGGCTCAAAGAGAAATGTGGACTGCTCAAACTTGCACTGGGAGATGATATTTCCTCATAAACGATGTATGTTGGATGAATGTTGTTACAAATCTAAAGTGTTGTGGATGTAATAATGCTCAGTAACACCTGTGTTTCTATCATCTCAGAGTCAGCGGGTTGTTTGTTTCCTGCTGATGTTCAGACGGACCACAACAGCTCTCAGTTAACACACCATTGCTTTGTACAGGTGTGAAACATCAGTGGGCTCATGAGTCAATTCACTCATCACTCTATATACAATTCAAAAAATCTCTGTCTGTCTGTCTGTCTGTCTGTCTGTCTGTCACAATCATAGGACTCGCTAAAAGACCATAGGACTCGATATGACATCATCAAAGATCAAAGGCAGGCATCACAATCATAGGACTCGCTATGACATCATCAAAGATCAAAGGACTCGCTATGACATCATCAAAGATCAATTTCCTATATTACAGATGACAAACTTTTCAACAATTATATTTATCTATTTATTTGGTGCTTATGTTCTTTGATGTGGTAATGCATTGCAGTGTGCATTATTCCAGCTTAGAATAACACGACTTCCTTCTCGTCCGATGTTATCACATAAAATGCTGTTGTTATCAGTTAATATTTTAGCTGCTAGCATGGCTACTTCAAACTTTACTCATGGCAACATTTAATGATTCTGTTTTTGTTATGACACAGGTGTAAGGGTTTGGACATGGCTGTGCTCATGTCCCCACATTGTGCTCATATTTGTTTTTCTATGATCTTCGGGACATGAGTTCAGCCCATGTCCTCACCCTTCGTTTATTCTGTTTCTCTGTGTTTTACTTTTATCCCTGCCATGGCCTTAGTTCTGTTAATCATCAGGTTTTCAGTCTGTTATCATGTCTCTAATTATGATCCATAGTTTTGATTTCTGCCTTGCGCTAATGTTAATTATTATCCTTATTATCTTGGTTCCAGTGTTTATTGTCTGTCTGTACAGCCCCGTCCATCCTGTGCTTCATACCAGTTGTCTCTGTTTCCCCGTGCGTTTTGGATTTGCCCTGATTAGTCTCCCTGCCTGTTTTGTGCTGTTTTGATTGCTCCCTTGTGTATTTAATTCCTGTTCTGCCTTTGTTCTGTTCAGGTTCTTTGCATTGTCCTCTGCATTGTCTTTTGCTTTGTCTTTGCATTGTCTTGTGTATAGTCTTGTGTCAGTTGTGTGTGATTACACGCTTCAGTCTCAGCCCTAGTCCTGCCGTGTATCCTAGTCTGTGTTTTGCCTGTCTGTCTGTTTATTTTTATTTCAGCCCACGAGGTATCATTATTTTGTTTTTGTCAAATAAATCTAAAACTTGGGAGTCCTGCGTTTGGGTCCTGTCTAACACCACACCTTGACAATAAGTCTCTGTAAGAGACATGTCCATTAATAAGAGCAACAAGTTACAAGGAAATTATTAATTTAGACATTAATCACACTGTTGGTTGCTTGCTGATCAATCTGTTAGCATACTTGTTAGCCTTAATAACCGGATTAAAGTGCTTCATTGCGAGTTTTAACTGTGAAACTGGTGATGCCTGCTGTCATCAAAATAAGTCATATGTTCATTGTATTGTGACACTGGCATTTAGAATTTAGATATTTAAAATGTAGCACCATTTGTTACCTTAAGGGTCATTGACTGCACTTTTTTTTCTACATTTTAACAGCTCACATATGTCTTAATGAAATGTTTGTGACACATTTTGTTCAAATTTAAAAAAAAAAAAAATTACTGCAGCAAATTTTTTTTTCTTTCTTTTTTTTTTTTTTTTTAAATTTTCCAGCCTTTCTGTTTGAGTGTATACTGTATACCTTTAATCTTAAGCTTGGATTCAACTCCGCCCTCCCCCTTACATCACAATTGCTAACACTGACTGACTGGCTAGCTCCTAGCCTTTAGCTTGGAAGTATCTTGAGCCGAATACGGGTCAGGTCGCCTCAGGATCTTTCATTCCACGGGTGGAGAATTTCTGTAAAACTCCTTATATTTGTTGGTGACAGAGAAAAGCCTTTTAAATGGTTTTGTGGGGTTCCTTCACTTGTGCCGTTGGAGATTCCGGAGCCAACTACATCAGGGCCGACTTGACTTGTTACACCTGAGCCAACTAAGGTTTGTCTTAAAGTGACACTCTGCCAAAAATCAAGTTTTTTTTTCTTGTTAACATGTCTGTAACATGTTTTTATGACTTACAAGACATAATAATAATGGTTTGCATTTTATATAGCGCCTTTCAAGAGACCCAAAGCGCTTTACAATGAAAATCCATTATTCATTCACTCCACAGACAGACAATGGTAGCAGTAAGCTACTACTGTAGCCACAGCTGCCTGGGGCAGACTAACATATCAAGAGCGAAATTACTCAAATGCCTCATATCCCTGTTTTTTTGCTGTGAGGTTTCACTTAAGCCCTGCCCCTGCAAAAATGCAAGTTGAGACGGAACATTTTTGGTGACATCATTATTCATAGTGCTGGCATGTGGGTAGTGTTGAGCCAATCAGGACTCTCTGGTCTAACTGAGTTATCCTCCAGGCTAGTTAGCATTTTTTAACAAACTGCTTTGAAACTTTGACCCAAATTAAGATGGGTTTTACCATTAAACTGCTTTTAAGGACCAATGCAGTTTAAATCATTATCCTGGGTCACCAAGCATACAACTGGGCATGTCCTTCAACTGGTAAGTCTTTTTATCACAGGATTTATTCCAATAATAACAGTGCTAGCCACTATTAGCCTTGTGGTATGTGGTTGGGCCTAGTAATCACTGATTCTGGCGTTTGAAAGATTTTGACATGAAGCTGTAAGACAATGAAAGGGTTTTTTTGTAGAAAAATGGCATAAAATACCATTTTAGATAATGTAGATTTGTTTTTTGTAAGGGACTTATACCCACCAAAGTGCGTCTTTAAAGAATGAATGAAACAATGCATCACTGGTTGACAGGGGTGTGTGGTTTCAGTGGTCGATATGACTGATCCCTGGAGTACAATAAGTACTGAAACATTTGCGAATGAGTGGCTAAACAGCTAGCTTCAAGGTGGCTAGCTGTTTAAATAATGTCTAAGAATGATGTACTGTATATGATCAAGTGTTGGTTGATGAGCAAGGATTCCAGTGGGGATGAATAGAATTTACAGAAAATAGCAAACTGGCTGGATCAGCAATTAACGCTAGGCAGGCTGCTGGTCACGTGACTGCCTAGCCAAGTTAATGCTAACAGAGTTCAATGTAGCATCACAGCGAAAATATAACAAAATAAGCCAGAATGGCAAGAGAAACATTATCGACTGTGGACTAGTGAACAAGGTGGAAACAGTGATGTCTATTAGGCTGACTGAAATCTAAAGAGGGGTGGCTCTGGTGCAGGTGTAGCGTGGCGGACTACTAATCGGAGGGTCAGTGGTTCGATTCCCGCTCTGTCTGCAGTCTGCCTGTCAAAGTGTCCTTGAGCAAGACATTGTGTCCCCAGTTGCTCCTGGTGGGTCAGGCCAGCGTCTTGCACGGCAGCTCTGTCGCCATCAGCGTGTGAACATGTGTGTGAATGGGTGAACAGCAGGATCTGTAAAGCGCTTTGGTCATCCAGAGATGAGTAGAAAAGCACTATACAAGTAAATGCCATTTACCATTTAAAGAAAATAATAATAATATAAACCATGCTTGGTAAGCTAACTTGTTTGCTTACTGTTGTCCACATGATTGACAGCTAGGCTGGCCAATAATAGAGCAACGGGAAGGTATCAAGGATGTGCTGGGTTGGGTTTACTATTTAAGTAACATCCTGTGGAAAATTTGGAACAGTCAGTATTTCTTTTTGGAGTGAAAAATGACATTAAGGCTTTTGTTTTGATATTTTTTGACAATCATGTGACCAATAGATGCCTGTCAGAAGGTTAAAACCAACAAAAACACAATTTTTCAGTTAGTGACCCCTTTAGCACTCGTTGGTAACTGTGCTGCTTCTGTGTTTTGGCTACACTGATGGGCAATAACTTATGACCAATGAGTGCTGTGGGTGGTTTACTGCTATGCTGCTCACACTCCCACAGAGGGAACTGGGATTAATCACAACAGGAAAAATCAACATAAAATTAGACTGCCACAATGTCCGATTACTAATGTTTAGCATCGTTACAGAAGCCTGCGTCGAGATGCATCTTAGAATCGAGAAATTTATACACTTCTACTGGTCTGCATATAGTGGCAGCACTATCAGAGGAGGTAAATGGAAAAAAAAGACTGGGGAGCAGCAATATCTCTAGTTTATATTTCAAACACCATTCAGTATGTAGTTCTTACAATCAAGGATGGAATAAATACAACTATGATAAACTCAGTAGTTGTTTTGGCATCTAAAAAAAAAATTCAGCTTCATAAATGTGGTGCTGTATCTGGTCGTTATTTAACCTCCTCTGATCTTTTAAATGATTTCTGTTTTTAATGGTTTGGTCTGCACACATTCTTTTTTCCCTGGCCATCAGGGCAGCATTGTTGAACTATATGGACAGTTTTACATACATGCTTCTCGGATAACACAGGTCCGCCTTCATAAAACAATGCCAGCAGAGAAAAAGACAAGAAAAAGTGCCAAATGTACAGTTCTATGACAAATACCAGAGAGCTGTCTTCAGTTCAGTAAGAAAATGGTCGGAGGCACACTGAATTACACTGAATATTTTTATCATGTTTATAGTCAGCTTCATGTGTGCCTGTGTTTGTGTTCATGTTGAATGTAATTGTGGCTTGTAAATATGGATGTCACCAAACTGCAAAACAAATCTACCTACGGGTACAAATAAAGTAACCTGAACCTGAACCTGAACCTGAACCTGTTCCACAGTACCAAACATGTGATTCATTTTTATCCTCTTGGAAGCTGTTCTTCCTTTTTTAATTTCGCAGTGAAGGTGTGATTATGAACCGAATTCTGTCCATTTGTTTGTCAGATGTGACATGAATTAAGAGACTATTGCACTTTTGAAATTTTAAATACTGTCCAAGAAGGGCAACTCAACAGGTTAAAAAGTAAATATTTTTGTTTTACTGCTTTGCCCTGACTGAGATTTCATGCATGGAAGAGGCAACATGTTTACTGTCATCTCGCTGCTTCCTAAAAACACCACTAATTTATTACACCAGATTGTGTCCTGTCCCTTTAAAGGTTGGCGCTGAGATGCCATCTGTACCTGAGCGACCTGGCACTTCATCTCTGCCCACTTGACCTCCCAGGCGGCTTTGTCATTGGCGTAGGATTGCTGCAGTTGGCATCGCCGTGCCTCCTCCTCCCGCAGCTCCTCTCGAAACTCCTCCAGCAGAGTCCGCAGGGCATGCAGCACGCGACGGTTCTCACCAAACTGCACACACAAGAGTCAGACAAAACAACCATCAAAAACACACACACGCACCACAAATGCGAGGCAACACACTCAGGCACACGAGTGCACAGTGAGTTTGCTGCTTATCTTGAAAATTCTGATGGACCTGTCTCTGGGTTTTATCTTCGTTTCTCTTAAAGGCACTTACCTCATGAACCTGCCTTATAAATCAGTTTAACTGGGACGTCTCCATCCTGCTTCCTATCTTGTCTCCTGCTCTGCTTTGGTGCTCCTGTCCCCTTCTTGACGTCAGCCAGGAAAATATTAAAACATATACATCCATCCTTTATGCTAATCTAAAATCATACCTGCAAAGATTATTGATAGATCCTTAAACATTCAGAAATTATCAATTCTTTTGGAACATGGGAATATTGTGCCAAGCTCTGTATAAGAAAAACTTCTGTGATCCGGGATCTCCGTTTGAATGTACATAAGGCCTTCAGCTGAAAGAGTAGCAGCCTCAAGCTGAGCAAGAGAGAAGAGCAGAGCGACTTTCCTCTTATGTGTGCTGAGCTTTTGGCCTGTAATGGTCCTCCTGCTGCAGGGAGTCTTCAGGTCTTGGCAGGAGGCGGTGAAGCACCAAGGGGTCTGTGACCACCTGGAGGTGTCACTACAGAGCCCCCACCGCTATAAGACTTGTCTTCTAAAACGAAATGCTCAGGTGCTAAAAGGCCAGAGGCCAGATGTAAAACCTCCAAGTGCAACTGGCATGAATTAAATTCAACTGCCATAACTTCAGATTTTGAAAGTATTATTTACTACATATTTTAGTGTTTTTCAACCAGGATTCCCTGGAACATTCACGTATCTGTGGAAAATTGTCTAATTTCACTTCTTACTTGGTCCCCCAAATTTGCAAAAAATTTGTCATTGTGCATGGGTTCTGTAGGCACCCACACACCCATGTATGGGTTTGCAATATTTCTGCAATTTTTTTGGACCAATTAACAAACCAGCGAATCTTGGTTGAAAAGCAGTGGAATATTCAACTGTAGTAATTATGATTAATGCAGTAGCCTAGTTGTGAATAACAGCAGTGCACACAAGTACACTGATGCTGGGTCTATTATGTTTAAAATAGAGATAATATCCAACCACCAGCTTTTTACCTGCAATATATTCAGTTTTATTTTATTTGATATGGACAAACTAGATACTTTGCTTAAGTGCTTTAGCTTATTTACTTAATCCTCGCCTGGCCACTTATGTGATCACTGCGGCCAATCATCTGAAGGCAGGGCGATCTTGGGCTAGGGCAACGAGGTCACTGGAAGAAGCATTTTACCAGTACATGCTAATTCACAATACTAGTCCATAAGAGGCTTTTGGAAGAAGATTACAAAGAAAATGTAAAACAAAGAAAATGTTAAAGATAAACAGAGGATTAAGGTGTTAAGATCTGAAAAATACAAAAAAGCAGTTATATATGTATGTGTATTACTGTATATATCCATAGCAAAAAAAAATTAATATGAAATAACAAATTCAATATTTGAACTTGAATTAGTTACACTTTTATTTATTATTTTTTCTAGAATAATTTTCAGGTTCTTAATTAAGCAAAACTTAAAATATTGTCCTGAACATCAAAAAAAAGATCAGTAACTTCAGTGAGCACCTTCATGGGAGAAATTTAAAAATTACATCCAAGGTGACACAAAAGATACTATGAGTAAAAATAATGTATCTGATGCATCAGCGTCTTTGTTTTTATTTCTGTCTTTGAGCTAAGACCACGGTCTGCAACCTGTGGCTCCAAAGCCACATGTGGCTCTTTTGCTTATACCCAGTAACTCCCCCTGGCTTTGACAAAAATAAATTGACGTCACATTTTTATTGTAAGTAAGTTAATACAATACATAGTTACATATTTATGCAAAAAAGAAGCGATGCACATTTATGGAAGAAAAGCTGCATATTAAGGACAAAAAAACTCACCTGTTGCTAATAATATTAATAATATCATATACAGTATATCTACACTATACTGTACTTATACCTCAACTGTTTTAGCTTCATTTTAAGGCTCAAATGCATTCTGTGGCTCCATGCACACATACATTGCTCAAAATAACTCTTTCTGCATTAGAATTTCCCAACCAAAGATCTAGATGAAAATTTGTGTTCCTGTGATTGACTGAGATGCCTCCTCAGAAACTCCCCCCACCTTGGCTCTCTGTATTTATACTACAACACCACAACAGCAGTGTCACCTTTGGCTCAAAAATAAAACAAAGAAGGGAAAAGGCACAATACCAAACATATGAACTCAAATCACAACTCAAAAAAACAATGAGCAATAGCAAAGTGGCTATTTGTATTTATTTAGGAAGTTTAATAGTTATGGTGTATTTACAAGTGTGAGGCAGATAGAAAACCATAAATTAGATTTTTTTTCAATGAGAGAATGATGAAAAATTCTGCCAACACTGGGCACATGGCTTTTTATTTAGGCTCAACACACACACAGTTACAGTGCACTCTACATACACACTGTGATTTTAAGAAAGCCCCATTATCTGGGTAAAAGATGAAGTTTGTGGTGAGAACAGAAGAAAGCAGGGATTCATAAAACGGCTTTTAGAGGCTGCCTTCAGGGTTGAGGCCAACGTAGGGGAATTAAAACCTCACAATAAGGAATAGTGGAGCAGATGGAGCATCCCACCCACCAAAACACCACTGAAGGTCTGACTCAAACTCCTCTACCAAAGCTTCTGACGTCGATACTTCAAGGTGATTTAATAGCTGTGAAGTCAGCTGTTGTCACAGGGTAACAGTTTCCTGTAGTGTGTATCTTAATGCACTGAGGAGAGTGATCAAATTCACAGCCACTGCACTGAAAATATCTCATCTGGTGAAGTTAGGATATATATACAGAACTGAGCAAAAGCCATTGGGCATACCAGTGGGAAGAATCAGGATTTCTCCTTCACACATCGATTCAGTCTTCACTGAAAATGCCAACTGATGTTTTTAAAGCTTAAAATACTATTATCTCATCCTGACTGCAGGAATTATCAGTCTGCAGCAGAAGTTATGCATGTAAATGCTTACAATAGCAAGTCAGCAGTTTCTCCTCCTACTAGGTACTATATTACTTAGTAGTACTGACAAACAGCTCTGAGAATAAAGTCGGATCACAATAAAAAAAAAACCTTTTTATGATGTTTTGGGGAAAATCAAAACAAGACAAAGTAGAACACTTACAGCTGCTTAATAATGCATCCAACTTAAAATGCTTATCTATGTTTTCTACTCTGACAGAAGGGTCATCTGAGATACTGAAACACCTTTTCTCAACTAGAAAGCATCTGAAGAGTGCAAACCTTCACCGAGGCAGCTTTCCCACTCCTATTTTAATCACTCCTACTAGCATGTTAGCTGTCTTCAGACAGCGCCTCCTGCTGGTAAACATCAAAATGTCCAACAAGACACTGTATTCAAATAAAAACCTGCATTTGAAACTAAAAATGAATTCTGCAAGCCGATAGTGATTCAGATCATCCCAAAATTACTTCAAACTTCATCAATAAGTTTTTGACTTATGCTGTTAAAACATAATACACAATACAATCATCACCCTGGCGGAATCATCACCCTGGTGGAAACTCAAACTGAAACCTTTTTGCATTCTTGAAGTGGAAATGAGTTTGCATGTTTTTATTGCCTTGATAACATACACACCAGGTCACACAGAGTTCAGGAAGGAGCTGATACAGGTTCTGGGTGGTAGGGAAGAATTACCAGATGACTGGGAAAGTACAGTAAAAGTATTGAGGGAAATGGGTAGAAAGGTATGTGGTGTATCCAGTGGACAAAGGAAGGAAGACAACAAGGCTTGGTGGTGGAATGAGGAGGTACAGGAAAGTATTCAAAGGAAGAGGTTAGCAAAGAAAAAGTGGGATAATGAGGGAGATGAAGAAAGTAGACAGGAGTATTTGGAATCTAGGCGCATGGCAAACAGAGAGGTGGCAAATACAAAGGAAAAGGCATATATATACATATTGATACTATGACAATGTCTCATACTACATATATAGTGAGGTGTATGAGGCTAAACACTAAGGAAGGAGAAAAGGAGTTGTATCGACTGGCTAGACAGAGAGATCAAGCTGGAAAAGATGTGCAGCAGGTTAGGCTGATTAAGGACAGAAATGGTAATGTGCTGGCAAATGACGAGAGTGTGCTGAGAAGGTGGAAGGAGTACTCTGAAGAGCTGATGAATAAAGGAAATGAGAGAGAGAGCGGAGGATGGATGAAGGAAAGATGGTGAACAAGGAAGTCCCGAGGATTAGCAAGGCATAAGTGAGGGCAGCTTTGAAGAGGATGAAGAATGGAAAGACGGCTGGTCCAGGTGACATACCTGTGGAGGTATGGAGATGTTTAGGAGAGATGACAGTGGACTTTTTAACCAGAGTGTTTAACATAATCTTGGAAAGTGAGAGGATGCCTGAGGAGTGGAGAAGAAGTGTTTTGGAACCAATTTTCAAGAACAAAGGTGATGCTCAGAGTTGTTGTAACTACAGAGACATAAAGTTGATCAGCCACACTACGAAGATATGGGAAAGAGTTGTTGAAGCAAGGTTAAAAGGACAGGTGACAATCAGTGAGCAGCAGTATGGTTTCATGCCAAGAAAGAGTACTACAGATGCAATGTTTGCTCGAAGAGTGTTGATGAAGAAGTATAGAGAAGGTCAAAAGGAGTTGCACTGTGTCTTTGTCAAAGTCAAAAGTCACAGTGCCTTTATTGTCATTCCATTGCTAATAAACAATGCAACGAAATTGAGATACTGCTCCATAAAAACAAACTATCACACTCACAGTTCACTCATGCATTTAACATTCTTATAATTACAACAATAAATAATGCTTGAAATAATATTACCTAAAAGTTGAATACAATATGTACATAGCAATAATGAAAACATACTGAGCGATAAATATATAAGACCAGCTTATACACACAGGGTTATTGCCACAAAATAACCTAAAATAACATAAAACAATATCAGCAGTCTGTACGTGTTACATAAATCCGTTCAAAATATGTACTGCTGCTGGGAAAAAACTATGATTAAACCTGGTAGTCCGGGTTTTATGGGATCTGTACCGCTTTCCTGAGGGGAGCAAGTGAAAGAAATCATGGCCTGGATGAGTGCAGTCTTAAATGATGGCAGTAGCTCTGTTGAGGTACCGAGACCTGGAAATCTCTTCCAGAGAAGGGAGAAAACAGCCAGTGATTTTTTGCGCAATCTCGATCACTCTCTGGAAGGCTTTGCGGTCTGCGGCTGAACAGCCCTCATACCAAACCGTGATGCCATATGACAAAATGCTCTCAATAGCAGAGCGATAAAATAAAACCAGCAACTGTGCATTCAGGCCATTCTTCTTGAGGAGCTTCAGAAAGTGTAGATGTTATTGAGCCTTTTTTATCGTAGCTATGGTGTTAACTGCCCAGGTAAGGTTGTGAGAAATATGAACACCCAGAAACTTAAAAGCCTCGACCCTCTCCACACACTCCTTGCCTATATATAGAGGAGGCAGCTCACTGCTATGCTTCCTAAAATCAATTATGAGTTCTTTTGTTTTTTTTGTATTCAATAGTAGATTATTATCTGAGCACCATCTCACCAGTTTCTGGACCTCATCTCTGTATGCGGACTCATCTCCTCCTGATATGAGCCCCACTACTGTTGTGTCATCTGCAAACTTCACTATAATGTTTGTGGGATGAACAGGTATGCAGTCATAGGTGTACAATGAATATAAAGTGGGGCTCAACACACAGCCCTGTGGCGAGCCTGTGTTAAGCATGACTGTAGAGGGGGAATGGGGTCCGAGTCTAACAGTCTGTGTTCTGTTTGTTAGGAAGTCCTTAATCCAGCTGCAAGTGTGAGTAGGCAGACCAAACTGAAGCAATTTGGTGATGAGAATGTTGGGAATAATTGTATTACATGCCGAGCTATAGTCCACAAACAACATTCTTACATAGCTCCCCTTGTCTTCTAAATGGCTGAATGCCGAGTGGAGAGCTACAGCAATAGCATCTTCAGTGGATCTGATCCGCCTGTAGGTAAACTGGTACCGATCAAAGTCTGGGGGGAGACTAGGCAAAAGATGTTTCAATACCATTTTCTCAAAGCACTTCATAACAATGGGTGTTGATGCTACTGGTCGATAGTCATTCAGACTGCTAATAATATGTTTTTTAGGCACAGGAATAATGACTGCAGATTTTAAACACTGTGGAACAACGGCTGCCTTGAGAGACGAGTTAAAAATGTCAGTCAAAACAGAGCATAGCTGATCTGCACATGCTCTGAGCACCTTTCCTGGCACTCCATCGGGACCAGTAGCCTTTCTCGGGTGAACTGCTCTCAGTGTCTGTCTCACCTCATGATCCTGCAGGGTAAGCACATCAGAGCTGGTATTCAATAACGTCAGTGGGTCCGGGCGAGGTGTATTTGCCTCAAACCGTGCGAAAAAGCAGTTCAATTCTTTTGCCAGTGAGGCGCTGATGTCACTGGAAATGATGCTGCTGCCCTTGTAGTTTGTGATATGGTGAAAGCCCTGCCATACTCGTCTCGAATCATTATCAGAAAAATGGTCCTCGACTTTCTTCTTATAGGTCTGTTTAGCCTCCTTAGTGCCTTTCTTCAGATTAGCCCGGGCGGAGCTATACAGATCTGTATCCCCTGACCTGAAGGCTGTATCCCGGGCTCTGAGGACTGCCTGGACTTCTTTTGTCATCCAAGGCTTCTGGTTAGGAAAAACCCTGATGTGCTTTTCCACAGTCACCTGGTTGAAACAGTAGGTGATGTAGTGTAATACAGTCTGTATGTACATTTCCAGATCCTCATTCTTGAATAAATCCCATAGAGTGTTTGAAAAACAGTCCTGAAGCTGAGAAAGAGCTCCCTCAGGCCATGTTGTGATGTTCTTTATAGTAGGTTGAGCAGTTCTCCTGAGGGGGGTGTATGCTGGGATGAGGAGCAATGATAGATGGTCTGACAGGCCAAGATGTGGACACGGCACAGCTCTGTAAGCATGCTTCAGGTTCGAATACACCCGATCAAGACAATTCTTTCCCCTAGTGGCACATTTCACATACTGTGTGAAATTAGGCAGCACAGTTTTCAAGCATGCTTGATTAAAATCCCCAGCTATGATGTGAACACCCTCGGGATAGGCCTGCTGCTGTTTATTTATTACACTGTACAAATGACTACGGGCCACTTTAGTATTTGCATCAGGAGAAATATAGACCGCTGTTATAATAACCACGGTCAGCTCTCTTGGAAGATAAAAAGGCCGACATAAAACTGACATTGTCTCTAGGTCAGGAGAACAGTAAGTGTTAATAATACGACTGTGGTTAGTCCAAGTGTTGTGAAGAAAAATGCAGAGACCGCCCCCTCTCTTTTTACCGGATTCCGCTGTTCGGTCCATACGGTGAAGTGTGCGCCCTCGTAGCTGCACTGCAGCATTGGTGATCAGCGGGCGGAGCCAGCTTTCCGTTAACAACAGCACACTGCAGTCTCTCACAGTTTTACTAGTTGCCAGCTGTAGCTCTAGATCATCCATCTTGTGGACGATGCTTCTGGTGTTGGACAGAAAAAATGCTGGGTAGCGGAGGTCTATGCAGCTGTCTCTTTAGCCTTGCTAGCAGGCCCGACCGGCATCCCCACTTTTCTTTCTCTCCCTCCTCCGTCTGCGTCGCTTCCCAGGACCGACAACAATCCATGGTGATCCTGCTGGTCTACAGATAGCCTCTGGTATGTTTTGTGTGTTCTCAAAAACTGCTGTAACAGCAGACTTTTGTTGAAGTCCAATATTTATCAGCTCAGTCTAATATTTATCAGCTCAGTACGACTGTACACAAATCCAGCTTCACATGGTCCAATATCCAGAAATAGCATACATACAAACAAAAATAGGGAGCAAAGAGCCGCTGCGCAGACGCGTGCCGCCATCTTGCCAACTTCCATTTTGTGGATCTAGAGAAAGCATATGATAGGGTGCCAAGAGAGGAAGTGTGGTGCTGTATGAGAAAGTCAGGAGTGGCAGAGAAGTATGTGAGGGTAGCACAGGACATGTATGAGGACAGCAAAACAGTGGTGAGGTGTGCTATAGGAGTGACAGATGGGTTTGAGGTGGGGGTGGGGTTACATCAGGAATCGGCTCTGAGCCCCTTCTTGTGTTTGTCATGGTGATGGACAGGCTGACAGATGAGGTCAGGCAGGAGTTTCAGTGGACCATGATGTTTGCAGACGACACTGTGATCTGTAGTAAGAGTAGGGAGCAGGTGGAAGAGAACCTGAAGAGGTGACGGTATGCTCTGGAGAGAAGAGGAATGCAAGTCAGTAGAAGCAAGACAGAATACATGAGTGTGAATGAGAGGGTGGCACATGGTGAAGATGGAAGGAGTAGAGGTAGAGAAGGTAGATGAGTTTAAATACCTGGGGTCAACCATCCAAAGCAATGGAAAATGCACTTGAGAGGTGAAGAAGAGAGTGCAGGCAGGGTGGAGTGGGTGGAGACGAGTGTCAGGGGTGATTTGTGACAGAAGGATAGCAGCAAGAGTGAAAGGGAAGATTTACAAGATGGTAGTGAGACTTGCTATGATGTATAGTTTGGAGACAGTGGCGCAGACAAAAAGACAGGAAATGGAGGTGGAGGTGGCAAAAGTTGAAGATGCTAAGATTTTCATTGGGAGTGACTAGGAGGAACAAGATTAGAAATGAGTATATTAGAGGGACAGCTCAGGTTGAGTGGTTTGGAGACAAAGTAAGAGAGGCAAAGCTGAGATGGTCTGGACATGTGCAGAGGAGGGATAGTGGATATATTGGACAAAGGATGTTGAAGATGAAGCTGCCAGGCAGGAGGAAAAGAAGAAGACCACAGAGAAGATTCTTGGATGTAGTGAAGGAGGACATGAAGAGGGTTGGTGTTACAGAGGAAGATGTAAGGGATAGGGTGAGATGGAGGCAGATGATCCACTGTGGTGAACCCTAAAGGGAGCAGCCGAAAGAAGAAGAAGAAGAAGAAGCAGAAGAAGAAGAAGATAACATACACACCAGATGGTCAATGGCGTAGTGTAGAGTGCTCAGATCCCCTGACCATTGTTGACCTTGACCTTCAGCACAGCCTAGACACACACCCATCTAGGATGTGCTGAAGGTCAAGTGCAATGGCCTTGGAGAAGTAACGATTTCTGTGAAATCATAAATTCCCATAACTCCTGACCTTTGGCAATGACCTTGACCTCTACCTGGAAGCAGACCCAGCTGAGAATCATTGTGAGTGAGTTTGGTGAGCATCAGGGCAAATGCCTAGGAGGAGTAGCGATTCCTGTGAAATGTGGACAGACAGACTGACGGACAGACAAATGGATGCTGCATCTTCACATCAGTTCCTTTCGGCTTTGCTGGAATGAGCTAAAATCTCAGAATATTTATTGCCTCTAACAAAGTTATGTGGGTGAAAATTTGTATTTGCATCCTGACCCCAACAGCTCCAACAGAAGGCTGACAAGTATCCATTTAGATGCCTCTCAGATGATGCTGTTACCAAATTTAAGCAGTTGTCTCCTCTATACTATGTGTCAACACAACGGAAATAAAAGATGGAAAGCTTGCTCCTTCCGTAATTGATAGCATGGTCGATAGTGTTACAGCCTCTCTGCATCAGACTCTAGACATGGCAGCCCCTTTAAAAAAGAAAAAGTCTAATCAGAGATTTTTAACTCGTTGGCTAAACATAGAAGCTCGTAGCTTAAAACAGAAGACTCGTCAATTAGAAAGAAAATGGCGCTCCTTGAAATTAGATGAAATCTATTTAGCTTGGAGAAATCATCTTTTAATTTATAAAAAAATCTCTTAGAAAAGCTAGAACAAGTTATTATTCTGCATTAATAGAACAAGAATAATCCCAGGCTTCTTTTCAGCACTGTAGCCAGGCTGACAAAGAGTCAGGACTCTGTCAATCCTAGCATTCCCTTAAAGCTTACTAGTCAGGACTTTATAAACTTTTTCAATAATAAAATTTCATCTATCAGAGATAAAATCAGTCAGATTCTTCCCACCGTTAACTTAAATACAGTAACTGCTATAACTCCTTCGGATGATACCTGTTTGGATGAGTTTACTCCAATTGACCTTTTAGAGTTAGATAAAATAATTTCCTCATCCAAGACTTCAACTTGTCTTTTAGACCCTATTCCTACCAGGCTATTTAAAGAAGTCTTCCCATTTATTGGTAGCTCTATTCTTCAAATAATCAATTCTTCATTAACATTAGGCCATGTACTGCAGACTTTTAAAACTGCTGTAGTTAAACCCTTACTCAAAAAGACAACGCTGGATCCAGGAGTTTCAGCTAGCTGTAGACCAATCTCTGATCTGCCTTTCATTTCAAAAATCTTAGAAAGAGTTGTTGCTATGCAATTATTTGACCACTTGCAGGGAAATGGTTTATCTGAAGAGTTTCAATCTGGGTTTAGAATCCATCATAGTACCGAAACAGCCTTAGTGAAGGTCACTAATGACCTCCTTGTCGCATCTGATAATGGACTTCTTTCTGTACTTGTCCTTTTAGACCTTAGCGCAGCTTTTGATACTATCGATCATAATATTCTACTTCTTCGCTAAGGGGGTCACCATCATGCCCAAAGACTTCCAGCTGGCCCGCCGCATCCGCGGAGAGAGAGCTTAGACTTTCTGCTGCACATTCACCAACCAACCATAATGCTCTGCACTATGTGTCTATATACTATATATACATTTATAGTAATATGGACATATGTTTACTAGATGTTTTTTTTTGTTTTTTGATTGTTGCTCTGAGTGTTGCTATCCCTGTGCTGTTGTAATCCTGGAATTTCCCCATTGTGGGACTAATAAAGGCTTATCTTATCTTATCTTATCTTATCTTATCTTGATAGATTACAACACTATGTTGGACTTAATGGAACTTCATTGCAGTGGTTTAGATCTTATTTATCTGATAGGCTCCAGTTTGTTCATGTCAATAATGAGTTTTCTTCTAACTCAAAGCTCAGTCATGGAGTTCCACAGGGATCTGTATTAGGCCCTATTCTTTTAAGTTTATAAATGCTTCTGTTAGGCAACATTATTAGAAAGCACTGTATACATTTTCATTGTTATGCAGATAACACACAATTATACCTGTCAATGAAGCCAGATGATAGTAATCAATTAGCCAAGTTAGAGGCCTGTCTTAAGGAAATCAAAGCTTGGATGACTTGTAATTTCCTGCTATTAAATTCAGATAAGACTGAAGTCATTCTAGCTGGTCCAAAAAACCTTAGAAATACCTTTCCAAATCAAACTCTTAGTTTGGATGCAGTCTCTCTCTCACTCTCTCTCTGAATAGTTCTATGAGGAACCTTGGAGTTATTTTTGATCAAGATCTGTTTTTCAATTCACATATTAAATTTGTTTCTAAGACTGCCTTCTATCATTTGCGTAATATTGCCAAGATTAGGAGCATCTTGTCTCAGAGTGATGCTGAGAAACTGATCCACGCTTTTGTTAGCTCTAGATTAGATTATTGTAACTCTTTATTATCAGGTTGTCCTAAAACATCTTTAAAAAGTCTTCAGCTGATCCAAAATAATGCAGCAAGAGTTTTAACAGGTACTAGAAAGACATCATATCTCTCCGGTTCTGGCCTCCCTTCATTGGCTTCCCATAGAGTTTAGAATTAAGTTTAAAATCCTTCTTCTCACTTACAAAGCTCTAAACAATCAGGCCCCTTTTTATTTAAAAGATCTGATACTGCCCTATTATCCTAACAGAGCACTACGCTCCCAAAATGCAGGTTTACTTGTAATACCTAGAATCTCCAAATGTACAATGGGAGGCAGAGCCTTCAGTTATCAAGCTTCTCTCCTGTGGAACCAGATGCCAATCTGGATTCGGGAGTCAGACTCGATCTCTGTTTTTAAGAATAGGGTTAAAACCTTCCTTTTTGATATAGCCTATGATTAGGGAGGGATCATGTGCCTCTGAACCCTCCCTTAGTTATGCTGCTAATAGGTTTAGACAGCCGGGGGACCTCCAGCAATGCACTGGGCTTCACTCCTTTCTTCACTCTCAATGAAATATTTTTGCTGGTCATTAACATCTGTTTGTTCTCTCCCATAGATTGAGTCCCCATCATGCTGTCTGCTTGCTACATGCCTGTTCTTTTCGTCTTCTCTATCCCCTCACCCCCCCAGCCAGTCGCAGCAGATGACTGCCCCTCCCTGAGCCTGGTTCTGCTGGAGGTTTCTTCCTGTTAAAAGGGAGTTTTTCCTCTCCACCGTCACCAAGTGCTTGCTCACAGGGGATTGCCTGATTGCTGGGGTCTTTCTGCAATTGTGGGGGTTTCCCCTACAGTTGAAAGTGCTATGAGATGACTGTTTGTTGTGAAATGGCACTATATAAAGTTGAATTGAATTGAACAGAATTGAATTTGTGCACAATCAAAAATAATGGGAAGAATATTAAAGGGCGTGACTAGAAGGTGTTCAAACTCACCCAATAAACAATTTTCATGGTAAACACAATTCTCTAGTTCATCAAGTCTCTCTAGTAACTTGTTGGCTGTGAGCTGTTTATCCTATCTTTGTAGATAGGATACAATGGGGAGAAATCTGGGTTGCTCACCAATAACATGGGAGTACCACAAGGATCTATACTAGGGCCATTGTTGTTCACAATATACATCAACGACTTGCCCAATAGTTGCTCAGGTGCCAACTGCCAGATGTATACTGATGACACCGTAATCTATCTGTCTGCCAAAACGGCTAGCATGGCAGCTGAGCAACTGACCCAGGTTTTACAGAACATCTCTAAATGGCTTGTGTTCTCGCATTTAACCTTGAATGTCAAAAAAACTGTTGCTATGTGTATCTCTATTAGAAACAGGCCCATGAATGATGTTTTTGATGTTAAAATTGGAAATGAGGTGCTTACTGAAGTGAATGAGGTCAAGTATTTAGGGATCATTCTAGACAGGAACCTGCGATTCAACAAGCAGGTGCATTACATTTGTAAGAAGGTCAAACCCAATTTAAATTGCTTCCGTCTCATTAGAAGGGATTTGTCATTCAGAACTGCTCATACATACAGTATATGCACGCGATGATTCTTTCACATCTGTCATACTGTATCACATCTTGGTCACAAACATCTCAAATTACACTAAAACCCATAACTGCAATATATAAACAGGCTATAAAAATCTTGGACTGCAAACCAATGCGGTGGCATCACTGTGGTATTTTAGTCAAGCACAATCTTTTTACTTTTGAAAATTTTATTATCTTCTGTAATATCAGACTGGTTTTTAAATGTCTATACAATCTTGTTTCACCTCCTTTTTCTGGTTTGGTGGCTAGACGCTCGAGCTTTAGCAGAGCATGCACACGAGCTTCCATCAACGGTGACTGCATTGTCACCATGTCTAGAACTTCATTTGGTCAGTCTGCTTTCTCCATAAAAGGGGCAAACTTATGGAACTCTCTGCCAACTCACTTAAAATTGGAGACAAATGCCAACCTCTTCAACAGAGGCATTAAAGATTGGCTAAAATCCCACCAGCAATGTGTGCATGTTTAGTCTGAATTGTTGTTTGTTGTGATCATGGATCTCTTGCTCTATTTATAATTTGTAATGTATTTGTAATTTTAATTAGCTTATAAATTTTGTATGTACAGCCTAATTTTGGCTGCACGGTGGCGCAGTGGTTAGCACTGCGGCAGCACAGTTTACCCTTGGCCGGGGGATTGTGGGGATCGTGGGATCGTGGGTTCGATCCCAGCCCCCGACCAACAGTGATCTGTGTGGAGTTTGCATGTTCTCCCCGTGTTGCGTGGGTTTACTCCGGGATTTCTCCGGTTTCCTCCCACATGCCAAAAACATGCATGTTAGGTTAATTGGCTGTTCTAAATTGTCCCTAGATATCTGTTTCCTATAGGCCCTTAGAATAGAGGGTTAGTATTAATGAAAGCGCTTTGAGTGGTCTTTGTGACTAGAAAAGCGCTATATAAGTGCAGGTTAGTTAGTTAGTTAGTTAGTAATTTATGACCTATATAAGCCACCTATGGACTGGTGTTGAGAATTAGCACTTGTGCTATATACACCTATGCAAAACATCTGGTCTCTTCTTGTGATTGTACTAATGTAATTTGTTATGTCCATATTAAATAAATAAAGAAAAAAAAATAATACATAATACTTTTATGTCTCAAATTTTAGAGTTTGTGAATATGATACAAATAGAAAGTGAACATTGTTATTATATTATTACATGCTTTTTAGGGTTTCTCTTTTATTTTAGTGGGTTATGTAGTATTTTTGAGACATTATATAGTCTGCAAAGTCAAACAGCCCAAGTCCTCCAGCACAGGAGTTCTCCTCTCCCACAGAAACAAGAACTACAACTCTGCCTGAAACCCCTCATTTGGATTTGATATTCTCTCCCATTGAATTAATCTGTAATAATAGCCTGATATACAGACCTGCCCCCTGGTGAGTCTGTCACGCAGGGCGACAACAGTTTGAAATGTCCATGTATGAGCTTCTAACTTCTAAATGAAATTGTGCGGAACCTTCTCAGTGAACATTTTTCCACAAATGAAACATAAGAATGTTCAAATCAGAAAGGACTGTGATTTGAAAGTACAGTATATAGCCGTATAGAAGGTGTAACATATAATCCCCTTTTTGATGTCATAAAATTAGGAGCTGTAAATGGTGCTGTACCTGTCTTTGATGCTGCAGGTGTCGGTCGGGTGATGGCAGAGGAAAGATGGATGCAGGATCTGGGACGTCCCCTGGAGTTTGTGGTAAACATAGTCTGTCATCTCGATCAGACTCCCCCTCCGTCTGTTCCATTATCACTCCCAACTCTGGGAAGCCCTCCAACTTCTCAAACTGGAACAGATGACACAGTGACGAAAAGCTGATTTTAATTTGTGCTCTAAACATTTTAATATGTACCAACACGTTCTGTTTCAGGCTCAAAGTCGCTGAGCCTTTCCCAGCATGCAATGGAGAGGGAGCAGTCTTCATTTTTTTTGTTTAAAGCTAAAACAGAAGCAACTAGAGTTGTCAGAAAAACTGATAAAATCATAAACTGAAAAAATGTATCAGATTAGATAGTCATTTGCAACAAAATCAATAAAACAGCATTTGTTTTTTCATTTTTGTTTGCACTACCCAAGACGGGCTTAAATATTTTTGTCATAAATCAAACCTTACAGAAATGTCATATTCTTTCTTCACACTATTTCAGAAAACTTCAACATTTCTGTCATTATTTAAACCACTTTTGAAAAACTTAAAAATGCACTCCAGCAGTTCTAAAACCACCTAAAACCACCTCAAAAACAAACGTGTATTGCCCGAAATAGTATGTTGTGTTTTTTTACCCACAAGAAAACTTTCATTGCCTTAGAATTGCTTGGAAATCGCTTTTAAATCTTGCACCTTTCTTAAGTATGCGCAGATTTATGAATAGTCTAATTAGCTCCACCCATACCCCCAGCCACAGTAGCTAATGCTGCAAGGCCAGCCTCTCAAAGGAGAGGGGAGGGCTCTCCTCTGACCTGAAGACTGCTATGCAAAGCAAAAGCCTTCATCCCCCTAAAACTATGTGTCCACCTAGGCGTGCATTTTCACACTTCCCAGCCGCAAACTACATGGAGAGTATCACTGTCTGGTCAGAGAACTTTGGCTGGTTTTCAAGCAGTATTTTCAGCTACAAAAGTGCAGTTTGATGGGCTTTTTCTGTCTACCCCAACCTGCTCTGCCTCCCCAACGTGCAGGGTTTGCACGTGATTAGTCACCACGCTCCCCGACCTGCAGGGCTTGCACATGATTGGTCGCCTCGACTCCTGGTAGGTGGGCTGCCAGTCTGTTCACGACACTTCCGGAAGTTAAAAGTTTTGCCAATATCTTCAAAAGTAAAAGCAAACCTTTTTTCTGAAAATGGTCGAGGCAAGAAATAAATGTGTATTTGCCAAATATGTTAACTTTTTACTAACAACCAGTTCTCTGTCCACCGACAATTGAGCAGGGAGGGGAGGGGGGGGGAACCCGATTTGAATGTGGCTGCTATCAGCTCATAGGGCAGCGCCCCATCCGCCAGCAAAGTGAGCTGAAAGCAGCTCGATTTGAAATCGCGCCCCCCACACCTCTCTGCATCTCTCCGCTCTCTCTTCTGCTACCCCAGCCCGCCCTGCTTCAATGCTGCTGCTCCTCGGCAACTCCCTCTTCCCCTGAGGTAGCCAAGAGTATCCATCTGATTGGTTAATGTTATAACCAACCAGGCTAAGCGGGAATAGTTATGTAGAGTGGTGTGAAAAAGTGTTTGCCCCTTTCCTGATTTCTCTTTTTTTTTTTGTTTGTTTGTCACACTTAAATGTTTCAGATCATCAAACAAATTTAAATATTAGACAAAGATAACACAAGTAAACACAAAATGCAGTTTTTAAATGAAGGTGTTCATTAAAAGGGTAAAAAAAAAATCCAAACCTATAAGGCCCTTTGTGAAAAAGTGATTGCCCCCCTCCACATGAATTAACTGTGGTTTATCACATCTTTGGAAAGCTGAGTTCAATTTCTCTAGCCACACCCAGGCCTGATTACTGCCACACCTGTTCCCAATCAAGAAATTACTTAAAAAGGACCTGCCTGACAAAGTGAAGTAGACCAAAAGATCCTGAAAAAGCTAGACATCACGCTGCAATCCAAGGAAATTCAGGAACAAATGCAAAACAAAGTGATTGAGATCTATCAGTGTGGAAAAGGTTATAAAGCTATTTCTAAAGCTTTGGGACTCCAGCAAACCACAACGAGATCCATCCATCCATCCATCTTCTTCTGCTTAATCATTTTGGGTCGCGGGGGGGCTGGAGCCAATCCCAGCATCTTTGGGCAAGAGGCAGGGTACACCCTGGACAGATCGCCAGTCCATCGCAGGGCCAACACAGAGAGACAGACAACCATTCACTCTCACATTCATGCCTAAGGACAATTTAGAATCCCCAGTTTGATGCCAATTAACCTAACTTGCATGTTTTTGGCATGTGGGAGGAAACCGGAGAAATCCCGGAGTAAACCCACGCAGACACAGGGAGAACATGCAAACTCCACACAGATTACTGTTGTTCGGGGGCTGCCAGCCAAGGGTGAGTTGCTGTGCTGCTGCAGTGCTAACCACTCTGCCACTGTGCTGCCCACAGTGACAGCCATTATCCAGAAATGGCCATTATCCAGAAATGGCGAAAACATGGAACAGTGGTGGACCTTCCCAGGAGTGGCCAGCCAACCAAAATTACCCCAAGAGCACAGTGACAACTCATCCAAGAGGTCACAAAAGACCCCACAACAACATCCAATGAGCTGCAGACCTCACTTGCCTCAGTTAAGGTCAGTGTTCATTATGTTGGTAGTAGGAGCCAAGGACGAGACTGAGTGTTGAACTGGACACACGTTTATTAGTGACACCTTCTCAAAATACATGCGCACACGCCAGGCAGAGAGGAGGCCAAGAGGCCGCCCCTCCCTCTCACTGACCTCTTACACCCTGGGTGGTGGCAGAACCAGAAAGGTGGAGCCACCACCCGTGTCACACAATAAGATAAGATAAGATAAGATAAGATAAGATAAGATAAGCCTTTATTAGTCCCACAACGGGGAAATTCCAGGATTGCAACAGCACAGGGATAGCAACACTCAGAGCAACAATCAGAAGGCAAGAAAAAAAAAGCAAGCAAGCAAGAGCAGCTAATATACATATGTACATATTACTATAAATATATATATATACACACAGACACACAGTGTAGAGCATTGTAGCTCGATGGGATAAATATATGAGTATATAAACACACAATACGGAGCATTGCAGCTAGATGGAATAAATATGTAAATATATAAACACACAGTGCGGAGCAATGTAGCTAGATGGAATAATATGTAGATATATAAACACACAGTACGGAGCATTGCAGCTAGGTGGAAAAAATATGTAAATATATAAACACACAGTGCGGAGCATTGTAGCTAGATGGAATGAATATATAGATATATAAATATAAACATAAACATAAACACACCCAGTGCGGAGCATTGTAGCTAGATGGAATAAATATGTAAATGTATAAACACACACAGTGCAGAGTATTGTTGCTAGATGGGATGAAACAGCACAACCGTCTACTTAGTTATCCTACATGGTATGATTATGTGCCCATACATATTCTCACCCTCCGTAGCTACCGGTATTTTCCTAGTTGTATGCCGGAGGGGACCATTGTGTAAGTCTATTGCATCTTTTGCATTAAAAAAACTATTAGGTTGTTACGTCTTTTTGCTATCTCTGCGAGCAGCCCTGCTTAGGTTGTACAGTCTGACAGCCGTTGGTAGGAAGGACCTGCGAAACCTCTCGGTTGTGCACCTGGGATGATGTAGTCTGCTGCTAAATGAGCTCCTCAGTGCATTCAGTATGTCCTGCATAGGGTGGAACTCGGATTCCAGCAGAGATGACAGTTTAGCCACCATCCTTCTCTCTCCTATCTCCTCCACCGGATCAAGGCGCTGCCCCAGGACGGAGCTAGCTTTCTTGATCAGTTTGTTCAGTCTCTTCCTATCGGCTGCAGTAATGCCACTGCCCCAGCAGACCACTCCAAAAGTGATGGCTGATGCCACCACCGTGTCATAGAATGTCTTCAGCAGCGCCCCTTGTACACCAAAAGACCTGAGTCTCCTCAGTAGGAACAGCCTGCGCTGTCCCTTCTTGTAGAGTGCGTCAGTATTGTGTGACCAGTCTAGTTTATTGTTCAGATGAACACCCAGGTACTTGTAGGATGTCACCATCTCAATGTCTGTTCCCTGTATATTTACTGGTGCTGTGAGGGGTTGTCCTTGCCTGCAGCAGTCCACCACCAGCTCCTTAGTTTTCCTCGCGTTGATCTGGAGGCAGTTCCGATGGCACCAGTCCACGAAGTCCTGGATAAGCCCTCTGTACTCAGCTTCATCTCCATTGGAGATGAGGCCAACGATCGCAGAGTCATCAGAGAACTTCTGTAGATGGCAGTGTGTTGTGTTGTGTGAGAAGTCCGCAGTATAAAGAGTGAACAGGAAGGGAGCCAACACCGTTCCCTGGGGGGCCCCCGTGCTACTGATGATCGTGTCGGACACACAGTCCCGGGTTCTCACAAACTGAGGCCGGTTCGTGAGGTAGTCCAGGATCCATGATGACAGGTGCTGGTCCACCCCTGCGCGCAGCAGCTTGTCCTTCAGGATCATCGGTTGGATGGTGTTGAAAGCACTGGAGAAGTCAAAGAACATGATCCTCACCACGTTCCCGGGCTTCTCCAGGTGGGACAGAGAACGGTGAAGGAGGAAGATCACCGCATCCTCCACCCCAATGCCATGCTGGTAGGCGAACTGGAGTGGATCCATCGCTGGTTCCACCAGGGGGCGGAGGTGAGGAAGGAGCAGTCTCTCCAGGGTCATCATCAAGTGGGACGTCAAGGCCACCGGTCTGTAGCTGTTCAGGTCTTTGGGGTGGGAAGTTTTTGGTACAGGTACCACACAAGATGTTTTCCACAGCTGTGGTACCATCCCCAGCTTCAGGCTCAGGTTGAAGATGTACGTCACAATCCCACACAGCTGGTCTGCACAGGACTTGAGGAGCTTTGCGCTGATGCCGTCCGGTCCCGACGCCTTCCTCGCCTTGATCTTCCTCAGCTCCGTCCTCACCTGGGTCCTGGTCAGGGTCAGGATGGGGGGCTGTGTGTTGGGAGTGGGGGGGTGTTGGTGGAGTGGGGAGTGGGCAGCAGGACTTGATGTCTTTACAGGCAGCAGTGGTTGTTGTGCAGTCAGGGGGGAGGGCGGTTGGTCAAACCTATTGAAAAACAAATTCAGATTGTTCGCCCACTCCCTGCCCCCCGTGGCCTGGGGGGAGGTATTCTGGAGCCCAGAGATGGTTTTGAGGTTTCTCCAGACCCTGCTGATGTCGCTCTGTTGCATCTTGTCCTCCAGCTTCCTCCTGAAGCTGTCCTTGCCTTCTCTGATCTTTCTCCTCAGCTCCCTCTGTACGGACTTCAGCATCTCCCTATTCCCCACCCTGAAGATCCTCTTCTTCTCTCTCAGAAGTGTTTTAATCTCAGGGTTGATCCAGGGTTTGTTGTTTGAGCAACACCGTATGGTCTTGGTGGGAACGGATTTGTCCGCACAGAAGCTGAGGTAGCCCGTGAAGGTGTGAATAAGGCCATCGATGTCCTCACCATGTGGATCGCAGAGCTGCTTCCAGGCGGTGGCTTCAAAACAGCCCTTTAGAGTGTCCATTGCCTCCTCAGACCATAACATCACTGTGTGCATGGCCGGGGGTTGTCTGTGCACTAGGGGTTTGTACACCGGCCGGAGATGAACCAAGTTGTGATCCGATCTCCCGAGTTGGGGGAGTTGTGATGAGGTGTACGCCTCCTTAGTGTTTGCGTAGAATAAGTCCAGTGTTTTATTGTCTCTAGTTTGGCATGTGACATACTGGGTGAACGTGGGTAGAACGGGAGACAGTGAAACATGGTTGAAATCGCCTGAGATGAGGAGAAGAGCATCTGGGTGTTCTGTCTGCAGCCTGCTGGTTACTGAATGGATGACGTCACGCGCTGTCCCAGCGTTCGCCGTCGGATTTGCATAAACAACAATGCAGATCACGTGTGAGTGTTCTCTCGGGAGATATGTAGGCCGCATGCTAACAGCTAGCAACTCAATGTCTTTGCTGCAGTGACGTTATTTATCCTTTTTTTTTTTTTTTTCCTTTGAAAGACAAAAGTAAAATAGAAAGATGTCTTTACCTTCTTTACATGTTTCAACTGCACTGCAGCCTTCATCAGAAGAGTCAGCTGATTGCTGCCAGGTGACATTTATCAGCTGATTTTCGTAGGCGGGGCCAGCTCAGCAGATCTGTCAGATCCGCCGAGCCGGCCCCGCCTCCCGCCGTCAGATGGTCTCTGGAGAATGTGGTCCCAGGTGTGAGAAAGCATAAAGGCCCCCTCATCTCGGTTCATGGTGTCTTTTCCCCGCTTTCTGATCTCTATTGCCTCCTTGATCCAACGTTTGTGTCTGTTGCTCTCCGATCCAATAATTTTTGTGTTGTCCCAGTCCATGATGTGATTATTTCTTTTGCAGTGGTCCGATATAGCTGATTTTAATGTTTCTTGTTCTGCTTTTTCTTTTTGTGATCTTGTGAGTCGTCCTTGCGTTTCCTTCTCACATTCCTTTTGGTGTTCTTTTTTTCTTGTGGTGAATAATCTTCCGGTTTCTCCAATGTAGGTTTTGTTACATGATCTGCATGATATTTCATATAATACATTGCATTTATTGTCTTGTTCTATTCTGTCCTTGGGGTGTACTAATAACTGTCTTAATTTTTTGTGTGGTTTGACTGCTGTGTTTATTTTGTATTTTTTCATGATCCTTTGAATTGGTTCCGTGATCCCTCGTATGTATGGTATAGTTATGGTTTCCTTGTTTTTGATTTCAGCTTTTGTTCTGTGTCTTGTGTCCTGTTTATTTTCTTTGTTTTTGACTTGCTGTTTCCCTTTGTTTATGGCCCATACTGGATATTGGCAGCGTATAAGTGCATGTTTTATGTGGTTTTCCTCTTCCTGTCTGTCTTCTTGTTCCGTGATGATGGTGGCTCGTTCATATAATGTCCTGACGACTGATAGCTTGTGTGCTGTGGGGTGTTCCGATGTCCAAAGTAGGTATTGATCTGTGTGGGTTGGTTTCCTGTAGACTGTGATTTTTATGCTGCCATCCTCGTTGTGGTGGATTTTCATGTCCAGAAAGGCTATGGTGCCATTTTCCTCCTCTTCGTGTGTGAATTTTATGTTCCCCGTACTGTCTGTACTGTTCAGATGGTCAGTGAGTTCTTGTGTATGTCCTTTCCTTATTTTTTCCAGAATGTCATCTACGTATCTCTTCCAAAGGGTGGGTTTGCATATTGTGGGTGCTGTGTTGATGGCTTTATTTTCCAGATCCTCCATAAAAAAACTGCTCATGATGGCTGATAGTGGGTCTCCCATTGCAAATCCTTCTTTTTGTTTGTAGATTTTTCCTCTGAATTGAAAATAAGTGGATTTTGCAACAAACTGTAGTAATTTGGATATGTCATGGACTGTGAGGTTGGTGCGTCTTTTTAGGGTACTGTCCTTGTTGAGGCGTTCTTGCACTATATGTAGTGTGACGTCAATAGGAGTCTTTGTGAATAAAGAGATGACGTCATGTGAGATGAGGATCTCGTCTGATTCTATTTTTATGTCTTTGAGTTCTTGTGCCAGCTCTTTTGAATTTTTACAGTGAAAGTCTGATAGTCCAAGGAGGGGTTTGATGGTTTCAGCTAGGGCTTTTGATAAGTTGTATGTGACTGATCCAATGCTGTCTATTATTGGCCAAACGTTGGATCAAGGAGGCAATAGAGATCAGAAAGCGGGGAAAAGACACCATGAACCGAGATGAGGGGGCCTTTATGCTTTCTCACACCTGGGACCACATTCTCCAGAGACCATCTGACGGCGGGAGGCGGGGCCGGCTCGGCGGATCTGACAGATCTGCTGAGCTGGCCCCGCCTACGAAAATCAGCTGATAAATGTCACCTGGCAGCAATCAGCTGACTCTTCTGATGAAGGCTGCAGTGCAGTTGAAACATGTAAAGAAGGTAAAGACATCTTTCTATTTTACTTTTGTCTTTCAAAGGAAAAAAAAAAAAAAAGGATAAATAATTGAAAGAAGACAAAATGAACCTGTTTGACGTATGCAGTGACGTTGTTTAACAGTGATATGTCCCGGTCTGCACCAGTTGTTGTTAACATACATTATCACTCCACCGCCCCTTGCTTTGCCACTGTCTGGTGTTTGGTCTGCCCGTATCATGTGGAAACCCTCCAGCTCAATGTTAGCATCTGCTGCTAGTTCAGTTAGCCACGTCTCAGTAAACAAAAGGAGAGAGCACTCCCGGTATG
Organism: Pholidichthys leucotaenia; assembly: GCA_020510985.1. Lineage (NCBI taxonomy): Eukaryota > Metazoa > Chordata > Actinopteri > Cichliformes > Pholidichthyidae > Pholidichthys > Pholidichthys leucotaenia. The sequence goes on along the minus strand of CM035846.1, from coordinate 212,405,479 downwards.
TGCTATCGTAACGGCAGATAGCCGCTAGCTCATCTACCTTTCCAGTATAGAGCATACATTCCCCATAATAACGGATGGGAAGGTGGGTCTGTACCTTATACTCCTTGTCCGCCGTCTAACACCAGCCCGACAACCACGTCGTTTTCGCCTTATTTCTCTCGGTACGTCGAGTTTTTTCGTCAGCACCGAGTGGCGATTAAGTGCAAGCAGCTATTCCCTGCTGTATCGTTTCCTGCTGTAAACAGTGGCTCCGTCCGCCGGCTCGGGAGGCATTTTGGGGCAATCTGTGTGTCCGTGATGTATAAAGTGTGTAAAGAAAGAAAGAAAAAAACTCAGAATTGAGCCGCTGTTGCAAAAGGCAGCTGACTCGTGTGGCGCCGGAAGTTTGTTTGTTTTTTGGGGGGGGTTGTGGGTCCCTAATAAATATAATAATAATAATAATAAAGGTCCCTAAAACCCAACACAACATTCTCCCTCCCCTTCAAAAAAGGTCCAGAACACACACATACAATTGAGACCCTGCCCAATTTGGAACCCGAATCACGCACTAAGAAAACTGAACAGAAACACTGAAAAGGGCCTATCACAGTCACTCAAAACAACTAAAAACTAGGGAAACACAGGTGGACTACCGTCCCACCCTCACACGGCAAGATGGATTACTCTGCCGTCTGTACTTAGGAAACAGTCCAACTAAAAGAAAATAACTGCCGTGTTCCTAAATTAATACAAAATAATCCCCACAAACAAGAACAATATGAACATAACGGCTGTCCCCCTTTCTTACACATGTATTAAGCACACTGTCCAACCATCAGACTGCCCCAGGAGAAGAACCACCCCCCGGATTACCATTGGTTGATTCAACTCCTCCTCTTCCTCACCACCGGGGATGACCTACGTTCAGGCCCAAGCACCTCCCTCTTCTCCCGGGTGCGCCGCAGCTCATTAGGGTGCCTCCATGAGTCATGTGATAGCTGGAGGTAGGAATCCTCCCGAACAACCACTACCTGCAGCCACCCCTGGTCTTCTCCTCTCCAACGCTTGACCCGAACTCCTCTTAACCGGGCCTCCTCCCAGGGCTGAACCACGTCCGCGGCCCCCAGAGTGACCCTACTAGGTTTCCAGCGTTCCTGTTTGGCACGTTGTCTCACCGTGCCAGCCAGTCCTGCCCCGCTCGCTTTCATTTCCGCTGCCGACCTCGCTGTTGTGACTCCCTGCTCTCTGGTCCCTCCCAGCCGAAATCCAGGAGCAGATGGAGCCAGCCACTCAGCGCCACCCGCTGTCATGGGCGTCCCACCATGCCGCCCAGTTCCCTCAGCTAGGGCTACTTGGGCACTGGCACCGGAACCCTCCCGTGATGGCCCTGGGTGGGGTTGGTTCTGCTCACCCTCCAGAGTGCCAGGCAAGTTCTCGTCCCACACAGCTCCATCCACCGTCCGTGGGACCAGCCAGTCCGACAAACTACAACCCGACCACTCTTCTCCAGCGCTGCTCGTGATGGCAAAGCCCAGGCCATAAAACAAATCACATCCCATTATGTTCTCTCCACTGGCAGTCACGATAAACCTCAGGTTGCACACCTCCGCTGACTTGTACCTAGCCGTCAGTCTCACCAATCCCACCGTGGCCAATCTTCCTCCACTATAACCACAGAGCGGTGTCAAATCACCTCCAATACGATAATGTGGGGAAAAAACTCCTCACAGCTGCCCAATTCAACACGGAGCTCACCGCTCCCGTGTCGATCAGCAATGGCACTGTTACCCCGTCCAGTTCCACCATGCAGCAGAAACGGCCGTTGGTACTCGGGGACACAGTGTGAATAACCGTGGGAGTAGGAGGATCCTCCTTACCTCTCGGATCCCCTCGCTTGAACTTGTGACATACTCTAGCGAAATGACGCAAGAGTCCACACTTGCCGCAGCATTTTCCTCTTGCCGGACACTCCCTGGCTTTATAACGGTGCTTCGTGGACCCACAACCCAAACACATGGGCGTTCTCAGAGCGGACCTCATCTTCACAGCATTAGTGTAGCTTCCCTCATCCTCTACGCTGTCATCACTGTCCGGGTCCACTGCCTGTGCTGTCCACTGCGGTTCAAACTGCCGATGTAATACTCTCTCACCAAGCTCCCGTGATAGCTTGTCTGCCGCATCCAACTGCTGAGCTAACTCGATGGCTGACTCGATGTCAGCTCACCCGAGAACGTAAGGAGCTTCGACGTTGTAGCCGGGCAAATAGTATGTTCCGCCAACTGGTCACGGACCATCTCTTCCTCCAATGCTTCAAACTGACTGCACCGACTCGCCAGTCCGCTGGCGGCGCTGTCGAAACTGGATTTTACAGACGATGACGTTTTCCGAGGCACGAAAATAATGCACCATTAGCTCCACCACTTCCTCACAGCTATCACACTCACCCAAAGTGCTCAAAATACACTGTCCCTCCATTCCTAAATTATGAACCAGCAGTGCTCGTGCCCTCAACTTCTCCAGCCTCCCAATGTCCAACGCCACCAAGTATGTTTGAAATGCGGCGAACCACCTCGCCCAAGAGATGGACGGCCCCCCGGGAAGCTCCAAAAACAGCCGAATTGAAGTGACACACATGTCCATATCTTTTATCCTCTTCGCCAAATGTTATGTCGGTAGTAGGAGCCAAGGACGAGACTGAGTATTGAACTGGACACACGTTTATTAGTGACGCCTTCTCACAATGCATGCGCACCCGCCAGGCAGGGAGGAGGCCAAGAGACTGCCCCTCTCTCTCTCACTGTCCTCTTATATCCTGGGTGGTGGTGGAACCAGAAAGGTGGAGCCAGTACCCGTGTTACACAATAAAGATCCCTAAAACCTAACACAACATTCATGACTCCACCATAAGAAAAAGACTGGGCAAAAATGATCTGCATGTCAGAGTTCCAAGATGAAAACCACTGCTGAGACAAAAAGAACATAAAGGCTTGTCTCACTTTTGCCAGAAAACATCTTGATGATCCCCAAGGTTTTTGGGAAAATACTCTGTGGACTGACGAGACAAAAGTTGAACTTTTTGGAAAGTGTGTGTCCCATTACATCTGGCATAAAAGTAACACAGCATTTCAGAAAAGGAACATCATACAAACAGTAAAATATGGTGGTGGTAGTGTGATGGTCTAGGGCTGTTTTGCTGCTTCAGGACCTGAAAGACTTGCTGTGGTAAATGGAACCATGAATTCTGCTGTCTACCAAAAAATCCTGGTTTGGATTTTTTTCCCCACCTTCATTTAAATTTCATCTTCATTTAAAAACTGCATTTTGTGTTTACTTGTGTTATCTTTGTCTAATATTTACATATGTTTGATGGTCTGAAACATTTAAGTGTGACAAACAAAAAAAAAAGAGAACTCAGGAAGGGGGCAAACACCTTTTCACACCACTGTAGCTACTGACGGTCTGTCCAAACTCACCTGTTTCAGGGGGGCGTTACCAAACTGGAAATTCACAGCAAAAAAACACAGACTTGGGACTGTGGTGAGATTTTGCTTCTGATGTCTTGTAAGTCACAAAAAACATGTTCCAGACATGTCAACAACAGAAAAAACTTGATTTTTGCCAGAGTGTCACTTTAAAATATTTTTATATACATATATACGTACCTGAGTTATGCTACTTTTTTTTTTGCATTACATCAGACAACTGTGTTGTCACTGATGTTATTGTTTGTATTGTTCTAATCATTATTTTTAAAAAGTTTTGGCTCTTTGTACTTTTTTTATCCTCCGCCGGTCAAAGCCCAAAGGGGTCGAAGAGCCCTTTGGGCGAAGACCGAAGGGGGATTATGTTATGGGTCAGTCTGTCTGTCCATCCGCCCGTCTGTCTGTCCATCTGTCCCACTTTTGTGAAATCAACTCCTACAATTTTGGTCCAATTGTTTTAAAACTTGGTACCATGGCTTGATATACATGAGGATGCGCATACTGCAATTTGGTTCTGATCGAATGATTTTTGGGGGAATTGTAGCCCCTGACCTATGACCTCCTGTTTTACCTCACTTCATAGATAGTAACTGTCTTGTGAAATCAACTCCACCTACAGTTTTGTTCCAATTGTTTTGAAACTTGGTACCATGGTTTGATATACTCTGATGATGAGGTCAAAGGTCAGGTCAGATTTTTCCCTAAATCTTGTAAACACAGTAACTACTGAAAGAAATGATGTAGGCTTTTCAAATCGATACAGTAGTTGTATCTAATACACATCTTGGATGATTTACACCCTCACCTAACTATGGGTTGGGGATCAAGGGGTCAAAGGTTCAAAGTTAACATTGCAGTTGCATTATGGTAAATGCTACATTTACTATTACTATAAAATGAGTAGAGCTAGGGCTACCAAACTTGGTATACAGGTTCACCTTGGGATCCAGAACTCTAGCTATGGGTTTGGGGTCAAAAGGTCAAAGATCAAGGTTAACATTTCTTATGCCTTATTACTGTGCAACGCATAAAGCTAGGACCACCAAACCTGGTACACAGGTTCACCTTGGAATCCTGACCTCTGACTATGGGTTTGGGGTCAAAAAGTCAGTGGTAACATTCTTTATGCCTTATTACTGTACAACGAGTAAAGTTAGGGTCACCAAACTTGGTACACAGGTTCACCTTGGGATCCTGACCTCTGACTATGAGTTTGGAGAAAAAAGGTCAAAGGTCAAGGTTAACATTCCTTATGCCTTATTACTGTACGAGTAACGCTAGGGCCACCAAACTTGGTACACAAGTTCACCCTGTGACCCTGAAGTGTGACTGTGGTTTTGGGATTGCAAGGTCAAAGGTCAATATCAAAATGCCTTTTAAAGTATAGCTCAACAACAAAGAAAGCTAGGGTCACCAAACCTTTTACACAGGTTCACTCTGAGACCATAACTTCTAACTACAGGTTTGGGGTCAAAGGGTCAAAGGTCAAGGTTGGCACTCCTTATGATCTCTTACTATAGAACATGTAAAGCTCTCTAAACTGCTCTCCGTCAGTAAGTATTGGAATCTTCACAGAAAACGGAGGTGGGGGATACTGCACTCCCCTCAGAGTGCTTTTGTTCTCCTTGTGGTGCTGAAAATGTAATCGAGTGACATTCCTACATATCAGTACTGAGTTTGAATTTCAAGTGAATACCCTACAAGTGACCAGACCTGTCAACGGTACAGGTCTGGTCACATACTTTTACACATAATTTGTACAAAAATGTTTTTGTGCAAACATGTTTTCCCTTCACCTATAAGTTCTAGATACATTTTCAGATAAATCTTTAAAGGGGTCACTTTTTCTACATTTTAACAGTTCCCCCAGGTCTTAATAAAATGTTTATGAAATATTTTGGTCAAATTTTCCTCCATTCTCCCTCTTATGCCACTATTGCAAATCTTAGTTGGCTACATCCGAGCTCAGTGGCAGATCATGCCTGAGCCAACTACTATAAATTTGTTTCAAAGTGACACACCAGTGAAAATCAAGTTTTTTTTCTTGTTATCATGCCTGTAATGTTTTTTATGACTTACAAGACATATCTAGAGCGAAATCGCTCTTATGTGTCATGTCTGTTTTTTGCCGTGAAAGTTCAGTTAAGCTCCTCCCCTTGGAAAAAGGCACGTTTCGATGGAGCATTTTTGTGATGTCACTATAACAGGGGAACCAATCAGAGCTAAGCACTGGCTGTTCAAATTTGCCGTGGTTCTGGAGGAGAGGCGGTGTGTTAGCGTCCTCAGGGGTGGGATGTGGGTGGGTCTAATTAGGTCCTGGCGTTTGAAGGAGGAGGAAAAGGGCAAAAATTTTCACAAGCAACTGTAAGACAAGGAAAGTTTTTTTTGTGGTAAAAAAGGGAATATCATTTTAGACAATGTAGATTTGCTTTTTAAGGGGATTTATATACACTGCAGTATGTCTGTAAAGAGTGACTGAAATAATGCATCACTAGTATGCAGCAGGAGTGTGAGTATAATAAGCACAGAAACATTTGTCAATGAGTGGTTAAATTGCTAGCTTCAGTGAGCTGCCTTTGGTCCTGGTTACAGATAATACAACAAGAAATTAAGCTAATATCATCTAGCAACAATGTAGTATATGGTAAAATGTTAGATGAACAAGGATTCCAGTGCGGGTATATAGAATTACAGAAAAATAGTGATAAAAACTGGCTGGATCCAGGTAGCCTGCCGATCACCTTCTCCCACCGAGGCAAGCTTCTAATGTAGTTACTGACTGATGACGCCGCCCGCCTAGCCAAGCTAATGCTAACAGATCAATATAGCATCACGGTGAAAATATAACAAGCTAGAATGATGCAAGATATATTATTGACTGTGGATTAGTGAACCAGGTAGAAACAGGGATGTATGTCTATTAGGGTGACTGAAATCTAAAAAAAATAACAATATAAACTGTGGCTGCTATGCGAGCATCCTAGCTCTTCAGCTAATGCCTTTGGCTGCCCGCCAATCTACATGACAGACAGTTACACTGGCCAATAATAGAGCAGTGGGCAGGTACTCTATCAAGGTTAGTCACATTTATCATTTAGTGACATTTCCCATTTGTTGAAGTACAGGAAACTATCCAGAAGAGGTAAATGGCTTCTTGGAGAGGAAAAACAACATAAAGACTGTGTGGTTTTCAAAGAGAAGTGAGTGTTTTGATATTTTTTCAATAACCATGTGACCAACAGATGCATTTCAGGAGGTTAAACCTTACAAAAACGCAATATTTCAGTCAATGAACCTTCAAGAACAGCCCTATAAAACCAAAATTAACAGCCTTGTTATCTTGGGTTAAGAGGCATTTTAACCTCTTGCACTCTGGTGTACCGCGGGCGGGCACGTCTCTGCGTCCTAGAGCGCACGAGGGCGCACGAGGGCGCATGAGGGCGCTGCGTCCTAGAGCGCACTGAAAAAAAAAGCTGCATTTCCGTTCTTCCACTACAGACACAGCCGCGAACAGATTAGATATGACTGACCTCTCATTCGACTAATAAGAGCCTTGAATTGGGTTTCTGAAACCTTGAAGAACCAATGACTGAAAACCTACCAAGAAGGACCCGCCTACCAACGGCTGCGAATGCAGCCAGCCAATTGAAGCACAGAAGTTCGAAAGCTGTTTTGTGTAAGGCTGGGTGAAGAGAGACTGACTGCTGCAGCAGATGAAAAAAGGACCCGCAGGAAGAACCGCCAGAGACCCAGCAGCACGGAGACCACCCACAAGTGCAACCTGTGTGACAGGGACTGCCATTCGCGCATCGGCCTGTTCAGCCACAGGCGGTGCTGTTCCAGCAGAATAGACGTTTAGGATTCTCTTCCATGGTCATCATAGACCGACGGAGGCCGACGACGAAGGCTGGATGACACACACGCGTTCGCCAGTCTTTTTTTATTACTACTGTTATTTGTTTTGAAAAATCATTCGCCAAAACCGCAATCATGGAAGCGCAAAACCGCAATGATGGAATTATGTTTTGACCGGGTCCATAACCACGAGTCCATAAGAAGCGGACCAGCTTCATGTTCGTCTGACAATGAGGAAGAGAAGTTCGCCAGCTACGCTGCTGTTGTGAACAGGTAAGTGTTATAAGCTAAATTATTCTTTATCCCTGAAAATTGTAATCAAATATGACTTTTGACCGATCGGTAAATTCCAACTGTGCTTAGTAGACCGCGGTGCACGAAGTCCGAAGTCCGTCCCCGCCCCCCCGAGGGGACTGTGCGCCGCGGTCGCCACATCGCCACATGACTGTTCCGTCATGTAGCGATGGCCGATGTCCGTCCTCTGTAGCGGGGGGTGGGGGGGTGGCAGTTGTTATCTTCTACATTACAAATATTTTAGAATAATTTTTAGTGCACTGTAGGTTATTTTTTCTTGTAAAAAAAAGCCACACATTTTTTACGTGGCATGCTTGTTTGTGTGTGTGGGCTTGTTTGTTCATTCATTCATGAATGAATGAATAAACAACCCCCCCCCACACACACACAGCCCTGAATGTCACCTTTCATTAGAGCCCAAGATGAAGCTTCTATATTGAATCATTCAAAAGTTACATACGTTTTTCCAAACTGTGCCATTTGGCACAATTTGGCACAGTTCAAAAACGCCTGGGAACTACCTGAGAACAAAGCTGTGTAATATATTCATTTTTTGTGGTATTGTTACAAAATTTGGACCTCAGCTGGATAACACTTGGTTCTACATTTCTGTTGCATTTCCCAGCCCGGATCTGACAGTTGTGTGTTATTTGCAAGCATTTGTATCCAAAAAAACACCCAGGCGAAATTTATTTTCTTCAAGTTCAGTATGTTTAGATGACTGTTACTCAGTGGCAGGAGCACTTAGAGAGATTATGACTGTTTTGCCAAAAAATTCAAAGTGTTTTCTTTTAAATGAGACCAACCCCATGAAGATGCTGCAAAGGGTTGAAGAACAGCTTTTGATTTACTTTGGGTACATTATTTTTTGGCGTTTTTAGGGAAACTGACCAGAGTGCAAGGGGTTAAAGAACTTTAAAATACTATCCACCTTGTCCACGTTAGTTGGCCTTTGTTTAAAAAAAAAAAAAGAAAAAACAGAAAAAATTATAACGAGTGAGAACGCAGTCTTTTTATTTAACTTGCAATAAAGCTTTTCAACTGGATGAAGAACCTAGGGTGAGGTGAGAACAGCAGCTGCTGATAGAGCTGGATGGAAGTGTTCTGTCAAGGCCATATGTGCCAAAAGGCACCAAGTGGATAGGTGAAGTTGAAAAGTTTTCAACTGCCTTGTGTTTAACTGTCACCTGACAACTTTTAAAACATGACTTAGCATTATAAGTGAAACAGACTGACGACAGCCTCAGAGCTCTAGTGGATGTCTTCAGCACAACTCTGCTGAGCCATCTGACAAGGTCATGGAAACTCTGCAACAAAGGGAATTAATGGAAACATGTGTAGGAGGTTTACAATAAAATCCGAGTCCTTCCTAATCCAAAATACCAAATGTAATGCACTTTAAAGGACTTTAAAAAAAATCTCATGATTGACGCTAGCACATATAGATTTAGACCAGTGGTCCTTAATCTTTTTAATTTCATCCATTTTGCCCTCAAATCCCTGTCTGATGGACTGAAGAACTTCAACCATTCACCCACTTTTAGCTACAATGACAATAAATGGCAATTTATCACATTCTAAACAAAAACAATTATACATCTGCTACCATTCCATTTTTTTTTACAAGTAATCATAAAAGCATCCTATCTATTATTTCTCTATACACATAATTTTAAGTGTAATATTTTGTAAAAACTGTTATGAATAATCAGTTCTCATTTATTCTCCTACATTGGTAAAGAGTTTGCAAGTTGGACCCACTTGATTATCTGTCGCCCTACTTATGTCAAGTCCATAGCTCAGTGGGTAATGCTTTTTCTGGGGCTAAAATTGGAAAATAATTTAAAAATTCTATTAAAAAGAGACTTCCGCTTGGTGCTGCAACAAGATGGCCGCCCAGAAGTGAGTTGAATTTAGATAAATATCTCTGCTAATTATAAACTAATATTGAAACTACAGGTACATCTCAAAAAATTAGAATATCATGAAAAAGTTCAATATTTTTTGTCACTCATTTCAGAAAGTGAAACCCATATATTATATAGATTCATTACACAGAGAGTGATATATTTCAAGTGTTTATTTATTTTAATTTTGATGATTATGCCTTACAGCCCATGAAAACCCCAAATTCAGTTTCTCAAAAAATTAGAATATTACATAAAATTATTTTTAAAAAGTAGTTTTTTAATAGAAATGTTGGCCGGCTGAAAAGTATGTTCATGTACACACTCAATACTCAGTCGGAGCAAATTTTGGATTAACTATTGTATCAATGTGGCGTGGCATGGAGGTGATCAGCCTGTGGCACTGCTGAGGTGTTATAGAGGTCCAGGTTGCTTTGATTGTGACCTTCAGCTCGTCTGCATTGTTGGGTCTGGTGTCTCTCATCTTCCTTTTGACAATACTCCATAGATTCTCTATGAGGTTTAGGTCAGGAGAGTTTGCTGGCCAATCAAACACAGTGATGCCATGGTCATTAAACCAGGTTTTGATACTTTTGGTAGTGTGTGTGTGTGTGTGTGTGTGTGGGAGGGGGGGTGCCAAGTCCTGCTGTAAAATGAAATCAGCTTCTCCATAAAGCTTGCCAGCAGAGGGAAGCATGAAGTACTCTAAAATTTCCTGGTAGACGGCTGCGGTGATTTTGGTCTGGATAAAACACAGTGGACAAGCACCAGCAGATGACCTCTGTTCAGATCGAAGTAAATTTTGCATTTCGTTTGGAAATCAAAGTCCCAGAGTCTGAAGAAAGAGTGGAGAGGCACAGAATCTAAGTTGCTTGAGGTTTAGTGTGAAGTTTCCACAGTCAGTGATGATTTGAGGAACCACGTCATCAGCTTGCCAAGAAGAAGATGAGACACCAGAACCAACAATGCAGATGAGCTGAAGGTCACTATCAAAGCAACCTGGGCCTTCATAACACCTCAGCTGTGCCACAGGCTGATCACCTCCATGCCACACCACATTGATACAGTAATTAATCCAAAATTTGCCCAGACCAAGTACTGAGTGTGTACATGGACATACTTTTCAGTTGGTCAACATTTCTGTTAAAAAACTATTTTTTTTAATTAATTTTATGTAATATTCTAATTTTTTGAGAAACTGAATTTGGGGTTTTCATGGGCTGTAAGCCATAATAATCAAAGCTAAAATAAATAAACACTAGAAATATATCACTCTCTGTGTAATGAATCTATATAATATATGGGTTTCACTTTTTGAAATGATTGACAAAAAGTATTGAACTTTTTCATGATATTCTAATTTTTTGAGATGTACCTGTAGTATTCTCAAGTATGAGGAAAATCAGGAGTCATAAAATGGATAGAAAAATTTGTAAATCATGAAAAAATGGTGATGACATGAAAACAATGGGAAATGACGGTAATGTCAATCAAAACGTGCTGTTGAAGGGGCTATCTTTAACTAAGGGACTTTAAACTAGACATGAGAGGGGACCTGAGCGAGCTGAAAGCTGATGTTAGCAAAACTATGAACTGAGGACACTAATGAATCCTTATTTTGGATAGATTAAAAGAAAGAACAGAATAACAAAGGGGAAAAAAGTCTAACAAGGTCAAATTAAACAATAACTCCTCAGATTATACAGTTCAACATAAGTTATCCGAAATGGGTGATGGCTGAAGCCGCAGCTTATATTGCCCACCCATGTTCCATCTAAGAATTCAATAAGAATCCATCTAATTGTTGAACCTTTGGAGATGGATTTTTTTTCCTCATTCTTTTCTTGATGTACAACTTCAGTTACTCAACAGTCCAGGTTCTCCATTGTCGTATTTTGTGCTTCATAATGCGACACACATTTTCAATGGGAGACAGGTCTGGACTGCAAGCAGGCCAGTCTAGCACCCACACTCTTTTACTCCAAAGCCACGCTGTTGTAACACGTGCAGAATGTGGCTTGGTATTGTCTTGCTGAAAAAAGCATTTCATGTCCCTCAAAAAGACGTTTCTTGGATGGCAGCATACAGTGGAGCAAAAAAGTATTTAGTTAGCCACCAATTGTGCAAGTTCGCGCACTTAAAAGATGAGAGAGGTCTCCAATTTTCATCATAGGTATACCTCAACTATGAGAGACAAAATGAGAAAAAAAAAATCCAGAAAATCACATTGAAGGATTTTTAATGAATTAATTGGTAAATTCCTCGGTAAAATAAGTATTTGGTCACCTACAAACAAGCAAGATTTCTGGCTCTCAGAGACATGTAACTTCTTCTTTAAGAGGCTCCTCTGTCCTCCACTCGTTACCTGCATTAATGGCACCTGTTTGAACTTGTTATCAGTATAAAAGACACCTGTCCACAACCTCAAACAGTCAGACTCCAAACTCCACTATGGCCAAGACCAAAGAGCTGTCAAAGGACACCAGAAACAAAATTGTAGACCTGCACCAGGCTGGGATGACTGAATCTGCAATAGGTAAGCAGCTTGGTGTGAAGAAATCAACTGTGGGAGCAATTATTAGAAAATGGAAGACATACAAGACCACTGATAATCTCCCTCGATCTGGGGCTCCAAGCAAGATCTCACCCTGTAGGGTCAAAATGATCACGAGAACGGTGAGCAAAAATCCCAGAACCACACGGGGGGACCTAGTGAATGACCTGCAGAGAGCTGGGACCAAAGTAACAAAGGCTACATCAGAAACACACTACGCCACCAGGGACTCAAATCCTGCAGCGCCAGACGTGTCCCCCTGCTTAAGCTAATACATGTCCAGGCCCGTCTGAAGTTTGCTAGAGAGCATTTGGATGATCCGGAAGAGGACTGGGAGAATGTCATATGGTCAGATGAAACCAAAATAGAACTTTTTGGTAAAAACTCAACTAGTCGTGTTAGGAGGAGAAAGAACACCATACCTACTGTGAAGCATGGGGGTGGTAACATCATGCTTTGGGGCTGTTTTTCTGCAAAGGGACCAGGACGACTGATCCGTGTAAAGGAAAGAATGAATGGGGCTATGTATCGTGAGATTTTGAGTGAAAACCTCCTTCCATCAGCAAGGGCATTGAAGATGAAACGTGGCTGGGTCTTTCAGCATGACAATGATCCCAAACACACCGCCCGGGCAATGAAGGAGTGGCTTTGTAAGAAGCATTTCAAGGTCCTGGAGTGGCCTAGCCAGTCTCCAGATCTCAACCCCATAGAAAATCTTTGGAGGGAGTTGAAAGTCCGTGTTGCCCAGCGATAGCCCCAAAACATCACTGCTTTAGAGGAGATCTGCATGGAGGAATGGGCCAAAATACCAGCAAAAGTGTGTGAAAACCTTGTGAAGACTTACAGAAAACGTTTGACCTCTGTCATTGCCAATAAAGGGTATATAACAAAGTACTGAGATGAACTTTCGTTATTGACCAAATACTTATTTTACCGAGGAATTTACCAATTAATTCATTAAAAATCCTTCATTGTGATTTTCTGGATTTTTTTTTTTCTCATTTTGTCTCTCATAGTTGAGGTATACCTATGATGAAAATTGGAAACCTCTCTCATCTTTTAAGTGGGAGAACTTGCACAATTGGTGGCTGACTAAATACTTTTTTGCCCCACTGTATGTTGCTCCAAAACCTGTATGAACCATTCAACATTAATGGTGCCTTCACAGATGGGCAAGTTACTCATGCCATGGGCACTAACACACCCCCATACCATCACAGATGCTGGCTTTTGAACTTAACACTGATAACAATCAGGATGGTCCTTTTCCTCTTTAGTCCGATGGACAAGATGTCCATGATTTCCAAAACAATTTCAAATGTGGACTTGTCAGACCACAGCACACTTTTCCACTTTGCATCAGTCCATCTCAGATGAGCTTGGGCCCAGAGGAACCGGCAGAGTTTCTGGGTGTTGTTGATATATGGCTTTTGGTTTGCATGGTAGAGTTTTAACTTGCACTTGTAGGTTATGGTTACATTGCAGGCAAAAAAGGCCCAAATCTGACTTTTTTGCACACATGTGACCTACAGTATATCTGATTTTTTTTATGACAGTCTGAACAGAACAAATCTGATTTTTTCACATCAGACCAAGGCCACTTTCATATGAGGTCCCAATTCGGATACATATCTGATGTTTTTCAAAGCAACCTCATTCTGAATGGTCATCTGACTTTTTCCTCACTGAAGTGACACAGACGTGACAATTCTGCGGTGGAGGAGGCGGGATGCAGCAAGCATGACAGATACAGCTGATTTGTGCTCTCTTTTTAATCAATCTTCTTCCCTTTATCACTTGATCATAATTTTGTCGGCTCCGATTGCACAGCAACTTCAAAACTGATAAACACGCGCTGACATGTGTAGCATCCATCCATCATGCGTAATCACTTCTGTATGATTTCACCATGTTGAGTCGGAGCTGAAACCATCAGACAACTGTCAGACAAACATTACAGGTGCACAGTAATGGCACATTTACTGGCCGCTGCAAATTTCTTTTTCCCAGGATGTGCGCCCATAAACCTGTACACAGCACACTGCGAGTCCTGGCCGCTGGTGCTCGTGTGGCTGTAATATCTAAAAATTTTAAGCTAATACCGACATGATTGTGGAACAGAATGGTCAGATCAATTGTTTATCATATGTAACCCATGCTGGCAAAATCAGGTTCAGGTTCAGGTTCAGGTTACTTTATTTGTACCCGTAGGTAGATTTGTTTTGCAATCTGGTGACATCTATATTTACAAGCCACTAATTACATTCAACATAGACACAAACACAGGCACACATGAAGCTGACTATAAACATGATAAAAAATACTCAAGGCTCCATCAATCAGGATATAAAGACAAAGAGATGAGAGAAAAACCAGAGATAAGAGAGAAGGGTCATATTAAAAAGTTAAAGACTAGTCAAAGAGGTTAAAAACTCAAAGGTCTAAAACCCAATAAAATATTTAGAACCCAAATAAAAATCCTACAAGAATAAGTAGATATAAAATGGAGTTAATAAATAGGTACCTAAATTATGTGCAATATATTGTTACAACTTGTTCAACTCTTTGACAGCAGCAGGAACAAAGCTGTATTTGTAGCGCTGGTTTTACTTTTTGGGACAGCAAACCTCCGTCTTGAGGGAAGAAGCTGAAAGTGGCAGTGCAAAGGGTGGGAGTCATCATTTAAAATGGAGGTAGCCATCCTCTGTACCTGTCTGGTGTACAAGGATGTCAGGCTCAGCTGTAACTCACCAAGCAAACGACTGGACCATCTAACTACCTGATCCAAGGATTTCCTCTGTTTCTGTGTCACTTTGAGGAAATTATCAGAACTAAGGCAACATTTTTTTTCAATATTCTCTATTGAAAGACCTTCAAAATGACATTTAATTTGTAGGAAGTGCACAAAAACGGACTCGGAAAAAGCCGATTTGTTTATATTTTGGCTAGGTTTAAAACTCGCGTTCTATCAGTCAGGAGTTACGTCCTCCGTCAAAACTTATGTATTTTTAGAAAGTACCATTTCTAAGCTTTACAATGATACCAGGCACTCATGGGGTTTTTCCCAGGACTTGCCGCTAACAAACAAAGAAAGAGTCATGATTAATGACTTCTCATGCCTGTAGCTCGTAATGACGCGGTGCGCATTCCGACTCATTTTGCCAGCACGGGTCACATATGTGGGAAACACAGGCATTGTGGAAACACGGAGAGGCAACACCAGTGACAGTCAGTTGGGTGGGTGCAGTCTCGGGGAAACGACTGTCCAGGAGAGGGGAGTCTCTGGCGGTTTCTCCTTCCCGTGTGGGACTGGTGTTGTGCCGCTGGTACTAGCCACGCTGTTTATTTATTTTTAACCTTGTTTATACAGGTGATCCAATTCAGACACGGGGTCTCATTTTCAAGAGAGCTGTTTAATCGCTCAGTTTTTTTTAAAGCAGGGCTGATTATAGTGATCATCTGGCGTGTAGAGGAATGAAGCTGGTCTCTCTTCTCTCTTTGGCCAACCGGCATATTTATTTATTTTTATAAATCTTAACAAGTTCCTCTCCACAAATTAGACAACAGTTGCAAATTGGTCCCATGTACTGCATTCATATTTATTTAGAAAATAATCATTTCTGGGTGATTTAACATTTTATTTTGCTGTGCTGTGTCAAAGCTGAAGAAGCTCTGCCCCTCAATCATTCGGGGCTCATATTTACTTCCATAAAAACACGATGCTGTGTCTGATGTCACGTCTTCTTTTGTGTATGCAGGTCACTTCATAGCTGTAGACTGTTCACACTGGAGTCTGATAGGGGTCACATTTAAATTATCATGTGAAGGCCCCCCCCCAAAAAAAAAACAACAACAAAAAAAAGAATCTCTGCAAAAAATTGGAACTGAGCATTAAGACCTGCAGTGTGACCGATGTAGCGAAAAACTGTGTTAACTGACGATAGTTTTCTGAAGTGTTCCCGAGCCCACGTGGTAATATCCTTTACAGAATGATGTCAGTTTTTAATGCAGTGCTGCCTGAGGGATCAAAGGTCACAGGCATTCAACGATGGTTTTTGGCCTTGCCGTTTATATGCAGAAATTTTTCCAGATTATCCGAATCTTTTGATATTATGGATTGTAGATGATGAAATCCCTAAATTACTTGCAACTGTACATTGAGAAACGTTCTTAAACTGTTGGACTATTTACCCACACAATTGTTCACAAAGTGGAGAACCTCACCCCATCATTCCTTGAACAACTGAGCCTTTTGCGGATGCTCCTTTTACACTCAATCATGTCACTCACCTGTTTCCAATTAACCTGTTCTCCTGTGGAATGTTCCAGAAGGTGTTTTTAAGCATTCCTCAACTTTCCCAGTCTTTTCTTGCCCCTGTCCCAGATTTTTTTGGAACATGTTGCAGGCATCAAATTCAAAATGAGTGAATATTTGCAACAAAATAATAAAGTTTATCAGCTGAACATTACACATCTTGTCTTTGCAGTGTATTCAACTGAATAAAGGTTGAAAAGGATTTTTAAATCATTGCAGTTTATTTTTATTTATGTTTGGTGATTCTGGTGAAGTCCCAACTTCATGATGAGAAGGGAATTGCAATCACTGAAAATATATCTTCATCAAGAGAAAACTGAAGGGGGAACAAGTTTGTTGTGCTGGCCAAACTAATTTATAATCTTAAGTGACACGGTGGACACTCTGGAAAACACAAATCTTGCAAATTATCAGTTTATTCTAGTAGAAGCTGGAGAGGAAAACACAAAAAGGGAACATGGGGTGCTTAATTGGCATGATGAACAACAAATAGAGTCACTCAATCAGCTGGACAACCAATTAACCATCAGTCCTCGTTGGATGTACACAGGGCTGGAAATGATTCAGCACAAGTCTTTTTTCAACCATTTTAATTCTAAAAAAAAATCAAATCAAACATCAGCTGAGCATGGTTCATAGATATCTACTTTAACATATCCAAAATAAATATCTTTTAGTTGCTTACATATAACCAACATACTGAGCATCATATCTGATATTAGCAATCAATTCTTATTGGATGATATAAAAATTATAACAAATATAGTTTTTTGCTTATTTGAGACAAGGATGAAAAGATGTTATTACCTCTACATGTTTCAACTAGCATCTGCAGTCTCTCTCAGAAGTGTCAGCTGATCACCGTCAAGTGTCAGTCATCAGCTGTTTAGTCAAATAAATGACACTTGACAGCGATCAGCTAACACTTCTGAGGAAGACAGCAGACGCCAGTCGAAACATGTAAAGGTAAAAATGTCTTCTTTTCATCCTTGTCTGAAATAAGAAAAGCAAAAAACTAATGACTGAAAAGGAAGACAAAATGAACCTACTTGAGCTAAAATAAATATAGTTGATGCCAAATTATATACTATTTCTGTATTCTGTGCAACACCCGCCAAACCACCGGTGGCGGGTAAGACAGCAACTCCCACTAGCCACTTTGGTGGGTGTAGTTTTCTCAAGCGACATCTAAATAATAAGCCTATCACAGTGTGAGACTACAAAACTACAACTCCCATAAGCACTATCTGCACACACACAGTGTATTCTCATTGGTCCACTGTCGGTAGCAGCAGCAGCCCCAGTACATAGGACGGAGTCCTGCTCAGCGTGCTGGTTACAGGTGAAGGCGCGGACAGTCTGCTCCACAGTTCGGTTCATTTTATGGCTAGTCTGGAGAAATGGCAATGAACAGACAGCAGCCGCTCTCAGGGATCAGATCACGGGATAACTGGCCCTGATCCCCTGCCCAGCAGTGACAATAACCTCTGATCTCTCCCCCCACATTAGCTCCTTCCTCTGTGGTTAAATATGATTACAGTGGTACCTCTACTTACGAACGTCTCTACATACGGAATTTTCAGGTTACGAGACGCCTCAACGGGAAAATATTGCCTCTAGTTACGAACGAAATTTCAGGATACGAAAGGCAAAAAAGTACGCGCTCCTCGCAGCTTCCGTAGTTTACCAAACGTAAACATACCTGTAGCTGCTCTGCCATTGGCTATCGCCTAGCATCTTCCTGGTATCCCATTGGCCACGATGTTTTTTTTTTTTCCAAAACTTTATTAAGAACAAGGTGAAAGTTTTACGTGTGTGTACAGTACAGAATTAACATTTATTCGCTATGGGCCCCAAGAAAGTGACGGAGATAAGTGGAAAAGG
The DNA here is from genome assembly GCA_020510985.1 of Pholidichthys leucotaenia. Taxonomy (NCBI): domain Eukaryota; kingdom Metazoa; phylum Chordata; class Actinopteri; order Cichliformes; family Pholidichthyidae; genus Pholidichthys; species Pholidichthys leucotaenia. Next base: position 212,387,209 of record CM035846.1, on the reverse strand, counting down.
AGAAAAGAAGAGAGTTTTTTTTGTCCATACAAACAAAGAAAGGAGATAATCGAAAGGTATGAAAAGGGGATGCGTTTGGTTGATCTCGCCAAAGAATATGGCCGTAATACATCAACGATCAGCACGGTATTAAAACAAAATGAAGCACTTACAAGCCGACAAAAGCAAACGTCCTTGGATCAGAACATGAACCAAAGAAGGCAAAAGGTGACGACGTCGACGCCGATAGCAGTTAAAGGGTAAATGAACATAATTTTTATTATTCTTTCTCTTTTATTATTCTCTTTTATTATTCTTTCTCTCATTTTAAACTCTCATTTTATGTTTATTGTGCAGTAATCTAATTGTAACATGTATTTGTTACATGTTTTGATGCGTTTTTACGATTTATAAAAAATTTATGCCCGAATTTTGGGGGCTTGGAACGGATTACGGCATTTACATGTAAAACGCGCCTCTACTTACGAATTTTTCACGTTACGAGAATTCTTCCGGAACGAATTAAATTCGTAAGTAGAGGTACCACTGTATTTTTAGAGCAAGAAACTCCTGTTAGTTGTGCAAATTTAAGTTTTCGTATTACGGAGAGAAAAAGTCACTAAACTTTATGTTGCTGTAAAGAGTAAATGAAGCTTCTTCTGAGGTGAACTTTTGTTTATCTGTGATTATCTAGGATATTTGTGATTTGCAGCTATTTCATGGAAGTAAAACGTCTAATTATGTATTTTTAATGTGCTGGTTCAGGGGTGTTAAACATGTGGCCCGTGGGCCAAAAAAATGACCCACCAGGGGGTCCAAGTTTTTCTCTGAATTTACAGCTTTCTAGTAAATTTCTGACTTTTTCTACTGATTAGAATTGTTCATGTAAATTTGAGACATTTTTCTCCTTAAGATGAGACTTTTTTTCTCATCAGTTTTCTTTTTCTTCTGGTGAAAACAGGTAGATTAAATCCATCAGCAATTACTAATGACATCATGCAGCCCTGAAGGGGTGTCCCAATTCATAGGGGTAATTTTCAACCCCTACCCCTTGACCTTTGGCCTCAAGGAGTGGAGGTAGGCAAAGGGGAAGAGGTACAAATGAGAATTGGGATGGACCCCAAATCTACCTGTACTTCACTCTCATATTGCAAATATTTTTCTCGGCTGTTTTACAGTATTTACTGTTGTTAATAATTAAACAGTGTTTCTCTTGCTATTGTCATGTATGTACAGTGCATCTGCAAAGTATTCACAGCGCTTCACTTTTTTCACATTTTGTTATGTTACAGCCTTATTCCAAAAGGGATTAAATTCATTTTTTCCCTCAAAATTCTACACACAATACCCCATAATGACAATGTGGAAAAAAAAATTTTTTTGAGATTTTGGCAAATTTATTAAAAATAAAAAACTAAGAAATCACATGTACATAAGTATTCACAATCTTTGCCATGAAGTTCACTAGTGAGCTCAGGTGCATCCTGTTTCCACTGATCATTCTTGAGATGTTTCTACAGCTTAACTGGAGTCCACCTGTGGTAAATTCAGTTGATTGGACATGATTTGGAAAGGCACACACCTGTCTATATAAGGTGCCACAGTTGACAGTGCATGTCAGAGCACAAACCAAGCATGAAGTCAAAGGAATTGTCTGTAGACCTCCAAGACAGGATTGTCTCGAGGGACAAATCTGGGGAAGGGTACAGAAAAATTTCTGCTGCTTTGAAGGTTCCAATGAGCACAGTGGCCTCCATCATCCGTAAATGGAAGAAGTTTGGAACCACCAGGACTCTTCCTAGAGCTGGCTGGCCGTCTAAACTGAGCGATCGGGGGAGAAGGGCCTTAGTCAGGGAAGTGACCAAGAATCTGATGGTCACTCTGTCAGAGCTCCAGCGTTCCTCTGTGGAGAGAGGAGAACCTTCCAGAAGGACAGCCATTTCTGCAGCAATCCACCAATCAGGCCTGTATGGTAGAGTGGCCAGACGGAAGCCACTCCTTAGTAAAAGGCACATGGCAGCCCACCTGGAGTCTGTCAAAAGGCACCTGAAGGACTCTCAGACCATGAGAAACAAAATTCTCTGGTCTGATGAGACAAAGATTGAACTCTTTGGCATGAATGCCAGGCGTCATATTTGGAGGAAACCAGGCACTGCTCATCACCACACCAATGGTGGTGGCAGCATCATATTGTGGGGATGTTTTTCAGCGGCAGAAACTGGGAGACTAGTCAGGATAGAGGGAAAGATGAATGCAGTAATGTACAGAGACATCCTGGATGAAAACCTGCTCCAGAGTGCTCTTAACCTCAGACTGGGGCAATGGTTCATCTTTCAGCAGGACAACAACCCTAAGCACACAGCCAAGCTATCAAAGGAGTGGCTTCAGTACAACTCTGTGAATGTCCTTGAGTGGCCCAGCTAGAGCCCAGACTTGAATCCAGTTGAACATCTCTGGAGAGAATCTGAAAATGGCTGTACACCGATGCTTCCCATCCAACCTGATGGAGCTTGAGAGGTGCTGCAAAGAGGAATGGGTGAAACTGCCCAAAGATAGGTGTGCCAAGCTTGTGGCATCATATTCAAAAAAACTTGAGACTGTAATTGCTGCCAAAGGTGCATCAACAATGTATTGAGCAAAAGCTGTGAATACTTATGTACATGTGATTTCTTAGTTTTTTTATTTCTAATAAATTTGCAAAAATCTCAAACTTTTTTTCACATTGTCATTACGGGGTATTTTGTGTAGAATTTTGCGGAAAAAAAATGAATTTATTCCATTTTGGAATAAGGCTGTAACATAAAATGTGGAAAAAGTGAAGCGCTGTGAATACTTTCTGGATGCACTGTATGTAAGGATAATTTACATTTAAAAAGATTGTAGATTTAGTTCAAGTGAAATTTAGTGTGTGATAGTCAAATTTGATCATATTAAACATAATTTTCCAACCATAAAATTGTGGCTAGTGAAAAGGCTGAGTGGCTAGTAACTTTGGAAAATCACTAGCCACAGTGGCCGGTGAGCAAAAAAGTTAATGTCAAACCTGATTCTGTGTGAGTGCTCCCAGTACAAAAAAGATGTGTATATATGAAAAATTATTTAGAACCATGAAAAAGGTCAGTGATTAATCTGCTATTTCTTCACTACATCACCTCTCAATTACATCATCATCCTGTTGCATTTATCATGCACATACAGTACATCACACTATCAGTCGCTGGACTGTGGTGCCATAAGGAGCTGAAACATTAGGACCTCTCATGAGCAAATAATGCATAATATCTCAAAAAAATGCTGTGTGATAAAGTTTAGGATGAGTCACTCCATGCTGACCAAATGCATCCCACCTGCCCATCTCAGATTAAAAAATAAAAAATACAGGGGGAAATCACACTTCTTGTGAAAAGTGTCAGATGTTATTTTTCCAATATTTTCTTGCAAAAATGCTGTTTTTTCAGGTCTTTTTTAAAGCAGCATTTTCTGGGCAACCAATTTAAAACAGCTATATCTATTATATTCCTATTTATGGGGCAGTGTTGGCCTAATAGTTAGAGACTGGAAGATCGCTGATTCAATCCCTGGACCAACAGGATCAGATCTGGATGGGACAGATGACAAAGCAGTGTTTGCCCCACCCTCATTAACCCCTGGCTGTTTCAGGTGTGCATGTTAACAGGGCGTCCTTGAAAAAGAGAGGTCGCTTCTCAATGGACTTTCCTATATAAATAAAGGTCAAATACAAAATATATATCTAGGAAAGTAATTACACAATGACCTTATTGTTATCTCATATCTAAAATTTCTTTATTGAGTTCTGACTTATTTTCCTAAAATGAATTTTTGAAAGAGTCACTTGCAAAATTCACATATTTCATGGTAAGAGGGTTTAAATTTCACAAGGTGCTTCTCACGCAATAGGTTAGAATAAAAAACTGTTGCAGTGCAATGACTCATGCATCCCCTGTACTGCTGTTCATGTGGAATGCTGGAGAAATACTGAAAATCTTTAACATTCATTCTGCATGTTAGCTGCAGGTGATTGCAGGTATGTGGAGGTGAGTAAACCTGAATGAATAAGGGAAGCATTGTGCACTCCTGATGTGGTTTGATGCATACAGGTACAGCTCAAAAAATTAGTGTTTATTTATTTTAATTTTGATGATTATGGCTTACAGCCCATGAAAACCCCAAATTCAGTTTCTCAAAAAATTAGAATATTACATAAAATTAATTTTAAAAAAATAGTTTTTTAATACAAATGTGGACCGACTGAAAAGTATGTCCATGTACACACTCAATACTTGGTCGGTGCTCCTTTTGGATTAATTACTGTGTCAATGTGGTGTGGCATGGAGGTGATCAGCCTGTGGCACTGCTGAGCTGTTATGAAGGTCCAGGTTGCTTTGATAGTGACCTTCAGCTCGTCTGCATTGTTGGGTCTGACGTCTCATTTTCCTCTTGACAATACTCCATAGATTCTCTGGGTTTAGGTCAGGAGAGTTTGCTGGCCAATCAAACAGTGATGCCATGGTCATTAAACCTGGTTTTGATACTTTTGGCAGTGGTGGTGGGGGGGGGGGGGGCAAGTCCTGCTGGAAAATGAAATCAGTTTCTCCATAAAGCTTGTCAGCAGAGGGAAGCACGAAGTGCTCTAAAATTTCCTGGTAGACAACTGTGCTGACTTTGGTCTTGATAAAACACAGTGGACAAACACCAGCAGATGACCTCTGTTCAGATAAAAGTAACTTTTTCATTTGTAAATCAAAGTCCCAGAGTCTGGAGAAAGAGTGGAGAGGCACAGAATCTAAGTTGCTTGAGATTTAGTGTGAAGTTTCCATAGTCAGTGATGATTTGAGGAACCATGTCATCAGCTGGTGTTGGTCCACTGTGTTTTATCAAGACCAAAGTCAGCGCAGTCGTCTACCGGGAAATTTTAGAGCTCTTCATGCTTCCCTCTGCTGACAAGCTTTATGGAGAAGCTGATTTCATTTTACAGCAGGACTTGGCACCCCCCCCCCCCCCCACACACACACACACACACACACTGCCAAAAGTATCAAAACCTGGTTTAATGACCATGGCATCACTGTGTTTGATTGGCCAGCAAACTCTCCTGACCTAAACCTCATAGAGAATCTATGGAGTATTGTCAAGAGGAAGATGAGAGACACCAGACCCAACAATGCAGACGAGCTGAAGGCCACTATCAAAGCAACCTGGACCTTCATAACAGCTCAACAGTGCCACAGGCTGATCACCTCCATGCCACGCCACACTGATACAGTAATTACTCCAAAAGGAGCCCTGACCGAGTATTGAGTGTGTACATGGACATACTTTTCAGTCGGCCAACATCCATCCATCCATCCATCTTCTTCCGCTTAATCCTTTTGGGGTTGCGGGGGGGGGGGGGTGTTGGAGCCTATCCCAGCATCTTTGGGCAAGAGGCAGGGTACACCCTGGACAGATCGCCAGTCCATCGCAGGGCCAACACAGAGAGACAGACAACCATTCACTCTCACAGTCATACCTAAGGACAATTTAGAATCCCCAGATTTGATGCCAATTAACATTTTGGCCAACATTTCTAATTAAAAACTATTTTTTTAAAATTAATTTTATGTAATATTCTAATTTTTTGAGAAACTGAATTTGGGGTTTTCATGGGCTGTAAGCCATAATCATCAAAATTAAAATAAATAAACACTTGAAATATATCACTCTCTGTGTAATGAATCTATATAATATATGGGTTTCACTTTCTGAAATGAGTGACAAAAAATATTGAACTTTTTCATGATATTCTAATTTTTTGAGATGTACCTGTATTTACAAGCATTCCCTCATTAATTACAATTACACAGGAATCAAGGACGATCAAGGTTACTCCAAAGCACAGTTTCTCCTCAGTGTCTCTCCAGCAGACAGATCTGCCTCACCTCTGGGTGCACCGTGTCGTCTCCGGAGTCGTCCTGGCGGCCGAGTCTCCAGTGCATAAGGATCCACCTGAGCTTCATGTAGAAGATGATGGTGTTGCGTCTGAAGAGGCGGAGCTCTTGTTGCAGCATGGCTCTCTCCTGAGTCCAGGGCACCTCGTGGGTCTGGAGGCCCTGCAGCTCCAGGCCTTCACGCTGCAGACGTTCACCTTCCTGCTGCAGTGGCAAATAAGGCCATTCAAACGGTCAATAAATTATTTCACTAAAGCTGTCATATTAAGTAAGAGATTTATGAGTAACAGAACTGTCTCACAGCCATGATTTAGACAAGGATTAGTACAGAAATAAAGATGTTAGTGACCACATGAGTTATGCTTCTGTACCTAAATACACCTCATAACACCTGTGCGTCCCTAATAATTTGTGTTAATGGCTGCTGTGAGGTAAATGAATTGTTTTTAAATATAATTTTACTACAATGTTATTATGTCACTTTTGAGAAGCTCTGTTCTACTTGGGGTAAATTTTTAAAAAATACAAACAAAATACACTTCTGGTTTTATTTTTGGTTAAAAATGTAAAAAAAAAAAAATAAGCTCATGAACTGAAAATGATCAAAGCAAAAATCGGCTTATTATAACTAAAAAGACTTCCATCACATCACAATGAACAAGGTAATGACATGTCAAATCTGGTGATTCAAATTTGTAACTTTTTTGTGTAAATTTGTGATTTTATTTTGTATATTTCCAACTTTTTTGTCATACATTTTCAACTTTTTTTTCTTCATAAATTTTCGAGTGTCTTCTCTCTTAAATTTGAAAGGTTTCTCATAAAATGTGCTAATTTTTAATAGAAATTTTAATTTATTTGTTCATGAATTTGTAAGGGTTTTTATTTTATTATTTTAACTTTATAATAAAAGCCACTGGAGTCCAGGGTTACAGGCAAAACAGTCGCAGGTTGTAGACCCCTCTACTATGAGCTTCCACTACTACAAAAATGTAGAGATGATAGAAAATAAAGAAAATGACAATATGTCAACTGCAAAACTAAATAAAAAAAACCAGAAGTCCTGTAAGAATATTAAAGATGAATCTCTCTTCCCTTTCTATGCTGACAGGTTATTAAAATTCTCCATAAGCTCCGGCACTGACAGCAGAGGAACTGAAGTGTGATATTGCCAGAGCTATAAGCTCATACCGATCGTCTGAAGGAGTTCAAACCGCACTGATATACCTGAGGCAGAGAAGAGATGGTCTCCCGTTCCTCTGCTGCCGTTCTCATCCTTCTTTCATGATCCAGACGAAACTGGATGTCAGAGGCAGGCGTGTCCCGGAGCTGAAGCCACAACAGCACAGCCAACAATTACTTAACCAGTTTGCACGCACACACGCACGCTCGCTCGCACACACACAGATATTTCACAGTCATTCTGATTTAGAGCTGGGATCCACAGTAAAATGGGGATTTACAAGCAAGATTATTCTCATTGACTACATTAATTTTCCTTAATTTTTTTGTCTTTTGGCTGCTCCTTTTCAGGGTTGCCACAGTGTATCATCACCTTCTATATATTGCAATGATTCGTGATGTCGATTTGTCAAGGATTTTTACGCTGGATGTCCTTCTCTACACAACCCTACCCACTTATCCGGGTTTGGGACCAGCATAGGGAGTACACTGGCTTGTGCTCCTCCTGTGGCTGGGGAGCCAACGTTTTTTTCCCCATTGCATGCTGAGCACCAAGCTAGAAGGTGGGAAGCACCATTTTTACAAGGTCTTTCGTATGACCCGGCCAGGGCTTGAACCCATAACCTCCCAGTTGTGGGGCAGATGCTCTACCTCTAGGCCACAAGTCTGGTACATTAATTCTCCTGAATGTTGACTGAAAAATAAATATTCACTGCAGAGGACTGAAAAAGCTCAGAAGAGTTTCACAAAAGCAGAAACTCATTACAGCTTCTCCTGTGATGTCTGGAGAAGTCATTATAATTTAATGATGCACATCTCAGGCTGGACTGATTCTTATTTTAGCTCTGTAAAAGCTTATGATCAAATGTTGAACAAAATAACTGTGTGAAATGCAGAAAAAGTTGGATTTGACTTTAAAGGATCTTCTTCTTCTTCTTCTTCTTCTCTTGCGGGGTCACCACAGCAGATCTGCCTCCATCTCACCCTATCCCTTACATCTTCCTCTGTAACACCAACCCTCTCCATGTCCTCCTTCACTACATCCAAGGACCTTCTCTGTGGTCCTCCTCTTTTCCTCCTGCCTGACAGCTTCATCTTCAACATCCTTTGTCCAATATACCCACTATCCTTCCTCTGCACATGTCCAAACCATCTCAGCCTTGTCTCTCTTACTTTGTCTCCAAACCGCTCAACCTGAGCTGTCCCTCTGATGTACTCATTTATAATCGTGTCCCTCCTAGTCGCTCCCAATGAAAATCTTAGCATCTTCAACTCTGCCACTTCCAGCTCCACCTACTGTTTTTTTGTCAGTCTCCAAACCATACATCATAGCAGGTCTCACTACCGTCTTGTAACTCTTCCCTTTCACTCTTGCTGCTATCCTTCTGTCACAAATCACCCCTGACACTCGTCTCCACCCACTCCAACCTGCCTGCACTCTCTTCTTCACCTCTCAAGAGCATTTTCCATTGCTTTGGATGGTTGACCCCACGTATTTAAACTCATCTACGTTCACTACCTCTACTCCTTCTATCTTCACCATTACACCTGCTCCCTCTCATTCACACTCATGTATTCTGTCTTGCTTCTACTGATTTTCATTCCTCTTCTCTCCAGATCATACCTCCACCTCTCCATGTTCTCTTCCTCCTGCTTCCCACTCTCACTACAGATCAAAATGTCATCTGCAAACATCATGGTCCACGGAGACTCCTGCCTGACCTCGTCTGTCAGCCTGTCCATCACCATGGCAAACAAGAAGGGACTCAGAGCCGTTCGCTGATATAATCTCACCCCCATCTTGAACCCATCTGTCACTCCTAAAGCGCACCTCACCACCGTCTCACTGTCCTCATACATGTCCTGCACCACCCTCACATACTTCTCATACAGTACCACACTTCCTCTCTTGGCACTCTATCATATGCTTTCTCTAGATCCACAAAGACACAGTGCAACTCCTTCTGACCTTCTCTATACTTCTTCATCAACACTCTTAGAGCAAACATTGCATCTGTAGTACTCTTTCTTGGCATGAAACCATACTGCTGCTCACTGATTGTCACCTCTCCTCTTAACCTGACTTCAACAACTCTTTCCCATATCTTCATAGTGTGGCTGATCAACTTTATGCCTCCGTAGTTACTACAGCTCTGAGCATCACCTTTGTTCTTGAAAACTGGTACCACAACACTTCTTCTCCACTCCTCAAGCATCCTCTCACTTTCCAAGATTGTGTTAAACAATCTGGTTAAAAAGTCCACTGCCATCTCTCCTAAACATCTCCATACCTCCACAGGTATGTCATTTGGACCAACCGCCTTTCCATTCTACATCCTCTTCAAAACTGCCCTCACTTCCCCCTTGCTAATCCTTGGGATTCCTTGTTCACCATCTTTCCTTCATCCATCCTCCTCTCTCACTCTTATTTTCTTTATTCTTCAGCTCTTCAAAGTACTCCTTCCACCTTCTCAACACACTCTTGTCATTTGTTAGTACATTACCATTTCTGTTCTTAATCAGCCTAACCTGCTGTACATCCTTTCCAGTTCGATCTCTCTGTCTAGCCAGTCGATACAAGCCCTTTTCTCCTTCCTTAGTGTTTAGCCTCTCAAACAACTCACTATTTTCATACAACTCACTATTTTCCTTTCATGTATACTGACCCATCCGTGAAACCACTACTATGTATATTTTCCATAACCCTTGGGCCATTTTACTCAGTTGTGTTCAATTGTGTGTTCTGCACTCCGCACTCTTATGTACATTGTTCCATCCGAGAAGCAACTACCATACCTGTGTATATTTCCAGAATTGAGGGCTATTTTTATTTCAGTTGTGTGTTTAATCGTGTGTTCTGTAACTGTGTTTTTATCTAATCCTTCTCTCTTACTTTATTGCGCAGTAGCCTGGTGGAGCACCCACGATTTTGTTGTACTGTACAATGACAATAAAGCCTATTCTACTCTATATGCCTTTTCTTTTGCCTGTGCCACCTCTCTCTTTACCATGTGCCGAGATTCCAAATACTCTTGTCTACGTTCTTCATCTCCCTGACTATCCCACTTTTTCTTTGCTAACCTCTTCCTTAGGATACTTTCCTGTATCTCCTCATTCCACCACAAAGTCTCCTCGTCTTCCTTCCTCTGTCCACTGGATACAACACATACCTTTCTACCCATTTCCCTCAATACTTTTGCCATACTTTCCCAGTCATCTGGTAATTCTTCCCTACCATCCAGAGCCTGCATCAACTCCTTCCTGAACTCTCTGCAACCTTCTTCCTTCTGTAACTTCCCCCACTTAATCTTTGGCTCTGCCTTCACTCTCTTCCTCTTCTTGTTTTCTAAAGTCATCCTACAGACTACCATCCCATGCTGTCTAGCTACATTCTCCTCTGCCTCCACCTTGCAGTCTCCTATCTCTCTGATTTCTCCTTCTGCATAAGATGTAGTCCACCTGTGTGCACCTTCCTCCACTTTTGTAAGTCACCCTATGTTCCTCTCTCTTCTTGTAGTACGTGTTCACCACAGCCATTTCCATCCTTTTAGCAAACTCCACAACATCTGTCCTTCCACATTTCTCTCCTTAAGACCATATCTACCCAGAACCTCCTCATCACCTCTGTTCCCTTCACCTACATGTCCATTAAAGTCCGCTCCAATCACCACTCTCTCCCCCCTGGGAACACTCTACTACCTCATCCAACTTACTCCAGAATTTCCCTTTCTCTTCCACCTGACCTGATGCTGAAAGGATAGTGAACAGACAAAAGAAGTCATTTGATTAATGCAGAAACCAGGTATGGTTGGTTTGTAATGCTAAAAAATAATTTTTTTTAAACCAGCTTTCACCCCCAGATATTTATTGTTAAAAGGAAACACTAGGGTGAACTAATTTACCTAATTAAAGCAACTGTGTCACCCATTCCATGAGTTTGTCCTGTCGACTCTCACTGCTGACCTGAACCTTCCAAGGTATAAATGCCAATCTTTCTTCTTCCCTTCCACCTGATATTAATTGTCGTTTATCGTTATGCTGATTCACTTTACAGTTAGAGTTTTTCCCCCTCATTCACATTGGCTCAATTCTCAAATGAGAAAAGCAGTTTACAAAGCATTAAGCCCAAATCTCTGAACAGCAAATGAGAATTTCTCATTCATTCAAACAAACTGCATTGCTTACAAATGTGCAAAAGAGTGAGCATGATTTTTGACAAATCTGTGCAACAATAATTTGTATATGAGTCACTGATCAAAACTAATTACTTAATTAATTGAGTCTCAGTAGCGTTATTAAACTCTTCACAACTTATAAAAATTCCTTCATCCTTTGAAATCAATGGCAAAATGATCCATTTAATTACTGAAATTGGCAGACATAAATGCATACAGTTGTGGCCAGAAATGCTGGCGCTCCTGCATTTCTGTTATATCACACAGTGGTCCCCAACCACCGGGTCACAACCCGGTACCGGGTTGTAGACCACTTCGTAGCAGGTTGCAGAGAACCAGAGAGAAAAAAAAAAATCTGTTCCTCTGTATTGACTAAGTCGGCCAGGCGTTTAATTTTGACACCAGATATTCTCTCTCTTCCTGTGCCACATGTCTCTCTGCATGGTCTTGAAGCACACATACAGTACTGTGAAAAAGTATTCGCCTTCTTACTGATTTCTTATATTTTTGCATACCTGTCACACTTAAATGTCTCCGATCATCAAACAGATTTTAATATTAGACAAAGATAACCCAAGGAAATACAAAATGCAGTTTTTAAATGTTGATTTCATTTATTAAGGGAAAAAAGCTATCCAAACCTACCTGGCCCTATGTGGAAAAAGTAACTGCCCCCCTTGTTACATTATGAACTGTGATTAACCACATTTTTTGGAAAGTTGAGTCCAATTTCATTAGCCACACCTGAATACTGCCAGACCTGTTGAATCAAGAAATCACTTAAATAGAACCTGACTGACAAAGTGAAGTAGGACTAAATGATCTCAAAAAGCAGCACACCATGCCGTGATCTAAGGACATTCAAGAACAGATGAGAAACAAAAATAACATCTAAAGAACTCAAACAGTAAGAAAGAGACTGGGCAAAAATGGCATCCATGGGGGAGTTCCAAGGCAAAAACCACTGCTGATCAAAAACAAAAACACAGAAAAAAAAAACAAAAAACAAAGGCTCTTCAACCATTTGCCAAAAAAACATCTTGATGATTCCCTAGACTTTGGGGAAAATATTCTGTGGACTGACGAGACAAAAGCTGAACTTTTTGGAACATGTGTATCCCATTACATCTGGCGTAAAACTTAACAGAGCATGTCATAAAAAGAGCATCATACCAACAGTCAAACGCGTTGGTGGTATTGTGATGCTTTGGGGCTGCTTTGCTGCTTCAGGAACTGGATGACTTGCCATAATTGATGGAACCATGAATTCTACTGTCTACCAAAAAATCCTGAAGGACAGTGCCTGGCCATCAGTTTGTGACCTCAAGCTCAAGCCCTCCAATGTGGCTGAATTACTACAATTCTGCAAAGAAGAGCAGGCAAGAATTCCTCAGCAGTGATGCAAAAGACTCATTGACAGTTGTTGCAAATGCTTGATTGCAGTCATTGCCGCCAAGGGTGGTACAACTAGTTATTAGGTTTAAGGAGGCAATTACTTTTTCACATAGGGCAAGGTAGGGTCGGATAGACTTTTTTTTCCTTAAATAAATGAAATCATTTTAAAATTGCATTTTATATTTACTCGGGTTATTTTTGTCTAATATTAAAATTTGTTTGATGATCTGAAACATTCAAGTGTGACAAATATGAAGAATATAAGAAATTAGGAGGGGGCAAATACTTTTTCACAGCACTATATCTCATAGTGGTGACGCTCAAGAGTTGAACCCTCAGCCAATTTGTAACATGATCATGTTTTTCCTGTTAAATTTTTAAAATTATTTCACACTCTTCCAAAGATGTATTTTAATTTCCACAAATGTCTTAGACACGGTGTATTAAAATAATAACCTCATGTGTGCTTTGAATCTTAAAATGGCCCCAAAACTCAAACTTCACCAGTGCCTAAATCTACTTTCTTGAGATTTCCTGTAGTATCTGTCCTTTAAAATTGATAATATAAAATGAACTCCTACATGTTAACTGTAACTGGATATCAGTGTATATGATGTTTACTGCAGCTAAGCAAATGCTGAAAAGGAAAATAAATGTTCATGATTAGAATAGAATAGGCTAAAAATTCTTCAAGAAAAAGTGTATGCAGGAAGTGACCCAAAGTTAGAGAACGAATTAATAATTCTGAGGGCTGAATATGACAAAAAATCAGCGAATAGAGCTGCCTCGAGTCTTCTAAGATTGAAGCAATCTTTTTATGAACAAGGTGAAAAATCAGGAAAATTATTGGCATGGCAGATTAAACAATTAGAATCTAAAACACCAATTACCAGTATTATAAGTAACGAACAGGTAGTTGTAGATCCTTTAGAAATTAATAGAGCCTTTAGAGATTACTATGAAAAATTATATGATACAAAAAATGAAACTGACTTAACAAAACTAAATGGGTTTTTGGACGGACTATCTATACCGTGTATTCCGAATGAAAACAGGGAGATACTGGAGTCTAAAATTAGTCAAGAAGAAGTTGGGCTAGCCACTGATAATATGAAATCAGGAAAAAGTGCAGGACCAGATGGTCTTCCAGTTGACCTCTATAAAAAATTTAAGAATAAATTAATAAAATCTTTATTGGAAATGGTTTTAGAAGCATTTCAAAATAGTAATTTACCATCATACATGAATAATGCCTTAATTATACTGTTGCCAAAACCAGGTAAACCCTCTAATAAATGTGAAAATATGAGACCAATAAGCCTATTAAATGCTGACCTTAAGATAATCTGTAAAATTTTAGCCAGACGAATTCAAGAAATATTACCAAATATTATTAACCGAGATCAGAATGGCTTTATAAAGGGAAGACAAGGCTTCCATAATGTAAGAAGATTATTCAATATTATTTACTCTAATAAAGAAGCACCGGATACAGCTCTCCTATCATTGGACGCCGAAAAGGCCTTTGATAGGGTCGAATGGCCCTTTCTTTTTGAAGTCTTACAAAGGTTTGGATTTGGAAATAATTTCATAAAATGGGTTCAGATAATATACAATAATGCTACAGCAGAAATCCTAACAAACAGTAATATCTCAAAATCAATAAAAATCAATAGAGGATGTCGACAAGGCTGTCCACTTTCACCTTTACTGTTTACTATGGCAATTGAACCTTTAGCGATGGCAGTACGTTTACATCCGCAAATATATGGAATTAAGGTTGGACCAACAGAACATAAAATCTCCCTGTATGCCGATGACATAATTTTGTTTATGTCGAATCTTAAAAAATCAATTCCGACCTTGTTGAATTTAATAAAGAATTTTGGGGAAATATCAGGATATAAAATAAATAAAACTAAATCTTCAATATTAATGCTAAATGAGTCCCAGAGAAATCACCCAGCTTCTGAGGTAAATCAATTCAATGTTGTAAATCAGTTTAAATATTTAGGAATTCAAATTGTGCCCAAGCTGGAATCAGTCGCCAGTGCCAACTACGAAGCCTTAATGACAGACATTAATGAGTTAATTCAGAGATGGATGTCACTACCAATGTCGATGATTGGAAGAATTAATATACTTAAAAGTAATATCTTACCCAAAATACTTTATTTATTTCAATACATTCCTTTACCACCACCTTCAGATCTATTCTGAAGAATTAAAAAAAAGTTAGTGGAGTTTATATGGAACAATAGGAAGGCTAGATTACGTCTGTCCTTACTATATTTACCATTTGATCGTGGAGGTCTGAAATGTCCAAACTTTATGTTGTATTACTGGTCAGCACAACTGAGGTCTATGACATATTATTTTTCATCAAATGATCTCCCTCACTGGACTGAAATGGAATCATACAATTTACCTTTACCTCTTCCCATATTCACATACTCAGACTCGGCAAAAAAATTACAGAAACAAGTTAAAAATCCATTTGTAAAGCATATGATCAAAATATGGTGTGAAACTAAAAAATATTTAAAAGAACCACACTTACTGTCACAATTTAGTCCAATATGGGGTAATCAATATTTTAAACCAGGGATAGCGGATGCTGTATTTAAAGTATGGAATTTAAAAGGGATCCAAAAAATTCAAGATTTATATTTGTCATGTTCAGATAACATAATGTCTTTTGAAGAGCTGAGGATCAAATTTAATCTTAATAGAACACATTTTTTTAAATATCTTCAGATTAGGAACTTTATTCGATCAAATCAAAACAATGCTCTCAATCGACCTATTTATTCATCCTTGGAAAAAATCTTGACGAAAGATAGTAAGAGAAAGGGTATTATTTCAGAGTTTTATAACTCACTGACACTATCCTCAAGTGAAAACTCACAGAAAAGAATGAATTATTGGAAAGAAGACCTGCAAACTGAAATCTCAGAGGAACAATGGGAATTGGCTTGTACAGAAGCTCAAACCAAATCAATAAATGTACGTCTAAAATTGATACATTTTAAATGGTTAATGCGGATGTATGTTACACCGGTGGAATTAAATAGATATAACAAAAACATACCAGATACATGCACAAAATGTATGGAAAGTAAAGGAACCTTATTTCATTGTTTATGGGAATGTAGAAAAATTAGAATGTTTTGGGAAGAGGTGAGGGGAACAATTGAAAAAATAATTTCAAAACAAATCATATTGAATCCTAAATTGTTTTTGTTGGGTCTGTATCCAGAAAAGCACAACTTTAATAAAAGTGAAAGAGTATTCATAGACCTCAGTTTGCTTAACGCCAAAAAATGTATTGCACTACTGTGGAAAAAGACTCATAGACCAGATGTGACTCAGTGGTTAAGACAGATGTTAACAAACCTTCCACTAGAAAGAATAACATACATACTGAAATCAAAGGAAATTGTGTTTGAGAATATATGGAGACCTTTTATTGATTATGTAAAGAATTTAAACATAACTTTTGAAGAAGAAGGTGAATGATGTGTGTGGACCTTATAAATTCCAAACTGGTGAATGTATAATATGTATACTTATGTAATGGATTGCCTAGACTAAACAGAGGAGCACTGTTGAAGACCTGTTCCTGTTAGTGGTTGTTGGTGTGTTTTAGTACATTTTTTTTTTTATTACTTTAGTGTTAGTGTTTGATTGTTTGTGTGCTGCACGGTGGCGCAGTGGTTAGCACTGCGGCAGCACAGTTTACCCTTGGCCGGGGGATTGTGGGGATCGTGGGATCGTGGGTTCGATCCCAGCCCCCGACCAACAGTGATCTGTGTGGAGTTTGCATGTTCTCCCCGTGTTGCGTGGGTTTACTCCGGGATTTCTCCGGTTTCCTCCCACATGCCAAAAACATGCATGTTAGGTTAATTGGCTGTTCTAAATTGTCCCTAGATATCTGTTTCCTATAGGCCCTTAGAATAGAGGGTTAGTATTAATGAAAGCGCTTTGAGTGGTCTTTGTGACTAGAAAAGCGCTATATAAGTGCAGGTTAGTTAGTTAGTTAGTTAGTTATGTTTGTAAAAAAGGTTCAATAAAAATATTGTGGAAAAAAAAAGAATAGAATAAGCTTTACTGTCATTGTACAGTACAACGAAATTGATAGTGTTTTCTCCTCCAACACTTCCCTGTAAAATACCCCAAAGCTCCGACTCGACAATTTGGAAATTGCTGGGCTTTATAATGCAATCCCGCCCTTTATCCTAGGTTATGCTATGCCCTCCAACAACAAGATGAGCCGTGTGGTGCGTACTGACCCTGGATCACCCTCCTGTCAGCCCAATGTCAAATTCAAGTCACGCAGGCCAACAGTGCAGCTGTAATCCGTCACATCCAATCTGCTTTCCCATTCATTCACTACACCTCGCACGGAAAGCACGGGGACGAATGACAAACCCACACGCATGTGCTGTAACTGTAACTGTAATAGTTATGTGTCACAGCAGTGCCAGTGCTGTGGATTACGTAACAGCCGGCGATTTCTCTGCGAGCATCAGCACGAGGCAGTGATTATGAATCACAGTGTCCTGTGACTACACAGCCGGCGAATCAAAACAGTCGTGTCCCTGAACGAGCAACTACAGCTGAACTGATGACGATTAAGCTGCACTTTTGCATACATTAATTTAGCTGATTCAACAGTGCAGAGGCGGTTGGGATGAATCTGTGCCAGAAGGCATCACTTCAGACTGGGCCGAGTTCAGATTCTGTTACAGTGAATGCATGCACAAGCCTAACAGGTCATACAGCAGCTGCACGTGGCTGCTGCTTCATGCAATTTTAGAGGACAAACCCCACCAGAAGGTACACACTACAGACTGATACAGCACCTGTATGTATGCACCTGTACGTACAGGTGACTCTCAATAAATTAGGTTATTATTGAAAAGTTCATTTATTTCAGTAATTCAATTCAAAAAGTGAAACTCATGCACTATATAGATTCATTACACACACAGTGATATATTTCAAGTGTTTATTTCTTTTAATTTTGATGGCTGTGACTACGGCTTATGAAAACCCCAAATTCAGTTTCTCAAAAAAATTTGAATATTACATAAAATTAATTTTAAAAAATTGAATTTTAGTCAAAATGTTGGCCGACTTAAAAGTATGTTCATGTACACACTCAATACTTGGTCGGGGCTTCTTTTGCATGAATTACTGTATCAACGCGGCGTGGCATGGAGGCGATCAGCCTGCGGTGCTGCTGAGGTGTTATGGAAGCCCAGGTTGCTTTGATAGTGACCTTCAGCTCGTCTGCATTGTTGGGTCTGGTGTCTCTCACCTTCCTCTTGACAATACCCCATAGATTCTCTATGGGGTTTAGGTCAGGAGAGTTTGCTGGCCAATAAAGCACAGTGATACCATGGTCATTAAAACAGGTACTGGTACTGTTAGCGGTGTGGACAGGTGCCAAGTCCTGCTGGAAAATTAAATCAGCATCTCCATAAAGTTTGTCAGCAGAGGGAAGCATAAAGTACTCTAAAAATCCCCTGGTAGACGGCTGCACTGACTTTGGACTTGATAAAACACAGCAGACCAACACCAGCAGATGACATGGCTCCCCAAATCATCACTGATGGAAACTTCACAATGGACCTCAAGCAACTTGGATTCTGCACCTCTCCACTCTTCCTCCAGACTCTGGGACCCTGATTTCCAACTAACAGGACTTGGTGCCTGATTTGGAGAGCCGTGTCATCTGCTGGTATGTGGTGTTTTCATTTTTTTGAATTGAATTACTGAAATAAATCAACTTTTCAATGACATTCTAACTTACTGAGATGCACCTGTACACTATATGGACAAAAGTACCGGGCCACACCTCTCCCTCACTGAGTTCAGGTGTTTCATTTAAAGGAAAGATTTTTAACAGATATTTACAGTTAAAGATTTTTACAGTCTTCTGATTTTGAAAGTGTGATTAAAAAAAATTGAAGCCTTACATTTTGTTTTTATAGTGTCATCACACCAAGACTCCAATCACAAACAACCAGAGCCCCCCCGCCAGTGTTTTACGTGAAAAAACATGTCTTTATGTATAAAAACAGGACCACATACCATGTGACTTGCTTGCACTTTTGGTCTGTTTCGCACATTGACCCAGTCTCTGTCACATGTATTTTTGTGGTCAGTTTTTGTCCATTCTAGCTCCTCATAACATAAAGAAACAACTGCTCATTTTATACGTACTTCACTTAAAAAAACTACCCCAAGAGTGGAAGCTGTTAAAGCTGCAAAGGGGGAGATCAACTCCACATTAATGCCTATGGATTTAGAAATGCTTGTCATAGAAGTACTCTGCAGGTACCCCAATACTTTTGTCCATACAGTGTATAAGTAACAAATATGACACAAACTGTTGTCCGAGGTCCTCTTAGCTTCCTGTCCTACAGTGTACAAGTAAATTGAAGCTTCCAGGAGTGGATGATACAAAACAAATAACATGAGAAACCAAGAAAGATCAAAATAAAATCAGTTGGCGTGGAAGTGGATTTTAGTGTGAAAGCAGAGTTGGAGAATGAAGTGAAAGTGTTCATCAAAAAGTGACTGCGGCTGAGCTGCAAGTCCTGGTAGAGGAGTCGGACTTACAGGGGCCTTCTGGACAAATTCAAAACGCTGCAAAAGAGCGTTGCAGGAATGAGTAAAAAAAAACACAGATGTTCTTCTGGTTTACTCGCCACTAAGTTAATAGTATTTCTGAATGGGATTCTGAATACATGGAATGAGGAATGTGTTTTAAGGGTCCTATCCAATGTATATACTGTGTATATATATATAAGTAAGTATTGAGACTTGTCCTAGGAGTGCAGTAGTAGCAGAGGTGGGTATTCAAAAATTATAGCTAAGTAAAAATATCTTATGATGTTACTTTCTCAATAGCATTTACCAAAAAAAAAAATTACTTGAGTATCAGTAAATAAAAAAAAACAATCTAAAAAAAAAAAGAAAACTTGACTAGTGAGCAATGGCTTCTGTCAATTTGGGATGTGCGATTTTTTTCTCATGTCTGAAATTTTTTTCCCTTAAATTTGACATTTTCTTACCAATTTATGGAGTTTTCTCATAGATCTGACATTGTTCTTATAGATTTACCCTTTTACCAAATTTGTCTTTTTCAAAATTGCTACTGTTTTTCTTATAAATTTGCAACTTTTTGTGATAAATTTGCAACTATCCACATGCATGCTTTAATGTAATCCAAATCATATTGAGTAAACAGTAAATGCTAATAAATCAAATATTTTCATGACTAACCATGTTAATATTTAAATGTTTTAACTGTACTGGACAAAGCTGCATTTTAGTTTTACTTCTAAATTATTAAAGTATCAAAATAACTCTGAGTATGACTAAATGTAGAGGGTTTTTTCTTCATAAATGTAGTCAAGGAAGATTTTAAAAAAGTGTTCTACATAGAGTAAAGTACAATTTTGTTAAAAATTTATAAAGAATATGCTTCTGTGTTAATGTAGGTAGATACTACCCACCTTTGAGCAACAGCTAAGTGACACTACAGATGATGTTATGGCTAAAATCATGCAGTCAGGCATAGTAAATTAATAGGCCTAATATGTTTAAAAAAGTCTCTTTATGAGCACATTATGGTTCAAAATACAAAAAATGATATAAACATTCTACTCTTTTGTAGACAAAAGTGTACAGAAAGCATGAAAGTCAGGTTATTTTCTGCAACAAACCATAATCCTTTATCTTTTTTGATTGTCATAACATTAGCATTAACATCCCTGCAAAGCTCCATTAAAAATCAGTAAACTTTTAAATTCATTTTAAATAAAATGCATGTTGTTTTAATAGGTTTATACATTCTAATCCGTAATTAATATTGCTGTCAAAATTAACACATTAACCTCATAGTAACGCAATTTTTTGCATTTTTTTGTTTTTTAAATCGTGGTTAATTGCAACAGAAGAAAAACAATAGGGCAGAACCCATGTACGCTTTCCGGTCACACAGTTGTCTATGGCACTACTCAAAATACCACTGATTTAACTCAAGACTTGTGATTATATTTAATTCTTGGTGATGAAATCAGTTTTCTGGAGTATCGCTGTCATAATATGTGGAAATATGGAATGTATAAATGCACTGTCCAACTCTCAAAATGCAGTTACTTTCCAGTTTCTGATTGGAGAGATTAAAGTCAAACAGTCAAGACAAAAGCCCTGTTCGTTTCAGTGACTCGTTTTTTTTTTTTTTAGCTCTGGGTGTTTGGGTCAATTGCTGGAGTACTGCTGTCATACTATGTGGACATATGAACTGTATCAATACACAATCTCGAACTGAATGCTGGAGAGAAGAGGCTAATGTGGCTAACGAGGAAGGCTAAAAAGTAAGACAACGTCTGATGTAATATGTGGTCGCTAGTTGCTCACAGTATTTCTGCAGTACTTTTAATTTCTTTTTGAGAATATTCTGGATAGATGTCATTTTTGACATGATGAAAGCTTTAAATGGACCCGCGGTTGCAGAAGCCAAGCATATTAAGCATGTTAAAGCATGAAAAACTTGAAAAATAGCAAGTTCACAGGACATTACATCCAGGATTTTTAAAAAAAAAATTGTGATTAAGAATCATTTGACACCACTAGTGATTATTTTTTCACTTATCTTTCTTTATATATATATATATATACAGTGTATATATACAGTATATATAGTATACTGTATATATATATA
Organism: Pholidichthys leucotaenia; assembly: GCA_020510985.1. NCBI lineage: Eukaryota > Metazoa > Chordata > Actinopteri > Cichliformes > Pholidichthyidae > Pholidichthys > Pholidichthys leucotaenia. The sequence continues at coordinate 212,365,790 of CM035846.1, read as the reverse complement.
AATCCATTCTAATCTGAGCAACTCTAAAACTCAACTGCAGAATTCTTATAATTACGAAATGCCACAACAGAGAAATAATGATGTTTTTCTATGTAAATCTATATGAGCTGACCAGTTACTGACCAGTTAATCGATACTGACATGGGTAGTATTGAGCCAATGTAGTCCTTGGGTTCAACTGACCTTTAGCAAGTTACATGTTATGAGATTTAAGAGTTTGTCATTTAAGAAAGAGAAGCCAGCTGTTTTAGATAAAAAAAAGCAATGTCAGAGTTTTCTTTTCATAGAAGGTGGGATACAACTTTAACTGCTTTTTCCTTCGTGCGCTGTGCATGTATCAGTATGTTGGAAATGAAATGCTTCGCTTAGTTTTGGAGTTGCTGTTTGTACTTTCCACTCATCCAGCACAGTCACTTTTAAAGCACCTCACACATTTATTGGTTCCTGATGCATAAATAATTCAATTAAAACAGTGTCCAGGTCAACAAAAACTGTCCAGGTTTATAGTTTCTACTTTGCAGAAGGCCCTTATTTAAGATGGAAGGGAGATGGAGGAGGCACTGACCTCTGCTCTTAAAGCCAGGGGCCTGTGGTACCTAGGGGGTCCCGTGGGTCCCTTGCTCTGGCCCCCACCCTGGCTCTGGCTCTGGGGCTCCACGCCTCGCTCCTGTCCTAGACGCCACTCCAGCTCATCCCTCTGACCGAACTGTGAGTGACGTGGGACGGGGGAGGGAAGGAAGGGAAAAGGGGTTGGGAGGTAGTGAGGATGGTGGGTGTAAGGATTGGTGAGGGGATGGGTGACAGGTGCAGATTACAAGGGTGGTGGTGGTGGTGGTGGTGTTGGTATTGGGGGAAATGTGTGAGGTGGATTGTGGACAAAAACACAGACAAAAAAAACAGGTGAGGGGACAAGGAAAGACAGCGGGCGGAGGAAAAAAATAGAAAATGGGTAAAGAATATAAGCAGAGGAGGAGGAACTCAACTAACAGACTACGAGGTGTGGAGGAGAACAAACGGACTAAAGTACGAAGAAAAGCGCAAAGAGAAAGACCAACTTAAAGATGACGGCATAGGAGAGAGATGAGAACAAAACGAGAATGAGGATGAACAAAATCATGGGCTGAAACATCTGGCGGGAACACAAAGAGGAACAAAGAGAGGGAACCGGGGAAAAAAGAATGCAAAACACTTGTTATGAAGCGCATGCAATGAGGGATACATGAGTCCAAACCAACAGCTGAGAGATACCACAGCAAACTGCAGAGAGCGAGAGCTAGCACGCTAAAAGTTTTTCAACACATGCCAGTGCACAGCTGTGTGTCGTACAGAAGCAGTAAACTAAGGAAAGTTGCATCTTGAGCCTGCATGGTGCACAGTGTTTTCAGACAGTACAGCATTTAAAATAAACTGGAGGCATTAAAGGCTGCAGTTGAGCTTTAAGATTGAAACATGCTAGTTGTGCCTTAGCAGTAGTAACAGGACTGTTACAAGCTAGAAGCTAAAGTGATCATACATCATACAAAGGAGGATAAGCATTCACCAAAGGAAAAAAAATAGAGGGCACTCAGAGAGTGCATACCTCCACCAAGGTCTATCTGTCTGTTTGTGAGCAGGATTATGCAAAAAGCACTAGATGGATTTTGATGAAATTTGCAGCCGAAGTGGTCCTTGGGCTACAGATGAACCCATTAGATTTTGGAGATGATATGGGTCAGGATGCAGAATCTGGATCACTTTTTCACTTTATTTAACATTGCAAGATGGGGCCTTGGCAAAGGTATGCACTCTCTGATCACCTCCAAAAATCTAATGGGTTCCTCTGTAGCCCAAGGGCCACCTCTGGTGAAAAATGTCATCAGAAACTGCAGAGTAGTTTTAGCATAATCCTGCACGCAAACAAACCACCCTGATCACATTACCTCCTCTGAGAAGGTAAACATGTAGCCATATTTAATCCTAGAGCAAAACCTATTGAAAGACAATCAAAACTGTAACCCTTAATGGCTATTTGCACAGGTGTGTGAGTGTGTGTGCACTTTTGAGAGTGTGTGCTGGGTATCTGTAGTGATTTGTTTTACTGTTTCACCAACTTTATAGTCTTGCATTTTAATTATTTTTATTGTTGCATTGTCTTATTGTTTTATTGTATTGTTTTAATATTTTATTATTGTTCATTATGATATTTTAATTGTGACCTGCCAAGGGACTGCCAATGTAAACTAGTGTAAAACTAACTCTGGTACAATTCATCAAATGTCAACGTTTATGTTTATTATTGTACATGGTTCCTTTTCAAATAAAAAATATATCTACAGTGGTGTGAAAAAGCGTTTGCCCCCTTCCTGATTTCTCATTTTTTTGTATATTTGTCACACTTAAATGTTTCAGCTCATCAAACACATTTAAATATTAGACAAAGATAACACAAGTAAACACAAAGTGCAGTTTTTAAATGAAGGTGTTTATTATTAAGGGTAAAAAAAAATCCAAACCTACATGGCCTTTTGTGATAAAGTGATCCCCCCCCCCCGTTAAAACATAAATTAAATGTGGTTTATCACGTCTTTGGAAAGGTGAGCTCAATTTCTCTCGAAAGATCCTCAAAAGCTACACATCATGCTGCGATCCAAAGAAATTCAGAAACAAATGAGTAATTGAGATCTATCAGTCTGGAAAAGGTTATAAAGCCATTTCTAAAGCTTTGGGACTCCAGCGAAACCACAATAAGAGCCATTATCCACAAATGGTGAAAACATGGAACAGTGGTGAACCTTCCCAGGAGTATCCGGCTGACCAAAATTACCCCTACAGCGCAGTAACGACTCATTCAAGAGGCCACAAAAGACCCCACAACAACATCCAAAGAATTACAGGCCTCACTTGCCTCAGTTAAGGTCAGTGTTCATGACCCCACCATAAGAAAGAGACTGGGCAAAAATGGCCTGCATGGCAGAGTTCCGAGACGAAAGCCACTGCTGAGCAAAAAGAACACAGGCTTGTCTCAGTTTTGCCAGAAAACATCTTGATGATCCCCAAGACTTTTGGAAAAATATTCTGCAGACTGACGAGACAAAAGTTGAACTTTTTGGAAGGTGTGTGTCCCATTACATCTGGTGTAAAGGTAACATAGCATTTAAGAAAAGGAACATAATACCAACAGTAAAATATGTTGGTGGTAGTGTGATGTCTGGGGCTGTTTTGCTACTTCAGGACCTGGAAGACTTGCTGTGGTAAATGGAACCATGAATTCTCCTGTCTACCAAAAAATCCTGAAGGACAATGTCCAGCCATCTGTTTGTGACCTCAAGCTGAAGCGCACTTGGGTTCTGCAGCAGGACAATGATCTAAAACACACCAGCAAATCCATCTCTGAATGCCTTAAGCAAAACAAAATGAAGACTTTGGAGTGGTCTAGTCAAAGTCCTGACCTGGATCTGATTGAGATGCTGTGGCATGACCTTAAAAAGGCGGTTCATGCTTGAAAACCCTCCAGTGTGGCTGAATTACAACAATTCTGCAAAGATGAGCCGGCCGAAATTCCTCCACAGCGCTGTAAAAGACTCATTGCCAGTTATCGCAAACTCTTCATTACAGTTGTTGCTGCTAAGGGTGGCCCAACCAGTTATTAGGTTTAGGGGGCAATCACTTTTTCACACAGGGCCATGTAGGTTTGGAATTTTTTTCCCCCGTAATAATAAACACCTTCATTTCAAAACTGCATTTTGTGTTTACTTGTGTTATCTTTGTCTAATATTTAAATTTGTTTGATGATCTGAAACGTGTGACAAACATACAAAAAAAAAGAGAAATCAGGAGGGGGGGCAAACACTTTTTCACACCACTGTAACAGTGCGGCTGTGATTGTTTACCAGTCTGTGTTTTCAAATGTATCATTATTAAAAAATATTGTCATATCATAAGCGGCAGTAAAATATCACAAGTATTCAGATTACTTTTAAGTTGCAGTACCTAACATCACGTCTTAGTTAGAAATTAATCTGTGATTAAATATTTTCAAATAAGTAATCCCTTAATATTTAAATGTTCGGTCTAGACAGATGGCAGCGAGAACACGGAGGAAGTATTGGCATAATTTTTTGCCAGTGTGACAACAAGGAACCATGCTACACACAAAGAATTTCTGCTGAACATCTGAAAAAAACGATAGACTGTAAAATGAGGACAAAGACATGACGGTCCTTCAGAAGTCGAGCCCATGACTCTACAATGCCTTCTGGTGGCTGGCTGCAGTAAGACAGTAAGCCCCGCCTCCTCCCATTATTTTTGAACAGCACTTTGGGGGGAAAACTGGGAAAAATTAGTTCAGTGAATTCTTTTAGTTTTTTTAAATATGGGTTTCTGTCCTCTTAGGTAGTTTTTTTTATCAAGTTTTCTTATCAAATGTTTGTTTCTCAGATCAGTTTCACTATAATTAGTAATCATAATAATTAATTTGCTGTTACAAAAATGTGGTTGAGACTGACTGAAGTCACAAATGAGTCAGGCTCCTGCATAGACTGCAAGCATGGCAGACCACATCCTCTGGACAGGATCACCTAGTTAAAAAGTAATGTATACTGCAGTGAGGCAAAAGTTACCTTTGTCAGGTAGTAACAGAGTGAATGACTTTTTACTGTTTAATGTTAGTAATCTTACTTTTAAAAGTAACACCAACAACCCTACAAACAAGTCCTGCAAACGGTTATAATAACAAGAACCTCAATGGTCTGAATTTTATATATGTTTCTGTCTATGGGCACATTTGGTCAACCCAGTAACTACAACCACAGGTATATGAACGATGAATATGAATATAGATGTAGCCACAGCCGACTGCTGCTCTATAGACTGTATAGGTACAACACATAGTATATGCTACTTTGCTATTTAATAGATAAATATTGAATTTGACTGACAAAAAAATAATGAATTATGACACAAATACATTGTGGAAATAAATAGATTTAGGGAAAGCCAGTTAGGAAGCTACACTGACCCCTGATGTTACACCCCGGATAACCTTAAGGCTCTTTCATATTTAAAAAATCCCCTCCCCCTTACGCCGTCATAAAAGGGAACTAAAGCTACTGTCTAGAGACCAAGACTATATTTTTACAGCGATTGCCTGTAAAGATATTAATTTTTAGAGGTATATTAAAATGATTATTTATTCCAATTGACTCATTTTCACACATGGCCTCAAGTGGCCATCTGAAGAAATGCACTCATTGGCAATTCTGTGATGGCTTCATCTTTCAGTACAGGAGAAATTTGCTGATGTGCAAGATACAGTCACTGAATTCAAATATATGTGAAGTTGTGATCAAAATTAAAGTTAATTTGCAGAATGGATGTGGTCTGACCCGTATTTACAGAGTTATGATATCCCCGGGGCTTAATTTGTGTTGGATCCTGCCAAGTCTTGTCCTGGCACTTCCCATGTCCAGACAGGAACCTCTTTAGGGGGATCCACCACTCTTGTTCCACTGTGAAAATATGTAAATAAGTTTTGTCTATTATTTAATGTTATCCATGTTATTAGTCTTTATTACGATTTTTTTTGGGGGGGGGTACTCTAACACGTTACTTTTCTCGGCAGGCAGTGACAGTGTGCCTGGTTTGAATTAGCTCTCAACATCAAGGAGTAAATTGAATTGCTAAAAGTCAGGCAACTTAACAGAATTTGTTCAAACTGGCAGAACAGCCGGATTCTAAGGAGGCAAGCCTTTTTTTTTTTTTTATTACTTATTTTGTACCCGTAGGTAGATTTGTTTTACAGTCTGGTGACAAGCCACCAGCTGCCGGTCGCTGCGTGCGCAAGCGCCCCGTATCCCTAACCTGCATGTTTTTGGTATGTGGGAGGAAACCGGAGAAATCCCGGAGTAAACCCACGCAACACGGGGAGAACATGCAAACTCCACACAGATCACTGTTGGTCGGGGGCAGGGATCGAACCCACGATCTCGCGATCCCCCGGCCGAGGGTAAACTGTGCTGCCACAGTGCTAACCACTGCGCCACCGTGCAGCCCACGGTGATGTGGACAGCCCCGTGGAAACAGGAGAACAGGTAGGAGTGCCGAGGCAGAAGTGATGTTAGCCTAGCTGGACCTGTTGCTAGTAGAGAGTAACAGTGGACTGACTCTTCTGTTGCCTTGTCGGCCTCCTACCTCTATATGTGAAATTATGCACTATAAAAGCTACTGAAGCCCATAGACTGTATACCAGAGACATGAAGATGGTAAAACAAAGAAGCAGGCTAAATTAATGGCTCTGTGGATCATTTATTGGCTGATGTGGAAGCATGAAGTAAAGAGGAAATTTTATTTTTTTCTCTGCTGTGTCTTTGTTGATTTATTATTTTGAGGCTGGCTATAATAAAAGCTACATATGCTGTTGTGTAGTGTGTGTGTGTGTGTGTGTGTGTGTACATATTTTAGTGTACAGTTACAGTAACCCAAACTCGTGGGTGTCTTTGTAGTGTGTACGGGGTGTTGATCAGCAGTGCTGAAACTGGATGGAGGAAACATTTAGCCTGCTGGCTGAAGGGAAAAGACAGAAGAAATGAAATGGTGTAAACTGTTAACAGCTGTTTATGCATCTCCTCCTGCTGATTTCAAGTGAACATATTACTCCAATTAATGCATCTATAATGCTCAGGTTTTTAAAACGGTGTTGTTTAGGTTTATTTCGTTGAAAAAATTAGCACTTAGGCTGCCAAATTCATTTTTTCTTTTTTGTGTTTTTTTTTTTTTTTCACTGTGTGTAGTCATCTTTTAAAGTGGTATTCTGTTCTTTTTTTGGGGGGGGGGGGGGGGGTTGTCATGTTCCAGTACCTTTAGCACTGAGCTGTAAGAACAGCAGTTTCTGTGTGTTCCGGGACTGCTGACTTTACAAATTAAGCACTGGGTATCCCACAGCTATAAAGCCAGTTTGTTTGGTTTTTTTTATCTTTGAGTATTTTTAAAGTTCCCATATGATGCAACTTTATCTACTGCTAAAAGCATTTTAATGGATAGACAGCAAAATTCCATGTGTGTCCACTCTTTTCTAAAGGTGAAATTAAACACTCCCAGAGTCTCAGCTGTTTTGCTGTTTAACTCAGAAATTCAACAACAGATAAATGTGGACACATACATATACAGTAGAGGAATAATTTTAGAAAGAAAAAAACTTTTAATTTTGAAACCCAGCTCTTGTAACTGAGATAAAAAAAAATAATAATTCAGAATGTGTTTCATATTACAAGATAGTGAATTATTCAGAAGTAGTATATAGGAGTATATAGTTTAACTTCAAGATAATCCCAACATTGTTTTTTCCTCTGGTGAATGCAACACTTATTTTCAAACTGGTTACATTTTTAATGAACTTTCATTGAGATTTTCAAGCATGTTGAACAGTAATTATTGGACAAAGGCTTTACTGCTTGGAACAAGTGAGAGTTGTTAGTACAGTGGTTAGGTATGACTAACCCACCCAGCTTCACCCAGACTAACCAGTGAGTCCTACAGGCAGAGGAGCAAAGCAGAAACGAGTCATTGGACAAAATGCGTATGGAGGCAGCTTTGGTCTATTATCTCTACAAAGCAGGCTGGGCTCTTCAAGGGAGAAATGCTTATTTTAGTCCACACAACAGCCTGGCTGATCAGAAGAAGACATCCAAGATGTTGGCCTGATCATGCAGCACAGAGATAATGAATCTACTTAGGATAGAGTACACAGTACATTTGCACTCAGCTGCAATTAAACAAGGACAGGAAGCAGCATGTCGGCCAGCGAGGTTCTTCCACAGGCAGAAGCATGCAACTCTGTTTCAGGCTGTTCTTTTTTTTGGGGGGGGGGGGGGTCGAACATAAGTTATTTAAATCGGTGCACTCATTTTTTTGGTGTGTCTCCTTGGCGTCATCATGCAGTAACCAATCCCATGTGTGTGTCTCTGTGTGATCACATGTTTTACAAACATAAGAGCTACACCATTTACGTGTCACAATGAGTCACATAAATGAGAGGATGGTGCAGCAGAGCTATAAAAACAAGCAAACAAACAAAACTCTTGACTACACTTTGTGCAGTGATTCGGAGTCAACAAAGCTGAGCCAAGTGGAAGAAGCTGCTTTAACCCCATTATCACTCCATTCATACCAAGCACCCTTTCAAGCACCCTCTTAAGCCAGGCACCCTCCTTTGGCCCTGGCTGACTGGAAGCAGGACAGCTACAGACAGTGAGTGCAAGGAGAAGCTGGCAGGGCTGCGGGCTATGAGGATGTGCATGGAGATGCAGATGTGAAGGCGGCAGCAGCAGAAAGCAATGGGGGCGGCAGTGAATCTGGGCAGGGGTGGTGGTTGTGCCAGCGTGGTAGAGCTGGGTGGCTCATAGTGGACTGTGGAGCCTTATACTGAACATTATTAAAGTCTGTCATTACAGATCTCTTGAGGGTTCAGGTTCGGATATTTTCAGGTCTAACATGACTCCCAATGACCCACTGTTCTTATTACTGGTTGGAAATGAAGCCTGCTTCACAAACAAAAGCTTGAGCCCAATCAAAGGTAACAAATGGAGTGTTTTGTGATAACTATTGCAGCTAGTGTTTAAAACAGACAGGGGAGCACCCTCTTAATGAAGAAACTGCACTCTCAGAATGGTTAATAGGGCTAATGGGACATTTTTAAGGAGCAGAGATACATCTGTAAAATGTAAGAGAAAATAATCAAAATTTTAAATCTAATGCCTATGTCAGCCAGAAACAGGAGATCCATGAAGTGATTGTGGACAGTGGTTCCCAAAGTGGGGTCCCCGGAACGTTCAGTTCACTGTGGGAAATTTCCTAATTTCATGCCTTAATTGGTCCAAAAAATTGGAAATGAAGAGAACCCATGTAACAATGGCAAATTATTTGTAATTTTTTGGACCAATTAAGGAGTGAAAATAGAAAATTTCCCACAGAAACCTGAACGTTCCAGGGATCCCAGGTGGGGAACCACTGTTTTAGGACAAACTCACACTCTTCCATCTGTACACCAGTGAACCCCCAAAGTTCAGATCATTTGTTTAGTGTGATTGCTCCATTAAGCTCAATCATGTAACACCCTTTCAGCTCAGGTGTGACTGGGAGAGGTGGGCTTTGGCACAAAAAAGTGCAAATGCGTGTGCCCTCAAAAACTGAATGTGCAGTATCATTAATCCAGCCTCTCCTCATGACAACTGCGGGAAATGGTTTGCTTTGGCCAGAGGTGAAGTCTTCACTGTTGTGCAGATAAGATTTAGCCACTTGGATAAATTTCACAAGAACATTGCGGTGTTTGAGAAAATTTGCCACTGTGCTTTGTCAAGGCAGAGGGAAGGAGGGCCAATCGGGCTTTGGCATGGAGCAGAGCAATTTCTGATAGTGACAGCGTATATCCTGAGGTCATGAGAGTTCAGATATCGAATACTGAAATAACCACTCAGCCTGCTGTTTCGGTGTGTAGACGGTTCACTCACATCATACCCTGTAGTGCACAGAGTTCTCAAAAGTTTAATCTCATAAATTTGTACCTTTTTGTTTATGACGTAGCATTTTTTTTCATGACATTACTATTTATTTCTCCAGGGACCCTAGTCTGACTTCATAGCCTTCCTTTAGGGCATCTGCACTTCTTTTTCAGCAACACTATTCACTTGAACAATCGTTTAAAAATGCAGCCTTCACCGGCATAGCATGCCATCATCATCATCACCATCATCATCATAGCAGTCTGTCGGGGGCGACAATGACTGTTTCATTTAGGTCTGATCAGATTCCTCCACGCAGCTCTGTCCTTCGCCTTCCACCGCCTGGAATTGAACTTAACAGCTCCAGCATGCTAACAAGTATATGTGACAGTTGGCTACAGCAATAAACCCAGCCCTCATTTTCTCCAATATGGCCACTGCGTATATGTACTCCTGATTTAATGTTAATGCAAAGGCTGCATCAAACTTTTCAAAAAGCTCCTTGCACTACTGAAATTTTGTATCAGCATTGCCTACATGTGGATGTAATGTGTTCTCCACCAGTGTAGCATTATATTTCTCTAACACTGACTAATGAGGCCCATCATTGTATCAATTAAGATCCAAACATTGATTCAGCAGATTTTATATCACCAACAACTCCACTTAATCTTCTGTGTGTCGGGATTATGGTGGAGCCTGAAAATTTTGAAAAATCTAATTGGTCCATAAAAATCACCAAAATTTTACTTTTTAAAAGCAGATTTTTAAGTTCAGAATAGGACTTTTCTTATCATTTCTTTCACAGGAATTGAATGATTACCGCAACTCTATAACTTACCTAACAATCATTCTGTTGTAAGATAGACATGAAAAATCCGAACCCATCTTTTAGAGCCAAGTTAACCTGCATCTTAATGAGATTCCTGTTGACAGGCAAAGCTGTGCAGTGTGTGCCCTGCTAAAAAATGTGTGCTGCTGCCACTGTCTGTAATTACAGCTGATTTTGTGTACACTCTTTAAGTGATTTAGTGGATAATTCAATATTGACTATTACTATTTTGAAGTACTGTAGTCATCATATAATCTTTTCACCGATCTTTCTTCAGTAAACTTTGTTTTTACTAACAGGTATACCAAAGAAATGTAAAATAAACAGCAACAAAATAAAAAGTTGCACCAGTTTCAGTACAAAAAGGCAAAAAGCAGAAAACAGAATTGGAACTCTGTCTGTTAAACTCACCTGGAAGTCTGTCACCAGGTCTCTTCCAAAGGTGCCAATTGGAGAGTCCCGGGACATGGAGGTGACTGTGGACAGGAAGCTGCTGGACTCGGTGAGGTTTGGCATGGGCGACAGATCCTCTGTCCTTTCTCTCAGCCCTTCCCCTATGTGGTCCAGCTTCTCCGCAAAGATGTGCAGCTCTGTGCGGAAAGCCTTCATGCGAGTGTTGATGGTGTCCAGGACTTGGGTGTCAGGTTTTGATCCAGATGTTGCCCCGCCTTCAAGGCTCTCACCTGTCGTCACTAGCAGCCTGCCCTCAAAGATCAGACTGTCAGTGTCCGTGATCAGGCGGTCCACTGTCTTCTCAAGCCTTTCTGCCTCTCGTTTCACATTGGAGAAAGACTCACGCTCTTCCCTCCTGCGGTTGGCAAGTTCAGCAGCACTGAGCTCACTGCCGTCTGAGGGTTTGATGCTCCCGAACCCTGAGGTGGTTGCCGTTTTCTCAAACAGATCGTCAGAGTCACTCTCACCTCCAATAGGACCCTCCCTCTTTGGTTGGAGGAGAAGAAGTCGGCCTGCCTCCTCGTCCTCAGTGGCCTCCCGCCGGCCTGCGTCGCTGTCTGCGTCGCTGTCTCGAGGGCTGCCGGTCCGTAGACCGAGGTGTGCTGCCAGGTCATAACGCTGGACGTTGGACATGAGGACACGGTTCTCGTACTGGAGCTTCATTACCTTCCCACTCAGCTCGTTGATCTGCATCCTGGCTGATTTGAGCTCCTCCATCATCATCCCACTGCTGGAGCCATTACCGCCCCCCCCATTCCCAGGTTTGAACAGGGGCCCCTCACTGCCTTCCTCACCTACAGGCCCAGAGCTGCTACTCGGGCCAAACTTAAAGCGATTGAGTTCAGATGTCAGCTGCCTGTTATGATCCTCAATCTCTGAAATGGAGCGGCGCAGCAGCTCGGCCTCCTCCTCAACAAACTGGAGGTGGCGGCGAAGCTCACTGGCCGACTCCAGCGCATCACCCCCGTACGGCGATGAGGGCATGCTGGAGAAAGGTTCCCGCCCGAAGCAGTCCCTTTCATACTGGGAACGGATGTCTTCGTTTTCTGCCCGTAAGCTGCGGTTTTCCACCTCCAGCTCCACGATCTTCCTGCCTAGAATGTTAGCTTCCTCCTCCACCAGCTTAAGGCGCAACCGAAGCTCGGCCTCCCGAGTGGTATGAGGGCCCCCACCAGAGCACTCAGCGAGAGGAAGGGGGCTGTCCACGTCCCCGTAAACTGATTTGTATTTCTGCAGCTCCTGCTCTAGTTCATCCTTCTCCCGGCCCAGCTTTGCCATCTTTTTCCTCATCAGGCTGGACTCTTCTTTGGCAAACTGGAGCTGGCACCTGAGATCTGCACTGTCCTCCTAATGCAGCGAAGAAGAACAAGAGCAACACACCATCTTCAGTGCAATTTTTTTGCTTTTCTACAGCCAAAATAATTCAATTAAAAGTCAAAAGTCAAATGAAGACCTATTTGATAATGTATGGTTGATGTCCTTTAATCAAACAGTACAGAAATTCAACCTATCCAATAAGGATCTTTTACATTATTCTTAAATAAGAGATTATACACACACACAAAAAGCACTGAACAGAGAGTTGTCTCTTCTACTGAAGAAATCTCCCTCAAAGGCTTTTACAGCATCAATAAACGCTTTTCACGTGGGAAAACGGGTACTGGGAGAGCGAGCTGGGTGTAGAAGTTAAGAGTTGAAAAATGGGGAAAACATCTGTGCCAGTGCAAAGAAATTTCAGTTTGCAACAGAACTAAAGCATCACAACGTAAAGTCTTGCATAGACTGCAGCTCACTGCCTACAAACCAGCTTGTGAGAATAAGCAAATGGCTGTGTTTGGGTTATGATTTTTAGCTTAAAGAAATTTCTGAATTAATTTGAATAGTAGTGTGTATACTATTGTTAGATCATGCAAAAAAAATCCAGAAAAATCTCTGCATGCACAGGAAGAGGTTGGACACCAATTCTTAAAATAGTCTACTGTAAAGATCATAAAGCAACACAGAACAGTTCTGTTATGGTAATCATTGCTGGAAACATACTGGCAGCAAAAACAGGGTTTTGGGTTGTTTTATTGTTTTTTTTGCTTAAACACATGATCCATAACAACCCACCTAAAACCGAAAAATATTCAGAACCATTGCTTTCTTTTTTTAAGCGTGAAGAAAAACGGAAAACTGCTCTGTGGTTTGATGAAAGTAGGAATTCAAATTCACTTAAGAAATCATGGATGTTGAGCTCTCTGTGGCTACAAGTGAAAGTGACCTAGTGGCTAATAATGTGCAGTTCAAAAACCATGATGGTGCAGAATTGCATTAGTGGACAATGCACTGGAAAATCTAAAAATATGTGAATGATAAACACAGATTTATAGACTGCCGCATATGGTTCCATCAGTAATATACTTTAAACTGTAAATTATAATACAAATAACAAGTATTTTCCACTAGATCTGTCATGATTAAAATATTTAGTGCACTGTACAAAAAGAAAAAAAATGTTTTTGTTTACCTGACTTGTAGATTTCTTGTCTTTAAATGTTTCCCTGCTTCCTCGTCGCCGCAGTGCAGTCTGTAAAAGAGCAAGGAAGAAGGATGTAAACGTGACCAAAACAAAGTTATCGACTGCTGCTGCAGACTAGAGGGATAAAAGGCCAACATCACACCACACTGAGGGCTCAGTCACACTGACAGCACCTGTGAATACATGTGAATACCTCTATCCACCCGCAATGCAAGAGTGGACAAGCAGAAAAAAGTTTTGAAGTTTGTTTTTAAAAGTTTCCACCTGCATCTGCCTGTGCCGCACTTTCCTGTACTTGTATTTCTATAGGTAGATGGAAGTACTCACAGGTATTCACACGTGCAGTTTCTCTACCTGAGCTCTAATGAAAGGGTGAAAGGATAATGGTGCACACTTAAGCTGTTGCTATGTCAACAAATCCTGATGTCGGTGTTCGCATAAACAGTGACAGTGTGATGGTTTCTCATGACTCCAATGCAGGGGAACAAATGTGTGTGCCAATGTGAGGGCCAGCTGCCTAATGTGAAACAACCTCAGAGAAAAAAAAAGAAGAGCATTAATCTACATACATATGTGGAAGTGTTACATAACATTAGTGTGAGCATGTCAAAGGTCAGTCTAATGAGGAAATGTTTACCCTAAATCAGACTGCCGATCACGGCAAAATTACTGGCACTGTCTTGGTCGCACTCCAAATCCAAGGCTAACATCTGGTTACCACGATAGTTTCACTCCAGCAGAACGCACACTACGTGAGATTTGCATGTAGTGAAGTAAAACCTCCACTTAGGCAATTCTGCCTTATTCTACTCAGGAAACATGAGGACAGATGATAGGGTTGCTCTGTCATGTCTTCCAGCGTATGATGCAGCAGGGTGCTCCAGATCCCACTCGGAGCTCGGTGTGACAGACGTCTTATCCCAGCTCAGATTCAGAGGCACATGGCGCTTCCACAACTCTACGAGGGGAAAGCATTTACCCGTCCAGCAGGGATATCTGTCCTGAAGCTAATACAACAGCCGGCATCACACGCAAAGCCTGGATAAAAGCTGCACGCCAGCTTAGTTTTATCGACTAATAAAATCATTTTTTTTTTATCTGCTCTCATTCTTAAATCAGCTCCACATCTATGACAGGATAGATGAACACAAAAAACAGGAAAGGAGGTTTTAGAAAAGGGAAAAGACGTCTGCTCTAGCAGCGTTAATTTAAAGTTTGATGATCAGTGGATCTTCTTTGTATGAAGTACTAAGAAATCAACACTGCCCAATCACTTGTGATAACTAAAGGGTACACAGAGTCCATGCCTCCATCAAGGCTCCCTCCCTCCTTCCCCTTGTCTGTCTCTCCACCTGGCTGACCGTTTCTCCATACGTCCATCCTTCCATCCAACAATACATTGTGCGATAGGGTCTTGGTGGAGGTATGTACTCATGGATTACCTCCAAAATCTAAAGGGTTCATCCTTAGGCCAAGGGCCACCTCCGGTAAAAATTTCATCACAATCTGAAGTTTTTGCATAATCCTGCTAATAGACAGACTGACAAACCAGCAAACCATCCCGATCACATTGCCTCCGTGGCGGGGGTAATTAAATAATTCACTAAAGGTGGAACACAGTATAACAGTCATTAAAAAGTAAGCTGTTCAAACCCAAAGATGTTCACTGATACAGAATATTCACAATTGAAATTTTGTATTTAAGTTGTGAGGTTATAATCTAAATATGGGATTTCAGTGTTTGGTGGATGGGTGCAGCTTGGACCACAGAACACATTAGACTTAGGACTAAATCAAAATCAAAAGATGAAGGCTCAGCAAATCTCATTCACACTCATGTATTCTGTCTTGCTTCTACTGACTTTCATTCCTCTTCTCTTCAGTGCATACCTTCACCCCTCAAGGTTTCCACCTGCCCGATACTCTCACTACAGATCATAATGTCATCCATCTGCAAACATCATGGTCGTCTCATTTGTCATGATCCGCATGTTTGATTTGGCAAAGGTTTTATGCCGGATGCCCTTCCTGACACAACAAGCATTGTAGATAAATAATAATAATGGATTGCATTCATATAGAACTTTTCATGACACCCAAAGACACTTTACAATAAATCCATTATTCATTCACTCCACAGACAGAGGTAATGGTAAGCTACTTCTGTAGCCACAGCTGCCCTGGGGCAGACTGATGGAAACGTGGCTGCTAATCTGCACCAACGGCCTCTCTGACCACCACTGAACATTTATTCACATTCATACACCAGTGTCATGAATACACTGGAGGCAAGGCAGGTAAAGTGTCCTGCCAAAGGACACAATGGCAGGGTGGGAGAAGCAGCACTCGAACCGCCAACCCTCTGTGTACTGGGTGACCTGCTCTATATCCTGAAGTGGCAGTAGTGGCTAAATCATGGATTTGCCCTCAGGAAAAATACCAGTCAGACCAGAGTTAACCTCTTGCACTCCGGGATACCGCGGGCGGTCACGTCTCTGTGTCCTAAGGCGCCCTCGTGCGCCCTAGGACGCACACTGTGTGTCCTAGGGCGCACTGAAAAAAAAAAAGCTGCATTTCCATTCTTCCACTACAGACACAGCTGCGAACAGAAAGCCAAAGGAGTGCTTTGATTGGTTTAGATTTGATTGACCTCTCATTCGACTAATAAGAGCCTTGAATTGGGTTTCTGAAACCTTGAAGAACCAATGACTGAAAACCTAGCAAGAAGGACCCGCCTACCAACGGCTGCAAATACAGCCAGCCAATTGAAGCAGAGAAGTTCGAAAGCGTGTGTCCCGTGCGTAAAATCTGTTTTGTGTAAGCCGCTGGGTGACACACACGCGTTCGCCAGTCTTTTTTTCTTACTACTGTTCTTATTTGTTTTGAAAAATCGTTCGCCAAAACCGCAACCATGGAAGCGCAAAACCGCTATAATGGAATCATGGTTTGACCGGGTCGCGTGACCAGAACCACGAGTCGTAACAAGCGGACCAGCGTCATGTTCGTCTGACAATGAGGAAGAGAAGTTCGCCAGCGACACTGCTGTTGTGGACAGGTAAGTGTTATAAGCTAAATTATTCTTTATCCCTGAAAATTGTAATCAAAATTACTTTTGACCGATCGGTAAATTACAACTGTGCGTCATCGCTGCATGACGGACCGGTCCATGCGCCGCGTCCGGACCATGAACGCCCCCCCCCCCCCGCTACTCTTCTGTAGCGGATTGCAGATATTTTAGTACAACTGTGCGTAGTAGACCGCGGCGCACCGTCCCCCCTGTCCGTCATGTAGCGATGGACGATGTCCGTCCTCTATAGCGGGGGGGGGGGGGGAGTTGTTATCCTGTACATTACAGATATTTTAGTATAATTTTTAGTGCACTGTAGGTTATTTTTTCTTGTAAAAAAAAGCCACACATTTTTTACGTGGCATTGTGGGTGACCCCCACAGCCTACGGACAAGCAGAGCACTCAGCTGGAGCAATTAGCATAACAGTGTGATGTATGGACTGATTTCAATAGGCAGCCTCTCCTTCCTGCCAGTAATCCTGCTATTGATATGTGTGGCTCTCATGTAAATGTCCCATGCATTCCTGCTCTACTGTGATGCTAATGTGCCATGCATGCATTGTCTAGCTGGGTATATAAGTGACTGAATATCGTTTGCTCTCTCTCTGACTACTGCTGTTTTGATCACACGCATTGCCTGTTTGCTGAGGGCTCGCTCCAGTGCGCTTTCACAGCGCTGGAGTGAGTCCTGTGATGGTGGATGAATAAAACACCCTTTTAAACTTCACTTCGCCGTGCCGCTCGGGGTTCCCTTATCTCATACGCCACACTGGTGACCCCGAATACAAGAACACGCTGAACGAACGCAGCCCCCGGCGGTGACTCCCGACGACGAATGAACGCAGCTGCCTGACGCAAATGGACTGCCCTCCCTTCTGCCACACGGGAGACCTCGACGCACAGCCAACACCAGGCGAACTCTCCGGAGATCATCCACGACCGGGAAGGCTGCAGAAAGCATCATGGTGCGACCTTCGCCTGAGATCGGGACATCCACGCTGGGACCGGCCGAGGGACAAAGAGCGTCTACTCCCTCTCACCGCTCCTCCGCATCTACACGAGCGCGCACGCACCTCGTCCTCTCTCCACGACGGCGACCTGCAGGGCCGACGGAGAACGCAGCGCGTGGACCAGAACGCACCATGACCCGGCACGAGCGAACGACAGCAACAGCCCGAACAGGGATGACCATCGGCGCCGACGACGCTGATCTCCAGCAAGCTCCCTGACCCTGACTCACCTCGACAGCGGACTTGCCATGCACCGAACCCCCGCACGCACACCGGGGGGTTATGAGGACAGCGCACCACGCACGGGACAATAACGGCTCCACAAACCGCCATTGTCCTCAGCCGCTGCACATCGGAACCTTCAGGGCTGCTCACACCTGAAGCACACAAGCAGCCCGCACACAGGATTTTGTATGGGTCTCAGCCACGGCGCACAATGGGAATCCAGCCGTCAGCTGTCCCCGAGGGCTTTAGGGCTGCGCGCGCACCTAAAGCCAACACGCCAAATCCCTCACACAGCTGCAGCTCCTGTTTCTCTTCATGGCCGCTACGAATCCTCACAGGACTTAACCGCGAGAGGAGTCAGAGACAAGTTTTTCTTCTCACAGCCGCTGTGGATCTCCGCCACGTTCAACGGGTCACCCACAGCCTACGGACAAGCAGAGCACTCAGCTGGAGCAATTAGCATAACAGTGTGATGTATGGACTGATTTCAATAGGCAGCCTCTCCTTCCTGCCAGTAATCCTGCTATTGATATGTGTGGCTCTCATGTAAATGTCCCATGCATTCCTGCTGTACTGTGATGCTAATGTGCCATGCATGCATTGTCTAGCTGGGTATATAAGTGACTGAATATCGTTTGCTCTCTCTCTGACTACTGCTGTTTTGATCACACGCATTGCCTGTTTGCTGAGGGCTCGCTCCAGTGCGCTTTCACAGCGTTGGAGTGAGTCCTGTGATGGTGGATGAATAAAACACCCTTTTAAACTTCACTTCGCCGTGCCGCTCGGGGTTCCCTTATACCATCCGCCACAGCATGCTTCTTTGTGTATAGGGGCTTGTTTGTTCATTCATTCATTCATGAATGAATAAACAATCCCCCCACACACACACACACAGCCCTGACTGTCACCTTTCATTAGAGCCCAAGATCAAGCTTCTATATTGAATCATTCAAAAGTTACAGATGTTTTTCCAAACTGTGCCATTTGGCACAATTTGGCACAGTTCAAAAGCACCTGGGAACAACCTGAGGAAAAAACTGTGTAATATATTCATTTTTTGTGGTATTGTTACAAAATTTTGACCTCAGCTGGATAACACTTGGTTCTACATTTCTGTTGCATTTTCCAGCCCGAATCTGACAGCTGTGTGTTATTTGCATGCATTTGTATCCAAAAAAACACCCAGGCAAAATTTATTTTCTTCAAGTTCAGTATGTTTAGATGACTGTTACTCAGTGGCAGGAGCACTTAGAGAGATTATGACTGTTTTACCAAAAAATTCAGTGTTTTCTTTTAAATGAGACCAACCCCATGAAGATGCTGCAAAGGGTTGATGAACAGCTTTTGATTTACTTTGGGTACGTTATTTTTAGGCGTTTTTAGGGAAACTGACCAGAGTGCAAGGGGTTAAGATGGAATGAGAGCAGCACAGCAACAACAAAAACTGCCTCAAAGTATTAGCATTTTTTTCATTTGGTAGAACTCATAAAACGTGTATGCTCATTACAAAAACATGTCAGTATTTTTTATGTATTTTTGACAGGTATTATTTATGTGACAAAAAAGAAATGATCTTAAGACAAGTCTAACACTTTTATTTTCAAATCACAACAGATCATTCATTCATTCATTCTTCTCCGCTTATCTGAGGTAAGGCCAAATCAGATATAATAAACTGACTTGTGTGTAGCATTATACAGTTATGATCCAAATAGTCTTCAATATTTACATTTAAAATTAGATTTTGTCAGTTTGATGTTTTTTCTTTGATCTGAAGACAAATAATGGGATTAATTCCTACTTGATTTAGTCTTTAGTACACACACACACATATTAATCTTGGTATACACACTCCTCCATGCGCACACTTTCTGTTGCCATCCCAAACAGGCTAGAAGGACAGTGTGAATCATTCATGGCCAGACGGATGGAAAGTATGAGGGTGAACCTGTTTTGCCCAGAGTGGGAACGGACCTTGACTCAGTTGTTGGCTGTGCGACAGGACTGCAGCACCCACTTAGAGACAGCAACAAAACATGAGCACCACCAAACATTGAGCTGTGATGGTTACAGAAGGAGTTTTTGCCTCATATTTTTTGTGAATACTGTAAACGGGTCTGTGACTTTTTTTCTACAAAACAGAAATTCTGCTGATCCTGTCTCCAGTGGCCTTTATTTTGCAAGGGCTATGTAAGACACACAAAACAGATTTCTTCATTACTGCTTAGACTAAAAAAAACTCTCCACTGACTGTTGTTTGGCATAAATTCAACATGTCTATTAAAATGTCCCTTTGTCTACCTGTGTGTGTCAGCATGGTTGCTCTCCTCTGCTTTTTCCCTGTAATATCTCCACATACAGAGTGTGGAAAAATTTAAACCCCTTGGATGTTTTCCCCTTTCATTGCTATCATTAATAGAATTATGGTCAATAGAAAAAATAGTCAAAAAATCTGTAATGTCAAAGTGAAAACAGATTTCTACAAAGCACTGCCAAAAAAGTACATACTGTGAAATAAGTGGCTGCATAAATACTCACATCCTTTAAAGTGACTGACCTCATTCAACAGAAGTCCAGCCAGTTGGTGCGAGTAATCTCATTGTTAGTGAAATGGAGATTAGCACATTACAATGAATGGGGTTCAAGTGAATGTAGCATAAAGACACCCATGTCTGGAAGGTCCAGTCCTTTGTTAATCTCCATTAATGGTAGGGGTGGGACAAAAGATCGATTCAGTGATGACTGTGATACTTGACACTAACGACGACCCACCGATCCCTAAACACATGGATGAATCTTTTATTAATTATGTATATTCATGTCAACATTGCATACGCTCTTGGGCATTCAACCAATTGTGTTTTCAGTCCACTAGATGGCACAAAGCAAGCACCCAGTTAAGTGAAGTCATAGCTTGTCTGGTGAGATTTGCAGCCAGCTTTGAAAGTTTGGAAGCAGTTAGCTTGAAATTTGCTCAAATGTCTGGCCTTTTTTGGATTTTATAACAAAGATGGATGACCCTGACATGGCACACAACCCACAAGAAGTGATGCACGAAAAAAAAAAAACACGCATGCTAGCACATCTTGGAGCAATGTTAGCAACGGCTAAGCTAAAGATACATTGGCATGGAGCTTCCGAGCAGCGCTCGGAGAAAAAATAAGTAATGTTTATTTATGAAGCGGTTTTCAGAGACATATAGTCACAAAATTCTGTACAATAAAATAAAATAAAAGGAAGTTGATAGATAAAAATAATTTTAAAAATACAAAAACAAGTTAAAACACCAGATTAAAATAATTTAAAAATATCAGACTTACCATTAAAAAGCAGTTGAATTGAAACTCAACGGAAAGAAAAGTGTTCAGCTGCTTTTTTAAGAGAGTTCACAGAGTCAGATAAATGTAGCTGGAGTGGGAATCTTCCAAGTAACACGTCCACCACCCTTCCTGTGCGCAGAGACGTGTCACCGCGGAAAATGATGCCCCAAGAATACTTTATTATAAGAAAGAGATGTCAACAATTTTTCTTTGGGAAATGATATGAGGTTGAATAATGTGAAAAAAATTTGAAAGCTATGGTATCAAGATATTCGAGATCGCGATATCGTGATTATCGTTGAATCGCTATAGGACTGTATCATGACCCAAGTATCATTAATCGAGAGGTCCCTTGCGATTCCCACCCCAAATTAATGGCTACAGTTACACCACAGAGACAAATGAGCACTTCGAGCAACTCCAAGAAAAGATCTAATATACAGTATATCTTATAGGTGGCCACACAGCTTGATTATGAACAGTCAGATCAGAATTCAAGCAATTTTCTTTTACCTCTGCAAATGTGTACAACACTGATGCCTTCACTTACCAACAGCTGCTGCTAGTACAGCTCACAGCTGTCATCTGTCTTCCTTCACTCTTCTGAACCTCATCACATACAGCACACTAACCGCTGCAATTCTCCAGAGCAAAATCTCAAGCATATCATTATTAAATAAAAAAAAGCATCTATTTTCTCAGTTTAAAGCCAACATGTGACTGCACAAATACGACACTTTATTGTTAATGACACAGCAATGTATTATTATGTACAAGCATGCCGTTTTATAGAATAGTTGCGTTTATAGTGAGTTGCTATGATGAGTGTGAAAAGTCATAACAGGCAAATCTGTTTGGATCAAAGGAAAAATCTGAATTGAACAACATAGCTTGTAAAGTTAATATAGCCTAAGTCAGGGGATGGATACAAAAATTCCACTTCATACCATTCCTCTGGTGTTGAGCTAAATCCATAATTGAGAAATGGAAGAAATATGCCCAAGACAGGACATCCCCACAGACAGAGATGGTGGAAGAAGAAGACTAGAGGGGGAGGCCACCAAGACACCTACAGTGTAACTATGCTGAAAGAGTAAAAGGTTTCAGTAGCTGAGATAGAAAAAACTGATATGTGTAACAACTGCTGCCTGGGTTTTCTACCAGTCAAAGGATCTGATCTGATGACCAAAAACCTCCACTCCCCGAAACACAGACTCCAGCCTTCTTCCAGTTGACCTCAGAGTCTCCCACATGCGTTTGGGTGAACTCTTGCTGAGATTCTACAACAGTAGCTTTCTCTTTGTCACTCTCCCATAAAGCTTTGACTGGTTAAGTTGTCATATGCTGAGTCCGTCTCAGTTGCTGAAGTTGAGGGGCTATATTACAACGATGGGGTCGGTTGATCAGTTGTCACTGACACAGAATGCATTTATGGGCATTTCCAAGTTCATTTCCTTATCACAATGGAGTAAAAACAAACTCCACCATGACACAAAGAGGCTGGTCTAATCATTTAGAGGTGTGTTTTCACTCTGTGAAATACCCAAGTAACTTTGTGATGGCATTCCACAAGTCACTCAGAATTATCCACAGTTCAACACTGTCCCCTTTTGTCAACTCAGAGACATGTTGGATTTAATCAACCTTGGAACTTTGTTTTTTTCTTTATTTTATCTACTAAACTAATTCTTTCTTCTCAAGACTTTATCTTTCCAGGACACTGTTGAAGATGACCACCTCTGTGTTGGATAATGATGGGTCTGAAATGTTTCAAATCATTGATTTTGAATGTGCTGCATTTTTGAAAATTGCTTAAATGAGCCTTATTCCAATGCATGTTAATTATAGAATGACAAGTTTATTAACGTGCATGCTCATTGAATATTAGTCTTGAATCACTGAAGTTAGCTTAGATTTCAAATTAAGTATATAATGAATTTCACAGAAAATGTATAGAGGTCTCCTGAAACTTGCGCCAGTCATTTGACTGGAACTAGCCAATCACCAGGCTGTCTCTGTTGGATGACGCCTCTTTCTTTCTATTGGTCAGTTACAGACAAAGAACTGTTTTTTCACTGGACCATAGTCCATTTGAATCTTGGTTCTTCTTGCTGCCAGTCATATTTTATGATCTGAGGAGCACGCTCAGTTAAATAGAGGGAGAACTGCCCTAGTAATTCAGTTTTTGTTTCTGTTCAGCTTTGTTTTCGTCTTTATTCAGTTTGTTCAGCCTTTTCTTAAGTTTTTCTGTTTTTTTCCTGTCATCTGAGGAGAGGTCATCCTGTCCTACTGAGCTCAAATCCTCTTTGTGGGAGTGAAACTCCAAAATGCCTTCTTTCCTCTCTCCTCAGAAGCTGTGCTTATTCTACCGAGCTTTCGCTATTGATTTAAGGTAACTCACCATTAAAGTGGACTGATAGAGATTTTTGGACTTTTTCCCTGCCTCACCCACGTATCGCAACGTCAGAAGAGCTAGGATTTTGTGGGTGGAACTGTCTAACTACATTTTTCCTTCAGCCTTTGGGTTGTCTTATTGGCTGGTGGACATCCTAAATTTGCGGACCTGTTGTCCAGAAAGACGTCACACCTGCCTCCAGGCCAGCCGTTTCATTTTGCCGCTGGCTTCATGCCCCGGATGCCCATTGCTAAGTCAAGGCCATCACAGCTGTAACTGAAAAGGACTGCTGGCAGTCACTTTTCCTGTTTGACACCTGTGGTTTCAAATCAAATCAAATCAAATCAAACTTTATTGTCATATTGCTGTACATACAACTGTAGTGCAGGCAAGATGAAATTGCGTTTCTCTCGGCATCCATATAAGAAGCAGCATGATTAAGACACACTCCCACATAGCTCCCCCCCCCCCATCCATTCACACATCCCTGAGACATACTTGGGGAAAAAGAATAACTAACTATAATATACAAAATGTCCATAGGTGCAGTAGTGTGTATGTGAGATTCCGGGTCAGCTGTTCAGCATCCTGACAGCTTGTGGGAGGAAGCTGTTGATCAGTCTGGTGGTTCTGCCTCTGATGCTCCGGAATCGTTTACCAGATGGAAGAAGTTCAAAGTGTTTATGCAGAGGGTGAGAACGGTCCTTGACAATGTTCAGTGCCCTGCTCCTACAACGGTTCTGAAAAAGTTCTTGGACAGAGGGGAGGGAGACTCCAATTACCCTCTCCGCCCCCTTGACTATCCTCTGCAGGGCTTTTTTGTCTGACATACTGCAGCTGGAGTACCATGTAGCAATGCAGTACGTCAGAACACTCTCTACCACACCTCTGTAGAAGGTCCTGAGGATGCAGATGGGGAGAGAGGCCTGTTTGAGTTTCCTCAAGAAGTGTAGTCTCTGCTGAGCTCGCTTCCTGATCTCCAAGGAATTCTTGCTCCAGGTCAGGTCCTGCGAGATTTCAAGCTCACCGCTGAAATCTGAAGACATAGCTGTTTCGTAAGCCAGACTTCCACTTACTATCAGCTGGGCTAACTGTGATGTCTAATTATAATTGAATATGACCAATTCTTCATGTTCAATTCTTCATGTCCATCGGCGGACGGAGCCACTGTTTGCAGCGGGGGACGAATACAGCAGGGAAGAGCTAGCTAGCTGGCTAGCTAGCTCCAACCGCCACCCGGTGCTAACGGAGAAGCTCGACATGCTGAGGAACTGTGGCGAAAACGACGCGGGTGCCGGGCTAGAGTTTAGGCGGCGTGCAAGAAATATAAGACAGAATAATAAAGAGCGATGGCAAGAACCAAGCAGACCGCCCGTAAATCTACTGGAGGAAAATGCCCCCCAGGAAGCAGCTAGCCACCAAGGCTGCTCGAAAAAAAAGCGCTCCGGCCACCGGCGGAGTGAAGAAGCCTCACCGTTACAGGCCCGGTACCGTGGCTCTGAGAGAGATCCGTCGCTACCAGAAATCCACGGAGCTGCTCATCCGTAGGCTGCCCTTCCAGCGCCTGGTGAGGGAGATCGCTCAGGACTTCCAGATCGACCTGCGCTTCCGGAGCTCCGCCGTCATGGCTCTGCAGGAGGCCAGCGAGGCCTACCTGGTGGGTCTCTTCGTGGACACCAACCTGTGTGCCATCCACGCCAAGAGGGTCACCATCATGCCCAAAGACATCCAGCTGGCCCGCCGCACCCGCAGAGGGAGAGAGAGCTTAGACATTCTGCTGCACATTCACCAACCATAATGCTCTGCACTGTGTGTGTGTATATATATATATATATATACTGTATATGTATATATATATTTATATATATATATAGTAATATGTACATATGTATACTAGCTGTTCTTGTTTTTTTCTTGCCTTCTGATTGTTGCTCTGAGTGTTGCTATCCCTGTGCTGTTTCAATCCTGGAATTTCCCCATTGTGGGACTAATAAAGGCTTATCTTATCTTATCTTATCTTATGTTAATGTTAGTCCATAAGCTATGATAGGAACTGTAAGCTGAAGGAAAATTTAATGTTCTCTTTTCAATAACCTCTGTTCTTTTTGCAGCGTAACTCAGAATTTCTTTTTTCAGATAATCAGGTTTTGTCATTTTGTCCATAAAATTGCATCCAATTTTATGCATATTTTTGTTACCATTATTTCACAGTCTTCCATTGCATCACAGTTACAAATTCAAAGTCTGATTTGTTTTTGGTTTTCACAAAGGTTTAAATACAGACTGTATGCTCAGGAATCCATTATCAGTTAATATGATATTTGACACTTGTTGATCATTTCACCTGCTTACAAATTATTTGAATGTAATGTCATTTAACCTGAATTTGATTATTAAAACTTGTTAACGACAGAGAGAAGTTTCTGCTTGATTCCATTTGTGTATGTGCTTTTCTGGGTCACCGCAGTAGAACTCACGAATATTGAGACTGGTTAATGACAGGTTCAAAGATTAGTTATTAATAAATTGTCCCATTGGACTGGTGCCCCTTTATGAGTGTTTTTCGCTCTTATTTGTGTGTTTGTGGTGAGGGATAACCCTCCATCCACACACACACACACACTTCTAATTATAAAATAAATAATCCTTGTACTTTATCACACTTATAATTAATTGTTAAGCACTACAGATGTTTCCCACATATCCGTACCATCCTCATTTACTCCATTGCCTGCCTCTCTCTCTCTCTCTCTCTCTCTGTCTCTCAGCTTTGTCTGTCTAGTCAATACAAAAACACCTCAAAAACAAATCTTAAAAACACTGCATCCACCCCCACACTGATCAATCCTTAAGCTTCATAATTGTGTCAGTGTCTCCAACACCAGTCATGGTTTAATTCTCCACCCCGGTGGTGGGGTTAATCTCTCTGGGATTAGACGGCATCTCCTGCAAGGCTCCTCCGAACCCCAGACTGCCATATTCCGGGATCACCATCATTGTAAGTCAATATGCGAGTGAGAAAAACAACAATGTGATAAGAAAGAGAGGGCTGCAAGAAAATCAAACTGCAATTGTGTAAACTACCTTTAAATATCAGTTGCTATTGGAAAAGCACCACTGCCTTTCTGTGTGGTATCGTTCCAGTCATGTGGATCTATATTTGATCCACAAAAACAAATAAAAAATATGCTAATTTGCTCTACAAATTTCTTTGAAGGCTGACTGAGACTCCAAAAGTGAATTAGCCTCATGTAACTGACAAATATCATTGTGTGATTCAAACTTTTAGTGAGCTGAATCATCAGAGCTTCTTATCCATCATGTTTCTGTGATCCTTGCACACAGGCAAATGACAACTCAAGCAAACCAAGCTTGCTAGCATGAGCTCATCAAAAAATAGTCACTCAAGGCCAAGAACAAGTTGACAAGGACAAAAGGCTTTCATAACCAAAGGGTAATGTCAGTGAGGGATCATTCGTCTGAACATCAACAGTTGATTACAAACAAATCAAAAAGTGGGACATCAGGTCAGGGTATTTTGTGTCCAGCCGTTTTTCATGGAGAAATGAGAAGAACAGTATCAGGACATGGGAATATCGGTCAGAAACAGAGAAAAAAAATAGAAAACGAATTTGAATAAAAACAAGCTGGACACAAGTGTAATCTGGTTTTCAAATGGGAGAACAGAAATTTGTTATCTCATTTTTCTTGTTTCATGTTTTCATGTTTTTTTGTACTTTGCTTCACTGCACATTTATTTTGGAAGCATGATTCTAAGTTGGATGGTTATAAGTGAATCAAAGCACCTAAAAACCCTTCAGATCAGGTTTCATAAAGTGACATTCGGCCAAAAATTGAGTTTTCTTTCTTGTTAACATGTCTGTAACATGTTTTTATGACTTATAAGACATACTTTACTTACTACTCCTGTGGGGTGAGGGCTGGTGGCCATCACCGTGCGTAGAGCCAATCAGGTTAACCAGTGTATGCCAGCATTGCCGGTTTTGGGCCAGCTCATAGCAAGAGTGAAATCACTCAAATGTATCTCATCTGGTTTTGGGGGGGGTTTTGCTGTTAATTTTCACTTAAAAAAAGCAAGTTTTGAAGGAGCATTTTTGATGATGTAACTATAGCAGGTCCATAGTGTTGAGCCAATCAGGACTCTCTGGCCTAACAAAGGTAGTCTCCAGGGCCAATTAGCATTTTTGGACAGCTGCTTTGAAAACTTGACCCAAATTAAGATGGGTTTTCCCATTAAACTGCTTTTAAGGACTGATGCAGTTTCAGTCATTACCCTGGGCCACCGTGCATACAGCTAGGCATGCCCTTCAACCGGTAAGTCTTTTTATCACAGGATTTATTCTGATAATGTAGTGCTAGCTACTATTAGTCTTGTGGGGTGTGGGTGGGCTTATTCACAGATCCTGGTGTTTGAAGGAGGAGGAAAAGTGAAAAGATTTTGACATGAAACTGTACGACAAAGTTTTTTTTTGTAGAAAAAAAGGGCATTAGATACTATTTTAGACCATGTAGGTTTGTTTTTAGAGGGGATTTCTTTAAATCAGGTGACAATCCTCAAATTGTATGCACCCCCCCCACACACACACATATATATTACAGGCTATCAACTTGTACATGGGTGGGGGTTTTTTTTGGGGGGGGGGGGTCCAGTGCACTATATCAGGGGTATCCGACTTTCAAGCGCTCTCTCTTTTTCTGTAATTTGCAGATGTCGGTTTTGTTTTTATAATATGCAAGGGAACATAAAAGAGTTTCAGACTTGCATTGCAATTTTAAAAAAAAATCATTGATTTTGCCGTTAGAATCGAAACTATTGGTCGTGTCCCCTCATTTTTCCCAGTTTTTGTGTGACATGAAAATCGCATCAATTTCAAAGTACTGTAAAGTGATCTCTGAGTAACTCTTTCTACTCATTTATGCAAGAGATAACAGAGTTGTAATGCAAATTCAAAATAAAACATTCCCCAATGTGATCGGATCTATGGTTTTTGTACGGAGACCCCTGCAAATTTACTCGTATGACGTAAATTTCCGTGTCCCCGAATTTACGCAGCAACATGCAAGTTATTTGACTTCCGGTTATGGCTGCCACGTAAGACGGACGTGTCTCACTCTGCTCTGCTCCTGGAGAAAAAAATCGGCAAATAACTCTCTCATTTGGGACAGAACGTATCCCAGCGTTTGGGCGAGGATATGTCGGCAAAGCCTAAGGCTGGAAAACCAGGTAAAGGAAAAAGCGAGCCGCCGAAACAGTCCAAATTAACGGACTTTCAGGTCTGTGACGCAGCAAACAAAACTCCATATATGGCGGAGGAGGCTGGCAACGGTGCGATATCTGCGGGGAGCGGCGCAGATGTGCTGATGGCTGCCATGAGTTCAATGAGAGCGGACTTTTCCTCTAGATTTGATGGGATTATGACAGCGTTGGAAGGAATAAGAAAGGAATTGGGTGACTGTGTAGAACGAATGGCGCAGATGGAGCTCCGTCTCGCTAGTGCTGAAGATGACGTCACCCGTCTTCAATTAAAGGTGCGCACTTTGGAAAAAAAAAATAAATGTCTAGAAGATAATATTTTGGATTTGGAATCTCGGTCGAGACAGAATAACTTGAGGCTGGTGGGTCTTCCAGAGGAATCAGAAGGTCGGGACGTATATTCCTTTCTGGAAAAGTGGATTCCGGAGGTGCTGGGCAGCGAGGAGTTGCAATCAGCAGTGGTTCTGGAAAAAGCACATCGTATTGGCCCACGGAGAGATAAGGGACCGCCGAGGACCTTAATTATGAAGTTTCTTAGCAACAGAGACAGGATGAAGATCTTCAACGCTGCACGAGCTAAAGGAGAGATTAAACACCAGGATCAGCAGGTGCGGTTCTACCCAGATTTGGCCACAGGAATCCAACAATTGAGGAAGCAGTTTGATCCCATACGTAAGGAGCTGCGCAACCTTGGGATTCGTCATGGTGTAATCTATCCTGCGAGACTGCTGACCACGTATGAGGGCAGAACCCACATCTTCAAGACCCCAGAGGAGGCGCAGGAGTTCATCAAGAAGATCAAAGAAGAAGAAGAGACTGGTGGGAGCTAAGCATGAACAAAATATAAGGTAGAATAATTAAGCATTTGCACAGGCATCTGACTGACTTGAAGTAAATAGCAAGTTTACAAAATATAGATTGTATTATATATTAAAAAAAAACAAAACAAACAAAAAAAACTATGATGTACAAAGTTGTTAAAAATTTTGGAGTTAAGTTGGAAAACTACAGAGGAGAGTTAATGTTACGTCATTAAAAGCAGTAGAGTTAGGGTGATTGGGAGGATGAAGAAGGAGTGGCTTAGGCTGTTCCCCGTGGGTGTGGAGCGGTCGATGGCTATATCGGGAGACGGAATTTTTCTTTTGATTTTGGGGGGTTCGCCACAAGTGTGGGAAGGGGGAATTTGTTTGTGTGTAGTTTGTAGGATGAATGTTCAACCACTCATGTTTTTGCTTCTCTGTATGAGCATGTTTACACTGCAAGGTAATCCCAAACTCTCTATTGATCATAAACCAAAGTGTTAATCTTAATTTAACTTCATGGAATTGCAGAGGTCTACAAAATTTAAAAAAACTTAAACAAGTTATGAATAAAATAAAAGACATGGGTTCAAAAATTGTGTTTTTACAAGAAACTCATCTAATAGAGGAGGATATAAAAAGAATTAGGAGTAGATGGCAAGGAAGTGTCTTCACCTCATCATTCTCATCCCGGGCCAGGGGAGTTATGACTCTCATACATATATCAGTCCCTTTTCAAGTGAAAAATGTAATTGGAGACAAACTTGGAAGATATGTAATCATTCAAGGTTCTTTGCTATTAGAAAATATAAATCTTGTGAACTTATATGGTCCCAATATAGATGACCAAAAGTTCTTTGCTAATTTATTTCTTATTTTATCATCACTTACAGGGCAACATACAGTATAATAGCAGGGGATTTTAATTGTACATTGAATCCAGGTATAGATAGATCAACAGGACTGGATTGTACGCACAATGGATGTAGGATGACTATTAATCATTTTATGAAAGAATTGAGATTGTTAGATATATGGAGAGAAATGAAACCACAAGTTAAAGCCTATTCTTGTTATTCCAGTACCTACAAGACATTCTCACGTATTGATTATTTTTTGATTTCCACAGAATTAAGATCCAAGATTCAAAACTGCTTTTATGATAACATCGTGATCTCTGATCATGCACCCTGTTGTCTAATATATGTAGATAAAAAATTGACAAAGGCATCAGGTAGATGGCAATTTCAGCATAAATGGCTTCAGGATGAGGAATTTGTCAAGTATATAGAAAAACAGATAGACGAGTACTTTGACATCAATACTACACAAACATCAGCATGTGTAAAGTGGGAGGCTTTCAAAGCTTTTATTAGGGGACATATTATTAGTTATACAGGATCAAAATCTAAGAAGACTCGAGAGGAGAGAGCTAAATTGGAACATAAAATGAAAAGTCTTCAAGAAAAAGTGTATGCAGGAAGTGATCCAAGGTTGGAGAATGAATTACTGATTTTGAGAGCTGAATACG
Source organism: Pholidichthys leucotaenia (assembly GCA_020510985.1). Taxonomy (NCBI): domain Eukaryota; kingdom Metazoa; phylum Chordata; class Actinopteri; order Cichliformes; family Pholidichthyidae; genus Pholidichthys; species Pholidichthys leucotaenia. Next base: position 212,334,887 of record CM035846.1, on the reverse strand, counting down.
ACAAAAAATCAGCGACTAGAGCTGCCTCGAGTCTTCTAAGATTGAAACAATCTTTTTATGAACAAGGTGAAAAATCAGGAAAATTATTGGCATGGCAGATTAAACAATTAGAAATTAAAACACCAATTACTAGTATTATAAGTAACGGACAGGTAGTTATAGATCCTTTAGAAATTAACAGAGCCTTTAGAGATTACTATGAAAAATTATATGATACTAAAAATGAATTTGATTTAACAAAACTAAATGGGTTTTTGAACGAACTATCTATACCGTGTATTCCAAATGAAAACAGGGAGATATTGGAGTCTAAAATTAGTCAAGAAGAAGTTGGGCTAGCCATTGATAATATGAAATCAGGAAAAAGTGCAGGACCAGATGGTCTTCCAGTTGACCTTTATAAAAAATTTAAGAATAAATTAATAAAACCTTTTTTGGAAATGGTTTTAGAAGCATTTCAAAATAATAATTTACCATCATACATAAATAATGCCTTAATTATACTGCTGCCAAAACCAGGTAAGCCCTCTAATAAATGTGAAAATATGAGACCAATAAGCCTATTAAACGCCGACCTTAAGATAATCTGTAAAATTTTAGCAAGACGAATACAAGAAATTTTACCAAATATTATTAATCGAGATCAGAATGGCTTTATAAAGGGAAGACAAGGCTTCCATAATGTAAGAAGACTATTTAATATTATTTATTTTAATAAAGAAGCACCGGATACAGCTCTCCTATCACTGGACGCCGAAAAGGCCTTTGATAGAGTTGAATGGCCCTTTCTTTTTGAAGTCCTACAAAGGTTTGGACTTGGAAATAATTTCATAAAATGGGTTCAAATAATATACAATAATGCTACAGCAGAAATCCTAACAAATAACAATATTTCAAAACCAATAAAAATCAATAGAGGATGTCGACAAGGCTGTCCACTTTCATCTTTACTGTTTACTATGGCAATTGAATCTTTAGCGATAGCGATACGTTTACATTCACAAATATATGGAATTAAAGTTGGACCAACAGAACATAAAATCTCCCTGTACGCCGATGACATAATTTTGTTTATGTCGAATCTAAAAAAATCAATTCCAACCTTGTTGAATTTAATAAAGAATTTCGGGGAAATATCAGGATATAAAATAAATAAAACTAAATCTTCAATATTAATGCTAAATGAGACCCAGAGAAATTACCCAGCCCCTGAGGTAAATCAATTCAATGTTGTAAATCAGTTTAAATATTTAGGAATCCAAATTGTGCCTAAGCTAGAATCAGTCGCCAGTGTCAACTATGAAGCCTTAATGTCAGATATCAATGAGTTAACTCAGAGATGGATGTCACTACCAATGTCGATGATCGGGAGAATCAATATACTTAAAAGTAATATTTTACCTAAAATACTTTATTTATTTCAATACATTCCCTTATCACCACCTTTAGATTTATTCTCAAGAATAAAAAGAAAGTTAGTGGAATTTATATGGAACAACAGGAGGGCTAGATTACGTTTGTCTTTATTATATTTACCATTTGATCGTGGAGGTCTGAAATGTCCAAATTTTATGTTGTATTATTGGTCGGCACAACTGAGGTCTATGACATATTATTTTTCATCAAATGATCTCCCTCATTGGACTGAAATGGAATCATACAATTTACCTTTACCTCTTCCCATATTCATATACTCAGATTCGGCAAAAAAATTACAAAAACAAGTTAAAAATCCATTTGTAAAGCATATGATCAAAATATGGTGTGAAGCTAAAAACTATTTAAAAGAACCACAGTTATTGTCACAATTTAGTCCAATATGGGGTAATCAATATTTTAAACCAGGGAGAGCGGACGCTGTATTTAAAGTATGGAATTTAAAAGGGATACAAAAGATTCAGGATTTATATTTGCCATGTGCAGATAACATAATGTCTTTTGAAGAGCTGAGGATCAAATTTAATCTCAATAGAACACATTTTTTAAAATATCTTCAACTTAGAAACTTTATTCGATCAAATCAAAATAAAGCTCTCACTCGACCTATTTATTCATCCTTGGAAAAAATGATGATGAAAGATAGTAAAAGAAAGGGTATTATTTCAGAGTTTTATAACTCATTGACACTATCTTCAAGTGAAAATTCACTGAAAAGATTAAACTACTGGAAAGAAGATCTGCAAACTGAAATTTCAGAGGAACAATGGGAATTGGCTTGTACAGAAGCTCAAACCAAATCAATAAATGTACGCCTTAAATTGATACATTTCAAATGGTTAATGCGGATGTATGTTACACCGGAGGAGTTAAATAAATATAACAAAAATATACCAGATACATGCACAAAATGCATGGAAAGTAAAGGAACTCTATTTCATTGTGTATGGGAATGTAGATTAATAAGAATGTTTTGGGAAGAGGTGAGGGTAACAATTGAAAAAATAATCTTAAAACAAATCATATTGAATCCTAAATTGTTTTTGTTGGGTCTGTACCCAGAAAAGCATAATTTTAATAAAAGTGAAAGAACATTCATAGACCTCAGTTTGCTTAATGCCAAAAAATGTATTGCACTATTATGAAAAAAGACTCATAGACCAGATGTGACTCAGTGGTTAAGACAGATGTTAACAAACCTTCCATTAGAAAGAATAACATATATACTGAAATCAAAGGAAATTGTGTTTGAGAATATATGGAGACCTTTTATTGATTATGTAAAAAATTTAAACATAACTTTTGAAGAAGAAGGTGAATGATGTGTGTGGACCTTGTAAATTCCAAACTGGTGAACATAATATGTATACTTATGTATTGGATTGTCTAGACTAAACAGAGGAGCATTGTTGAAGACTTGATTTTGCTGGTGGTTGTTGGTGTTTTTAGTGCATCTTTTTTTTTTTTTTGTAGTACTTTAGTGTTAGTGTTTGATTGTTTGTATCATGTTTGTTAAAAAAAAAAAGGTTCAATAAAGATATTGTGGAAAAAAAAACATGCAAGTTATTTGGTAAAGTAACCAGAAAACAGGAAGTGCTGATGCTTTTCACTTTGCACCTTTCAAATCCCAAACCATACACGTAAAAAGGAGATCAGTCTTTGTGAAGCTCAGATGTAGAATATTTCAATAAAATCTCAAACATTTATGACACATCGAATATGGTGTTCTTTAAAAAATTTACGTCTTCGGTCTTGGTCGGCCGCGCGCAGCCCCGTCTGGCGAGGTGAGCGCCCTGAGAAAGCACTTTTATTTTCTCTACCCCGGATGTGCTCAACCCATGTGGAGAGGATTAACCGTGGTCACTTTATATTGAAGTTATCGAAGGTCCAAACTTCCGTGTCCCGCATTTACGCCTTTTGTGATTTTACGTCTTATCCAACAAACAGGGAGAATTTGAAGGTATGTATACACGTTATCACATCTTAATATGTCATGAAAATGTAGCTGTTGATGAGTTTTGATGCGTGAAAAATACTGGAAGTGTTGAAGTTGTTTCGTGTAAAACGTGTGCCGTTGCAAAGTGCATTGGCACACGGGGAAACAAAAGCCCGAGTGTCCCGTTTACGTCTCCATTTACAAGTAGTTGAAGTGAGCGCTCATCCTCAAGAGTTCCTGAACGCGAATGCCGTTACGAAAATAGTTAATAGTTTCATAAACCTGACACAATTGGATAGTGATTAGTCAATTTCATGTGCAGATTTGATCAATTTTAAATTTTGCCACCAATGTCACACATTGGACCCCTAATAAATAAAAACACCCACATATTAAGCCTGTTGAATATTGACAATTTGAGAACGGGGTTATTCTGAGCAGACTGTATTACTTACAACCCCCTGCACACAACAGGAAACCTGGCAAGATAATCGGTAGGACCCTGAGAATGACTGGGGCTTCTATGATTATTGTACGGTGAGCAGAAAATGACAACTGTACACAACTACTCTGCCACATACTGTCACTGAAAACGTCACTGACAGTATTTTCACCTCCTGAGCAGCTCTGCCATATTTCCATATTCTGTTTGTGTGTGTGTGTGTGTGTGTGTGTGTGTGTGTGTGTGTGTGTGTGTGTGTGTGAGTGAGTGAGTGAGTGAGTGAGTGAGTGAGTGAGTGAGTGAGTGAGTGAGTGAGAGAGAGAGAGAGAGAGAGAGAGAGAGAGAGAGAGAGAGAGAGAGAGAGAGAGAGAGAGAGAGACTGGCTTGCCTCCACATCAATCAGTCAATCAAGGCTTTATTTAATACAAAAGTTGTAACACAAAGTGATTCACACATTGAAATAAAGCACAACTAACCTCCCCATACACATACACGCACACAGTTGCATACGTACATGCACACACAAACTTTCGTTGATGTGAGACTTATACTGAGCACCGGGGATCCAAGCGAGGAAGCACTCAACACACATTTGTACTCCTGCATACTTGAAAAGCACAAACATACACACAGGTCCTCCTTCATCATCATCATCATCGTCGTCCAAACGCAGTCCTCACATAAGCCAGTTTGAGCGGAGCTGGTGACAGCTATGTGGACTGGCAGGCGGCTCCAGCTGGTGTGAGAGCCAGCTGCAGCACTGGTGGAGCTGGTTTTACTCCTCTGGGCCTCTGCCAAGCTGCAGGATTAGCAGACTGCAGTTACACAGTCACAGCGACGCTGCTGGGACTGAATGAAGCACACGCCCGGGGGAAGGGTGACTGAGCGCAGATCTGCGTTTCAGTGGCCTTCATGTTGACTCATTTCAATCGTGAGTGGTCTAGTGGTAGAGTGGGTTTATGCCCTGGCCGGGTCATACCGGAGGACATAGACACAAATGTACTTTCTGCCTTTTAGGTTTGTGCTCAGTCTAGAATAGAAAGGAGAAAGGAATTAATCAACACTGAGCACTCATGGATTACTGCAGTAGAGATAGGTGCAGGTTGGACTATTAACTATTAAATAACCTTTCCCTCCACATCTCCTTCATCTTATTCGGGGTTCTTACAAATCACCTGAGAACCAGCAGTTTTATACCATCAAAGTGTGGACCATGGCAGCCTCTGGAAACGTTTTCATGACAGCTCTCATTTAAGGTCAGGACTATGTTAGGGCGTGAAGATGAGACTTGAAGTTTTGGATTTGACTTTATCAGGAAAAAACACATGGGATGGGTTTAAGATTTTACTTTGAATTTAAAGGTGGAAACAAGGTGAGGCTAGAGTTGGGGGAAGATTGTTATTTCAAAAAGGAGGTCAACTACAGAACAAATTTATCATGGTGTCATAAGTCCAGCTGTGCATGACATCCCAAAGATTCCAGCTAATATTGTCTCATTTCTCCCCAGTGTCTATTTTAATATAAACTAGTGCATACCTGTGCTTGCCCATAGAAACCAAGTGTAAGCAAGTATTTCTGCATGGCTGTAGAAAGTAGGTGTAAGCAAGGGTGTAAGCAAGCACATAAGCACTCGTTCAGTGATGCCTGCCTTTGATCTTTGATGGTGTCCTAGCGAGTCCTATGATCGTGAGTGATAACTGCCTTTGATCTATGATGATGTCATATACGATGATACGGCCTATGATACGGTCTGGCACAAAGGCCTCCTCCTGAAACTTATAAAGGCGATCCCTGCTTGGGCAACAGCAATTATAAAAACCCTGCTGACCAACCGAAGGTTCAGAGTCCACCTCAGTCAGAACACAAGTGCATGGAGAATGAAGAAAAACGGACTCCCACAAGGCTCAGTTCTAGCTCCAACTCTGTTCAATCTCTACATAAACGACCTGCCTACTACAAAATCCCGCAAATTCATCTATGCAGACGACATCTGTTTGGCATTCCAAGTACCAGACTTTGAACCACTGGAACGGGTGCTCACGGAAGATCTTGCCAAACTGGACCAGTTCTGCAAAATCTGGCGCCTAAAACCAAGCTCAGCAAAAACCGTCTCCAGTGTATTCCATCTCCACAATGCAAAAGCTGCCAGAGAACTAAACATCCACCTGAGCGGACTCAAGCTTAAGCATGCCCCAAATCCAACCTATCTTGGAGTGACCCTTGATAGGACCTTATCCTTCAAGGAACATCTAAAGGGGACGGCTGCTAAGGTGAAGGTACGAAACAACCTGCTCTGCAAGCTCGCTGGTGCAAAATGGGGGGCGGCAGTCTCCACCCTGCGCACCTCAGCACTGGCCCTTTCATACTCTGTAGCAGAATATTGTGCCCCTGTCTGGTCCAGGTCATCTTACACACACCATGTAGACACCCAGCTCAACACAACCATGAGAACTATAACTGGAACAATCCGCTCAACACCACTCCCCTGGCTCTCTGTACTGTCAAACATAGCCCCTCCACACATCCGGCGAGCAGCATTAACTCAAAGGATGCTCCAAAAAGTTAAAGATTCTCCTCACTTACCAGTCCATGCAGATATCTACACCCCACCCACTGCCCGACTTTCATCCAGACGGCCGATTTGGAAAAACCCTCCCCCAGCTGACTTTACCATCCAGACAGCTTGGCAAGAGGAATGGGAGACCAAGGAGGTCCCAAACAAACAGCTGGTGATAAACCCCAACCAACAGGTCCCGGGCACCAACCTCCCAAGGAGACAGTGGTCTACACTCAATCGCTTCAGGACTGGACATGGCCCCTGCTTGGCCAGCCTTCACAGATGGGGCAGTAGCCCTAGCCCACTGTGCGCATGTGGAGAGGAGCAAACAATGGAACACATCATAGAGGTTTGCCCGCTCCAAAGACTGGAAGGAGGATTACACACCCTCCATACAGCAAACCAGGAGGCAACTGCTTGGCTTAAGGATTTTGCATTCGCTAAATAAAGTGAATCCTATGATCTTTGATAATGGCAGAGTGAGTCCTATGATGCCTGCATTTGATCTTTGATGTCATAGAAAGTCCTATGATCTTTGATGATGTCATAGCGAGTCCTATGATCATGAGTGATGCCTGCTTTTGATCACAGACACACAGAGATTTTCTTGAATCACTCTATACTATGGTGTCTATATGATGTCATACAGACATCATGTAGACATCATAGGCACATCATAGGCGATCCTATGATCTTTTAGCAAGTCCTGTGGTTGTGACAGACATCGGGACATCATGACAGAGACTTCTTGAAATACTTTATCTTCTTCTTTTAGATTTGATTGGTGGTTGGCAACCAGCTTACAGGTGCATTACCGCCACGTACTTCACTCTATATCATCACTCTATCTGATCAAGAACATCACTCCTACTGCCACCAACTGCTCTAGAGTGACTATTATTATTATCATCATCATCATCATCATCATCATAAGTATTCTCCTGGTGCTCAGTTTGCTCTTATTTTGAAGTCATCCCTGTTTCATTTCATGTAGCCATGTTAGTCCTTGTATAGTCCTGCTTCCAATTCACTGGTTATAATTTGCCATTTATGTTTCTGTCACCTACCTCTCATTAGCTGTAACTGCTTACTCATTAGCATTACTGCTGTAATGCTTCCGTTAGGCAACATTATTAGAAAGCACTGTATACATTTTCATTGTTATGCAGATGACACACAATTATACCTGTCAATGAAGCCAGATGATAGTAATCAATTAGCCAAGTTAGACACCTGTCTTAAGGAAATCAAAGCTTGGATGGCTTGTAATTTCCTGCTATTAAATTCAGATAAGACTGAAGTCATTCTTGTTGGTCCAAAATACCTTAGAAATACCTTTCCAAATCAAACTTTCAGTTTGGATGCGGTTACTCTTTCTCTTAATAGCTCTGTGAGGAACCTTGGAATTATTTTTGATCAAGATCTGTCCTTCAATTCACATATTAAATTTGTTTCTAAGACTGCCTTCTATCATTTGCGTAATATTGCCAAGATTAGGAGCATCTTGTCTCAGAGTGATGCTGAGAAACTGATCCACGCTTTTGTTAGCTCGAGATTAGATTACTGTAATTCTTTATTATCAGGCTGTCCTAAAACATCTTTAAAAAGTCTTCAGCTGATCCAAAATGCTGCAGCAAGAGTTTTAACAGGTACTAGAAAGAGAGATCATATCTCTCCAGTTCTGGCCTCCCTTCATTGGCTTCCCATAGAGTTTAGAATTAAGTTTAAAATTCTTCTTCTTACTTACAAAGCTCTAAACAATCAGGCTCCTTTTTATTTAAAAGATCTGATACTACCGTATTATCCTAACAGAGCACTACGCTCCCAAAATGCAGGATTACTTGTAATACCTAGAATCTCCAAAAGTACAATGGGAGGCAGAGCCTTCAGTTATCAAGCTCCTCTCCTGTGGAACCAGCTGCCAATCTGGATTCGGAAGTCAGACTCGATCTCTGTTTTTAAGAATAGGGCTAAAACCTACCTTTTTGATATAGCCTACAATTAGGGAGGGATCATGTGTTTCTGAACCCTCCCTGAGTTATGCTGCTAATAGGTTTAGTCAGCCGGGGGACCTCCAATAATGCACTGGGCCTCACTCCTTTCTTCACTCTCAATGAAATATTTTTTTTTTTTGCTGGTCATTAACATCTGTTTGTTCTCTCCCATAGACTGAGTCCCCATCGTGCTGTTTGCTCTCTACATGTCTGTTCTTTTCATCTTCTCTGTCCCCTCACCCCCCAGCCAGTCGCAGCAGATGACTGCCCCTCCCTGAGCCTGGTTCTGCTGGAGGTTTCTTCCTGTTAAAAGGGAGTTTTTCCTCTCCACCGTCGCCAAGTGCTTGCTCACAGGGGATCGCCTGATTTCTGGGGTCTTTCTGCAACTGTGGGGGTCCCCCCTACAGTTGATAGTGCTATGAGATGACTGTTGTTGTGAAATGGCGCTATATAAATAAAGTTGAATTGAATTGAATTGAACTGTCCATCTAAAGTAGGGATGGGCAATCATGTGCCACGAAAGGCCATTCCACTGCAGATTTTCTGTTCCATCCAGTGATTTCAGCAGGTGCTTGCTCTGATCAGCTTCAAGGATTGCTAATAATTGAAAACACCTGCTGAAGACACTGGGTGGAGTAGAAAACCTGCAGTGGAATGGCCCTCACTGCCCACCCCTGATAAAGGTAAGCCCATGTTATGTCTTCATTCCTGCTCCTCTGGTTTTTACTTTCACTTTCCTTCTTTTAGTTTCACTTTTAGCATATCCCAGCAGTAAAACAGTGTCTGCTGCTGCACGACACACTTGGTTCTGCTCGGTTCTTGAGAGAATTCAGCCTACTTTTTTGCTGCCGTGACACTTTTGCAAGTGTTTTATCAAGTTGGTGGTGTAAAATTGTAAATGCTGGCACCACACAGCAACATAATGAGGTGAGTCCCACAGACAGGCTCCAGTGATTTGACACTGGTTGCCTCTGTTTACAGAAGCCATGCGCAGCGTGGCTGAGAACAGGATTGCATCTTCATTTTATCTTATCTATAAATTCAAGAAATCTCTGTCAGTTTGTGTGTCTGTCTGTAACGATCATAGGACATCATAGGACGGCCTATGATGTGCCTATGATGTTCTTCTCCTTCTTCTTCTCTCAGTTACTGGTGGATAGCAAACAACTGAAAGGTGCACACCGCCACCTACTGTACAAGAGTGTAACATTATGTCATCTGAGCCCGACCCCTAAATTCTATGACTTTATCCTGTGTTATTTAAAAAAGAAAAAAGAGCCCTTCTCGTAATTCTTATTGCCTCTCCATCTCCATCTGTTCCCAGAATCCCAATTAAATCCCATTCCCTACTGGCCTCTTGAATTCCATTTTCCATTATCTGTCTTTCATTTCCATATTTGTGACAGTGTAATAAGATGTGCTCGACATTTTCTTTTACTCCACATTCTCTACATTTGCCACTTTTGCTTTTCCCCATGGTGAATAAAGTGCCGTTTAAACCTGTGTGATCCAGTCTGAGTCTTGTCATAATGATGTCTTCTCTCCTTTTGGTTGTTATGAAATTCTTTATTGCAATAGATTTTTGTATTTTGTAATACAATCTACCTTTATGATCTTCATCCCATCTTTTTTGCCATAGCTCAGTTCCTTTTTTCTTGATTGGTGCTTTCCCTTCACCTTTTCCAAGAGACAATGGTATAGTTATCTCTTTTCCAAGAGCACTTTTTGCTAATTTGTCTACACAGTCATTCCTTTTCAACCCTTCATGTGCAGGAACCCAACAAAACTGAACTTGTCCACTACCCCTGTGTACCCTAAATAAACTCTGATATAGCTCAATCACCAAGTCTTCCCTTGTAGATTTTAGTGTCTGTATGGTTTTTAGCACTGCAAGTGAGTCCGTGCACACCACCACCCGGTCCGGTCTGACCTCCTCCACCCACTGCAAAGCAATAATTACTGCCACCATCTCTGCTGTAAACATGGATGTATTGTTGGAGAGTCTTTTTGCGATGGTCACTTTAAATTCTGGGATGTATACTCCAACTCCAACAGAGCCCTCTTCTTTGAACCGTCAGTATAGAGCTGTAAGAAGTTATAGTAGTTGTTCCTGAGGTAAATGCTTGTTTTAACACCAACTTCACTCATATGCCAATCCTTTTTACTCATTAATAGACTAGTGTCTACTTCTATTCCCAGAAACAGCCAAGGCGGAACATTACTTACTGGACTGGTGTTAGCTACAGTATATCAATAGCATGCAGCCCATATATTCTGTCGCCTTGAATTAAGTTGAAGCTCCCATTACAGCATTTCATGTAAGGGAGTTTGGTTCCCTCTAGTGGTGTAGTGAAAGCATCGTTTTGAACTGATACACAAAGTGTTGCACATGCGCAGTAATGATATAATGGGAGACCGAGTCAGAGCGTCACTCAATGTATGAACACTGTGAATGTTGTTTAATTATCGGCGCCTTGGACATCATTAGTCCGTGAGTATCTGCATGGTTTGACAGTGTTAACAGCTACAATGAGAACTGCATGGTTGCATTGGTGTATTTTAAGCGACTGTCTAGTCCGTTGCCAACATTGTTACCAGCTAAGCTAGAGCTAATGCTAACATGTGCTAAGCTAAACATGGTGACTATATCATTGACGGCATGTATATGTTTACTTTGCTGCAGTTTTACACGGATGTAGGAACGAATGTAAACAGATGTAAAACCAAAAAGACGAGTGTACATCACGTTGAGTTCCTTGTGGGGTAGCTTCAATAAACGAGATAAAAGAAAACATCTTGCCATCATTGAAGCCTGCACCACACATGTTAGCTTGCTGTCTACCAGTCGATAACTGGGAAACTCGATGGGAGGGCAATAAAGTAAAAGGACTACAGCGCGGCGGGCCCAATAAACAAACAACAAGCAGCAAATGAGCCTCAGGGCAGGAGAGCAGCACCAGCTAACTCCCCAACTGAGAAGTGAAGTTATGGAGACCGATCACACAGCTCCCTTGGCTACAGCTGTACAAGGTAGCTCGTTATATTCACGTAGCTCCAAGTCAAGCAAGGCTTCTTCAGCTATCTCCTCAGCCATAAAGGCTAGAGCCAAAGCAGATGCTGCATGGGCTAAATTAGCTTATTCAGAGAAAGAAGCAGCCCTCATCACGCAGAAAGCTAATCTTGAAGCACAGAAAGCTAATCTTGAAGCACATATGCACATTCTGAACCATCAGAAGGCTGCTGCAGCTGCAGAAGCTGAAGCTGCGGCCTATGAAGAAGCAGAGCAATGTGCAAGAAGTGAATTCAGTCAAGCACTAATGGACTTGCCAGTTGGCTCAGCACAACGCACATCTGAGTATGTACAGAAGCACCTTAATATGCGCTTTGAGGAAACTCCACCTATAACTGATCCAGTCACCCCCTCTAAGATCCAGTGTGAACAGTTTGAAATGGCCACAAATGCACCATTCAGCTCATCTAATGCTGTAGATGGTAAGAGTAGGGTCAGTGTCAACATGAAGGAGGAGCATGGAGCTGCAGAGACAATTAATCCCCCGACGTTACAACCCTATTATGTCCCCGCAACACATTACGCTGAAGCACAAAGCATTCAGGATCTGACCAAATACCTCACACGCCGGGAGATGTTGAGCACGGGACTCCTACAATTTGATGACCTCCCAGAGAATTATTGGGCATGGAAGGCATCTTTCCAGAACGCCATTCAAGACCTCAGCCTCTCACACCACGAGCAATTGGATCTGATGATAAAATGGCTTGGCACAGAATCAGCAGAGCAAGCAAAGAGGATCCGCTCTGCACATGTCTTCAACCCAAAAGCAGCCCTCAACTTAGTCTGGGAAAGGCTAGAAGAGTGTTATGGGTCACCCAAAGCAATAGAAAATGCACTGTTAAAAAAGCTTGATGATTTTCTTTTATGAGATTAATGACTTTTTTGCATTTTGTCTTCAAATTTTCAACATGAACTCTCCATGTGTATGCACTATCAAACCACAATCCTAGATATTTGAACTCACTGACTTTCTCTATTGGTTGATTATATAATGTTAATGGTTCTGTACCAGTTCTGCGTTTTTTTGTGAAAGTCATATAGCAGGTTTTACTGTTTGAAAATTTAAATCCCCCGTCATATGAACACTTTTCCACTTTCTCCATTGCTTTCCTGATGTTTTTGTACACAAATTTCTCATTTCTTCCCCTTGTCCATATGGCTACATCATCTGCATATAGCGCTGTTTTAATGGATCCCTCTTGATCCTCAAACATGTCATTAATCATTATATTGAATAAAACAGGGCTTATCACACTCCCCTGAGGAACACCATTTTCTATTTCAAAGTCATTAGAAACTTCTGATCCTACTTTAACCCCAATTGTCCTGTGTTAAAAAATCCATTATCCAATTATACATCCTACCACCAATGTCCATTTTATTCAATTTGATAAGAAGTCCATCCCTCCACAGTGAGTCATAAGCCTTTTCAATATCCAGATAAACTATAACCATTACTTCTTTCATTTTGAGAGTCTTTTCAATATCATTACTTACCCTAACTAGAGCATCCACAGTGGATCTTTCTCTTCTAAAACCATTCTGATAGTCGTTTATTAATCGTTTTTGCTCTAATACATATGAGAGTCTGTAAACTAACACCTTCTCCATCCATTTCCCTAAATGTGAACTTAATGCTATTGGCCTGTAGTTGCCTGGATGAGTTGGATCTTTCCCTGGCTCTTAATAAAAATACTGCAAAGCGAGGCATCTTCCCACCCGACCTCTGTAGCCACCACCCGGAAGTCGACAGCATAGTCTGCCACTGATTGAGTTCCCTGCCTAAGGTTAAGCAGCTGGGAGGTAAGCACACCATCACGGTCGGAGTGGTCAAACACCTCCTTAAACTCACTGACAAACTGTACATAAGTCATGTTGGAATAGTTCGCCCTAGCCATGACAGTGTAGGCCCAAGCTAGCGCTCGCCCCTCTAACAAATTAATAACATAGCCAATCTGGCTGTGGTCTGTGATGAAATCCCCGGGTACCCGCTGAAACACAATCTCACACTGCATAATGAAACCCCGGGCCTCCCCTAATCTTCCACTAAAACGGGTGGGAGTGGGGATGGGAGTTAGTTGGGGAGAAGACCCCTGCCCGGGTGGGTAGCTAGCGGGAGCCGAGGAGCGACTAGGGACCGGTGGAGCCGGTGGAAATGTCTGCGGGTTTGCCAAACGATCCAATCGGTCCGTTAAACGGGTTAATTGGGTCAATATGATCTGCTGTTGATAAGCTAACTGATCAATTCGGGTCTCGAGGTTGTTAACCTTGCGCGTCAGCGTGCTGTCAGCTGGGTCACTTTGGCGGAACGCCGTTTGACCTGGCAACCCTAGAGACAAACAGAGGCAGGATGGTTAGTGTCCTCACAGCTGAGAATATGCTGGTTAATCTGCAGCTTACTGTTTGAAGAGATGTTGTGATGTTCAGGTTAGCTTGGCAGCTACAGCCAGGAGGACAGCGTCCACAGAGCCAGTTGCAGCGTGAAGACGGTGGAAGTGTGGTCTGGGAGAGGGTGAGGTTCAGTCCGCTGCCAGGGAGGAGAAAGTCCGCCGCCACGGAGCTCCACCTGTGCACAGGGGACTGAGATAGAGAAGGTGAGGGAAGGTTGAGGCTTACTTGCGTGGTGGAGGGTTTCCTTCCAAACGCAGGCAGGCTGAAAGTAGACAGAAGGGATGGAATCAGGCTGAGGCTTAGGTCTTTGGAATCAAGGATGAAGGCATGCGTGGTCTTCATGGAGTAAGACAGACGACTCCGCACGGATCCCAGGGCAGCATGGATTATATAGCCCCGACCGTGATGAGAAACAGGTGTGTGTGCAGCTGGGAAGAATAATCAGCCAGAGCAGACCATCACAAAATGCTCCCTGGTCCATCCAAGACGATGACGCCTGTGCCTGGTGATGTGGTCAGGTACCCTTGCAGGTCATCTAGCATGCAGACCACATTGATGTACACATTTCAAATGGTCTGACTTGACACTTGGGTGCCTCTCACCTCCCTTAAATGTGCCTGGAGTTGAGAAGCATTCATCATCCAGTTCCGCAGGGCACTTGTTCACAATGAAGCGGTCATCAGCGTGGGATGTGGCCAAAGGATGTCCACTCCTATTCCTTTCTGTGACTCTTCTAGTCTCTCTGTATCTCTGTTGCAACCTGCTGATGACATTCTAAGCTCAGTGGCCACTTCCCTCTAAGAACATCTGGTTTGAAGCCTCACAATGGCGAGGTACTGTTGATCAGTTGTTAGGTGTCGTCTTGGTCTCATGATGTCAAAATGTGAACAGTATGATGAAGAGGACTGTTTAAATACCAATTCTAATTGACCCAAAAAATTTATTGGTCGACTGGTTGAATCAAACACCTGTTGTGAATTTTGCTGTTAAGCACCTTGTTAGAGAACAGCAAGTTATGCAAAAAGTACTGAAGCATTGAATAGTTGGACATGTGCATTCAAAAGGTTAGAGAAGGTCAAATTAAGTTCACCTGTAAAGGTTATAGTGCATTTTAGGTGCATCCTGAAATTTCACCCGAAAGTCGAATATCCCTAACTTTTTGTGAGTAGTGTATGTTTACCCCTTTGTGGATTGCCACCTTATCGTGGTGGAGGGGTTTGAGTGCCCGAATGATAGCAGGAGCTATGTTGTCAGGGGCAACTTTCTCCTGGTAGGGTCTCCCAAGACAAACTGGTCGTGGATGAAGGGCCAGACTAAGAGCAGTTCAATGGATCTCCATGAAAAACATTACATCAAGGATCCAGTGTACCCAAAGAAGCCACATGGGTCTGCCTTCCAGTGGGCTCACCACCTGCAGGAGGGATCATGTAGCTATGGAAACTGGACGTAAGCCTGGACTGATGCCCCGTGACCTGGATCCCCAAATAAATGGTAGAAGATGGATGGATGGATGGATGGATATATTTATTTATTAGAGGTTTTTAGTGCTCTTCTACTACCTTTACACCGGAGTGGAGATTATTGAGAGATTGCTGATCTTTTCAGCAATTGCCAAGATCTTTCAGTGATCTTTCAATGATCTCCATGGTCACCAAGGTCTCTTCAAAGTTTTGACTAGGTCTAAAACAATCTCTCAATGATCAATAAAGGGAAGTGATCTCTCAAGGAGCGCTCAATGATCTCATCAATCTCCCAATGAGCTCTTAGCGATCTTTCAATGAACTCTACTGGTCTTTCATCAAACGCTCAGTGACTCCTCACTGATCTCATAGCCATTTCTACCATCAGGGTGGAAAAATTTGGCGTTCAATGAAAGATCGTTGTGAGATCATTGGGAGATTGTTGAGTGCTCCTTGAGAGATTGTTGAGGGATCACTTCCCTTTGGTGATCACTGAGAGACTGTCTTGGACTGAGTCAAAACCTTGATGACCGTGGATGTCACTGAAGATCATTGATGGATCTTTGAAAGACATTGGTGATCGGTGCAAAATAATGTGAAGTAAAAGTGTCAAGTGGCAGCTCATACTACAAAAAGTGCTGGTGTAAAGAGGAAAAACTGAAGACAACAACAAAATCAAAACATATTTTAAATTAATCCAAAAGTGGACTTCAACAGGCCTGATGACCTCCCATCACTCAAAAGACGGAACTACAGTAAAAAAGACATCTGAGCATCTCATACAGAGATCATATTACCAATGAGGAAGTGAAGGAGAGAATCAGGCAAGCCACTAGGCCCTATGAAGAGCTTCTCACCACTGTGAAAAAAACG
This sequence comes from Pholidichthys leucotaenia, assembly GCA_020510985.1. Classification (NCBI taxonomy): domain Eukaryota; kingdom Metazoa; phylum Chordata; class Actinopteri; order Cichliformes; family Pholidichthyidae; genus Pholidichthys; species Pholidichthys leucotaenia. Next base: position 212,318,724 of record CM035846.1, on the reverse strand, counting down.
CAAACTGAAGTGGTATGGGAATGTCACACAATCAACAGATCTTGCCAAGACAAGACTCCAAGCCACTGTGCAAGAAGGGAGAAGGAGAGGCAGACAGAAGAAGAGATGGGAGGACAACATCTCGGACTGGACAGGCCTAAAACTGAGCAACGCCCTGAGAGAAGCAGAAAATAGAGAGGGATGGAGGGAGTTGGTAACGAGATCGTCTGTGGTGACCCAACAGTCAACTAGACTATGGGACAGGATAGGATAGGACAGTAAAAAAGCAAAGAGTGAGGAGTCTGAGAGGTTATGTCTCCCTCATAATGAGTCTGAGAGGGAAAACATGCTGCCGCTCCTGCTACAATCCCACTATACTCTCTTGGAAACAGTGGTGCGCTCACAAGGGGGAGAAAAAAGAATACTGTGTACTCTGACACGCCTGTTTGCATAAGGCACTGGCATTTTTTGGGGAGATGACACGTGCAGTGACATCACCCCAAGTCCCAATGTGGGGAAGAAAGAAAACATTTTGGGGTCGGAGGACGGGTGGGAACACCAGCGAGTGTATTTTCAGCAGCATCTGTGCTCAAACAGCCTGGCCTATTTATGACGGTGCTCAAAGACTGTAACAGAGTGAGGAGCGTCTGGCTCTGGTAATGAGATTTAACAGGAAGAGTGGTGTGACCAGTCAACGGGGGGACAGAGAGAACATGCGTGTGTGTGTGTGGGTGCACAAAAAGCAGCTGTGACGGCCGCTGGATGCAGATAAAGCCCTTCTCAGCCCCGACGGAGGAGCTAAGACTCCGACACTACAGAGTAAATATCGCTCACCCGGCGGGGGTTGCTCAGAGAGATAAGTCGCTATGAAATGTTTAGAGGCAGATTATATTAGTGAGATCTGGATGAATGAGCGCTCAATCTGGACTGTAATCCCTCTCAATAAATTAATTAATACAGCACACACACACTCGGCTGCATACATTCAAGTGTCAACTCTGCGTGTTTTATTAATTTTTCCCCCCTCCCTCCAGCCACTGACACCATTCTGTTAAAGCTCCTGCTGCATCGTGATTCACGATGCAGAGTTATTTTTACATGGACAATCAATCCGTGTGACTCGCTGCACCTGCAGCCGTCTACATATGCAGATGCTGGATGTGCCCCATCAGCCAAATATGCACCATGCAGCCCACTGAAATTCAATATGCTGCAGAAAGTGGTGCAGTGAAGCTGGTGTCAATGGCGGCAACGATATTGCAAGGAGTCCTGCACCAATCAAAGCTAAACGAGTTAGGGTGATCTAGCAGCCATCAGTCTCCGAACAGCCTAAATGTTCAGGTACCTGTTTGTGGTGTCAGTGTGTGTGTGTGTGGGGGGGGCGGGGGCAGCACTCTCCGAGGTCATTCCAATGTCAGGACATCCCCAGTGGATGTGTCTCCACTGCCACTGCGTCTTGACATCAGTAGCTGTCCTAAAGACTGCCATCTACCTCGGCGGAAAGTGAGAAATTGAAAAATGAAAGAGAGCGCTGCTTTTGAAATGCAGGACTGGGGGAGGAACTCATGACGTGAAGAACACCGCAGGTCAGACCTGAACCTTAAATTGCTTTTTAGCAAGTGGTCATAAAACTGTGCTGGCTAAAGTTTTTCAGAACTGGAATGCTATTAACAGGAGAGATTATAGGTGCCCTCATCTTCATACAGGGTTTTGGCAACGTGTTCATTATGTCACCTGCATGTTTATAGAAGGATTTGCTTTCATCAGTAAGAATTTAAAAATGCTAACAGGCAAGTTTTCTTCCTTTTAAATTTCCTCTCATAAATTTGCAATAGTTTACAACATAATTTTTTTAAAAGATTTTTTCTAATGGACCTCTTGCACAGTGTAGAGTGATGTACTTCTGCATTCTGGACCCTGAGCAGCTTCAGTTCCGGTTCCATTCCCTGGTGCTGTCTCGTCAATACAACTTTTGTCACTTTCACTTATCACTGTACATACTGGAAATAGTGTACGGGTAGATCGTTTTTTTCTTCATAAAATTGGTGTTTCACATTTTGACCATTTTTCTAACCATACTGAGTCATTCAATAGTTCACCCAGTTAGCTTAGTGACTTTGACCTTTGACCTTGCAATCCCAAAACTGTAGTCAGAGGTCAGGGTGACAGTGTGAACCTGTGTACAAAGTCTAGTGACAATAGCAGTATTTGTTCTATAGCAATAGGTCACAGGGGAAGCTAACCATGACCGCTGACCTACTGACCCCAAACCCATAGTCAGAGGGCAGGGTCTCAGGGTGAAAATGTGTACAAAGTTTGGTGACCCTAGGTTTCTCTGTTGAAGTATAGTTTATATGGCATTTTGACCTTGACCTTTTGACCCCAAACCCATAGTTGTGGGTCGGAGTGCCAAGGTGAATCTGTGTACCAAGTTATTGGTTCGTAATAGGTTATAGGGGAAGCTAACTATGACCTCTGACCTTCTGACCCCAAACCCATACTCAGAGGTCAGGGTCTAAACTATCCAAGACTTGTCTTAGACATGACAATATAAATTTGAAAAGCCTACATCATTCCTTTATGTAGTTATTGTGTTACAGGGAAAACTGACCAAATTCGAACTCATCCAAGGTTTTTCACAGATACACCCATGGTATCAATTTGAAAAGCCTGCGTGCGTCATTTCTTTTTCTAGTTATCACGTTCACAAGGTTAAGTGTTGATGCCGCCACTGCCACCGACGCCCATCCGCCCGGCGGGGTAACGACAATACTCCTTCAGCCTTTAGAGACTGAGGGATATTAAAATAGGTTATTGATCTAGAGAAGATAATGGAGTCCAACATTTAAAAAATTGTCTCTGCATCATTAATAAAGACAAAAAAATTTGCTGTATTTGTGTATTCAGGTTCTCTTTTTTCAGACAGTGAAACATTTTGTTTTTTAGCCACTAGTTAGAGGTTCTAGATGAATGTGAAATATAAAATTTGTTTCCCTGTAATGACATGTACTACACTCTTAGTAGAACTAAAAAGTTTTTTTTTTGGTTTGTCCATCAAGGAGCACCGTTATTAGATCCTAGTACAACCTTTTTACCACGGGTCCACTTGAAACATTCACAGAAGGTCCTACATATAGAACCAAACTTAAAGGGAATGGTTTCACCTAGAACCCTCACTGGGGGCTTGACCTGGACCTTTTTGAATTTTCAAAGGGTTTAAACTAGAACAAACCTAGCAGATACCACCAGGAATCCTTTTATGTTTCAAGGGTTTCATCTAGAGCTGAAAAATGAGAACCATCATGAACTCTCTGGGCTCTATTAGGATGATCATCCACAGACTTTTCTGGCAGACTTTATGCTGTATGCCAGCGTTTTTGTTAGTTTCTGTCAGCGCACTGTCAGTTTTTTTTACACTTTGCGTCATGCCATCAAATTACCAGCAGACAGTGCATTCGCAGGCAGAGGCTCATTTCAAAGAGGTGTGGCGGCACACAATCTAATGTACATTACTATTATAGTGCATTCCATGAGAATCCACTTTTGATCAGGAAAAAGGAGGTCTACCGTCAGAAGCGCATTGTTTAATGATATTTCAGTAGCATGTTTTGAAATTGCGCTGCTCCGGAGCTCATGAGGAAATGGCATGCACTGTGATCTTATTTTAATAGACAGAGTTGTAACAGTCATCATATAATTGCCTGTCATTTTAATTACATGATGATCACACACTAGTTTTTTTTTTTTTTATTCCATCGACACTCTCATTTTAATTGGAGTCTATAGATTAGGCATTAATGTAGGATTTTTTTTTTTAGGGGAATAAATGAATGATTCCCCTAAAAAAAAAAAAAAAAAAAAAAAAAAAAAAAATTCATTCATTTATCCATGAGGGGGTCATTCATTTATTCCCCTTTTTTAGGGGAATAAATGAATGACCCCCTCATGGATCGTCACCTTATCGTGGTGGGGGGGTTTGCGTGCCCCAGTGATCCCAGGAGCTATGTTGTCCGGGGCAATTTGCCTCTGATAGGGTCTCCCAAGACAAACTGGTCCTGGGTGAAGGGCCAGACTAAGAACGATCCAACAGACTCTCATGATAAATTGTATATCAAGGATTCAGTGTACCCCGCCCGGTATGGGGTTACCGGGGCCCCACCCTGGAGCCAGGCCTGGGGGAGGGGCTCGAAGGCTAGCGTCTGGTGGCCAGGTTTCCACCCATGGGACCCGGCCGGGCTCAGCCCGAAGGAGTTACATGGGTCCGCCCTCCAGTAGGTTCACCACCTGCAGGAGGGATCATGGAAGTCCGGTGCTATGTGGATTAGGTAGCAGTCAAAGGCGGAGACCTTGGCGGACTGATCCCAAGCTTTCTAAACTGGCTTTTGGTACGTGGAATGTCACCTCTCTGGTGGGGAAGGAGCCTGAGCTGGTGTACGAGATTGAGCGATACCGGCTAGATATAGTGGGCCTCACCTCAACACACAGCTCCGGTTCCGGAACCAGTCTCCTGGAGAGGGGCTGGAGCTTGGCCTTTTCTGGAGTTGCCCCGGGCGAGAGGCGACGAGCAGGGGTAGGTATTCTTGTATCGCCCCACCTTGCTGCCTCTATATTGGAGTTTTCCCCGGTGGACGAAAGGGTTGCTTCCCTGCGCCTTCGGGTTGGGAAACGGGTCCTGACCATCATTTGTGCCTATGCACCAAATGATGTTTCAGAGTACCCACCCTTTTTGGAGTCTGTGACTGGGGTGCTGGAGGGTGCTCCTCCTGGAGACTCCATTGTCCTACTGGGGGACTTCAATGCGCACGTGGGCAACGACAGTGAAACCTGGAGGGGGGTGATTGGGAGGAACGGCCTGCCCGATCTGAACCCGAGTGGTGTTCAGTTATTGGACTTCTGTGCTAACCACAGTCTGTCCATAACGAACACCATGTTCAAGCATAAGGGTGTCCATATGTGCACCTGGCACCAGGACACCCTAGGCCGCAGGTCGATGATCGATTTTGTTATCGTATCATCAGACCTGCGACCGTATGTCTTGGACACCCGAGTAAAGAGAGGTGCAGAGCTGTCAACTGATCACCACCTGGTGGTGAGTTGGATCCGATGGCAGGGGAGGAAGCCATTCAGACCTGGTAGACCCAAACGTATAGTGAGGGTGTGCTGGGAGCGTCTGGCTGAGGCCCCTGTCCGGGAGGTCTTCAACTCCCACCTCCGGAAGAACTTCAACCACATTCCGAGGGAGTCTGGAGACATGGAGTCTGAATGGGCCATGTTCTCCACCTCTGTTGTTGAAGCGGCGGCCCAGAGCTGCGGCCGCAAGGTGGTCGGTGCATCTCGTGGTGGCAACCCCCGAACCAAGTGGTGGACACCAGTGGTGAGGGGGGCCATTAAGCTGAAGAAGGAGTCCTATCAAGCTTGGTTGGCTTGTGGGACTCCCGAAGCAGCTGAGGTGTACCGGCAGGCCAAGCGGAGTGCAGCTCGGGTGGTTGCTGAAGCAAAAACCCGGGTATGGGAGGAGTTCGGTGAGGCCATGGAACAAGACTTTCGGTCGGCTTCAAAGAGATTCTGGCAAACTGTTCGGCGGCTCAGGAGGGGAAAGCAGCTCCCCGTCCACACTGTGTATGGTGCGGATGGGACACTGTTGACTTCAACTGGGGATATCGTCGGGCGGTGGAAGGAATACTTCGAGGATCTCCTCAATCCCACTGATACGCCTTCCACAGAGGAAGCAGGGTTTGGGGACAAGGGGGATGACTCGCCTATCACAGGGGCTGAGGTCGCCAAGGTGGTTAAAAATCTCCTTGGTGGCCGGGCCCCGGGGGTGGACGAGATTCGCCCCGAGTACCTCAAGGCCCTGGATGTTGTTGGGCTGTCATGGTTGACACGCCTCTGCAACATTGCGTGGAGGTCGGGGGCAGTGCCTTTGGCATGGCAAACCGGGGTGGTGGTTCCTCTCTTCAAAAAAGGGGACCGGAGGGTGTGCTCCAACTTTAGAGGGATCACACTCCTCAGCCTCCCTGGGAAGGTCTATGCCAAGGTACTGGAGAGGAGAGTCCGGCCGTTGGTCGAACCTCGGATTCAGGAGGAGCAATGTGGTTTTCGTCCTGGCCGTGGCACATCGGACCAGCTCTTTACCCTCTCGAGAATTCTTGAGGGTTCGTGGGAGTTTGCCCAACCAGTTTACATGTGTTTTGTGGACTTGGAGAAGGCATTTGACCGCGTCCCTCGCGGATTTTTGTGGGGGGTGCTTCGGGAGTATGGGGTATCGGGCTTGTTGTTACGAGCTATTCGGTCTCTATACGACCGTTGTGAGAGTTTAGTTCGTATTGCCAACACTCGGTCGGAGTCATTCCCAGTGAGAGTTGGACTCCGCCAGGGCTGCCCTTTGTCACCGGTCCTGTTCATAATTTTTATGGACAGGATTTCTAGGCGCAGCCAGGGAATGGAGGGTGTCATACTTGGTGACCACAGGATCTCATCTCTGTTGTTTGCAGATGATGTTGTCCTGTTGGCTTCATCCAGCAATGACCTACAGCTCTTGCTGGGACGGTTTGCCGCTGAGTGTGAAGCGGCTGGGATGAGAATCAGCACCTCCAAGTCCGAGTCCATGGTCCTCAGCCGGAAAAAGGTGGATTGTCCTCTCCGGGTTGGGGACAGGCTCCTGCCCCAAGTGGAGGAGTTTAAGTATCTTGGGGTCTTGTTCACGAGTGAGGGGAAAATGGAGCGAGAGATCGACAGACGGATTGGAGCAGCATCTGCAGTGATGCGGACGTTGTACCGGTCTGTTGTGGTGAAGAGGGAGCTTAGTTCTAAGGCAAAGCTGTCGATTTACCAGTCAATCTACGTTCCTACTCTCACCTATGGTCACGAGCTTTGGGTAATGACCGAAAGAACGAGATCGCGGATACAAGCGGCTGAAATGAGCTTTCTCCGTAGGATTGCTGGACTCACCCTCAGAGATAGGGTGAGGAGCTCAGTCATCCGGGAGAGGCTCAGAGTAGAACCGCTGCTCCTCCACATTGAAAGGAGTCAGTTGAGGTGGTATGGGCATCTGATTAGGATGCCTCCTGGACGTCTCCCACTTGAGGTGTTTCAGGCACGTCCCACTGGGAGGAGACCCCGGGGCAGACCCAGGACTCGGTGGAGAGACTATGTCTCCCAGCTAGTCTGGGAACGCCTTGGTATCCCCTCTGAAGAGCTGGAGCAGGTGGCTGGGGAGAGGGAAGTCTGGGCATCTCTGCTTGAACTGCTGCCTCCGCGACCCGGACCTCCGGAAAAGCGGTAGAAGATGGATGGATGGATGGATGGATAAATGAATGAACAAGGAGTGTGCGGGGTTGTACTTTTCACTCCCCAGAGAGACAGGAGATGCGTCCACATCTGTGTCAACTGCGCGCTCAGGTTTCCAGCCGGGAGGGACTGGGAGACTGGAACAGAGACCCCTGCACAAGATGGGGAAGACTCTCTGCCAGCGAAAGCAACAGGAGAGGGAGCCCTCCATTTTCCCATGGGCTGGGAGAAACTTCCACGCCATCATTAATGAAAGTTTAGGAAAATTTACATAGGCATCATCCTCTTTTCCTGAAGTTTCAAACCCATTCATATCTGTGTTGCATCCGTGTGCACTACTTTAAACCATTCAACTGATTTTTCAGCCCATTCTTCACCATTTGTTCTTTCTAAAATAACTAACTGGGCATCAACTGTGATTGATGTCTTCCTTATTACCAAGCAGCCTTACTGTTGCGTGCATTTTGGCTCACACACACAGGCTTTGGTCAGTGCAAAACCCATCTTAAACTGTCATGATCACAATTCACTTTAGATAATGCACCTCTTTGCATCAAAGGGATGGGCAGGAGTGCTTTGGATTGGATTATCCAAAACACACCTCTGAATAATTAGACTGGCCTCTTTGCATCATGCGCTGGCAGAAAGTTTGTTTTAACGCCGTTGTGATAGGGAAATGAACTTGGAAACGCCCATAAACGCGTTGTTGTAATATGGTCCTCTATGTTTCAAGGGTTTCACTCAGTTCTTTGGAAGAACCACTGCTCTTGAAGAAAAACACTTATTTGTTTAGAGTGTATTGGCAGTAAGGTGAGCAGCAGGTTTGCAGCTGTCATGAGTTGTGATTGGCCTTAGTGTGCCTCACTCAGAAAACCTCTGTCAAATCAGATAAGGGGCTCATGGATAATAATGAGCAGGGAGAAAACTGGGTGGTGTTTAAAATTACACATATATGTTCTCACCAGTGTCCAAACTTAAAATTAATACCTGGATATGGCATGAAATGGGACCAATTACAGAAGCCCATTTCAATGATAATATCATGTCGTACAGTAGACCTTTGTATCAAAAGAATATGTGACTCTGTGGAGTCTGTTTGTACTGCTGGTCTCCCTCTGGAGATGTTTGTTCCTATAGCAGCCTATGGTTTGACAACTCCCAGCTGGTGGCTGTGGCACCCTATGCTGGCACATACACATAATCCTGTGAGGCAGCACGGGGGAAACAGGGTGTTACCTATGTGTGCGTGAGTGTGTGCAAATGTTTGCGTGTCTGCAGGAGGTTGCATCTGAGGAGCGGAGGGTCACTCCCACACTGCTCCTCTTCACTAAGCTGTCCCCGACCTCAGTCTGAGATCCAGCACGCATTAAATAGAAACACAATGGAGCTTTTATGGGGCAAGTCAGTAACGCTCCCGCTCACGCTTCACAAATCTCCCTGAACAACCCAACGGCCTGGCAAGCTGCTCACGGAAAACACGATGCAATTTTGCCAGCTGGCACACACCAAAGACATAAGTTTGACACAACTTACGGGTGAAATAAGTCATTTAGCATGTGTTTTTTTCCCCACTAATCTTTTGTACAGAACAAAGTAGGGTTGTTGAGTCATGCTGAGTCGAAATAAAACAGTAATTAGCTGCTAATAACAATTAAGTTTCTCAATCACAGCACAAGTATCCAACAACTCCGCAAACAAACCAACTGTGCTGCAATAACAGCAAAGTGATTTCCTGAAGTGATTCAGGTCCAACAGTGTAACAAAAGATCAGCCTCGTGATTAGTCATTATGTGTGCTGCACGCGTGATGCATTAACATGCCGGCAAACTGGTTCGCATGCCTCGAGTGTAGCGCTGAGTCTGCAGATCCCACGGTGAGGAGACAGGCTGCACTTCAGCGAGTGTGCTCCCATTAACGGCTTTGGCTTCTCTGAAATGTATAATTACAATCAGCAACACCTCAAGGTTCTGTCATGACACACAGGCTGGCCAGATTCATTTTAGCTTCATTTCTGTTAAGCTCTGAGGAGCAGAGCGAAATGCCGTATTCAAAGATCAGCATCAGTGACAAAGAATGAAAACTTTTACATTACCAGGCGACTTTGTTTGAAGCACAGTGAGGAAAAAAAGAAATTAAATTAAGAAAAGAGAGAGGCAGCAAGATTATTTTTGTCAAGATAAGAGCATATGAGAACGATAACAGCGAGTTCTTATGGAGTCCTCTCATAAACAATCAAGCTCAAGAAAAGTGAAATATGTAGACATAACCAAGGACATTTGTACATCAGGCATGAGGACGTTGAAGCCCCTAATTTAATCAGTGTGTGATCATTTGATCCCTTATTATGTCATATACATGTAATGTATTCATATAAATGCAATTGTAAGTAAACTTACACTGGCCTTATTTAATTAACTGCTCAAGCAAAAAAAAAAAAAAGACCAGATATTATTTATCCACGATCTTCATTATGATAGCAAATGTACGACTGAAATCAATGTAATATACAACAGTTATTTCTGACTGAGCAATCTGATTGGACAATAGGGATTCCAGGAGTTACTACACTCCCTGATAATTGGGCTTGAACGTTTCACCAAATATGTATTACTCTGCTTCAGCTATGTTTTAATAATCTTTAAATTATAGTTGATATCAATGGCTTCTTAAATGTGAGAACTGTAATGTTGTGCTGGATACCTTGATTTCTACAGTGAGGTGCTGTTTGGAAAGAACAGTGTGCATGTGTTTTAGGAAGTCCTAAAAAACGGACTTCCGTGACCTGGAAGTTCTGCCTTTGTAAACATCCGACAAGATATTTCATGCCTGTTTACAACAAAACAGACAAGCTAGAGTTGGATTTATTTTCTCAATTAGCCAATTAGCCTCAACATGAAATTAGCCAATTTCGTGTTGAATGTAATTGTGGTTTGTAAATATGGATGTCACCTGACTGCAAAACAAATCTACCTACGGGTACAAATAAAGTAACCTGAACCTGAACCCGAATTAGCCATAATAACTTTGTGGTGATGGACTCTGTTTAATATGAAAATGCCAAGAAAAAACAAGTAAAGTGTGCAGAAACTAACACGGAAGTGGGCCAAAGTTAAATCACTAACAAGCTAACTAGCCACTGGTGTGGGTCAACTGTACCTTTTTGAGATGACACCCAGCTGAGGATCATTATCCATGAATTTAGTGACGATCAGGGCAACTGAATAGGAGAAGTAATCATTTTCAATCTGGATGCAGACCCACCTGAGCCTCAGTGTCAGTGAGTTAGGTGAGCTTTGGGGCTACTGCCTAGGAGGAGCAATTCCTGTGAAACTATGATGGACACACAGACAGATGCATGGATGGATGATGATGATGAACACTAATCAAATCCAACAGATTAGGGGTTTTTTTTACGGATTCATCAAAATCAAGGTAAATCTGTCTTTTCTGACATCTGATGAGAAGCTTAATGATTTCAGGGGTCAAACTAAATTCTGCAAATGTAGGCTAAAATGCATCCCACCAACGGAACGGTTGATTTTGCTCATTTCCATTATGCTAAAATACAAAACAGTATTTACAAATTTGCAAAACTGAATACAAAGAGAGCATGAAAATAAACCAATCTTGTTTATGTGCGTGTGGCACAAGACAAATTTATGGATTAGCTGTTGTTTTTTTTTTTCCACAATATCTTTATTGAACCTTTTTTTTTTTTTAACAAACATGATACAAACAATCAAACACTAACGCTAAAGTACTACAAAAAAAAAAAATGCACTAAAAACACCAACAACCACCAACAAAATCAAGTCTTCAACAATGCTCCTCTGTTTAGTCTAGACAATCCAATACATTAGTATACATATTATGTTCACCAGTTTGGAATTTACAAGGTCCACACACATCATTCACCTTCTTCTTCAAGAGTTATGTTTAAATTTTTTACATAATCAATAAAAGGTCTCCATATATTCTCAAACACAATTTCCTTTGATTTTAGTATATATGTTATTCTTTCTAATGGAAGGTTTGTTAACATCTGTCTTAACCACTGAGTCACATCTGGTCTATGAGTCTTTTTCCATAATAGTGCAATACATTTTTTGGCATTAAGCAAACTGAGGTCTATGAATGTTCTTTCACTTTTATTAAAATTATGCTTTTCTGGGTACAGACCCAACAAAAACAGTTTAGGATTCAGTATGATTTGTTTTGAGATTATTTTTTCAATTGTTACCCTCACCTCTTCCCAAAACATTCTTATTAATCTACATTCCCATAAACAATGAAATAGGGTTCCTTTACTTTCCATGCATTTTGTGCATGTATCTGGTATATTTTTGTTATATCTATTTAACTCCTCCGGTGTAACATACATCCGCATTAACCATTTGAAATGTATCAATTTAAGGCGTGCATTTATTGATTTGGTTTGAGCTTCTGTACAAGCCAATTCCCATTGTTCCTCTGAAATTTCAATTTGCAGATCTTCTTTCCAGTAGTTTAATCTTTTCAGTGAATTTTCACTTGAAGATAGTGTCAATGAGTTATAAAACTCTGAAATAATACCCTTTCTTTTACTATCTTTCATCATCATTTTTTCCAAGGATGAATAAATAGGTCGAGTGAGAGCTTTATTTTGATTTGATCGAATAAAGTTTCTAAGTTGAAGATATTTAAAAAAATGTGTTCTATTGAGATTAAATTTGATCCTCAGCTCTTCAAAAGACATTATGTTGTCTGCACATGGCAAATATAAATCCTGAATCTTTTGTATCCCTTTTAAATTCCATACTTTAAATACAGCGTCCGCTCTCCCTGGTTTAAAATATTGATTACCCCATATTGGACTAAATTGTGACAATAACTGTGGTTCTTTTAAATAGTTTTTAGCTTCACACCATATTTTGATCATATGCTTTACAAATGGATTTTTAACTTGTTTTTGTAATTTTTTTGCCGAATCTGAGTATATGAATATGGGAAGAGGTAAAGGTAAATTGTATGATTCCATTTCAGTCCAGTGAGGGAGATCATTTGATGAAAAATAATATGTCATAGACCTCAGTTGTGCCGACCAATAATACAACATAAAATTTGGACATTTCAGACCTCCACGATCAAATGGTAAATATAATAAAGACAAACGTAATCTAGCCCTCCTGTTGTTCCATATAAATTCCACTAACTTTTTTTTTATTCTTGAGAATAGATCTAAAGGTGGTGATAAGGGAATGTATTGAAATAAATAAAGTATTTTAGGTAAAATATTACTTTTAAGTATATTGATTCTCCCGATCATCGACATTGGTAGTGACATCCATCTCTGAGTTAACTCATTGATATCTGACATTAAGGCTTCATAGTTGACACTGGCGACTGATTCTAGCTTAGGCATAATTTGGATTCCTAAATATTTAAACTGATTTACAACATTGAATTGATTTACCTCAGGGGCTGGGTAATTTCTCTGGGTCTCATTTAGCATTAATATTGAAGATTTAGTTTTATTTATTTTATATCCTGATATTTCCCCAAAATTCTTTATTAAATTCAACAAGGTTGGAATTGATTTTTTTAGATTCGACATAAACAAAATTATATCATCGGCGTACAGGGAGATTTTATGTTCTGTTGGTCCAACTTTAATTCCATATATTTGTGAATGTAAACGTATCGCTATCGCTAAAGGTTCAATTGCCATAGTAAACAGTAAAGGTGAAAGTGGACAGCCTTGTCGACATCCTCTATTGATTTTTATTGGTTTTGAAATATTGTTATTTGTTAGGATTTCTGCTGTAGCATTATTGTATATTATTTGAACCCATTTTATGAAATTATTTCCAAGTCCAAACCTTTGTAGGACTTCAAAAAGAAAGGGCCATTCAACTCTATCAAAGGCCTTTTCGGCGTCCAATGATAGGAGAGCTGTATCCGGTGCTTCTTTATTAAAATAAATAATATTAAATAGTCTTCTTACATTATGGAAGCCTTGTCTACCCTTTATAAAGCCATTCTGATCTCGATTAATAATATTTGGTAAAATTTCTTGTATTCGTCTTGCTAAAATTTTACAGATTATCTTAAGGTCGGCGTTTAATAGGCTTATTGGTCTCATATTTTCACATTTATTAGAGGGCTTACCTGGTTTTGGCAGCAGTATAATTAAGGCATTATTTATGTATGATGGTAAATTATTATTTTGAAATGCTTCTAAAACCATTTCCAAAAAAGGTTTTATTAATTTATTCTTAAATTTTTTATAAAGGTCAACTGGAAGACCATCTGGTCCTGCACTTTTTCCTGATTTCATATTATCAATGGCTAGCCCAACTTCTTCTTGACTAATTTTAGACTCCAATATCTCCCTGTTTTCATTTGGAATACACGGTATAGATAGTTCGTTCAAAAACCCATTTAGTTTTGTTAAATCAGGTTCATTTTTGGTATCATATAATTTTTCATAGTAATCTCTAAAGGCTCTATTAATTTCTAAAGGATCTATAACTACCTGTCCCTTACTTATAATACTGGTAATTGGTGTTTTAATTTCCAATTGTTTAATCTGCCATGCTAATAATTTTCCTGATTTTTCACCTTGTTCATAAAAAGATTGTTTCAATCTTAGAAGACTCGAGGCAGCTCTATTCGCTGATTTTTTGTCGTATTCAGCTCTCAAAATCAGTAATTCATTCTCCAACCTTGGGTCACTTCCTGCATACACTTTTTCCTGAAGACTTTTTATTTTATGTTCCAATTTAGCTCTCTCCTCTCGAGTCTTCTTAGATTTTGATCCTGTATAACTAATAATATGTCCCCTAATAAAAGCTTTGAAAGCCTCCCACTTTACACATGCTGATGTTTGTGTAGTATTGATGTCAAAGAACTCGTCTATCTGTTTTTCTATATACTTGACAAATTCCTCATCCTGAAGCCATTTATGCTGAAATTGCCATCTACCTGATTCCTTTGTCAATTTTTTATCTACATATATTAGACAACAGGGTGCATGATCAGAGATCACGATGTTATCATAAAAGCAGTTTTGAATCTTGGACCTTAATTCTGTGGAAATCAAAAAATAATCAATACGTGAGAATGTCTTGTAGGTACTGGAATAACAAGAATAGGCTTTAACTTGTGGTTTCATTTCTCTCCATATATCTAACAATCTCAATTCTTTCATAAAATGATTAATAGTCATCCTACATCCAATGTGCGTACAATCCAGTCCTGTTGATCTATCCACACCTGGATTCAATGTACAATTAAAATCCCCTGCTATTATATGTTGCCCTGTAAGTGATGATAAGATGAGAAATAAATTAGCAAAGAACTTCTGATCATCTATATTGGGACCATATAAGTTCACAAGATTTATATTTTCTAATAGCAAAGAACCTTGAATGATTACATATCTTCCAAATTTGTCTCCAATTACATTTTTCACTTGAAAAGGAACTGATTTATGTATGAGAGTCATAACTCCCCTGGCTCGGGATGAAAATGAAGAGGTGAATACACTTCCCTGCCATCTACTCCTAATTCTTTTAACATCCTCCTCTATCAGATGAGTTTCTTGTAAAAACACAATTCTTGAACCCATGTCCTTTATTTTATTCATAACTTGTTTAAGTTTTTTTAAATTTTGTAGACCTCTGCAATTCCATGAAGTTAAATTAAGATTAACACTTTGGTCCATGATCAATAGAGAGTTTGGGATTACCTTGCAGTGTAAACATGCTCATACAGAGAAGCAAAAACATGAGTGGTTGAACATTCATCCTACAAACTACACACAAACAAATTTCCCCTTCCCACACTTGTGGCAAACCCCCCAAAATCAAAAGAAAAATTCTGTCTCCCGATATAGCCATCGACCGTTCCACACCCACGGGGAACAGCCTAAGCCACTCCTTCTTCATCCTCCCAATCACCCTAACTCTACTGCTTTTAATGACGTAACATTAACTCTCCTCTGTAGTTTTCCAACTTAACTCCAAAATTTTTAACAACTTTGTACATCATAGTTTTTTTTTTGTTTGTTTTGTTTTTGTTTTGTTTTTTTAATATATAATACAATCTATATTTTGTAAACTTACTATTTACTTCAAGTCAGTCAGATGCCTGTGCAAATGCTTAATTATTCTACCTTATATTTTGTTCATGCTTAGCTCCCACCAGTCTCTTCTTCTTCTTTGATCTTCTTGATGAACTCCTGCGCCTCCTCTGGGGTCTTGAAGATGTGGGTTCTGCCCTCATACGTGGTCAGCAGTCTCGCAGGATAGATTACACCATGACGAATCCCAAGGTTGCGCAGCTCCTTACGTACGGGATCAAACTGCTTCCTCAATTGCTGGATTCCTGTGGCCAAATCTGGGTAGAACCGCACCTGCTGGTCCTGGTGTTTAATCTCTCCTTTTTTAGCTCGTGCAGCGTTGAAGATCTTCATCCTGTCTCTGTTGCTAAGAAACTTCATAATTAAGGTCCTCGGCGGTCCCTTATCTCTCCGTGGGCCAATACGATGTGCTTTTTCCAGAACCACTGCTGATTGCAACTCCTCGCTGCCCAGCACCTCCGGAATCCACTTTTCCAGAAAGGAACATACGTCCCGACCTTCTGATTCCTCTGGAAGACCCACCAGCCTCAAATTATTCTGTCTCGACCGAGATTCCAAATCCAAAATATTATCTTCCAGAGATTTATTTTTTTTTTCCAAAGTGCGCACCTTTAATTGAAGACGGGTGACGTCATCTTCAGCACTAGCGAGACGGAGCTCCATCTGCGCCGTTCGTTCTACACAGTCACCCAATTCCTTTCTTATTCCTTCCAACGCTGTCATAATCCCATCAAATCTAGAGGAAAAGTCCGCTCTCATTGAACTCATGGCAGCCATCAGCGCATCTGCGCCATTCCCCGCAGATATCGCAGCGTTGCCAGCCTCCTCCGCCATATATGGAGTTTTGTTTACTGCGTCACAGACCTGAAAGTCCGTTAATTTGGACTGTTTCGGCGGCTCGCTTTTTCCTTTTCCTGGTTTTCCAGCCTTAGGCTTCGCCGACATATCTTCGCCCAAATGCTGGGATACGTTCTGTCCCAAATGAGAGAGTTATTTGCCGATTTTTTTTTTTCCAGGAGCAGAGCAGAGCGAGACACGTCCGTCCTACGTGGCAGCCATAACCGGAAGTCAGCTGTTGTTTTTAAGTAAGTTTAAGGCTCTAATGTTCAATAAATAAATGTACGATTTTTTAGGCAAGAAAACCTTATGAAGTAGTCCTGATGAAAGTATATTTTTGTGAAATGATGCCCTGATGGATCAGCTGTTGGTCTGGCTGTCACTGATTTTCTCTGCTTTCTTCAGTCCTTGTGTGCAAGGCGGAGTTGACTGAAGAACCCAAGAGGAGAAATAGGAGAAACAACTCTGTAGAAACGGGCGTCCCACAACAATCTGCAAATAGGCACGAAAGCTCAACTGAATATAACAAACCAACTTTTTAAATTAATTTCATTAGTCCCCTTCATACCCTTGTTTTGCATTTTTATGTATTTATTTATGATGTTTTTGTGTGATCTGATTATTTATTAACCCTGTTATGAGACCACATCAAAGACCTTATCTGAAGCTCAGCGATGGGTCCTGAGTCGCAGTTTCGAAACCACCTATCAAGTTATTTTTCCATGATTTATGCAACTTCTAAAAATGCACTCCATTCACTGTCTCACCGGAAGATGAATGCACTGTAAAATCAAACACATTTTTAGACAGCTGCACATTAAAAATAAAAGACTCTGTTGGTTCACAGTCAGATCTCTCTCTCTCTCTCTCTCTCACACTGAGAACCAGAGTGAATCCAGAAGATCTTCTCACAATAAGTAATGACTCAAAGCATGGCTGCACTATCCATCACTGGTTGCCAAGGTAACAATTTTTTTTTTTTTTTTTTTTCGGAAGGTCAGATCGAAAACTCTGACCTGGAAATAGAGGAACTGGAACATCTTGAACACAGAGACTTGTAATAATTACAGGAATAGCTGCTGTTTCTGAGCAGAGGGGCGAAAATGCTTTTGGTTTACCGGTACGTGGTGATCAAGCAGCGCTGTGAAACTCTGCTCCTGCATTTTCATCAATCATGTTATGGGCTTCTTTAAATCAAGATTTACTTGGTTATCTAGGATGCAACACATTCAAAAAAAGAACATTTATAATCTAGCTGGGATGGTAACAGAAAATGTAAACTGCATCCAAATCTGTGTAAGGCTGTGGCATTTATAGCCGTGTCTCCTATAAATATCACATAACCTCATATACACAATAAAAAAAATTATTATAAAACAAATTCACCAGGACAAGCTCATCCACCAACAGCAGTATGTAAAAAAAATTTACTGGGACAAAAGAAAAAGTCAGCCATGTCTTAACTGTGCTCACAGTATATGGAGATTGTGGAACTTTGTGCTCTATATAATTTATATCTTTAGACTTGAAATTTCATCTAAAGCTGTGACGTTACAGACGGAGCTGGGAGCCTGGATGCAATAAAATCTGATGTGCTGTGGGCCTGATTTAACCCTTCAATGATGTGAAGGCTGACAGGGGAAGAACTGGCACCCCCCCCCCCCCCCCCCCCCCCCGCAGCTGAGCCAGAGACCTGGTGGTGAAGACGGACGGGGAGACTGGACCCCGGCTGCTGGGGGCCAGATGAGGCAAGTGTTGATGGATATTTTCTGTGGTCAAAGGGACAAGTCAGGCTGGGTTAGCCGACACCAGCAAACAAGTGGTTTCTGTTCTGAACACTTTTGATGTCATGTCCAAGCTGTTGTTAATGTGTCTTCATAAAGCTGGGGAAACCTAGGTTCCGAGGTGTCTGTTGAACAAGGATTAGTC
This sequence comes from Pholidichthys leucotaenia, assembly GCA_020510985.1. Classification (NCBI taxonomy): domain Eukaryota; kingdom Metazoa; phylum Chordata; class Actinopteri; order Cichliformes; family Pholidichthyidae; genus Pholidichthys; species Pholidichthys leucotaenia. The sequence continues at coordinate 212,300,567 of CM035846.1, read as the reverse complement.
AAAGAGAAGGTGTGCATTCAACAGTTTCAAGGCACTATGTGGAGGAGGAGGGCGGCTGACTCTGCAAAGTGCCACCTTAAGAGTTGACTAACCTGCCTACACCAGGGTCATTTGCCAACAATAAGAAGCAAATGTAGCACATTTAAAGATTAACGTAAACATGCAAGGTGCTTACCTGGAATGACAAGGAATCAAGCTAGTCCCCTTTACCTTTACCCAGCAGGCAGTCACAGCACAACTGCAGAGTATACATCCTTTTAAAATTTATATTCTTTTGTTTTTAGTTTAAGAAGTCTTTGAGTATAAACTGTCCATTTTGTTGCCTTTTAAAAATGTTAATTTCTTTATTGTCTTTTCCTGCATTTTACGCTCCACCTGTGTCAGATCCTTACCCCATTTTTAATTTTCCCCTTATCGGTTCTCTCTTTTCTCTCTCCTCTGTTGTGTCCCATTCTTTCAAAAAAAAATAGTATTCTCTAAAAATATATTATAAAAATCAGCCATTGCTGTAGAGTTCAGAGGGTTCTGTTCACAGTTGCTATGGTTACAGGGTGGCGGAGTAATTTCAGGATGGTGATTAAGCTTGAGAGGGACTACCTGTGCCTTAGATGATTTAATGCACACCTGCCACACCAAAACTATACCCACTTCTTCCTGTCTAGTCTTTGTATTGAATCTGTAATAGGGATTATATGCGTATTCATGTTTGTTGCCAAAATGCAAAAGGGGGGGGGGAAGAAATACCAGCTACATGTCACATGGAGTTAAAGGTTTTGTGAAGGTTCGGTGGACGTTTTGTAATCAGCTGCTCTGAGCTTTATGGCTCTGTGTGGATTTGGCTTCATATAGGCAGATGTTAGAATAAGAGAGGCCTTTGGCAAGTGATACTAAAGAGAATCATCTTAAACCAATGAGTGATAACCTTGACCTAACATACAAGTCACCATGGATACCAAAAAGCAGGGAAATGCTGTAGGTTCATTACTGTAAACTTTACCATAACAGACTGGGATTGTTCAAACGAAAAAGTATTTTTACAACCTGCATAATATTACAAAAATATCAAGATGATTTGGAAAATGAATTAACCCAATAGCATGCCACTGATTATATATATATATATATAATGAATGAATGAATAAATCAGGTGTATATGGGAGGTAAGTAAATATGAGTATGTTCTTTTACGTATTTATGAGAAGCGCAGTCACTTGTTTTCAGAAATACATCCAGGTTACTGTGAGCTCTGTATATTTGAATCGGCCCATTAAACTAAACCGTCAACCTCTGCATTGGACCACTGCTGGCCCTCTCGTGTTGTTAAATGCTTGTTTGGTAGAAAAGCTGCATGAATGATATGTCATCTTCACATTGTGTGAGCACGCAACACAAGCATGTGGGAATGAGATACATTCCATACCCAAGTATGCTAAATAAACTGTTCCATAACTGAGCACAGTATGGAGTGCTCACACTAGTCAAACAAATCGGACTTTTTAGGTGGTTAAAAATGTTCCATACAACATTAACCTGGTATATTGCGATGTCTCATTTAGAAGCATTAATATATGATTAATATATGATAACTGGAGATCATTAGATTCAAAACTGAACTGGTGCTTATTGGCAACAGTGCAAAAGGACATTATGCATGTCTGCTGACCAGAGGCTGCGCTAGAATGTTTTTTTATCTGTCATTTTGATGGACAGGGTTGTAAAAATTCTGTCATAGTCTGTTACCGGAGTGGTGGCTCAGTTGGTAGAGCATCTTCCCCACACCCGGGAGGCAGGGGTTCAAATCCCAGCCGGGTCATGCCAAAGACCATATAAAAGCGGAACTTCCTGCCGTCCAGCTTGGTACTCAGCAATTATGGAACGGAGGAGGGAAATCTGTGGTGGCGCCTTGCATGCCAGCGGCCCTCTGATTCTACACATAGGGTGTGCGTGATTGACACCATAGATAGGATAAAGCACAATTTCATTCTACTGTACATGATTGGTTGTATGGTCAGAATGTCAGAATGACAGACAACTTTCAGATTTTTCTGTCACTGCTGAAATGGACAATTTTCAGTTAACACAGCCTCTGCTGGTGATACACCAGGAGCATTTACTACAAAACAACAGTATTTGGTGCAATTGCATTGAGAACAAGAACAGGTAGGAAAATCTTGCCTGTGTGTGCCGTGAACCAACATTTCAGCATTGGCTCAAAGTAATGAATGACCATCCAAGTCGAGCGTCCACTGTTGCCACACAGTCCTCAGTGACTGGACTGGCCAGTTCCCAGGTGGGAATATGTGTAACTTAATATAAGCTGCAGGACAGTGCTTTAAAAGAACACGCAGAGTCAGCCCAACACTTCCCAAGGGGGATACATACGTAAGAGACAAAAAGAGGCCAGCATGACAAAAAGGTACTTTGCTGGTCTGTCTGGAGGTCATCGCAGGCGTGTACAACTTAAAAAAATCCTCCACTCTCAAAGTCACTTCACACAACTCAGTCGCTGAGTGAGGCCATGAAAAAAAGAATTCCATGTGTCACAAGGAGCTGAACACTAACAGCTATAAATGACACTATGGCTCAGACAGGCCAGGAGGACGGAAGAGCTGCCACGTCATCTGCCACCAAACGCCTGAGCAGGTCCGCCGAGTATTCTGGGATGGCAGCATGCCAGGGGTGTTTAACGTGGACTTGGAGGGAGAGACATAGCTTCATGTAGAGAGGACAGATGAGGAGGGTGTCACTCCATGCTCATCATGACATACAGACACGATGGATGAGATCACCAAGTCACACCCGACTGGAGCCGCAGGCAAAATAATGCTGACAAATCACAAATGGAAAGAGATACTGCAGTTCCCATGCTGCTCCTGCCACAACAAACATCGCTGGCTGAGACGTGCAAAGAGAAGGGATCATCTGGGGTTTTTTGTGTAACCTGTCTTGAACCAGTCAGTGCCTCTGGGATTAAGAATTCATTTTTCAAGGGAGACTTAAAGGATAAAGATGGTTATTCTACCCTTGCATAAATTTATTTGGCAGATGCTTTCATCCAGAGCAACACGCGGATGAATCAGTTTGTTGTTATCAGAACAATCTCATCAAAAGACAAAAAGCAGCAATGAATTATTTATGGACAACTGAAGTGTCGCTTTGTAAGCTCACCTCAGTGTCATTTTTAACACGTTGAGTTTGAACATTTGTTTTAATTTTAAGTTAATCTGCTTAACAAGAGGTGGCACTGTGTGTGACCTGCAGGTGTGCCACTCAAAATTACATTTCATTCTCGCACAGGGGTAGCAGAGTGAAACAGAATTAAGGACATCTTCACCGGGGGCATGATAACTGATTAAACATGGGGACTACATTGCCCTGAAGTGTTGGCTGTTCATACTGACCCACCAGTTGCTTTGATATCACAGAGTTGCTTCATGGAAAACAGGAAAGATTTTTGTGTGACGCATCTGACCATTACGCCCATCTGAAGACATTTATTTCATCACTCAAGATGCAACAATAAATCATGCAATGGGTGAGTCAACTTTGAATGCTAAAATAGGGATGCATGATATCACATTTTTTTCTTCTTTTTTTTTTTTGCCAATAACCGACATGCCAATGTTTTGACAATACAGGTACAGAAAGTGAAACCCTTATATTATATAGCTTCATTACACAGAGAGTGATATATTTCAAGTGTTTATTTCTTTTAATTTTGATGATTATGCCTTGCAGCCCATGAAAATCCCAAATTCAGTTTCTCAAAAAATTAGAATATTACATAAAATTAATTTTAAAAAATAATTTTTTAATACAAATGTGGACCGACTGAAAAGTATGTCCATGTACACACTCAATACTTGGTCGGGGCTCCTTTTGGATTAATTACTGTATCAGTGTGGCGTGGCATGGACGTGATCAGCCTGTGTCACTGCTGAGGTGTTATGAAGGTCCAGGTTGCTTTGATAGTGACCTTCAGCTCGTCTGCATTGTTGGGTCTGGTGTCTCTCATCTTCCTCTTCACAATACTCCATAGATTCTCTATGGGGTTTAGGTCAGGAGAGTTTGCTGGCCAATCAATCACAAAGTGATGCCATGGTCATTAAACCAGGTTTTGACACTTTTGGCAGTGTGGGGGGTGCCAAGTCCTGCTGGAAAATGAAATCAACTTCTCCATAAAGCTTGTCAGCAGAGGGAAGCATGAAGTGCTGTAAAATTTCCTGGTAGACAACTGTGCTGACTTTGGTCTTGATTAAACACAGTGGACCAACACCAACAGATGACATGGTTCCTCAAATCATCACTGACTGTGGAAATGTCACACTAAACCTCAAGCAACTTAGATTCTGTGCCTCTCCACTCTTTCTCCAGACTCTGGGACTTTGATTTCCAAATGAAATGCAAAATTTACTTTTATCTGAACAGAGGTCATCTGCTGGTGTTGGTCCACTGTGTTTTATCAAGACCAAAGTCAGCGTAGTCGTCTACGAGGAAATTTTAGAGCACTTCATGCTTCTCTCTGTTGACAAGCTTTATGGAGAAGCTGATTTCATTTTCCAGCAGGACTTGGACCCCCCCCCCCCCACTGCCAATAGTATCAAAACCTGGCTTAATGACCACGGCATCACTGTGTTTGATTGATCAGCAAACTCTCCTGACCTAAACCCCATAGATAACACTGGTCAACACCAAATTTTGTTGTGCTGTATCCAAAAATCCCATTGGTTTTGCTCAATCAGGTCAACTTCTTGAATTATGGCCACATGTTGTTTTATACGTTTTTGTTTACATGTACGGGTATTTTCGCTTCATATGATGCAAAATTCTTTTTTATGTCTCGAAATTCTCTGAATTTTGAACAATGATGACATAACATTCAATTTACATGTACTTACCTTTATATAAAGGTAAGTACATGCACGGTACTAAGTAAGTACTAAGTAAGTACAGGTTTTTACTTAGCACCTGATCGAGAGAAATGGATGTCATTTTCGGATTCAGCAGTGCAAAATTGTCTTAAATCAGTTGAAAAAACACAGACAACTTACAAAAAAATTATTTTTGTATCCCTGTGTAATCTATGGAGTATTGTGAAGAGGAAGATGAGAGACACCAGACCCAACAATGCAGACGAGCTGAAGGTCACTATCAAAGCAACCTGGACTTTCATAACACCTCAGCAGTGCCACAGGCTGATCACCTCCATGCCACGCCACATTGACACAGTAATTAATCCAAAAGGAGCCCTGACCAAGTATTGAGTGTGTACATGGACATACTTTTCAGTCGGTCCACATTTGTATTAAAAAACTATTTTTTAATTAATTTTATGTAATATTCTAATTTTCTGAGAAACTGAATTTGGGGTTTTCATGGGCTGTAAGCCATAATCATCAAAAATGAAATAAACACTTGAAATACATCACTCTCTGTGTAATGAATCTATATAATATATGGGTTTCACTTTCTGAAATGAGTGAAAAAAATATTGAACTTTTTCATGATATTCTAATTTTTTTAGATGTACCTGTAGTTTTGCCGATTGCAGATGTTGATATATGCACATATTTTTCCCTCCTATTTACATCTCCTTCATCTTACAGTGATGATTAACTGGCATATAAAGACACATTACCCAAAGAAAATAAGAAAACTACTTCAACTTAATATGAAAATACGTGTAATTTATTTTTAGTAACATGTTCAACAGAACAGTAAACTACCTCCTTGGGGGCTTGGAGGATACTGCTCCTGTTACAGTCCTTACAACAGCCAGGGGAAACATACTGTATAAACCCCAGTTCCAATGAAGTTGAGACATTGTGTAAGACATATAAAAACAGAATACGATGATATGCAAATCCTTTTCAATCTATATTCAATTAAATACACTACAAAGATATTTAATGTCCAAACTGACAAACTTTGTTTTGTTACAAATATTCACTTGTTTTGAATTTGATGCCTGCAACACGTTCCAAAAAAGCTGGGATAGGGGCAAGACTGGGAAAGCTGAGGAATGCTCAAAAAACATCTTTTTGGAACATTTCACAGGTGAACAGGTTAATTGGAAACAGGGGAGTGTCATGATTGGGTATAAAAGGAACATCCTCGAAAGGCTCAATTGTTCACAAAAAAGGGTGGGTTGAGGTTCACCACTTTGTGAACAACTGTGTGGGCAAATAGTCCAACAGTTCTCAATGTACAACTGCAAGGAATTTAGGAATTTCATCACCTACAGTCCATAATATCATCAAAAGATTGAGAGAATCTGAAAAAATATCTTCATGTAAGCAGCAAGGCCGAAAACCAACGTTGAATGCCTGTGACCTTCGATCCCTCAGGTCGCACTACATTAAAAATCGACATCATTCTGTAAAAAATATTAACATGTGAGCTCAGGAACACTTTAGAAAACCATTGTCAGTTAACACAGTTTGTCACCACATCTACCAAGTGCAAGTTATGCAACGCGAAAGCCATATATCAACAACACCCAGAAACGCCGCCAGTTGCTCTGGACCCGAGCTCATGTGAGATCGACTGATGCAAGGTGGAAAAGTGTGCTGTGGTCTGATGAGTCCACATTTCAAATTGTTTTGGTAATCATGGACGTCGTGTCCTCCAGGCTAAAGAGGAAAGGGACCATCCAGATTGTTATCAGCGCAACGTTTTTCAAAAGCCAGCGTCTCTGATGGTATGGGAGTGTGCTAGGCTACATTCAGACCAGGATGGTCCGGGGGTCTCAAACTGTCTGAACAACGTCACACAGTTACAACAACTGCTCGTTTGGGGCACTGTAGCTGAAACCACCACTGACCAGGAAGAAAAAATCTCGGCGAAGAAGAAAAATCAGGCTCATCGATTGGCCAGGACTGAAAACAGAAATCCGTTCCCTTCAGCTTAGTTGTTTGTCCACCATAAACAAGACATTTTTTAACTTTTCTCCTCGGCTTTCTCTGGTAAAAGGATTTCTCGGATTCGTGCGTTGTCTTTATTGTTATTTTCTACCCAAAATGCACTACGGTAAATGCCACTTCCTCTTCTCAGACTATGTGTTGCTATGGTTACACAAACGACAAGTGGCACTTCCACCCTTTGGTCCGCTGGATAGTCCATTTGGATTCACACTGCAAGTGGAGTGCACCAGACTTCATTTCCAAGTGAACCGAGACCCCCATTTTCAGGAGGACCAGACTTTGCTTGTTTGGTGCACACCAGAGTTCCAATACGCATTCAGACTGCACCAAACGAACTGAACTATCTGTGGAAGCCACTGTTTGGTCCTTTGGTCCGGACCAAACAGTGGCCGTCTGAGGGTGCTTTCACACCTAAATTTGTTTACTTTGGTCCAAATCAATGATAAGTTTGTTACTTCGTATCACTTTCTCCTTGGTTCAGTTCCCTTTCACACAGGCAAAAATTCAAGCAGACTAAACTGCATCACGTTAAATCCCACGAGACGTGTCAGAACGTTCTCTGTTCTTATTGGTCAGATTTTTTACGGCGAGTACAGGAAACGTAAATACAGGAAGCAGGATGACTACTGTGCATATATGCATTTCTGGGGAGAAAATAATACAAATCGTAGCGTAATTTACGGGGGGTTTCATCGCCCTGGTTTTTGTTTATTACATTACGTGCATATACCACTTTCGGCAAATTATACACTTTGAAAATGAAGCACAGCTACGGATGGAAAATAACATGTTAATGTTTGTTAATACTCCAGAACTGTGACATGCTCAGCCACATATATTTTCAAAGATCCATCAGGTATGTACAGTGGCATAAAATGTTTTAGTTTAACACTGGTCCTGTTTTAATACGGTCGCTTCCTCACCTGCAGGACTGCACCAGAGTTCGCCATTTGATTCAAACCATGACCACCTCTTTTTTATTATTATTACTATTGGGTTTTGTTGCACTATCCTGGTCTTGTCTCTTGTTGTGTATTCATGGTTATTGCCACGGTCTTGTCTCCCTTGGTCCTTTGTTCATGTGTCATGTGCATCCTCAGTCTGTGCACAGAATAATGCAGCGTATACTCGTGGGTTACAAACTGTAACCCACAGACAACAGATAGAAATTAGCTACTGGCTACAATCTGGAAAGTTTACATTGATATCAATGTTCATCACCTTGCAACTGTCCTTAAAAAAAAACAAAAAAAAAAACAGGAAAAAACAGCCCATCCTGTTCTCTGCACCTGCAGCCACTTCCCTGCTGTCTCTGTTGGTCATTGATTGATTCCTACCTGTCCTGTGTTCCATCATTATCCATTGTCTATATACGTATGTCCATGTCAGTCTGTGTCCTGCACAGGTTCCTTTAGTCATGCTGCGTGATCAATATGCTTCTTGTCCTGTATCCTGCCATGCCATGTCCAGTCCTTGTCTGTTTTTGCCTTAGCCTTTTGTTGCAGCTCCCAAGCTGTCTTTATTTTCTGTTTTAAGCCCTCAAGCTGCATCTGGGTGACCAGCTCCCAATAAAAACTGTCTAAACTTACGTCCAGCATTTGGGCCCAGTCTCTACCACACTGTGACAGTACACCAGTAATATGTTGCCATGAACAGCTCAGAATAATACAGCGTATACTCAGCTGCATGAAATGACCATCAGCAAACAAAATCTCTCCGTCTTCTTTAGTCTAGCTTACAGCAGGGGATCAGATGATAATGATGGAGAAGAGTGGTGATATAAGATGTATGGGTGAACTATTATTACATAATAATAATAATAAACTTAGCAGCCCATCCATCACCTAGTCAGGGTTGAAGCTGGAGTTTTAATATGAAAGAGAGGTGGAGTGGAGGAGCATCCCCGTCCACCAGAGGAGTAATAAGATAGACAAGGAAACCAAATCAAAGCAGGAAGAAAAACATTCACAAAGGCACAATAAGAACAAGCAAACCTGACACAAATAAATAGCAAGTTTCAATCCAAAGGTGATGGTACCAACCACTGTGTAATGCTGTATTTGTGCCATTATTGTGAAGTGTGGTGTAGTGGCAGCCACTTCCTCTTTCCACCACTGTGCCGCCCTATAAATGCCAGCGGGCATCTCTGTTTGGCCTCTTTGCCAGTGTCCCTGCCTGGTGGCTGTATTGTGTGTGACCAACCCTTTTAATAAAGAGAGGTTCAACTGTGCACCTGGCCTTGTCATTACAGAGGTAATTCCGACATATAACATTTTGGCGACCACAATAAACATGGAGGCATGTATTTCACCGATTCAGCCCTTCCTGGAGCTCCTGGGCAAGCCGCTTGCACCCTGGCCAAGATGATTTGCTGCCTTTCAAAACTACATTGTGGCGCTCGACCTGGGTAAGCTAGATAAACTGAGGCCACATGCACTTCTGGTGCATAATTTGGGGTTTGAGGGCCAGCATATCCTGCGTACACTAGGGGCTTCCAACTCGTATGAGGACATGGTCGAGTTGCTAGCATGCCATTTCAGCACCCTGGATAGCATGACCGTCCCGAGGATTTGGTTTCGGCAGCAGCACCAAAGGGCAGGTGAGCCTATCCACCAGTTTGTCACTGACCTGAGGCAGCTAGCTAGTGAGTGTCGTTTTGGGCCACTGGAGGAAGAAACAGAACTTGACCAGCTCGAGGAGCACACAACCAGGTTCAGGTTCAGGTTCAGGTTACTTTATTTGTACCCGTAGGTAGATTTGTTTTGCAGTTGGTGACATCCATATTTACAAGCCACAATTACATTCAACATAGACACAAACACAGGCACACATCTTACAAAATAGGTAAATATAAAATATGTACAATATAATTTTTATAGCTTGTTCAACTCTTTGACAGCAGCAGGGACAAAGCTGTTTTTGTAGCGCTGGGTTCTACTTTTTGGGACAGCAAACCTCCGTCTGGAGGGAAGAAGCTGAAAGTTGCAGTGCAAAGGGTGGGAGTCATCATTTAAAATCGAGTCGGCCATCCTCTGTACTTGTCTGGTGTACAGGGATGTCAGGCTCAGCTGTGACTCACCAAGCAAACGACTGGACCATCTGACTACCTGATCCAAGGATTTCCTCTGTTTCAGTTTTATCTGACCAAACCATGACATTAAAGAAAAGGATGGGGACTTCCGGGAAGATGGCGGAGAGACATAACGCTTAAACAGAGAGCTCTCCCTAGCCGGATTAAAAATCATCGGTAAATGGCCAACTCGACATAAGCGGATCAATAAACTAAGGGATGAAAACACGAAGGAGCCGGGCACAAGGACAAAAGCAGAGTAAAATTAAAGAATTCCTCTTCAACAACGCAGGAGAAACCGCTGAACACGGGGCCCAAAAAAACGAGGTGACCGCAGCAGAGAAAATGGAAGACACAAAACTCGATACCATGAACACTGGCATCGCCAGTTTGGGTAAAGAGTTGAGAGACTTCAAACGGCAGCTACAACAGGATTTAGCGGCTCTTAAGGAGGAGCTGAAAAAAGAGATTAAGGAAGAAATTATGGGCCTCCGAAGAGAAATGGAGCGCAAGCTAGCAGAAAACATGGAGGAGCTGCGCTCCCAGTGGGCGTGTATGACAGAAGCGCAGGCCCGAATATCAGAGCTGGAAGATTGGAATAGCGAGGCAAGCGAACAGCTGCAGACCCTGACGGCACAAATGCAGAGGATGCAGGAGAAAGTAACCGACTTGGAGAGCAGGTCCAGACGGGGCAATATACGCATCTTCGGGATCCCGGAGGGCATTGAAGGCAACTCGATGACGAAATTCATGGATCAGTTCTTAAAAAAAGAGCTGGAACTGCCCAGCGAAGCGGATCTGCAGATTCAACGAGCGCACAGAGCCTCGGCACAGAACCCGAACCCACGCTCTACACCCAGGTCAGTTGTGGTAAACTTTCTGAAATATGATGTAAAGGAAAGAATCCTGACACGAGCGTGGAAAAAAAAGATACGAATCGGCGACAAGCAGATATTCTTTGATCATGACTACCCGGCGGAAATTGTGCAGCAGCGGAAGAAATATGCCAACATTAAAAAAACGCTGAAAGAAAAAAAAATTAGATTCCAAACGCCGCTAACGAAGATGAGGATTCATTGGGAGAACGGCGTAAGAACCTACAACACAGCCAGAGAGGCAGCGCAGGACATGATGGAGCGGGGCCTTGAGGTGTACGTGCCGGAGGAAACGGTAGGAGCAGCGGAGGCCCTGAACGCATCACGACAGACGGAGTGGAGGCGAGTGAACGGCAAAAGACGGGGGGAGACGTGGCGCAGCGGGCCCAGGAAAGACTACAAGGCTTTCAACTGAAAGCCTAGATTATAACAAAGATTAAGAAAGACACAGAAGAAATGAAGGCCAAGAAGACAAGGTAAAAGAGAAACAGACGGCTAGGAGAGGTTTAAGTGATATTTGTTGGACATTTCTAGACTAATGACTATTTCTTGGATAGTAAATACAGGTCTAGGGAGGGCCCCTCACTCGGTGAGGACAATCCCTCCACCCACCAACAGGGACCAGTGGGCAGAAGAAAGGCCCAAAGTACGGAGGTCGAGATTTTTTAATGTGTTTTTATATAAATATGTGTTATTTTTGTTGTTAAAGGGGCTAGGAGCACAAGTTAAAAAAATGGAAAAACATGATTATGGGTAAAAATCTTAAGATAATAACACTAAACGTGAATGGTCTGAACTCACCTGTTAAAAGGGAAAGAATAATAAGAAAATTCAAGAAAGAAAAAGCCGAAATTATATTTATGCAAGAGACACATTTGAGCAAGACAGAACATGTGAAACTAAAGAGATTTGGCTATAAGAACTCCTACTATAGTTCATTTAAGGGAGGAACTAAAAGGGGGGTTATGATACTAATCTCAAATAAAATACAATTTGAATGTGAACAGGAAATCCAGGATAAAGAAGGCAGGTATGTAATAATAAAGGGTAGCATAGATGGAATGCAGATCACATTAGTGAGCATCTATGCCCCACCAGAAAGTGACAAGGGTTTTTTTCAACATCTGTTTGATCTCATAGCAACACACAGTGAAGGAGTCCTAATTTGTGGAGGAGACTTAAATGCTGTCATGGATCATGAAATTGATACAACAAGTGTTAAGAAGACAAAAAAACATGTAACAAAATTCATAAGAACCTCACTGGCAGAAATGGGTATGGTAGACATTTGGAGGGACCTGCACCCACTCGAAAAAGACTATACACATTATTCAGCAGTCCATAAAGTACACTCTAGAATAGATTACTTCCTTATGAATGAAGATGACAGACACAGGGTGAGAAATTGTTGGATTGGAGGGGCAGAAATATCAGATCATAATCCTATATACATGGAAATAAATTTAAACAATAGAAAACGACAAACAACATGGAAACTTAATGTAGGACTGTTAAATGATGATAAAATGAAAGAAAGAATAAAAGTAAACATAAATGAATATATCCAAGAGAATGACAATGAAGAAGTGGACCCAACAATACTATGGGATGCACTAAAAGCCGTGTTAAGAGGAAAATTAATTGTTGAAACAGGAAAAGCAAATAAGACTAAACTGGAAGCATATGAACAAAGATGTGAGAGACTGAGGGAATTAGAACATAAACATCAAAGCACAAATGACCCAAAAATATATCAAGAAATTAAAGAAGAAAAAATAAAGATAAAAGAAACACAAATGGATGAAATTGAAAGGAAAAATAGATATCTAAAGCAAAAATATTATGAAACGGGACCAAAAGCCACAAAACTGCTGGCAAAACGGTTACGAAAACAACAAACAATGAATAATGTATATAAGATTAAAGACCCCACCACAAATAAAACCACAGTTAACCCAGAAAACATCGAAGAAATATTCCATAATTTCTACCAAGAACTATACTCGCAACCTGAAGAAACAAATACTAAAGATATTAAAAAATTTCTATGCACATTGGACTTGCCATCAATAGGAAATCAACAAAATGAAAAGCTAACAGCAGAAATAACAACACAAGAGATTAGAGATGTGATTAAGTCACTTAAAAACGGTAAATCACCAGGTAGTGATGGATACCCGTCTGAGTTTTATAAACTGTTTATAGAAGAACTCACGCCACAGCTTCTAAAGTCATTTAATTGGACGTTGAACAACAACAAAATACCTCCATCATGGAACGAAGCCATTATTTCAGTCATTTTAAAGCCAGGGAAAGATAGAGAACAATGCGGAAACTATAGGCCAATCTCTTTATTAAATGTGGATTATAAAATATATACAACAATTATATGTAAACGAATAAAGACATTCTTGACGGAATTGATAGAAGATGATCAAACTGGTTTCATAGAGGGACGCCAAACACATGACAATATCAGGAGAACAATACATATAATTAATCAAATACATAAAGAAAAGAAAAGCGCAGTAATAATGAGTTTAGATGCAGAAAAAGCATTTGACAGGGTTAACTGGAAATTCCTATATAGTGTGCTGGAACGCTTTGGATTTAACGAAAAATCAGTACAATGCATAAGGACGCTGTATCAAGAACCTGTGGCAAGAATCAAGATAAACGGTAGCTTAACAGACAAAGTAAATATACAAAGATCAACTAGGCAGGGATGCTGCTTATCGCCCACCTTGTTTGCTCTGTTCATAGAGCCACTGGCTCAAGCGATACGACAAAATAAGAAATTAAAAGGTGTAACAATAAAGGGGGCGGAACACAAGATTGGGCTATTTGCAGACGATATTATAGTTTACCTTGAACAACCAGATGAATCAATAATGGAAATGATGAACTTGATAGAAAATTTTGGAAAATTATCAGGATACAAGATAAACATAACAAAAACACAAATACTGACATTCCACTATAACCCTCTAAACCAGATAACTGATAAGATCAAACTAAACTGGAAACAAAAAGAAATAAAATACCTTGGAGTGAACATACCTAAAGATCTAAGCAAAATCTATAAAGCAAACTATGATAGGTTGGAACAAGAAATAAAAAAAGATATTGATAGATGGTCAATCTTAAATATGGATCTGAATTCAAAAATTGAGACAGTCAAAATCAGCATACAACCTAGATTACTTTACCTCTTCCATGCTATACCAACAGAGATTCCAGATGCCCAATTCTCAAAGTGGGACAGGATGATATCGAGATTTGTTTGGGGAGGTAAAAAACCAAGAGTGAAATATAAAACTCTCCAGTTACCAAAAGAGAAAGGAGGCATGGGCCTACCGAGTCTAAAGGAATATTACTACTCAGCACAAATAAGATATATCATATGTTGGTGCGACGAGGGATATGAGGCAAAATGGAAAGAAATGGAAAAGGAAATTGAGGGACTCCCAGTACAAAGCATAATAGGAGATAAAGATGCATATAAGCAAATCAAACAAATAGACCCAATCACTAAATTTACTTTAGAACTGTGGTATAAAATAGTACAAAAGTATAATATAAAGGAAGACATAAAACTATTGAAATGGGTAGCATTTGACAGTCAGTTTGAACCGGCAAAACAAGATAGGGGATACAAAAATCTGGTGAACAAGGGAATCACAGCATGGGGCAATATCGGAAAAAAAGATCTCGGGAGCTTTGTAAACATCAGGAGAAAATTTAAACTAGAAAGATCGGAATTCTTCAGATATCTGCAGATGAGAGACTATTATATGAAGAAGATTAGGCATAACCTCCAAACAGATGTGAGCGAGATTATACAATTCATTTTAAGCTCATATACAGGAAATAAAACAAGAATTATTTCAAAGCTATATCAGAAACTTATGGCAAACAATCATTCAAGTAACTATATAAAGGAGAAATGGGAGAAAGAGCTCAATTTAAACATAACAGAAGAAAGCTGGCAGGAAATATGGAAAACACAACACACGTCAACAAATTCAAGAACATGGAGGGAATTTGGATGGAAAAACCTGATTCGCTTTTTCATTACACCACAGATTCAAGGAAAGTATACAAATACCCAATCTATATGCTGGAGGGGATGTGGGGCTCAAAATGCAGACCACTCGCATATGTTTTGGAAATGCTGCAAAATCTCATCATTCTGGAAATCTATACATGTGACAATACAGAGGATATTAGGATATAATATACCAATGAACTGTAACTTGATGTACCTATGTGATCTTAAAAGAGACAATGTTATACAGGCTGAGGACAGATATCTAGTTAAAATCTTGTTGATTGCATGTAAAAAAACAATCACAAAAAAATGGCGATCAGAAGTTCTTCCTGACCAAGAGCAATGGACTGACATTATTGAGGACATACGTATGATGGAAAAACTAACATATCGACAAAGAATGCAAGAAGGACTATGGGAAAAAAAATGGCGGAAATGGACACACTACAAAGTGCAACAACGAGACAGATATTGAAAGAATAACCAAAGACGCTGGAAAAACCAGAAGAATTAAGAGATGGAAACTAAAAACTTGATGCTCCAACATTTGTCCCCCCCCCCCTTTTTTTTTTTTTTTTTTTCCTCCTTTTTCTTTTTTACTCTAGCCCCTTTGTTTTTTTTAAATGTAGACTGTGATCTGAATGCAATATATATAATGAAAAATGAATAAAAATCTTAAGTTACAAAAAGAAAAGGATAAAACAGATTCAATAAAAGCCCGATAGAACATAGTCATTATGGTTCGGTCAATTTGGAAGCGTGCAAGTTTCCTCAAACAATGCAAATTTTGCTGACCCTTTTTGCACACCCTTTCACAGTTCACCTCAAAGTTCAATCCACTATCAATAATCGTCCCAAGATATTTGTACGATTGTACACATTCGGTGGTCTGGCCTTTTAGTATGGTGACTTTGTGCCTGGGAGTTTTCCTCCTAAAGTCAATAATCATATCTTTCGTTTTTGTTGTATTCAGCTGCAGGTAGGAATCCTCACACCAGTGAACAAAGTCATCAACTACTGGGCCGTGGCCACTCTCACCATCCTGGAGGAGACTGACAATGACTGAGTCATCAGCATACTTTATAATGTGTCTGTTGTCATGTCTGCTCCGACACATGTTTGTGTACAGGATGAAGAGTAGTGGTGACAACACACACCCCTGAG
Source organism: Pholidichthys leucotaenia (assembly GCA_020510985.1). Taxonomy (NCBI): domain Eukaryota; kingdom Metazoa; phylum Chordata; class Actinopteri; order Cichliformes; family Pholidichthyidae; genus Pholidichthys; species Pholidichthys leucotaenia. The sequence continues at coordinate 212,284,484 of CM035846.1, read as the reverse complement.
GAGAGCCAGTAGAACAGCACTTTAGGTCAGACAATGTGCCATTGACCCTTACTCTCTGCGTCCTGTTGGTTAAGAAATCCAGAATCCAACCCACCAGATTATTGCTTAAATCAAATTGTTGCAGGAGCCTTTCAACTAAAATATGAGGTTGGATTGTATTAAAGGCAGAAGAAAAGTCCACAAATAAAAGCCTGGCGTGTGTCCCATTAAAATCCAGATGTTTAAAAAGCATGTTAAACAGAGTGACAGTGGCATCCTCCACTCCTCTGTGAGGCCTATAGGCAAACTGCAGAGGATCCAATGCATGTTCAGTCTGCTTTAGGACCTCACATCTGACCAGTTTTTCAAAAATTTTCATTAAAATTGAAGTCGACTTCCGGTTATGGCTGCCACGTAGGACGGACGTGTCTCGCTCTGCTCTGCTCCTGGAGAAAAAAAATCGGCAAATAACTCTCTCATTTGGGACAGAACGTATCCCAGCATTTGGGCGAGGATATGTCGGCGAAGCCTAAGGCTGGAAAACCAGGAAAAGGAAAAAGCGAGCCGCCGAAACAGTCCAAATTAACGGACTTTCAGGTCTGTGATGCAGCAAACAAAACTCCATATATGGCGGAGGAGGCTGGCAACGGTGCGATATCTGCGGGGAATGGCGCAGATGCGCTGATGGCTGCCATGAGTTCAATGAGAGCGGACTTTTCCTCTAGATTTGATGGGATTATGACAGCGTTGGAAGGAATAAGAAAGGAATTGGGTGACTGTGTAGAACGAACGGCGCAGATGGAGCTCCGTCTCGCTAGTGCTGAAGATGACGTCACCCGTCTTCAATTAAAGGTGCGCACTTTGGAAAAAAAAATAAATCTCTGGAAGATAATATTTTGGATTTGGAATCTCGGTCGAGACAGAATAATTTGAGGCTGGTGGGTCTTCCAGAGGAATCAGAAGGTCGGGACGTATGTTCCTTTCTGGAAAAGTGGATTCCGGAGGTGCTGGGCAGCGAGGAGTTGCAATCAGCAGTGGTTCTGGAAAAAGCACATCGTATTGGCCCACGGAGAGATAAGGGACCGCCGAGGACCTTAATTATGAAGTTTCTTAGCAACAGAGACAGGATGAAGATCTTCAACGCTGCACGTGCTAAAGGAGAGATTAAACACCAGGACCAGCAGGTGCGGTTCTACCCAGATTTGGCCACAGGAATCCAGCAATTGAGGAAGCAGTTTGATCCCGTACGTAAGGAGCTGCGCAACCTTGGGATTCGTCATGGTGTAATCTATCCTGCGAGACTGCTGACCACGTATGAGGGCAGAACCCACATCTTCAAGACCCCAGAGGAGGCGCAGGAGTTCATCAAGAAGATCAAAGAAGAAGAAGAGACTGGTGGGAGCTAAGCATGAACAAAATATAAGGTAGAATAATTAAGCATTTGCACAGGCATCTGACTGACTTGAAGTAAATAGTAAGTTTACAAAATATAGATTGTATTATATATTAAAAAAACAAAACAAAAACAAAACAAACAAAAAAAAACAACTATGATGTACAAAGTTGTTAAAAATTTTGGAGTTAAGTTGGAAAACTACAGAGGAGAGTTAATGTTACGTCATTAAAAGCAGTAGAGTTAGGGTGATTGGGAGGATGAAGAAGGAGTGGCTTAGGCTGTTCCCCATGGGTGTGGAACGGTCGATGGCTATATCGGGAGACAGAATTTTTCTTTTGATTTTGGGGGGTTTGCCACAAGTGTGGGAAGGGGAAATTTGTTTGTGTGTAGTTTGTAGGATGAATGTTCAACCACTCATGTTTTTGCTTCTCTGTATGAGCATGTTTACACTGCAAGGTAATCCCAAACTCTCTATTGATCATGGACCAAAGTGTTAATCTTAATTTAACTTCATGGAATTGCAGAGGTCTACAAAATTTAAAAAAACTTAAACAAGTTATGAATAAAATAAAGGACATGGGTTCAAGAATTGTGTTTTTACAAGAAACTCATCTGATAGAGGAGGATGTTAAAAGAATTAGGAGTAGATGGCAGGGAAGTGTATTCACCTCTTCATTTTCATCCCGAGCCAGGGGAGTTATGACTCTCATACATAAATCAGTTCCTTTTCAAGTGAAAAATGTAATTGGAGACAAATTTGGAAGATATGTAATCATTCAAGGTTCTTTGCTATTAGAAAATATAAATCTTGTGAACTTATATGGTCCCAATATAGATGATCAGAAGTTCTTTGCTAATTTATTTCTCATCTTATCATCACTTACAGGGCAACATATAATAGCAGGGGATTTTAATTGTACATTGAATCCAGGTGTGGATAGATCAACAGGACTGGATTGTACGCACATTGGATGTAGGATGACTATTAATCATTTTATGAAAGAATTGAGATTGTTAGATATATGGAGAGAAATGAAACCACAAGTTAAAGCCTATTCTTGTTATTCCAGTACCTACAAGACATTCTCACGTATTGATTATTTTTTGATTTCCACAGAATTAAGGTCCAAGATTCAAAACTGCTTTTATGATAACATCGTGATCTCTGATCATGCACCCTGTTGTCTAATATATGTAGATAAAAAATTGACAAAGGAATCAGGTAGATGGCAATTTCAGCATAAATGGCTTCAGGATGAGGAATTTGTCAAGTATATAGAAAAACAGATAGACGAGTTCTTTGACATCAATACTACACAAACATCAGCATGTGTAAAGTGGGAGGCTTTCAAAGCTTTTATTAGGGGACATATTATTAGTTATACAGGATCAAAATCTAAGAAGACTCGAGAGGAGAGAGCTAAATTGGAACATAAAATAAAAAGTCTTCAGGAAAAAGTGTATGCAGGAAGTGACCCAAGGTTGGAGAATGAATTACTGATTTTGAGAGCTGAATACGACAAAAAATCAGCGAATAGAGCTGCCTCGAGTCTTCTAAGATTGAAACAATCTTTTTATGAACAAGGTGAAAAATCAGGAAAATTATTAGCATGGCAGATTAAACAATTGGAAATTAAAACACCAATTACCAGTATTATAAGTAACGGACAGGTAGTTATAGATCCTTTAGAAATTAATAGAGCCTTTAGAGATTACTATGAAAAATTATATGATACCAAAAATGAACCTGATTTAACAAAACTAAATGGGTTTTTGAACGAACTATCTATACCGTGTATTCCAAATGAAAACAGGGAGATATTGGAGTCTAAAATTAGTCAAGAAGAAGTTGGGCTAGCCATTGATAATATGAAATCAGGAAAAAGTGCAGGACCAGATGGTCTTCCAGTTGACCTTTATAAAAAATTTAAGAATAAATTAATAAAACCTTTTTTGGAAATGGTTTTAGAAGCATTTCAAAATAATAATTTACCATCATACATAAATAATGCCTTAATTATACTGCTGCCAAAACCAGGTAAGCCCTCTAATAAATGTGAAAATATGAGACCAATAAGCCTATTAAACGCCGACCTTAAGATAATCTGTAAAATTTTAGCAAGACGAATACAAGAAATTTTACCAAATATTATTAATCGAGATCAGAATGGCTTTATAAAGGGTAGACAAGGCTTCCATAATGTAAGAAGACTATTTAATATTATTTATTTTAATAAAGAAGCACCGGATACAGCTCTCCTATCATTGGACGCCGAAAAGGCCTTTGATAGAGTTGAATGGCCCTTTCTTTTTGAAGTCCTACAAAGGTTTGGACTTGGAAATAATTTCATAAAATGGGTTCAAATAATATACAATAATGCTACAGCAGAAATCCTAACAAATAACAATATTTCAAAACCAATAAAAATCAATAGAGGATGTCGACAAGGCTGTCCACTTTCACCTTTACTGTTTACTATGGCAATTGAACCTTTAGCGATAGCGATACGTTTACATTCACAAATATATGGAATTAAAGTTGGACCAACAGAACATAAAATCTCCCTGTACGCCGATGATATAATTTTGTTTATGTCGAATCTAAAAAAATCAATTCCAACCTTGTTGAATTTAATAAAGAATTTTGGGGAAATATCAGGATATAAAATAAATAAAACTAAATCTTCAATATTAATGCTAAATGAGACCCAGAGAAATTACCCAGCCCCTGAGGTAAATCAATTCAATGTTGTAAATCAGTTTAAATATTTAGGAATCCAAATTATGCCTAAGCTAGAATCAGTCGCCAGTGTCAACTATGAAGCCTTAATGTCAGATATCAATGAGTTAACTCAGAGATGGATGTCACTACCAATGTCGATGATCGGGAGAATCAATATACTTAAAAGTAATATTTTACCTAAAATACTTTATTTATTTCAATACATTCCCTTATCACCACCTTTAGATCTATTCTCAAGAATAAAAAAAAAGTTAGTGGAATTTATATGGAACAACAGGAGGGCTAGATTACGTTTGTCTTTATTATATTTACCATTTGATCGTGGAGGTCTGAAATGTCCAAATTTTATGTTGTATTATTGGTCGGCACAACTGAGGTCTATGACATATTATTTTTCATCAAATGATCTCCCTCACTGGACTGAAATGGAATCATACAATTTACCTTTACCTCTTCCCATATTCATATACTCAGATTCGGCAAAAAAATTACAAAAACAAGTTAAAAATCCATTTGTAAAGCATATGATCAAAATATGGTGTGAAGCTAAAAACTATTTAAAAGAACCACAGTTATTGTCACAATTTAGTCCAATATGGGGTAATCAATATTTTAAACCAGGGAGAGCGGACGCTGTATTTAAAGTATGGAATTTAAAAGGGATACAAAAGATTCAGGATTTATATTTGCCATGTGCAGACAACATAATGTCTTTTGAAGAGCTGAGGATCAAATTTAATCTCAATAGAACACATTTTTTTAAATATCTTCAACTTAGAAACTTTATTCGATCAAATCAAAATAAAGCTCTCACTCGACCTATTTATTCATCCTTGGAAAAAATGATGATGAAAGATAGTAAAAGAAAGGGTATTATTTCAGAGTTTTATAACTCATTGACACTATCTTCAAGTGAAAATTCACTGAAAAGATTAAACTACTGGAAAGAAGATCTGCAAATTGAAATTTCAGAGGAACAATGGGAATTGGCTTGTACAGAAGCTCAAACCAAATCAATAAATGCACGCCTTAAATTGATACATTTCAAATGGTTAATGCGGATGTATGTTACACCGGAGGAGTTAAATAGATATAACAAAAATATACCAGATACATGCACAAAATGCATGGAAAGTAAAGGAACCCTATTTCATTGTTTATGGGAATGTAGATTAATAAGAATGTTTTGGGAAGAGGTGAGGGTAACAATTGAAAAAATAATCTCAAAACAAATCATATTGAATCCTAAACTGTTTTTGTTGGGTCTGTACCCAGAAAAGCATAATTTTAATAAAAGTGAAAGAACATTCATAGACCTCAGTTTGCTTAATGCCAAAAAATGTATTGCACTATTATGGAAAAAGACTCATAGACCAGATGTGACTCAGTGGTTAAGACAGATGTTAACAAACCTTCCATTAGAAAGAATAACATATATACTAAAATCAAAGGAAATTGTGTTTGAGAATATATGGAGACCTTTTATTGATTATGTAAAAAATTTAAACATAACTCTTGAAGAAGAAGGTGAATGATGTGTGTGGACCTTGTAAATTCCAAACTGGTGAACATAATATGTATACTTATGTATTGGATTGTCTAGACTAAACAGAGGAGCATTGTTGAAGACTTGATTTTGCTGGTGGTTGTTGGTGTTTTTAGTGCATTTTTTTTTGTAGTACTTTAGTGTTAGTGTTTGATTGTTTGTATCATGTTTGTTAAAAAAAAAAAAAAGGTTCAATAAAGATATTGTGGAAAAAAAAAATTGAAGTCAAAGCAACTGGTCTAAAGTCATTTACCGTTTTAGGACAGCTGGATTTTGGAACGGGAACAACCACGGCATCTTTCCAGATCTTAGGCACATGTTGTGTCTGTAAGGACTTATTGAAAATGTAGTGAAATATAGGACTCAGTTCATGTGCACAGGACTTTACCAGGCGTCCACATATATTATCAGGGCCCTGACTTTTGTTCACTTTTACAGCGCGGAACTCCCTTTCAACATCCTGCATCTCAATATTAAAGTGCTGATTGTCTTTGAGTTTCTGTTTCAAATCTTGGATTTCTGTGCTTAAATCAAAGGAGTCAAAACGACCATAAAAACAATTAAGAGCATTAGCCAGCTCTGTGTCTGAACTAAAACCGTCTAAAAACACACGATTACTGCGCTCTGTGCTCTGAAGGCCTGCAATTTTTTTCATACTGGCCCAGGCCGAACCAAGTTTATTTGCTGCCATCTTGCTTTCCAACTCTGATTTATAATTCTGTTTTGCTCTTAAAATTTCGGCCTTTAGCTCCTTAGTGGCAACCTGTAGCGCAGAAACAGACCCCTGTTTAAAGGCAAGTGCTTTCCTCTGTGAGCAGGATTTAACTGATTTAGTTACCCATGGTTTGTTGTTGGGATATATTTTGACACGTTTACGTGGAACAAACTTATTTTGACAGTAAGCCATGTATGAGCATGTGAGCTCAGCCAGAGAGTCCAAATCATCCCCGCAGGCCATTATGGACATCTTCCAGTCTGTACAGTCAAAGCATTCCTGGAGGCTGTGCTCTGAATCTTCTGTCCACACATCAATGTCTCTCATCTCCACCTTGCCTCTTCTGAGAGCAGTTTTATATGTGGGCAGCAAATGAACACAGTTGTGATCTGATGATCCTAAAGGAGGAAGGGGGAGTGATTTATAGGCCCTCTCTATGGATCCATAGCACAGGTCCAATGTCTTTTTTCGCCTGGTTGGGCAGGAGACATACTGATGAAAGTTTTTAAGTGTCTTCTTTAAAGAAACATGGTTAAAATCCCCAAGAATGAAGTTTGGCGCCTCTGGAGAAATTGACTGCAGCCGCTGGATCACATCAGAGATGGTGCTGGAGGCGGAGTCAGCGTCTGCCCTCAGATGAATGTACACAGTTGTGATGAAAAGTTGGGGAAACTCTCGAGGCAAATAAAAGGGGCGAAGCGACACAGACAGCAGCTCCACATGGGGTGTACAGATGCGCTCTCTGACCGTGACAGATGTGCAGTACTGCTTATTAATGTATAAACATACTCCGCCCCCCTGACGTTTCCCCGTTACCTCTTCCTGCCGATCCGAGCGCAGCGGAGCTCCAAAGCCGTCAATCCACAGGTCTGCGTCTCGATCATGCGCAGTAAGCCAAGATTCAGTGAAAGCCATGACGCAGCAGTTCTTAAAATCCTTCTGGTAACGTACGTTGCCTTGAATTTCCTCCACCTTGTTTCTCACAGACTGTGTATTCCCAAAAATGATCGAAGGAAGAGGAATGTTACCAAACTGACGTCTCCTAAGGCGCAATTTCACACCTCCACGTCTTCCACGCTTCCTCCTGCCGCTTCTTTTTTCACCGCTGTGTCCGTCTCTCAAAATAAAGTCCGGCAGCTGAAATCTGAGCGCAATCAGAGACTCTGCACCAGCTGTGTTAAAGCGCAGCAACACGTCCCTGGAATATTGTATTCTGCCCGCTATTCTGCTCGCCATGGAGCCGAACGCGTTTACCTCAGAGACAAAGAGCCACAGCACAGAAAGCAGCAGTGCGAGATATGACAGGAAATCCATGTTGCAGATACCAGGGAGCTGTTCGCCATATATTCCACCAACGCTCCAGGGCAGAAACGACACAGAGGATTTTCTAAAAACGTAAAAAAGTACAAAAAACACACACACGCACACACGCACTATATCACCAAGCTGCTGGTCGCTGCGTGCGCATGCGCCCAATGTGAGCAATGTTTTATGAGCTAGGCTACTCTTGGCACCAAGTGACCTGACATTATCTGAGGCTGTCGAGCTAGCTCTTCAAGTAGAGACCGCAGACAAGCTACCATCGGAGCTACAGTGGCGCCAATCACAATGGCAGCTGGGGCCTACCGCCACAGCATTAGTAATGGACCCAGACAGCGAGGATAGCGTGACCGACAACAACGCGGAAACCAACACTATCAGCTGAAGGTCTGCCCCAAGAAAACCCTTGTGTATGGGTTGTGGGTCTGCGAAGCACCAATACAAGGCTAGGGAATGCTCGGCTAGAGGGAAGCGCTGTAGCAAGTGTGGATGCTTGAACCATTACGCCAGGGTGTGTCGTATGTCCAAGCTGGAGAGCCCACGGAGAAAAACAACGTCACCTGCCCTGGCAACTGTCCATGCAGTGTCCCCGAGTACCAACAGGTTCATGTTCTGCAAGGTGATGCTGGATAGTGAGGAGGTGCCACTGCTGGTCGACACGGGGGCGGAGGGATCATTATTGAATTGGGTCACGGTGAGGAAATTTTTTCCCCACTACAGAATAAGAGGTAACCCAGTGCCACTCTACAGTTATGGAGGTGGAAGGCTGCACATGGTTGGAACACTGGAGTTAACGGCTCGGTACAAGTCGGCGGTGATGGCTGACTTCATGTTCCACATGATGGCCTGAGGCGACAACATCTTGGGCTGTGACCTATTTTATGGACTGGAGTTCGCCATTAAAGACGACGCTGGGGAAGAGTGGACTGGTTGTGGCCAGTGGAACCATCCGGTTCTGGTGGTGGAGGATGACACTGTGTGGGATGAAGATTTACCGGGCACCATGGCGGTCAAGCAGGACCAACTTCACTCAGGTTCGACACAGGCGGGTTTCAGTGCCGGCGGTTGGTGTACCACGGAAGAGGGTACCGAGTGTGGCGGCGAGGCGCCCTCAGTTTCCTCTGGAGCTCGGCCACAGTGGCCTGGAAGATCTGGAGCTACAACAGCGACCGCTGCAGCAGCTTTACAAGGCATCGGGGCCAGACCAACAGGCATGGAGGGACTGCGTGCCGGTCAGCAACACTGTAGACCGAGCAGAGCTCCTCTGAGAGTTACGGACCCGGTCCGGGCTCGAGGGGAGGGACATCCACGGCGGATGTGGGCCAAAAGACAGCCAGAGGAACACCAAGAGCAGCTGCGCATTGTGGCTGAGTGGGGCACAGCCTACTTCCAGCTGTCGGACGGCTCGTGGAGGGACGCCAATGAGCTGCAGCGTGCCCAGGAGGAGGCTTCAGATGGCAAATCCGGACGAGAGAGGTGGTTGATGGCGAAGAGAAGTGACGCTCTCGTCTATGAGGTCAGCTGTGATCCTGATGGCATGCCGCTTCCAGGGGCGGGTCTACTGAGGGGCTGCCCTGAACCCCCCCACAAGCCAGTTCTACCCCTTTCTGCCAGAAGGACAGTAGTGTGAGTTTGAAAAAGAAACAGAGTTCTAATGTTCATATGTTTGTATGTGTTTCAAAAAAAGAAATTTAAACTGTTATTGTCCTGGGTGTGTTTTATTTAGTTTAGGAACATGGCAATGCTTTTAAGTTATTTATGGACTTCATTTGTTTTACAGGTGACAGAATAATCCACCTTGCCATGTGGGGCAGGACAGTAATCCATCCGTCCTCCCTATTTTAGGTTTGTTTTGTGAATGTGTTAGGCCATTTAGTAATTTCAGTTTTCTTAGTGCGTGATTTGGGTCCTAAATTTGGGAGGGTCTTAATTGTGTGTGTTTTTGGACTTTTCTACGGGAGGGGGGATGTAATGTTGTATTTGTGCCATTATTGTGAAGTGTGGTGTAGTGGTGGCCACTTCCTCTTTCCGCCACTGCACCGCCCTATAAATGCCAGCAGGCATCTCTGTTCGGCGTCTTTGCTGATGCCCCTGCCTGGTGGCTGTATTGTGTGTGACCAACCCTTTTAATAAAGTGAAGTTCAACTGTGCACCTGGCTTCATCATTACAGAGGTCATTCCGACATAACACACTGTGTACCACCATTTCACCCTTCCTTTAGTTTCCCATTGGAAAAAAAAATGCATCTTAGAACTTCAGATATCCCACAAGAACCAGGTTTGACATCAAAAGGAAAAAAAAAACCAAAAAAAACAGTTGGCACTAGCCTATAGCCGACTGGGATTTATAGAAGAAAATAGAGTAGAATAGAATAGAATAGGCTTTATTGTCATTGTACAGTTGTACAGCACAATGAAATTGTGGGTGCTCCACCAGGCTACTGTGCAATAAAATAGGTGAGAAGAATTTGAAATAAAACAGTTACAGGACACACAGCTAACCATATGACTGAAGTAAAAATCAAAGTAAAAATAATAACTAGCCCATTGGTATATGCACAGGTATGGTAGTGGCGTCGCAGGTGGAACTATGTACATAAGAGTACGGAGTGCAGAACACATAATAGAGTAAAATGGCCCAAGGATTAGGGAAAACATGTACAGTAGTGATTTCATGGATGGGTCAATATACATGAACGTGAGAAGTGCAACAACAGGTGAGTTATAGTGATAATTAAAAGGTCCTCAGTTCTGTGCGTGTGAGCGTTCGGAGGGAGGGGGGTGGGGCCTCTGACTGTTTGCAGTTCGGATGGCCCAGGGAAGAAACTGTTTGTCAGTCTGGAGGTGTAGGACCTGATCGATCTGGACCGTCGTCCAGAGGGAAGCAGGTCAAACAGGTGGTGGGAGGGATGTGAGAGGTCTCCTGTGATGGCCTTGGTTCTTCTGAGACAAGAGGCTCCTGAGATGTCTTCCAGGGAGGGCAGAGGGCTGCCGATGATTTTTTGGGCACTATTGATGACCCTCTCCACAGCCTTCCTGTTCTCGGCCGTGGAGCCAATGTACCACACACTCAGACAGTAGGTGAGCAAGCTCTCCACTGAGCAGTGATAGAAGGCCAGCAGCAACTTCTGGTCCAGGTTGTACTTCCTCAGGACATGGAGGACGTGCAGCCGCTGCGGGGCTTTCTTCACCAGGGCCTTGGTGTTGACAGTCCAGGAGAGGTTAGAGATGTGGGTGCCCAGGAACCTGAAGGTGGGGATGTTTTCCACACTATTACAAGTGTTCAAATTCTTTGAGGCATGCTATTCGCCTGCCATCTTTCTCAACTGTAACTTTCACATGGTGATAAAAAGTGATCTAAAATACCCTAATACAATAAAAACAAGGTGTGGAAGTGAAATTGTGTGGTTGTTTATCTTTGTGTGTTGGCCCTATTACAGATTGGGGGTTTGTCTGGGATGCACCGGGCTTCTCCTCATTGTAGCAGCTGGGGCAAGCTTTAGATCCCAGAGACCCTGAGCTGGATAAGCAGTTACAAAAACCGATGGATAAAAATCAGACAACAGTGGAAAACAAAATAAGCCTATTTACTCTGTGCTACGATTGTAAACTGCCCTGTGAAGATGGCTGCTGGCTTTAATCAAGGCTTTATCAGCAGCTTATTAGCCTTCAGCACATGATTACCATGTAGCTGGGGACTGCAGCCACTTTTAAGATTGTCCATGAATAATGAGCTTGAGGCAAGTTGTTTTTTCTGAATCTAGGTCTTTATTCTGTGGCTATTAAGTATGTATATGTGGCAACAAGGGGCAGACAAATAAAACCTTACAACCCTGTGGTTATAAACTTGTCTCAGCTGATCAAGAGTTCTCTCGGAATTCAGCAATACTTCTGCTGCTTACTTGCAGGAAGTACTCAACACAGCGGTAGTCATCTATGGCAGAAGCTTGAATGGAAGGACAGTTGGAGGCGTGTGTAGGATGGGGGACGAGGGTTGATATCGGGGTACAAGTGTCCAGCTGGTTCATAATGAGGTCGGCCTCACCCCCACCCCACTATAAACCACTCGCTGTTTCACTGTGCCCTTGTGCGTATCAAAAGGATCACAATAGCTCGTTAATAAGGGGGATGGGCCTTCACACTGCACACATGGGTCCACAAAGAAGACGGGGGGGGGCAATAAAAGAGGAAATTGAGATGTGAACTACTGTGTCATTACCAAATGCTAATAGACCACTATACTGGCACAAGACATTGTAAAGAATCATGAACTTGGAGCTAAGGTGGCAGTAGAGGCCCACAGTAATCTGTAGAATTGTTATATGGACTGGTTAGCCAGGGCAGGGGGTTTGTGTTTGTTGGAGGTACACCTAACGGTTAAAGTGGATTTTGTCAGTGTTTCTGAAGGCTTCCATCCTTAAGCTGAGCTGGATTTTTGTCACTCGAAGAATTCACAGATTAGTATCAGTACCAGAATTCACTGATAAAGTAAATGTTTTATAAGATTAATATAAAAATATACTGTAGCAATTTACATTTATAATTGTTGATGCATTGACAATAATGATCAGTTTAGAGATAAACTGATAAGAAAATGGATGGATTGCAAGACATATAGGCAGGTCTCCAAATAGTCCTCGAGACACTGGTTTCTCATGTCTGTCTGTGTGCAGAGTTCAACCCCAGAGAGCTTCAGTGTCTGCCTTTGTTTGCTCAGTCGTCTTTCTCTCATCTTCTACAACAGGAGCACTTCACTTCAAGTGAAAGCTATATGTGTGCCCACTACACTTAAATCCATGTAGACACATCTACTTGCATGGAGAAACACTCCGGGAGATTTTGCTCAGTGTAAATGTAGATCCTGAAACAGAGCACTTTAAACATGAGCTGCGTTCTTCAGGCTTGACCAGGCACAGCTCTTTACTCTCTTATGGATGCTGAACGTACTGAGAGCAATGGGAATAAATGTAAAGCTGTTCTAGTTTAAAAATCTTTAGGTTAAACATGCACCCACTTGGCTATTAATTGTAGGTTTATCAGAGTACAAGGCTGCAGGTATGGTGGGACTGTTATTATGCCATTGTCGTATTTTTGAGTTTGGTTTCCATATCAGTGCAATTCAATCAAACATTCCCATAGTCACAATGTAGCACTCCAGAAAAGTTTCACCATTTTATTGTCCTCTGCTGACTGTATGCTTATAGTGTATATCTGTACCAGTAGACAGATAACCTCTACTAGGGAAATAACCATTTTTACTGGGTTTTGATTTGCAGAGCTGCAAAACACATTTAAGCCTGAAAAAAATGCTGTTTTTTCCTCGCATATTTATAACTTTTCACATAAATCAGAGACTGATTTTCTTCTTCTATATTTAAAAAAAAAATTCTTGTAAGTTTGTGGATTTTTCTTTATAAATTTGACTTTTTTTCCTGTAAACATGCAGCATGTACCCTGTGTGACAGCTGAGATATATTCCACCATCCTGAAACAGGGTTTCCTCTGGTAACATTTCTGTGTGGCGGCCCGCCTCCCTAAGGAAGTATGCCGCCACGCCTATGATATATTAATTTAAGAAAAATTAAATATGAAAGAAACGCTCTGCAAGCACGCACACGAACAACACACGTGACCGTCATTCGCGCAGAAGCACCCTGCCCACCCGGCACCCGTGTGATCGTTTCTGCAGGCAGAGAGTGTCTCTCTAGCATTGCTGTCCGAGAGAAGCATGAGCTTATTAAAGTACTTTAAACGTGAAAAAAGTACAAGAGATAAGCAGTGGAGGCATTTATGGTGGTTTTAACCCGCTGGTAACTGGAACAACAATGAGGAGTTGCTTAGCTAACAGGTCTGGTTAGGCTTCATTGCAGGGAAAGGAAAGAGTGACTGATGAATTGCTGAGGATTTACTTCACCAGCTACTGCAATATTAACTAATAATTTATGTTCATTTTTATGTACCTGGCAAGTTTTTTTTTAATTTTGGCAAATTTATTTCTTTAAATATAATTTTAATAATTATATTTCTTTGAATTCACAGTTATTGTTCTGTTCTAGCTCTACAAAACTATGGTCAAAAGTTTAAATTGTATGAGGAAAAAAGTGAAAATTTTGCCACATTCTGTTTCAAATTTACTTAAAAAAAAAAACAGTAATTTCATAATAATCTGCCTTTGTCCATCAGACAGGCCTCTTGACTGTCCAGTTTTAAAACTCCTCTTAAAACCCATTTTTATTCTCTGTCTTTTGACCCAGTTTGAGACATTGATTTTATTTGCTCAAGCAGGTTCATTTTGTCTTCTTATAATTATTTACCTTTTGTTCTTATTAAAGACAAAAACAGAAAGGAGATGTTTTTACCTTCTTTACATGTTTCGACTGTGCACTGCAGCCTTCGTCAGAAGAGTGACTCTAAGAAGACAAAATGAACCTACTTGAGCTATTGATTTTATTTGTTCTTATTGTCTCTATTGTATGACGATTGTTTTGTTTGTGCTGTTTTGTACTTTAGCTGTATTTTATTGTTTTTATATTTTATTTATCATTGATGTACAGCACTTTGTGTCAACTGTCGTTTTTAAAAAACTTTATAAACAAAGTTGGATTGGATTAAAAAAGGTAAACATTAACCATAAAATAATCCACAAATTTATAATAGTCTCAAATGTACAAGAAAAGTCATAATTTTCCTAGGGAAAATTACAAATTTGAAGAAAATGGTTGCAAATTTAGATAAATTTACAGAGGAAAGTAGAAAACTATAAGAAAATTGTTATAAATTTTGAAGAAAAACCTCAACCCTTCAAGACTGAAGTCATTACTCAAGTTTTTAAGTGGGTGGTCTTTGCACCCTTGACTCTAGAAATTTTTGGCTGTCTACTTTTAATTATTAATTTCATAGCACTGCTTTTACATGAGTAGAATTTCTGGCTACTATACCCACCTCTGATCATATAATTTAAGTATGCATGAGTAAATTACTATTATGAATGGTTTTTTCCCTTCCCTTTCCTACTCTTCGTCAATGGAAAAAAACACTAGAATAAAAATACAAAAAATACACATTTTGGTTATTTATGTAAACCATGAAAAAAAATCCTGCAGGACAAAACATGACACTTGAGACTTCCGGTTATGGCGGCCACGTAGGAGGACGTGGTTCACTCTGCTCTGCTCCTAAAAATAAAAAGTTGGCAAATAACTCTCTCAATTGGAACAAAACCTATCCCAGCATTTGGGCGTGGATATGCCGGTAAAGCCTAAGGCTGGGAAATTAGGTGGAGGAAAAACTGAATCGTCGAAACAGTCCAAGCTAACAGACTTCCACGCTCGTGACGAAGCAGAAAAATCTCCAGAGATTATGGCGAAGCAAGCTAGCGGTGGAGCGGTGACTGCTGGCGAGGGCACAGGTGCGGTGCTCGCTGCCATCAGCTCAGTGAGAGCAGACTTTTCCTCTAAATTTGATGGGATTATAGCAGCGATAGAAGGAATGAGAAAGGAAATAAGCAACTGTATGGAACGAGTATCGCAGGTGGAGCTCCGAATTTCCAGCGCTGAGGATGACGTCACCAGCCTACAATTAAAGGTGCGCACATTGGAATTAAAAAATAAACGTCTGGAAGATAGTGCCCTGGACTTAGAATCCCGGTCGAGACGGAGCAATCTGAGGCTGGTGGGCCTCCCAGAGGGAGCGGAGGGACGGGACCCATGTTCCTTTTTGGAGGGGTGGATTCCGGAAGCGCTGGGCAACGCGGAGCTGCAGTCATCAGTCGTCTTAGAGAGCGCCCACCGAATCGGCCCACTGAGAGATAATAAGGCACCACCGAGGACGCTGATTATGAAGTTCCTCAGCTACAGAGACAAGATGACGATCTCCAACGCGGCGCGAGCTAAAGGAGAAATTAAATACCAGGATCAACAGGTGCGGTTTTACCCAGATTTGGCCACAGGAATCCGACAATTAAGGAAACAGTTTGACCCCGCCCGTAGAGAGCTGCGCAACCTCGGGATTCGTCATGGAGTGATTCATCCGGCAAGACTGCTGGTCACATATAAAGGGAGAACCCACACTTTCAAGACCCCTCAGGAGGCGCAGGTGCTTATCAAGCAGATCCAAGAAGAGACTGGTGTGAGCTAAGCATGAAGCATGAACAAGATATAAAGGTAGAAAATTTAAGCATTTGCACAGGCATCTGACTGATCTGAAGCATATAGCAAGTTTACAAAATATAGATTGTATTATATAAAAAAAAAACCTATGATGTACAAAGTTGCTATAAAATTTTGGAGTTAAGTTGGAAAACTACAGAAGAGAGTTAATGTTATGTCATTAAAAGCAGTAGAGTTAGGGTGATTGGGAGGATGAAGAAGGAGTGGCTTTGGCTGGTCCTCGCGGGTGTGGAGCAGTCAATGGCTATAGTGGGAGACGGAATTTTTTTTTTTGATTTTGGGAGGATTACCACAAATGTGGGAAGGGGGAATTTGTTTGTGTGTAGTTTGTAGGATGAATGTTCAACCACTCATGTTTTTGCTTCTCTGTATGAGCATGTTTATATTGCGAGGTAATCTCAAACTCCTTATTGATCAAATACCAAAGCGTTAATCTTAATTTAACTTCATGGAATTGCAGAGGTCTACAAAATTTTAAAAAACTTAAACAAGTTATGAATAAAATAAAAGACATAGGTTCAAAAATTGTGTTTTTACAAGAAACTCATCTAATAGAGGAGGATGTAAAAAGAATTAGGAGAAGATGGCAGGGAAGTGTGTTCACCTCATCATTTTCATCCCGAGCCAGGGGAGTTATGACTCTCATACATAAAACAGTCCCATTTCAAGTGAAAAATGTAATTGGAGACAAATTAGGAAGATATCTAATCATCCATGGATCTTTGTTATTAGAAAATATAAATTTGGTGAACTTATACGGTCCCAATATAGATGATCAAAACTTCTTTGCTAATTTATTTCTTATTTTATCATCACTTACAGGGCAACATATAATAGCAGGGGATTTTAATTGTACATTGAATCCCGGTATAGATAGATCAACAGGACTGGACTGTACGCACAATGGATGCAGGATGATCATTAATAATTTTATGAAAGAATTGAGATTGCTAGATATATGGAGAGAAATGAAACCACAAGTTAAAGCCTACTCTTGTTATTCTAATACCTACAAGACATTCTCACGTATTGACTATTTTTTGATCTCCACAGAATTAAGGTCCAAGATTCAAAACTGTTTCTATGATAACATTGTGATCTCTGATCATGCACCCTGCTGTCTAATATATGTAGATAAGAAATTGACAAAGGAACCAGGTAGATGGCAATTTCAGCATAAATGGCTTCAGGATGAGGAATTTGTTAAGTACATAGAAAAACAGAGAGATGAGTTCTTTGATATCAATACTACACAAACATCAGCATGTATAAAGTGGGAGGCTTTCAAAGCTTTTATTAGGAGGCATATTATTAGTTATACAGGTTCAAAATCTAAGAAGACTCGAGAGGAGAGAGCCCAATTGGAACATAAAATAAAAATTCTCCAAGAAAAAGTGTATGCAGGAAGTGACCCAAAGTTAGAGAACGAATTACTGATTCTGAGAGCTGAATATGACAAAAAATCAGCGAATAGAGCTGCCTCGAGTCTTCTAAGATTGAAACAATCTTTTTATGAACAAGGTGAAAAATCAGGGATAGAAAAAAAAAGATGACACCAGTAAAAAAAAAAACACAACACAGATGTCCAAACACAGGACATCTGTGTGGGACCCCAACTGGCCCAATATTCCAACATTCAAGCCTTGGTTGTACAATACTTCAAATGCTAAGTTCCATTATCCAATATTACCGTGCAAAATTTTAAAAAATAAAAATAAATAATGGAAAATTAACATATTCCGGTTACAATCATGTCATGAGTCCCCCCCCCCCCAAAAAAAAAATATGTTGCCACCACGCCAAGGTCTTTAAGCCAGAGGTAACACTGTGAAAGCATCAAGGAACACAGGCTGTAGTGACCCCAACGTGGATAAGAAGTTTGAAAAATGGAGAGAAGTCTACAGTAACCCAATCAGTGAGAGCAAGTGTGCCACAACTTCATTAAACATTTGAGAGCCAATGAGTGAGTGACATGTGACATCAGACCTGCGACTGTATGTCTTGGACACTCGGGTAAAGAGAGGTGCACAGCTGTCAACTGATCACCACCTGGTGGTGAGTTGGATCCGATGGCAGGAGAGGATGCAGTTCAGACCTGGTAGACCCAAGCGTATAGTGAAGGTGTGCTGGGAACGTCTGGCTGAGGCCCCTGTCCGGGAGGTCTTCAACTCCCACTTTCGGAAGAACTTCAACCACATTCCGAGGGAGTCTGGAGACATGGGAGTCTGAATGAGCCATGTTCCCCACCTTTATTGTTGAAGCGGCGGCCCAGAGCTGTGGCCACAAGGTGGTCAGTGCATTTCGTGGTGGCAACCCCCAAACCAAGTGGTGGACACCGGTGGTGAGGGGGGCCATTAAGCTGAAGAAGGAGTCCTATCAGGCTTGGTTGGCTTGTGGGACTCCCGAAGTAGCTGAGGTGTACCGGCAGGCCAAGCAGAGTGCAGCTCGGGTGGTTGCTGAAGCAAAAACCCAGGCATTGGAAGAGTTCAGTGAGGCCATGGAACAAGACTTTCGGTCGGCCTTGAAGAGATTCTGGCAAACTGTCCGGCAGTTCAGGAGGGGAAAGCAGCTCCCTGTCCACACTGTGTATGGTGTGGATGGGGCGCTGTTGACTTCGACTGGGGATATCGTTGGGCGGTGGAAGGAATACTTCGAGGATCTCCTCAATTCCACTGATACGCCTTCCACAGAGGAAGCAGCGTTTGTGGACGAGGGGGATGACTCGCCTATCACAGGGGCTGAGGTCGCCAAGGTGGTTAAAAATCTCCTTGGTGGCCGGGCCCCGGGGGTGGACGAGATTCGCCCTGAGTACCTCAAGGCCCTGGATGTTGTAGGGCTGTCATGGTTGACATGCCTCTGCAACATTGCGTGGAGGTCGGGGGCAGTGCCTTTGGCATAGCAAACCGGGGTGGTGGTCCTCTCTTCAAAAAAGGGGCCCGGAGGGTGTGCTCCAACTTTAGAGGGATCACACTCCTCAGCCTCCCTGGGAAGGTCTATGCCAAGGTACTGGAGAGGAGAGTCCGGCCATTGATCAAACCTCAGATTCAGGAGGAGCAATGTGGTTTTGGTCCTGGCCGTGGCACATCGGACCAGCTCTTTACCCTCTCGAGAATTCTCGAGGGTTCGTGGGAGTTTGCCCAACCAGTTTACATGTGTTTTGTGGACTTGGAGAAGGCATTCCACCATGTCCCTCATGGTTTTTTGTGGGGGGTGCTTCGGGAGTATGGGGTATCGGGCTTGTTGTTACGAGCTATCCGGTCTCTGTACGACCATTGTGCGAGTTTGGTTCGTATTGCCAACACTTGGTCAGACTTATTCCCAATGAGAGTTGGACTCTGCCAGGGCTGCCCTTTGTCACCGATCCTGTTCATAATTTTTATGGACAGGATTTCTAGGTGCAGCCAGGGAATGGAGGGTGTCATGCTTGGTGACAACAGGATCTCATCTCTGTTGTTTGCAGATGATGTTGTCCTGTTGGCTTCATCCAGCAATGACCTACAGTTCTTGCTGGGACGGTTTGTTGCTGAGTGTGAAGCGGCTGGGATGAGAATCAGCACCTCCAAGTCCGAGTCCATGGTCCTCAGCCGGAAGAAGGTGGATTGTCCTCTCTGGGTTGGGATAGGCTCCTGCCCCCAGTTGAGGAGTTTAAGTATCTTGGGGTCTTATTCACGAGTGAGGGGAGAATGGAGCGAGAGATTAACAGACGGATCGGAGCAGCATCTGCAGTGATGCGGATGTTGTAACGGTCTGTTGTGGTGAAGAGGGAGCTGAGCTCTAAGGCAAAGCTGTCGATTTGCCAGTTAATCTACGTTCCTACTCTCACCTATGGTCACAAGCTTTGGGTAATGACCGAAAGAACGAGATCGCGGACACAAGCGGCTGAAATGAGCTTTCTCCGTAGGATTGCTGGACTCACCCTCAGAGATAGGGTGAGGAGCTCAGTCATCCGGGAGAGGCTCAGAGTAGAACCGCTGCTCCTCCACATTGAAAGGAGTCAGTTGAGGTGGTATGGGCATCTGATTAGGATGCCTCCTGGACGCTTCCAACTTGAGGTGTTTCAAACACGTCCAACTGGGAGGAGACCCCGGGGCAGACCCAGGACTCACTGGAGAGACTATGTCTCCCAGCTGGTCTGGGAAGGCCTTGGTATCCTCTCCGAAGAGCTGGAGCAGGTGGCTGAGGAGAGGGAAGTCTGGGCTTCTCTGCTTGAACTGCCGCCTCCGCGACCCAGACCTCCGGAAAAGCGGTAGAAGATGGATGGATGAGTGAGTGGGATCAAGTTGACAAATAAGAAAAATCAAATATTTCACAATGAATATGAATGTCAGTAATCCAGATGATTAGCAGCATTCACTACAGTATGTCATTTTAGTTTAGTTTAGTTCTTCAAGTCCTTGCTCAGACAATGTGCATGTGCCCAGGATTCTCCTAAATCACTTTTTGTCCCCTTTATTAAACGTTAACGAAGCCCTGGTGCATCATCTGTTCTGTTCTGTGCATCAGAACAGAACTACTCTGGGTCTAATGCCTCATCACATGAACTCTTCTAGTCCATCAGACTGCAGAGGACCTCACTGACCACACATTTCTGTGAAAGGACTGCAGGCAGGCACAAAACATGTAACCAAACTTATTTGAACATGACAGAAATGAGAATTGTTACTTCAGAAACAAGTTTGACTGATAATTACTTAAGTAAAAAAAAGACATTACATGAAACAAATTTCTTTGAAAAGGCACAAGAACTTGACCTACTGGTTTGTAGACTTTTTTGCAAGATATGGCCAAACTGGTAATGAAAACTGAATTGTGAATATATTATCTGATCCTAATAGATTTTATTAAGAAAATGCATCTCTTGCAAAAATAAATCAATAATTAAGTAAACAAAGACAGCTTCTGAAATTAACTGACCAGCGACTCATCTTATTGTCACATACCACAGCTGTACGGGATCATTACAGATGCCACAAACTGGTTTGGAAGGTCCAGTTCAGTGACTTGTGTTCAGGCCCGCTCTGACTGGTGACAGATGGCAGGCTCCCTGCAAAGTGAAATGGGCCTCTGCTCCTCTGTCAGAGGGGTGTCCTGCAGAGGTCAGCACTCATATTGTTTTTGTTTGCTATGGTCTCGAGACTTCCATAAGGAGTAACTGACAAAAGCACTTTCTTCACCTTACCCAAACAATATTTGTATTGGTTCAATTCCTGAGACTACTAATGTTCCGTTCTGCAGATCAGTAGGGAGCAATCACACTGATCAAGAGTTCCAGACTTGAGCGGTCAAACCTCAGTCATTATGGAAAAAGCACGACAGTGTGAGTGCACCCTTAGTGACAACTAACAAATTAGTAAATAGCTAGCAGCCAAAACTGTTCATTTAAATTTACCTTTATAAATTGCATATAATTATAAGATGCTCTGATGCAGTCCCCATAAGCATGCTAATTTCTTCATGAGACTGAAATATAATATATAAGTATATAAGGAGAAATACAAATAAATCTATATATAAATAAATATAAAAATATTCATTTCTGCTACAATATGTGAATTTTTAAGGCTAGTGGGATTCAGAAGAACTTAAAAGAATACCTTTCACATAAGAAAGTAATTTGTTTGTCTCCCATTGCACTGAGACGGTTGATCCTCATGTCAGTCAACACTTTCCTTTGTTCCCACTGGCAGTGTCCAGACTTTCCTCAACGTTGGCTGTAGTTTGTCTCAGTGCCTGTCCTTTCTGCACAACTACTATTTTTTTTTCAATGTCCCATTTCCAAACTGCCATCGAGAACCTTATTTGTCATGCTAGCAATTCTATTTGTCCAATTCAGTTGTCCAGTGCTCTAGAATGCCACACACAGTGTCATCCTAACTCTGATTCTGAGCTGACAGAGAGCGTATCATGTACAGCACTGGCATATGAAGAATATATATATATAACCACATAAAATAAAGCTGGAATAAAACATCTGAGGAGGAGACTTTTGTTGATTTGCCTTCAGGTAACACACTTTGGCATTTTATTGTGTTTCTGTGAGAATATTAGTGGAATTTAAACAGAAAAGCTGAACCTGTTTACTGTCAGCACCCTTTTCCTGCACCAAAGTTACACAGCACAGATCAAATCATCGCCCAACCTCGGGTACGGCCAAAATCACTTTAAACAAATATATTTCACTCAAGGCGATGGCCCCCAACATACTTCTGGGAGCTCTATTTTTCTGATGGCCTATCTGTTCCTTGTGTTTGGCAGAGAGGTGAAAAACACACTGAATCTACCCGAGTTACAGCCCGCCATGCTGCTGTCAAACCCCCTAAATATAACTGCTAATGCCATTTGTCACGGTGAGGAAGAGAAGCACCCGTGGTACCAGTGAGACAATGTTTTCCAGGACTCTGATTTAAACCTTCTTAGCCGCTTTCTTTAGTCTGTACCGTAGTAAAATGGCACAACTTCAAACAGCTTCATTACCACATGCTTTGGATGTGTTTTCACACTAAATTGCACTCCTTATTTTTATTTTTCTAGTCGAGTTAATTCACTTAATCATTCTTCAATGCATTAAATATTCATTTTCCAGCAAAATGAACTGGGTCAAAGATGCTGGGTTAGATATTCTTTAGTATTTCAAGTCTTCAATGTAGCAGTATTTTCCCTTTGCCAGCATCATAGAAATAGTGGTTTTGTACCAACATAAAACGTGCATAAAGCAGCTCTATAAAGTGTGCCCCTCTCTGAATAAATATTAAATACCCATCAAATTTGAAAACATCTGAAAGACCAAGAGTAAAAATAATGTAACAGGTAGATCAGAGAAAGATATTTGATGGTTTTGAACTGCAAGTCAAATACATAGATGAGCTTTAGCAGCTTCGATTGCTCGTACTACGTTTTTGTGATCCCAATCCAGATCAAATGTGAAATACAAGCCATGTCACAAAATTCCCAAACATGCTGCAACTGGGTTCTGCAAAACACTTTAAAATATCTCTTGATGTGTCTAAAGACATAAACACTTTGATACTGGTACAGTGAACGCCTGGGGTTTTCTGATTATAACTTTGCAGCTTTGATGCTTCTGCAAATTAAGACTTGCAAAACATGTCTGCTTGCATCCGGAAAAACAACATCCTTATAGAGGGGAAATTCCATTTTTCAAGGGTTTTAGTATCAAAGGCCATGGCTTTGGTTATCATAGCCCATCACTGCAAGGTTTAATGGAAAAGTGACAATCTCTTCCATCAGATTTGTGTTGGTTATAGTCTGTTGGCTGACAATATACTGACCAACGTATTACAGCTGTTAAATCAAAAGCTAACTTCTTCCTCAAAAAAAAGAAGATTTTTATGAGTTATTCTGGATTTTTACATCATCGTGTATGAAAATGTTGTGTCCTCTTCCTTCAGTAAATTTCTGCACAACAAGAAAGTGGCGGCGGCGGCGGCACTCCGTGACGCTATAAGCTTTATATGGATGTGTGTCACTGCAGCAGATTTTGAGTCCCTCCGCTGCTCGTCTCCTCATGCCTGTTCTCCTTCCTATTGGTGGAGTCAGACACAAGATATTGTTAACTAGGTCAATGAGATTCCTTCACACTCCTCCAACGGGAAACCTCAGCTGAAAGGAGGATGGGGGGGGGGGGTTGAAAGAGAGAGGTGAGAAGCTGAAATGGGAACAGGAGGATGAAGAGATGCCTCATCAAAGCCAATGCTGCTTCTGCTGAGGAGGACAGCAGCATGATGCGGATCCGCTGACATCAAACGAGCAATGTTTGCCGCAACTCTCGCTCAAGCACCGCCGACGTGACTTATTAAGAATGCAGGAATTTCACTCTCAAACCTCAGATAGCCACTTCAACAACAGGTTTGGAGAGGTTCAGGCAGTTCTTCAACACATCGTCAGTTTTCATTTTTATGTGCGCTCAAATGAAAATCACGAATGTGTAATTACGTCTGCCATAGAGGTAATGTGATAACTGCTACTTGTTTGTCTGCCTGTTAGAAGGATTGTGCAAAAAATACTGGACAGATTGGGATGAAATTTTCACCAGAGGTGGCCCTTGGGCTACGAATAAACCTGTTCAGTTTTGAAGGTGATCCGTGAGTGCATACCTCCACCAAGACCCTACCTTGCAATGTATAGCTCGAAGAAAGGACAAGGTGCGGCGGGACAGTTGGACAGATGGGGGTATGGACAGACAGACAGAAAAAGGAAAGGAAGGAGGGAGGAAGGGATAGAGCCTTGGCAGAGGTATGCACTCTCTCAGTGCCCTCAAGTTTTTAACTACAATGTGCAACTTTTTTGTACATTTTTAAATAGATTTTTCTAAACAATATGCACATAAGAGACCCAATCTGCACCAAACTTGACATGTTTGATAACAGTCCCATCCTGAACGCCTTTATGTGTCAATATTCTGTCATTGGTGCAGCACCACTCACTCAGAACACTTTTTTGTCTTGTACTTATTCCTCTGAGCTTATTTACCACACCCACTTCAAACTTGGTCAGAACATGCTTAACATGACGCCTCTTTTTTCAGACTGTCATGCTAATCCCAATCACTTCCTGTAAAATTTCAATCCCTCACCATGAAACAGGAAGTTGCGCTTACTCTATAGCACATCATCCAAGCCGACCCAAACTTCTCACGCTTGATAACAACAGTCCTGGTGTGAATATATTTGCAAGACTATTGACTCATAGTTACAGCACCAGCCACCGGCTACAGGAAGTTTGGTTGGTGTCACAAATGCCAAAAAATTTGTACACATGATCGAAATCAGCATGACTGCGTGATTTCAAAGAATGCCCTCACATGGCGGTGGCCATCAAAGCCCTCGACCATGAGACAGGCCGGAGCAATGCCAAGGTATGCATGAGGGCCTTCAACAGTGTTTTACTAATCCCCTTTGAAAGAGTGGACGAACAGCCTTGGTGGAGGTATGCACTTCCTAGAAGCCCTCTAGTTTTATGTGATAGACTTAATACCCACTTGGGTTCTGCTAATCCAACACTTGTAGTGCTGCAACCTGTCCATGTTTAAAGTTCTATTTAGGATTTAGCTTTTCATTTGTTAAATTTGGATCTGGCTGCCACAAAGTGCACATGAAATAAACTAATACTCACTAAAAGACAAAATATGTAATAGCTGTAGAGCAAAAAGACTCGGGAAAGGGAGAATTAAAAAACAAAAACAGCAGCATAGTGCATTACTGATTAGCAAAATCACTGAGCAGTACTTTTTGGCTGAGTGATTCATTGATTAAAAGACTAATCAGAACAGCTTCACCTGTTTGGTACCAACAGCCATGTTTATTTAGAGCCACATGTTACGATTATAATCAGTTTAAAAGCCCAAACACAATAAAATGCTTCAAACAACAAATGAGGATCTAAGCCAATTGCAGGTATTCATGGTTATGTTAATACCATGAATACTGCTCATAATGGACACTCCCCTCCAAAAGTATAGCAACAAAGGGGCCAGTTTCTTTATTTTTGCTGTAGTCTGAAAACATCTGAATTTGACATCAAAAGATAAATATGAGACAAGTGAGCAACATTTCAGCTTTTATTTCCAGGTATTTACATCTGAAGGAACAATGTGGTTTTCGTCCTGGTCGTGGCACATTGGACCCACTGTTTACCCTCTCGAGAATCCTCGAGGGTTTGTGGGAGTTTGCTCAACCTGTCCACGTGTTTTGTGGACTTGGGAGAAAGCATTCAACTGTGTCCCTCGTGGCTTCTTATGGGGGGTGTTACGGGAGTATGGGGTATCAGGCTTGCTGAGATGAGCTGCCCGGTTCCTATACGACCATTACAAGAGTTTGGTTCATATTGCCAACAATCAGTCAAACTCCTTCCCATTGAGAGGTGGACCCCACCAGCGCTGCCCTTTGTCACCAGTCCTGTTCTAATTTTTATGGACAGGATTTCTAGGTGCAGCCAAGGAACGGAGGGTGTCATGTTTGGTGACCACAGGATCTCATCTGTGCTGTTCACAGATGATGTGGTCCTGCTGGCTTTACCGAGCAATGACCTACAGGTCTCACTGGAGTGGTTTGCTACTGTGTGTGAAGCGGCCGGGATGAGAATCAGAACCTCCAAATCGGAGTCCATGGTGCTCAGCTGGAGCAGGGTGGATTGTCCACTCTGGATCAGGGACGAGCTCCTGACCCATGGTGAGGAGTTCATGTACAGTTAGGCCCAAAAATATTTGGACAGTGACACAAGTTTTGTTATTTTAGCTGTTTATGAAAACATATTCAGGATACAATTATATAATCAATGTGGGCTTAAAGTGCAGACTCTCAGCTGTAATTTGAGAGTATTCACATCCAAATTGGAGCAAGGGTTTAGGAATTACAGCTCTTTAATACGTAGCCTTGAAAAAAGGTGGATTGTCCTCTCTGGGTTGGGATAGGCTCCTGCCCCAAGTGGAGGAGTTTAAGTATCTTGGGGTCTTGTTCACAAGTGAGGGGAAAATGGAGTGAGAGATTGACAGACGGATTGGAGCAGCATCTGCAGTGATGCGGATGTTGTACCGGTCTGTTGTGGTGAAGAGGGAGCTGAGTTCTAAGGCAAAGCTGTCGATTTACCAGTCAATCTACGTTCCTACTCTCACCTATGGTCACGAGCTTTGGGTAATGACCGAAAGAACGAGATCGTGGATACAAGCGGCTGAAATGAGCTTTCTCCGCAGGATTGCTGGACTCACCCTCAGAGATAGGGTGAGGAGCTCAGTCATCCGGGAGAGGCTCAGAGTAGAACCGCTGCTCCTCCACATTGAAAGGAGTCAGTTGAGGTGGTATGGGCATCTGATTAGGATGCCTCCTGGACGTCTCCCACTTGAGGTGTTTCGGGCACGTCCCACTGGGAGGAGACCCTGGGGCAGACCCAGGACTCGGTGGAGAGACTATGTCTTCCAGCTGGTCTGGGAACGCTTTGGTATCCTCTCTGAAGAGCTGGAGCAGGTGGCTGGGGAGAGGGAAGTCTGGGCTTCTCCGCTTGAACTGCTGCCTCCATGACCCGGACCTCCGGAAAAGCGGTAGAAGATGGATGGATGGATGGATGGATAATATGTAGCCGCTGCTTTTTCAACGGACCAAAAGTAATTGGACAATTGACTCAGAAGGCTGCAAAAAAAAAATAACAAGGCTGCATGGGCTCTTCCCTCGTTAACCTGTCATCAATTAAGCAGTTAAAAGGTCTGGAGTTGATTCCAGGAGTGGCGTTTGCATTTGGAAGCTGTTGCTGTGAACACACAACATGCGGTCAAAGGAGCTCTCAATGGAGGTGAAACAGACCATCCTGAGGCTCAAAAAAAGAAGAAATCCATCAGAGAGATAGCAGAAATGTTAGGAGTGGCCAAATCAACAGTTTGGTACATTCTGAGACAAAAAGAGTGCACTGGTGAGCTTGGGAACTCAAAAAGGCCTGGACGTCCACGGAAGACAACAGTGGTGGATGATCACAGAATCCTTTCCATGGTGAAGAACAACCTCACAACATCCACTCAAGTGAAGGACACTCTCCAGGAAGTAGGTGTATCAGTATCTAAGTCTACCATAAAGAGAAGACTTCATGAGAGTAAATACAAAGGATTCACCACAAGGTGCAAACCATGAATCAGCCTCAAAAATAGAAAGGCCAGAATTGACTTTGCCAAAAAACACCTGAAGAAGCCAGCCCAGTTCTGGAACAGCGTTCTTTGGACAGATGAGACTAAGATCAACCTGTAGCAGAATGATGGGAAGAAGAAAGTTTGGAGAAGAATTGGAACAGCTCATGATCCAAAGCACTACATCTTCTGTAAAACATGGTGGAGGCAGTGTGATGGCATGGACATGCATGGCTTCCAATGGCACTGGGTCACTTGTGTTTATTGATGATGTGACAAAAGACAGAAGCAGCCAGATGAATTCTGAAGTGTATACGGATATAATTTCTGCTCAGATTCAGCCAAATGCAGCAAAGTTGATTGGACGGCGCTTCACAGTACAGATGGACAATGATCCAAAACATACTGCAAAAGCAACCCAGGAGTTTTTTAAAGCAAAGAAGTGGAATATTCTCCAATGGCCGAGTCAATCACCAGATCTCAACCCAATCAAGCATGCATTTCACTTGCTCACGACAAAACTTAAGGCCGAAAGACCCACAAACAAGCAACAACTGAAGACAGCTGCAGTAAAGGCCTGGCAAAGCATCACAAAGGAGGAAACCCAGCGTTTGGTGATGTTCATGGGTTCCAGACTTCAGGCAGTCATTTCCTGCAAAGGATTCTCAACAAAATATTGAAAAGTAACATTTTACTTAGGGTTATGTTTATTTGTCCAATTACTTTTGAGCCCCTGAAATGAGGAGTGTTTGTATAAAAATAGCTACAGTTCCTACATGTTTAATCATATATTTTTGTTCAACCCCTTGAATTAAACCTTAAAGTCTGCACTTCAATTCCATTGTAGTTGTTTCATTTCAAATCCAATGTGGTGGCATGCAGAGCCCAAATCATGAAGATTGTGTCACTGTCCAAATATTTCTGGGCCTAACTGTATCTTGAGGTCTTATTCACAAGAGAGGGAAGAATGGAGTGGGAGATTGACAGACAGATTGGAGCAGCATCTGCAGTGATGTGGGTGTTGTACTGGTCTGATGTGGTGAAGAGGGAGCTGAGCTTTAAAGCAAAGCTGTCGATTTACCAGTAAATCTATATTCCTATCCTCACCTATGCTCATCAACTTTGAGTTATGACTGAAAGAATGAGATCACTGATAAAAGCAGCTGAAATGCACTTTCTCCGTAGGATTGCTGGACTCACCCTTAGAGATAGGGTGAGGAGTTCAGTTATCCAGGAGAGGCTCAGAGTAGAACCATTACTCATCCACAATAAAAGGAGCCAGTTGAGGTGGTCTGGGCATCTGATCAGGATACATCCTGGACACCTCCCACTTGAGGTGTTTCGGGCACATCTCACTGGGAGAAGACCCCGGGGCAGACCCAAGACACACTGGAGAGACAATGTCTCCCAGCTGGCCTGAGAACGCTGTGGCGTCCTCTCTGAAGAGCTGGAGGGCTGGGAAGAGGGAAGTCTGGGCTTCTCTACTTGGACTACTGCTTCCATGACCCGGACTCCAAGAAAAGCAGTAGAAGATGCATGTGTAACCAGGGTAGTTAACCTCCCTAGGTTATCTCCATATGATTTTTAGGAATACGATGTACTGGATGTTTTATTTCTTAAATTTGAATTTCTTTAAGTTGAAATCAAACTTTATCTGATAGTAAAGGGGTAACAGTAGGCAATATTCTATTTTTCCAGACAAAATATTAAACCATAACTGCTATAATTTTACTGTCTCTTTAAATGAAATGTGTAGTTTCATGTACTCTCAATCTGTGCTCAGACAAGAGCTGGGGGTGGTCATCTTGCTTCAAGAGCATCTTTTTTCCTCATACTGTACATGCTGCTTGGCCTGTGTAGATGTTGGGAGAGGAAAAAAACAGAGCTGAACAAAAAAAGTTAGCTTATAAACATAGAAAACAACCTGGACACTAAACTTTGACAAACAACAGACTAATAGAACGGCTTTGAACTGTTTAGAAGTGTACACCGATATGCCAGTGAGTTTCAGTTGCTACTGTGTGTAAATTAGCATGCCGACTATATTAGCAACATGTTACCCACTGTTAAAGGGGAGAAAACTTTAATATGAGCCTTGTACTCTTAACAAAACCAGTTGGGATAAACTTAAAGAGGGCAAAAGTAATCCTTTAACATGTGATAACAGTGCTGAGTGTGCTACTGATCCTGTGATATTATTAAAGTGTCTTCTTCTTCTTCTTCTCTGTTACTGGCGGATAGCAAACAACTGAAAGGCGCATACCGCCACCTACTGTACAAGAGTGTATAACATTATGTCATCTGAGCCCGACCCCTAAATTCTATGACTTAACCCTGTGTTATTTAAAAAAGAGAAAAGAGCCCTTCTCGTGATTCTTATTGCCTCTCCATCTCCCTACCGGCCTCTCGAACTCCATTTTCCATAATCTGTCTTTCATTTCCGTATTTGTGACAGTGTAATAAGATGTGCTCAACATTTTCTTTTACTCCACATTCTCTACATTTGTCACTTTCACTTTTCCCCATGGTGAATAAAGTGCTGTTTAAACCTGTGTGATCCAGTCTGAGTCTTGCCATAATGATGTCTTCCCTCCTTTTGGTTGTTATGAAATTCTTTATTGCAATAGATTTTTGTATTTTGTAATACGATCTACCTTTATGATCTTCATCCCAATTCATGATGCTACGCTTCATCTGAGTGCATTGGGTCCTGTTTTACTGCATTTACACTACCTTCAAGTGCCAAATTATGTTGCAGCATGAGGTTAAACTAATGGAGAAAACATGTTAATTTTGAACTTTTCATGTGAATTCATATGTTTGTAGTATGTTATAAGCTGGTTAAAATTACTATAGGTTGTTATGACTTCATGTAAGCTTATGTGTCTATATAAGGGTTAAAACAACACTACGGGGCAGTAAATTTATTGGAGTGCATGCAAATGGACATTTATTATGGATTTTAGTGAGTAACTTTTATGCACATTTGTGTAGGCTGGTTTTTTGTGTGAGGAGTCTTCAGCTGAAGTCTGAGTCCGTGTCCATCTACCATCATCGGCTGCTGTTCTTCCCCGTCTCCATCCCTGGTCGCGTTCATCCACCCCATCATTCCATTCCCATTCCCCTCCCTGGTTGAAGTCATCCACATCGCCATTCCGTCCCCACTGCAACAGTCTTTTTGAGCCAATATTTGGGTTTCGGACATTCTTGGGAAAAAAGGGTGGTAGGACTGTTTGAGTGCACTCATTTTATTTCTTTTTTTTTTTTGTCATTTATCATTTTGCTTACCTTTTCCTCGTTTATTTGAACTTTTTTTCTTTTTTTATACTTTTTCTTTCCTGAGATCTCAGAGTTTTTTGTTTGTTTAATTTACCATACCTGGTTAATGGTTGGTTAACAAAAAAGGTGTGTAAACCCAACGACATTCATTAGAGTTCTGAATCCAGCTGCTTATTGTGATATTGTAATACATCTTTATAACACCACCAATCTGTTTCGTGTGTGTTATTTGGGGTGGATGTTACAGGTCTGCTTAACAGTTGACAAGTAAATTACTGCCGATCTCCGTATTCGAGCCTAGATTAGAAATTAGCCCCTATTCTGCAATATAGTCACCAGGACCATCTGTAAGGATAGTAGCGAGGGGGTGGGGGTTACACATGGATGAAAATACTTAACAATGTATGAAAATAATATAACAACTAGAACTGCACTCAACAGGAAAGCAGACTTTTGCATCTGCTCTGCAACAACAGCTCCGATTAGCTCCTCCAGCGCTTTCTTGTCTTTCATAAGATATGAACAGACATACATAATACAAGCATATGCATTTGTGACATACTGTGGGTCCATGTTGGCTTTCCAGGCTCATGACTTTGAAACCTAGTCCCTGGACCATTTGATCTCAAAAACAAAGTTGCAAGTGTGCGTCCCAAGACCAATCTGTGTGCCAAGTTTGGTAACCCTAGCTTCATTAGTTCTGAGTAAAAGTATGGACAGAGCGACAGACTGTCCATCAGCACTAGTAATAATAGAAGTTTGAAATAAATTGTTATAGAGAAAAATAAGAAAAAAAACTGCTTCATCCCAAAATGAATTAAGAATAACTGATGAGGTACATAAAAAAAGAATAAAAAGACATGTCAAAGAACTGTTCAGATTCTGTGACACAGACTCTCAGAGTGACGAGCTAATCACTCTACCACCCCAGAATTAAACGTATAAAAGGATAAGAGTATTAAAAAAATCATAACAAACATAGAAATGGGTTGAAGAAATTGACTGACGATCCAGAAAGCTTTTTTAAACCTAAAAAGATTTATTTGGACTAGTCTGTGGCTCCACTTCAAAATAATAGTGAGGTATTTACAGCTACTTCACAAAGCAGTATAATCTGAAAAGAACAAATGCCTCCACATCCCTGCTGATAAATGATATCAGTAAATATAATATATACACTGTATTGATTAATGTCCTTGTGAAATCTGAAATCAGTGCCTCTGAATGAGCAGACGTGACTGAAGGCATACCTGATATTCACTGAGGGGGGAAAGCACAGCATAGTGGATTATCATTTGGCCTTAATGAAAGATGAGTTTATCACAGCAGCGTGAGAACACCAAATACATCACCTGATGCTCCTGTTCTGCATGTTGGCATTTCATTAGTTCCATTTCATTAAACGCATCAGAGGGCTTTTCTTCAAATGTCAGAGGAATGGGGAAAAAAAAAAAACTTCTAACCAATCACTGTTCATCTTCATGGTGACCGCACAAAAGTAGTGGCGGCACAACACTAACAAAAAGAGAATGCTGTCAACCAGTGCTCCTGAACGATTAAATATCAGGTCTGTGGCGCGGCGGCGGTCACACTGCACACAGACACCACCTATAGCCGTCTAATTACAGCCGTTCTCTGCCTCTCCCACTCTCCCCTCCCATTAGAGTGGACTGAAACACGCCAGGCTGTTTTATAACAACCCTCCTTGCTGGATTAATGTGTGCTGGGGTGCCAGTCTCAGGGCCAGAGTCACGGTGTGCAGCAGACAATGAGCACAGGGACAGGGGAGATGGGCTTTAAAGGCCAGAGATGCTCTAACTACCCGAGATTAGCTGCCGTTTTACCACTGTCAAACTTATTTTAAAAGCAGATGGCACAGGGATGGGGACGCACTGATAGTGGACAGTCTAGCTGTGTAGGAACCTTTTACGTAGAGGGAAATATTGGCAACAGGTCACTGAGTGTTCCCACTGAGGATACCGGGGACCATTTTAGACCCCAAAAGTTCCTTCTCCAGAGCAGGGACTTTCCAAAAATACTGGAACCTTCCGACTGCGCTGGTGTACATGGTCTGTCTAAATGTGGGCCACAGTTCACTGGCAGTCTCTGGGTCACAACCACAACTGCTGCACCACCGGAGTGGTGGCCTAGAGGTACAGCATCTGCCCCACAGTCGGGAGGTCGGGGTTCAGGTCCCGGCCGGGTCATGTCAAAGACCATATAAAAATGGAACTTACTGCCATCCAGCTTGGTGCTCAGCAAAAATGGAATGGAGGAGGGAAATGTGGGCGGCAGTGGCTCAGGAGGTAGAGCGATTTGTCCAATAACCAGAGGGTTGGCGGCTGCTCTCCCCAGACATCCTGCCGTTGTGTCCCTGGGCAAGACACTTTACCCACCTTGTTTCCAGTGTCCTCGACATTGGGTATGAATGTTTGGTAGCGGTTGGAGAGGCTGTTGGCACAGAATGGCAGCCACGTTTCCGTCAGTCTGCCCCAGGGCAACTGTGGCTACAGTAGTAGCTTACCACTATCAATGTCTGTCTGTCTGGAATGAATGAATAATGGACTCACCGTAACCACTTTGAGATGTCACTTTACATGTAAAGCGCCATATAAATCTAATCCATTATTATTATTTTTAAAAAGAAAAGGAAACACAATTAAGTGGACCGTTAACTCAGTCTTGTTTCCCAATTATGTCACTTTGCCCCACTGTCACCCTTACATGAATGCATCATCTGACAGCTTGTCATCTAGCTCCTAAAAGAGTTCCTGTGCATACAGTTCTCTTAAAAACCTGCCAGTACTTTGTGGTGGGAAAAGGGTGTATTGATGTCTTTGGATAATATTCCAAAGAGTAAGTAAGTAAATTTTATTTATATAGCACCTTTCACAGATATAAAATCACAAAGTGTTTCACAAAAGTCAAAATTAAATACAGACAGGGTAAATTAAAAAACAGTAAAATACAATAAATAAATGTAACCCTTATCTAGCTAAAAGCCTGTTTAAAAAGAAAAGTCTTTAGCTGCTTTTTAAATACATCCACGCTATCTAGGCAATGAAGAGAAAAGGGAAGAGCATCTCACAGCCTAGGTGCACCTACTTTAAAGAAGCAATCGCCTCATGTCTTGAAATGGGTTTTGGGGACCATAAGTAACATTTGGCCTGCTGACCTCAGACTACGTGTAGGGCTATAGGGCCCAACAAGGGCAACTAATGTTGAAATGTAATGGCATTACTGATAGCAGATGTATGGAGTTTAGCATTTCTGTTGTCATTTAACACGGAGTGATGCAGACTTAAAAGGTTTTTTTCCTCCTGTGTGGGGAGGAAAAAAACGGACCTATGACTGGTCAGCTGAGGTTTCTGGAACAAAACAAACTCGGTGGGTCATAATGTTTGCACCCCATAAGAATAAATAAAAAGTGCACTGAACACAAATCTTTATTGGCATACAAAGAAACAAATGATGAGTACTTCATCTGATGCAAACAGCTACATCATAAAGCATGGAAGCCAAACACAGTTCAGGTCATCAGAAATGCATAGCGGGTCTGGACCTGTAGAACCACTGCTTATTAAACAGTTCTACAAATGTGTCCCTATTTACTAGATTTATGCATTATGAGTGCATACGGACAGTTGAAAGTGATGTCTTTGTTAGTAAGCAAGCTTTAAATGACAAAAATTCAGACCTTTGGTGGTTTGGACAACAACTGTTGTGTCATTTTTAATTCCTTGTTGCACAATGCTGCAGTAAAATTTTTAAATATGTCCCTCTTCTATTTCTGCTACTTTTGCACACTGTCAGGTTTATGGGTCGTACTCTAAATGCCCTTGCTGTCATGCATGTTATCATTCAGTAGACTAGTTGACAAAAATGTGAGTAAACCGAACAGAGGACTGGTGTTGCCCTCAGAACAACTCATGATCTGGGACAAAACTGCAACGGTAGAGAAGCTTAAAGCGGGAAATGAACAACTTCCCAATCCATACAGCACTAAACTGACAGTCTAATGATGAGCTAATGGGATTAAAACATGAGAGATATGTGGAATTGATAATGGTTTGTGGTAATTCAAAGACCTCTACATCCCACGAATTAAGAAGTAACCTTGAACTGATAAGAATAATATATATTATCTGCCTGTACTGTTGCGTCTGTGTATGGCTGCTGCTAACCAATACCTGGTCAATGTAACCTTTACTGTAGCTTCTCTGGGTCATGTCCATCATTACATAAAATAAATGTTTAGAAGGCTTAAGACTGAGCAGCCTGTTGATGTGTTGAAAAGATTTTATGGAAGTGTTGTACGATATCAGAGAGATAGCGAGATAAGGCTAATAAGTTAGCATGTGTTCCAGTGTTAAGATCAGAATCACTGAACATAAAGAAAGTCAACACACCTCACAGAATAACAGGTTAGGGTCTTTGCCTTGTGTCAGCAACTGGTTCTGGTAGGTGGTGTCATGGTTACTACCAAACCAAATGAGTGAAGACAAACTGTGATGTAAGAAGTCATTCTCTTGCATGAAAACATTTTTGCATTGTTGAGGTGTGATTTTATTCCAAAAGGTGTGCTACCGCACCACACCCAGGTGCGGTGTGGCCGACTACTAATTAAAGGATCAGGGGTTCAATTCCCGCTCTGTCTGCAGCCTGCATGTCGAAGTGTCCTTGAGCAAGACACCGAACCCCCAGTTGCTCCTGGTGAGTCGGGCCAGCGCCTGCGCATGGCAGCTCCGCCACTGTGAATGTGTGTGTGAATGGGTGGACAGCATGATCTGCAAAGTGTTTTGGTCACCTAGAGATGAGTAAAAAAAAGTGCTATATAAGTGAACACCATTTACCATTTGGAAATAAAGCAAACCCTAAAGCTAATCAAAGAAAACAAATTAAAAGAAGAGAGCAAATCCTTTGTGGAAGAATAAAAGCGAAAGTGTGTGGAGGACTGTGTGCTCGCTCCTTCCTACAGCACTACACCACTTCTGGGTCAACTTTTACAAGGTGTAATTAAAGCAGAAGGAGAAAGAAGCTTTCCAATCCAGCCAAGCTACATTCTTATCAGTAAAGTGTGCTCCTCTTCCTCCGCTGTAGTCTGAGTTTTATCTCTGAGCCTCTCTGAGAGCAGAGGGCAGATTTTCAGGTTCAGTATTAAAACCGATCACCAGCTAAAAAGGTTAAAGCATGTTTGTAAACATTCTTATCATCCCCCTAAAATGATTAACCCTGGGCCATTTCAAATTTGATGGGAATTAAAGTCTTTTAATTTGGAAAAGTCTTGTACAAATAAATGAAGGACTGAGTATTTGATTGTATTAGGGAGGCAGATTTATAATATTTATATACACAGGAAAACTGTAATCAGTCACTATCTCCGCCTTTGTACCGGTACCAGCCCTGTTATCGTCTCCATAATGCTCATGCTCATACACGTGCGCATCGTTGTGCCTCCATAAGGATCTGTGAGGCACACTTCATGAAACTGCACTCGGCCACAGTTACAAGAGCCCCAAGTCAGCTTTTATGGGGGTCGCACTGAGACAATGCCTGCATTGGAGTCGTGTGAAAAATTAAAAACCAACTCCCTGCAGTCGTACTGTTCTCAGTCTTTCCTCAAAGGTTAGCAGCATCACAGCGGCGATAACAGAAACTGGGGTCTGCATTTGCTGCATTAGTGCATCCAGACTCAGCATGGATTTCCTGTCATCTTTACGGGTTGGGGAGCTCGTCCAGTTGCTGATAAGTTGCCCCTGAAAACAGCGATGTTACACGCATGGACAGTTAAGGTCACAGACATGGGGAGAATACAGATTGAGAACGAGCCGCAGACCTTCTTAAAGAGTGCACACAGGCATCCAATTCGTACGGGGAAAAGGAGGCGCGAACTGAGAACCAAAGCAGTGGCGACAGACATGATGATGGGAATAAGGAAACGGTGTCATCCAGCTGTCATGAGGAAGCCACATCTCCAGACTGGCTGGGCTGGTATTGGCCTACTTTTCTCTTTGTTGGCAGACGGCATGTTACCTGCTGCTGTCAAAATCGATTAGTCTAAGCAGCTGAAGTTGAGCAGCGCTGAGAATAACCTCTGCTCATCTTATTACCTGAGAGGAGAGCCTATTTACAGTTATCAAAGCAAATAGTCCCTCGACTGAGCAACACAAGAGGAATAGTGATGCATGGGTTCATGGAGAGAAGCCTCAGTTTAGTTCATACATTATTAAAACAGAGAGATTAGAAAGGGAGCTCACTAGAAACTACTTTCTTCGCCGCATCGACATCTGATAATTAAAGAAATGTTATAGCTGGTACACATTAGAGCTAAGGCAAAGGGGAGGCAAAGTATAATTGTCTTGTCACATGAAGATCGTTTTAAATATGAATAAAAAGAAACTTCAAATGTGGTATCAGCAAACACTTCAATGGAAACAGCAATTTCCAGAAAAAAAAGAAAAAAAACTGTACTGAGTGACAAAACTTATTTAAGCTTTAAAATGAAGGGAAAACAGCCTCGACTTGTATAGTATAAACTGATCAGTAACATTAGTAATAAGCAGTTTATTCCCTCTGATTCCCTCAACTTTTCTCCCATAAATTTACAGCTTTTCTTGTAAATTTATAAACTTTTTCCTCATAATCTTGTAACTTTTCTCTTGCACGTTTGCATGTCTTTTAGATTTTGATTTTCTTTAATAACATTTTATCTGTTTTCTTGTAAATTTACAACTTTAAATTTGTGACTTTGTTCTTGTAAATAAGCCAATATAGTCTTGTTAAGTGGGAGCTTTCTGTAAAAAACTGAGGTTCTTCACCAAAAAAAACTGAAGCATTTCTTGTGAATTTTGCAATTTTTTCTTGTAAAGGTGAAATTTTTAAAATAACAGATTTGTTCCACATAAATTCACAACTTTCTTCTCATAAATTTGTGAAGTTTATCTGTTGTATCTATGTATTTATTTTTAGGGATAAGGACCTATACTTACATAGTGCTTTTTCTCGTCTTAAAGACCACTCTCTAAGCGCTTAACCAGTAGCTGCACTAACCCTGCCTTCTAAGGGCCTATCAGAGACAGACACCTAGGGACAGTTTAGAATCACCAATTAACATATTATGCATGTGTTTGGATTGTGGGAGTAAACCCACACAGCACAGGGAGAACATGCAAACTCCACACAGAAAGGTTCGCACCTCTCCCAGCCTGGAGATTTGAACCTGGAACATTGTAGTTGTGAGGCAACAGTGCTTACCACTGTGCCACCATGCTTTTGACAATGGTACAATGGCAGCATTTTGAATTTGACAGATTTTAGTCAAATTCACAGAGTCACTGGCTAAGGGGAAAAAGATCCACATGCGGCTCCGGACCCGCAGGTTGCAGACCCCTGTCAAAATCTATTGGCGCTTCTGATTTATGAGGAAACAGTATACGACTGTGTGTTTCTTACACAGTTCTCTGTCTATATTTTTAAGTTCAAGATTCAAGTTTAAATTAAAGACAAAAACAAACAAAAAAATTCAAAAAAGTCTTAAATTTACAAGAACTGTTTAAAAAAATTAAAGAGAAAAGCTGCAAATTTAAGAGAAAAAATACATACAGTAATTTAAATTTATTGGGAAAAAGCAGACAACTTATAGGGAAACGGTATAAAATTTAAGAGAAAAAACTCTGCAGGAGAAAAGTGGCATATTTAAACCATTACTAATGTTGACAGGAGAGTGCATACTTTTAACTCAGCTTTAGCTTATTTTTAGGTTTAAAAATGTATTTTGGCTCCATTTTGATTTTTTTTTCCCAAAAATTACTCAAAACGGTTCCTTCCACAGCAGAGGTGCGACTATAAATCCTGTGGCGTGTAACAGTTTTAACAGCACATCTGCCACTACACAAAAATACAAATACATAAATGTGAAGTGACACAGTTAGTGGGTTAGTTCATAAACTAAGAAAAATGAAAGAACTTTAGCGAGCAAGCTCACCTATCCCACACATCCCCATATCAGAGTTCTGGCTGAACAATGTAAAGCATGCCCTTATCTGATGCGAAGAGAAACCTGTCATGCAGCCAAAGGAATTAGTGTTCTTTTCAGTAGAAAAAAGTTCATAGTCGAGTCCTTTTAGGTGTTGGTCGAACTTGTCCAAGGTACTGATGAGTTCAAGTTTCTGAACAAATCTGAAGTCAATCCGATAAGAAACGTAGACGCTATAGTGATGACAACAGACAAATAGGTCGAAAATATTATACCTTCTGCAACTTCATTGCATGGGATATGCTAACAATTGCTATAGGAAACTGTGCACAGCGAGATCTGATGATAGTCAATTCTATAATACTTCGTTGTTGAATTTACCCAAACTTTTATATGATTTGAGCACTAGTGAGGGAAATGCGGTTTAAATCTGACATATTCAAGACAGACATCTTTCTACAGCTGATACCTGAACAACTGCAGGTCAGATGATGAACTGAACATGAGCTGCCTCTTTAAAGGTCTTTTCTGCACAAATAGGAACTGCTAATAGCAGCTAAATAACCAAGATCTACAATCTCAATCATTCACCGTAATGTAAATAATTCAGATACGAAAAACAAGGGTCAGGTGTAGCCTCTGGCAACCGTACATGTCTGACTTTGTAGCCCTGGCACACGTCATTCCATGGTTTACATCGCACAAAGATTCTTGGGAACTGCAGCCCCAAAACACAAATCACTCACCATAACAAGGAAAAAAGGGAAAACAATGACATCTACAAATACAGTATTGATAAACTTCATAGAAAATAACCAAACTAACTATAAAATGTGGCTAGTCAACTCATTTGGAAACACTGCCAGGTTCAGTTACAGGGTTAAACATAAAACAGTAGAAGACAAACAGGAAGGGAAAAAAGAAGAAAAAAAAGGGAGAAAAAAGAAAAAAAATAGAAAAAAGGCAAAAGAACCATAAAACAGTAGCCTACGGTTTTGAAGACAAAATTTACTTGTGAAAGAGTAGACTTAAAAAAAAAAAGTGTGCCTGCATTCTGAGAAGCCATGAGAAACAGAAATCATGAAGCCGTTTAAGTTGTTTGAAGCAGTTTCACTAAAAACATTTAAGAATCAGACTTGTAAACACACCTGAGATTGGCCTTCAGGTGGTTTTGAGCCGTACTGTGAGGTGATCTGAATTCATTTGTAATACAGATTCAACCAAAGAACATCATAAAGAACAACAAAAGATCACTGAGTTTTTACTTAGATACACACACCAAATTTGCCTGATTAACTGTCAGTGATTATCTCAGATCTCCACTAATCGATAAATAAATTTTTATCTACCGATATCTGTCTAAAGTCTGTAAATTCATCCCGTGCAGACATGACTGTGGTACTTATGCCATTTTCACTGCTCTCGGTACCATCTTAACAGCTATCAATGAGAGTTCTGTTTGCCTGTTTTCTGTTTTAAAAAAAACTGCACTTTGTGCATGAAAACCCGAAAACAAAACTGCGATAACCAGCGTCTCAGCACCATCACTGCTGTCTCACCTCTTTGATTCTCTCCAGCTCATTGTGCAGTGCCTGTTTGGAGATCTCCACCTCAATGATCTTTTGTCTGAGCAGCTCGTTCTCGTCTTCGGCTCTGCTGCGTTTGTCCTCCACGCTCTCCAGCTCATTGTGCAAACGTACGGACACATCTTTGGCCACCTGAGGTCACACAAGCAGAAAAGCCAGCAGTGATCAAAAATGTTTATCTGATTCATCTGTCCAGTCGCCAGCTGTCATTTATCCATGTTGGAGTAACAGGGCTGTTTTATTCATAAAATCCTGTTACCCAGAAAAGCAGTAAAAGACTTGCAACCTAACAAAGGCAGAAATTTGACTTTGTTTTGTTTTTGGCAATTTTTAAACTAGAGGGCACTCAGAGAACACGTACCTCTACCAAGGCTCCGTCCCTCCCTCCCTTTGTCCTCCCCTCTGTCCTCTTGTCCATCCACATTGCCATCTATCCGTACATGGCAAGATAGGGCCTTGGCGGAGGTATGCACTCATGGATCACCTCCAACATCTAGTGAGTTCATCTTTGGGCCAAGAACCATCTCTGGTGAAAATTTCATCCAAATCCATCCAGTAGTTTTGGAGTACTGTTGCTAACATTCTGTGAGAAGATAAGAGCCTTGGCGGAGGTATGCATTTTGAGATCATCACCAAAATCTAATCATCTGTTCAGTGTGCCATTACACACCTTTCCTGAAAATCTGAATGAAAGGCACTATATAAATGCAATCCATTATTATTATTATTATTATTATTATTATTATTATTATTATTATTATTAAGAGACAGAGAAACAACAGCAAAAACAATATAACTACATTATATGACTACATAATAACAACAAGACTGCCATAATTGTATTGACCATACAATGGGGCTGGGCAATACCACCTTAAATCAGCATCATGGTTTACTGAATCTTTCAGGTTGGTTTTCAGTTTTTTTTTCCTCCTCTCTTCTCCATTACAGTTTACTGACAAGGTTCATAATTATTAAGCAGTATTACACAACAGTGCAGTATCATACCATTTTTGTGCAGTTACCAACTACAAATTCACACAGTGTACAGTACATATTACAAATACATATTACAAACGCTCATCTGGCACACTGACAGATGCAGACATGTTCCTCCAAGTGTTTGCTTTCAGATTTTGATCATGATATATTTTTAGTGTTAGATCAAAGAGTACTGGGTTGTTTGATGCAGCAAAGTTTAGTCTCCACCGTCCGTCACCTCCCGTTCTTGTCTTCCTGTACCGGCATCCTATGTCCCGCCCTTCCTTAATTCTGATTGGCTGCTTAGAAAGGTCTGACATTGACAAGCGCAGCTGTACAGTAATCTGACAAGTTGGACTTTTATCAGCCCTGAACACCACAACAAAAAGCGGCCACCGCTCAAAGCGTTTCAGCACTGAGGGCGCTCAGCGCTGCAAATGCTGGACTACATAGAGAATGAAGAGAAAATAGTCACCCACAGCAGGAAAAACAAGTTTGGCGGACACCCCCCCGAATACTTCTTCTGCAGTGTTTGGCTTCCGGGTTGCCAAGGCACGTGATCCTATGGTGTGACCACGCACATAACTAAGTGGACACATCTTAAAGGGGCTGTACATGGCAAGCGCCAGATTAATATAGAAAATAATAATCAAAAAATTCCTGCATCCACATCGTGATCCAAATCACCACCAAAATCTAGTCATCTGTTCCCCATGCCATTAAACACATTTCCTGAAAATTACATCAAAATCCATTCATAACTTTTTGAGTTATGTTGCTAACAGACAAACCTGCCAACCAACAAACAGACAAACCAACGCTAC
The DNA here is from genome assembly GCA_020510985.1 of Pholidichthys leucotaenia. Lineage (NCBI taxonomy): Eukaryota > Metazoa > Chordata > Actinopteri > Cichliformes > Pholidichthyidae > Pholidichthys > Pholidichthys leucotaenia. Next base: position 212,242,346 of record CM035846.1, on the reverse strand, counting down.
CGAAAACATTACCTCCATCCTCCCTTGGCGGAGGTAATAATCTCCCTTTAGGGGTCACCACATCTGCCTCCATCTCACCCTAACCCTTGCATCTTTCTCTGTAACACCAACCCTCTCCATGTCCTCCTTCATTATATCATGAATCTTCTCTGTGCTCTTCCTCTTTTCCTCCTACCTGGAAGCTCCATCTTCAACATCCTTTGTCCAATATATCCACTATCCCTCCTCTGCACATGTCCAAACAATCTCAGCCTTGCCTCCCTTACTTTATCTCCAAACCGCTCAACCTGAGCTGTCCCTCTGATACTCATTTCTAATCTTTTCCCACCTAGTCACTCCCAATGAAAATCTTAGCATCATCAACTCTGCTGCCCCCAGCTCTATCTCCTGTCTTTTTGTCAGCACCACCGTCTCCAAGCCATATATCACAGCAGGTCTCACGACCGTCTTGTTAGTCTTCCCTTTCACTCTTGCTGCTACCCTTCTGTCACAAATCACCCCTGACACTCGTCTCCACCCACTCCACCCTGCCTGCACTCTTCTTCACCTCTCTTGTGCATTTTCTGTTGCTTTAGATGGTTGACGCCAGGTACAGTGGATATAAAAAAGTCTACACACCCTTGTTCAAATGCCAGGTTTTTGTGATGTAAAAAAATGAGACCAAGATAAATCATTTCAAAACTTTTTTCACCATTAATGTGATCTATAACCTGTACAACCCAATTGAAAAACAAAGGGGAAAAGGGGAAAAATAAAAAAAATAAAAAAATTACAATAACCTTGTTGCATAAATATGCACACCCTTAAACTAATACTTTGTTGCAGCACCTTTGGCTTTTATTGCAGCACTCCGTCTTTTTGGGTAGGAATCCATTAGCATGGCGCATCTTGATGTGGCAATATTTGCCCACTCTTCTTTGCAAAAATGCTCCAAATCTGTCAGATTGCAAGGGCATCTCCTATGCACAGCCCTCTTCAGGTCACCTCACAGATGTTCGATCAGATTCAGGTCTGGACTCTGGCTGGGCCATTCCAAAACCTTAATCTTCTTCTGGTGAAGCCATTCTTTTGTTGATTTGGATGTGTGCTTTGGGTCATTGTCATGCTGAAAGATGAAGTTCCTCTTCATCTTCAGCTTTCTAGCAGAAGCCTGAAGGTTTTGTGCCAACACTGACTGGTATTTGGAATTGTTCATAATTCCCTCCACCTTGACTAAGGCCCCAGTTCCAGCTGAAGAAAAACAGCCCCAAAGCATGATGCTGCCACCACCATGCTTCACTGTAGGTGTGGGGTTCTTCTGGTGATGAGCAGTGTTATGTCTGTGCCAAATATACCTTTTGGAATTATGGACAAAAAGTTAAACCTTGGTTTCATTGGACCATAACACATTTTCCCACATGCGTTTGGGAGATTTCAAATGTGTAGCCAGGCTTGGATGTTTTTCGTCAGAAGATAAGGCTTCCGTCTTGCCACCCGAGATGGGAGATTGTTGTCACCTGTACTAAACAGCCAGTACTTGCCAGAAATTTCTGCATCTCCTTCAATGTTGCTGTCGGCCTCTTGGCAGCCTCCCTGATCAGTTTTCTTCTCATCTTTTCATCAATTTTCGAGGGATGTCCAGTTCTTGGTAATGTCGCTGTTGTGCCATATTTTCTCCACTTGATTATGACTGTCTTCACTGTGTTCCATGGTATATTTAATGCCTTGGAAAATTCTTTTGTACCCTTCTCCTGACTGATACCTTTGAATAATGAGATTCCTCTGATACTTTGGAAGCTCTCTGCAGACCATGGCTTGTGCTGTAAGATGTGACTACAAAAATGTGAGGAAAAGCCTACTAGAACAGCTGAACTTTATTTGGGGTAAATCAAAGGCATTTTAAATGGTGGCAGGTGTGTGCTGACTCCCATTTAACATGAGTTTGAATGTGATTGGTTAATTCTGAACACAGCCACATCCCCAGATATAACAGGGTGTGCATATTTATGCAACCAGGTTATTCTAAGTTTTTAATTTTTAATTTTTCCCCTTAAAAGATTTCAATTTGTTTTTCAATTGGGTTGTACAGGTTATAGGTCACGTTAATGGTGGAAAAAGTTTTGAAATGAAACCAAGATAAATCATAAAGCATACCTCCACCTTTCCAGGTTCTCTTCCACCTGCTCCCTACTCTCACTACAGATCATAATGTCGTCTGCAAACATCATGGTCCACGGAGACTCCTGCCTGACCTCATCTGTCAGCCTGTCCATCACTGTGGCAAACAAGAAGGGGCTCAGAGACGATCCCTAATGTAATCCCACCCCCACCTTGAACCCATCTGTCACTCGTACAGCACACCTCACCACCATCTCACTGTCCTCATATATGTCCTGCACCACCCTCACATACAGTGGGGTAAAAAAGTATTTAGTCGGCCACCAATTGTGCAAGTTCTCCCACTTTAAAGATGAGAGAGGTCTCAAATTTTCATCATAGGTATACCTCAACTATGAGAGACAAAATAAGAAAAAAAAAATCCAGAAAATCACATTGAAGGATTTTTAATGAATTAATTGATAAATTCCTTGGTAAAATAAGTATTTGGTCAATAACAAAAGTTCATCTCAATACTTTGTTATATACCCTTTGTTGGCAATGACAGAGGTCAAACGTTTTCTGTAAGTTTTCACAAAGTTTTCACACACTGTTGCTGGTATTTTGGCCCATTCCTCCATGCAGATCTCCTCTAGAGCAGTGATGTTTTGGGGCTGTCGCTGGGCAACACAGACTTTCAACTCCCTCCAAAGATTTTCTTTGGGGTTGAGATCTGGAGACTGGCTAGGCCACTCCAGGACCTTGAAATGCTTCTTACGAAGCCACTCCTCCGTTGCCCGGGCGGTGTGTTTGGGATCATTGTCATGCTGAAAGACCCAGCCACGTTTCATCTTCAATGCCCTTGCTGGTGGAAGGAGGTTTTCACTCAAAATCTCACGATACATGGCCCCATTCATTCTTTCCTTTACACGGATCAGTTGTCCTGGTCCCTTTGCAGAAAAACAGCCCCAAAGCATGATGTTTCCACTCCCATGCTTCACAGTAGGTATGGTGTTCTTTCTCCTCCAAACACGACAAGTTGAGTTTTTACCAAAAAGTTCTATTTTGGTTTCATCTGAATCAGAATCAGAATCAGAATCAGCTTTATTGGCCAAGTATGCACAACACATGCAAGGAATTTGACTTTGGCTAAAAAACTTGCTCTCGTTGTTCAGGTGGAGGATTTAAATAAGATTTAAATAAGGATTCAATGACAACAGAGTATGTACAGTAAATTACAGTCTGTCCATGTTTCTATAAAAGGAAGCAAATATATACACGAATATATGCCATATGACATTCTCCCAATCCTAAGATAAGATAAGATAAGATAAGCCTTTATTAGTCCCACAATGGGGAAATTCCAGGATTGCAACAGCATAGGGACAGCAACACTCAGAGCAACAATCAGAAGGCAAGAAAAAAACAACATCTAGTAAACATATGTCCATATTACTATAAATGTATATATATAGACATCCTCTTCTGGATCATCCAAATGCTCTATAGCAAACTTCAGACGGGCCTGGACATGTACTGGCTTAAGCAGGGGGGCACGTCTGGCACTGCAGGATTTGAGTCCCTGGCGGCGTAGTGTGTTTCTGATGTAGCTTTTGTTACTTTGGTCCCAGCTCTCTGCAGGTCATTCACTAGGTCCCCCCATGTGGTTCTGGGAATTTTGCTCACCGTTCTCGTGATCATTTTGACCCCACAGGGTGAGATCTTGCGTGGAGCCCCAGATCGAGGGAGATTATCAGTGGTCTTGTATGTCTTCCATTTTCTAATAATTTTAGATTAGATTAGATTAGATTCAACTTTATTGTCATTACACATGTATGAATACAAGGTAACGAAACACAGTTTAGCATCCAATCAGAAGTGCAAAGGACAGCAGTGCAGTATATACGGTAATTAACAGTATGTGCAATTTAAGCAAATATATGCAAATATATGCAGCAGTGCAGAAAGTTAAAAGTACTGTTATGTGCAGATAATGTGCAATAAGTTAGATGTAGTTATGTAGTTATGTACAGGTGAGGATGGTAAAAGATGATTGTAAGAGAGTCAGCGGGGAACTAAGTTCAATAACGTGACAGCTGTTGGAAAGAAACTGTTCCTAAACCTGCTGGTTCTAGTCCGAAGGCTTCTGAAACGTCTTCTGGAGGGGAGAAGCTGGAACAGTCCATGAGCAGGATGGTTGGAGTCCCTAAGAATGCTGCGTGCCCGGCGCAGACACCTTTTCCTGTAGACGTCCTCTATAGCTGGAAGTGGAGTCCCTGTGATGCGTTTGCTCCCACAGTTGATTTCTTCACATCAAGCTGCTTACCTATTGCAGATTCAGTCTTCCCAGCCTGGTGCAGGTCTACAATTTTGTTTCTAGTGTCCTTTGACAGCTCTTTGGTCTTGGCCATAGTGGAGTTTGGAGTCTGACTGTTTGAGGTTGTGGACAGATGTCTTTTATACTGATAACGAGTTCAAACAGGTGCCATTAATACAGGTAACGAGTGGAGGACAGAGGAGCCTCTTAAAGAAGAAGTTACAGGTCTGTGAGAGCCAGAAATCTTGCTTGTTTGTAGGTGACCAAATACTTATTTTACTGAGGAATTTACCAATTAATTCATTAAAAATCCTTCAATGTGATTTTCTGGATTTTTTTTCCTCATTTTGTCTTTCATAGTTGAGGTATACCTATGATGAAAATTGGAGACCTCTCTCATCTTTTAAGTGGGAGAACTTGCACAAGTGGTGGCTGACTAAATATTTTTTGCCCCACTGTACTTCTCTGCCACTCCTGACTTTCTCATACAGTACCACACTTCCTCTCTTGGCACCCTATCATATGCTTTCTCTAGATCCACACACACACCGTGCAACTCCTTCTGACTTTCTCTATACTTCTCCATCAACACTCTTAGAGCAAACATTGCATCTGTAGTACTCTTTCTTGGCATGAAACCATATTGCTGCTCACTGGTTGTCACCTCTCCTCTTAACCTGGCTTCAACAACTCTTTCCCATATCTTCATAGTGTGGCTGATCAACTTTATGCCTCTGTAGCTACTACAGCTCTGAGCATCACCGTTGTTCTTGGAAATTGGTACCAAAACACTTCTTCTCCACTCCTCAGGCATCCTCTCACTCTCCAAGACTGTGTTAAACAATCTGGTTAAAAAGTCCACTGCCATCCCTCCTAAACATCTCCATACCTCCACAGGCACTGTATCTATCTATCTATATAAAAGGGATTCTGCGGTGTGGGTATGTGTGTGGCAGATGGTTTGTCCCCCTGCTAACTCAGAGGCCACTTGACTGTGGCCTCTCATCTCTTGCATGGTGACGCCACAATACCTGAAGAGTGCACCTGACATGGTTTCACTGACTGCTTGACCATAAAAGACGTCAAAGGTGACCTTTTTTAACCAATCTTTACCAGTGGAGGTGTACACCGGGGGAGGAATCAAGCGCACCCCAGATCCAATCTTGTGCACACCACTGCTCTCCCTCCATGGCTCTGTCTCCTCACCCATGGTGGCGTGTTGTCAGATGGGGAAACGGAGGTGTCTGGTGCTGGACGAATCGTGTGCACCCCGACTGGGCAGCGACCGGGTGGACTGCAGGTGAAGCCTGATTTATGCCCCTCTGTGGAGCCTATGCTGTGTGTTCACAGGAGCATATGCGAATAGGCTGTCCAAACTGCTTTTCCAACACAGCTGTCTGTGAAAGGGAATATCATGCATTTATACTAACATACTGTCAATAATTTATCGCTGTTTTTTGTTATTTTCCCTTTGTTTTGACCTACTGTTATTATGATGGGTTGTACTATAATTTATAAATGTCACATTTCCCAGCTTTAGTTTTTTTATTTGTTTTACTTGACCTTTCCATAATGCTGGTGTCCAAAACTCAGAACACAATATTGTAAAATTACTGATCCAACCATAGAAAAACTATTTCATGGGATCCCATGGACCATTCTGCAGGGTAACTGATTAAAATGGGAATGACTGATGCGAGTCAGTACAAATTGGCCACTTAACATCTCACCAGATGTCTAAAATGTTCATTGGTGCAGCAAGTTTCTATATGATAACCTTGTTATTGCTCTTTCTGTATCATCATGCTTAATGCATGTCAAATGCATTGTGTCACTATGTCTGTATGGATGTGGACAAAAGTCGCTTACTATTACTATACCACCACCATTAAACACTGCATGCCATATTCAACGGGCATCAATGCTAGTATATATAAGGGATTCTGCGGTATGGGTATGTATGTGGCAGAAACTTTGTCCCCCTGCTAACTCAGAGGCCACTTGATCGCGGGTTCTCATCTCTTGCATGGCAATGCCACAATACCCAAAGAGTGCACCTGCCATGGTTTCTGTGACTTCTTAACCATAAAAGAGGTCAAAGGTGACCTTTATTAACCAACCTTTACCAGTAAAGGTGTACGCCGAGGGAGGAATCAAATGTACCTGGCACAGTCAGCGGAGTTTAGGAACCGTGGGTCTCTGTCCACAATACAGGCATTGTGGACTGATGGGAAGATACAGGCACAGGTTACCACTGGGTGCTGGAATACCTAAACTATAATTACATTCAACTATAGTCACACTTATTTACTTTAATCTGCTCATATAACCCCCGTTGAGGTGTATGCTGGTGATAGAATCGAGTGTACCCTGACTGTTCATGTCAGGGTGGGATGGGGAGACGGAGGTTGGAAGCTGGGAGACTGACCTACATTTAATCTGCTCATTTCTGTTTGTGCGCTGCTTTGAATGCATTCTTGCATTACCATAACAGGTTTTTGCTGTGTCCAGTAATTTCTATTCAAATCATGTCTGCTTGTTTATTAAATAGCAACGGACAAAAGCAGAAAACAACTTTTCATGTGATTACTGCAACTGAGAAAAAGGACAAGACGTGACACAAAATTGTATGTACAGTACACCCACTAACGTCTTCGATATTCTTTTGAATTCAGACTGTTGTTTAGTCCACATACTTTGGAAGTGTGGGAAATCTGAAGGATACATCTATCTTCTATTAAGAATAATGTATTTAAACAATATTAGCTTGTATACTGATAGAAAGTGAATTATTGTGGATTTAAAATGTTTGTAAAAACACCCAGAAAGATGTCTTTTTATGAAGGTTCATCTGTCTATCCACCAAAACACCAAAACCTTAGACCAGAAAGAAAAACTTCCTTTCTAACAAAAACATTAAGAAATAAAACTGAATCATTGTCCAAATCAGCAGAAAAACAAACCATTACAAAAAAACAAAAATTTTACCAGCATCCATATGAACATTCCAAATTTACAAGACAAAAGCAGCAAATTTATGAGGAAAAAAATTGGTAAGTTTGAGAAAGTTTTTAATTTACAAGAAAAAAGGCTAGTTTGAGAAAAAAAATGCAATTTTATGAGAAAAGTTTCAACTCTATAAGAGAAGTTGCAAATTTACAAGAAAAAAAAATCAAATTTGAGAAAAAAAAATGCAAATTTATGAGAAAAATTAAAGTGGGGGAAAAAGTCAAATTTTTGAGACAAAAGCAGCAAATTTACAAAAAAGTAGTAGCAAATTTCAGAAAATAAATTAATTTCACTAAAATCACAACAGTAGTAAAATCAAACGGTGGTAAAAATGAAACGATATACAACAGTAAAATACTACATCGTGACTAAAGAATAAAGTAATGTATTAAGTAAATGAGATAAATAAATGTAAATTATGTGTTTAAAGCCGACGTGCTATTATCAGCCCGTGGTGCATTTTACTTTGGGCAATAATACATGAAAAAATGAATACATGTTTAATGCTTTGCATACCCTCGAGAACGTAGGAATACTGCAGCAATAACCCTTTTTGAATGCTACACAAAAACAACATCATCATCATCATCATTATCATCATAGCAGTCTGTCTGGGGCGACAATGACTGTTTCATTTAGATCTGATCAGATTCCTCCACGCAGTTCTGTCCTTCGCCTTCCGCTGCCAGGAACTCCTGACCTTGTTAACCCTGGCGATGTCCGAGCCGGTATGAGTTGCTTTCTGACTGGCTATTTTATGAAACTGCAAAGTATTTGAGTACCGCTAGCTTTTGCTGGACTAGCGGCACATTCTTGGCAGATAGAGGTATTATCAGTGGCAATGACAGGCCAAGACAAACTGACTCCAGCATCTGTTGCAGTGACTGACCAGATGATAGGGTCTCTCTAAATCGTTAGCTGCATCTTTGTCAATGATTGGTATGTCTAGATCACTGAAGAAATCATCAAGGTCATGAGTAGCAGAGATTCTATCTGAAGAGTATAGAGATGAATTAAATTCTTTAAATGCTTTATTCATTTCTAAAGGGTCAAAAGTGATGCCTGTTTCAGTTTGAAGACTAGGAATTTGGTGAGATGATGCCTGACAAATCTGGTGGGCCAAAATTTACCAGCCTGATCCCCATGTTCAAAAAACTTAGAACGTGATTGCAGTAAAAGTTCTGTGGTGCGGTGAGACATAAGAACATCAAATTTGGCCTGTAAGGAAAGATGGCCGATATTTGGAAACATCAGCTTTTTAAGTCGTGCTGCCTACCTCCAGCCTCTATAAATACTGCATACAACATTATGTAATGCCGACATTGTCGCATGTAGGGTGCTGTCAGGGAAAGGGACCAATTGTACAGAAGGCCATCCTATTCAAAACGTTGCCAAGACAACCTCTGGAGAGGTGTATATCAGGTCAACATAAGCTATATTCATTGCAGCCCAGCTGAGCTCTGGGAGGAGCAGAGTTTGGTTAGCAGGTCCTTGATATCACTGGTGTAGTATCATCAGGATTAAACACTGCATCCGTATTCACTGGGTATTACTGCTAGTATTAATATAAATCACACAAGTGTATTTTGTTAATTATTATATGCATCCTTGAGCAAGGAACTTGTAATGTGTTATTACGATAATGCTCACACTGTGTGAACTTATCAGATTAACTCAAAAAGTCCATAAAACATCAGGAACTGCAAATGACCTGCTTTTTTGACAATATTTTAAGCTTCCAGTATGACTTGTTATCCACTCACTAGCAGTCAAGCAGTTCCCACACTTAAAATATGTTGAGAATTAACTTGTTGCCAAGTTTATTGTTTAAAAAAAGGGTTATTTTGGTTTTAAGGACTTGCTTGGATCTATTGCTTCACTGCTGGAATATTTTGGGATCAAATTCTGGAGACTTTCTGGATGGATCATGTCCTCTCATCGTGGATTTCCTCCCACAGACCACGGACATGTATGTTAGGATATTTGGCAAATCTAAACAGGCTGAATCACTCCACCTCAGACCCTATTGATGGATGTTTGTTTGCTTTATGGATTTTACAATAATATCCATGTCACATCAGCACTAAAAAAACCTCTCCAACCTTCAGATCCTGCTCCAGACTCCGCAGCAGCTCTCCGTCCACATGACCCGTCTGAGCGACCCGCAGGCTCTTCTGCTCGGCCTTTCTCAGGCGGTACTGCAGGATGCGGCAGTTTTTGTTGGAGCGGTCCAGCTCCCTGCGCAGCTCCTGGAGCTGGTACACCTCCTCCTCCAGGTAGCTGTCCCGCACTTCCTCCATCTCTGCCCGCAACTCATCCACTTCATCCTGAAATACAAAGAGCAGTGTGGGATCCAGATGTTAAATGAATCCAGGAGTTTACTGATGTAAAAGGAAAAAGAAAGAATATAAAAATAATTGTAGAAAATCTAAAATAAATCTTAGTCAAAAACCTTGAGTGGGAATGAAGGCTTACAATATATCTGATTTTGAGACAGATGTAAAAAAAATAAGGAAAAATTATGCATTCATAATGGGGCTGTCTTTATTTAAATAAGAGTGGTTACTGTTCAAGATTTGTCATAGATAGGACACAAAGGATCAGGGTGATCAATCAGGTGAAATAAATGTGTTCAAAAGTCTTGACAGTCATAAAATCATGGCTCATTTCATACAGTCCCCTTTTCTATTCAAGGAGGCTACTTCATTTTGCTTTTCTTTAACATTTGTCTGCTCTCTTCCTTAGATTGTTTGTTCTCTACCTCCTCTTCACCCCCAAGCAGTCACAGCAGATGACCGCTCCTCCCTAAGTTCTGCTGAACAGTTCCTCCTGTTAAAAGGGAAGTTTCTCTCTCCACCATCACCAAGTACTTGCTCTTTAGGGGGTGGGGGTAGGGTGTCACCCGACTGGTGCCATTTATCTTTCTAGGACTGTAAGGTCGTTACAATCTTAAGTGGTATGATGTAGCTTTTTTGAATTGGCACTATAAATAAACCTTGGTTGAATTTTAAGTAATGAACCTCAATAATAAGAGATTACTAAAGTCCAACGTTGAATTTTGGCCAAATAAATGAGTGGCAACAATTACTCTTGGGTGACCAAGAATGTGTTTCTCATATTTAATGACAGCGATGCACTAATATCAGCAGTATAGACCACAACTGACAAATGAGAGGTCATTTACATTAGACAGAGGTCAATATCTGTGTTGTGTCACATTAATATGACATTTGCTCAACGCTCAACAGTGCAATAAGGAGCTGAATGACTTTAACAAGGACTTAATTTTATTGATTACCAAGCAAAATATAGAAGGACAAATGAAGACAAAAATACGTAAATAAATAAATACAGCGTAAATGAAAAAAGTTCATCACATCTTTGTGGATGCAGAAGAATTCTCATTTATACAAGCCCATTTTAATCTACCCCAAATGCTTCATTATGAGAATACAATTATGAAGTCATAAAAGCATGGTGGACAGAACATTTACCCCCCAAATATCATGACTTTTTTTTAAGCAAAAATGATTATATAGCCTGCTCGCTGTTGTCTTAAGTCCAACCTCAGATTTCACCAACTGAGGTTCTGTTTTGCAAAGGCTCTCAATCCTTTTGAGTGGAGACCTTTAAACTACGTCAATAAAACTGACCTGAGTTGTCTGAAATTAAGAGTGCTGTTGTTGTTGTTGTTGAACGTTTGGATCTAAAACATGAACTGAAGAAGACTGAATATGGTTCAAGACAAATTAACCTTTGAACCAAAGTCCTGGAAGAAAGCACAGATAACCAGTGAGGCAAAACAATTTTATTGGTAAAAGAAAAAAAAAATCTATAGTTTTACTGCAGTGAACACATTGTTAAAGAAGTTTTTAAAAGATTGTGGTGTCAACATATTAGAAAGAAGACACCCTGTAACAGGGTGTCTCTGTAGATTATGCTGATACTTTTATATGGTTCCATGAGTTCCAGAAATGCAGGTACTCCTAGTCCTAGTGCTGATTATGTAATATCACTAGTTTAACTCTTATCTCTTGGATTGGATCTATTCACATCTGCCTCTCCTATCAGCATGTAAAATCCCTGCCTGGAAAAAAAGAGATTTTTATCAGCAGCACTGTGTGCTACACCAGTTTGTTTGGTGACCACCGGGGCAGCGGTTTGCCTCCAATCACAAATCATTTTCTTGGGAAATTTCCTCTGGGACAGGCATTCCCACGACTTCACTGGCACCTCATGAAAAGACAATCTGAAGGAAGGAGGGTGTCGATTAAAGAGAACTAAATCTATCTTTTTGTGGGTTTAAAAGGCACAGGCTCCACTGTTATCCTAGGAGGGCCCCGGAGGAGAGAGCTAATGACCTCGCACAGGGTCGAGCCAATCGATGGTTGGTTTAAAGACGAGTCAGAGGCAGAATGGCATCCTGGAAACAGGTAGACTTTAGAGGATATCACTGATTATGAAGGGTGTATGTGCGCCAAGTCACTGATGCTACTTCTCTTTACTCAGCAGCTACTCTAAACTCTTATGACATTTTTATGATATATTAAAGCACTGACTGTTTTATTATTAATATATACCATTGTTTGCTTAAGTTAATAAAGGTAAAACAAGTATCTACAACTTTCAGTCCATACAGCCAAGCACGTACAGTAGAAGGGTGGCAGTGGCTCAGGAGGTAGAGCGGGTCGTCTAATAACCGGAGGACTGGCGGTTCGAATCGCAGTCTCCCCAGACATCCTGCCGTTGTGTCCCTGGGCAAGACACTTTACTCACCTTGCCTCCAGTGTCCATGACACTGGGCATGAATGTGTATAAATGTTTGGTAGTGGTTGGAGAGGCCGTTGGTGCGGATTGGCAGCCACGTTTCCATCAGTCTGCCCCAGGACAGCTGTGGCTACAGTAGTAGCTTACCACTATCAGTGTCTGTGGAGTGAATAATGCCTCCATTGTAAAATGCCTATAAAAGAGTGCTATATAAATCTGATGCATTATTATTATTACCTCTGCCAAGGGAGGAGGTAATTTTTTGGCAGTGTTGGTTTGTTTGCTTGTCTGCCTGTTATCAACATTACTCCAAAAGTTAAGGATGGATTTTGATGAAATTTGCAGGAAAGGTGTGTAAAGGCACGGGGAACAGATGATTAGATTTTGGTGGTGATCCAGATCATGATTTGGATCCAGAAATTTTTTGAAAATTATTTTCTATATATTAAGCTTACTTCCCCTTTAAGATGTTACGTGCGTGGTCACGCACCAAAATATGAGACATTATTTCATCTGAAGACACCAACAAAAAGCAAAGTGTGCGGTTTAAGACGGGGTTCAGAGTGTGTCCTGCTGCGAGCCTTGTGGGTCTCGGCCAAGAGGAGAAGGTAATGTTCTTGCTGGCGTTAGTTTGTCTGTCTGTCTGTTAGCAACACTACTCCAAAAGTTATGAAGGCTCACATATCAAAAAAACAGAGCAAAAACAGAGAAAAACAAACAGGAGAAATTAAGTTGAGGGCTCTGCGAATAATTTATGGGCTGATATATGGATAAACATGCATGATAAGAGAATATTTTACTGTTTTTATAAATATTGTTCTGGTTTTTAAAATGGTGTTGACTAGCCTACAGGAACATGATAGTCTAATTTTAATTTGATGTTTTTCTCAATTTTTACATGTTTAAAATTAAAAAAAAAAATAGTGCATACCCGTAGAAACCAAGTATAAGCAAGTATTTCTGCATGCCCGTAGAAAGTTACTGTTACCATGGCAACAGTAACCATAGTGATGTCTGCCTTTGATCGTTGACATCATCCGTTCAGTGATGCCTGCCTTTGATCTTTGATATGTGTGTCTGGCAACAGTAACCATGGTGAAAGCTGCATTTGATGTTTGCCGTAGAAAGCAGGTGTAAACAAGCACGTCTGCACTTGTTCAGTGATGCCTACCTTTGATCTTTGATGGTGCCATAGCGAGTGCTATGGTCTTTGACAATGTCATAGAGAGTCCTATGATCGTGAGTGATGGCTGCCTTTGATATTTGATGTCCTATGATCATGAGTGAGCTTGAGTAACACTGCACGTCTCAGACCAAACTGCTTACAAACTGGATGTAAACTTCTAGACTGGATGTAAACTTCTAGACCTTTGAAGGATTGTAGGTGTTTAAGAGTGTAAGCAGCACTGGTACTGTAAAGTAATAAATTAAGGATGTCTGGATAGGTGATGCCAGCCCACTTCTCCATGTCTTTTGGCCAGTTTTGCTTTGGAATGAGATAGGGGACCTACTTCTCAATTAAAACGAATTTGTCATCATACTGCTGTCTGCTGTCATTATCAAGGGTTTCATAATTATTTCAATAAATCTTACTGAAAGAAACTTGAATTAGTATTTTTCATTAATATCATATGCAGAAATGCATTTCTAAAACTGCTGCTTTACTAACACTGTCATTTGGGGGAAATGAGCTACTTGGTGTAGGTCTGCACTCTCTGAGTGCTTTTCTAGTTATTATTAGAATGAAATTATGTTTCTCAGTTGATACCATGCAAGTCACCACAGCAACTTTTCAAGCTAGGAAGTATCATTTTTAACATAGTCTTTGGTATGACCCAGCTGGGGCTTGAACCCACAACTTCCTGGCTGTGGTGTGGATGCTCTACCACTAGGCCACCACTCTGGTGGTGCACTCAGTCTATTAATCGAGTTCTTATTTCATATAAATAGCAAGTGTTTGAGGCTAGATCATATTCAAATTGAAAGTGAAGTGGGAAACTCACCTTTGTTTTTAATATTAATGACAACTTCAGAAGAGAAGCATTTATAGGACCTAGTCAAGTATTTGATAGACCTATCAGTGTGGCTGCTAGTTTTAATGAATGACAGATCAAAAAATAACTATCAATCCAAAAATATTGACTGAATTTAAATAAAAGCACCATGGTGCTGATGCCTCAGTGTATGTCTGCGGACAGACAGACCCCCCACACACACACTACTGGGCGTCTCCTTTGATTGAGGCATAAACAGACAATTGCAACAGCTGCTTTTATTTGTACAAGATGCTATTTTTAATGAAGTATTTTTATATGTTTATAATGGAGTGATGGTGGTTAACAAATAACAACAATGCTTGTTTATTTTTCTGTTATGTAGTACTTGCCTAACCAGAGTGGTTCCCTCTCCGCCCCCACAGCTGGAAGGTTGTGGGTTTATGCCACAGCTGGGTCATACCAAAGACCAAATAAAAATGGTACTTTGCATCTTCTAGTTTGGTGCTCAGTATAATAGAATGGGGGAAGGAAAGTTGGTTAAGGCCCTGTCACACCTTGACAATTTAGGCAGTGTTTGCCAAATGTATAAAAATTGATCTAAAAACGCTGGCATATGCCAAAATTTTCACTTTTGGCTGTATGCATCGCCTGTCCCTAGCGAGTGTGATGTAAACATAACATATTAGTAACTTACGTGGTGGCCTAGTTGATAAGAACATCCACCCCACAACCAGGAGGTTGGAGGTTCAGGTCCCAGCCGGGTCATACCAAAGACAATATAAAAATGGTACTTCCTGCCTTCTAGCTTGGTGCTCAGAGTAATAGAATGGGGGAAGGAGAAGTTGTTTGTGGCGGTGCCTTGCATGGCAGCGACTCCTCTGATTCTACAAGTGATTAACATTGTAGATAGGACAAACGTAATTTCGTTCTACTGCACATGACTGGCTGTATGGACAGAATGACAACAGAGATGCCTTCTTCTTACATAGAATGTTTAGATAATTTAGAAGTAACTTAAACCAATGAATGCTTAGCGTGGTGCCGGCATTCACAACTTACCAACCATAGTCTAACTTATGCCAAACTGACGTTGCCTCCCGATCCATGAATCCTAGGCGTGCGAGAGATCATCTCTGTTCAACCAAAATGATTCTCCCCTCCAAAAACTATTGCAGAGCTATCAAATCTGTCAGGTCAGTCACGTCTAAAACAGCTGATGTGACACATCATGAATGTCCGATGACAGTTGTCACAACCTGGCTCAAAGGCACGATGGCGATAAAAAAGTTTATTTTCAATAAAGTGGGGGGAAAAGATAATGCATGGAGTGTGCTTTTGCTGATGTGAACCCAAAAACATTAGAGAGTAGCAGCCAAGGGACAGCAAAGTGTGATTTCAGAGAGAGTAGTTTGATGTTGTACACCGAGACGTGGCTAACAGAACTAGCAACGGATGCTAACATTGAACTGGAGGGTTTCCACGCAATACGGGCAGACCGAACACCAGACAGTGGGAAGACAAGGGGCGGAGGAGTGATAATGTATGTCAATAACAACTGGTGCAGACCGGGACATATCACGGTTAAGGAACAGCACTGTAGCAAAGACATGGAGTTGCTAGCTGTTAGCATGCGGCCTACATATCTCCCGAGGGAATACTCACATGTGATCTGCATTGTTATTTATGCAAATCCGACGGCGAACGCTGGGACAGTGCGTGACGTCATCCACTCAGTAACTGGCAGGCTGCAGACAGAACACCCAGATGCTCTTCTCCTCATCTCAGGTGATTTCAACCATATTTCACTATCCCCAATTCTACCCACGTTCACCCAGTATGTCACATGCCACAGTAGAGACAATAAAACACTGGACTTATTTTATGCAAATACTAAGGAGGCATACACCTCATCACCACTCCCCCCACTCGGGAGATCGGATCACAACTTGGTTCATCTCCTGCCGGTGTACAAACCCCTAGTACACAGACAACCTCCGGTCATGCGCACGGTGAAGTTATGGTCTGAGGAGGCAATGGACGCGCTAAAGGACTGTTTTGAAATCACTGCCTGGGAGCAGCTCTGCGATCCACATGGTGAGGACATCGATGGCCTCACTCACACCATCACAGACTACATCGGCTTCTGTGGGGACAACACCGTACCCACCAAGACCATATGGTGTTGCTCGAACAACAAACCCTGGATCAACCCTGAGATAAAAACACTTCTGAGAGAGAAGAAGAGGATCTTCAGGTCGGGGAACAGGGAGATGCTGAAGTCCGTACAGAGGAAGCTGAGGAGGAAGATCAGAGAAGGCAAGGACAGCTTCAGGAAGAAGATGGAGGACAAGCTGCAACAGAGCGACATCGGCGGGGTCTGGAGAAACCTTAAAACCATCTCTGGGCTCCAGAATACCTCCCCCCAGGCCATGGGGGGCAGGGAGTGGGCAAACAATCTGAACCTGTTTTTTAATAGGTTTGACCAATCGCCCTCCCCCCGACTGCACAACAACCACTGCTGCCTCTGAAGTCATCGAGACCTGCTGTCCACACCCCACTCCACCAACACCCCCCCACTCCTAGCACACAGCCCCCCAACCTGACCCTCACTAAGACCCAGGTGAGGACGGAGCTGAGGAAGATCAAGGCGAGCAAGGCCTCGGGACCGGACGGCATCAGCATGAAGCTCCTCAAGTGCTGTGCAGACCAGCTGTGTGGGATTGTGGAGCACATCTTCAACCTGAGCCTGAAGCTGGGGAGGGTACCACAGTTGTGGAAAACATCTTGTGTGGTACCTGTACCAAAGACTTCCCACCCCAAAGATCTGAACAGCTACAGACCAGTGGCCCTGACGTCCCACATGATGAAGACCCTGGAGAGACTGCTCCTTGCTCACCTCTGCCCCCTGGTGGGACCAGCAATGGATCCACTCCAGTTCACCTACCAGCATGGCATTGGGGTGGAGGATGCAGTGATCTTCGTCCTTCACCGTTCTGTCCCACCTGGAGAAGCCCGGGAATGCGATGAGGATCATGTTCTTTGACTTCTCCAGTGCTTTCAACACCATTCAACCGATGATACTGAAGGACAAGCTGCTGTGCGCAGGGGTGGACCAGCACCTGTCTTCATGGATCCTGGACTACCTCACTAACCGGCCACAGTCTGTGACAACACGAGATTGTGTGTCTGACACGATCATCAGTAGCACGGGGGCCCCCCAGGGAACGGTTTTGGCTCCCTTCCTGTTCACCCTTTATACTGCGGACTTCTCACACAACACAACACACTGCCATCTACAGAAGTTCTCCGACAACTCTGCGATCATCGGCCTCATCTCCAACGGAGATGAAGCTGAGTACAGAGGACTTATCCAGGAACTGGTGCCATCAGAACTGCCTCCAGATCAACGCGAGGAAAACTAAGGAGCTGGTGGTGGACTGCCGCAGGCAAGGACAGCCCCTCACAGCACCAGTAAACATACAGGGAACAGACATTGAGATGGTGACATCATACAAGTACCATGGTGTTCATCTGAACAATAAACTAGACTGGTCACACAATACCGACGCACCCTACAAGAAGGGACAGCACAGGCTGTTCCTACTGAGGAGGCTCAGGTCTTTTGGTGTACAAGGGGCGCTGCTGAAGACATTCTATGACACGGTGGTGGCATCAGCCATCACTTTTGGAGTGGTCTGCTGGGGCAACGGCATTACAGCAGCCGATAGGAAGAGACTGAACAAACTGATCAAGAAAGCTACAGTAGATCTGTCCTGGGGCCACGCCTTGACCCAGTGGAGGAGATAGGAGAGAGAAGGATGGTGGCTAAACTGTCATCTCTGCTGGAGTCCGAGTCCCACCCTATGCAGGACATATTGAACGCACTGAGGAGCTCATTTAGCAGTAGACTACATCATCCTAGGTGCGCAACCGAGAGGTTTCGCAGGTCCTTCCTACCTATGGCTGTCAGACTGTATAACCTAAGCAGGGCTGCTCGCAGAGATAGCAAAAAAACGTGACGACCTAATAGTATTGAATGCAAAAGACGCAACAGACTTACACAAATGGTCCCCTCCAGTATACAACTAGGACAATATCAGTCGCTACGGAGGGTGACAATATGTATGGGTACATATTCATACTATGTAGGATAACTAAGTAGACGGTTATGCTGTTTATTCCATCTTGCTACAATGCTCCGCACTTTGTATATATATTTATATATTTATGTGTATGTATGTATATCCACTGCTCTTATTTATATTTTCCGTATCTTCTTAATTATTGCTCTGAGTGTTGCTATCCCTGTGCTGTTGCAATCGTGGAATTTCCCCATTGTGGGACTAATAAAGGCTTATCTTATCTTATCTTATTTATCATGGAAAACATCTGAGCTCTGTGCTTCGGGCGATCAGCTGATTGGATCCTCCTCCTCTGGTGTTCTGATATTTTCAGAATCAGAATCAGAATCAGAATCAGGTTTATTGCCATTGTTCATGTAGTACACAAACTAGGAATTTGTCTCGGTGCAATGCTGCAACATTAAACATGATAAGATAAAAGAAATAAACTATACATGCAATAAAGTGTAGAATAAGAGTAAGTGGTACTGGTCAGCAGTTAAAATATATTAGCGAGCAGCAGATACTGTGGAGAACTATATAGTGCAGTCGGTAATGCAGGAAGAAAACAGTGATGATTGACATGAGTCTGGTTGAGCTGCTGTACATAGTGCACGAGAGTCAATAAGTCACTTAGTGTTCAGCAGTCTGATGGCAGAGGGGAAGAAGCTGTTCATGTGACGGGAGGTTTTAGTCTGGATGGACCGAAGTCTTCTACCAGAGGGGAGGGGGGCAAACAGTACGTGACCAGGGTGTGAGGGATCGGCTATGATCCGGCCAGCACGCCTCCGGGTCCTGGAGATGTACAGATCCTGGAGAGATGGGAGCTTGCAGCCGATCACCTTCTCAGCAGTGCGCATATCTATATCTATTTTATATATTTTGGCATATCTATCAGAACTCCACTGGGCAGCTGATGGTACAGACTGCAGTCAAAGGTAAAAACATGACAAGGAGGGATAAACAGCGATTTGGATCTTCCTAATATCCTCGGACACGTCCCCAACAGGTCCCGTTACACAAACAAGTACGTGTGTGTAGCTCTGTGTGTGTGTATGCACAGCAGGCACCAGCTGAGCTGATCAGAACAGAGAGCAGGTGGATCGTCAGCTCTTAATTAGTAAAGGCGTCACCTAGTCTACAGAAACCGTCAAGGTAGGAAATATCTCTTTACTTTATCTGAATAGAAGAACAAAACCAGTTTATCTGGGTTCCTTCTGTGAACCAACACTGCCAATATGCCCTTACACTATAGCTGTAAGTTAGAAACCTGTTCAGTAAGTTACTCATAGGTTCAAAGAGCATTACTCATATGTTAGAAATAAGTTTTGGGTACGCTAGACATTTATCTCGACATATTTCGACTTATGAGTAACTTGTGAGTCGCTTACAAATGATGTGTGTGAAAGAACGCATAACTTCCTTATAACTTATGTTCCGCATATATGGGATGTTTCAGCCATACACTGCATATATCAGAGGAGCTTGGCGTACAACGCCATATACCAGCGTGCTTTAGTGTGGTCTTTACTTATACAGAACTTACCAGTAACTTATTCCATGTATGCCAGCGTATTCTTCAAATTTTTCCATACGTTTGGCAAACGCTGCCTAAATCGTCTTGGTGTGACAGGACCTTTACCAAGCAATGGGGGGAGCACAAGCCAGTGTACTCCTGGTGCTGGGCCCAAACCCTCATAAATGGGGAAGGTTGTGTCAGGAAGGGCATCCGACATAAAATCCTTGCCAAATCAAATGTGCGGACCAAGATCCGCTGTGGCAACCCCTAATAAGCGAGCAGCTGAAAGAAGACGGTGGTGTAAGAGGGAGCAACAAGCACAAGGTTTCCTCTGATAACATTTCCGGGTTGCAGCCCACCATGCTTGAATTTATGCCACCACTCTATGAGGAAATATAAATTTAAGAAAAAAATATGAAGGAATGACAGTCCGCAAGCGCACACACAAGCAACACGCGTGACCGTCATCCGCACAGAGTTCAGAAGTGCCCCGCCTGCATGACCGCTCCAGTCGGCAGACAAAGTCACTAACGTCACTGTCCGACAGAAACACGAGCTTATTAAGGGACTTTAAATGCAGAAAAGAAGCAGAAGAGGTATGTAAGTGGTGGACACATTTATCATGGTTTTAACCCGCTGGTAATGGGAGCAATAATGAAGAGTCACTTAGCTAACAGGTGTGGTTAGGAAGTCGAGTAGGTTCCTTTTGTCTTCTTTTTAATTATTAGTTTTTTAGTTTTTGTTATTTCAGACAAGAATAAAAAAATGTTTTACCTTTACCTTAGTTAATATTAATTACAGTAACTAATTTATGTTCATTATTATGTACCTGGCAAGTTAAGAAAACCGAAATTCAGGAAGTCAGTGACTTTAATCCGTCAGCAGCCTTCAGACAAACTAAGCGTGCCAACATTTGGATTTCAAAATAAGGGAGGTTTTTCCTGCTGTCTGGGGGGTGAGGAGATTACTAAAAACTATAAACATATAGAAATATTTTAACAGAAATAACTGCATCTTTGGTCATTTAAGTTAATTTATTTCATTAAATACAATTTTATTAATTTTTTTGTTTGAAATCAGAGTTAAATTATTGTTCTGTTCTGGCTCTGCAAAATTATGGTCAAAAATGTAAACTGTTACAAGGAAAAAGTAAAAAACTTACCAGTCTGTTTCAAATTTATTAAAAAAAAACAAAGTAATTTTAGTTTAAAAAAATAGACAAAAATTAACCATAAAATAATCCATAAATTTATATAAAAAAGTCTCAAATGTACAGTGGGGAAAAAAACGTATTTAGTCAGCCACCAATTGTGCAGGTTCTCCCACTTAAAAGATGAGAGAGGTCTCCAATTTTCACCATAGTTATACCTCAACTATGAGAGACAAAATGAGAAAAAAAAAATCCAGAAAATCACATTGAAGGATTTTTAATGAATTAATTGGTAAATTCCTCGGTAAAATAAGTATTTGATCACCTACAAACAAGCAAGATTTCTGGCTCTCACAGACCTGTAACTTCTTCTTTAAGAGGCTCCTCTGTCCTCCACTCGTTACCTGTATTAATGGCACCTGTTTGAACTCTTTATCAGTATAAAAGACACCTGTCCACAACCTCAAACAGTCAGACTCCAAATTCCACTATGGCCAAGAGCAAAGAGCTGTCAAAGGACACCAGAAACAAAATTGTAGACCTGCACCAGGCTGGGAAGACTGAATCTGCAATAGGTAAGCAGCTTGGTGTGAAGAAATCAACTGTGGGAGCAATTATTAGAAAATGGAAGACATACAAGACCACTGATAATCTCCCTCAATCTGGGGCTCCATGCAACATCTCACCCCGTGGGGTCAAAATGATCACGAGAACGGTGAGCAAAAATCCCAGAACCACACAGGGGGCCCTAGTGAATGACCTGCAGAGAGCTGGGACCAAAGTAACAAAGGCTACCATCAGTAACACACTACGCCGTCAGGGACTCAAATCCTGCAGTGCCAGACGTGTCCCCCTGCTTAAGCCAGTACATGTCCAGGCCCGTCTGAAGTTTGCTAGAGAGCATTTGGGTGATCCAGAAGAGGATTGGGAGAATGTCATATGGTCAGATGAAACCAAAATAGAACTTTTTGGTAAAAACTCAACTTGTCGTGTTTGGAGGAGAAAGAACACCATACCTACTGTGAAGCATGGGGGTGGAAACATCATGCTTTGGGGCTGTTTTTCTGCATAGGGACCAGGACGACTGATCCGTGTAAAGGAAAGAATGAATGGGGCCATGTATCGTGAGATTTTGAGTGAAAACCTCCTTCCATCAGCAAGGGCATTGAAGATGAAACGTGGCTCGGTCTTTCAGCATGACAATGATCCTAAACACACCGCCCGGGCAACAAAGGAGTGGCTTCGCAAGAAGCATTTCAAGGTCCTGGAGTGGCCTAGCCAGTCTCCAGATCTCAACCCCATAGAAAATCTTTGGAGGGAGTTGAAAGTCCGTGTTGCCCAGCGACAGCCCCAAAACATCATTGCTCTAGAGGAGATCTGCATGGAGGAATGGGCCAAAATACCAGCAACAGTGTGTGAAAACCTTGTGAAGACTTACAGAAAATGTTTGACCTCTGTCATTGCCAACAAAGGGTATATAACAAAGTATTGAGATGAACTTTTGTTATTGACCAAATAGTTATTTTACCGAGGAATTTACCAATTAATTCATTAAAAATCCTTCAAAGTGATTTTCTGGATTTTTTTTTTCCTCATTTTGTCTCTCATAGTTGAGGTATACCTATGATGAAAATTGGAGACCTCTCTCATCTTTTAAGTGGGAGAACTTGCACAATTTGTGGCTGACTAAATACTTTTTTGCCCCACTGTACAAGTCAATCTTACAAGAGGAAATTTACAAATTTGAGGAAAATGGTTTCAAATTTAGATAAATTTACAGAGAAAAGTAGAAAACTAAGAAAATTGCTATAAATTTTGGAGAAAAACCTCAAACCTTCAAGACTGAAGTCATTACTCAAGTTTTTAAGTGGGTGGTCTTTGCACCCTTGACTCTAGAAATTTTTGGTTGTCTACTTTTATTAATTTCAAAGTACTGCTTTTACATGAGTAGAATTTCTGGCTACTATACCCACCTCTGATCATATAATTTAAGTATGCATGAGTAAATTACTATGATGAATGTTTTTTCCCCTTCCCTACTCTCTCAATGGGAAAAAAAAAACACTAGAATTAAAATTTTAAAAAAAACACATTTTTATCGTTTATGTAAACATGACAAAAAAAAATCCAGCACAAAACATGACACTTGATATTTTCTAACCTGTTTGTATACCACCATAGACAGAGAGAGAACCTGAATTAGACGGGGCTCAGAGAGGGCAAGATGAGACAGAAGAGAAGAGCCAAGGAGAGGAAAGTGTTCAGGCACAGGGTCCAGGAGAGGTGAGAGCAGAGGGAGGAGAGAAGGATGACGCCAGTAAAAAGTCCAAACACAGAACATCTGGGTGGGACCCCAGCTGGCCCAATATTCCAACATTCAAGCCTCGGTTGTACAATACTTCAAATGGTAAGTTTCATATGCAAAGTTACTGTGCAATTTAAAAAAAAAAGTAATAAATAGTATAAAATTAACATATTCTGGTTACAATAGTGTCGTGTTTTCTGCCGTCCACCCCTGGAAAACTATGTTGCCACCGCGCCAAGGTCTTTAAGCCAGAGGAAACACTGAAACAGCAATGGGGACTCCCAGACATTTGGGGGGCAGGGGTGTTGGGGGATTGTTGGTGCTTAGAGACCCTCAGAAACCCAGCTGGCAGACTGACAGCCAGGCAGGAGGGTGTTTGAACCCCACACACATGGGACATCTGACTGTTATCGAGTCCTTTGGGATAAAGCCATTACAGAGCCGCCAAAGCTGATTAACTCTCTTCTGTCTACAGAGCCCCCCCCCCCACACACACACACACACACAGAGTACATGCATGATCAAGTTTGGAATAATACTCTCATCTGGAACATGAAAATAAATCTGCCTCCCCATCAGGGGGAAAAATGCAAGCTTTTTTGCTGCATTATCTGTATATGCCTCCCCTCCCCAATTTATGGGGGTAGCCTAGATAAAAGGGGGGATGGCGGGGTGCCCAGCACAGGAAATTTAAAATGCAAGTATTCTGACTGGGTGATATTAGCCGAGATGCGTTTCCATGGAGCAACAATGACATATTGTTTAAACAACCTCATTTTAGTGAAAAAGAAAGGAATAATGTACTCTTGAGATGCAGAATACAGGAGCAGTAATTCTCTTGGTCCCAAACGCAACAACCTTTCCATCACAATGGACTTCTGTAGCAGGACAACAGTGCGATGAAAAGCCTAAAATTTCAAGCGCACAACCTGAATGAGGCCACTACCAATAAAAATCCCATCAATAAAGGTTAAATCTGCAGGGAAGCCCTGGAAGTCTGAAAAGATGACATGATGGATGAAGAGCAGGCAGTAGGGTCATTATGGGGGGGGGGCATCAAAGGAAAGATGTGTCTAGATTATAATGACGCATCCATATACATGATGCTGTAAATTAGTGAACAGGTGGAAGTTGAAGGGCAGTTCAAAGAAAAGGCTGTGGTGTCCTGTAAGCAGATGGGTTTAATCTGCTCTGGTTCCAAGAAGCTAAAAATTAAAACATGTGGCTCACTATACAGAGCATGTGCAACACAACTGACAGGCATCCAAAAACTTGTTAAATACGGTTGTAGTTACCTTGAGGTAGTCGTTTTCTGATCTCAGATCTTCTATTTCCCGCAGCAGGTCCTCTTCCGTTACATCCTTGCTGCCTGGCAGTCTGACTTGTGCGCTGGTGGAGGGTTTCTCCTGCTTCTGAGGCTCAGACGCCTTTTCCTTGGCGGAGGAAGCCTCGGTTGCGCGCAGCATCCCCGCTGCTCCCAGCTGATCCCGGTCACTGGAGCCGGTACCGGACTCGGCGTCGCTACTAGCAGCCGGTACCAGTCTCTGCTCATCTGAGAGCGGCTCGGAGGGGCAGTCTGACAGGTCTGAACTGCTGTCGGTCTGGCTGACCCGGCCGAGAGGCGCCCCGGTCGGTACTCGGATCGGTGAGCCATGGCTAAGAGGGCCCGGAGTCCCTGAGGCTAGTTTCCCCTTCTTGCCTTTGGCAAGGATCGGACTACTAATGGTGTCCTGTTTAATACCGGGGGGTTTAGGCTCGGCTGCGGGATGCTGTGGCACCTTTAAGGGCTTTTTCGTGGCAGCAGTCTTGGGGTTACTTTTGGCCGGGACTGGTTTCTCCTTCGCCCCGGCGGCACTGCGTCTGGAGATGCGGTTCGGATGCGCCAAGTGCACCGGGACGGACTGCTGCTGCTTACTTAGCTTGGGGGATTTGGGTACGATGGCAGGTGGCTTGGTGGCGCGAGAGTGCACGTCTTTGAGGAAGGGTCTGGCCGGGGAAGGCGCTCGATTCAGCCTCTTCTTCTCCAACTGGTGGTTCTGCGGTTTGGTGTCGCTGCCGGAGCCATTGGAGCTCTCCATGATACACCGACACCGGGCGACGAGGGAAACGATCAATCCTCAGACAAGCGACGCCGCAATAACAGCCAGGTTTGTCCGCCTTCTTCCTTGTCGGGTCAGGGATGCGCATCTTTTACTCCATCCCGTCCGACTGCATTCACCAGGTTGTCATTGCGCGCCCCTTCGGAGGAACCGCCGCGGCATCGGAAGGGGATTACTGGGGACGGCTGGGATGACGGACAGGTTGCATCTGCAGCCCCAAGTTAGGAAGAAATAAAAGGCTCAATTAAACCCGAATCACACCATCCCCATTTCTCCTCCTCTTTAAGCCCGCTCTTCATCCTCTCTTTCGCCAGGCTCTGTGCGTAGGACCCCCGCCGTATCGCGCACCCCTTCCCCTCGCCTCCCTATCTGACGTGAAGGATCTGCAATCGCTGCGGTGAGGCGGCTCGACGCCCGTGATTTCCGGCGGGGCGCATGCGCTGCTGCTTCACAGGCGCCTGAGCACACCCTTGTTTTCCTGGGACCAGCAGGTCTGACGCGCTCTGCTGCGCATGCCTTACTGGCACGCGCGCACACACTATTGGCTATTGAACACCTGTCACGCGCCAAAGTAACCAATACAAACCCCCTCGAGCCAATGGCCGTGTTCATTTATGATCCTACTAAAGGACATCGAGATGAATTTTTAACCCACACTTAAAGACAGACGCAGTAAAACGGACACGACCATAATTTGGTAATAAATAGATATCTTTAATAGCATTTCATTAGTTCAAGAATGCCACAAGTTATAAATACCACAAATCTGCTATAAACATGCCCCCCCCCCGCCAAGAAAGGTTTATTACAAAAGTACAACTTTCCATCTTACAAGGATGCACATCTCAAAAGCACTTAAACACCAAGTAGTAAAGTAAGGCCGGGTTACTTAAAGAAAGACCACTGGATTAGTGTGAAATGATTTATGACAATACATGCGGTAAATTTAATTTTTCATTCACAATGTCAGGACATGGCTGTAGAGTCTCAAACAACTCCAGGAATTCAGATCATTTGTATAAAAAGGTCGTTTTGCTGTCTGACGATCTTATTGCAAAATGTGCTGGGATGGTGGCAACTTGGTAACAAAAAGAAATTTATTAATATATCTGCTATAAAGTATGGATTTGTTAGAAAAGCCATGCCCACAACCGTCTCACCTTTTTAAAAAGAGGCCATTGATGCCCATGTTAAATCCATACATCTCTCCATTCACCCAGCAAAAGAAGCTGCAGCTCGCTGACATTACACCCCACACCTATACAGTAGGTCTCGCTTAAAACGAGCCACAATGGAAGTATTTAATTCAAACATTTAAGTCATCCAGCTGCCTGTAGTGAGTCTGTTCTCCTCCGGATAGACTCGGACTCCACCCTGTAGGACTGGAGCGAAATGATGTATAGAATAAAACAAGGACTACCACGGCCAGCTGCAGTCCCAGGATGATATTTTCATCATAGCAGCTAAGCACAGCTGGGGGCCACAACGGGGACATGGCCAGCGCGACAGGGTGGGACAACCTAAATTAACATAAGGGCTGGTGGAAACATAATTTTTGATCTCAGCGTATTCATCTGTAATCACCAGAGAATAACGGACCGAGACTGGTGGAGGTGTGGAGCGTGGCCAGCAAAGGCAATAAGGAGGACATGATTTTAACAGTAACAGTTTTAAGACAAGCTGAAAGTAACATTTCGCTGGTTCACCCCTTCATTTCCTCTCCCTCTTCACCCACTTCCAAGTGTGACCCCTCGTCCCTCTGCTCCTCCGGCAGAGCTGTGGCTCCTACTGACACCAAAAACTGTCCAGTAGGAAATAAAAACACCAGCACACTTCAGGAAATAATAAGCACTCAATTCTTGGTTGAATGTTATGTTTTCAACATAAATTGCCGGGACAAAGTCAGTTTAGGTGAACTAAAATCAGGTCCTTCAGAGAGGCTTCTCCATCTTCACCCTCAAACTCCAGACTACACACACAATACATGAGGCACAAATTTAAAACATCTAAAAAAAACAAAGGACCATTTAATGTCTACCAACACAAAAAGCTTTACATTAGCCTTGACCAAAAAGCTAGACCAGTTCATGCACTGGTCCATAACCCGCCAAATCGAAAAAAATTAAATCTGCTAACAATCTATAAAACACACAGATGTCCACTTCCAGCAATGAACTGAAGACTATAGTTTGCTATTATCTCACTAGAGAACTCTAGGAGAACTGAGATGACAAGTTGTGTCGAGTCATTCCACACACCCTCCTGAACCACAGACTGTTGAGCCAGCACGCGCGCAGCCACCGTGAAGACAAACATGCGGCTGATGAGCATTTCTGCCATCGTCACCATGGCACTGTGAAACCAGGATGTAAAAAGTGAGCTGTGAATGTGAACGAATTAACAGCTTCTGAACACTCACAATCTGATCACCCTCTTCTTCTTAGACTCAAATTAGACTAATAAATTACAAATCTAACACCAGTGTACCGAACAACTCTTAATACTTTAATCCATTTAGAAAAGCAAGCAGCTAGACTTACTTTTGCAATTAGGCACCGGATAGAAACCAAGTTTTAAGGCACCTTCCTATTTTTCATATTTCTATCTTTATATCCCGTCTACATGGGGGAATTTTCTCAGTGCTACGTTAGAATTAACAGGAAAAAAATACAACACTTAGAAATGCAATTAAAAACAAAACCAAGGTTTTATCTTCATATTCTCTATAGTTTTACAGCTACATACATGGAAGACGGCCCTGTACAGACACCAATAACTCAAAGACTATCTGACTCATCTGTCCTTGCATCTCCATCTGACTTAGAGACAGGGGCTCGAAGAGTTCAGAGAGGACACTGCTGAGGCCACATGGATTTTTATTAAGTGCTAAACTACAAGTCGAATAGTACGACTTTTCTGAATGTCAGTTTAACTAAAGGAAGATGAACTGTAGCACAAAACTACAATTTATACAAATTTGAAAGAAGCCATTCCAGCTGCTTTTATACTTTAAGGCAAAGCAATATAAAGTTATACAAAGGCCAACACGCAACCAGGCCACAAACAACTGCACCTAGTCATTTCAGATGCACCATATTTACACCATGAGCTTTCGTTTACCCCAAGTCAACACTTCAATTTATAAAGACTTAATTAATAGGTAAATAAAACTCCTGAACCCGTTGACCCACAATTCAAACCAAGCAGAGGAGCTGTGAGATATTTCCTAACCCTTCTCTGTGAGCTACGAGAGAGCAGGTCAGTGAAGTCGACTCATCAGACAATGACAGCGTGAAGCAGAAGCCATGATAAAAGACAACAGAACAAGCTGTAGGGCCTTCAGTAATTCCCCCCTCCTCAGAAAATTCACAACTGCTACCGAAAGGACTCTCTACCTGGAAGGCATCTGTGACGAACACTAGCCTAACCGTCCGAGCAATGAGGTAGTCTGGGTCAAGTTTAGAGAAAAAGGTGGTGGGAAGTGGGTGATTCATCAGGCCTAAGTGTTAGTGTTGTGCAGTTATAAAACAGGAGACATAATACTGGATGCATGAAAGTGTCCATGAGTCTCATCAGCTGCAGTCAACCATTTTTTATCTTCAAAATGCTGCTGTGTGCCGCCCCCTGGTGGTCAGACTGATGCTCTGCATGTGCGATCTCCGTGCGTGTTTTGTTGTAGGTGTAATGGGGGACTCGGTCTCAGCAGCAGCGCATGCGAGGAGGGGGCAACTCTGGTGGCACTTCCGGTTCAGGCTGCAGGGACAGGACACTGTTGGACAGCTCCTTGTTGGGGACTTCTAGAGGCATCTGTTGGGACCGGGGGCAAAATAATTCACAGTCAGTGACCGTTTAGAACTGAATACAACAGTGTGATAATCAGTGTAAACAACAATACAAGATTTGCCAGGGCATGCCTTAAAAAAATGATACATTTTAACACACACACACACGCACACACCAATACATTTGTCATTCACACCTGTTATAAATATAGCACCTTAATTAGGTTGTAAACATAATAATAATAATAATAATAATAATATATAAAAAGAGCTTCTGCGGTGTGGGTATGCATGTATGTGATTTGATTTTGTATACTTTATTGATCCCCAGAGGTGGCATACACACCCACAGGGCATGAATGTTAGCAGGGGCACATGACTTTGTCCCCCTGCTAACTCAGAGGCCACTTGACCACGGCCTCTCATCTCTTGCATGGTAATGCCACAATACTTAAGAGTGCACCTGACATGGTTTCACTGACCACTTGACCATAAAAGAGGTCATGTGATGTGCTGAAGTCAAAGCAAGGGCCTCTACACTTCCTATTATTTTTTTTAATCCTATAGCCCTAAAAAAAACATTGTTTAAATCTTCTCTTCTGACACAGTGGTCACTGTTCTCCCATTTTGCTCATTTTTTATTTTTTATTTTTTTTTTTACAAAATAAATGTTTGTGTTGAAGTGCCTTGGTTATTTAAAAAAAACAACAACAGCATGCTAGTACAGCAGTGGTATAGCCACAGCTGATATTCTGCAAAATTCTGAACAATGAAGAATAACATATGTCAGAATAAATCAAGTAGAGATACACTGTTCTCTAATTTTGAGCTCCACTGTATAAAAAAGGGATTCTGGGATGGATGGATGGATGGATGGATGGATGGAGCAGAAAAACTGTCCCCCTGCTAACTCAGAGGCCACTTGACCACAGGCTCTCATCTCTTGCATGGTGATGCCACAACACCTGAAGAATGTACCCAACATGGTTTCACTGACCGCTTGACCATAAAAGACGTCAAAGGTGGCCTTTTTTAATTGACCTTGACCGGGGGAGGTGTACGCCGGGGAAGGAATCAAATTGAATTGTGTGACTTCTAAAGATTCACAGCCCTATACATATGAGAAAAAATCTGCAATTGCAATTATGAACCCAGATATGTGATTTATGATGTAATTTTGATTATTTATATTTTAACTTTCTTAAAAACGGATGATTTCACGAGTCTACTTGCTTTGTTATCAGAAAAAAATGCAGAGTACATGGGTCATTTTGAAATGTTCATTTCTCAACCCAAACATTAAGTTGCATGAAACATAAAATCTTAACTTTGCATAGTACTGTTTACAAAATAACATTTATGTTAATTAAATCAAAATCACAGAATTCTGTGTAATTATATAATTGCAGAAACTGACATCACAATTAAAATTTGAATAACTGTGCTACCCTGTGGTGAACCTGCACCGACACATGACATGTCTTATAGTTTATAATATGCATTTCTGATTTGTAAAGCATTTATCTTCTTGTCCTCAAGTAAGTCCTGTATATCTGCAGGGTCTGCATGTCATTATTGGTTTTGGGAGAGATTTTACACCAGATGCCTCTCCTGACGCAATCCTCCCGATTTACCCAGGCTTGGGACTGGCACAAGGAGTACACTGGCTTGTGCTCCCCCCATGGCTGGGTAACCAACTTTTCTTTCTCCATTCTATTATGCTGAGCACAAAGCAAGAAGGCGGAAAATACAGTTTATATATATGGTCTTTGGTATGACCTGCCTGGGGTGTAAACTCAAAACTTAATCCCTGTGGGGCAGATTTGTAAAGCTTTTATAGCCTAATTAATAAACTACATATAAACCATTTATAAATCCTCTATTAGTGTAGTCATATTGTAAACTGGCACCATAAATCCTAAAACTGAATATTAAGAACACCACAAAGTGGCATCAGGTTATGTCCATAATATCCATCCATCCATCCATCTTCTACCGCTTTTCCGGAGGTCCGGGTTGCGGAGGCAGCAGTTCAAGCAGAGAAGCCCAGACTTCCCTCTCTCCAGCCACCTGTTCCAGCTCTTCAGAGAGGATACCAAGGTGTTCCCAGACCAGCTGGGAGACAGTCTCTTCACCGAGTCCTGGGTCTGCCCCGGGGTCTCCTCCCAATGGGACGTGTTTGAAACACCTCAAGTGGGAGGCGTCTAGAAGGCATCTTAATCAGATGCCCATACCACCTCAACTGACTCCTTTCAATGTGGAGGAGCAGCGGTTCTACTCTGAGCCTCTCCCGGATGACTGAGCTCCTCACCCCATCTCTGAGGGCGAGTCCAGCAATCCTACAGAGAAAGCTCATTTCAGCCGCTTGTATCCGCGATCTTGTTCTTTCGGTCATTACCCAAAGCTCGTGACCATAGGTGAGAGTAGGAACGTAGATTGACTGGTAAATCGACAGCTTTGCCTTAGAACTAAGCTCCCTCTTCACCACAACAGACCGGTACAACGTCCACATCACTGCAGATGCTGCTCCAATCCGTCTGTCAATCTCTCGCTCCATTTTCCCCTCACTCATGAACAAGACCCCAAGATACTTAAAACTCCTCCACTTGGGGCAGGAGCCTGTCCCCAACCCAGAGAGGACGATCCACCTTTTTCCGGCTGAGGACCATGGACTCGGACTTGGAGGTGCTGATTCTCATCCCAGCCGCTTCACACTCAGCGGCAAACCATCCCAGCAAGAGCTGTAGGTCATTGCTGGATGAAGCCAACAGGACATCATCTGCAAACAACAGAGATGAGATCCTGTGGTCACAAAGCATGACACCCTCTGTTCCCTGGCTGCGCTTAGAAATCCTGTCCATAAAAATTATGAACAGGATCGGTGACAAAGGGCAGCCCTGGCGGAGTCCAACTCTCACTGGGAATGACTCCGACCGAGTGTTGGCAATACAAACCAAACTCTCACAACCGTCGTACAGAGACCAAATAGCTCGTAACAACAAGCCCAATACACCATACTCCCGAAGCACCCCCCCCACAAAAAACCACGAGGGACGTGGTCGAATGCCTTCTCCAAGTCCACAAAACATGTAAACTGGTTGGGCAAACTCCCACGAACCCTCAAGAATTCTCGAGAGGGTAAAGAGCTGGCCCGATGTGCCACGGCCAGGACAAAAACCACATTGCTCCTCCTGAATCCGAGGTTCAACCAACGGCCGGACTCTCCTCTCCAGTACCTTGGCATAGACCTTCCCTAGGAGGCTGAGGAGTGTGATCCCTCTAAAGTTGGAGCACACCCTCCGATCCCCTTTTTTGAAGAGAGGAACCACCACCCCGGTTTGCAATGCCAAAGGCACTGCCCCCGACCTCCACGCAATGTTGCAGAGGCGTGTCAACCATGACAGCCCAACAACATCCAGGGCCTTGAGGTACTCAGGGCGAATCTCGTCCACCCCCGGGGCCCGGCCACCAAGGAGATTTTTAACCACCTTGGCAACCTCAGCCCCTGTGATAGGCGAGTCATCCCCCTCGTCCACAAACCCTGCTTCCTCTGTGGAAGGCGTATCAGTGGGATTGAGGAGATCCTCGAAGTATTCCTTCCACTGCCCGACGATATCCCCAGTCGAAGTCAACAGCGCCCCATCCGCACCATACACAGTGTGGACAGGGAGCTGCTTTCCCCTCCTGAGCCGCCGGACAGTTTGCCAGAATCTCTTCGAGGCCGACCGAAAGTCTTGTTCCATGGCCTCACCGAACTCCTCCCATACCCGGGTTTTTGCTTCAGCAACCACCCGAGCTGCACTCCGCTTGGCCTGCCGGTACACCTCAGCTACTTCTGGAGTCCCACAAGCCAACCAAGCTTGATAGGACTCCTTCTTCAGCTTAATGGCCCCCCTCACCACTGGTGTCCACCACTTGGTTCGGGGGTTGCCGCCACGAGATGCACCGACCACCTTGCGGCCGCAGCTCTGAGCCGCCGCTTCAACAATAGAGGTGGAGAACATGGCCCATTCAGACTCCATGTCTCCAGACTCCCTCGGAATGTGGTTGAAGTTCTTCCCGAGGTGGGAGTTGAAGACCTCCCGGACAAGGGCCTCAGCCAGACGTTCCCAGCACACCCTCACTATACGTTCGGGTCTACCAGGTCTGAATGGCTTCCTCCCCTGCCATCGGATCCAACTCACCACCGGGTGGTGATCAGTTGACAGCTCTGCACCTCTCTTTACCCGAGTGTCTAAGACATATGGTCGCAGGTCTGATGACACGATAAAATCAATCATCGACCTGCAACCTAGGGTGTCCTGGTGCCAGGTGCACATATGGACACCCTTATGCTTGAACATGGTGTTCGTTATGGACAAACTGTGGTTAGCACAGAAGTCCAATAACTGAACACCACTCGGGTTCAGATCAGGCAGGCCGTTCCTCTCAATCACCCCCCTCCAGGTTTCACTGTCGTTGCCCACGTGCGCATTGAAGTCCCCCAGTAGGACAATGAAGTCTCCAAGAGGAGCACCCTCCAGCACCCCAGTCACAGACTCCAAAAAGGGTGGGTACTCTGAAACACCATTTGGTGCATAGGCACAAATGATGGTCAGGACCCGTTTCCCAACCCAAAGGCGCAGGGAAGCAACCCTTTCGTCCACCGGGGAAAACTCCAATATAGAGGCAGTAAGGTGGGGCAATACAAGAATATCCACCCCTGCTCGTCGCCGCTCGCCCGGGGCAACTCCAGAAAAGGCCAAGCTCCAGCCCCTCTCTAGGAGACTGGTTCCGGAACCGGAGCTGTGTGTTGAGGTGAGGCCAACTATATCTAGCTGGTATCTCTCAACCTCGTACACCAGCTCAGGCTCCTTCCCCACCAGAGAGGTGACATTCCACGTACCAAAAGCCAGTTTAGAAAGCTTGGGATCAGTCCACCAAGGTCTCCGCCTTTGACCGCCACCTAATCCACATAGCGCCGGACCCCCATGATCCCTCCTGCAGGTGGTGAGCCCACTGGAGGGCGGACCCATGTAACTCCTTCGGGCTGAGCCCGGCCGGGTCCCATGGGTGGAAACCCGGCCACCAGACGCTAGCCTTCGAGCCCCTCCCCCAGGCCTGGCTCCAGGTTGGGGCCCCGGTAACCCCATACCAGGCGGGGTACGCTGAATCCTTGATATAGAATTTATCATGAGAGTCTGTTGGAGTCTGTTGGCATCAGGTTATGTCCATAATATCACGTGCTGTAATTCTAATTGTACATGTAAAAATATATCAAACATGCTTTAGGAATCATGACAAAGACAGAATTCAAGCAATGGCAGAGCTCGTTTGTGCTGTTCAGTCACAAAAGGAGATCAAGTTTACATGAATATTTTCCATTCTGAAATTTTCAACATAGGAATCCTTGATGAAGAGAGGAGGGATTCATTTAAATTAAAACTTCCAGAAAGTTTGAGATTATGGCTTCAGTTATTTGTGAAAATTAAGGTTTTATTTTGAAAGTTTCTGCTTACTGAAATCAAATGAAGCCTTTCCTTTTTTTTTCCAGGGGTGTACAGTTCACTGTTATTTAAGATCAAATTTAATAATAAAGTGTTTATTTATCTAAAGGGGACAGCACATGAAAATGCACACTGGGTATTAACAGCCTGTTCCATAAGTGATCCTTATAGAAGCACTTCAAACTAAAGACAAACCTAACATAAAAACAGAAATACAACCACATACCAACCTTACTAAGAATGTCATCCACAAGTTTTAGGAAGATCCCATCCACATTAAAATTATCCTTGGCACTAGCTTCGCAGAAGCGCATTCCACTTATTCGAGAGGCAAACTAAAACCAGAAGAAGAAAAAAGAGCTCAGAGTCAGCTATTAAAAACCATAAGAAAATCTCAGTAGCAGAAATGTAACATAATACAAAGCCCTTACACAAGATCCATGATCAAGGTAAGTACACTAATACCAGTACATCAAAATTGGCTTCTACATTATGTAAGTACATCAAAATTGGCTTCTACATTATGTATAAGAGTGTTTATTTCATAGTTTGAGATACATTTTTCCCTAAACATTTGCCATTAAACATCATCTGCTCTCGAGCATCTTATTTTATGTAGCCTCCTTTGATCAGTTCAGATTGAGAAATTCTGTGACAATGAAAGGGGATATTTCTTTATTGAACCTACCCGCTCTCCTTGTTGCCTTGAGATGACACGATCAGACTCACAGTCCAGCTTGTTCCCAACCAGCAGAAGCTCCGCCTCCTCTGAAGCGTACTGAAGCAAAAACAGAGCAGAGAGGACATATGTCACCAACAGCCTTCTAACAACAGAAATTAAACCTGGTTAGCACACTGAGACACTGAAGAGTAGTTCAGTCTGTATGTGACAAACACTGAAGGAATGCAATTCTACCTCTTCTTCTTTTGGCTGCTCCCTTTAGGAGTCGCCACACCAGATGTTTTATCTGCCTCCGTCTCACCATATCCCTTGCATCTTCCTCTGTAACACCAACCCTCTCCATGTCCTCCTTCACTACATCCATGAATCTTCTCCGTGGTCTTCCTCTTTTCCTCCTACCTGGCAGCTCCATCTTCAACATCCTTTGTTCAATGTCTCTACTATCCCTCCTCTGCACACGTCCAAACCATCCCAGCCTTGCCTCTCTTACTTTGTCTCCAAACTGCTCAACCTGAGCTGTCCCTCTGATATGCTCATTTCTAATCCTGTCCCTCCTAGTAACTCCCAATGAGAATCTTAGCATCTTCAACTATGCTACCTCCAGCTCCACCTCCTGTCTTTTTGTCAGTGCCAATGTCTCCAAACAATACATCACTCACTACCGTCTTGTAAATCTTCCCTTTCACTCTAGCTGCTACCCTTCTGTCACAAATCACCTGACACTTGTCTTCACCAACTCCACCCTGCCTGCACTCTCTTCTTCAGTCTCCATTACTTTGGATGTTTGTCCCCAGGTATTTAAACTCATCTACCTTCACAACCTCTACTCCTTCCATCCTCATCATTACACCTGCCTCCCTGTCATTCACACTCATGTATTCTGTCTTGCTTCTACTGACTTTCATTCCTCTTCTCTCCAGAGCATATCTCCACCTCTCCAGGTTCTCTTCCACCTGCCCCCTACTCTCACTACAGATCATAATGTCGTCTGCAACATCATGGTCCACGGAGACTCCTGCCTGACCTCACCTGTCAGCCTGTCATCACCATGGTAAACAAGAAGGGGCTCATCCCTGATGTAATCCCACCCCCACCTTGAATCCATCTGTCACTCCTACATCACATCTCACCACCGTCTCACTGTCCTCATACAAGTCCTGCACCACCCTCACATACTTCTCTGCCACTCCTGACTTTCTCACACAGTACCACACTTCCTCTTTTGGCACCCTATCATATGCTTTCTCTAGATTCACATTTTTTTTTTTTTTTTTTTCTTGCCTTCTGATTGTTGCTCTGAGTGTTGCTATCCCTGTGCTGTTGCAATCCTGGAATTTCCCTGTTGTGGGACTAATAAAGGCTTATCTTATCTTAAAGTGCAACTCCTTCTGACCTCCTCTATACTTCTCCATCAATATCTTTAAAGCAAACATTGCACCAGTAGTACTCTTCCTTGGCATGAAACTATACTGCTGCTCACTGACTGTCACCTCTCCTGTTAACCTGGCTTCAACAACTCTTTCCCATATCTTCATAGTGTGGCTGATCAACTTTATGCCTCTGTTGTTACTACAGCTCTGAGCATCATCTTTGTTCTTGAAAATTGGTACCAAAACACTTCTCCACTTCTGAGGTGTCCTCTCACTCTCCAAGATTGTGTTAAACAATCTGGTTAAAAAGTCTACCGTCATCTCTCTTAAACATCTCCATACCTCCACAGGTATGTCATCTGGACCACCCGCCTTTCC
This sequence comes from Pholidichthys leucotaenia, assembly GCA_020510985.1. Taxonomy (NCBI): domain Eukaryota; kingdom Metazoa; phylum Chordata; class Actinopteri; order Cichliformes; family Pholidichthyidae; genus Pholidichthys; species Pholidichthys leucotaenia. The sequence continues at coordinate 212,205,288 of CM035846.1, read as the reverse complement.
ATTCTTCATTCTCTTCAAAGCTGCCCTCACTTCTGCCTTGCTAATACAGTTGGAACGTTCATGAACGATTTGTTCAAGTGTACTAGTTCTTTTGGGTGAATGAACTGTACTGAATCACTTACCATAACTGAACAAATCACTTAAGAAATAGCGGCCATTTCTTCCCCCGCTTCCAAATCACATACACGTCATTGACTGGTAGTTCTCCCAGCCTTCTACAGCCTATTATAGAATTGCAAACCTGGAGCTCCAGAAGGAGCTGCTTTTATTGGATGTGTCATTCACGAAAGGCTCCTCCTGCCTGGCCTGCAGGAATCAGGAAGTAACCAATGGATGGATTGAACGTGGAAAAATGAAACAGCGAAAGTGATTTTGAAGCGAGAAATATATAGCCCCACCCCCACCCCCGTCCAGGGGAGCCCACGCAGCCAGGAGGTGCTACCCCCTCAATCCAGCACCTCCCAACCAGCACACACACCCATTCCCATGCACTCACACCCTCATGCTCTCATACACACCCACTTGCACCGACATACTCTCACTTGCCCTCTTCCCCACACAATCCCACACTCGCACTCCTGGACCCACCCACACTCTCCCACTCACGTACCTGCGCAATCTCACTCCCACTTGCCCTCAGAGTCACCCGCACCCATACACACACTCTCACTCGCACTCTGACCCACTCACATCCACTCATGCTCCCCCCCCCCCCCCCCCACACTCATTCACCCTTATTACTTGGGGCATACAGTATTTCTGATGGAGCCACTGACCCGGGATTTTCACCAGATATCAGTAACAACCCAAGTAATCCATACATACAAAGAAATCAAGGCAACTGTGATCACAAAACAAGTTATATTTAATAAAGTGGAATGACACAGGGAATAAGTATTGAACACGCTTGGTGAAATTCATTTAATATTTAGTAGAAAAGTCTTTGTTGGTAATAACCAGGGCTGCAACAAACAATTATTTTGGTAGTCGACTAATCTAATGACTACTTTTAGTCGATTAATCGTGATTATTTGTCATGTTTGCCATCTCTGCTTCCTGTTGGGGCTCTAGTGCATATTTTACCTCACCTGCTGTTTAAGCCTGCACACCTGTGAAAATCGCCTTGTTGTCAGTCCCTGCTTTAATTTAACATTTTATAAGCAGTTTCCAGAGCCAAATACAAAAAACATTGAAGTTGTATTAATTATCACAAATTTAAGGTTATATATCAGTTTATCACAGATAGCATAATGCCTAATGTCAATTAAACAATTGATTAAATATCTTACAACTGAATTATTAATCTGCTCAACCCACAAAAATTAGGTGGAAGTTTTCTATAAGTGCATTTTTTAACAATATAATTCAGACAGGTAAACAATATAATTCAGAAAGGTAAACCTTCATATTCAGTATTCACTGCACTTAAGAGTGATATTTCAAGCTGTTGGATTTAATTTTGATGATTATGGTTGTAGGTTTTTATTTATTAAATTATAAATTAGGATATTCTAATTAACCCAGATGCACTAATACTCAGAATGAGGGCTAATATTAACAAAGATGAAAAAGAGATTGCAACTCCTGTAATTCAGTCATTTCCCGCATTCAACATGTTAGCCATGAGAGCTCAGCCCTCAGAAACCACATACAGCCGTGGACAAAATTGTTGGTACCCCTCTGTTAATGAAAGAAAAACCCACAATGGTCACAGAAATAACTTCATCTGACAAAAGTGGTAATAAATAAAAATTGTATGAAAATTAACCAATGAAAATCAGACAATGCTTTTGAATTGTGATTCAACAGAATTATTTTAAAAAACAAACTCATGAAACAGGCCTGGACCTTTTCTAGGGGTACCACAAAAATGATGGTACCCCTAGAAAAGATTGAAAATAATGTGATCACAGGGACATGTTCAACCAAGATGTGTCCTATAATTAACATCACAGGTGTCTACAAACTTGTAATCAGTCAGTCGGCCTAGTTAAAGGGTGACAACTAGTCACAGTGCTGTTTGGTGACATGGTGTGTACCACACTAAACATGGACCAGAGGAAGCAAAGGAGAGAGTTGCATCAGGAGATTAGAAAGAAAATTATAGACAAGCACGTTAAAGGCTATAAGACCATCTCCAAGCAGCTTGATGTTCCAGTGACTACAGTTGCACATATTATTCAGAAATTTAAGATCCACGGGACTGTAGCCAACCTCCATGGACGTGGTCGCAGGAGGAGACGGGTAATACGAATGGTAACAAAAGAGCCCAGAACAACCTCTAAACACATTCATGGTGAACTCCAAGGTCAAGGTACATCAGTGTCAGATCGCACCATCCGTCGTTGTTTGAGCCAAAGTGGACTTCATGGGAGATGACCAAGGAGGACACCACTGTTGTGGTGTTGGAATTTGCGGGTTGGAATTTGCCAAACTGCATGTTGACAAGCCACAAAGCTTCTGGGAGAATGTCCTATGGACAGACGAGACAAAACTGGAACTTTTTAGCAAGGCACATCAGCTCTGTGTTCACAGATGCAAAAATGAAGCAAACCAAGAAAAGAACACTGTCCCTACTGTGAAACATGGAGGAGGTTCTGTTATGTTCTGGGGCTGCTTTGCTGCATCTGGCACAGGGTGTCTTGAATCTGTGCAGGGTACAATGAAATCTCAAGACTATCAAGGTATTCTAGAGAGAAATGTGCTGCCCAGTGTCAGACAGCTTGGTCTCAGTCGCAGGTCATGGGTCTTGCAACAGGATAATGACCCAAAACACACAGCTAAAAACACCCAAGAATGGCTAAGAGCGAAACATCGGACTGTTCTAAAGTGGCCTTCTATGAGCCCTGATCTAAATCCTATTGAACATCTGTGGAAGGAGCTGAAACATGCTGTCTGGAGAAGGCACCTTTCAAACCTGAGACAACTGGAGCAGTTTGCTCATGAGGAGTGGGCCAAAATACCTGCTGAGAGGTGCAGAAGTCTCATTGATAGTTACAGAAATCGTTTGATTGCAGTGATTGCCTCAAAAGGTTGTGCAACAAAATATTAAGTTAAGGGTACTGAAAGAGTTAATGGAAAGTTAGTGCCAAAATAATAATTCTGTAGGTAATCTCCCATTATGCTCTACACATATTCCATATATATTCTGTTTGCATACTTATGAACAAATATGTTATGGTAAACTGATAAAACAGGAATGAGACAAAGCTACAGAGCTCTCTCTCCCTCTCCTTTCTCTCTCTCTCTTTTAAGTCAGGTCTTTCACATTAGATACACACCCAGACTCAACACCCACGCACACTGCTGATAGCACATTCTAGAATGAAGCGGCGTGCGCAGTGGATGGCCTGTTCCCGCCATGGGTAGATTAGCCAATCAGATAGTCGCGTATAAGTCCATCCTATTGTACTGGGTTGCCCCCACCTGAGAAGATAACTGTAACCCACACCCGGAAGTCGGGATCAGTCTGACGACGTTCCCAAGGGGACACCATCGTACTGATCCAGCGCTGCTTGCTTTACATGTGACTTCTAAATAAATGTCTCATCTTAAAATTGAAGAATTCTCCGGCTTGTTCTTGGATCTTTCAATCAAAGAATCGAGTATTTTTCTAACAAATTGGTGCCGGTGACCCAGATTGAATTATTCCGAGGCGAGCCTGAACACACCACATCGGAGGGACCCTTTTGCAGACTGCTGTGGCGCCTGAACAAATTAAAGGTAAGCAGAAAACCTTTTATATACAAAATTTCTGCAGTTTGGCCATTCTAAATTTACAGTTGTCTGATAAAGGGGTATATCCAATTTCAAAATTTATCATTTGGTTGGGAGTCACATGTAAAGTCTAAACAAATAGTTTGAAAGAGTGCACGTGTTCTATTTTCAGTCTGAGGTAGAACGGCCGCGGCCATGGACGTACATTCACGGGTGTATGGTCCGTCAAATTTTAAAACATTTTGGAGTTAGTCTGAACCAAAATATGAGACTTAGGAGGCCAGGGTGACTAATAATCACCCAGGTTCGTCCCCCAAATTATAAGTCAGGTTTTAGCAACTTGTTGCCGGGGGGAGCCATTGAAAGTGTTCGACCCAATGCCGCTGTGCAGCAAAGCCACGATTGTTTAATTTGCTGGACACAAGACACCGCTTGTTCTCGGGGCCGAAAGAAGACCCCTAGGGAAAGTGTCCGCTGTGTACCAGAGTTAATCACGGTACTGCTTGTGCGTGGGGGACCTGCCGAGGCCTCAGCGAAAGTGCCCTCTGTTTAACAAAAGATTAAATGGATCGGTGAGATTCTGGGTTGCAGTCTGTACCCAGAATTTGATAAGACATAGGAGGCAACGGCCGTGCCTGTCTTCCAAAGTGATATCCAGGGTTAGCCTGTTGCCAGGGGGGTTAAGTGACCGACCCGATGCCATTAAGGAACGATGCCACGTAGATGAAGTATTTCGGAGCAGTCTGTTGCGAAATAATTATGAGACTTAGGGAATAGCGGGATCAACCGCATTCGTCTCCCAAATTAAAGGACCCGTATTAGCGTGGGGGCCAGCAATTTCGGTTACAGTCTGTGCCGGAATAAGAGACTTATCAACCGTATTCGTCTCCCAAATTAAAGGAACTAGGGTAGCCTGGTGCCGGATGTCTTTGTTAATTTTGTGTCTTTAAGGGACAAAAGTGTGGTTTGAGAAATACGGGGAGTTGGAAATATCTATTAAACTTTCCATATAGTATGATCTAACTGATGGCGCACTCCGGACCGCGTGGCCAGAACAAAGGAAAGTAATGCGCCCCCACCACCGAGTGGAGGTGAGATTGGTAAAATAGGTTACTGAGAGGAGAATTATTTGAGGTAACAGTATTAAAATGAAGCACTAAATTAAAGTTGTAAGGTTATTCTGGCGTGTATACAGCTGGGGTTAGGGAGACAGTGCTCCATTTTCTTAAAAAAAAAAAAGGTGGTTTGTAAGCAATAGGCTCAGGAGCCATCTTGCGCGTGTGCCATTTACTGCACATATGAGAGCGCCATCTTTTTTTTTTTTTTTTTTTTTTGTTACTTATTTGTACCCGTAGGTAGACTTGGTTTGCAGTCTGGTGACAAGCCACCGGCTGCTGGTCGCTGCGTGCGCGAGCGCCCTAAACCGACATGTTTTTGGTATGCGGGAGGAAACCGGAGAAATCCCGGAGTAAACCCGCGCAACACGGGGAGAACATGCAAACTCCACACAGCTCACTGTTGGTCGGGGGCTGGGATCGAACCCACGATCTCATGATCCCCGCGATCCCCCGGCCGAGGGTAAAACTGTGCTGCCACAGTGCTAAACCACTGCGCCACCGTGCAGCCCATCTTGAATCACCTTCAAGCTGTGGCATAGTGCCTCCATCGTGTGGCCAAATATAGGAAGTGCACTATTTCACAAAATTACTGCCAACAAAAACTCAAATCTTAATAATAAATCTGGAAACTTATCTCTCTGGCTGAAAGGGAAGCTTCAAGTCCATGCATGGTAAACAAAAATAAAGACGTCCCGCCCCCGCCAATGTGGGTTTGTTTGTAGTGAGGCAAAGAAGCATGCCCATTCAGCTTGGAGAGAAAAGGCTCAACTTTAAATTAGGCAGAGGGAGGTATTTTTTTTTTTTTTTTTTTTTTTTTTTTCTCTCGGCGCCACACGAGTCGGCTGCCTTTTGCAACAGCGGCTCGATTCCGAGTCTTTTTCCCTTCCTCTCTCTTTTGATCCGTCTTTTTTTTTCACCCCACTTATATCACGGACACACAGATCGTCCTAAATGTCTCCTGAGCCGGTGGACGGAGCCACTGTCTATAGCAGGATACGATACAGCAGAGAACAGCTGCTAGCATTCAACCGCCACCCGGTCCCATTGGAAATACTCGACATACCGAGAGAACTGAGGCGAAAACGCCGCGGCTGCCGGGCTGGAGTAAGGCGGAGGACAAAAAATATAAGGTACAGACCCTCCCTTCCATCTGTTGTCATGGGAAATGTACGGTCGATACTGGGAAAGTTAGATGAGCTAGCGGCTATCTCCCGTTATGATAGCACATACCGGGAGTGCTCTCTCCTTTTGTTTACTGAGACGTGGCTAACTGAACTAGCAGCAGATGCTAACATTGAGCTGGAGGGTTTTCACATGATACGAGCTGACCGAACACCAGACAGTGGCAAGGCTAGGGGCGGTGGAGTGATCATGTATGTTAACAACAACTGGTGCAGACCGGGACATATCACTGTTAAACAACGACACTGCAGCAAAGACATTGAGTTGCTAGCTGTTAGCATGAGGCCTACATATCTCCCGAGAGAACACTCACACGTGATCTGCATTGTTGTTTATGCAAATCCGACGGCGAACGCTGGGACAGCACGTGACGTCATCCATTCAGTAACCAGCAGGCTGCAGACAGAACACCCAGATGCTCTTCTCCTCATCTCAGGCGATTTCAACCATGTTTCACTGTCTCCCATTCTACCCACGTTCACCCAGTATGTCACATGCCACACTAGAGACAATAAAACACTGGATTTATTCTACGCAAACACTAAGGAGGCGTACACCTCATCACAACTACCCCCACTCGGGAGATCGGATCACAACTTGGTTCATCTCCGGCCGGTGTACAAACCCCTAGTGCACAGACAACCTCCGGCCATGCACACTGTGGAGTTATGGTCTGAGGAGACAATGGACACCCTAAAGGGCTGTTTTGAAGCCACCGCCTGGAAGCAGCTCTGCGATCCACATGGTGAGGACATCGATGGCCTCATTCACACCTTCACGGGCTACCTCAGCTTCTGTGTGGACAAATCCGTTCCCACCAAGACCATACGGCGTCACTCAAACAACAAACCCTGGATCAACCCTGAGATTAAAACACTTCTGAGAGAGAAGAAGAGGATCTTCAGGTCAGGGAACAGGGAGATGCTGAAGTCCGTACAGAGGGAGCTGAGGAGAAAGATCAGAGAAGGCAAGGACAGCTTCAGGAAGAAGATGGAGGACAAGCTGCAACAGAGCGACATCAGCGGGGTCTGGAGAAACCTCAAAACCATCTCGGGGCTCCAGAATACCTCCCCCCAGGCCACAGGGGGCAGGGAGTGGGCGAACAACCTGAATCTGTTTTTCAATAGATTTGACCAACCGCCCTCCCCCCTGACTGCACAACAACCACTGCTGCCTCTAAAGAAATCAAGTCCTGCTGCCCACTCCCCACTCTACCAACACCCCCCCACTCCCAACACACAGCCCCCCATCCTGACCCTGACCAGGACCCAGGTGAGGACGGAGCTGAGGAAGATCAAGGCGAGGAAGGCGCCGGGACCGGACGGCATCAGCGCAAAGCTCCTCAAGTCCTGTGCAGACCAGCTGTGTGGGATTGTGACGTATATCTTCAACATGAGCCTGAAACTGGGGAGGGTACCACAGCTGTGGAAAACATCTTGTGTGGTACCTGTACCAAAAACTTCCCACCCCAAAGACCTGAACAGCTACAGACCGGTGGCCTTGACGTCCCACTTGATGAAGACCCTGGAGAGACTGCTCCTTGCTCACCTCCGCCCCCTGGTGGAACCAGCGATGGATCCACTCCAGTTCGCCTACCAGCATGGCATTGGGGTGGAGGATGCGGTGATCTTCCTCCTTCACCGTTCTCTGTCCCACCTGGAGAAGCCCGGGAATATGGTGAGGATCATGTTCTTTGACTTCTCCAGTGCTTTCAACACCATCCAACCGATGATCCTGAAGGACAAGCTGCTGCGCGCAGGGGTGGACCAGCACCTGTCATCATGGATCCTGGACTACCTCACGAACCGGCCTCAGTTTGTGAGAACCCGGGACTGTGTGTCCGACACGATCATCAGTAGCACGGGGGCCCCCCAGGGAACGGTGCTGGCTCCCTTCCTGTTCACTCTTTATACTGCGGACTTCTCACACAACACAACACACTGCCATCTACAGAAGTTCTCTGATGACTCTGCGATCGTTGGCCTCATCTCCAATGGAGATGAAGCTGAGTACAGAGGGCTTATCCAGGACTTCGTGGACTGGTGCCATCGGAACTGCCTCCAGATCAACGCGAGGAAAACTAAGGAGCTGGTGGTGGACTGCCGCAGGCATGGGCAGCCCCTCACAGTACCAGTAAATATACAGGGAACAGACATCGAGATGGTGACATCCTATAAGTACCTGGGTATTCATCTGAACAATAAACTAGACTGGTCACACAATACTGATGCACTCTACAAGAAGGGACAGCGCAGGCTGTTCCTGCTGAGGAGACTCAGGTCTTTTGGTGTACAAGGGGCGCTGCTGAAGTCATTCTATGACACGGTGGTGGCATCAGCCATCACTTTTGGAGTGGTCTGCTGGGGCAGTGGCATTACTGCAGCCGATAGGAAGAGACTGAACAAACTGATTAAGAAAGCTAGCTCTGTCCTGGGGCAGCGCCTTGATCCGATGGAGGAGATAGGAGAGAGAAGGACGGTGGCTAAACTGTCATCTCTGCTGGAGTCCGAGTTCCACCCTATGCAGGACATACTGAATGCACTGAGGAGCTCATTTAGCAGCAGACTACATCATCCCAGGTGCACAACCGAGAGGTTTCGTAGGTCCTTCCTACCAACGGCTGTCAGACTGTACAACCTAAGCAGGGCTGCTCGCAGAGATAGCAAAAAAGACGTAACAAACTAATAGTTTTTTGAATGCAGAAGATGCAATAGACTTACACAGTGGTCCTCTCCGGCATACAACTAGGAGCATGCCGGTCGCTATGGAGGGTGAGAGTGTGTATGGGCACATAATCATACCATGCAGGATAGCTGGGTAGACGGTTATGCTGTTTCATTCCATCTAGCGGCAATGCTCTGCACTGTGTGTGTTTATATATTTGCATATTTGTTCCGTCTAGCTGCAATGCTCCGTACTGTGGGTGTTTATATATTTATATATCTACATGTTATTCCATCTAGCTACATTGCTCCGCACTGTGTGTGTTTATATACTTGCATATTTATTCCACCTAGCTGCAATGCTCCGTACTGTGGGTGTTTATATATTTACATATTTATTCCATCTAGCTACAATGCTCTGCACTGTGTGTTCATATATTCATATATTTATTCCATCCAGCTACAATGCTCTGCACTGTGTGTCTGTGTGTGTGTGTATATATATATATTTTATAGTAATACGTACATATGTTTATTAGCTGCTCTTGCTTGCTTGTTTTTTTTTTTTTGTTTTTTTTTTTTTTTCTTGCCTTCTGATTGTTGCTCTGAGTGTTGCTATCCCTGTGCTGTTGCAATCCTGGAATTTCCCCGTTGTGGGACTAATAAAGGCTTATCTTATCTTATCTTATAAGAATAACTATTCCTACTTATACAATAAAACTGGAGAATAAGGAGATTTATTCAATTAAACTGTAGGAAATCTTAGGTGGACACTAGATAAAGATAAGAGAATTTAAATGGAAAATTGCAGATTGGAACAGATAAATATATAAATGAATTAAATTATAAATACAAAAATAAATGAATAAATAAAACAAACTAAAATGGATGAATAAAAACAGATAGGAGTTTTTGTTGTGGAGATAAACCTTGTGGAGGTGAGAGTGGGCAGAAAATGGAAAGGGAAATTTGTTTTCTGAGAAATTGAAAACTGATGAAATGTTAAAGTTTTGTGCAGGACGCAAGACAAAAAATATGGAGAAACGATTGGAGGAAGGAAAGAAAAAACATAAGAATAAGAGACTTATGCTGCAACGGTGAGAACAAATGCAAAACTAGAAAAGCACTCGGAGAGCGCAGACCTCCGCCAAGCGGCACAGTTCCCCCCATAGAGTGTTTGTGTGTACGTTTTCAGATTCCCTGAGCATGAAAAGATATGACTAGCAATTGGATTCACAATGATTATTTGTTTATTTGACATGGACAGTGCAATAAACAGACAATTAATGAATGACAATCAATGTGATAGTGATAGGATTAGTGGTTCAGTAGTGTAAAACGGGGCTATAAGGGACGGCGGGTTGATAAGGGACACTTTTCTGGGAAATGTTTTAAATGTAATTCTGTTTTTTTTATTTTGAGCAGGACGCTGAGTTGTGTTGTTATTGTCAAATATCCATGAATCCTTCATCAAATCTAGGCGGAAGCAAAATTAAAAAAAGCAGAATTACATTTAGAAAAGTGTCCCATATTACCCCACCGTCCCTTATAGCCCCGTTTTACGGTTGTAAAAGCATTGCCTCCTTGGCGGAGGTAATAAACTGAAGTGTTGGTGTGTCCATCTCCTCCACTGACGGATGCAGATTGGTTAGACAGGTTGCCGTGGGTTTTATATTATATTGGGGTTGCACTCCGCGGCAAAACAGAATTTAGAATTTTCCCCGGCAGAGAGGTCGTTTTTACGCAGCGCCTATAGCTGGGCAGGGAATTTGTGGCAAATAATCGGGCGGCGGACAGGTGGCCGTGTCAGGTTTTGCAGCGTGGCGCAAAAACACGCACGCTGGCGGGGCCAGGCCAGCAGTGTTTTCCGCGTGCTTTTGTGCCTAAAACGTTGAAGAACGCGGAGTTTGTGTTGGTCAGACACGACGACCAGCACAATGTGCGCAGCGCCTATGGCTGGCGGTCCCAGGCCACCAGTGTTTTCCGCATGCTTTTGTGGCTAAAACGTTGAAGAAGGCGGAGTTTGTGTTGGTCAGACACGACGCCCTGTGCCGTCCATTGCGCCTGCGCACATGTTGAAAATGGCCATATGTCACAGTGTGGAAAAATGCTTTAAAAAATTCCTGTATGCAGACGGTGATGCGGATCATCCCCAAAATTTAATCAGTTCTTCCTTGTACCATTTCCAACAACGCCTGAAAGTTTCATGGAAATCCGTCCAAGACTTTTTGAGTTATCTTGCTAACCAACAGACAGACAGACAGACAAACACACAAACACACAAACCCTGGCAAAAACATAACCTCCTCCTGGCCTTTTCGGCCTGGCAGAGGTAATAATAAACACGATAGAACAGAAAAGGACAAAAACACGCTGTTTAATAGCTTGTCTGTTTCTCTCCATTAAATTTGAGATGATGGTGGCGGCGAACATCCCTCCTCCAGCAGCTGCATCAATCTTCCTCCCTCACGCAACAGTAAAGGAATGCAAAGCAAAGGGAAAGATGAACCACAGAGGAACAATTGAGCACATGAGGCCAAAAGGACAAGGGAGGAGGACAGCAGAGGAGGAAGGAGCACGCCCCACAATGGCCACTGCTGGCAGGAGGGAGGCGCACACATCCACCACGGAAAAACTGGACTGCATACTTAAAGACTAGAACAGATAAGTGGACTCACTTCTACATGTATGCAGAAAATTAGCAAAAATTGAATTGTTGCATGTAAAGTAAGAACTCCGGGTAATGACATACAGGACTTTTGAAGGTCAGAAAAGTAACGATCAAATTCTGCAAATGGCAAGCTATCTGTAAAAGTAGCATTGTACCCCATGTACTATAGGCAATTGAATGGATCTGATCCAAATTATGAACTACCTTTATTTGCAAATCCATCCTCCAGATTGGTCATAAAATTGGACTGATAAAGAAATGTGTGGAAGCATCCATTGTCCTAATTGAAGCGAATAAGAGACATTTCAACCTATGGGGGGTTCCACATATCCCGCTGGTTAGACCCAAACACATGGATTTGAAAATGTTGGACATTTTGTCACCTCTACTGTGGAATAGAGCCATCCATGGAAAACCAATACCAGACCTTAACATAGAATATTCTCTTAACTGTGTAACCACAGCACAAAAGGCGGCACACATTGATGCCCAGAAATCTCCTATATGACCAATCTTAACATTAACAAATGAGGGGATGAGGAAAATTTGAAGCAAATTTCAAATTGGTTATGGTAAAAGGATAACTAGATGTAGATCTAATAAAAGGAGCAGAGTACAACACTATAGGCCATATATTCAGAAGCCCAGAAGGGCGTTAACAAATGCAATTTTCCATAGTGGGAGTCATCAGCAAGTCTTAGACCAATTGCTGGGTCGAGAGGAAGAGCTGAGGACCCCAAGATGGAGGATGATAACAAGGAAGACCATTCTGCCATCAGATTATTTGTAAACACAGTGTGCTACTGATAATACATAAATCATACATAGGTCACCACGCATAGGTATGGGTGTGAGACTTATAGTACTCTTGCGTGTTTATTTCCATTATGCTAATTACGGTTAGGTAGTCTGGATAAGGGAGAAGGTTAGCACCTCTGAATGCCTTAATACAACAATGCATGGATAAGGATGTCTCCTAACGTTGAACGATGTTGTCTACTACCTACCCACTGTTGAACATATAGGTTCCATCACCCAACACACTCATCACAATACAACCACCGCTTGCAGGTTTCATATAGTCAACAATCACACACTCAAGGCTACTGGGAGATGACCTACAACAACACATAGATAACTATGGATGTAGTGAATAAGGATAAAACTGTACAGGCTCCATACATTGTGATGGCAACCCCTCAGGCCATTATTGGTCCTGCCCTGGCTGAGCCCTTTGTATCGGCACTTGATTAAAGGTGTAGGGTACAGGGAAGATGCATGCCGGAGGGCACCAGACCATCACGACGTGTGCCTGCAACGTAGAAAAGGTTGTAGGGCGAGTGACTGTATGACTTCAGTCCCTAGAAGAAGAATGGACTGGTACCCGAGCGCATCCACCGCACCTCCAGCATCCAGGGTGGAGCCAGGAGCTCAAGCCTTCCAACACCAGCATCTCCACTTCTGTCCAGCGACAGGGGGATGGCATCCCTGGGACAGCATCACTGAACTATTCACCAGCTGGACATACCCTCTCCCTCTGCTGCACCCACCAGACTGTCCTATAGATCTCATGGGACGAGATGTGCCTCTCAGAGCGTGGGCACACAGTTGTTTGGCTTCTAATGGTACCGGTGTGTGTCAACAAGGTGGGACTGTACTCCATAGCTACGGATACAGGAAGTAGACACAGAGGAAGGTCAAACCTCTGTCGCAACCGTGTGACAACTGTAGCTGAATGATGCAAGCCCCGGCAAGGGTCAACCGGTGGACAAAGGTTTCGTGGGCTTTGTCGATTGACCCTATTCGACCCTGTGACCCCCCACATGGTCCACTCCACCAGACAAAGAACTATGATCAGGAGGAGACCTCGATGGGGGTACAGGGCCTGGTGACAGTTCAGCTCTCAGACATCGCTGCACCGCACAAAGGTGTCCACAAGGGGGGAGGCAAGGGTAGCAGAACCAATGGTGCAAGCCTCTTGGGTTGACACACAATGCAGGGACCTGCCTTATTCACCATCTGTTACTTGCTAGAGTCTCTCACACCATACATGGTTGGCATGATAAAATCATGTAAAAGGGGGGAGTGAAAGGGTTAATGGAAAGTTAGTGCCAAAATAATAATTCTGTAGGTAATCTCCCATTATGCTCTACACATATTCCATACATATTCAGTTTGCATGCTTATGAACAAATATGTTATGGTAAACTGATAAAACAGGAATGAAACAAAGCTATAGAGCTCTCTCTCTCTCTCCTTTCTCTCTCTCTTTTAAGTCAGGTCTTTCACATTAGATACACACCCAGACTCAACACCCACGCACACTGCTGATAGCACATTCTAGAATGAAGCGGCGTGCGCAGTGGATGGCCTGTTCCCGCCACAGGTAGATTAGCCAATCAGATAGTCGTGTATAAGTCCATCCTATTGTACTGGGTTGCCCCCACCTGAGAAGATAACTGTAACCCACACCCGGAAGTCGGGATCAGTCTGACGACGTTCCCAAGGGAACAGCATCGTACTGATCCAGCGCTGCTTGCTTTACATGTGACTTCTAAATAAATGTCTCATCTTAAAATTGAAGAATTCTCCGGCTTGTTCTTGGATCTTTCAAAGAATCGGGTATTTTTCTAACAGTACCATCATTTCTGTCCAGGCCTGTTTCATGAGTTTGTTTTTTTAAAATAATTCTGTTGAACCACAATTCAAAAGCACTGTCTGATTTTCATTGGTTAATTTTCATAGAATTTTTTATTTATTACCACTTTTGTCAGATTCAAGTCATTTCTGTGACCATTGTGGTTTTTTCCTTTCATTAACAGAGGGGTACCAACAATTTTGTCCACGTGTGTAGCTTATTGTCAAGCAGTTAAGCTAACAAACAGTACATACAAACAGTATTGTCATTTTTCTAAAGCTTGAAACTGTTGGCCATTGAAAATAAGCAGCGCTAACTTTCTTTAGTCGCTAAAACTTACCAAGCAAAAGTAGCCATTAATGTCGCAGCTCCCGGGTGCCATCGTTTCAGATACTCATGCATCACTGTAGTGCTGCCATGATAGGAAAGGTCTGCCTTGCAAAGTCTGCATTTTACTTGTTTCGTTTTTTTGTTTTCTGTGAAATGTTCCCCATACTACAGAAAGTTTGGGTCTGGCTTTTTTTTTTAAGCTCCATTTCGACGTGTCTGTCTTTTCACTTCGCCATGGTGTGCTCCTCTTCTTCGCTGGAAATTGTTCATGCATACCAGACAACAGAGGCCCTACTGCCCGCAGCAGTTCCAGTTGTGAATTACAGTTACAACTGAACATTTCTGCGGCACGCATATAAATTTTATAATTACGATTAGAATTACCATTTGTCGACAATAAAAATCTGCAGCAATAAATTTTTATTGATGTTATTGGCAACGTCGACTAATCATTTCAGTCCTAGTAATAACAGCTTCCAGATGCCTCCTGTATGGAGAAACCAGGTGCAGGCATTGCTCAGGAGTGATTTTAGCCCATTCTTCCACACAAACTGTCTTCAAATCTGGATGGTTTTGTGGGTGTCTTCTATGAACTCTGATCTTCAGTTCATTCCATAGATTTTCAATTGAATTCAGGTCAGGTGACTGACTGGACCATTCAAGCAGCTTTATTTTCCTTCTCTGGAGCCAGTTGAGAGTTTCCTTGGCTGTGTGTTTGGAATCACTGCTTGCTGAAATGTCCACCCTTGTTTCATCTTCAGCATCTTGGCAGATGGTAACAGGTTCTTATCAAGGATGTCTCTGTACATTTGTCTATTCAACTTTCCTTCAATTATATGAAGTCTGCTTGTACCATGTGCTGAAAAACACCCCCACACCATGATGGGATGTTCAGTGTCATTTCTCCTCCAAACGTGCTGTGTTGTGGCATCCAAAGTTAAATTTTGGTCTCATCTGACCAGACTATATTCTCCCAGTTTTTTACTGGCTTGCCCAAATGTTGTGCAGCAAACTTTAAACAAGCTTCAACATGCTTTTTCTTCAGCAATGGAGTCTTGCAAGGTGAATGGGCATAGAGCCCACGTTGGTTGAGTGCCTTACTTATTATTTTCTTTGAAACAGCAATACCTGCTAACTCCAGGTCTTTCTGGAGCTCTCCAGGAGTGGTCTTTGGCTCTTGGATAACTCTTCTGATAATTCTTTTGACTCCTGTCAGAAATCTTGCAAGGAGCTCCTGGTAGTGGCCGGTCTATGGTAAAATGATGTTCTTTCCACTTCCAAATGATGGCTCCAACAGCGTTCACTGGAACATTCAGCAGTACTGGTACGTCACTGGATGAGTCATGAGAGTGACCTCGTCACAAGAATCAAACCCGCCATTTGTAAATTTGGCAACAACGACCATAAGTTTTTATTATTTCTGTGATAATCAATGAGATAAATGGCTACACACAAATCAACACCGTGGTCCAACGACGAGGTGTAGACTCTTCTGTACTTGGTGGCTGATGAGAGAGTCTTAGAGGGAGCTAGACGGAGCAACCCAGAATGAAAAAATATACCAGGAGGCCTCCGAGCTGATGGCTGCTCATGGGTACCACTGGATATTAACTGCGCATTCACACAGCCACTGTGTAGTCCGGACCAAAAAAAAAAAAACTCTCCTCCGTTTCCACAGATAGTTCGGTTTGTTTGGTGTTGTCTGAACGTGCATTTGAACTCTGGTGCGCACAAAACAAGCAAACTTTGACCCGCTTGAAAACAGGGGTCTCTGTTCACTTGCAAATGAACTTCACTTGCAGTGTGAATGCAAACAGACTATCCAGCGAACCAAAGAGCAGAAGTGCCCCTCGGCGTTTGTGTAACCATAGCAACACGTAGTCTGAGAAGAGGAAGTGGCATTTACCGTAGTGCATTTTGGGTAGAAAATAAAGACAACCATGCGAATCTGAGAAATCCTTTTACTGGAGAAAGCCAAGGAGAAAAGTTAAAAAATGTCTCGTTTGTGGCAGACAAACAACCCGGCCGAAGGGAACCAATTTCCATTTTCGGTCCTGGCCAATCGATGAGCCGGATTTTTCTTCTTCGCCGAGATTTTTTCTTCCTGGTCAGTGGTGGTTTTGGCTACAGCGTCCCAAATGAGTAGTTGTTGTAACTGCGTGATGTTGTCCAGGCAGTTTGGTCCGCTGCAGAGTGAATGCAAGCCAAACAAAGGTGCGAAAATTCTTGACATTCCCCACCCATCTGAACCGAGACCCCTGGACTATCCTGATGTGAATGCAGCCTAAAAGTTTATTACTGGACCATCAAGGATATAAACAGCCAAAGTGGGTCAAACAGAAAAGGCTGGAAGTGGTTCAACCATTACAGGCACCGACTGGCAGGAGGGAGAATAGAATAGAATAGAATAGAATTTCTTTATTGTCATTGTACAGTGAAGCACAATGAAATTTGGATGCATCTCTCCACAATAATTTAAGAAAGATTAAAAACAAGACAAGGATAAATAGCAATAAAAAAGGATAAAAAAAAACAATACTGACTTTCCATCGTGCATTTCTAATCCAACCTGTACCAATGTGCAACATAAAACAGCGAGAGGGTTCTAAAGACTGTTTAAAATGTGAATTGCACTTGGAATAAAGCTGGCCCTCAGTCTTGTTGTGCAAACCCAGAATGCTCTGAAACATTTACCGGAGGGCAACAGTTCAAAGTGTCTATGGAATGGATGTGTGGGGTCTTTACAGATGGACCTCACTTTCCTGAGGCAGTGAGTGAGGTAGATGTCCTCCAGTTTGGGGAGCCGCAATCCGATGATTCTCTCTGCTCTTCTTACCGAGAACTGAGTGCTTTCTGCTCAGCTGCAGTACAACTGTGGAACCATACGCAGATGCAGAATGTAAGGATGCTCTCCGTAGTGCAGTGGTAGTAGGACAGCAGGACATGCTGAGAGAGGCCAGATTTTTTCAGCAATCCCCAAAAAAAGAGACGCTGTTAGGCCTTCCTCAGCAGAGCATTGGTGTTGGAAGGCCATGAAAACTTGTCCAAGATGTGGGTTCCCAAGAACTTGAAGGACAAAACTTGTTCCACGCAATCGCCGTTAATGAAGCTGGGAGGGTGATCCTTGTCCCCAGATCTCCGGAAATCAGTAATTCTTTGTTTTTTCCAGAATTGAGGGACAGGTTATTTGCAGAGCACCATCTTACAAAGTTCTGTACCTCTGCTCTATAGGCTGACTCATCACCATGAGAGATCAACCCAATCACTGTCATGTCATCTGCAAATTTTATTATGGAGAGTGCCCTTGACTCAGCCACAGCATCTTTGAAAACCTCTGCCACAGTTTTGTTGGAAACTGTGATGGAAGATAGTGAGTGTTTTGTGATTCTAAGCATCTTTTTATGTTATTTATCCCATTGGTGGCAAGCTAACTTTGAACAAACAAGGATATCTACAAATATCTGGGTGTCAGGATCAGCAGCGGGTTGGACTGGAGATCCAACACCGATGCTGTGCACAAGAAGGGGATGAGCAGATTCTACTTCCTGAGAAAGCTGAGATCCTTCAACTTGTGCAGCAGGATGCTGGAGCTTTTCTACCAGACCGTTGTCGCCAGCGCCGTCTTCTTTGCTGCTGTCTGTTGGGGTAGCAGTATCAGAGCCAGAGATACCAACAGACTTGACAAGATTATCAAGAGGGCTGGCTCTGTAATTGAGTCTCAGACCGGAGACCTTTGAGACAGTGGTGGAGAGGAGAACACTAAAACTGCGATCCATCATGGACAATCCTGATCACCCCCTCCACCACACACTAGATAGACAGCGAAGCACTTTCTCCAGTAGACTACTACAGCTTCGTTGTCGAACGGCCACGTACAGGAAATCTTTCCTGCCACATGCACTTCCACTGTACAATAACTCACTATGATGTTGTATTCTGGTCATAGCTATGCTGCCACACTGCACCTTACAGACTAACTGGTACCTCACATTTTCACTCTGCTCCTGATAGTCCTCCTTTGTGCAATGGGATGATTCATGTGTTTACACGGGTCATCATATATTAAGCTATGATATATATATAGGTTTTATAGTCGTGTTAGTTTTACTTTCCATGGGTAATCCCTTTGTCTGTCATGTGTGTGTTTCTGTTGTTTGGTTGTCTACTGTCATGCTGCTGTTACACTGTAATTTCCCAGTTTGGGATCAATAAAGTACATCTATCTATATCACCATTGTCTCCTGTATGCAGACAATGAGCTAGCGAGCTAGCTAGTTAGCTAGCTAGCAAGCCATCAACGCGAACTCCATGCTTTGCTTGTATTTTGCGCTTGCTGTCGCTTAAGTATTCACTTCTGACAGCAAAATGTCAGCATATCAACAATATAACGGGCCGCCTTGCTATAATGAACCCACCCACTTTGAGGTGGTACTCAGTTCTAATGGAAAACGATCTAAACCGTGTTGGGGCAAGTAGAGTCGCAGCAGGGCGAGCTGAGTAGGTGCTAGTGGAAAAGTGCCATTTGTTTCCACCTAATTTGCCTTCTGAGGCTATCAAGATGCTACCCTCTCTTTTTCTCAAGGTCCTCTCTTTGAGAGAAAAGTGAATTTTATTACCCTAATTTTTCACACAATTTTTGCTTTCTGCCTCCCCCTACACCTTGCTATCTGGTACTGCACCTAAATTTTCATATACTCCCCCTACAGCCCGTATTCTGGTACTGCACTTATGTTCTCCTAAAAGAGTTAAGAATGAACAGCATCACCAGCCATGAAATGAAGAGTTTTGTATTTAGGACTTAGAAGTTTTAATAGGTTTTGAACATCATTTACTGTAAAAAATTTTCATTATGCATAAATTGTAAATGCATTTAATTTATTTAAATTAATTAAATTAAAGGCAGAACAGTCGGTCTTAAACCACTGAATCAAACAATACTTCATAAATTAGGACAGTTTAATTGCTCAGTTACAAATCTATTGCCTTAATTATAAATTAATTTTTTTTCCACAATATTTTTATTGAACCTTTTTTACAAACATAACACAAACAATCAAACACTAACACTAAAGTAATAAAAAAAAATGTACTAAAACACACCAACAACCACTAACAGGAACAGGTCTTCAACAATGCTCCTCTGTTTAGTCTAGGCAATCTATTACATAAGTATACATATTATACATTCACCAGTTTGGAATTTATAAGGTCCACACACATCATTCACCTTCTTCTTCAAAAGTTATGTTTAAATTCTTTACATAATCAATAAAAGGTCTCCATATATTCTCAAACACAGTTTCCTTTGATTTCAGTATGTATGTTATTCTTTCTAGTGGAAGGTTTGTTAACATCTGTCTTAACCACTGAGTCACATCTGGTCTATGAGTCTTTTTCCACAATAGTGCAATACTGAGGTCTATGAATGCTCTTTCACTTTTATTAAAGTTGTGCTTTTCTGGATGCAGACCCAACAAAAACAATATAGGATTCAATATGATTTGTTCTGAAATTATTTTTTCAATTGTTCCCCTCACCTCTTCCCAAAACATTCTAATTTTTCTACATTCCCATAAACAATGAAATAAGGTTCCTTTACTTTCCATACATTTTGTGCATGTATCTGGTATGTTTTTGTTATATCTATTTAATTCCACCGGTGTAACATACATCCGCATTAACCATTTAAAATGTATCAATTTTAGACGTACATTTATTGATTTGGTTTGAGCTTCTGTACAAGCCAATTCCCATTGTTCCTCTGAGATTTCAGTTTGCAGGTCTTCTTTCCAATAATTCAGTCTTTTCTGTGAGTTTTCACTTGAAGATAATGTCAATGAGTTATAAAACTCTGAAATAATACCCTCTCTCTTACTATCTTTGGTCAAGATTTTTTCCAAGGATGAATAAATAGGTCGAGTGAGAGCATTGTTTTGATTTGATCGAATAAAGTTCCTAATCTGAAGATATTTAAAAAAATGTGTTCTGTTAAGATTAAATTTGATCCTCAGCTCTTCAAAAGACATTATGTTATCTGAACATGACAAATATAAATCTTGAATTTTTTGGATCCCTTTTAAATTCCATACTTTATATACAGCATCCGCTCTCCCTGGTTTAATATAAATTAATTTTTAATTTAAAATATATTAAACCATAAATATCAGTGTTCCCCTACGATTATATTTGGGGGGGGAGCACCCGAACAGCCCCCCCCCCCCCCCCCCCCCGAGTGTCAAGTTAGTCTTCTATCCATCTATCTTTAAATGCAAGGAATCTCTGTGTGTCTGTTCCTCACATATCTCTCAAACCATTCGTCAGACTGACCTCAGGTTTTATAAGTGCTTTGCTGAGGTAACAAGGGTGTGCATCCCCGAGTATGGAGTTGTTCAGCCAAAATATGTAATTTTTATCAAAGTTTAGCCACTGCTCTGTCTCCTCATGCTCTGGCTCCTGGAAGTGTGGGCGGGGTTTCAGATTGACTCCGTACTGACTGGATAATACACGGCATTACGACCAGTCACCAGAGCGCTCTGTGAACAAAATAAGGAAGTGAAAAGCAAAAAATTTGACTAGAAAAAGATGATACTGAAGATTTAATGCTTAAAAAATTATACCATAAAGTTGCCGTGATTGCGCAAGTCTAAAGCAGGGGTCATCAAGTAGCGAACTCCGGTCCGGGTCCGGATCCGGACTTCAAGAGTCCTCCATCTGGACCCCAAAGTTTTTTAATATAATTTAAGGAAAAATTATACTGTTCTGTTTTAGCCAAACGAAACAGCAGACTGAAACGATGTATCGGCAGCCACCCGAATGTTTTATAGCATGAGACCTTGGACATTCTTGGGGGGATGCAGCGGGAGGCAAAATCACCATTTTCTGCGGGCGTCACATGAAGCGGACAGCCATGCTTCCTTCCTAGTGTGTACCCGTGCAATGAAGCGCTGTTGTGAAATTGTATCCACCGCCACTCTGGCTGCCTCTGATGGTACGTATCCACCTGGGAGTCTGTTGATGGTAGGTCCCCGTGGCTCCTCCACATCTTCCCTGGGAGCATGTCCCCATTGGGTTGGCAGGACGATGGTTATGGAGGTAATTTCCATGACCCTCTGATATCACATAAAAACAATAATTTGCCCTGAGTGTTACTGAACATGAAAAGCGCCACACCATCCACCTCCTCTCTCCCTGTTACAGAGTGTTACCCAGACAGACACAGATGAAGTTAAAAACATAACATTGTTGACATGAAAAAAAAAAAAAACTCGGGAGGAATTCTGTAGTGTGGAATTATATTTTCTGTCCCTTTGATAGGTTTACAGTTTGAAACTTTTTTTAATACTGAAACTATAGTATAGAAGCAGACTTCGTCATTGTCGACACCCCCCCCACCACCACCACCAAGGCTGTAAACCTAGGGGAAACACTGCCTTCTGATTGAACACTTTCTCACAAATAGAAAATAAAAACTAAAAACACTGTTTCATGAGACAGCTTTTCACCCCAACGAGAAATATTGTCACATTTAAATGGAGTGTAGAAATGACGTCTGTCTACTTCAGCACCATGGGATCCATTTTCAAAAAAAGTGAATGGAAATCAAAGGACAGAAATTAACTACTTTCTATTCCCATTTAAACTGTGCTATTTCACATATGATATTAGTGAATATCTTATCTTCTATCAGGGTTACAAAAATAATTTTTTTGTAAGTTCCATCCATCCATCCATCCATCTTCTTCCGCTTAATCCTTTTCAGGTCGCGGGGGGGGGGGGGGGGGGGTGTCTGGAGCCTATCCCAGCATCTTTGGGCGAGGGGCAGGGTACACCCTGGACAGATCGCCAGTCCATCGTAGGGCCAACACAGACAGACAGACAACCATTCACTCTCACATTCATACCTAAGGACAATTTAGAATCCCCAGTTTGAGACCAATTAACCTAACTTGCATGTTTTTGGCATGTGGGAGGAAACCCACGCAGACACGGGGAGAACATGCAAACTCCACACAGATCACTGTTGGTTGGGGGCTAGGATCGAACTCAGGATCCCCCAGCCAAGGGTGACTGTGTTTTTTCAACTGATTTAAGACAATTTTGCACCACTGAATCCGAAAATGACATCCATTTCGCTCGATCAGGTGCCAAGTAAAAACCTATACTTACTTAGTACTGTGCATGTACTTACCTTTATATAAAGGTAAGTACACGTAAATTGAATGTTACGTCATCATTGTTCAAAATTCAGAGAATTTCAAGACATAAAAAAGAATTTTGTATCATATAAAGCAAAAATACCCGTACATGTAAACAAAAACGTATAAAACAACATGTGGCCATAATTCAAAAAGTTGACCTGATTGAGCAAAACCAATTTGATTTTTGGATTCAGCACATCAAAATTGTCCTAAATCAGCTAAAAATAAAAAAAAACTTTAAGAGACAATAAATTTGGTGTTGACCAGTGTAATTTAAGAAATCTCTGTGTCTGTCACGATCATAGGACATCATAGGGCGTCCTATGATCTCTTGATCCTATGATCCTATGAGCTCCTATGAGCTCTTGGGTTTTTATGATTTTTAAGTACCAGAACTGTGCTTAAATGACATAAAACAAACAGCTGAATGCCACTTATTACTGTATAATATTGACTTATGTTCCAAGAAGATAGCATTCCTAAAATATTCCAACAAGCAATATCCATCACATGCTTTAACACTTGATCAAATCAAAATCAGTTAATTTTATCTATTCCATAATAGAAATTAAATTCCAACATACCATTACTTTTTATAATTTCAGCATTTATTTCAGATCATCAGTTTCAATCTCCATTGAGTCTTGAGCAGTTGATTTTGCACAATCACTGATGTATCTAAGTCTTAGAAATATTCATAAGTTATTAGTCATATATATATATATATATTTATTAAAATATATATATTTTAAATATATATATTTATTAAATAAAGTCCAAAACATCTTCAGCAGGCAAGATGAAGAAAATATTAACTAGATGACATGTATACAAAAATATATCTTCACATACCTCAAAATTCACTACTCTATCCGCAACTGGCACTGGTTGTTGGGGTGGATCCTTCCTTTCAATTTCCGGGTCCGATCGTGTCGTTAACAAAGGGTGGAGGCCGTATGGTTTCGATGGTTTTTTCTGAACACCAAAAGTTCCAGCAATTGAATAATTAGTGGACCTCGATTTCACCTGTTGTGCATGTTTTCTGCTCTTAGCATGACTCTCGAGAGACTTAAATCCTCTTCCACCATAGTCAATGGTGTCGTTACACCACGTGCATATCGCCTTCCCAGCACGGTCGATTTTCCGTATGAAATCGCTAAATAAATTTGTCACAGTTGTCTTACCAACATCCGTTGCAATCTCCTTTTCTAGCCAATCCCAACGAAATTTGTTTTTCACAATCTTGTCAATTTCTTTGACTCTCGGAGCATCTTTACATTCAACCACCGACATCACTGCAATGCAAGTCCGCTATGGGAGAGCGAGGAAAACAAAGGATTAAGAATAAAATAGGATTAAGATAAGAAACAGCCGCGTTCATTGGTCACTGCAAGGACGATCAGCATCAGAAAATCAGGCACGTCGTTACGGGATTACTAAGGGATTTTTTTTTTTTTTTTAAAGGACGATCAGCATCAAATCAGGCATGCCGTGAATTTTTTTTTTTTTTTTTTTTTTTTTTTTTTTTGTAAGGACGATCAGCATCAAGTCAGGCGCGCCCATTAGAGGATTACTAAGGGATTTTTTTTATTTTGGAAGATAAAAAAAGCGGAATTCCGCGAATTAGCGGAAAAATCACATCCCTACTATAATTAATAATAATCCCTTGGACTTGCATTGCAGTGATGTCGGTGGTTGAATGTAAAGATGCTCCGAGAGTCAAAGAAATTGACAAGATTGTGAAAAACAAATAATTATTAATAATCCCTCTATAATTTTTACAAAGAAATCGCTGTGTCTGTCACAATCATAGGACATCATAGGGCATCCAATGATGTGCTATGTCTGTGATGTCATATGGAAATATCTTTCTGACGGCATCGCGAGCCCTATGACATAATGATGTGCTATGTCTATGTGATGTCATACGGTGTCCTATGATGTCCTACGATCGTGACAGACACACAGATTTCTTAAATTATAGATATATAATAATAATAATAATAATATAGATAGACATATAGATAGACTAGTACATACCTGTGCATACCCGTAGAAACCCAGTATAAGCAAGTATTTCTGCATGCCCGTTGCTGAAGGGTCTCCTCCTATCTCAGACGGCTGTGTTGTTCACAGTCATGCCTGCAGCCTACTGCTAGAACCTGAGGTGTTTCATATTCACGGCATCTTTTCTGACGTGCAGCAGTTCTCTCCTCATTCTATTGCTCTCCATCTGGTGGGTCTTCTTCTTCGTTCAGACTGCTGGTTGAGGGATAGGTGCGTCATAATTCCAGTTCATGGGCAGGATCATGAAAATAGATCTGAGCAAAAAATGGCTTTCCACCCTGTTCAGGAAGGCCCGAGCATGCCCGGAGAAACCAAGAAACCGGCACACCCGGAGAAAATCAGCGCCTTGCTTGGCATTTTACACATTTGTAGTGTAGACTGACATTCTTCAAGGTTACACATTTTTACTGTCAGCACCTCTTTAAAAACGACATTGCTGAGAAAGCGATGCTTTTGCTTAGTTTCTTCATCTTGAGCAACAATACGAAGACTGCTTGATCGGGCAACTCTGCTCACGGCAATGTAGAACTGGCCATGGCTGCAGAAATCTGTTGTGCAGAAAACACGAATGCGCTGTAAAGACTGGCCCTGTGACTTACTCACCTCAGCAATTTTTAGCCATATGACATAAAGACACATTAGTCTGGGCATCGTGAGTGATGGTCTATATGACATCATAAAGACACATTTGTCTATGAGCCATATAACATCAAGACACATTAGTCTAGGCATCGTGAGTGATGGTCTACATGACATCATAAAGACACATTTGTCTCGTCGGCCTCCGTCGGTCTATGATGACCATGGAAGAGAATCCTAAACGTCTACTCTGCTGGAACAGCACCGCCTGTGGCTGAACAGGCCGATACGCACCGGTGTTCTACCTTCCAGCGTTGGGCATTGGTAGGATTCAAGCCTGGGCAGGAAGATATGGAGGACAAGATGTTACCCATGCAGCATGTCCCCCCTCTCCACGTCACTGATGAATCCAAAGGAACAGCAGGGCTGCTATAGTTTGGCACCAGCGCCGTCGCAGGAGCTGCCAGAACGATGTTGAGCACAACAGAGAACTGCCTTAGGGGCTCCGACTCCGGATTTTTCCTCAGGGTTGACTCCCGAAGCCTTTCCTGTGACCAGGTGTGCCGCAAGGCAGCGGAGGTATGAAATCAGGGTTTACCTTCCCCTTGATGGGCTACCTTCCCAGGTTGACAAGCCACCATCTACCCGAAGCATCTGGTTTTAAGGCGCCAGAGATCCGCCCTCGCCCCTTCTCCTATTAGTAAAAGCAGTTCTGCCGGGCTTAGAGACGGGCAGGCTAGGAGTTGGACTTAGTTGTCAGAGGCTTTTCGAGACGCACGCCGTAAGGAGCATTTTATGGGCACTGGGAGCTCAACCCCAGTGCCGCTCCTGGCTATGACAACCTTGGAACATTTGTCTATGTGTCATCATATATACATCATATCTTTATGACGGCATCGCAAGTCCTATGATGCCTGAGTTGATAGGACTTTCTATGATGATCAGGCAGAGATCAAAGGCCGTCCTATGATGTCCTATAAACGTGACAGACACACAAGAGATTTCTTGCTTTAGAAATCCCTATTTAACTGCCCTAGGTGCCATGTGGCGCCTGGGGCAATGCAAGGCAACTCAAGGCCCCCCCCCCCCAGTGGTCAAGAGTGGTGAAAAAAATTGTCAATAAAATAGTTCCGATTTTCAAGGCTATAACTTTAAAGTTACAAGAGATAATGGCTTACTGTCGATTAGAAAGATGTAGAATATGATCCAAAGTTTCAGATAGGAATAAATTTATGCATCTATTTTGCATAATGTCACGGCAGCTGTATAAATTACATAACTCAGTCAAAAGTGGACTTTGGACACATTTATATAAAGAATGGTCCGGGTTTTTTTTTTTATGCTGATTTGTCTACAGGGGTATGTTTTTGTCTAATCTTCAAAGTATATGAACCACAAAATCAATAAAATGTCAAAAAAACATATTTCTCTCTTATCCGTTACCGGGAGGGGGGCTCACCTGCCCACGTGACCGGTCCGTTTTCGTCCATCGTGGTCGATGTTTGTGCGTTTGCTCAGCCATTTACATTGTGTACCACATCTACAAACTCTTATGATTATCCCACGTGAATTTTGTTTGTATTACTCAGCTATTTTTCCCATTTCATACAGTTTCCATCATCATCGCTGTCGCGATGACCAAACACAACGGCATCCACATTGGTGTGTGAGCTCAAAGCGGAAAAAGGAAGAAGAAAAATGAGGATTTCTCTTTCTTTGCTAAATTCCATGTCAGCCATGATTCCTTCAGCACGTGTCTGCCACCTTCTAAACCAGGGGTGGGCAGTGAGGGCCATTCCACTGCAGGTTTTTTGTTCCACCCAGTCTCTTCAGCAGGTGTGTGTTCTGATCAGCTTCAAGGATTGCTAATCATTGAAAACACCTGCTGAAGAGACTGGGTGGAACAGAAAACCTGCAGTAGAATGGCCCTCCATGGCACATGATTGCCCACCCCTGTTCTAAACTGTCAGATCAACAGAGATTAATACAAATTCTCAGTATAGCCGGGGGACGTCAATAAGTTGACACGTGCAGTTGCTGCGCTGTGCCACTGGGGGTGCATGACCTGTCCATTTAATCTGGGCAGTTAAAGGGTTAATACAGTGATGATACACTGGGCAGTTAAAGGGTTAATAGAGTGATGATACACAACCGCCATCCATCTATCAAATCTAAAAGAAGAGCAACAGTAAGGATATTACTGGTTCATTCAAGACATGTAATGGTTGCGTACAGCTTAAAATAAGTGGAGTTTTGACTAAGTTACATTTGAAGGACAGTAAGACAGTTTACTGTTTAAGTTAATTATTCAAAATGTTACTTTTCGTTGCATGCAAATGAAAACATGACAACTTCTTCATACTTGCTTGAGTTGTAGATATATACACACACATATATATACAGTGGGGTAAAAAAGTATTTAGTCAGCCACCAATTGTGCAAGTTCTCCCACTTAAAAGATGAGAGGTCTCCAATTTTCATCATAGGTATACCTCAACTATGAGAGACAAAATAAGGAAAAAAAAATCCAGAAAATCACATTGAAGGATTTTTAATGAATTAATTGGTAAATTCCTCGGTAAAATAAGAATTTGGTCAATAACAAAAGTTCATCTCAATACTTTGTTATATACCCTTTGTTGGCAATGACAGAGGTCAAACGTTTTCTGTAAGTTTTCACACACTGTTGCTGGTATTTTGGCCCACTCCTCCATGCAGATCTCCTCTAGAGCAGTGATGTTTTGGGGCTGTCGCTGGGCAACACAGACTTTCAACTCCCTCCAAAGATTTTCTATGGGGTTGAGATCTGGAGACTGGCTAGGCCACTCCAGGACCTTGAAATGCTTCTTACGAAGCCACTCCTTCGTTGCCCGGGCGGTGTGTTTGGGATCATTGTCATGCTGAAAGACCCAGCCACGTTTCATCTTCAATGCCCATGCTGGTGGAAGGAGGTTTTCACTCAAAATCTCACGATACATGGCCCCATTCATTCTTTCCTTTACACGGATCAGTCGTCCTGGTCCCTTTGCAGAAAAACAGCCCCAAAGCATGATGTTTCCAACCCCATGCTTCACAGTAGGTATGGTGTTCTTTCTCCTCCAAACACGACAAGTAGAGTTTTTACCAAGAAGTTCTATTTTGGTTTTATCTGACCATTTGAAATTCTCCCAGTCCTCTTCTGGATCACCCAAATGCTCTCTAGCAAACTTCAGACGGGCCTGGACATGTACTGGCTTAAGCAGGGGGACACGTCTGGCACTGCAGGATTTGAGTCCCTGGCAGCGTAGTGTGTTTCTGATGTAGCCTTTGTTACTTTGGTCCCAGCTCTCTGCAGGTCATTCACTAGGTCCCCCTATGTGGTTCTGGGATTTTTGCTCACTGTTCTCGTGATCATTTTGACCCCACAGGGTGAGATCTTGCGTGGAGCCCCAGATCAAGGGAGATTATCAGTGGTTTTGTATGTCTTCCATTTTCTAATAATTGCTCCCACAGTTAATTTCTTCACACCAAGCTGCTTACCTATTGCAGATTCAGTCTTCCCAGCCTGGTGCAGGTCTACAATTTTGTTTCTGGTGTCCTTTGACAGCTCTTTGCTCTTGGCCATAGTGGAGTTTGGAGTCTGACTGTTTGAGGTTGTGGACAGGTGTCTTTTATACTGATAACGAGTTCAAACAAGTGCCATTAATACAGGTAACGAGTGGAGGACAGAGGAGCCTCTTAAAGAAGAAGTTACAGGTCTGTGGGAGCCAGAAATCTTGCTTGTTTGTAGGTGACCAAATATTTATTTTACTGAGGAATTTACCAATTAATTCATTAAAAATCCTTCAATGTGATTTTCTGGATTTTTTTTTCCTCATTTTGTCTCTCATAGTTGACGTATACCTATGATGAAAATTGGAGACCTCTCTCATCTTTTAAGTGGGAGAACTTGCACAATTGGTGGCTGACTAAATACTTTTTTGCCCCACTGTGTACATAAACATATATATACACACTACCGTTCAAAAGTTTGGGGTCACCCAGACAATTATTTTGTGTTTTCCATGAAAAGTCACACTTATTTACCACCATGAGTTGTAAAATGAATAGAAAATATAGTCAAGACATTGACAAGGTTAGAAATAATGATTTGTATTTGAAATAATAATTTTTTCCTTCAAACTTTGCTTTCGTCAAAGAATCCTCCATTTGCAGCAATTACAGCATTGCAGACCTAACATGACTGCACAAGGGTTTTCTAATCATCCATTTGCAGCTAGAATAGTCATTTACCACATTAGCAATGTATAGAGTGTATTTCTGATTAGTTTAAAGTTATCTTCATTGAAAAAAAGTGCTTTTCTTTCAAAAATAAGGAAATTTCTAAGTGACCCCAAACTTTTGAACGGTAATGTATATATATACACACACACACATATTTTATATATATATATATATACAGTATATTTATTTATTTATTTATTTATTTTAATTATTATTACTAGAGCATGCCTGTAGAAAGCAAGTATTCCTGTCTGAAACAGCCCAATCAGGCTTTACAGGCTCAAATGTAGGGTGTGTTTGAAAGTGGAATACAGAATGTAGCCTATATGTAGGCAATCACACATGTTAGACTTTAACAAACATGAAAGGGATTGAACTGAGATTTATTTGATTGTGTGTATATTAATTACAGAATAATTGAAAATGAATGGGATATGCAATATTAGCCACTGTTTAAGAACCGTTTGTTTTGTCAGATCACGTCCATGAAGACGTCACAAAGCTATGAGGAGAACGTCGCAGAGCTATGAGGAAAATATCACAAGCTATGAGGAAAGCATAATTACTGTAAGTCTGTGGCGGTAATGCACCTTTGAGCTGGTTGCCAACCACCAATCAAATCTAAGAGAAGAAGATGATGATCACGTCCATAGAAAGCAGGTGTAAGCAAGGGTAACAAGATTAACATTTAACTGTCTTATTGTTCTTCAAATGTAACAAAGTCAAAACTCAACTCACTGTAAGCTGTAAGCAACCATTACATGTCTTGAATGAACCAGTAATAGCCTTACTGTTTTTCTTCTTCTTCTCTCAGTTTCTGGTGGATAGCAAACAACTGAAAGGTGCATACCGCCACCTACTGTACAAGAGTGTGTAACATTATGTCATCTGAGCCCGACCCCTAAATTCTATGACTTAATCCGGTGTTATTTAAAAAGGAGAAAAGAGCCCTTCTCAAGATTCTTATTGCCTCTCCATCTCCATCTGTTCCCAGAATCCCTGTTAAATCCCATTCCCTACCGGCCTCTCGAACTCCATTTTCCATTATCTGTCTTTCATTACCATATTTGTGACAGTGTAATAAGATGTGCTCGACATTTTCTTTTACTCCACATTTGTCACTTTCACTTTTCCCCATGGTGAATAAAGTTCTGTTTAAACCTGTGTGATCCAGTCTGAGTCTTGCCATAAGGATGTCTTCCCTCCTTTTGGTTGTTATGAAATTCTTTATTGCAATAGATTTTTGTATTTTGTAATATGATCTACCTTTATTATCTTCATCCCATCTTTTTTGCCATAGCTCAGTTCCTTTTTTCTTGATTGGTGCTTTCCCTTCACCTTTTCCAAGAGACAATGGTATAGTTATCTCTTTTCCAAGAGCACTTTTTGCTAATTTGTCTGCACAGTCATTCCCTTTCAACCCTTCATGTGCAGAAACCCAACAAAACTGAACTTGTCCACCACCCCTGTGCATCCTAAATAAACTGTGATATAGCTCAGTCACCAAGCCTTCCCTTGTAGATTTTAGTGTCTGTATGGTTTTTAGCGCTGCAAGTGAGTCCGTGCACACCACCACCTGGTCCAGTCTGACCTCCTCCACCCACTGCAAAGCAATAATTATTGCCACCATCTCTGCTGTAAACACGGATGTATTGTTGGAGAGTCTTTTTGCGATGGTCATTTTAAACTTTGGGACGTATACTCCAACTCCAACAGAGCCCTCTTTATTCTTTGAGACGTCAGTATAGAGCTGTAAGAAGTTATAGTAATTATTCCTGAGGTAAATGTTTTGTTTTAACACCAACTTCACTCATATGCCAATCCCTTTTCCTCATTAGCAGACTGGCGTCTACTTCTATTCACGGAAACAGCCAAGGGGGAACATTACTCACAGGACTGGTGTTAGCTATATCAATAGTGTGCAGCCCATACATTCTGGTCCTTCTTTCAATTGTCCACCCAAGCCCATGTCCCTGGAAATTAGAGTATTCCCAGCAGTCTTGTAGTGTTGTTTTTGAAATATTTGCTTCGTCACTTCCTTTCAGCTTGACCCAGAATGATAATGCGAGTTTATCTCTTCTCAAATCAATTGCCATTTCTCCTGCTTCTATTAAAACTGCATTGTTTGGTGTTGTTTTGACAGCTCCAATGCACAGGCGAAGCACTCTATGCTGCATTCTATTTTTTCCAGAGTCGTCTTTGCCGCTGCTCCATAAATCATGCATCCGTAGTCTATTGTCGATCACGTTAGTGCTCTGTAAATGTCAATTAATGCTCGTTTATCTGCACCCCATTCATGTCCAGCTACAGCTTTTATGAGATTAACGACTTTTTTTGCATTTTGTCTCCAAATTTTCAACATGAACTCTCCACATGTGTGCACTATCAAACCACAATCCTAGATATTTGAACTCACTGACTTTCTCTATTGGTTGATTATATAATGTTAATGGTTCTGTGTTTTTTTGTGAAAGTCATATAGCAGGTTTTACTGTTTGAAAATTTAAATCACCAGTCATATGACCACTTTTCCACTTTCTCCATTGCTTTCCTGATGTTTTTGAACACAAATTTTTCATTTCTTTCCCTCGTCCATATGGCTCCATCATCTGCATATAGTGCTGTTTTGATGGATCCCTCTTGATCCTCAAACATGTCATTAATCACTATATTGAATAAAACAGGCCTTATCACACTTCCTTGACGAACACCATTTTCTATTTCCAAGTCATTAGAAACTTCCGATTCTACTTTAACCCTAATTGTCCTGTGTGTCAAAAAATGTATTATCCAATTATACATCCTACCACCAATGTCCATTTTATTCAATTTGATAAGAAGTCCATCCCTCCACAGTGAGTCATAAGCCTTTTCAATATCCAGATAAACTATAACCACTACTTCTTTCATTTTGAGAGTCTTTTCAATATCATTACTCACAGCCGTCATCAGTGTGTGAACTGTGTGTGAATGGGTGGATAGCAGGATCTGTAAAGCGCTTTGGTCATCTAGAGACGAGAATAAAAGCGCTATATAAGTGAATGCCATTTACCATTTTTACCCTAACTAGAGCATCCACTGTCAATCTTCCTCTTCTAAAACCATTCTGATAGTCGTTTATTAATCGTTTTTGCTCTAATACATATGAGAGTCTAAACTAACACCTTCTCCATCCATTTCCCTAAATGTGAAGTTAATGCTATTGGCCTGTAGTTGCCTGGATGAGCTGGATCTTTCCCTGGCTTATTAAATGGTAAAATTACAGCCTTTTTCCACCCACTTGGGATAACCCCTCCTTCCATAACCTGTTAAACAATTTCAGCACCAGTTGCATTGATTGCATAAGCAACTTCCGGAACATAGCATAGCTTAAATGATCATATCCTGGAGCTGTGTATCCACTATTTTGCAAAGCTCTCTTAAGCTCTAACATTGTGAGCTCGAGGTCTGACACAGTCATGTCCTCTTTCACTTCATTTTTTAAGTTTGCATTTTCTCTGGAGTTTATGCTGCCTTTGCTGTCTATGACTCTCACCAAGATAAGTCTCCTCTATGCACTGCTGCAAATGCTCTACCTAGGACTTCTGCCTTTTCTTTGTCTGATACAGCCATCTTGTCCCCATCCACTAAAGCTGGAATTTTAACTGATACCCTTTTCCCACTCATTTTTTTAAACATACCCCAGACATCACCTAGTTCTGTTTTCCTACCAAGGGTGGAACAAAATTCTCTCCATGTTGATCTTTTCCTGTTTTTAATAATCCTTCGAGCTACTGCCCTTTTCTTTTTATACTCTATTAAGTTTTTACTAGTCATATTCTTCCTCAGCTCTCTGAATGCCTTGTTTCACTCTTTTATTACAATACTACCTTCCTCATTCCACCAGGGTATTCTTCCTACCCTGTGTTGTTTTCTTAGGTATACTTGCTATTGCAGCATTCAGAATATGATTGGTTACCTGACTTGAACACTCTTCTATGTCACCTTCTAATGCACAGGTGTCAAACTCATTCCATGGAGGGCCAAGACCCTGCAGGTTTTACCTCCACCCAGTGACTTCAACAGGTGATTTCACTGAATTTCTTCCCACTGATTGCTGATCAGTGAAAACACCTGCTGAAGACACTGGGTAGAAGCAAAACATGCAGGGTCTTGGCCCTCCATGGAATGAGTTTGACACCCCTGTTCTAATGTTACCAAATGACATGATTGAACAGTATTGCCTAAATTTTCCCCAATCTGCCTTGTCAAAACACCATCTTGTAAAACATCTTCCCTCTTGTATACATACTTCAGTTTTAATGACTGTAAGTACTGGGAAGTGATCACTTCCCATAGTTGTCCTGTTCATAACAGTCCATTCACAGGTGCTCACTAAAGAATCAGATACCAGAGTCAGGTCAATACATGATAATGTGCCCCTATGCACATCCACCCTGGTACCTTCACCACTTTTACACAAATTAACGATCTTTCATCTAACATCTCTTCCACAACATTTCCATTGTTATCTGCATGTGTGCTTCCCCACAAACTATTATGGGCATTAAAGTCTCCACACCATACCTCTTTCATATGCCCTTCCCCTGCCATAACACTGAAAATATCTGCTGTTAACTTCCTACATGGGTTGTAATAATTAATCAGTTTAATATTTCCTTGTCCATTTGGCCTACATATTTCAATAATATTACACCCTATATCCTCAGGGGAGGGAATCCCCCTATACGCCAGGCCATCTTTAATGAAAGTGGCACATCCTCCTCCGTTAATTCTATCCTGTCTGATTGAACTGTATCCTGGAATAACAAAATCTAAGTGAGGTTGAAGCCATGTCTCCTGTACACACACTACCTGTGGAACAACTTCTAGTTCGTAAAGATACTTCTTGAGTTCTTGTTCGTTTGCTATAAGACTCCTCGCATTCCACTGTAGTATGTGTAGTACCATAATTAAGGTCTTGTTTCAGCATGTGCAGTCTCCCCAGTTTCAGCTTTCAATAAAATATGAATCTGGTCAGCTGTGATATCTTTCACATCTAGGAAGCTTCCCGCTGCTTCCACAATGGTTTTGATTCTGTCACTTTTCTTCTGTAGCTGTGCAGCAACATTCATGGTGTGGCAGATAAACGCTATAAAGTTTGTCCTCTTAACTAGCAATGTGTCATCATCCATTTTGCATTTGTGAACACAAACATTCCTTGCAGCTGCACGATCCTGTGCTTGCATGGGACCCGTTGATTGCTGGGCTTCCATTTGAACTGAACTTCTTTGAGGAAGGCCTGCTGTGTTTCTGACTATTCCTGCCTCTCTAACTGTCTTTAGAGCTTCTGCATATGAGATTTTCTTAGTTATTCTGATTTCCTGGGCTTGTCTAGCTTCCCTCTGCACAACACATCCTCCATATGCAGCACTGTGCTCACCCCCGCAGTTGCAACACTTTACTTTGGCATCCTTGTCACATTTACCATATTCACGCTCCCCTCCAACTGTGTATCACTCTATAAAATTCAAGAAATCTCTGTGTGTGTCACGTTTATAGAACATCATAGACGCCCTATGATGTCTGCCTGATGTCCTATGATGATCCTATGATGATCCTATGATCTCAGGCATCATAGGACTTGTGATGAGTCATAAAGATATGATGACTATATGACAGCACATAGACAGAGCACATCATAGGATGGCCTATGAGTCATAAAGATATGATGTCTATATGACGACAAATAGAGCACATCATAGGACGTCTATGATGTCCTATGATGCATGATGTCCTATGATGACCCTATGATGACCCCTATGATGACCCCTATGATGTCCTATGATGTCCTATGATGACCCTAAAAGATATGATGTCTATATGACGTCATATAGACATAGCACATCATAGGACGCTTTATGACGTCTGCATGATGTCCTGTGATGATCCGATGATAACAGGAAACACAGGACTCGCGATGCCGTCATATAGGCTAATGTGTCTTTATGATGTCATATAGACCATCACTCACGATGCCTTGACTAATGTGTCTTTTATGATGTCATATGGCTAAAAATTGGCAAGGTGATTAAGTCAAAGGGCCAGTCTTCACAGTGCATTCATGTTTTCTGCACAACAGATTTCTGCAGCCATGGCCAATTCTACGTTGCCGCAAGCAGAGCTGCCCGATCAAGCAGTCTTCGTATTGTTGCTCAAGATGAAGAAACTAAGCAAAAGCGTCACTTTCTCAGCAATGTCATTTTTAAAGAGGTGCTGACACAGTAAAAATGTATAACCTTGAAGAATGCCAGTCTACACTACAAATGTGTAAAATGCCAAGAAAAGCACTGATTTTCTTCGGGTGCTCTAGTTTCTTGGTTTCTACGGGCATGCACGGGCCTTCCTGAACAGGGTCGAAAGCCACTTTTTGCTCAGATCTATTTTCATGATCCTACCCATGAGCTGGAATTATGATGCATCTATCCCTTAACCAGCGGTCTGAACGAAGAAGAAAGACCCACCAGCTGGAGAGCAATAGAATGAGGAGAACTGCTGCACGTCAGAAAAGATGCCGTGAACATGAAACACCTCAGGTTCCAGCAGTACACCGCAGGCATGACTGTGAACAACACAGCCGTCTGAGACAGGGAGGAGACCCTTCAGCAACAGGCATGCAGAAATACTTGCTTATACTTAGTTTCTGAGTACTTCCGCCCTCCAAGGAGAGCAGACGCCTCTTTTCTTCTCTCTTGCTCCCGACCCATTTCCTCCTCCCCAAACTAACTGGATCCCAGCTTGCTGTCGTCTGTCTGCGTCTTTACTGCTGATTATCGAAAGAAATTATGGAATTAATAAGCTGGGCTTTGAACGCAATTGACACTATCTTTTCAACGAGGAAAAGTGCCCCGGGGGAGGTTGTTTGCCCCGCAGGAACGGCTCCTGCGGGCTATTTACGGGAGACAAGTAATTGGAAACTCTTGTGCCTGACTGATCTTTTTATCGAAGATGTAGAAGATTTGTACGTCTTCGTAGTAATGGTGATTGGGATCGTTCTGATTGGATCTGGGATTGTCCTGGTGTACCGCAAATTGTTGAAGATGGATACAACCTATCAAAATGCTGGCCAGGCGAGGTGCATCCATCAAATTGAAAAAATAGAGAGGACCCTGATAGCGACAAATGGAGAACTGTCTCGGAAGGTGGATTACATCATGATTACGCTTAGGTCTATCCACGATGGACTCAACGCCCAGCAATGAAGGATTAAGTACTGAATCTGTAAGAGAATATAAAGTTCCCACTCTGTGATCAGTACTATTCGACTTAATCTCTCCCTCACAAAAATCCTCCTGATCATCTGCAGTCTTTGTTTTTCAAAACACTGAGCTCATGGCCTTCAGACAGGCAGCTGCATGGACAATTGCCAAGGACAATTGCCAGTAGCCAGACAAAACATCTCCTGCCAAAGAGTCCTTGTTGTTCTTAACTGATACAACACTTACTTCAACATTGCACTCATACTGATCCACAAACTGATGATAAAGATGACTCACTCACTGCTCTCTTTGTGTCCTGTGAACTTTTTTGGTCTGCTGATTGTGCATTGAGGGCTTTTTTTTTTTTTCTTTGTAATCATAATATTGATCATATATGACCACTATTCTGAAATCAATGACTTTTTTTGCTCCTTCCTATTGTATTATTTCCTATGCTACCTGTACCCTTCTGTTGGCAGGCGCATTTCAGATGCAGCCGTGTCACCGGAAATGCAGGTTCATTTTCTGTGTCAAGTCAAATCCCTCATATGTTATCAGTGATCTGTTATCAGTATCTGTTAATGTACTTGGCAATAAATCTTTTCTGAGTTCTGAGTTCTACGGGCATGGGCGGGTATGCACGGGTATGTACTAGTAACTTACAAATCAAACAAGTATTGTGTTTTTGACAGACTGGGAAAGCTAATTTAGGTTTTGTGTAAGACCCCGTCGAGAACCACGTCTCTTGTCGTGAACAATACAGTACGTCATCAGCATGGAGCATGGTGGTCTCCCCAACCAGCTTTGCTGACTTCTCTCAGGGCAAGGGGTGAAGCATTAAGAGGAGAAAATAAGTATAAACAATCAGAACATGTCCAGAGCTGTTCTACTCTCAGAGAGAACTAGTCTGTTCTGTACAGGCCAGCATATGGGGCCGTTGCGTAGTCTTTCCAATTATATATTTTCCATAGCCTTCTACTTAACTATTTTGCAATAAACTGTGACTTCCTTGACATGTAAAATGACTTTTTAACTAGAAAAACATACGGTATGTCAAATTCAAGGCACATGTAGACTGGGACTGTTCATATTTTTCCCAATAATACGTTCCATAACGCAAAAGTAGAGGGGCAAGACTCCGAAATGCTATAATGCGAGATCTCCCTCCTTACACCGCTAGTTTCCACCACTGGTATTTTTTATTTTAATAAGAGAATGTGTTCAGTGCAATTATAGGAAAAATACATTAATGCACTTCCTGACTGGGTTCTATTTTACCTTGTCTATCATTTTCATCCACTTAGGAAGGTCATCGAAGGACTCCTGTTTCGTGATATCATACACTAGCACTATTCCCTTGGCTCCTCTGTAGTAGGCGGATGTGATGCTGTTGAACCTCTCCTGGCCTGCAGTGTCCCTGGAATGAAACATTATTGAAAAATCTGATTAAAAACATATTGTAAACATATTGTCACTTACATTTATTTGACTGAGGGCTTTTATTCATTAAACATGATTAAAGGCTATGATTAACAACAAATTATGAAATAAGAATCAGCTCCTTGAAACTTCTATTGTATTAATTTGTGCTGATGGCACTTACATATTATTATTACAGTTGAAGTTTCTTTAGTTATTATATACAAACAGTGAGTCATGGCTTGTGTGGGCTGAATCTGGTATTCACATCACCATCTACTATCTAGCACAACTCACAACTGAAGAGTTTAGTTCCAAAATGAGACTTTTACAGAAAGACACCAGATACAGTTGTTAAACATTAAAAACTACCTATTACACTGGACTGAATTTGTGCATGTGCTGCATTACGGAATGCAACTCTTCAGTTTTATGCTTTGATTCTGATAACATGCCAAGATGCAATTCAAGCTGTGACTCAGCTGATCATCCAAGTCTAGATTAGCAGCATGACAACCAGCTGGAGCCATGCTCACAGTGCAGTGTTACTGTACCTTCAGCCAGCTATTCTCCCCTTTCTCACTGTGAGTCACAGTCAGGCTTATGAGCAGAACAGCAGACAGAGACAACAGCAGCACAATGGGGAGGTTAGGTAAGCCATGGAACTTGACTGCAGACAACACACAGTGAAAGGGACCCCGTTTGACCAGGATGAAGGATGGACAGGAGTGTGTTTCACACTGGAAGTAATAAGGGTTGAAGCCAAGTGGTTAGGGAATAATGGAGGAAATGGTAACAAGACGGATGTGTTAATAAGGCAAGCATGGGAGTTTCCAGATTTTAGCCAAATGTTTTCATACACATGCAAAAATTCAACCACAACAGAGTTACTGCTAGTATTTACTAACTTTAGTCTGAAGTATCCCGATGCTGAACAGTAAATGATTTTAATTAAGAATGTAATTAAGCTTTAATGAAAGCCACAAGACAGCAAAAGCAGAAACAAATTTATCCTTTTGACCACTGAATCACTGATCATATTTCTGATTCGCTTTTAATTCAAACTGTGTATGTGAATAATAACAAGACAGAAGGCCAGACAGTACAAGTTAACTCTGACAGCAGTGTATACTTCAAGGCTTTATGCCTCCATAACCGTGTGGTACGCAGGAGCCACTGCCAGGGACAGACTAAGGCTGCAGCGCGTCGTGCGCACTGCTGAGAAGGTGATCAGCTGCAAGCTCCCATCCCTCCAGGACCTGTACATCTCCAGGACCCGGAGGCGTGCAGGCCGGATCATAGCCGATCCTTCACACCCTGGTCATGTACTGTTTGCCCCCCTCCCCTCAGGTAGAAGACTTCGGTCCATTCAGACTAAAACCTCCCGTCACATGAACAGCTTCTTCCCCTCTGCCATCAGACTGCTGAACACTAAGTGACTTATTAGACTCTCGTGCACTATGTACAGCAGCTCAACCAGACTCATGTCTATTCACTGTTTTCTTTTTGCATTACCGACTGCACTATGTGGTACTCCACAATATCTGCTACTCACTAATATATTTAAAATTGCTTTGACTAGTATTACTCATTCATATTCTACATTTTATTGCATGTATAGTTTTTATTTCTATCTTTTATTTTTTCATGTTTAATGTTGCAGCATCGCACCGAGACAAAATCCTAGTTTGTGTACTACATGAACAATGGCAATAAATCTGATTCTGATTTATCATAATGAGAAAATACTGGCAGCTGCCAGTGGTACCCCTTAGCCTCTTTGTTGTTGAGATGTAGTTTATATGGCATTTTGACCTTGCGATCCCAAAAGCATAGTGACAGTTCAGTGTCACAGGGTGAACCTGTGTACAAAATTTGGTGACCCTAGTTTTACTCTAATAGGGCAAAAGAAAAACTAACCTTGAGCTTTGACCTTTTGACCCCCAAACTTATGGTCAGAGGTTAGGGTTTCAGTGTGTACATGTGTACAAAGCTTGGTGACCCTAGGTTTCATTGTTGCTGAAACAGTGTGTCCTCTAGCTCAAAGACCTTGGCGGGGTGGCAACATATTTTTCGGGGGGGGGGGGGTGGTCAGAAAACGCATGACACTATTGTAAACAGAACATGTTAATTTAATACTATTTATTTCTTGAAGTATT
Source organism: Pholidichthys leucotaenia (assembly GCA_020510985.1). Taxonomy (NCBI): domain Eukaryota; kingdom Metazoa; phylum Chordata; class Actinopteri; order Cichliformes; family Pholidichthyidae; genus Pholidichthys; species Pholidichthys leucotaenia. The sequence continues at coordinate 212,165,046 of CM035846.1, read as the reverse complement.
GTACAACCAAGGCCTGAATGTTGGAATATATAAAGCCCATCCAGGGACAAGAGTTGCAAATTAGCTAATAGCTATACACTCTATGTGCAACACATCAGATTGATTGTCAGTGATTAATTGTCTATGTTTATTGCACTGTCCCTGTCAAATAAACTAATCTATCTATCTATCTATATTGGGCCAGTTGAGGTCCCACCCAGACATCCTGTGTTTGGACTTTTTACTGGTGTATCCTTCTCTACTCCCTCTGCTCTCACCTCTCCTGGACCCTCTGCCTGAACACTTCCCTCTCCTTGGCTCCTCTCTTCTGTCTCATCTTTCCCTCTCTGAGCCCTGTCTAATTCAGGTTCTCTCTCCGTCTATGGTGGTATACAAACAGGTTAGAAAATATCAAGTGTCATGTTTTGTCCTGCAGGATTTTTTATTACGGTTTACATAAATAACAAAAATATTTATTTTGTGTATTTTTATTCTAGCGTTTCTTTTTTCCCCCATTAAGAAAGAGTAGGAAACGGAAGGGAAAAAAACCATTCATAATAGTAATTATCTCATGCATATTTATATGATCAGAGGTGGGTATAGTAACCAGAAATTCTACTCATGTAAAAGCAGTGCTATGAAATTAATAATTGAATCGGTGAATTCAAAAAGGGCCCAAGTCCACACTTTTTCAAAGGGGACTTGGGCCCCTTTTGAATTCACCGATTCAATTAAAAGTAGACAACCAAAAATTTCTAGTTAAGGATGTAAAAGGCACCCACGTAAAAACTTGAGTCATGACTTCAGTCTTGAAGGTTTGAGGTTTTTCCTCAAATTTATAACAATTTTCTTATAGTTTTCTACTCTCCTCTGTAAATTTATCTAAATTTGAACCATTTTCCTCAAATTTGTAATTTCCTCTTGTAAAATTGACTTTTCTTGTACATTTGAGACTATTATAAATTTGAGGATTATTTTATGGCTATTTTTTTCTATTTTTTAAAAAATGAAATTACTGGGGGGTTTTTTAATATAAATTTGAAACAGATTGTGGTCAAATTTTGACTTTTTTCCTTATACAATTTACATTTTTGACCATAATTTTGCAGAGCCAGAACAGAACAGTAATTTAACTCTGATCTGATCATCTAGCTACATTGCTCCGCACTGTGTGTGTTTATATACTTGCATATTTATTCCACCTAGCTGCAATGCTCCGTACTGTGGGTGTTTATATATTTACATATTTATTCCATCTAGCTACAATGCTCTGCACTGTGTGTTCATATATTCATATATTTATTCCATCCAGCTACAATGCTCTGCACTGTGTGTCTGTGTGTGTGTGTGTGTGTGTGTGTATATATATTTTATAGTAATATGTACATATGTATATTAGCTGCTCTTGCTTGCTTGTTTTTTTTTTTTTTTTCTTGCCTTCTGATCGTTGCTCTGAGTGTTGCTATCCCTGTGCTGTTGCAATCCTGGAATTTCCCCGTTGTGGGACTAATAAAGGCTTATCTTATCTCATCTTATCTTATCTTATCTCAAAGAAAAAAATATCAATAAAATTATATTTAATGAAATAAATTAACTTAAATTACCAAAGATTCAATTGTTTCTGTTAAAATATTTCTATATATTTATAGTTTTTTATAAATCTCCCCACCAACCAGAAAGCAGGAAAAACCTCCCTTAGTTTGAAATCCAAATGTTGGCATGTTTGGTTTGTCTGAAGGCTGCTGATGGATTAAAGTCATTGACTTCACGAATTTCGGTCATCTTAACTTGCCATAGTGAACATAAATTAGTTAATATTGTAGTAGCTGGTGAAATAAATCCTCAGCACTTCATCAGTCCCCCTTGCCTTTCCCCGCATATGAAGCCGGCTGCATATGAAGCCAAGCCACACCTGTCTGCTAAGCGACTCTTCATTATCGTTCCCGTTACCAGCAGGTTAAAACTACCATAAATGCTTCCACTGCTTACATACCTCTTCTGCTTTTTTCTGTGTTTAATTTAAAGTACTTTAATAAGTTTATGCTTCTCTCAGACAGCGGAGACATTCTGCTGACTGGAACAAGCAGGCAGGCCACTTCTGAACTCTGCGCGGATGACGGTCACACGCATTGTTCCTGTGTGCGCTTACGGAGCGTCATTTCTTCATATTTTTTCTTGAATTTATATTTCTTTGGCATGGCGGTATAACTTCAAGGGTGGCGGCCCACCACACAGAAATGTTACCAGAGGAAACCCTGTGAGATATAGTTTCTAAGGCTTTGTGACCTTGACCTTTGACCCCAAACTCATAGATGTAGGTGGGGGTCCCAAGGTGAACTTTTGTACCAAGTTTGGTGACCCTAGCTTTCCTTGTTATTAAGATACAGTTTAAAAGGCAATATGATCATGATCTTTGACCTTGCAATCCCAAAACCATAGTCAGAAGTCAGGGTTTCAGGGTGAACCTGTGTACAAAGTTTGGTTACCCTAGCTTCACTCCTTCTAAAGTAATAGGCCATAAGGAAAGCTAACCGTGACTAGGGGTGGGTTCAAAAGATTGATTCTCCAATTCAAATCAATTTATGTTCGACTGGGCCGATATTGATCCACAAAATCTGCGGATCAATCTTTTAATATAATGCTTTTATGTCTGTGAAACACCAAGTGCAAGCGGTCCTTGAACTCTCGCATGATTGAACAATTGCGCAAAAGTTCCCTGTGGGGCACGCTCACGTCTTTACTTCCGTGTTCATGTGAGCGGAGTTGCGGACGTGCATGTGTGTCTCTTATCAACAAAAGTCACCGCAAAAGACTATCCTCAACGGTTTCCAAATATTTTTTCCTAAAATGGGGATAAATGGTTTTGTACTATGTGCAACGTTGTGTTGGAATGTAAACAGAAGTCGACGACTGATAAACACTTCAAAAGGAAAACACATGCAAAATGGCTGAAACTCATGAACAGACCAGACAGAGAGGAAGACTGCTGGAGCTGCTGAGACTAAGTAAAATATCACTTTGTTTTGTTTTAGGTTTTTTTTTTACATTTGTATCGTACATTAATAATTCAACCAGCATGAAGGTGTTTTCTTTTACAAGCTATGGATACAGTAGTTAACTGTTGGTTAAGAGCTGTAAATAAATGCAGAATAAAGATATTTTTAGTGTTGTTGGACAATTAAAAAAAAAAAAATTAATCACGATTAATCTTTTGGAATGTTGAGTTAATCGCAATTAATAACGCGTTAATTGCGTGTTTTTCCATACAGATACAATGCATCTTAAGTCGGTAATTTTTCAAGTTTGCCATACTGTTATGAACATGGGAGTGGACAAATATACTTGCCGTCTTCACCTACAGGCTTATTAAAGTTCTCAACATATCCAAAATGACAAAACTATCCAGAATATTCTCCAGAAAATTCTCAAAAATAGACTGCATGTGCAAACAACAGAATGCCAGGGCTCAGTAACATCAATGCAACACAACTCAGCATCCAGCCAGCCAGCAGCCACAAATGGAGTTTGCTCCTTCTCCCATAGCAAACATCCACAACTTTTAAGCAGATCAACACAAAACCATGACCCACGTGTGTCACAACAGACACAATTTTCCTTTAGTAGAAAAATTGCAAACATAAACAAACAACTCTCTCTCCCATGAAGACACCCCACCGTGCTGCAAAAACGGTGGGGGAGTGAATGGACATTACAAACACAGCTTGAGAATTTTTTTAGACTAGTATTCACCATAGGGATGTGATTTGGGGTTGGGGAAATTATCTGAAAATTCAGCAGGGGGCCTAGGGGACACAGTCCCCCAGTGGGGTCCGGGGCAGAGCCCCGTTGGGGGGGCAAAGGGGGCTCACCCCCCGAAGCTCCTGGGTTTTTATGATTTTTAAGTACCAGAACTGTGCTTAAATGACATAAAACAAACAGCTGAATGCCACTTATTACTGTATAATATTGACTTATGTTCCAAGAAGATAGCATTCCTAAAATATTCCAACAAGCATTATCCATCACATGCTTTAACACTTGATCAAATCAAAATCAGTTAATTTTATCTATTCCATAATAGAAATAAAATTCATTCATACCATTACTTTTTATAATTTCAGCATTCATTTCCGATCACCAGTTTCGATCTCCATTGAGTCTTGAGCAGTTCATTTTGCACAATCACTGATGTAGCTAAGTCTTAGAAATATTCAAAAGTTATGAGTCAATGTCCACTGTGCACTGTCAACTTCAAACTGTTTGGAATCATAAAAGTAATCTAACTAAATTGTTTTGCTATTTTTTCTCCTCAACATCAATGTCAGGGCGCTGCAGGAGTTTTGGGGGATGGTTAACTTTTATAACCGTTTCCTCCCCCGCGCAGCCCAGCTCATACAGCCGTTGTATGCCGCACTCTAGAAACGGAAACCGGCAGACAGAATCGACTGGACTCCTGAGCGGGAGCAGGCATTCTGAGGTTAAAACAGCTCTGGCGAACGCTGCACTACTGGCGCACCCAGACCCGGTGGCTCGAATAGCGCTCCCTACCGACGCCTCGGACATGGGCATAGCGGCCGTTGTGGAGCAATGCGTTGCCGGTTCTTGGCAGCCGCTCACCTTTTTTAGCAGGTCTTTGCACGACAGTGAGCGTAAATACAGCGTGTTCGACAGAGAGTTAATGGCTCTCCACCTGGCCATACGCCACTTCCAGTTCTGCCTGAAAGGGCGCACCTTCACTGCATTCATGGACCACAAGCCGCTAACGTACTTAACGTACTTCATCTTCCTGGAAGATAAAAAAAAAAAGCGGAATTCCACGAATTAGCAGAAAAATCACATCCCTATCACCAACAGTTGGACCCAAAGCTATGAGGATGAAAACAGGCAAATTTCTGTCCGTGTCAGCTGCTAGAGGCCAGCTACAACCTAGCATGTAGCTACTAGCCAGCTTCCACAGAAGAAGAACAACCCAACAACCAGGCGAAGTTTTGGAAGAGGCTGTAACAATTATCCGGGTGAGAGATCCGACAGATAACGTAAACTTAAACATGACAGCACTTTGGGGATTTCCATGGCTGTAATCCAGCTTGTTTGACTTTGCAATGTCTGCAGGCGCACAGTGTCTGTGGCCAGAGCGGCTTTGGTACGGAGTAGGGATGGGCATAATTTACCGATTAACCGATAATTGATCATTAAGAATTTCACCGAGGAAGTTCATTTTCGTCGACAAACCGTTTTTTTTTTTTTTTTAAACAATCCGAGGTTATTAAGGCCAAGTGCACGGCCGTCCTCAAACAATGCAATGGCAAAATTTGGGCACCAGGGGGCAACATTACACCATCGCCGTACCCTGGCGTGCCTCAGTTGATACATACGTGCTTCCGTAGGGCAATCGCCAAATCATGAAGCAGTTACGGCGAAGTGTTGCGTGGGACCATTTCAATTTAAAAAATGACCAGGTGTACTGCAATCACTGCAATGCAGCATACAAATATACCTCATCGACAGGGTCCATGGAACACCCTTATTACGCGAAGAAACCGCCAACAGTGGTTGCGCGCTGAGTAATGGCGGTCGTGAAGATTCTTTTTTTTTTTTTCATAAACTTTATTGAGAAGGTCATGAAGATTCGGTGTACACACGTCGAGGGAAGCTGCAGGAGGCAGCGTAGTGGCTCGACGGGAAGACTATTTCGCACAAAATGGCACAAGAGAACAGCAAAAAGTTCCACGCGGCTAGACTAAGCAATACGAGCGATAGAGCAATGAATGCGGTTTTCGTTTGTTGGGTGGCCGCTCGGCAGGGAGAGAGAGCTGGGTAAAACGTCTCGGCCAATCAGCTTGCGGGGTGAAACGTCTCGGCCAATCAGCTTGCGAGATTCCCGAGCCGAGCCAACACGACAACAGCGAACAGAGAGAGAGAGATTTGAGAGAGAGAGAGGTGGATTTGAGTTGTGCGGCGCTCCGTGCTGATACCTGATGTTCTAATGTAGTCTACCTGCCTTGTTACCTACCTAAAAATGTTAATGATTAACCGATTATTAATCATTAATTCTCCCGACGATCGGTGAAGAAAATTTCACCGAATGCCCATCCCTAGTACGGAGAGCCACTAGGCCAAAAAGTACTGTTTGCACTTTCTGCCGTTAACTGCTGTTAAACCGCGATCACAAAATGTGAAAGCATTGGATGTGTTTTTATTCAGGACTTAAGGGCTTCATGACAGAGGCAGCTGCTACCAAGTAACGTTTGTATTGAACGACACATTTAATTTTGGACTTCTAGCACTTGAGAGATTTGAAGATAATAATCACAATAAAATGAAAATGGCAGAATTAATAAAGGACAACTGCAGTACAACAAGCCATTTTTACTCAATAGAACTAAACTTAAATGAACAAATCTTCCAAAGAAATGAATTGAAACCCTTTTCAAAAATTGAAAGTTAATTTGTAATTATAAAATAAACAACAAAAAATAAAAGAACCTAACTTATTAAACCCTACTGTGGTGTGGGGATCTAAAAATATGATTAATTTTATTTTGAAATATATTCTCCTTTTCATATCCCCTTCAGATGTGTGAAGACTGGGTTTCCACTCCAAGATCCATCCTGCAGTGAGACGTTCTGAAGGGAAGAGATCGTCAGTGGAGGAGTCATCCCTGCTTCATTGTGGATTTCAGCACAGAAGACCTCAAATTTTTCAGCGGTCTTAGTTTTCAAATTCAAGATTCAAGAAGGTGCTGTCATAATTTGCTCCATACTCTAACATGCATTCAATGCAATTTAGTTGTTGTAATGGCTAATTCTTTTATTTATCTTTTGAAGTTCTCAGCAAGAATACAATGTTGTCATTTTTTTTGACAATTTTACTGAGCATTTAATTCTAAATAAATCATTGTTAATTTGTTTTTCCCCCCAGATATTTTTATTAGGGTTTTGGGGGGTTTTTTGTTGTTTTTTTTACTTTAACAGTAACAAGAATATAAAAACACAAAAGCAAACAACTCCACCCTCCACCTACCCAACCCTCCCTCTGCCCTGGTTCATACAACAATAACATTCAATACAGAGACACACTCAATCTTGCAGTGCTCTCAAACTTACAAAAAAAAATGTACGAATGGTTGCCACTTGCAGAAGAAATCAGCAGCACATCCTTTCATGGTGTACTTAATCTTTTCTAGCTCAAGGAAAAACACAACGTCTTTAATCCATTGTGACACGGGTGGAGTAGGAGATTTCCACCGCAGAAGAATCCGACGTCTGGCCAGCAGTGATGTAAAGGCAATGATCCCTCTCTGTGTAGAGTTTAAGTGAGCAGACACGGCTGGGGTTCCAAAAATAGCTATCAATGGGCAGGGATCAATATGAAGTCCCATTACCGTTGACTTTGTATTAAAATAACCAGTCCAAAAATTATATAAATGAGAACAAGAATAAAACATATGGCTTAGATGATAAACTGAGCTCAAACAACATTCACATTTATCCTCCATTTCTGGGTAAATCTCAGAAAGTCTTGCCTTTGAATAATGAACTCTGTGTAGCACCTTAAATTGAATAAGTGAAAAATGAGAACAGGAGGAGACTTTACTGGCTTTGCTCAACATATCGTCCAACCAATCCTGATCAAGGGCGAGGCCTAGCTCGCCTTCCCACACAGCCTTGGTCTCAACTTTTGAGTAATTACTAAAATCTAGGATACGATGACATATCTGTGACATGGCTCCTCTATGAAGCATAGAGAAAGTTAACAGTTCCTCCCATGGTTTCTGAGGTGGAAGAGAAGGAAAGTCAGGAAATGCATTGGAAACAAAATGTCTGGCTTGAAACTACCTAAAAAGACTGCTGGGAGGTAGTTTGTGTGACAATACCAATGTATTATAAGTGCTGAACGTCCCATCTTTATACAAATCCCGGAAACACTGAATACCCTTTTTAAACCACAATGTGAAGCTAGAATCTAAATAAGAAGGAGGGAACAGATGATGGTCCTAAAAGTGATGGTGCTGCAAATTTAAAATGTTTCCTAAACTGATACCAGATCTTCAAAGAGTTCAGCAAAACAGGATTTTTAACATGTGTAATTTGTTTGGAAGTGAGGAATAGACAAGAGCAGGAATAGAAGTTGACTGACTGCATGATCCGGCCTCAAGTAGGCACCACGACAGGGAGGGGGAGTCAAACCAGCAATGTATTTTATAAATATTAGAAGCCCAATAATACTGTAAAACTAAAAATTAGGAAGAGCCAAACCACCACTAAACTGACATCTTTGTAGTAAAGATTTTAGGATCCGTGGAGGCTTCAAACCCCAAATAAATGAGCTAACCATTTTATCAAGGGAAAGAAAAAAGTGATTTGGCAAAAACAGGGGTAATGTCATGAATAAGCAGAGAAATTTTGGCAACCCATTCATTTTAATGACATTTATCTTTCCAATCAGAGACAGAGACAGATTATTCGAACTTGACAAATCTGATTTTAAGTTAGCCAAAAGAGGATCAAAATTAGCCAAAAAAAGACCCGAGTATGTGCGTGTCACTTTAACTCCAAGATATTTGAACCCAGAACTGGCAAAATTAAAAGGAAGGTCAGCTTGTTTAAGTTGCAAAGCCACTTTGTTTACAAGAAAACATTCACTCTTTTAAAGATTTACTTTATATCCAGAAAATGAACTGAATTGTTTAAATGTTGACAGAATTCCAGGGAGACAAGTTGTAGGGTCTGTGATATACTGTATAATAATAAATCATCTGCATACAGGGCCAACTGATATTCAGCACCGTAATTACGTACGATGCCTTTGAAAAAAGAGGAAGACTTTAAAGCAAGCGCCAAAGGTTCAATAACCAACGCAAAAAGCAATGGTGATAAGGGGCAACCTTGACGGGTGCCACATTCCAATTCAAAATATTCTGATTGGGTGTCATTTGTCCGAACACTAGCCTTGGGCGATGTATATAACAATCTAATCCAACTGATGAATATGTCACCAAATCCAATTTTTTCTAATGCTGCAAACAGATATGGCCACTCGACTCTATCAAACACCTTCTCGGCATCCAATGAAATTACAGTTTCAGGCAAACTATCCGAATGCAATGTATAATAATATTTAATAGAGAGAGAACATTAAAAAATAGCAGATGTCCTTTAATGAACCCATTTTGTGCCTCTGAAATAGCACAGGAAGAAGGACCTTTCTCACTTTATAAGAGAAGAGTTACTGAAGCTTGAGTTAAAGTGGGGGGCAAAGAACCCCTCTCCAATGATTCATTAAACATTGACAAGAGTAAAGGGGACAGTTTAGCACTAAAAATTTTGAAAAATTCAACTGGAAACCCATCGAGTTCAGGTGCTTCGTTTGACTGCATAGATTTAACTGCTTGTTGTAATTCATTTAAACAAAGAGGAGCTTCTAATTGTTTAGACCTGTCTAGATCAACCCTAGCAAATCTTAAATTAGACAAAAACTGATTCATGCGTGAGGTGTCTGATGGAAACTCTGATTTATATAGTGATGAGTAGAATGATTTGAAGGTAGAATTAATTTCTAATGGATCTGTGAGCAGCACACCAGACACATTATCAATTTGGGAAATGATGCAGAAGTTAGACTGACATTTTAACTAATGTGCCAATAGTCTACCAGCCTTTTCCCCATGCTCATAATAGGTTCCTCGTGTTGACAATAATAAACGTTCGGCTGCAGCAGTGGAAATTAGATCAAATTGAGCTTGAACATCGAGACGTTTCTTATGAAAAGATGGAGAAGGGTTTGTTGCACATACCTGATCCAAAGCTGCCATTTCAGATATAAATTCAGCTATCCTTGACTTTTCTTTTTCTTACTAGAAGAAGAATAAGAAATTATCTGGCCTCTTAAATAAGCTTTCAGTGACTCCCATAATAGGGAGTGTGATGTTGAATTAGGGCTGGGAACAATCCCTAATTTCCAGAATTGATTCGATTCCGATTCTTGAGATTCTGAATCGATTTGATCCCGATTCGATTCGATCTGGGGAATTACCATTTTAATAGCCATTTTACTTCCCATGAAACAAAAATCTTTGAGACCTAATGCTGCAAATTGTACCAAGAATCTTCTAACTTTGTTAATACATAAATTATCACATATAGAACTGACCCAAAATCAGTTACAATAATGCACTTTTTATTATTTAACTTATTTCATAAAGTGCTCACAGGTGCTTTCTTTAGTGCAAAGGGTGTGTCGTGTCAAGTTCACCACCCAAAGTAAACAAATTCAATGCATGAACCATGCAGACATAATCTCACTGTATTTCAGTCCCTCCAGGATTTTGTCAGCTGTTTTTGTGATTGTTGTGGCCCAAAAAGCCTGGATTTGTGGGAGCTTTTCCAAAGAGTTATGGCACTTTTAGAGTTTTTTTGCACTCGAAGTTGTGTGAGGAAGTACAAATTTTAAAGCAGCTGCTTTTTCCATAGTTTACAGTGATGCTATTCTATGTAACACCACAAGAAAAGTACAGGATTGCCAAAAATTTCTTGTTAAACAGTGATTTATTTAGAATTAAATGCTCAGTAAAATTGTAAAAAAAAAAAAAAAAAAAAAAAAAAAAAAAAAAGACCAATATTGTGTTCTTGCTGAGAACTTTAAAAAAAGAAATAAAAGAATTTGTCATTACAACAACTAAATTGCATTGAATGCACGTTAGTGTGGAGAAAATGATGGCAGCACCTCCTTGAATCTTGAATTCGAAGGTCTTCTTCTGTGCTGAAATCCACATGAAGCAGGGATGTTCCTCCACTGACGACTTCTGACCAGAAGGTCTCAGTGAGGATGAAGCTTCCAGTCTTCACACATCTGAAGGCAGATGAAAAGAATAGATTTCACAGTAAAATTAACATTCATATTTTTAGATCGCCACACCACAGTAGGGTTTAATAATTTAAGGGTTTTTTTTTATATTTTAACTACAAATTAACTTTCAATGTTTGAAAAGGGTTTCAATTCATTTACTGAGAAGGTTTGTTCATTTCAATTTAGCTCTACTGAGTAAAAATAGCTTGTTGTACTGCAGCCTTTATTTATTATATTGTGATTTATTCTCTTCACATCTCTTAAGTGGCAGAAGTCCATAATCTCATAAAATATACCTTAATTCTGCATTTATTCACAGCGCTTAACCAACAGTTCTCTCTGTGTCCATAGTTTGTAAAAGAAACCACCATCATGCTGGATAAATTAATAATTGACGACACAAATGTTAAAACAAACAAATGATATTATACTTACAGTCTCAGCAGCTCCAAGTCTCCCTCTGCTTCACGGGTTTCAGTCTCTGTGCATTTTCCGTTTATCAGTCGTCAACTTTATGTTCCAACACAGCGCTGCATGGAGTAAAAGTCCGTTTATCCCCGCTTTATGAAAAATATTAAGAAGCTGTTGAGGACAGTCTTTACGGTGACTTTTGCTGCTAAATTAAGAGACACGCACGTTATTAACTCCGCGTCATGTAAACACAAAAGACGTGTGCATGCGCCGCAGGGAACACAGAAGTTTTATTTATGAAAAATATTCAGAAGCTATTGAGGACAGTCTTTACGGTGACTTTTGTTGTTAAATTAAGAGACGCACGTTATTATCTCCGCTCGTGTAAACACGAAGCACGCGCCGCAGGAAACTCTTGCCGGATGAGAACCGTTTTAACACCACAGAAGAAGAACTAGCATATCCGTTAGCTTGCTAGCTCCGTTAGCGCGTCGGTTGTTTATGGTTCTCGGCCGTTGTTTCTGGCTCACTGACCCGGTTTCGACCCGATTATACTCAGCAGACGTTTACAAACGTAAAAATATTATATTAAAATATATTAATATTAAAAGATCGATCCGCGGATTTTGTGGCTCGATATCGGCTCAGTCAAACGTGGATCGATCCATATCGATATATTGATGTTTTGAACCCACCCCTATGTTGAATCATTCTGATTGGAAAAAAAAAGAAAGTCATCTATAGATTTAGAGATGTAATCACAAAACATTTTGTCTGACAGCAATAAAGAATTAAATTTCCAAACATATGAGTGGGCTTTCAGGTTCAGGTTCCTTTATTTGTACCCGTAGGTAGTTTTGTTTTGCAGTGAGGTGACATCCTTTTAGACACATATTTACAAACCACAATTACATTCAACATGAACATAAACACACATGAAGCTGACTATAAACATGATAAAAGTACTCAAGGCTCCACCAATCAGGACATAAGACAGATAAGAGAGAAGGGTCATATTAAAAAAGTAAAAAACTAAGTCAAAGAGATTAAAAACGCAATAGAAGTCTAAAACCCAATAAAAGATTTAAACCCAAATAAAAAACCTACAAAAATAAATATAAACTAAAATTAATAAATAGATAACTAAATTATATGCAATATATTGCTACATCTTGTTCAACTCTGACAGCAGCAGGAACAAAGCTGTTTTTGTAGCGCTGGGTTTTACATTTTGGGACAACAAACCTCCATCTGGAGGGAAGAAGCTGAAAGTGGCAATGCAAAGGGTGGGAGTCATCATTTAAAATAGAGGTAGCAATCCTCTGTACCTGTCTGGTGTACAGGGATGTCAGGCTCAGCTGTGACTCACCAAACAAACGACTGAACCATCTAACTACTTGGTCTAAGGATTTCCTCCGTTTCAGTTTTATCTGACCAAACCATGACACTAAAGAAAAGGTTAAAACAGATTCAATAAAAGCCCAAAAAAACATTGTCATTATGGTTCGGTCAATTTGGAAGTGTGCGAGTTTCCTTAAACAATGCAAATGTTGCTGACCCTTTTTGCACACCCTTTCACAGTTCTCTTCAAAGTTTAAATCACTATCAATAATTGTCCCGAGATATTTGTAAGATTGCACACATTCAATGGTCTGGCCTTTTAGTACAGTGACTTTGTGCCTGGGAGTTTTCCTCCTAAAGTCAATAATCATATCTTTAGTTTTTGTTGTATTCAGCTGCAGGTAGGAATCCTCACACCTGTGAACAAAATCATCAACTACTGGGCCGTGGCCACTCTCACCACCCTGAAGGAGACTGACAATAATTGAATCATCAGCATACTTTATAATGTGTCTGTTGTCATGTCTGCTCTGACACATGTTTGTGTATAGGATGAAGAGTAGTGGTGACAACACACATCCCTGAGGAGAGCCAGTAGAACACTTTTGGTCAGACAATGTACCATTGACCTTTACTCTGTGTCTTGTTGGTTAAAAAATCCAGAATCCAACCCACCAGATTATTACTGAAATCAAATTGTTGCAGGAGCCTTTCAACTAAAACATGAGGTTGGATTGTATTAAAAGCAGAAGAAAAGTCCACAAATAAAAGCCAGGTGTGTGTCCCATTAAAATCCAGATGTTTAAAAAGCATGTTAAGCAGAGTGACAGTGGCATCCTCCACTCCTCTGTGAGGCCTGTAGGCAAACTGCAAAGGATCCAATGCATGCTCAGTCTGCTTTAGGACCTCAAATCTGACCAGTTTTTCAAAAATTTTCCATTAAAATCGAAGTCAAGGCAACTGGTCTAAAATCATTTACCGTTTTATGACAGCTGGATTTTAGAACAGGGACAACCACAACGGCTTTCCAGACCTTAGGCACATGTTGTGTCTGTAAGGACTTATTAAAAATGTAGTGAAACACAGGACTCAGTTCATGTGCACAGGACTTTACCAAGTGCCCACATATATTATCAGGGCCCTGAATTTTGTTCACTTTTACAGCACAGAATGCCCTTTTAACATTCTGCACCTCAATATTAAAGTGCTGATTGTCTTTGAGTTTCTGTTTCAAATCTTGGGTTTCTGTGCTAAAATCAAAAGAATCAAAACGACCATAAAAACAATTAAGAGCATTAGCCAGCTCTGTGTCTGAATTAAAACCATCTAAAAACACACGATTACTGCGCTCTGTGTTCTGAAGGCCTGCAATAGTTTTCATACTAGCCCAGGCTGAACCAAGCTTCTTTGCTGCCATCTTGCTTTCCAATTCTGATTTATAATTCTGTTTTGCTCTTAAAATTTCGGACTTCAGCTCTTTTGTGGCAACCTGCAGTTCAGAAACAACCCCCTGTTTAAAGGCAAGTGCTTTCCTCTGTAAGCAGGATTTAACTGATTTAGTAACCCATAACTTATTGTTGGGATATATTTTGACACGTTTACGTGGAACAATCATATCCCTGCAAAAAGCCATTAAGAGCATATCACGTCCACCAAAGAGTCCAAATCATCCCCGCAGAACAGTGTGAACACCTCCAAGTCCATACAGTTAAAACATTCCTGGAGGCAGAGCACTGAATCATCTGTCCAAACGTTTATGTCCCTGGTCTTCGTCTTCTCTCTTCTGAGAGCAGTTTTATATGTGGGCAGCAAATGTACACAGTTGTGATCTGAGGAGCCTAAAGGATGAAGGGGAGGAGATTTATAAGCCTCCTCTATAGATCCGTAGCACAGATCCAATGTCTTTTCTCGCCTGGTTGGGCAGGAGACATACTGATAAAAGTTTTTAAGTGTCTTCTTTAAAGACACATGGTTAAAATCCCCAAGGATAAAATTTGGAGCCTCTGGGGAAATCGACTGCAACCGCTGTACCACATCAAAGACGGTGCTGGAGGAAGAGGCAGCATCTGCCCTCGGGTGAATGTACACAGTCGTTATGAAAAGTTGGGGGAACTCGCGGGGCAGATAAAAGGGGCTTAGCGATATGAACAGAAGCTCCACATCTGGTGTACAGATGCGCTCTCTAACCGTGACAGATGTACAGTACTGTTTATTAATATATAAACATATGCCACCTCCCTAACATTTCCCCGGACATTTCCTTGAATTTTATCCACTTTATTTCTCAAGGATTGAACGTTCCCCATAATAATGGAAGGAAGAGGAATGCGGTTAACCTGACTTCTCCTCAGGTTTAATCTTACACCTCCATGCTTTCCGTATTTCCTTCTCTTGTCTCTCTTTTTATTGCTGTGTCCATGAAAGTCTCTAAAAATAAAGTCCGGCAGTTGCGGCACAACCTCGGTCACAGACGCTGGATTATCCATGTTTAGCTGCAGTAACATGTCTCTGGAATACTGCATTCTTACCAGCGTGACAGTGCTGACGTCCCAGGCAAAAAGCCGGTAAGAGAAGAGCCACGGTGCAATAACAAGAAGAAAATCCATACTGATGGAACCTAAGACCTCTTCGTTATATAATCCACAAACATTCAAGGACAAAAACGGCACAGAGAATTACGTTAAAACACATTAAAGTGCATAAAAACAAAGACGTCAAACTTTTCACCCACTGCCGGTCGCTGCATGCACATGTGCCCCCTTTGGCTTTACATGAAGACAACTGAATATCTAGAAATAAGGGAGCATGACCGGATACTAAAATACTTAAATAATCAGATGAAACAACATGGGAGTTGAGGCTTTTATCTATGAAAAAATAATCAATCCTAGATTAAGACTGGTGTATCTGAGAAAAGAAAGAGAACTTTTTAGTTAAGGGGTTACGAAGCCTCCAAGGGTCAACCAGACCCTTCTGGTTCATAAAATCTGAGAATGACCACCCAAGTTCCTCACCATCCTCGCACAGTTCCATTCTGGGAACAATCACTGGGTTGGATAGTTAAAAACTGAAAGGAACCTACATAAGTTGGATGTTTAATGTGAACAGCAAGACATATCAATATCAGAATTAAGTCAAAGTAAAGGAATGATTCAAAACCAAGTTAAAAACAATTTTGTAAGACTATTTAACAGGATCATAAAAAAGTGATGATTTAACTTATCTGTGTGAAAAGGTTAAAAAAGGTATTAATGCAAGACTAAAGCACTTTTACTATTTGCCAAAAAAAAAAAAAAAAATCCAGGAAAACCCTTCCAAGACCCGGCTTTGGTCTGAAGTGTGAATGCCTTCTCCCAGCATTCATGGTGCATTCCTTTTTCAGTCTCAGGTTGGAAACCAGACATCAAAATTGTTGGCTGCTTAGACAGGGGTTTCTAAATCAGTGAAATAAACAGTAAGTGGGGAGCAAACCAAAAGAATTGGGAATGAGAACAAAAACACTGATTGTGGGTTTCATCTGCACTGAATTTGCTGGACAAAAGTACAAGACTTTAAAAAAAAGCCAGACCACCATCTCGGGCTGTGCGATATGACCAAAATTTCATATCACAATATAAGTAATCTTATTTGACAATAACGATATATATCACAGTACAGTGGTACCTCTACTTACGAAATTAATTCGTTCCGGAAGTATTTTCGTAACGTGAAAATTCCGTAAGTAGAGACGCGTTTTACATGTAAATGCCCTAATCCGTTCCAAGCCCCCCAAAATTCGGACATAAATTTTTTATAAATCATAAAAATGCATCAAAACATGTAACAAATACATGTTACAATTAGATTACTGCACAATAAACATAAAATGAGAGTTGTACATAATTTAAAAAAACAGAATAAAGTAAAGAATAATAAAAATTATGTTCATTTACCGTTTAACTGCTATCGTCGCCGTCGTCACCTTTTGCCTTCTTTGGTTCATGTTCTCTCTCATCAGTGGTTTTTGCCTGACGTTTTGTAAAGAACCGATCCAAGGACGTTTGCTTTTGTCGGCTTTAAACAATCCTTCGGCTTCCTTTTGTTTTAATACCGTGCCGATCGTAGATGTATTACGGCCATATTCTTTGGCGAGATCAACCAAACTGCCCTTTTTCATACCTTTCTATTATCTCTTGCTTTGTATGGACAAAAAAACTCTCTTCTTCTTTTCTCCTTTTCCACTTATCTCCATCACTTTCTTGGGGCCCATAGTGAATAAAAGTTAATACTGTACTGTACACACACGTAAAACTGCCCGAACTTCCCGAACACTTCGTGGCCAATGGGATACCAGGAAGATGCTAGGCGATAGCCAACGGCAGAGCAGCTACAAGTATGTTTACGTTCGGTAAACTACGGGAGCTGCGAGGAGCGCGTACTTTTTTGCCTTTCGTATCCTGAAATTTCTTTCGTAACAAGAGGCAATATTTTCCCGTTGAGGCGTGTCGTAACCTGAAAATTCCGTATGTAGAGACGTTCGTAAGTAGAGGTACCACTGTATACATTTTCTGTAAATTCAATAGGTTATACAGTATATAATAACCAATAAAAAGAACCATCTTTTTTCTATATTTTAAATTACATACTGAAAAAAAAAAATTAATTGTACAAATTCATCTCATTAATTTTATGCAATTTTTCCCCTCTTAATTTTGCAGTGTTGTTATAAAATTGTTTTTTAATGTGCATTTGAGATAAACTTTATTCATTATCGCTACTTAACTAATTAAAAATTATTGGAAATCAAGTTACATTAAGAACTGTTCCTCTTAATGTTTGTTCCTCTGACACTTTTTAATTTATTTATTATTTATTTACAGTGGTGTGAAAAAGTGTTTGCCCCTTCCTGATTTCTCTTTTTTTATTTTTGTATGTTTGTCGCACTTAAATGTTTCAGATCAAACAAATTTAACTATTAGACAAAGATAACAAGCAAACACAAAATGCAGTTTTTAAGTGAAGGTGTTTATTATTAAGGGAAAAAAAATCCAAACCTACATGGCCCTGTGTGAAAAAGTGATCGCCTCCTAAACCTAATAACCTGTTGTGCCACCCTTAGCAGCAACAACTGCAATCAAGTGTTTGCGATAACTGGCAATGAGTCTTTTACAGCGCTGTGGAGGAATTTTAGCCCACTCATCTTTGCAGAATTGCTGTAAATTCAGCCACATTGAAGGGTTTTCACACATGAATGGCCTTTTTAAGGTCATGCCACAGCATCTCAATCGGATTCAGGTCAGGACTTGGACTAGGCCACTCCAAAATCTTGATTTTGTTTTTCTTAAGCCATTCAGAGGTGAACTTGGTGGTGTGTTTTAGATCATTGTCCTGCTGCAGAACCCAAGTGTGCTTCAACTTTTCGTGCTTCAACCCAAGTGTGCTTCAACCGGTTCCGCCGGACCGGTGGCGCCACACGAGTAGGCTGCCCATTGCAACAGCCTTTTTTTTTTTTTTTTTTTTTATCTTCCTTCTTCTTTCTACACCTTTCACTCTGTATATACATCATGGACGCACGGATCGTCCCGGGGGTCTCCCGGGTCGGCGGACGGAGCCACAGTTTGCAGCGGGAGACGTTACAGCGGGGAGGAGCTAGTGCTAGCTAGCACTTGGCCGCCGCCCGGTGCTAATGGGAAACTCGACATACCGGGAGCTGTAGCGAAAACGACGCGGGTGCCGGGCTGGAGTTTAGGCGGCGTGCAAGAAATATAAGACAGAATAATAAAGAGCGATGGCAAGAACCAAGCAGACCGCACGTAAAATCTACTGGAGGAAGAAGCCCCCCAGGAGACAGCTAGCCACCAGGGCTGCTCGGAGAGGCGCTCCGGCCACCGGCAGAGTGAAGAGGCCTCGCCGTCACAGGCCCGTGGCTCTGAGAGAGATCCGTCGCTACCAGAAATCCACGGAGCTGCTCATCCGTAAGCTGCCCGTCCAGCGCCTGGTGAGGGAGATCGCTCAGGACTTCAAGACCGTCCTGCGTTTCCTGAGCTTCGCCGTCATGGCTCTGCAGGAGACCAGCGAGGCCCACCTGGTGGTCTCTTCTTCGCTAAGGGGGTCACCATCATGCCCAAAGACTTCCAGCTGGCCCGCCGCATCCGCGGAGAGACAGCTTAGACTTTCTGCTGCACATTCACCAACCAACCATAATGCTCTGCACTGTGTGTCTATATATATATATATATATTTATAGTAATATGGACATATGTTTACTAGATGTTTTTTCTTGCCTTCTGATTGTTGCTCTGAGTGTTGCTATCCCTGTGCTGTTGCAATCCTGGAATTTCCCCATTGTGGGACTAATAAAGGCTTATCTTATCTTATCTTAACTTGAGGTCAGGAACAGATGCCGGACATTCTCCTTCAGGATTTTTTGGTAGACAGCAGAGTTCATGGTCCCATTTACCACAGCAAGTCTTCCAGGTCCTGAAGCAGCGTAACAGCCCCAGACCATCATCCTACCATCCATCCATCTTCTTCCGCTTAATCCTTTTCAGGTCGCGGGGGGCTGGAGCCTATCCCAGCATCTTTGGGTGAGAGGCAGGGTACACCCTGGACAGATTGCCAGTCCATCACAGGGCCAACACAGAGAGACAGACAACCAATTACTCTCACAGTCATACCTAACGACAATTTAGAATCCCCAGTTTGATGCCAATTAACCTAACTTGCATGCTTTTGGCATGTGGGAGGAAACTGGAGAAATCCCGGAGTAAAACCCCCACAGATACGGGGAGAACATGCAAACTCCACTACCTACCACCATATTTTACTGTTGGTATGATGTTCCTTTTCTGAAATGCTGTGTTACTTTTACACCGGATGTAATGGGACACACACTCTGCAAAAACTGCAACTTCTGTCTCGTCAGTCCACAGAGTATTTTCCCAAAAGTCTTGGGGATCATCAAGATGTTTTCTGGCAAAACTGAGACGAGCCTTTATGTTCTTTTTACTCAGCAGTGGTTTTCGTCTTGGAACTCTGCCATGCTGGCTATTTTTGCCCAGTCTCTTTCTTATGGTGGAGTCATGAACACTGACCTTAACTAAGGCAAGTGAGACTTGCAGTTCTTTGGATGTTGTTGTGGGGTCTTTTGTGACCTCTTGGGGTAATTTTGGTCGGCCGGCCACTCCTGGGAAGGTTCACCACTGTTCCATATTTTTACCATTTGTGGATAATGGCTCTCACTGTGGTTCACTGGAGTCCCAAAGCTTTAGAAATGGCTTTATAACCTTTTCCAGAGTGATAGATATCCATTGCTTTGTTTTCATTTGTTCCTGAATTTCTTTGGATCGCAGCATGATGTCTAGCTTTTGAGGATCTTTTGGTCTACTTCACTTTCTCAGGCAGGTCCTATTTAAGTGATTTCTTGATTGAGAACAGGTGTGGCAGTAATCAGGGCCTGGGTGTGGCTAGAGAAATTGAACTCAGCTTTCCAAAGATGTGATAAACCACAGTTAATTTTTTTTAACGGGGGCGGGGGGCAATCATTTTTTCCCCACACAGGGCCATGTAGGTTACCCTTAATAATAAACACCTTAATTTTAAAAACTGCATTTTGTGTTTACTTGTGTTAACTTTGTCTAATATTTAAATTTGTTTGATGATCTGAAACATTTAAGTGTGACAAACATACAAAAAATGAGAAATCAGGAAGGGGTAAACACTTTTTCACACCACTGTTGTATGTATGCGGCCACTGTCATGCACTTTTGCAGCTTTAGTAATTTTTTTTCTGACAAAATTAAGAAACTCGGCAGTAATTTAAACCAAAGAAACGATGGTCTGATACACTATAATGTTTCCTATTAGCAACAAGTTAGCAAATGCTAAATGACAATGCTGTTTTATAATTACAGAGAGATGGTGTTAACGTTACTTACCTCCAATTAAAACAAGGTTAGAGGACTATCCTCTCTGACACAGCACAGTGGGAAAACGTCCCACACCCCTGTCAAACAGAAGTAGCAGCTATATGACCAAAACATTAGCCTGCAGTGAGCAGTTGTGCTAGCCAGCGGAACCTACACACCTGGCTCACTGTGGGGGAGAGGCGGGGCCGTGACAAGTAGAAATGGGGTCTTTTAAATCTCAATATAAATGACAGTTTTATGTGAAACGGTAGATGGTTTTTATCGTGTCACCGATATACGTATATCATATCGCACATATCACACAGCCCTACCACCATCTTAGCAGCTTCCTGAATTGGCACACCTGTGACCTCAATGTGATGATTGCAAACATGACGCAACAGAGGAAAAAAACAGCAAGCTTGTCTGCCAGAGATCAGACATGATTCTACTCAGAGTATGCAAGGAGTCAATGGAGGGTTGTTGGCAGGTTGATCGATGCTTAAAAAAAATCCACTTTTACTCATAAATTTTGGTGTGAAAGTAGCTTAAGTAATAGCTTGACAACATAATTCTTTTTTAGAGAGAAGAATTTTTGTTACAGTTTGAACAGGAGATAGCTTTGATGGCCAAATTTTGCACATCCATACAGCTACATTACCAAGAACGTGTTTAGGACAGGGAAGACAAAGACAGATTGGTACTGGTCACTCTATTGGGATTAAAACTAAAACAGCACTATCCCAATAATATTAGTAACGTCAGACACAATCAAGAATAAAGTGACATGAACAAAAGGTGATGGTTTCCAATATGAGAAATCAAACAAATATAATATCCACAATATTAAGCTGAGATGAACTCACTAAACCAATAGGGGTGTGATTGTTGCTTGGGGTGCAAGAGATCCCAGTTTCAAATTTTGGATGTGCCTCCATTTTTCTGTTATGGCCCTATTAGGCCAAGGCCAGAATTGCCTTTTTAATTCTAACCTTCAAGTAGTGGATGTAAATCTTTGTGTATCAGGAAACTGCAAAATTGATTAATTTCTTATGGAAGGATTCATAACACCAGGAATAGGTTTTGTTAGAACAGCCTGCAGGGTGAGAGGACAGGCAGAGGAAATGCACCATGGAGAAGAGTAAAGCACCAGAGACTGCTGACCAGTTACCAGTGTTGGGAGTAATACGTTACTTTGTAACGCCACTACTTTTGCAAGTAGCGTGCTGTGTAATGAAATTACTGTTCAAAAATTCAGTAATGCGTAACAGTTACTGAAATTTGATCAGATGCATTACTCGCGTTACTCGTTTTATTAATATGGATAGATATTTTTAGCGCAAATAAATACAAACTGACCCCACCTAGCTGACGCAGCTAGGGGTGGGTTCAAAAGATCAATATATCGATATGGATCGATCCACGTTTGACTGAGCCGATATCGATCCACAAAATCCGCGGATCGATCTTTTAATATAATATTAATATACACTACCGTTCAAAAGTTTGGGGTCACCCAGACAATTTTGTGTTTTCCATGAAAAGTCACATTTTTATTTACCACCATGAGTTGTAAAATGAATAGAAAATATAGTCAAGACATTGACAAGGTTAGAAATAATGATTTGTATTTGAAATAATTTTTTCCTTCAAGCTTTGCTTTCGTCAAAGAATCCTCCATTTGCAGCAATTACAGCATTGCAGACCTTTGGCATTGTAGCTGTTAATTTGTTGAGGTAATCTGGAGAAATTTCACCCCACGCTTCTAGAAGCCCCTCCCACAAGTTGGATTGGCTGGATGGGCACTTCTTGTGTACCACACGGTCAAGCTGCTCCCACAACAGCTCAATGGGGTTTAGATCTGGTGACTGTGCTGCCCACTCCATTACAGATAGAATACCAGCTGCCTGCTTCTTCTCTAAATAGTTCTTGCACAATTTGGAGGTGTGCTTTGGGTCATTGTCCTGTTGTAGGATGAAACTGGCTCCAATCAAGCACTGTCCACAGGGTATGGCATGGCGTTGCAAAATGGAGTGATAGCCTTCCTTATTCAAAATCCCTTTTACCCTGAACAAATCTCCCACCTTACCAGCACCAAAGCAACCCCAGACCATCACGTTACCCCCACCTTGCTTGACAGATGGCGTCAGGCACTCTTCCAGCATCTTTTCAGTTGTTCTGCGTCTCACAAATGTTCTTCTGTGTGATCCAAACACTTCAAACTTCGATTTGTCCATCCATAACACTTTTTTTTCCAATCTTCCTCTCTCCAATGTCTGTGTTCTTTTGCCCATGTTAATCTTTTTCTTTTATTGGGCAGTCTCAGATATGGCTTTTTCTTTGCCACTCTGCCCTGAAGGCCAGCATCCCGGAGTCGCCTCTTCACTGTAGATGTTGACACTGGCGTTTTGCGGGTACTATTTAATGAAGCTGCCAGTTGAGGACCTGTGAGGCGTCTATTTCTCAAACTAGAGACTCTAATGTACTTATCTTCTTGCTCAGTTGTGCAGTGGGGCCTCCCACTTCTCTTTCTACTCTGGTTAGAGACTGTTTGTGCTGTTCTCTGAAGGGAGTAGTACACACCGTTGTAGGAAATCTTCAGTTTCTTGGCAATTTCTCGCATGGAATAGCTTTCATTTCTAAGAACAAGAATAGACTGTCGAGTTTCATATGAAAGTTCTCTTCTTCTAGCCATTTTGAGCGTTTAATCGACCCCACAAATGTGATGCTCCAGATACTCAACCTGCTCAAAGGAAGGTCAGTTTTATAGCTTCTCTAACCAGCTAAACTGTTTTCAGCTGTGCTAACATGATTGCACAAGGGTTTTCTAATCATCCATTAGCCTTCTGACGCAATGAGCAAACACATTGTACCATTAGAACACTGGAGTGATAGTTGCTGGAAATGGGCTTCTATACACCTATGTAGATATTGCACCAAAAACCAGACATTTGCAGCTAGAATAGTCATTTACCACATTAGCAATGTGTCATTCGCGCATCGGCCTGTTCAGCCACAGGCGGTGCTGTTCCAGCAGAGTAGACGTTTAGGATTCTCTTCCATGGTCATCATAGACCGACGGAGGCCGACGACATTAGCAATGTATAGAGTGTATTTCTGATTAGTTTAAAGTTATCTTCATTGAAAAAAACAGTGCTTTTCTTTCAAAAATAAGGAAATTTCTAAGTGACCCCAAACTTTTGAATGGTAGTGTATTTTAATATAATATTTTTACGTTTGTGAACGTCTGCTGAGTATAATCGGGTCGAAACCGGGTCAGTGAGCCAGGAACAACGGCCGAGAACCATAAACAACCGACGCGCTAACGGAGCTAGCAAGCTAACGATATGCTAGTTCTTCTTCTGTGGTGTTAAAACGGTTCTCATCCGGCAAGAGTTCCCTGCCGCACGTGCACACGCCTTTCATGTTTACACGAGCGGAATTAATAACGTGCGTCTCTTAATTTAGCAGCAAAAGTCACCGTAATGATTGTCCTCAACAGCTTCTGAATATTTTTCATAAATAAAACTTCTGTGTTCCCTGCCGCGCGTGCACACGCCTTTCGTGTTTACACGAGCGGATTTAATAACGTGCGTCTCTTAATTTAGCAGCAAAAGTCACCGTAAAGACTGTCCTCAACAGCTTCTTAATATTTTTCATAAATAAAACTTCTGCGTTCCCTGCCGCGCGTGCACACGCCTTTTGTGTTTACACGAGCGGAATTAATAACGTGCGTCTCTTAATTTAGCAGCAAAAGTCACCGTAATGATTATCCTCAACAGCTTCTTAATATTTTTCATAAATAAAACTTCTGCGTTCCCTGCCACGCATGCACACGCCTTTCGTGTTTACACGAGCGGATTTAATAACGTGCGTTTCTTAATTTAGCAACAAAAGTCACCGTAAAGACTGTCCTCAACAGCTTCTGAATATTTTTCATAAAGCGGGGATAAACGGATTTTTACTCCGTGCAGCACTGTGTTGGAACATCAAGTTGATGACTGATAAACGGAAAATGCGCGGAGGCTGAAAGCCGTGAAGCAAAGGGAGACTTGGTGCTGCTGAGACTGTAAGTATAATATCATTTGTTTGTTTTAACATTTGTGTCGTCAATTAATAATTTATCTGGCATGATGATGGTTTCTTTTACAAACTATGGACACAGAGAGAACTGTTGGTTAAGCACTGTGAATAAATGCAGAATTAAGGTATATTTTATGAGATTGACTTCTGCCACTTAAGTAAGAGATGTGAAGAGAATAAATCACAATAAAATTAATAAAGGCTGCAGTACAACAAGCTATTTTTACTCAGTAGAACTAAATTGAAATAAACAAACCTCAGGAAATGAATTGAAACCCTTTTCAAACATTGAAAGTTAATTTGTAGTTAAAATATATATATAAAAAAACCTAAATTATTAAACCCTACTGTGGTGTGGTGATCTAAAAATATGAATGTTAATTTTACAGTGAAATCTATTCTTTTTATCTGCCTTCAGATGTGTGAAGACTGGAAGCTTCATTCTCACTGAGACCTTCTGAAGGTCAGAGGTCGTCAGTGGAGGAACCATCCCTGCTTCATGTGGATTTCAGCACAGAAGAAGACCTTCAAATTCAAGATTCAAGGAGGTGCTGCCATCATTTTCTCCACACTAACATGCATTTAATGCAATTTAGTTGTTGTAATGACAAATTCTTTTATTTCTTTTTTTTAAGTTCTCAGCAAGAACACAATATTGGTCTTTTTTTTTTTTACAATTTTACTGAGCATTTAATTCTAAATAAATCACTGTTTAACAGGAAATTTTTGGCAATCCTGTGCTTTTCTTGTGGTGTTACATAGAATAGCATCACTGTAAACTATGGAAAAAGCAGCTGCTTTAAAATTTGTGCTTCCTCACACAACTTTGAGTGCAAAAAAACTCTAAAAATGCCATAACTTTTTGGAAAAGCTCCCACAAATCCAGGCTTTTTGGGCCACAACAATCACAAAAACAGCTGACAAAATCCTGGAGGGACTGAAATACAGTGAGATGATGTATGCATGGTTCATGCATTGAATTTGTTTCCTTACTCTGGGTGGTGAACTTGACACGACACACCCTTTGCACTAAAGAAAGCACCTGTGAGCACTTTATGAAATGATAAGTTAAATAATAAAAAGTGCATTATTGTAACTGATTTTGGGTCAGTTTTATATGTGATAATTTATGTATTAACAAAGTTAGAAGATTCTTGGTACAATTTGCAGCATTAGGTCTCAAAGATTTTTGTTTCATGGGAAGTAAAATGGCTATTAAAATGGTAATTCCCCAGATCGAATCGGGATCGGATCGGATCGAATCTGAATCGAATCGATTCAGAATCTCAAGAATCGGAATCAAATCGATTATGGAAATTAGGGATCGTTCCCAGCCCTAGACGCAGCCATCAGTCAACCTGTTACAAAAGAGCCTGTTCACTACTGAGTGGAGGAAAAGATGAAGCTACTTTGTTTTTGTGGAAATAAACAGATTATTACCTCCGCCAAGGAGGTTATGTTTTCATCGGCGTTGGTTTGTCTGTCTGTCTGTCTGTTTGTTAGCAAGATAACTCAAAAAGTTATGGATGGATTTTCATGAAATTTTCACAGATTGTCAGAAATGGGGTATCCTAGAGATGATTAGATTTTGGTGGTGATCCGGATCACCGTCCAGAAGAAAACCGCCATTACGGTAAATGACATTTTCGTCAATAACTACTGAACCACTAATCCTATCATTGTGAATCCAATTGCTAGTCATATGTTTTCATGGTCAAGGAGTCTGAAAACGTACACACACACACTGTATGGGGGGAACTGTGGCGCTTGGCGGAGGTCTGCGCTCTCCGAGTGCTTTTCTAGTTTTTCCTTTGTCACAGTTAAAGACAAAAGCATATTGGTGGGTTGCAAGCTAAATGCGGTTGAGACCTCCAATCTCCAGAAGTGCCTAAGAACAGCAACCAGGTCCTACAAAGTTAGTGCTATGCTATGCTAAGCTAATCCCACTTGCCAGATACGTCGTTACAGAATGAAGATCTGATAACAGTCATTTTCCATCAGACAGCTGAGACTGTGATCCACTGAAGTTAAAAACACATTTACTTGCTACCTGGATAAAGATTATTAAAAATGGATTTGATCTCCAAAAGGACTGGATCATGTCTCTGTCACAGCAGACATTTGGACTGTGAATAATGCACCTTTTCTTTGGATCACTGCACATCGGATTACAGTGATCCCTCGCTACTTCGCGCTTCACCTTTCGCGCCCTCAGTGCATCGCGGATTTTTCAAAAATATTCATCAAAAATTCAAAATTGAGAAATAATGGGCGGGCGCTAGCAGAAGGCAGGGAGACTACATTAGACCATCAGGTATCAACACGGAGAGCCGCACAACTCTCTGTTCGCTGTTGTCGTGTTGGCTGGGCTCGGAAATCTCGTAAGCTGATTGGCCGAGACGTCTCACCCACCTCCTCTCCCTGCCGAGCACCCATGAAGGGAAGGAAGACCGCATTCATTGCTTTTTATCGCTCGTGTTACTTAGTCTCGCCGCGTGGAACTTTTTGCTGTTCTCTTGTGCCATTTTGTGCGAAATAGTCTTCCCGTCGAGCCACTACGCCGCCTCCTGCAGCTTCAGCTCTATCGGAAGCTGCCCTCGACGATCCTGCGCCTCCAGCACCTCACGATGAGGCGTCACCTGAGGAGCAATAAAGCTCTCATTAACCTGTGCAGTAAATCATCTTCATCTTGAGTTACGTATCTTGTTATAAGAATAAAAGAGTTCTAAAAACATATTTATGTACACTTTGTTTACATCTACGTATGTATGTACACGTACACACACACACGTATCATATGAGAGTGAGAGAATGAACGTACGTATTGTTTATGGATGACGTCATTGGGGTGACACTACTTCGCGGTTTTTCACTTTTCGCGGTCGGTTCTGGAACCCATTAACCGTGATAAGTGAGGGATCACTGTAAATCCATAATATTAAAGGTAAGAAACTGACAGCTTTATGCAGTGTTGCCAACTCACTTTTTCCCCTCTCTCACACCACAAATGCTATTTCTTACGCCAAAATGAGGAAATTACTGGGAATTTTGTGTTGATTTTCTTCAGATTTTTCTCACAATAAGAGCTCTCAAGGCAGGATAAAGCAGACTGAACATGTTCTATAAGCTCTGTCTCAGTCTGTTCTCAGCCTGACATTAATAAGCCCGTAATGTAATCCAGTAATTAAATTATCTTGCTATGTGTGCAAGATGATTTAAGCATGCATTTAAAAGTAACGTGAGTTACTTGGAAAAGTAACTTTCGCTACTTTAATCATGCAGTAATTGGTAACTCAGTTACTTTTGAAAAGAAGTAACTAGTAACTGTAACTAGTTACTATTTTTTAGTAACTTGCCCAACACTGCCAGTTACTCACCAGATCTGTAGTCTGATCTTCTTCCCTCTCAGCTCAACTGTCTTGATTTTGAAGTCAACTCCTATCAGGGACCCAAGACAAACATGTCAACAGAAGCAAATACCAGCAGCCCCGTTTCGTCTCTGAGTGAGTATATTTTCAGCTATTTGTCTGGCTGGAGGGGAAAAGGTTAATTAAACGTCTATAAATTGGCCACAAACACCACCGCTATGCTTAAATCATATCCGAGTCAAACTATTAAAATAAATCACATTAGTTTTGTTCATTTTCAATTAGATCTGTGACTGAAATATTCCTCCTGTGCTGTCTAATCAGCAGAGCACGGCATTAGTATCACAGTTAACACAACCTGCCAGTTGTGCCACAGGAATGACGGGGCACAAAATGGAGCTTTGCCATAGCAGCTGCTTGTGTGTGACTATTTTGGGACTGGACACTGCGTCTGGCTACTGTAGTGGTCACAGGACTGTTTATCCGGATCTACAGATAAACTGATCACGTCTTAAATTTCAAGAGGAATTCATCATCGAGAATTCTTGCTGTCAGATAGTAAAGACGCTTTTATATTACACTGAATGAGCTTTTACTCTGAAATAGAGAAGAACACTGACAAATACTATGGGTCTTCAAAATGTGGTTGTGTAACCACATAGTGAAAATTAGCAAGAAAACGTTACAGAAAAGTTGCACCTTCAAAAGAAAAAAAGCTGTCAAGGCAGTACAGTATACTTTAATTTTTTTTTTTGGGGGGGGGGGCAAAATGGCTCTTTAGAGAGAAGTTGCTGAGCCCTACACACGAGATGGACAAAAATTAAACGACTTAATGTTGTACACTTACTCAAATATGCAACACTGAGTTGTTACTTCTACACTTTCTTAAAGTTAGCCACCCGTAACCAAAACTCAAAAGTCCCACTAAAACAGCAGCTCCAGCTCACGTCTGTCTTCCAGCATTTCAGACGGAGCCTGCTACATGCTACGGCTGGTCGGTTATTAAAGTGGACAACAGAGCTGGAAACATCCTGTCCTCACCTACGGTCGACTTGCAGGCTTCGCAGAAAGTGTCGTCGGTAAATCTCTCCATGAGGCTGGTTTTACCGACACCGCGGGAGCCGATGACGATAATCTGAAGTTTGAAATCAGCGGGTCTGGGAGGAATCTTCCTGCGGCGGGACTGAGACCCTAGAGCGGGGGAAGAGTTCGAGGAGCCCCCGCCGCCACCTCCACCGGCGGCGGCCCTCCGTGGTATGTCATACTTCGGATCCATCAGTAAATCCACATTTGTGTTTGAAACGAGAGAAGGCGAACAAACCTAGCGAGTCATGAAACAAACGAGACAAGACGCCTATTTCCACCTTTTCTCAGCTGCTGAAGAAGTTTGGGAAAGTTTGAGGGCCGCGGACGGCTGTTGTTGTTCAGCCATTAGAGACCAGACGCCCATGACGTCACTGCCGCTTCCGGTGCCCAAATATTTATCCAAATTAATAAATTTTTAATGTAACATTTGAGATATACACAGTTTTCAGTATTTGGAAAAAGTTGCAAATTTATGACAAAAAAATGGCAAATTTGTGACAAAACCCATAAATGCATTTTCCCTAAAGAGAAACCGCTCTGCTTTTACCTTTGGAGAATGATATGATTAGATAATTGATACAAGGCTGCGTGGGTTTACTCCGAGATTTCTCCGGTTTACTCCCACATGCCAAAAACATGCAAGTTAGGTTAATTGGTCTCAAACTGGGGACTCTAAATTGTCTTTAGGTATGACTGTGAGAGTGAATGGTTGTCTGTCTCTCTGTGTTGGCCCTGCGATAGACTGGTGATCTGTCCAGGGTGTACCCAGCCTCTCGACCTAAGATGCTGGGATAGGCTCCAGCCCCCCCGCGACCCGAAAAGGATTAAGTGGAAGAAGATAGATGGATGGATGGATGGTTTACTATCTGCTGTGGATGATCTTATCAAATTGTACTTTTCAACTGGATTTAACATGGTATTTTTGCTGACTTTACGTTGCAATCTAAGTTTTTCAGAATTTTTTTAATATTTTTATCTATGTATTTACACCGCATTCCAAATTATTATGCAAATGATATTTGTCTCTGATTTTCCTGAACAGGTGATGCAAATGACAGTCAGTATAATTTTCAAGTCATCAACCATTAAAGCATAATTCAAATTTTATTGAACAAACCTCCCAATGATAACTATTTTTTTGCAAAAAAAAATAGTTATATAAACTCAAAAGGTACTGTTCCAAATTATTCTGCACAACAGAGTTTCAAAACATTTTATTGGTTGTAAAGAATTGAAAATGGTCATTTGTTGAATTTCCAGCATTAGGAGGTCATATTTACTGAAATCAAAAGCTATTTCAATCAAAAACATCTTAACAGGCCAAGTTACATGTTAGCATAGAACCCATCCATCTTCTTCCGCTTAATCTTTTTCGGGTTGCGGGGGGGGGGTGCTGGAGCCTACCCCAGCATCTTTGGGCGAGAGGCAGGGTACACCCTGGACAGATCGCCAGTCCATTGCGGGGTCAACACAGAGAGACAGACAACCATTCATTCACACAGTCATACCTAAGGACAATTTAGAATCCCCAGTTTTGATGCCAATTAACGTAACTTGCATGTTTTTTTGCATGTGGGAGGAAACTGGAGAAATCCCAGAGTAAACCCACGCAGACACGGGGAGAACATGCAAACTCCTCACAGATCACTGTTGGTCGGGGCTGGGATCGAACCCAGGATCCCCCGGCAAAGGGTGAGTTGCTGTGCTGCCGCAATGCTAACCACTCCGCCACCGCGCTGCCTAACATACTTTCTTTGATAACTTGTGAGTTTTTGGTGAGTTTCTACTTGAATTTCTTTGCAAGATGTCAGAATAGCCTCCCACAGCTACTGTTTTGATGTGAACTGCCTCACACCCTCATAGATCTTTTGCTTGAGGATGCTCCAAAGGTTCTCAATAGGGTTGAGGTCAGGGGAGGATGGGGGCCACACCATGCATTTCTCTCCCTTTATGCCCATAGCAGCCAATGATACAGAGGTATTCTTTGCAGCATGAGATGGTGCATTGTCATGCATGAAGATAATTTTGCTACAGAAGACACAATTCTTCTTTTTGTACCATGGAAGAAAGTGGTCAGTCAAACACTCTGTATACTTTGCTGAGGTCATTTTCACACCTTCAGGGCCTACCAGTTCTCTGCCCATGATTCCAGCCCAAAACATGACTCTGCCACCTCCTTACTGATGTCACAGCCTTGTTGGGACATGGTGGTCATGCACCAATCATCCACTACTTTATCCATCTGGACATCCAGGGTTGCATGGCACTCATCAATAAACAAGACTGTTTGAAAATTAGTCTTCATGTATTTCTGGACTCACTGCATCCATTTCTGCTTGTGAGCATTGGTTAGGGGTGGCCGAATAGTAGGTTTATGCACAACTGCAAGCCTCTGCAGGATCCTACACCTTGAGGTTTGTGGGACTCCAAAGGCACCAGCAGCTTCAAATACCTGTTTGCTGCTTTGTAATGGCATTTTAGCAGCTGCTCTCTTAAGCTGATGAATTTGTCTGGCAGAAACCTTCCTCATTATGCCTTTATCTGTACGAACCAGTCTGTGCTCTGAATCAGCCACAAATTTCTTCACAGTATGATGACCATGCTTAAGTTTTCATGAAATATCTAATGTTTTCATACCTTTTCCAAGGCATTGCACTATTTGACACTTTTCGGCAGCAGAGAAATACTTTTTCTTTCCCATATTGCTTGAAACCTGTGGTATGCTTAACAATGTGGAACATCCTTCTTAAGTAGTTTTCCTTTAATTGGGCTCACCTGGCAAACTAATTATGATAGGTGTCTGACATTGATATCAGTGATTCAAAGAGCCCTGAGACACAATACCATCCATGAGTTTAATTGAAAAACAAAAAATTGAATGTTTATGACACTAAAATCCTATTTGCATAATAATTTGGAGCACTGTGTACTTTTATTGTGAACTTAAAAGGAGCTAATGGCTGCATCCATCCGCTGGTCTGTCTGTCTCTCTGTCTGTCCATATTTCATGAGAATCGCTACTCTACCCTAGGCAATTGCCCCAATGCTCACCAATCTCACACACATTGATCCCCAGGTGGGTGTGCATCTAGGTTGTGCTTAAAGATGCACTCCGGTGGATATAAATCCCTATAAAAACAAATCTACTTTCTTTAAAATGGTATCTTATTCACTTTTTCTACAAAAAAAAACAAAAAACTTTCATTGTCTTACAGTTTCATGTCAAAATTTTTTCACCCCCCCCCCCCCCCCCCCCATCTTCAAAGGCCAAAATCGGTGATTACTAGGATTGAGATGGTGACATCTTACAAGTACCTGGATGTTCACCTGAACAATAAACTGGACTGGTCACACAACACCAATGTGCTCTACAAGAAGGGGCTGCGCAGGCTGTTCCTCCTGAGGAGACTCGGGTCTTTTGGAGTGTTAGGGGCACTCCTGAAGACCTTCTACGATTCAGTGGTGGCATCAGCCATCACATCTGGAGTGGTCTGCTGGGGCAGTGGCATCACAGCAACCGACAGGAAGCGACTGAACAGGCTGATGAAAAAAGCTAGCTCTGTTCTGGGGCGACGCCTCAACCTAGTGGAGGAGATAGGATAGAGAAGGATGGTGGCTAAGCTGTCATCACTGCTGGAGTCCGAGTCCCACCCCATGCGGGACATGCTGAACGCATTGAGGTGCTCATTTAGCAGTAGGCTGCACCATCCTAAGTGCTCAAGGGAGAGGTTCTGCAGGTCCTTCCTGCCTGCTGCTGTCAGACTTTTTAATCTAACTGGTGCTGCTCATAGAGGCCATATTAAATATCACAACTTTGCACAATAGACGTCGTCCCCTCCAATACACAACTAAGACAATTACAATTATTATCAAGGGTGGCAACAACACTGTTCATTCAAATGTGAAATATACTGTCTGGGTCCATATTTATATTTTGCCAGGTAATTTAACTAACTGTAATACTGTTGATACCATCTAGCTGCAATGCTCCTGCACTGTGCATATAACTGTGTAAATATGTATATGTATTTACTGCTTTGGCTAACCAATTCTTATCCTATTATCTTATTTACTATTTCTCTGAGTGCTGCTGTCCCTGTGCTGCTGCAATCCTGGAATTTCCCCATTGTGGGACTAATAGGCCCAACCACATGCCACAAGGCTAACAGTGGCTAGCACTACATTGTCAGAATAAATCCTGTGATAAAAAAGACTTACCAGTTGAAGGACATGCCCAGCTGTATGCACAGTGGTCCAGGATAATGACTGAAACTACACTGGTCCTTAAAATCAGTTTAATGGTAAAACCCATCTTAATTTGGGTAAAGTTTTCAAAGCAGTTTGTTAAAAAATGCTAACTAGCCCAGAGGATAACTTCAGTTAGGCCAGAGAGTCCAGATTGGCTCAACACTACCCACATGCCAGCACCATGGATCGTCACCAAAAACACTCTCCTTTTTTTGCAGGGGGCAGGGCTTAAGTGAAACTTTACAGCAAAAAAAACAGAGACATGAGACATTTGAGTGATTTCGCTCTTGATATGGCTTGTAAGTCATAAAAACATGTTACCGACATGTTAACAAGAGAAAAAAATCGATTTTTGGCAGAGTGTCACTTTAAGGTCAAGGTCAAAGGTCAGGAGATCTGTGCGCTTATGTCATTCAGAAAACTCCCTACTCTTCCTAGGCAACTGCCCTGATGCTCATTCACACACAATGATCCTCAGGTGGGTCTCCATCCTGGTTGTGCTCAAGGTCAAGGTCAAAGGTCAAGACATCTGCTATCTTATGTAATTAAAAAACTGCTCCTTGACAATTGCCCAGTGTCACCAAACTCACACACAGTGATCCTCAGGTGGCTCTACATCGAGACTGTACTTAAAGTCAGGACATCTGAGCACTCTCAGTGTGATTTCATCAGGCCAGAATAAGTTAATCCTTCATGTAAATTTGCATTTTTTTTTTCATTTGCCCACCCCAGCTTTTAACTTCTCAGAATACATTTTAACTGTTATGGTAAATGGTAAATAGCGTTCATTTATATAGCGCTTTTTCTCATCTCTGGATGACCAAAGCGCTTTACAAATCCTGCTATCCACCCATTCACACACACATTCATACATCAATGGTGGTGGCGCTGCCATGCACCGGCGCTGGCCTGACCCACCAGGAGCAACTGGGGGTTCAGTGTCTTGCTCAAGGACACTTCAATACGCAGACTTCAGACAGCGTGGAACTCGAACCTCTCACCCTCCAATCAGTAGCTGGCCTGTGAGATATGTATCTTACTGTGAAGTGTGAGATGGTGACACGCACCTCTGGTGACGTGTCCACCCCACCCTATACAAGGCCGGGTTGGCCATCTTACTTTCTCTTGTCTCACCTGTACCTTGGACAGGGCCCTGTCAGTGGCCGCCATATCCAGTGAGTCCAATAAAGCTGTGTTCCACAAGTCACCTCGCCTCATCTGTGAACCAGGGTAATTTCAGACATAACATTGGCGACATCGGATTAAACCATGGAAGTGTGTGTAGCTCCAATTCGGCCTTTTTTCGAGTTTCCCAGGGAGCCGCCGGTGTCCTGGCCTAGGTGGTTTGAAGACTTTGAAACTTATGTTGCCACGCTGGGACTCGATAAGCTAAGAGCCCGGGCACTTCTGGTTCACAATTTGGGTATAGAGGGCCAGCGGGTCCTGCAAACGCTCGGTCCCTCAGACACTTATGAAGAGGTAGCAGAGATGCTAGCTAGCCATTTCCACACCCTGGATAACATGACGGTCTGGAGGATCCACTTTCAGCAGCGGCATCAGTGGGTAGGTGAACCCGTTCAGCAGTTCATCGCTGACTTGAGACAGCTAGCTAGCGAGTGCAGTTTTGGAGCACTGGAAGAAGAAATGATTTGTGACCAGCTGGCGGAACAGACCTGCAGCACTGCATTGCGGGCTAGGCTACTTACTGCGCCTAGTAACCTTATGTTAGCCAGAGCCGTTAAGCTAGCTCTCCAAATGGAAGCTGCGGACAAGCTCGCTCTGGAGCTAACTGGGCGCCAGTCACAGCAGCCGCTAGAGCCTCTCGTCGCAGCAAATGCCGCGGACACAGATAGTGAAGATAGTTTGGACGACGAAGAGACAGAAGCCCACGCTACTAGCAGAAGGTCTGCCCGCGGAAAATTCCTTTGCATGGGTTGTGGATCTGCTAAGCACTGAAATAAGGCTAAGGACTGTCCAACGAGAAGAGCACGTTGTAACAGATGTGGTCGCTTGAACCATTTTGCCAGGGTGTGCCATGAAGTTAAGCAGGAAAGCCCATGGGATAAATCACTCAGCCCGCCCCTGACAACCATCCACACGGTGTCCCCCAGCATAAACGGGTATACGTTTTGCAGAGTGCGAATGGATGACGTGGAGCTGCTGCTGTTGATCAACACGAGGTGGAAGGGTCGTTGCTGAA
Source organism: Pholidichthys leucotaenia (assembly GCA_020510985.1). Classification (NCBI taxonomy): domain Eukaryota; kingdom Metazoa; phylum Chordata; class Actinopteri; order Cichliformes; family Pholidichthyidae; genus Pholidichthys; species Pholidichthys leucotaenia. Next base: position 212,129,595 of record CM035846.1, on the reverse strand, counting down.
TTGGGCCACGGTGAAGAAGTTTTTTCCCCACCACAGGATTAGAGGTAACCCAGCGCTGTTGTACGGTTATGGAGGTGGAAGGCTGGATGCGGTTGGGACATTGGAGTTGACTGTTCGGTACAAGTCTACGACGGTGACCGGCTTCACGTTCCATGTGACAGCATGGGGTGAAAATATCATGGGCTGTGATTTATTTCACGGACTGGGTTTCGCCATTAAAGATGACGGGGGGCCTGCGACTACGAGGGCGCACACTACAACAGCCTTAGAAGAGGTCGGGGGAGGACCCAGAAGCACGGAGGATCAGCGTGCTCGACAATAATGTCTCAAGCCAAGCCAGGCCCCATTGAGGGTCCTGGATTGGGTTCAGAGTCAAGATGAGGAACATCTGCGGCGAAGATGGGCCAGACGACAACCTGAGGAGCATCGGGAGTGTCTGCGCATAGTGGACAAACTGTGCACAGCACACTTCAGGCTGTCTAATGGCTCGGTATGGCATGCAAATTGGCTTTGGCGTGTCTGGGAGAAGACTCCGGGAGACGAGGCTGAATGTGGGACGAGGCCAATGGTGAGGAGGAGCGGCTTCAGCGTTCGGAGGGTCAGCCATCACCCCGAAGACCGGCTGTGTCCAGGGGCATATCTGCTGAGATGGTGCCCTGGACCCCCATGCCAGTTATGTTGGGGGGTTTTTTACCTCAAGACGGGTTGTAAATCGTATATGTTGAAGTTCTGGTGTTGTTGTTGGTGTTGTTTAGAAAAAAATGTTATATAAGGGATTATTTTAGTTTTTTGTTCTAGGTTTTTTGTTCTAGGTCCTTCCTACCTACGGCTGTCAGACTGTACAACCTAAGCAGGGCTGCTCGCAGAGATAGCAAAAAGACGTGACAACCTAATAGTTTTGAATGCAAAAGACGCAATAGACTTACACAATGGTCCCCTCCGGTATACAACTAGGAAAATACCGGTCACTATGGAGGGTGAGAATATGTATGGGTACATAATCATACCATGTAGGATAACTAAGTAGACAGTTGTGCTGTTTCATTCCATCTAGCTACAATGCTCTGCACTGTGTGTGTTTATATATTTACATATTTATTCTATCTAGCTACAATGCTCTGCACTGTGTGTTTATATATCTACATATTATTCCATCTAGCTACAATGCTCCGCACTGTTTATATACTCATATATTTATTCCATCCAGCTATAATGCTCCGCGCTGTGTTTATATATTTATATATCTATCCCATCTAGCTACAATGCTCCGTACTGTGTGTCTATATATATATATATACAGTATATATATATACACTACCGTTCAAAAGTTTGGGGTCACCCAGACAATTTTGTGTTTTCCATGAAAAGTCACACTTTTATTTACCACCATGAGTTGTAAAATGAATAGAAAATATAGTCACGACATTGACAAGGTTAGAAATAATGATTTGTATTTGAAATAATATTTTTTTTTCCTTCAAACTTTGCTTTCGTCAAAGAATCCTCCATTTGCAGCAATTACAGCATTGCAGACCTTTGGCATTCTAGCTGTTAATTTATTGAGGTAATCTGGAGAAATTTCACCCCACGCTTCTAGAAGCCCCTCCCACAAGTTGGATTGGCTGGATGGGCACTTCTTGCGTACCATACGGTCAAGCTGCTCCCACAACAGCTCAATGGGGTTTAGATCTGGTGACTGCGCTGGCCACTCCATTACAGATAGAATACCAGCTGCCTGCTTCTTCTCTAAATAGTTCTTGCACAATTTGGAGGTGTGCTTTGGGTCATTGTCCTGTTGTAGGATGAAATTGGCTCCAATCAAGCACTGTCCACAGGGTATGGCATGGCGTTGCAAAATGGAGTGATAGCCTTCCTTATTCAAAATCCCTTTTACCCTGAACAAATCTCCCACCTTACCAGCACCAAAGCAACCCCAGACCATCACGTTATCCCCACCTTGCTTGACAGATGGTGTCAGGCACTCTTCCAGCATCTTTTCAGTTGTTCTGCGTCTCACAAATGTTCTTCTGTGTGATCCAAACACCTCAAACTTCGATTCGTCCATCCATAACACTTTTTTCCAATCTTCCTCTGTCCAATGTCTGTGTTCTTTTGCCCATATTAATCTTTTTCTTTTATTGGCCAGTCTCAGATATGGCTTTTTCTTTGCCACTCTGCCCTGAAGGCCAGCATCCCAGAGTCGCCTCTTCACTGTAGATGTTGACACTGGCGTTTTGCAGGTACTATTTAATGAAGCTGCCAGTTGAGGACCTGTGAGGCATCTATTTCTCAAACTAGAGACTCTAATGTACTTATCTTCTTGATCAGTTGTGCAGCGGGGCCTCCCACTTCTCTTTCTACTCTGGTTAGAGACTGTTTGTGCTGTTCTCTGAAGGGAGTAGTACACACCGTTGTAGGAAATCTTCAGTTTCTTGGCAATTTCTCGCATGGAATAGTCTTCATTTCTAAGAACAAGAATAGACTGTCGAGTTTCACATGAAAGTTCTCTTTTTCTGGCCATTTTGAGCGTTTAATCGACCCCACAAATGTGATGCTCCAGATACTCAACCTGCTCAAAGGAAGGTCAGTTTTATAGCTTCTCTAACCAGCTAAACTGTTTTCAGCTGTGCTAACATGATTGCACAAGGGTTTTCTAATCATCCATTAGCCTTCTGACGTAATGAGCAAACACACTGTACCATTAGAACACTGGAGGGATAGTTGCTGGAAATGGGCCTCTATACACCTATGTAGATATTGCACCAAAAACCAGACATTTGCAGCTAGAATAGTCATTTACCACATTAGCAATGTATAGAGTGTATTTCTGATTAGTTTAAAGTTATCTTCATTGAAAAAAACAGTGCTTTTCTTTCAAAAATAAGGAAATTTCTAAGTGACCCCAAACTTTTGAACGGTAGTGTATATATATATATATATTTATATGTACATATGTATACTTGCTGCTCTTGATTTTTTTCTCTTGCCTTCTGATTGTTGCTATCCCTGTGCTGTTGCAATCCTGGAATTTCCCCATTGTGGGACTAATAAAGGCTTATCTTATCTTATCTTATCTTATCTTGTTCTAGTTTAGGAGCACAGCGTACAATTTTAGTTATCAATGGACTTTGACCTACTTTAGCAAGTGGCAGAATAATCCACCTTGCCGTGCGGGGAGGACGGCAGTCCACCCATCCACCCTATTTTAGGTTTTGTCGTGTGAATGTTTTCGGCCATTTAGAGACATTAGTTTTCGTTTGTTAGTGTGTGATTCAGGTCCCAAATTGAGGAGGGTCTTAATTGAGTGAGGGGTTTTGGACTTTGCGGGGGGGGGATGAGATATGTATATTACTGTGAAGTGTGAGACGGTGACACGCACCTCCGGTGATGTCTCCACCTCTCCCTATACAAGGCTGGGTCAGCCATCTTTCTTTCTCTTGTCTCGTCTGTACCTTGGCTGGGGCCCTGTCTGTGGCCGCCATATCCAGTGAGTCCAATAAAACTGTGCTCCACAAGTCACCTCGCCTCATATGTGAACCAGGGTAATTTCAGACATCACAGCCACCCCCTGTAGGGAATCACCTGGTTTCATCATTAAATAGACAACTATATTACTATTATTTATTTTTTTTAAATAATTTAAACTGATGGGCAAACTCTTGGAGGGTTGGCAACTTTTTTATGAGGATCACAATTCAGTAAAACAGGGTCCTAAGCAACTGCTTAGGGCCCTTTGACCACCAGGGGGCCCCTAGAGCATAACATTATTACCTCCGCCAAGGAGGTAATGTTTTTACCGGGGTTTGTTTTTGTCTGTCTGTTTGTCTGTCTGTTACCAACATAAAGGTAAAGTTTTCAGTGGCGTTGGTTTGTCTGTTACCAGCATAACTCAAAAAGTTATGAACGGATTTTGACGAAATTTTCAGGAAAGGTGTGTAATGGCACAGGGAACAGATGATTAGATTTTGGTGATGATCTGAGAGTGCATACCTCCACCAAGGGCTTTGTTTGTATTTGTGCAGCAGGATTACACAAAAACTACTGCATGCATTTGGATGAAATTTTCACCAGAGGTGGTTCTTGGGCTAGAGAGGAACCCATTATATTTTGGCGATGATCTGAGAATGCATACCTCACCCAAGGCTCTTATCTTCTCACAGTGAGTTAGCAACAATACTCAAAAGGTTATGAACAGATTTTGATGAAATTTTCAGGAAAGGTGTGTAATGGCACGGGGAACAGATGATTAGATTTTGGTGATGATCTGAGAGTGCATACCTCCACCAAGGGCTTTGTTTGTATTTGTGCAGCAGGATTACACAAAAACTACTGCATGGATTTGGATGAAATTTTCACCAGAAGTGGTTCTTGGGCTAGAGAGGAACCCATTATATGATCTGAGAATGCATACCTCACCCAAGGCTCTTATCTTCTCACAGTGTGTTAGCAACAATACTCCAAAACTGATGCACAGACTTTGATGCCATTTTCACCACAAGTGGCTATAGGCCTACACACAAACCCATTACATTTTGGAGGTGATCCATGACAAACGGAAGGAGCCTTGGCAGAGGTATGCGCTCTATGAGTACTTTTCTAGTTTGATTTTTTCTTTTTTAAATTTCAATTTTCCAAGCGTCTGATGATAAAATTGCCTAGCCAAGCCAAAGACTTATATTAAAGCACATTATTATACATGTGGCGGGTTGGTACAACCCCCACAACAAACAGGGACAGACAGCTCGCTACTCCTGGTTTTTTCCGCTGCATGCTGTGATGTAATCTGCCATTTATGCATTGTTTCACTGCTGTGAGGTTAATGTGACATTCATGCATTGTGTTCATGCATCCTGTCCTAGACAGGACAGGATGCATGAACACAATGGTTTTTTGCATGCAGGATGCATGCATGCATGCGTTGAGTTTTGCATGCATGCATGCATGCATGAGTTTTTTGCATGCTTGCATGCAAAAAACTCCTGGTTTTTTGCATGCAGGATGCAAAAAACCAGGAGTAGCGAGCTGTCTGTCCCTGTTTGTTGTGGGGGTTGTACCAACCCGCCACATACATATAATAATCTTACTCACCCAACGCTAGTGTTTGAGTCCTGATTTTCTCTCTGTCAGACATCAGCTTGTGACAGCCATGACATTCACTAGTTCTGGCAGCACACCACTGTCCTCATGATATGAGGAGGAACATACATTATGTTTTGGCAGCTGTCATTAGTAATGCTAGTGCAACTTTTTCAAGAGCTTAGCTGACACCTGGAGATAAATGCTAATTTTATGATGATATGTTGAGTGTAGACTTAACATTTGCAATGGATCTTTTGCACAATGTAGAATGAGGTACTTCCGCATGCCAGACCCTGAGCAGCTCCACTTCCTGTTCAGTGTTGCCAGACGTACAATAATTATCGTATTTGTATGATAATTTTGCCCTCTGTACAATGTATGATCAATAATTTTAAAAAATCCCCTAATGTGCCATAATTTGACCCCTTCATTACATGGCTATGTTAATACATTAGCAAACACAATCGGAATACAGATCCTGCACATACATACTACGTTTGTTTTTAACAGTGTTGGGCAAGTTACTAAAAAACAGTAACTAGTTAGTTGCTAGTTACTTCTTTTCAAAAGTAACTGAGGTGCTTTTGAGTTACTGCATGATTAAAGTAACTAGTTGCTATGAAAAGTAACTTTCACGTTACTTTTAAATGCATACTTAAATCATCTTGCACACATAGCAAGATGAAGAGCCCCTTGTTCTCATCAGAAAAAAGAAGAAAAAAAACTGATGAGAAAAAAGTCTCATCTTACAGAGAAAAAAATGTCTCAGATTGTAATCAATAGAAAGTCAGAAATTTACTAGTAGTAAAGCTATAAATTCTCAGAGAAAATTTTGGACACCCTGGTGGACTGTTTTTGGCCCACGAGCTATATGTTTGACACCACTGGACCAGCCCATTAAAAATGCATATTTAGAGGATTTACATCCATGAAATTGTTGCATATCACAACTGCATGTAAATTAGTAAGATAAAATAAAACAGAAAGCACAGATAAATCAAAGTTCACAGCTTAGAAGAAGCTGTTCACTGCAACAAATCAATCACTTTTTCTCTGTGCGTAAGAAAACTTTATATGTATGTAATGCGGGCATTAAATGCGAGCTTCTTGCTCAAAAAATACTCATGTTTAACCACAGAGGTAGGAGATGTTGGGGGCTACTCACTGCTCGGACAACAGGCAGTCACAGCTCAATATGAGAAGTTGCCACTGCCACGGCATTTCTTCCTACTGGGCTGCTGCGTGAACTGGGGCAGGACAGGAAACCGACCCACGGAGGAGACTGACAGCTGCGCCAGCTATGGTAGAGTCAGTTTATTTGCACTAAAAATATCTATCCATATTAATAAAATGAGTAACGCGAGTAACGCATCTGATCAAATTTCAGTAACTGTAACGCATTACTGCATTTTTAAACAGTAATTTCATTACACAGCACATTACTGCAAAAGTAGTGGCGTTACAGTAACGGTTTTTACACATTATCTCATGTGCGCAGGCTGTGTGGAAAAGAAGATGGAAGACTGGTGTTCCAGTAGAAGAAAGGCAGCCTCCTATGGAGGTTAGTGATGAGATCCACAGCTCAATGAAACGTGCCGAGTCAAGCTCAAAAGATCTGTTTTAAATAGTTGTACACCGAATCACTCTGTGCTGGGCTGGAGCTCCAACTGTCTGCCACTCACCAAACTGAGAGTTGGCTGAGCTGAGCGGGCAGGGCTCGTTTGCTGCTCAGGCAGGGGATTCAGCTGCTGATCCCTGGCTTCCAGTACAGCTCTGGTGAGTGATTCAGTACAGTACATTCATCCATAAAATCTAGTATCATTCGTGTACCTTACAGCACTAATGCAGGCACGGCAGACTCAACAAGTCAGCAACATCACGAGCAGGTTGACAATCGAATGGGGGGGGGGGGACGACATACCCCAGTTTTACTGGGTGGTTCAAACCTATTGTTGGCATTAGCAGTAAAGCTTTCTGTTGCTGCTGCAATGTGCAAATGTCTGTGCAAAAATGCCACTGAATTGTAGTTCTCAATAAAACTGAAACAGGTTTCTGCTTCAATAACCAGAGGCATTTTAGCAGTAGTTTAGGTGGATTGGTTGTTTATTCCTAATGTATAAACAGATTACTTCTCACGATATTTATGAGGCAAGACCTTGATATATGATGATTCAACAGAAGGCATATAGAAGATAATTAAGTAGACTGATATTTTGGGCTGTTCAGTACAGGCTCATCCAGTACTCCACACAGGTAGAGGTGCTTTTTTCAACCAATCTGTTAGATTATTTAAAGGTAAATCTGTGTTATAGGCTGTAATATGCATGATCTGTGACAATGTGTTACTGAAGCAGACGGTCCTGAGCCATGTCAGAATGAAAACTGGGTGTGTACAATAATCTTTCTCAAAATATGATAATTTTAAGCCGTTGGTACAATACTTTAACATTTCCCATCTGGCAACACTGTTCCTGTTCCATTATATTTTCCCATTCCCTGGTGCTTTCTCATGAATAAATCAATTTTATCACTTTCACTTATCATTGTACTTACTGGAAATAGTGTACAGGCAGATTGTTTTTCTTTATAAAGTTCGTGTTTCACATTTTGATTGTTTTTGTAACCATACTGGGCCGTTTAATAGTTTGCCCAGTTAGCTTAGCATAGCACAGCCATTGTACTGTTTCTGTCTATGTTATACCAAATACCACTGCATGGACTGTAATAGACCTGTGTAATGGACATGTATTGTGCAAAGACAAAGTCTCGGCATGGGGAGATCTACTGTTTAGCTCTACTCTGTCCTCCCTCCTGCATCCCAGTTCACCTGCATTAATTTATCCTCTGCTCCTCTTTTTTTGTGACAGCCCCCTCCAAAATAAAACATATCCAACCTTCCTTGGCACTGGAGATGAAATGCAACACACAAACATTCTCATGCTCACCAAATAAAACTACAAGCCTGCGCACACAAACACACAAGAGCAAAAACAAACTTCATTTTATACAGCCACTACAATAAATTTTGTCCTACTTTTGCTGTTTTGTCGTTATAAATCATATTTGAGAGACAACACACAGGACAGGTGGCTGGAGCTGTTCGTAGCTGGAGACTGAATCCACAGCATTGGCCCATCGGAGGTGAAATCATGGCTGATGCAACTTGCGCTGGTTCTGCTGTTAAAGCAGTTTGTCACAGCAGTCATCTGGCAGGTAGTGGAACAAGCAAAGCTGGACTCTCTTCTCTCTTTAGTCAGCCTGCATATCTATTTAATTTTACAAATGTCAACAAGTTCCTCTAGGCAATTTGTTTACATAGGAGAGGCGCTGGAGTGAGAGGTGTGGGTGGGGCCGCCACAGGCCTACCATGGTCACTGCAAACTCTCCACACTGTCGCTGCTGAAGTGATTCAAAGTTGGTCAGCCCTCGAAGGCCCCCTACTGGCCTGGGGCTCTAAGCATTTGTCTGCTTTGTCTGCCAGCACAGTGCTTTTGACCATTATGAATTTTATTTTATTAATCTAAAAAAAAAACTACTATTGAATGCTTGCAGTTGAGTCCCCTCCAGCAGGTGGCGCCATAGGCAACCGCCTTTATCAGGGGTGTCCAATCATGTACCATGGAGGGCCAAGACCCTGCAGGCTTTACCTCCAACCAGTGTCTTCAGCAGTAGATTCCACTGAATTTCTTCCTACTGATTGCTGATAAGTGAAAACACCTGCTGAAGAGACTGGGTAGAAGTGAAAACCTGCAGGGCGTTGGCCCTCCATGGCACATGATTGGACACCTCTGCAGGGTGCCTCCAGAAATTTTTCATTGAGGGGGCCACACGGAGGCCACTGAAAATCTTGGGGTGGCACATCAAAATCAATTTAAAATATAATCACACTACGCACCCGTTCACATTTGGTTTGAACACACCTTGACAGTGTGATCTGTCCTACTTTGCTGTATTTGTTAATATTTAGTAATAATACACAGCACACATCAATTATTCTTAAACATCTACAATATGTAAAATATGACATAGAAAAACAAGTTATAAAATTATGTTACACTGTCCAGTGACAGGGACCAGTGTCACGAATGCCCCTCACTGGGCAGAGAGGAGACCCACGCGCTGAACTGTGAGTTTGTGATGGTTTATTACAAACATAAAGAATAAAGTGCACAAAACAACAATAAAGCCACAAAGAGATTAACACGACAACTGAGAGAACACAAAGGCCGTCAAACTTACATCTGGAAGTAGTAGTCAAGACCGCAGCAAGGAATACACGGAGCAGCGGCTCTTAAATAAGACATAACACAAATGAAAACAGGTGTGGGAACCTGAGTGGGCAGGAGGAAACAATAATTACAACTTGGGTCAGCTGGTAGTAATGAGAGGACGGGGCTGACAGCTGACAGGGACACCGTCCACCATGGAGCAAAAACATGGAAGTGCCACCGACAGCTGTCAACCCAGAGGGAGAACACAACAGAAAGATATAAAGAATAAAATGTCAACACAGACTGAGAAATAAATATAAATCAGAATCAGAATCAGGTTTATTGCCATTGTTCATGTAGTACACAAACTAGGAATTTGTCTCGGTACAATGCTGCAACATTAAACATGATAAGATAAGAGAAATAAACTATACATGTAATAAAGTGTAGGACTACATACAAGAGTAACAAAACTATAACATAAATAAACTAGAAAAGCACTCGGAGAGCGCACACCTCCGCCAAGCGGCACAGTTCCCCCCATAGAGTGTTTGTGTGTACGTTTTCAGATTCCCTGAGCATGAAAAGATATGACTAGCAATTGGATTCACAATGATTATTTGTTTATTTGACATGGACAGTGCAATAAACAGACAATTAATGAATGACAATCAATGTGATCGTGATAGGATTAGTGGTTCAGTAGTGTAAAATGGGGCTATAAGGGACGGCGGGTTAATAAGGGACACTTTTGTGGGAAATGTTTTAAATGTAATTCTGCTTTTTTTATTTTGAGCAGGACGCTGAGTTGTGTTGTTATTGTCAAATATCCATGAATCCTTCATCAAATCTAGGCGGAAGCAAAATTAAAAAAGCAGAATTACATTTAGAAAAGTGTCCCATATTACCCCGCCGTCCCTTTAGCCCCGTTTTACGGTTGTAAAAGCATTGCCTCCTTGGCGGAGGTAATAAACTGAAGTGTTGGTGTGTCCATCTCCTCCACTGACGGATGCAGATTGGTTAGACAGGTTGCCGTGGGTTTTATATTATATTGGGGTTGCGGTCCGCGGCAAAACAGAATTTAGAGTCTTCCCCGGCAGAGAGGTCGTTTTTACGCAGCGCCTATAGCTGGGCGGGGAATTTGTGGCAAATAATGGGGCGGCGGACAGGTGTCCGTGTCAGGTTTTGCAGCGTGGCGCAAAAGCAGTCACGCTGGCGGGCCCAGGCCAGCAGTGTTTTCCGCGTGCTTTTGTGCCTAAAACATTGAAGAACGCGGAGTTTGTGTTGGTCAGACACGACGACCAGCACAATGTGTGCAGCGCCTATGGCTGGCACAGGCACGCTGGGGATTCGAGGCCAGCAGTGTTTTCCGCATGCTTTTGTGGCTAAAACGTTGACGAAGGCGGAGTTTGTGTTGTTCAGACACGACGCCCTGCGGCCTCCATTGCGCCTGCGCACATGTTGAAAATGGCCCTATGTCACAGTGTTGAAAAATGCTTTAAAAAAATTCCTGTATCCAGACGGTGAACCGGATCACCCCCAAAATTTAATCAGTTCTTCCTTGTACCATTTCCAACAACGCCTGAAAGTTTCATGCAAATCCGTCCAAGACTTTTTGAGTTATCTTGCTAACCAACAGACAAACAGACAGACAGACAAACAGACAAACACACAAACACACAAACCCTGGCAAAAACATAACCTCCTCCTGGCCTTTTCGGCCTGGCAGAGGTAAAAACAGTGCAAGATATACCGAAACCAAAAGGCACAAAATACAACAAATAAAAAAACAGAGAGAAAAGCCATGAGACTGAGCATGGGGAACCTCCACTGCTCAGCTCATGACAACCAGGGGTGGCTGCTGGGTGGCAAGTGGTGGCAAGGGGGGCCATGCCCCCTCGCATTCCCCCCGGGGGGCTCCTCTGCACCTCTGGCCTATAGAGGGGTTGCACCGACATCACATGGGTCACGTGTCTTTTGTTTACTGCACTATTTTGGATGGCAAAGAACAGTCAAATCACCAACAGCAAACGTGAGTGAGTGTAATCAATGAGATAAATGGCTACACACAAATCAACACCGTGGTCCAACAATGAGATGCAGACTTTTCTGTGCTTGGTAGCCGACTAAAGAGATCCAGAGGGAGCTGGACGGAGCGACCTGAAAAGAAATGATGGCCACCGACCGGCAAAAGCAGATGGGAGGCAGAGTGGTGTCGACCCAACCACGGCATCATCATTGTTGAAAACAGTGATAGAGGATGGTGAGTGATGTGATATTATGCAGCTTTGCCATTATTTATTCCAGTGGTGGAGTGTTCACTTTGAACAAACACCGTTGTCTCCTGTATGCAGACAATGAGCTAGCTAGTTAGCCATCAATGCTAACTCCGTGCTCTGCTTGTATTTTGCTGTCATGTTCCTGGGGCACGGGCTAGAGCCGTGCCCAGTCTGTCTGCCCAGTGAACACTTTGCTGTTTATTTTCTGTTATCTCTTAGTTTATTGTGTTCTTGAGCCCTGTTACTTCTGTATTTTCTGTTTCTGGTTTTGTTTATTTTGACAGCGCTGTGCAGCTTCCGGCTGTTCCTTCATTTGGGGCTGCACAGCTGCTGTCAATTGATTACTCATGAGTTGCACCTGTCCGTGATTTTGTATGGGTATTTTAGGAACATGGCAACTTCAGCTGCTGCCATGTCCTACTACTCTCTTTCTAACGTTCCCTGCCGTGACCTATTTTCATGGTTTAGCTGTTGAGGTAAGTTGGTGTGCTCCGTCTTGGTGCCTTTTTTTCTCTGTTTTTTCTGAGCCATCGTGCCCATTGCTCTCGGGGTTCCCGGCCAAGCTTTTTCTCTTGCTCAGGCATTCCCTGTATTTGGCACCATTGACGCTGAGCCCAGCTTTCCTCCAGCATTTGTTATTGCCCTTTCCATTTCGTCATATTGTATGTATCATCGTAGCTCACCAGTTTGCTTGTTGGAGCACATTGTGTACATTCCATAGTTTCTCTACATGCTCACCAGTTCTGCTTGTTGGAGCACTTTGAATTTATTCTTTGTTTTTCCTACTTGCTCACCAGTTAGTTTGAGAACATTTTGTGTTTACTTTCTTCTTTTGGTTTACCAGTTAGTTTGGGAGTTTTTGTGTTGTCTTTTATGTTAATAAATGTGCAGAAACCTACAGTGTGCGTTTGGTGTCCTATTTCTCGCCCATTAGATGGGCAGTTCATGACAGAAGGACACGGCCAGTTTGGACACCAGCCGTTGTAGGTTTTGGTGTTTTTTTCTTTTTTCTTTTGAGTGACTGTCTGAGGGTTATTACCATGGACTTCTGGGTTTTGGGACTGAGTGCAAATGAGTGTGCGGTGGCAGAGGACGTTGTGGATTTTGTCTCTAAAGCCATGGTCACCCACATGCCCGAGACTGTTTATGGCTTCGTGGACTTTGCTGCTGAGTTGATTGAAACTTGTCCCAGCCTCTGGAACTATCCAGCCCTGACTCCTCTCCTCACAGTGGTGTATGAAACCAGACAGTGAGTGGTGGAGCTTCTGGAGGATTCTACCGCATGTCAACCCAGGTAGAAGAAGTGTCCACGGGGACAGAGGGCTTGCCGCTTCTGCCTCCAGCCCACGCCATCACCCTCAACCCAGACAGCGCTCAAGGATCTCGTGGAGAGAGCGCCAGACCTCGGATCAGCAGATGACTCCATCATCTCCCAGGAAATCAGCCAAGTGAACTCTTGTATTCCATTACTAAGGGATGAATTTTCTTGCCTGGTTCCTGGAGAGAGAACCCAGTGTTTGCAGTCCATTGGGTTTTCTCTGCCAGCTGTTACCGAGTGTCTCTCATCTGCTACCTCTGTGTCTCCTCCATCTGCTCCTGAGTGTCCCCCGTATCCTGACCTGAGACGACTGATGATGGAGGAGCCAGTGGTCCTGGAAGATTCCAGCCCAGTGCCTACGCGGAGCCGTACCCCAATTGCAGCGCCGGATGAGCCTCCAGCGTGGTTCACTCCATCTGGGGAGACCAAGACTGCTAACACCATCACGCCTGCTGCGGAGGCTGCCGCAGCAGGACTGCAACTGAACGTCCTAAGGACTGAGCCCAGAGCATTATCGCCTGGATCACCGGAGTCCTGGATGGCGGTGGAGCTCGAGTTCAGGCAAGTGCCCTCTTCTGTTCCTTTTGTTTCTATTTGGAAGAGGTCTTGTCTGGCTCATGGGGAGGAGAGCCAAGTGCAGCCATCAGCTGCACCTGAACTCACCTTGCCAGGCTCTGCCACTGCCGGGAACCCTGACTCTGTTTTTCTGCTTGTGTTTCCTGAGCCTTCTTCCAGGGTAGCTCACTTCCGCTTCTGAGAGAGAGCAGACGCTTTTCTTCCCTCTCCCTCCTAATCCTCTCCCTTCTGATCCCAGCTTGCAATGTCACTCTTCTCCTGGCTGAATCTTAATCCAAATGGAAATTATGGATCTGGAAAGCGGCTTATATGCGATTGTCACCTTTAAAAGAAGAAGCGGGTCAGGGGGAACCCAAGGGAGACTCATGGCATTGGAACTCATGTGTCTGTGTGATTCGACTGAGATTGAACTGATCACAGGATCTTCTGTTCTGGCCCCTGGAGTTTTCCTAGTGTATCGAAATTATCTGGGTGAGCTAATCAAATGCGGACCCCGGCGTAGCTCCCTTAACAAATTCAACAATTCGTCCAGCTGGGGGGAGCACTGACTGTCAGCGGCAGGATTAACATGGAATTTACTACCTGGCATGCATTGAAGAGAGAACGAACTCTCTGGACATGTTTTACCTATGTTTCGGTAGGTGGATAACATCTGTGGATCACTGAGTGCTCTCCAGAGAATGATCTAAAGTATGATTCAAGCCTGTATGAAATTGAAGCACAGAATCGAAGAGAGAGAAATTTTTTTTATTCTCTGAGTGCACTGTGCAGATTTGACCTTGTGTTTTGGTACCCTTGTTTACATTCCTCCTCGATAAGATAACGCCAGAGAAGTGGCTTATGTCTACCCATACATCAACAATCAGTTGTTGTCGTCAGCGGATTGGTCTCTCGAGGACAATGCCCACGTGCCTTCTGCAAGGAAGAGGAAAAGAGAGACAGACTCTGATCTCTGGTCTTGTTTATAAGTCACATGATTATAACATCTATCCACTGCCTGGAGGCGCCTTCTGCTGCCCACTAACAACTGTTACACTCACACTACACAATGACATGCAAATATACACACACTGCTCTCCCTCCCTCTGCTGTGTGATTGTATCTATTGTCTGCTAATGCATGAGGGGTTTTTTCTGTGTAGTCAAAATTTGGCTCATATACGAGCGTTTATTCTGATTACTATGTTTTTTCTCTCTCCTATTGTGTTTTCCTCCCCCTCCCCTCCCCTCTTTACCTCCACTGTTGACAGGCGCCTTGTATGGCGACGCGTCATTGGATGCGCCTAACGTGCGCGTCCAATGTCAAGTCACATTCCTCGTGTGTTTACTTGTAAATATACTTGGCAATAAAGCTGATTCTGATTCTGATTCTGATTCTGATTCAGGGTCACTGGGGATGATCCACCTGAGCCAGAAGTCACCGTGGGTCCGGGTTCGCCACTGGAAGCCATCATGGGTTCAGCTCCTCTCGTCGAGGCCAGCACATACGCACCATCTCAGCCCGGGATCTCCGTGGGTGCTGCTTCCTCTTCGGCTGAGGTTACTGAGGGTGCAGCATTGCTCCCGCCTGGAGCCACCGAGGGTGCAGCATTGACCCTGTCCAGAGCCACCGCAGGTGCTGCTATGCTCCAGCCCGGAGCCACCACAGGTGCAGCTCAGCCCCCGTCCAAGGCCACCACGGGTGCAACTCAGCCCCAGCCTGGGGTCACTACGGGTGCATCCCGAAAAGTCCCTCCTGGAAGATCGTCTGACGGACTACCTCTTCAGTCATGTTGGTTTTGGGGTAAAGGAAGGCCACCCGACGTGTCCCAGCACAGATGCCAGTGGTCTTGGGACTTAGGAAGACTGCCAGAACTGCCTTTGCTGCTTCATTGGTGCTGGGGCATGGGGAGGCCGCCCGAACTGTTCCAGCACACATGCCGGTGGCCATGGGGCTCAGGAAGACCACTTGAACTGTTCATCCACTCATCAATCAGGTTCAGAGTCCTGTGTTGCCACCTTTTGGACAGATTGTATTCATGAGTGTTTTCTTTTGGTGTTCTTTTGTTTTTTTTGTTTCAATTTCTGTCCCTCCATTCCTGCCCCCCCCCCCCCCCAGGATGGGTCGTTTCTTTGTGTGTGGGAGGTTTGTTTTTTCTTGTGATGTTACCCTGGGGTGTCTGGTTCCACCCCTTGAGGAGGGGGGGCTCTGTCATGTTGCTGGGGCATGGGCTAGAGCCGTGCCCAGTCTGTCTGCCCAGTGAACACTTTGCTGTTTATTTTCTGTTATCTCGTAGTTTATTGTGTTCTTGAGCCTTGTTACTTCTGTATTTTCTGTTTCCAGTTTTGTTTATTTTGACAGCGCTGTGCAGCTTCCGGCTGTTCCTTCCTTCGGGGCTGCACAGCTGCTGCCAGTTGATTACTCATGAGTTGTACCTGTCCGTGATTATGTGTGGGTATTTTAGGAACACGGCAACTTCAGCTGTTGCCGTGTCCTAGCTCAGTCCTACCATCTCTTTTCCCCTCTTCCCAGAACTTTTCATTCCAAACCGATGGTCACTCAGTCACCCCTCCCCCCTGGCCAGAAACCTCGGCATTATCATGGACCCCACCCTCTCCTTCAAATCTCACATCAACCATATCACCAAAACATCATTTTTTCATCTTCGTAATATTGCACGCCTCTGTCCCACCCTCTCCCCCTCTGCTGCTGAAATACTCATCCACGCCTTCATCACCTCCAGACTTGATTACTGTAACAGCATTCTGTATGGACTTCCTTCCACCATCCTCCAAAAACTACAGTATGTCCAAAACTCAGCCGCCCGCTTACTTACTCACTCCTGCTCCAGAGACCACATCACTCCTCTCCTCCGTCAGCTCCACTGGCTCCCCATTCAACAGCGCATCAACTTCAAGATCCTCCTCATCACCTATAAAGCTCTTCATAACCTCGCCCCCTCATACCTAACTGACCTTCTGTCTCGTCATTCCCCCACTCGTCTCCTCCGCTCTGCTGACACTCACCTTCTTACCCCCATCACCAAGACAAAACTCCGCACCCTGGGTGATAGATCATTCACCATCGCCGCACCAACCCTCTGGAATTCCTTGCCGCTTCACATCCGGTCTGCCAACACAGTTGCTTCCTTCAAAAGTCAACTCAAAACCCATCTTTTCAAATCTACCTATGAAAACTGACTGCCTCTTCTACCTATGTGTACCTACCTTGTCTGTTTACCCGTTCTCTGTATGTTTGTCCCTATGCTGCTTTGTAAAGCGTCTTTGAGTATTTAGAAAAGCGCTATATAAGACTGATGTATTATTATTATTATTATCACTACTCTCTTTCTGCCATTCCCTGCCGTGACCTATTTTCATGGCTTAGGTTCTGCTGTTGAGGTAAGTTGGTGTGCTCCGTCTTGGTGCCTTTTTTTCTCTGTTTTTTCTTAGCCGTCGTGCCCATTGCTCTCGGGGTTCCCGGCCGAGCTTTTTCTCTTGCTCAGGCATTCCCTGTATTTGGCACCATTGACATTGAGCCCAATGTTCCTCCAGCATTGGTTATTTTCCTTTCCATTTCATCATATTGTATGTATCGTCGTAGCTCGCCAGTTTGCTTGCTGGAGCACGTTGTGTACATGCCATATTTTTTCTACGTGCTCGCCAGTTCTTCTTGTTGGAGCACTTTGAATTTATTCTTTGCTTTTCCGACTTGCTCACCCGTTAGTTTGGGAGCATTTTGTGTTTACTTTCTTCTTTTGGTTTACCAGTTAGTTTGGGAGTTTTTGTGTTGTCCTTTATGTTAATAAATGTGCAGAAATCTACATCGTACTTTTGGTGTCCTATTTCTCGCCTGTTAGATGGACAGTTCACGACATCTGCGCTTGTGTCGACAACATCTGACAAAATAAGCTAGTGTTAATCCTGGCTAAAAAGTAGTTTTTTTTACATGTTGCATTTTCGTGCTGTGCATGTACTTAAGTTGTATGTATATTTTCATTCTAGAGTCCCACCGCAGGCTGAAGAGCTGCTGAACTGGGACCAGCAGCACATTCAGTTGCTTCTCAGTGAGGCAAGAGAGCATTGAATGGGAGCAGGTCAAGTGGACCCCTGACTAAGTGAGCACCCCAAGTGGACCCCGGGGTCCAGTCTGTACATGTACAAGTACATTTTCAATCCAGTGATTTACAAACTGATTCAGAGCTTTCTAAAGCCTCATTCAGAACATTCTAGTCCTGCATACCTATTGTGTGGATTTTCATCTGGGGGCAGTCAGGAGTGACGAGCAGTAGTGGTGGGGAAGGAAAGTCTTTTGAAAGCAGAAACTTAGCTTAGTTGTCATCTTACATACAGTATATACTGTATATATTTTTTACACTTCTTGGTGACCGGGAAAAGTCTTTCCAGCAGTTTTACACAAATTCTTGTTGTTGTTCTCCTTCTTTGTGTTTACAAATCACTGGACTGAGAATGTACTTGTACATGTACAGACTGGACCCGGGGTCCACTTGGGAGTGCTCACTTGGTCAGGGGTCCACTTGACCTGTATCCCATTAAATTACCTTGCAAAGGGAGGAGATGGCTCAGAATGCTGCCTTCAATCAAACGTTCCTTGGTGTGCTGGGGCACCTTGCAAAGGCAATGAGTCAGCATGTGTGACCCATTCTGAGGTTTTTTGTTTGTTTGTTTTCACAGTTTAAAGTTTGAATTTTGTACATTCTAAATAATCTGGATTTTGCTGGTGATTGTAATAAACAATTTAGTGACTTACATGTTTGCATCATGATTTTCTATTTTTCTGTTAAGACACCGGTGGGAAAAGTCAACAGTACAAACCAAACATTTATCAATGATGTTGAAAATAATGGCTTGTGGTGACACTAGACACAGCAGGTGGACATTCCTCTCACACACAGAAGCTCTCCTACCAGACACTCAGCCCCAGCGGACAACACTGGGGTCCACTGGCTGTATTTATGTTAGAGGGTCAATAAAGAACCTGTTTCGACCTACGATCGTGCCTCGCCTCCACATCCTTCCCTTACACCCTCTACGTTGGTGGCCTGACGTGAAATGGACTATCTCTCCCTTTCGCCGTACTGTGGATTCCTTTTTCTCCACATTAGTGACCTGACGGAGATGAACTGTCTCTCCCTTATGCCGCACACCACATGGTGACCTGACGTGGGATGACCGTCTGCTCCCTTTCACCGCGCTGTGGATTGCAGAGACCAGGGATTGCCTACATCCTTCGCATCCACTCTGGAGCGCGCACGCCTTATCCTCTCTCCACGATGGCAACCTCCAGGGCCGGATGGAGAGCGTGGCACTGGGACCGAGACGCACTAGGATCAGCGACACGAACAACGCACAGAAACAGCCTGAACAGGGAAGATCATCGGCGCTGTCTGCGTTGATTTCCATCAAGCTCCCCGACCCTGACTCACCTCCTGACAGCGGACTTTCTGCGCACAGAAGCCCCGCGCACGTACCGCAGGATTACGAGGACAGTGCAACTTCCAGCTATGTGGTCACTATGCCAGGCGAGCACCACGCACACTGGGTCCACCGGCTGTATTTATGTTAGAGGGTCAATAAAGAACCTGTGTCGACCTATGCTCGTGCCTCGCCTCCACATCCTTCCCTTACACCCTCTACAGGCTCATTTTTAAGAAAAAGTAACCAAAAACAATTATTTTATTGACTGAAGACTGTATTGTTGGATGTGCCAGTGCAGAAGACACTGCACACTTTAGTGATAGTACCAGTATATGGAGGAATTCTGGGCCATATTAGCATCTGTATTTCCTAATAATGGGTTAGGGTTTAATGGGATTTAACGTGTTTTAACACAAACTACTTTATGGTTCATAATTCTGTTGACAGACTTACACCAAACCAAAAGTGATTTCTCAAACTGTTGGGATTATTTAGATAGCTTTGCCAATCTTTTAGCATTTAATTTATGTCACTAAAACTTGGTAACCTTCACAAATAAAACATAAACAAACGTGGAGACATATCTGCAAAAGGCATAAAAGTTTATTTTAAAAATTCCTAGTGCAATACAAAAGGAGTACATTGTGGTGCACCCAGTCAGTGTGTCTCTACTCAGACTGACTAGCATGGCAGGAGGAAATGCATAGAGAGGAGAAACGGATATGCATTCTCCTCCGGTCTGCATAATAATGCGCAGACAGGCTGATTGACAAAAGGAATTGTCATGGGGGGATGTATGTGTGATTAATGCAAACAGTGACAAAGGGAGGTTCCAAGGTTGTCATAGCCAGGAGCGGCACTGGGGTTAAGCTCCCAGTGCTCATAAAATGCTCCTTATGGTGTGCGTCTCAAAAGCCTCTGACAACCAAGTCCAACTCCTAGCCTGCCCGTGTGGTTTAGTCTCTAAGCCCGGCGGAACTGCTTTTACTAATAGGAGAAGGGGCGAGGGCGGATCTCTGGCGCCTTAAAACCAGATGCTTCTGGTAGATGGTGGCTCGTCAACCTGGGAAGGTAGCCCATCTAGGGGAAGGTAAACCCTGATTTCAAACCTCCGCTGCCTTGCGGCATACCCGGTCACGGGAAAGGCTTCGGGAGTCAACCCTGAGGAAAAATCCAGAGTCGGAGCCCCTAAGGCAGTTCTATGTTGTGCTCAACATCGTTCTGGCAGCTCCTGCAACGGCGCTGGTGCCAAACTGTAGCAGCCCTGCTGTTCCTTTGGACTCATCAGTGACGTGGAGAGGGGGGACATGCTGCATGGGCAACATCTTGTCCTCCATATCTTCCTGCCCAGGCTTGAATCCTACCAACGCCCAACGCTGGAAGGTAGAACACCGGATCACTGGAGAGGACACTCCAGCTTCGCCTTTGGCGTAGACAAAACACGAGGAATGACAGTTACCGGTTATAAGCCACCGCTCAATTGGCATAGAGCGCGGCGCCAGGGGTTGTTCCCGACGGTGGGAGGGATCATCGGATCTCACTGGACAGCTACCGCCCGCCTCAAGCTGGGCAGCCCCCAGCCAATAAGGTGTTGTCCCGCCACAGCTTGCTTCCCTCATTGGGTGCATGGGGATGAGGAGAAGTCCGAACAGCAGGCTGAGAACCTTCGCACCAGGCAAGACAATAAAACAAAAGAGACCAACTCTAAAACTGGGAACTTGGAATGTCCGCACTATGATGACAGGACTCGCTGCTAACCTCAAGGACATCAACGACACCAGGAAGACTGCCATCATCAATAATGAGCTGAAGAGACTGGGAGTGGATATCGCCACTCTCCAGGAAACACAGTTGGCTGACGCAGGCACACTGAGAGAGAAGGACTACACGTTCTACTGGCAGGGAAAGGGCAGTGACGAACACAGGGAACACGGAGTGGGCTTTGCAGTGAAGAACACCTTGCTGAAGATGGTGGAACCGAGCAGCACTGGCTCTGCACGACTCCTCACCCTCCGCCTGAACACCACTCAAGGCCCAGTCACCCTTGTCAGTGTGTATGCCCCAACACTGACAGCCACACCAGAGGCAAAAGACGAGTTCTACGAGAATCTCGCAACAACTGTCAGGATCATCCCCAACTCTGAACAACTCATTCTCCTTGGAGACTTCAATGCCAGAGTGGGTGCTGACCACAACTCCTGGCCCTCCTGTCTTGGACCTTTTGGTGTGGGCAGAATGAACAACAACAGACAGCGGCTGCTCGAGTTCTGTACATATCACGATCTGTGCATCACAAACTCGTTCTTCAAGACCAAGCCCCAACACAAGGTTTCCTGGCAACATCCGCGCTCAAAGCACTGGCACCAGCTGGACTTGATCCTGACCAGGCGCACCTCACTGAAGAACGTGCTAATCACCCGTTCATTCCAGAGTGCAGATTGCGACACAGACCATTCATTGGTGTGTTGCAAGGTCAAGCTGCAGCTGAAGAAATTCCATCGTGCTAGACAACCTGGAAAGGCATGGATTGACACCAGCAAGATGGCTCAACCAGAACTTGTTGAGCAGTTTGCCTCCACCTTTGAGAAGGAACTTGGTGTACCACAAGAAGGAGAATCTGCAAAGCAGAAGTGGGAAGAGCTGCGAAACACCATCCACTGCACAGCTTTGGCTACCTTTGGGAGGAAGACCTCGAAGTCACAGGACTGGTTTGATGCCAAGTTGACCGAGATGACCCCTGTCATTGAAGCCAAGCGCTCAGCACTTGCTGAGTACAAGAAGTACCCAAACGAGAAGAATCTCCAGATTCTCAGGGCTGCGAGAAGCAAAGTTCAGCAGACTGCTCGGCGCTGTGCCAACGAGTACTGGACTCAGCTCAGCCAAGAAATTCAAACCGCTGCCGTAACAGGGAACATCCGTGGTATGTACGATGGCATTAAGAAAGCACTTGATCCGGCTCAGAGCAAGACGGCCCCCTTCAAATCCTCCACTGGGGAGATGATCACAGAAAAGAACAAGCAGATGGAGAGATGGGTGGAACACTACTCCGACCTCTACTCCAGACAGAACACCGTGACACCGTCAGCCCTTGATGCCATCGACTGCCTGCCATCCATGGACGAACTTGACGCCGAGCCAACCATCGACGAACTCAGCAAGGCCATTGATAGCTTGGCCGCTGGCAAGGCACCTGGCAACGACGGCATACCCCCTGACCTGATCAAGCACTGCAAGACCGCCCTACTGCTGCTATTGCATGACGTCCTCTGCCAGTGTTGGAAGGAAGGTGCCGTACCACAGGACATGAGGGACGCCAAGATCATCACCCTCTACAAAAACAAAGGGGAGAGAAGCGACTGCAACAACTACAGGGGCATCTCCCTCCTCAGCGTTGTTGGCAAAGTCTACGCACAAGTTGTTCTCGTTCGTCTATAGAAGCTTGCCGAACGTGTCTACCCCGAGTCTCAGTGTGGCTTCCGCGCTGAGCGATCGACGGTAGACATGATATTCTCCATCCGCCAACTCCAGGAGAAATGCAGAGAACAGAACATGCCCCTGTACGTCGCCTTCATCGACCTCACCAAAGCGTTCGATCTGGTCAGCAGAGAGGGCCTTTTCAAGATCCTGCCAAAGATAGGATGCCCACCAAAGTTGCAAAGCCTCATTGAATCGTTTCACACCAACATGCAGGGGATAGTGAAGCACGATGCCAACGTCTCAGAGCCATTCAACATACGCAGCGGAGTGAAATAGGGCTGTGTACTTGCGTCAACCCTCTTTGGGATTTTCTTTGCTATGCTCATGAGGCATGCCTTCAGCACAGCAACAGAGGGAATCTACCTGCACACAAGATCTGACGGCAGGCTTTTCAACCTCGCCCGCCTGAAAGCCAGAACCAAAGTACGCGAGGCTCTAATCAGAGACATGCTGTTCGCAGATGACGCTGCAGTCGCAACCCACACACAGCAGGAGCTTCAGACCGTGATGGACCGCTTCTCCCAGGCATGCAAGGACTTCGGGCTTACCATCAGCCTGAAGAAGACTAATGTCTTGGTGCAAGGCACGGAAGCACCACCAACCATCACCATCGACGACTACGAGCTGGAGGTTGTGAATCAGTTCACGTACCTGGGGTCCACGATCAGCAACAACCTCTCCCTTGATACAGAGATCAACAAGAGGATTGGAAAATCAGCCTTCACACTCGCTCGCCTCACCACACGAGTGTGGGAGAATCCCAAACTCTCTGTCAAGATGAAGATGGCAGTGTACAACGCCTGCGTCATCAGCACACTGCTCTATGGGAGTGAGACGTGGACAACATACGCCCGGCAGGAAAAGAGACTGAACTCCTTCCACTTGCGCTGCATTCGCCACATCCTGGACATATCCTGGCAGGACAAAGTGCCCAACACAGAAGTTCTGTCCGGCGCCGGCCTTCCCTCCATGTTCACTCTACTCAGGCAGCGCAGGCTCTGCTGGCTAGGCCACGCTCACCGTATGGAGGATGGCAGAATCCCCAAAGACGTCCTCTACGGAGAACTGGCAACTGGCAGGAGAGACATTGGCTGCCCACAGCTGCGCTTTAGAGACGTCTGCAAGAGAGACATGAAGGCCCTGGAGATCAACACAGAGCGCTGGGAGGACCTTGCAACGGACCGCTCCAAATGGAGAGGCACCCTGACCAGACAGCTCAAGGCAGGTGAGGAGAGACTGACTGCTGCAGCAGATGAAAAAAGGACCCGCAGGAAGAAACGCCACAGACCCAGCAGCACGGAGACCACCCACAAGTGCGACCTGTGTGACAGGGACTGCTATTCGCGCATCGGCCCGTTCAGCCACAGGCAGTGCTGTTCCAGCAGAGTAGACGTTTAGGATTCTCTTCCATGGTCATCATAGACCGACGGAGGCCGACAATCTGACAATCTGACAAAGGGAATTGTAATGGTAAATGCATGTATGTTAATGCGAACACCACGGGTTGCAGGGCGTGTGGTATGGTATAAAAAGAGAGGTGCCCGTGAGCTGGTTTTCAGGCTTCTGATTCTTGAGAATGTTAGAGAGAGATTAATAAAGTCTGCTCTACTCTGGAACCGCCTCGCCTGATTCAAATACAGCGCGTTCGACAGAGAGTTACTGGCTCTCCATCTGGCCATAGGCCACTTCCAGTTCTGGCTGGAAGGGCGCACCTTCACTGTGTTTGTGGACCACAAGCCGCTAACGTACGCCATGGCCAAGGTTTCGGAACCATGGTTGGCCTGGCAGCAGAGACAGCTGGCCGCAATCTTGGAGTTTACGACTGACATTCAGCATGTGGCTGGGAAACTCAACGTGGTGGCAGACTGCCTCTCGCGCGCATTAGTGGCCCCAGTCTACGTAGGGATAGATTATATGGCCATGGCCACTGAGCAGATTGGCGATGCGGATGTTTGTGCGCTCCAGTCTGGACCAACAGGGTTAAGGCTGGAGAGCAGAGTCCTGCAAGCTGGGGGACCCCCCCAATCTGCGACGTTTCCACAGGCTGCCCACACCCGGTGGTCCCACGTGCTTGGCGCCGCTGCGTTTTTGAGTCGGTTCACTCCCTGGTGCACCCAGGAGTGTGCACGTCAGTGAAATTGGTGGGAGTAAGGTTCGTCTAGCTGCAGCCTGCGTAGCGTGCCAACGAGCCAAGGTGCACAGCCACACTAAGGCCCCCCTTGAGCCATTCCATGTCCCGGCTAAGAGGTTCAACTACATTCATGTGGACCTCGTGGGCCCCCTCCCGCCATCACAGGGGTTCATACATCTCCTGACAGTAGTGGACCGTACCACGCGCTGGCCAGAGGCAGTCCCGCTAGCTTCCACCACGTCAGCAGAAGTTGCACGCATTTTTTTGACGACATGGGTGGCACATTTCGGCGCCCCTTCGGATAACACGTCTGACCGGGGCCCACAGTTCGTTTCCGACGTCTGGTCCACGATGGCCCGGAGCCTGGGCATCACAGTTCATCGCACGACCATGTACAATCCCCAGGCCAATGAGTTATGCGAGCGTTTCCATAGGCCACTTAAAGCAGCGCTCAGGTCTTCGCTTATGGATACAAATTGGGTGGACTGGTTGTTGTGGGTTCTATTAGGGTTGCGTTCAGCTCAGAGGGAGGATTTGGTGGCCTCCCCAGCAGAGTTGTTTTTTCCCAGCCGCTGCGGCTCCCCGGAGAATTTTTGCTGGACAACCCCGCGCCGAACACTGATCCATCCCTGCTTTCACTACATAGCGCAGAGGCAGGGACGGTACCCAGCCCGGCCCACCACTGTTTTCCCCGCGCTTTTGTGCCAAAGACCTTGAAGGACGCATTGTTCGTGTTTGTCAGGCACAATACCCACCAGACCCCGTGGCGCCCACCCTACGACGGCCCGTTCAGAGTGCTGGAACCTGGGGATAAACATTTTGTGTTAGACTTGGTGGAACGCAGAGAAACAATCTGTATAGACAGGCTTAAGCCCGCCTTCATTTTAGCAGACGAGCAGGTGGTGTTGGCCCGAGCTCCTCGGCGTGGACGACCCCCACTGAGAACTCCCCAGGTAAATGACTCGTCAGATCAGTCACAATGGCATGCTGAAGATCCCCCCCCAATGTCCCCCCACAGACGGACGCGCCCCCGAGAGCACCTCACCAGCACTGCAGCGCCTGGGAGCCGCTGACCCCCCGTTACAGACGTTATGGACGTAGGCTGAAGCCCAAAGGACATGAGAGTTAAGGCTCAGTCAGAATTTCGGGGGGGGGGGGGGGTGATGCACCCAGTCAGTGTGCTCTCTACTCAGACTGAATAGCATGGCAGGAGGAAATGCATAGAGAGGAGAAACAGATATGCATTCTCCTCTGGTCCGCATAATAATGCACCGACAGGCTGAGTGACAAAAGGAATTGTCATGGGGGGATGCATGTGTGATTAATGCAAACAGTGACAAAGGGGATTGTCATGGTAAATGCATGTATGTTAATGCAAACACCACAGGTTGCAGGGCGTATGGTATGGTATAAAAAGAGAGATGCCCGCGACCTGGTTTTCAGGCTTCTGATTCTTGAGAATGTTAGAGAGAGAGATTAATAAAGTCTGCTCTACTCTGGAACCACCTCGCCTGATTATTTCTCTCTCTACAACATAGTACATTATTTACACATAGAATATATATTTATACAGTATCTACATGTATATATCCAGTAAATCCATGTATTTTCCATGTAACCTTGTGACTGCATTATTTTAATTGCTTTTAATCCTAGATGAAGTTTGTTTTGTGTTAAAATGCACCATAATTGTTAAATATATTTAATTATATCTAACTCAGTACTGTTTACCCGTTGAGATATATATTTTACAGCTAATATAACCCCATAACTATAATATGGTACCTGGCGATCATTTTTTGGCAGCTGATCACTTTTTGCCACAACACCACCGGCTGGAGCAGGTACATCCCTGTCATGGTTTTAATTAGCTGACAGCTCACTTGCACGATGCAACAACAACAGGAGAACAACCACACAAAGAGGCACGTTTGAGAATTTATTTGATTTCAAAATAAACACACAGCTATGGAAAGTCACTCGCCAGAGAAATCAACCTGTGGAGAGAAGACAAGAGCTGTGAGAGGAGGAGTGGAGTAAGGGGAAATGAGCAAGCCAAATTGCCACTTACTTAGGTTCCAAGGGAGAACCGGCAGGGCCCCAGCAGGAAATAGACGAACCAGTAGGGTGAAGGAGAAGAGCTGGTGGTGCCTGACCGGGTGGAGGTTGGAAGCCAAGGGATGGTGGAGATGTGGCAGAGGAGCGTGCGCAGTCCCAGAGACACACCTACACAGTGGCAACAACCTGAGGAAGAGAGAGGAACAAAGTTAGATGACGTGTCTAAGTTTGTCAAGCAATACTTGCTTGTCCTTTAACGGGGCAGTATACCCAGATAAGCCAGTGTTGAATGCGCAGAGAGAGCCTCCTTACGTACGCTGGCTGATGAGCAGGAGCAGGTGCATCTCCTGCCTCAGGTGTAGTGATGAGTTGGTGAAGGTGAGACGGGACGGGAGGGGCGTGCTCTCGCTGCCCATGACACATCCCATGATGTCTCAAAAGTCTCTTCATGATTTTCACACTGATCAGAGCAATTTGTAGCACAGGAAGCTAAACGTTTCTTCAGACATTCTGAAGTTCTGTAATCACTGCGATTCAAGAAGCTGGGGTGACATCCCGCCACTGGGAGGCTTGGTTGAACGCCCAGACCGACGGTTTGAAGCAATAATTTTGCCACAAGAAAGCCATCTGAAACACGTACACACGGCATACATATTTACTACCTAATAGTGATAACTTACCGTGATTACAATGTAGTATGGGGAACTTATTAGTGCTTAGCAATCATTAGCTTACCTTCATATGCGAGCTAGTTCCGCTGCTCCATGGCTTCCTAAACTCTCCAGTACTTTTCCATAGTGTTTCATCTCGCCGCCTGTAGCCTTCTCTGGCTCTCCTTTTTTGCCTTTACTCTGACAAAAAGCCAGCGAGCAGCAGGCTCACCTTGATAGCCATTTTGTGTTTTGCTTGTCACAAACAAATGATGTCATGGGAGTGTTGGGCCGCCTTGCTGTAAAGATCTCACTAACTTGAGGTGGTATTCAGTCGTAATGGAAAACGAACAACCCGTGGTGAGTCGGGCTGAGTAGGTGCTAGGGGAATTATTATTATTCTCAACACAGGGTCCATGCTATTTGCCATCCAAAATGGCAGGAAAACAACGTGGCACGTGACCACTGACGTCACTTGCAACCCCTCTATATGGCTTATGCCATGGGCTGGCACTGGTTACATAGTACAGCTTTAAATTCAAATTCAAAATTCAAATTCAAACGTTTATTTCGAACTCAAGGTTCATAGTATATACAAAACGTGTAAAAAATAAAAGTGGATAAAATTCAGCAATCACACGGCGCTCATATACCAACAATAAAAAAATGCAAGATTTTGGCTCATTGGAAGCAAAAAAAATAAATAAATAAAGATTAAGAGTTTTGCACCGTATTGTATATACATTTATTTTTTTTCTGTTTTCATTTTCCAAGGGTTAATTCCTGTTGTACAGCGCAGTGTTTTGCATACAGCACGTATTTGATCCCTCTCAGCACCCGTAGCCTGCGCCATTGGGTGACGTTGCGGCTGTTAATCTAAACAGCGACCAAACAGTCCACATCAATCGCCATTTATCGATAACTAGTAGCCATACTGAATTCACCCATCAACGGACATGGCTGCTCAGAAGATAAACGAAGCTCACGAACACATAGCTAAAGCTGAGAAATGGTGAGTCGGGACCAAAATAGGAATTTATATGCTGATGTTAGCTAGCTGTGAGGCCACTGTGTTAGCAGTCAGCTGACAGGACGGATGTTTCATGTCTTAGATTTACGGTGACTCCGCACCGCCCGTAACATGTCTGTGTGTCTGCTGCTGTGTGTTTGTAGCCTGAAGACCAGTCTGACAAAGTGGAAGCCTGATTTTGACGGTGCTGCATCAGAATACGCCAAAGCAGGTAAAACACCACGGAGGGGCTGCAGTACGAGCTGCAGCGTTATTTAGACATTTTTCAGACTTCACGGTATTTCCTTACATCAACATCGCATCTTTTAAATACTTGATCAGGGAGTTATTATAGACTGTAGTGAAAATATTACAAGCAGGTAGAAACATAATCGAAATCCAATTCCCTTCTTTATCAAGGGAATGTTCGTCCTTCCCTCATCCCTTTGTTAGCACCTGTCTTCCTCTCCTTCATCCTTTTCTCTCTTCTGTCGCCCCCCAGGTTCCTGTCGCCTCCTCTATTCTCATTTCTGTCCCCACCACTTCTCGCCTCTCTTTCAAGTCCTCGCATCTTTTAATTTAACCTTTATTTTACTAGGAATAAACCAGTTGAGGTAAGGACCTCTTTTACAGTAGCGCCCTGGCCAACATGGCAGCACTTATAAAACAACCAGTTACAAAAAAATGAATAAATACATAAAAATGGATAATAACTCAATAAAAACAATAAAGCAAATATCAGTACTGGGTCACTATGAATGGCGCAAACGGTGAAGGACTCATTTATTAGTGCTGTAGACTTAAAGGGAATACTCGCTGAGAATCCTAAAATAAGCATATTATACCGCTACTGAAAGCTGAGAACATAATAGACATGAATATAGTACTTTTGTAGCTTTAATTCCATCTAGAAAGAAAAGAAATGGAATTTTTTTCATTCATTCTGCGCACCCACATCGAGGCTCTGACTTCTGTATTTGCCAACTGATTTGGGTGATGTTACAAACTATATGAAGCAAAAATGATGATCAAGACTTGTCTAAAAATCATCTTGATCAATAAAGCACATACATTTGAAGAATAAGGTCTACCCTTGCTAAAAACATAATTTGGGATTAAAATAGGAAACACTAGTTTCTCTAAAATCTGATAAATAATTTCGGCTGAGTTGCCAATCGCTCAGGGACAACTTTTACACTTTTTTTTTTTTTTTTAAATTTAGAGAAAAAATAATCACAAAGTGAATTTCTAAATTTTCTATAATATTAGAGTAAGACAAGAAACATCAGTAAATACATTTACACGTACCGGTTCACAGTGTTGTTAGGGTTAAGCTGCAACTCGTCGTCTTTTCTCCTCGGTTCATCATCACGGAGGTTCAGCCCAGAGGGAGGCGCACCAACTCGGGTTGCTCCACTCTGATCCAGTGGCTCACAGGGGACCAAACGGCCGCTGCGGGGCGCATGTTGCTGAGGTTCGGAGGTGAAGGAGGAACCGCTGGTGGACTCGGACATCGGTTTGGTGGAAGTTTAAAAGCCGCTTCAGCCACCGGCGGGACGATGAGGGAAGAGCAGCCGGGCAGGAGGACCAGAGCTAACTGCCAACAGGGAGCAGCTGGACAGTGAAAAAAACCCTCCAGGACAGATTAAAGAGGAACGCACCATCTGGCTGTCTTGGACCCGGTTCATGCAGGCAAGATGCAGGGACTGCAGCCGCAGCGTTAGCACTAGCTTGGTTTTTGTCATCAGCTTTAGGGTCAAAATCTCCGTCATCATTATCGCTGTCTGCTAAATCACTTTTTTCACTTTTGTCTTCCTCTTCGTTGGTATCCACTTTGAAACTCAGATCGAGAATGCTTTTGTCCATTTTCCTCAAAATATGAGTGCGATTTTGGCATTTTTCAGATTGTAACAAGACTAGTAATTAATTCATTGTTCAGCTCCTGTCATCACACGTTTCAGGCCGACATTCCCAGTGAATTTTGGTCATCTGAAACGTCGCTTTCACTGACTTTTCTTCTCTCTCCGGATCACAATTTATTCCAAAAATTTTGATACTTGAGGAAATTATATCATTTCCTGCATAAACGTACCAAATTTGGCCTAATTAAAAAACAATAAATTTCCCCTTTAAATTCAGACATCTTTACTAAATTGTGTAAATTGAGGTTATTTTGTAGCTTATTCCAGGTGACTGAAGCAAAATACATAAAAGCTTTTTTTCCCCCATCTCTGTCCTGACATTTGGCACAGCCAACAAATATGAATTATTTGATTGAAGACTGTAACCAGAGATGACTTCACATAATATACTGTATGTGAAACTGCATGTTTTAGTCAACAAAATATAAATGCAACACTTCTGTTTTACTTTTTTCAGCTGTGTGCTTCAAGAATGCCAAGCAGTTTGAGCAAGCAAAGGATGCTTACCTGAAAGAAGCTGAATACCATACGGAAAACAAAACGTATCCTCTCCGTATTCTGCTGCTGTAATGATCACTTAGTCAGTGATATGAAGCTACATATATAGGCAGGTGTAAGATTTTCACCTTGAAATAATGTTTTAAAATAATTTTGATGGTACATCAAGCTTTGACTGGGTGAATGTCTCTTCCCCCATAGCCTGAGTGGAACTGCATTGCCTACAGCAGCTCTGTTTTTATGAAACAATGAAAGGACTACAACTCTATTATAAGGTCTTTAAGTAGCTAAATCATCACGGAATGTAACAAAAGATGTTGGTTGTTCCCAGTCAGCCGTGCCTAAAATCTGGACAAAGTATAAATAAAATGGGAAGGATGTAAAAGGGAAGCATCCTGGCAGACCACGAAAGACAACGAAGCGTCAAGATATGTCTTCAAAACAGAAAATCCACAACAAAACAAATGTCACTGTCAGTGGCCGAACTGGAAGAAATCACCTTAAAGAAATGGGATTTACATTCAGAGAAGCCAAACAAAACCCACCATTAACACCTAAACATAAAAAAACCAAGGTTACAGTGGGTTAAAGAAAAGCAATCATGGACTGTGGACTACTCGGAGAAAGTGATATTCAGTGCCGAGTCTGTATTGAGCAAGGTGATACTGGAACTTTTGTTCGGTGTCGTTCTAATTAAATTTACGAGCATGACTGCCTGAAGAAAACGTGCAAATTTCCACAGTCATTGATAATATGGGGCTGCATGTCAGGTAAAGGTATGATGGGGCAGGGGTCGGCAACCCGTGGCCCTTCAGCCCCCATGCTGTGACTCCCTGCAGTTATATCTTAAAACACATTGAAATTAATGAAGTTCATTTTATTTTATTTTGCAAATTATTGTTTATTTGATACATTTCTCAATGGAAACACATAGTTTCATGAACATAAAATATATACAGTGGGGCAAAAAAGTATTTAGTCAGCCACCAATTGTGCAAGTTCTCCCACTTGAAAGATGACAGAGGTCTCCAATTTTCATCATAGGTATACCTCAACTATGAGAGACAAAATGAGGAAAAAAAATTCCAGAAAATCACATTGAAGGATTTTAAATGAATTAATTGGTAAATTCCTTGGTAAAATAATTATTTGGTCAATAACAAAAGTTCATCTCAATACTTTGTTATATACCATTTGTTGGCAATGACAGAGGTCAGACGTTTTCTGTAAGTCTTCACAAGGTTTTCACACACTGTTGCTGGTATTTTGGCCCATTCCTCCATGCAGATCTCCTCTAGAGCAGTGATGTTTTGGGGCTGTCGCTGGGCAACATGGACTTTCAACTCCCTCCAAAGATTTTCTATGGGGTTGAGATCTGGAGACCGGCTAGGCCACTCCAGGACCTTGAAATGCTTCTTACGAAGCCACTCCTTCATTGCCCGGGCGGTGTGTTTGGGATCATTGTCATGCTGAAAGACCCAGCCACGTTTCATCTTCAATGCCCTTGCTGATGGAAGGAGGTTTTCACTCAAAATCTCACGATACATGGCCCCATTCATTCTTTCCTTTACACAGATCAGTCGTCCTGGTCCCTTTGCAGAAAAACAGCCCCAAAGCATCATGTTTCCACCCCCATGCTTCACAGTAGGTATGGTGTTCTTTCTCCTCCAAACACGACAAGTTGAGTTTTTACAATAAAGTTCTATTTTGGTTTCATCTGACCATATGACATTCTCCCAATCCTCTTCTGGATCATCCAAACGCGCTCTAGCAAACTTCAGACGGGCCTGGACATGTACTGGCTTAATCAGGGGGACACGTCTGGCACTGCAGGATTTGAGTCCCTGGCGGCGTAGTGTGTTACTGATGGTAGCCTTTGTTACTTTGGTCCCAGCTCTCTGCAGGTCATTCACTAGGTCCCCCCCGTGTGGTTCTGGGATTTTTGCTCACCGTTCTCGTGATCATTTTGACCCCACGGGGTGAGATCTTGCGTGGAGCCCCAGATCGAGGGAGATTATCAGTGTTCTTGTATGTCTTCCATTTTCTAATAATTGCTCCCACAGTTGAATTCTTCACACCAAGCTGCTTTACCTATTGCAGATTCAGTCTTCCCAGCCTGGTGCAGGTCTACAATTTTGTTTCTGGTGTCCTTTGACAGCTCTTTGGTCTTGGCCATAGTGGAGTTTGGAGTCTGACTGTTTGAGGTTGTGGACAGGTGTCTTTTATACTGATAACGAGTTCAAACAGGTGCCATTAATACAGGTAACGAGTGGAGGACAGAGGAGCCTCTTAAAGAAGAAGTTACAGGTCTGTGAGAGCCAGAAATCTTGCTTGTTTGTAGATGACCAAATACTTATTTTACCGAGGAATTTACCAGTTAATTCATTAAAAATCCTTCAATGTGATTTTCTGGATTTTTTTTTTTTCTCATTTTGTCTCTCATAGTTGAGGTATACCTATGATGAAAATTGGAGACCTCTCTCATCTTTTAAGTGGGAGAACTTGCACAATTGGTGGCTGACTAAATACTTTTTTGCCCCACTGTGTATATATATATATATATATATATATATATATATTTAAAATTATTTATGTTGTCAACCATGCGTCACGTCCGACAGTGGCTCATATCGCTGCGTCTCTGTGCAGCGCATGTGAAGAGCACAGACAGCAGCAGCTTCCTGCTTCTCCTCCCCACTCATGGTAAGACATAAACAGATCCAGAAAAAGTAAAAACCACTGTTTTGAAACCACTGCCTGGGAGCAGCTCTGCGATCCACATGGTGAGGACATCGATGGCCTCACTCACACCATCACGGACTACATCAACTTCTGTGTGGACAACACCGTACCCACCAAGACCATACGGTGTTGCTCCAACAACAAACCCTGGATCAACCCTGAGATAAAAACACTTCTGAGAGAGAAGAAGAGGATCTGCAGGTCGGGGAACAGGGAGATGCTGAAGTCCGTACAGAGAGAGCTGAGGAGGAAGATCAGAGAAGGCAAGGACAGCTTCAGGAAGAAGATGGAGGACAAGCTGCAACAGAGCGACATCGGCGGGGTCTGGAGAAACCTTAAAACCATCTCTGGGCTCCAGAATACCTCCTCCCAGGCCACGGGGGGGCAGGGAGTGGGCGAACAATCTGAACCTGTTTTTTAATAGGTTTGACCAACCGCCCTCCCCCCCCGACTGCACAACAACCACTGCTGCCTCTAAAGTCATCCAGACCTGCTGTCCACACCCCACTCCACCAACACCCCCCCACTCCCAGCACACAGCCTCCCAACCTGACCCTCACTAAGACCCAGGTGAGGATGGAGCTGAGGAAGATCAAGGCGAGGAAGGCGTTGGGACCGGACGGCATCAGCGCAAAGCTCCTCAAGTCCTGTACAGACCAGCTGTGTGGGATTGTGGAGCACATCTTCAACCTGAGCCTGAAGCTGGGGAGGGTACCACAGTTGTGGAAAACATCTTGTGTGGTACCTGTACCAAAGACTTCCCACCCCAGAGACCCAAACAGCTACAGGCCAGTGGCCCTGATGTCTCACATGATGAAGACCCTGGAGAGACTGCTCCTTGCTCACCTTCGCCCCCTGGTGGGACCAGCGATGGATCCACTCCAGTTTGCCTACCAGCATGGCATTGGGGTGGAGGATGCAGTGATCTACCTCCTTCACCGTTCCCTGTCCCACCTGGAGAAGCCTGGGAGCGCGGTGAGGATCATGTTCTTTGACTTCTCCAGTGCTTTCAATACCATTCAACCGATGATCCTGAAGGACAAGCTGCTGTGTGCAGGGGTGGACCAGCACCTGTCATCATGGATCCTGGACTACCTCACGAACCGGCCACAGTTTGTGAGAACCCGAGATTGTGTGTCCGACATGATCATCGGCAGCACGGGGGCCCCCCAGGGAATGGTTTTGGCTCCCTTCCTGTTCACCCTTTATACTGTGGACTTCTCACACAATACAACACACTGCCATCTACAGAAGTTCTCTGATGACTCTGCGATCGTTGGCCTCATCTCCAACGGAGATGAAGCTGAGTACAGAGGACTTATCCAGGACTTCGTGGACTGGTGCCATTGGAACTGCCTCCAGATCAACGCGAGGAAAACTAAGGAGCTGGTAGTGGACTGCTGCAGGCAAGGACAACCCCTCACAGCACCAGTAAACATACAGGGAACAGACATTGAGATGGTGACATCCTACAAGTACCTTGGTGTTCATCTGAACAATAAACTAGACTGGTCACACAATACCGACGCACTCTACAAGAAGGGACAGCACAGGCTGTTCCTACTGAGGAGGCTCAGGTCTTTTGGTGTACAAGGGGCGCTGCTGAAGACATTCTATGACACGGTGGTGGTATCAGCCATCACTTTTGGAGTGGTCTGCTGGGGCAACGGCATTACAGCAGCCGATAGAGACTGAACAAACTAATCAAGAAAGCTAGCTCTGTCCTTGGGCAACGCCTTGACCCAGTGGAGGAGATAGGAGAGAGAAGGATGGTGGCTAAACTGTCATCTCTGCTGGAGTCCGAGTCCCACCCTATGCAGGACATACTGAACGCACTGAGGAGCTCATTTAGCAGTAGACTACATCATCCTAGGTGTGCGACCGAGAGGTTTCGCAGGTCCTTCCTACCTATGGCTGTCAGACTGTACAACCTGAGCAGGGCTGCTCGTAGAGATGGCAAAAAAACGTGACGACCTAATAGTATTGAATGCAAAAGACGCAACAGACTTACACAAATGGTCCCCTCCAGTATACAACTAGGACAATATCAGTCGCTACGGAGGGTGACAATATGTATGGGTACATAATCATACCATGTAGGATAACTAAGTAGACAGTTATGCTGTTTATTCCATCTAGCTACAATGCTCCACACTGTGTATATATATACGTATATATTTATATGTACATATGTATATTCACTGCTCTTATTGTCTTATCTTCTAAATTATTGCTCTGAGTGTTGCTATCCTTGTGCTGTTGCAATCCTGGAATTTCCCCATTGTGGGACTAATAAAGGCTTATCTTATCTAAAATCACAGAGGAAAATAGAGAGTTTAATTTTGTGTGGACAGATTAATTTGCGTTCATGTATGGTTGTGGAGAGAATTTCTCCACAAACAAGGAGAAAAACAGCCGCCTCATTAGTGTCTCCAGGTCCATAAAGTCTTAAGTGTGATTATCTAAAATCAACGCCTTAATTTCCTTAAAAATGAGAAACAATCCTTTGCTCAATAACCTTAAAATTAGTCGCCTGCGCTATAAATGCTGGATTCACCAGACATGACCGAAGTCTGATAGTGTGAAATTATTTTCACTGTCACAGCTCAATACATCCTGAGTTATGAAAAAATAAAAGCCCTCTACAAGTGATTCAATTTTCAGAATGGTTGTTGCTATGGTTCCGCTCGAGGTTTCTGCCCGTTAACGGGAAGTTTTTCCTCGCCTGTATTGCCGCAGTGCTTGCTCTTAGGGGTCTCTGCTGGGTTTGATAAATTTGAGAGCGTGGCCTAAACCCACTCTTTTTTGTAAAGTGCCATGAGATGACCTGTGTTGTGATTTGGCGCTATATAAATAGAATTGAATTGTGTCTGCTATGTGCTTTTATTATGAAATGCCAACAACCGGATATACTTGTCTGAAATCAGTAGTGATGTTAAAACCGAGGCCTTATGAAACAATGAGCAACTTTGAGACAATTACTTCATGAGTGGCACAGTGTTATGAAACGTCTAATAAAGACTGCCATCTGGTGACTGACTGTCAGAACTGCACTAGAGTTGAAAAACCTGAAAAAAATCTCAATACCTTTTTTTTTTTTTTTTTTTTTTTGAGCATTTGGCCATCCGAGATCTATTCAAAATTGGATGGCATGAAAAAATAATACAAAGCAAACAAAAAAAAAAACTAATTTCCTCTCAAACTTCCCACGAGCCCTCAAGTCACGTGATGTGACTGACGTAACGAGGCCTCGCTTGCTACGGTCACGTGACTGTGGGCATATTGACACTGCTCACGACTCTTCTGCATTATATTGCTTGAGTCAAGTGTCGAGTGGCCAGTGTCGAGTGTAACATCACTACAAGTCAGCAATCCACAGCTGTTTTTCCTCACAATCTGTAAATAAATTAAAAAAAATAGTAAAAGGAGTTCAAATGAGTGAAAAGGGAGGAGAGAAGATTCTTTGACAGTGATGTAGAGGTGAGCCTTTTATTTTAAGGATATTTTCAGCTTTTCGTCTGTAGGGTAACTGCTAGTTTGTTACCTGTGGGGTTTTGGACAGTGAATTGTAAGTGCAGACTGTCAATGCCATGCATTTTTAAAAAAATTAAAACCAACATTTAGCTCACTGGAAGAAAATGTTTTTTTCCCACTCTGCTGTAATTATTTCTATTTGGCTTAATTTGCAGCAAATTATTTTTAAAGTTATATTGTTTAGAAAGTTGTTTATTCTTTTTGTTTTATTACCTCCACCAAGGGAGGAGGTAAAGTTTTCAGTGGCGTTGGTTTGTCTGTTACCAGCATAACTCAAAAAGCTATGAACGAATTTTGATGAAATTTTCAGGAAAGGTGTGTAACTGCATGGGGAACAGATGGTTAGATTTTGATGATGATCTGAGAGTGCATACCTCCACCAAGGGCTTTGTATTTGTGCAGCAGGATTGCACAAAAACTAGTGGATAGATTTGGATGAAATTTTCACCAGAGGTGGTCCTTTGGCTAGAGAGGAAGCCATTACATTTTGGTGAGGATCTGAGAATGCATACCAACACCAAGGCTCATATCTTCTCACAGAGTGTTAGCAACAATACTCCAAAAGTAATGGACGGACTCTGATGCAATTTTGGAGGTGATCCATGAGGGATGGAAGGAGCCTTGGTGGAGGTATGTGCTCTCTGAGTGCTTTTCTAGTTCCAAATTAAATAAAGAGAATATCAAGCAACCAATCCACTAGTTGTCAAATTGAGAGTCTGGAGAACAGGTAAAGGATACAGAGTTATATTATATTTCAATAAGGAACATTATGAGGAAGCATAAAGAGGATGAAAAGTAGCTTCTTCTAAATAAAACTTCCGTCTCTAATTTATTAAAGATAAGATAAGAGATAAGCCTTTATTAGTCCCACAACGGGGAAATTCCAGGATTGCAACAGCACAGGGATAGCAACACTCAGAGCAACAATCAGAAGGCAAGAAAAAAAAACAAAAAAAAAACAAAAAAAAAAACAAGCAAGCAAGAGCAGCTAATATACATATGTACGTATTACTATAAAATATATATATATACACACACACAGACACACAGTGCAGAGCATTGTAGCTGGATGGAATAAATATATGAATATATGAACACACAGTGCAGAGCATTGTAGCTAGATGGAATAAATATGTAAATATATAAACACCCACAGTACGGAGCATTGCAGCTAGGTGGAATAAATATGCAAGTATATAAACACACATAGTGCGGAGCAATGTAGCTAGATGGAATAATATGTAGATATATAAATATATAAACACACCCAGTGCTGAGCATTGTAGCTAGATGGAATAAATATGTAAATATATAAACACACACAGTGCAGAGCATTGTTGCTAGATGGAATGAAACAGCATAACCGTCTACTTAGTTATCCTACATGGTATGATTATGTGCCCATACATATTCTCACCCTCCATAGCAACCGGTAAGTTCCTAGTTGTATGCCGGAGGGGACCATTGTGTAAGTCTATTGCATCTTTTGCATTCAAAAAACTATTAGTTTGTTACGTCTTTTTGCTATCTCTGCGAGCAGCCCTGCTTAGGTTGTACAGTCTGACAGCCGTTGGTAGGAAGGACCTACGAAACCTCTCGGTTGTGCACCTGGGATGATGTAGTCTGCTGCTAAATGAGCTCCTCAGTGCATCCAGTATGTCCTGCATAGGGTGGAACTCAGACTCCAGCAGAGATGACAGTTTAGCCACCGTCCTTCTCTCTCCTATCTCCTCCATCGGATCAAGGCGCTGCCCCAGGACAGAGCTAGCTTTCTTAATCAGTTTGTTCAGTCTCTTCCTATCGGCTGCAGTAATGCCACTGCCCCAGCAGACCACTCCAAAAGTGATGGCTGATGCCACCACCGTGTCATAGAATGACTTCAGCAGCGCCCCTTGTACACCAAAAGACCTGAGTCTCCTCAGCAGGAACAGCCTGCGCTGTCCCTTCTTGTAGAGTGCATCAGTATTGTGTGACCAGTCTAGTTTATTGTTCAGATGAATACCCAGGTACTTATAGGATGTCACCATCTCGATGTCTGTTCCCTGTATATTTACTGGTACTGTGAGGGGCTGCCCATGCCTGCGGCAGTCCACCACCAGCTCCTTAGTTTTCCTCGCGTTGATCTGGAGGCAGTTCCGATGGCACCAGTCCACGAAGTCCTGGATAAGCCCTCTGTACTCAGCTTCATCTCCATTGGAGATGAGGCCAACGATCGCAGAGTCATCAGAGAACTTCTGTAGATGGCAGTGTGTTGTGTTGTGTGAGAAGTCCGCAGTATAAAGAGTGAACAGGAAGGGAGCCAGCACCGTTCCCTGGGGGGCCCCCGTGCTACTGATGATCGTGTCGGACACACAGTCCCGGGTTCTCACAAACTGAGGCCGGTTCGTGAGGTAGTCCAGGATCCATGACGACAGGTGCTGGTCCACCCCTGCGCGCAGCAGCTTGTCCTTCAGGATCATCGGTTGGATGGTGTTGAAAGCACTGGAGAAGTCAAAGAACATGATCCTCACCATATTCCCGGGCTTCTCCAGGTGGGACAGAGAACGGTGAAGGAGGAAGATCACCGCATCCTCCACCCCAATGCCATGCTGGTAGGCGAACTGGAGTGGATCCATCGCTGGTTCCACCAGGGGGCGGAGGTGAGCAAGGAGCAGTCTCTCCAGGGTCTTCATCAAGTGGGACGTCAAGGCCACCGGTCTGTAGCTGTTCAGGTCTTTGGGGTGGGAAGTTTTTGGTACAGGTACCACACAAGATGTTTTCCACAGCTGTGGTACCCTCCCCAGTTTCAGGCTCATGTTGAAGATATACGTCACAATCCCACACAGCTGGTCTGCACAGGACTTGAGGAGCTTTGCGCTGATGCCGTCCGGTCCCGGCGCCTTCCTCGCCTTGATCTTCCTCAGCTCCGTCCTCACCTGGGTCCTGGTCAGGGTCAGGATGGGGGGCTGTGTGTTGGGAGTGGGGGGGTGTTGGTGGAGTGGGGAGTGGGCAGCAGGACTTGATTTCTTTAGAGGCAGCAGTGGTTGTTGTGCAGTCAGGGGGGAGGGCGGTTGGTCAAATCTATTGAAAAACAGATTCAGGTTGTTCGCCCACTCCCTGCCCCCTGTGGCCTGGGGGGAGGTATTCTGGAGCCCAGAGATGGTTTTGAGGTTTCTCCAGACCCCGCTGATGTCGCTCTGTTGCAGCTTGTCCTCCATCTTCTTCCTGAAGCTGTCCTTGCCTTCTCTGATCTTTCTCCTCAGCTCCCTCTGTACGGACTTCAGCATCCCCCTGTTCCCTGACCTGAAGATCCTCTTCTTCTCTC
Source organism: Pholidichthys leucotaenia (assembly GCA_020510985.1). Lineage (NCBI taxonomy): Eukaryota > Metazoa > Chordata > Actinopteri > Cichliformes > Pholidichthyidae > Pholidichthys > Pholidichthys leucotaenia. The sequence goes on along the minus strand of CM035846.1, from coordinate 212,089,390 downwards.
TCAGAAGTGTTTTTATCTCAGGGTTGATCCAGGGTTTGTTGTTTGAGTGACGCCGTATGGTCTTGGTGGGAACGGATTTGTCCACACAGAAGCTGAGGTAGCCCGTGAAGGTGTGAATGAGGCCATCGATGTCCTCACCATGTGGATCGCAGAGCTGCTTCCAGGCGGTGGCTTCAAAACAGCCCTTTAGGGTGTCCATTGTCTCCTCAGACCATAACTCCACAGTGTGCATGGCCGGAGGTTGTCTGTGCACTAGGGGTTTGTACACCGGCCGGAGATGAACCAAGTTGTGATCCGATCTCCCGAGTGGGGGGAGTTGTGATGAGGTGTACGCCTCCTTAGTGTTTGCGTAGAATAAATCCAGTGTTTTATTGTCTCTAGTGTGGCATGTGACATACTGGGTGAACGTGGGTAGAATGGGAGACAGTGAAACATGGTTGAAATCGCCTGAGATGAGGAGAAGAGCAGAGCATCTGGGTGTTCTGTCTGCAGCCTGCTGGTTACTGAATGGATGACGTCACGTGCTGTCCCAGCGTTCGCCGTCGGATTTGCATAAACAACAATGCAGATCACGTGTGAGTGTTCTCTCGGGAGATATGTAGGCCTCATGCTAACAGCTAGCAACTCAATGTCTTTGCTGCAGTGTCGTTGTTTAACAGTGATATGTCCCGGTCTGCACCAGTTGTTGTTAACATACATTATCACTCCACCGCCCCTAGCCTTGCCACTGTCTGGTGTTCGGTCAGCTCGTATCATGTGAAAACCCTCCAGCTCAATGTTAGCATCTGCTGCTAGTTCAGTTAGCCACGTCTCAGTAAACAAAAGGAGAGAGCACTCCCGGTATGTGCTATCATAACGGGAGATAGCCGCTAGCTCATCTAACTTTCCCAGTATCGACCGTACATTTCCCATGACAACAGATGGAAGGGAGGGTCTGTACCTTATATTTTTTGTCCTCCGCCTTACTCCAGCCCGGCAGCCGCGGCGTTTTCGCCTCAGTTCTCTCGGTATGTCGAGTTTTTCCAATGGGACCGGGTGGCGGTTGAATGCTAGCAGCTGTTCTCTGCTGTATCGTATCCTGCTATAAACAGTGGCTCCGTCCACCGGCTCAGGAGACATTTAGGACGATCTGTGTGTCCGTGATATAAGTGGGGTGAAAAAAAAAGACGGATCAAAAGAGAGAGGAAGGGGAAAAGACTCGGAATCGAGCCGCTGTTGCAAAAGGCAGCCGACTGGTGTGGCGCCGAGAGAAAAAAAAAAAAAAAAAAAATATGGGGAACTAAAGTTGTGTGATCACTGATGAAAATAGATGGATATTTTTCAGATTTGAACAACTGATGAATGTGCTGATAATTAAAAACTGTAGTAATAATTGTAGTATGAATTCATTAATGCATCATGATATTCAGAGCTATGTATATAAAAACCTTTATAAGCAGCATAATCTTTATTTTAAAGGCCAAATTGCCGTTGCAGCTCTCAGCCACTTCTATTTTAGTCAGAGACGGGCACAATGGCTCTTTGGTTGGCAAAGGTTGCAGACCCCTGCTATGGGGAGATGGCAGTCATTACATCATCAGTAAATGCACGTATTTACATTGAAATTTTGGACAGTTTTCTTATTCCATCAACTGAAATGTTTGGTGATGATGACATTTTCAAGAATGATAATGCATCTTGTCATATGGCAAAAAGTGTGAAAACTTTCCTTCAAAAAGACATATGATGTCAGAGGCATGGCCTGCAAATAGTCCGGACCTCAAACTGCAGAAAATGGTCCACGACAAGACTCCAACCTGCAAAGCTGATCTGGCAGCAGCAATTAAAGAAAGTTGGAGCTGGATTGATGAAGAATGCTGTTTGTCAATAAAGTCCACGCCTCAGAAAATTCAAGCTGTGATAAAAGCCAGAGGTGGTGAAAAAATTACTAGTGGTGTAGCGTTTCATGGTTTCTCATTTTCCTCAGAATTGAGTGATTCCATATTTTTCTTCTGTATGATCTAATTAATAAAAAAACTAACAGACTAGAATAACCTTTCATTCTTTTGAAAAATGTTTCTTGGAAAGCAAGGTTGGCATTTTGAATAAAAGTTTTGTGACATGTTTGTTTAATAGTTTAATTTTTAGAAAATTAAACAATTGAAGGCTCATCCTCCAAGAGTGGTGGTTCCGCCGTTCTTGCCAGCGTCCCCTGTTGTAGCCTCACAGCTACAAGGTTCTGATGTGGGCGAAGTTGGCTCAGCCACTTCACTGAAATAAACTAAGTGCTGCTGTTTAGTGCTACATTTGTGTTGGGCAAATAAAACAAACTAATATTGGTGCAGTCTTCATTTTTGAGATAATAGCAGTTATAATATTGGTCACCCAGAGGTCGAGCAGTTTAGCCACTTTGCCTTGAATGAAAATGGTGTGAACCAGCTTTTACTGAAATTGCATCAGTATTTTTTTCTTAAACTTGCTGACAAGACAAAGACACACCAGTGAACACCTTCTTGAAGGAGGTAATACAACTGGTAGAGGCCCATAGATTTGTCATCCCATACTGCCCCAGTGTGACGCTTTACTGCTTCATACATGCAACTGTTCACTTTGTGATGTGATATCAGTCTTGGTCATTTGTTTCCTTAACTTGTCTCTTAGACTTTTTCACGCTGCAAAGTAAGTACCTTGTTTTATAACCCTGTTGTTAAATCAGCTGCAGACCTAAAAGCCACATGTTCCCTCATAACTGTCGTCCTCTTCCTCAGGGCTATAGAACAGGCGGGCATGATGATGAAGGTGAGCAAAGCTTTGCTGTAAACACGCACTAAAGTCATTAGATGGTGGCTGGAGTTAATGTGTCTGCAGAATGGGTGTGACTTTGTTTTCACTTCAACAGGAACAAAAGAAAATGCCTGAGGCCATCCAGTACATAGAGAAAGCCTGTATGATGTACATGGAGAACGGGACTCCTGACACTGCTGCCATGGCTCTGGACCGGGCTGGAAAGTAAAAGCAACGCCGAATTTTCACTAACATTACTAGCTGCTGTTGTTATGACAGTACTTTTAGAGCTTTATTGTATATTACTGATATGATACAAATCCAGGAGTTTGTTGTTCTTTTTGGAATACTTTTTTATTGTTTGACACTGGACTTTTCATGTAAAACTGGTGTCAGTGGGAGTGAGTGCTGACAGACTTGTGTACAATTTCTCAGACTGATAGAGCCTGTAAGCCTGGAGAAAGCTGTGGACTTGTATCAGAAGGCAGCTGGAGTATTTGAGGTGAGAATCCTGAAAAGGGCTGATTAAGTAAAGTCTTGATTTTTAAAAAAAACAAACAAACAAATTCTTTGTTGTGCAAATGTAGAATGAAGACCGCCTACGTCAGGCTGTAGAGCTGTTGGGAAAAGCCTCCAGACTTTTGGTCCGGTTAAAAAGGTAAAGCAGAGTCAGTTTTCACACCACAGTTTAAAGCTGAATGACGACACAGAGGTCTCGGTTATTACATTTATAAGTGAAGAAAGAGTGAGTGGCAAAAAAAATATCCGCCAACATTTTGGCCTGACACACAGCATGTGATGTACATGGATCCAGAGGGAATTATGGGCTTCTCCCATAATGGTTCCTCAATAAAACATCAACATTTGAGTCTTTTTCACCATATACAGATAAGCATTAAACATAATACTGTACACTCACATGCCAGTTTGCTATGTAGACCTGTTTAACTGCTTGTTAATGCAAATATGTAATCAGACAATCATGAGAGCAACTCAGTGCATTCAGGCATGTAGACATGGTCAGGATTATCTGCTTAAGTTCAAACTGAGCATCAGAACTGGAAAGAAATGTGAGTTAAGTGACTCCGAATGTGGCATGGTGGTTGGACAGGCTGGTGTGAGTATTTCAGAAACTGTTGATCTACTGGGATTTTTTACACACATCCATTTCTAGGGTGTGCAGAGAATGATCTGGAAAAAGAAAATATTCAGTGACAGCAGTCCTGGGGGCCCAAATGCCTTTTTGATGCCAGTACTCAGAGGAGAATGGCCAGACTGGCAACAGCAACTCAAATAACCACTCATTACACCGGAGGTATACAGAGGCGCTCATGAAAATTGGACAATAGGTTAGAAAAACATTGCCTCACCTGTTTCTCAATTTTTACTGCAATATTTGGAGAGCAGGCTCAGAATTCAGTGTGAACCACGTGAGTGATGCATCCATGGAGTATCATGGATGTGCAGACAACAAATCTGCAGTAACTGGATTCTAAAAAAAAACAAAAAAACAGATAAACTTGTAAAATTCATCTGCTTCTGAACGTTTAGAAGTTTTTTGTTCCACAGCTGTAATTTTGAAAAATGTATCACAAGCTAAGTATCGTGTGTTTTTTCACTAGAGGAGAACTTGCGATCATCACATCATTGTGCTGGTTCCTTTGAAAATGAATAGACAAGAGGTGATGTCACTTGTCGTGTGGTACCACCCTTATTGATCTTTTTTCCTGATGTTTTGTTTCCATGTAATTTAATTTGATTTCTTTCTTTGCTTAATAAAACGTCATTGTGTAAATCATTGTGCTGTAGGGCTGTACGCCTTTCGATCGATGATCTTCTCTCTGATCTCTCCTTTCCCGTCAGGCTGGATGAAGCAGCAGTTGCCCTGCAAAAAGAGAAGAACATGTACAAAGAGATCGAGAACTTTCCAATGTGCTTCAAGGTAGCATAAATCAAAATCAGTTTTGAAAAGGCCTTTTTTTAAAAAAATAAGTTTCTTTCAAATTCCCACAAAAATCAATCAGGTCTTTTGATTGGTTAAGGGGAAAGAAGCAAATCTCTTATTTATGTAGCTGCTGACCTACAGACACTCCACCCACGTGCTCATATTGTGTCAGTGTAGTGTGAATAGCCAGGAGCCATGAACGTGTTGTTAAAGCTAGAGAGCTGCTAGCACAGGGGTCTGCAACCTGAGGCTCTTCTGCTCACAACCGTTGGCTCTCCATAACTTTAACAAAAAAAAAACCAACCTATAAATTTTCACAAAATTTTGAATAGTTTTGCAACTTACATATACACACTACTCACAAAAAGTTAGGGATATTCAGCTTTCGGGTGAAATTTCAGGATGAACCTAAAATGCATTATAACCTTTCCAGGTGAACTTAATTTGACCCTCTCTAACCTTTTTAATGCACATGTCCAGCTGTTCAATGTTTCAGTACTTTTTGCATAACTTGCTCTTCTCTAACAAGGTGATTAAAGGCAAAATTCACAACAGGTGTTTGCTCTATGAATCTACCAATCATTTTTTTGGTTCAGTTAGAATTGGTATTTAAACAGTCCTTTTCATCATGCTGTTCACATTTTGACATCGTGAGACCAAGATGACACCTCACAGGTGATCAACAGTACCTCACAATTACAAGGCTTCAAACAGGATGTTCGCAGAGGGGAGTGGCCACTGAGCTTCGAGTGTCACAGAGTGTCATCAACAGGTTGCAACAGAGAGACTGGAAGAGTCACAGAAAGGCATAGAAGTGGACGTCCGTTGGCCACATCCCACGCTGTTGACCGCTTCATTGTGAACAGTGCCCTGCGAACCAGATGACGAATGCCACTCAACTCCAGGCACATTTAAGGGAGGTGAGAGGCACCCAAGTGTTAAGTCAGACCATTCAAACCATTTACATCAGTGTGGTCTGCGTGCTAGATGACCTGCAAGGGTTCCTGACCACACCATCAGGCATAGGCATCATCGTCTTGCATGGGCCAGGGAGAATTTACGCTGGACAAGGGACCAGTGGGCCTCAGTGCTGTTCTCTGATGAAAGTTGATTCACGTTGAGCAGAAATGATGGCTGCCAACGATGTTGGAGACGTTGAGGAGATCGCTATGCATCAGCCACTATCGTCACCAGATGAGCCTTTGGTGGTGGTGGTGTTACAGTCTAGGCAGGTGTGTCTAGTCAATACAGAAAGTATTGTACATATTATACACCTTGTGTATGAAAGTATCATACACCTTGTGAATGTTACAGTGACAAGCCAATACTACCTGAATAGCATCATTAATCCAGTCATTGTGCCCCTACATAATCAATACAGGCCTAATTTCATCTTGATGGACGACAATGCTCCAGCTCATCAAGATCGCATCATTAGGGAATGGCTGCTGGAGGCTGGGGTACCTCAAATGGAGTGGCCTGCACTTTCTCCAGACCTGAATCCCATAGAAAACCTATGGGATCAGCTGAGTCACCATGTAGAGACTCATAACCCTGCACCCTGCGACCTCAATGACCTGAGGGCCGCCCTTCAAGAAGAGTGGAATGCCATGCCTCAGCATACTTGTCGTCAAGCTGTAATTGATGCTCAAGGGCACATGACACGTTATTCAGACATTGACATTTTTTGTTGTGGTATACCCACCACTGTTGTTGGCTTTTGTTTCAGCAAATTGTTTGAGACGAGGACGTCACCATTGAATGTTTCCACTTAAATGCCCTACTTTCATGATATACAGTAATATCTCTGTAGTGTGAACTTTTTACATTTTCCATAAATTTCACCTAAAAGCCAAATATCCCTCACGTTTTGTGAGTAGTGTATAAACTCATATCGACAAGAAAATCTGAAAAACAACTGTGCAATTGTGAGGTGTTTCCTCTTAAATTTCCAAAGTAAAATACAGTTGAATTCTTTTGCTGCAATAAAAGAATAAGTCACCTGAAGCATTAAGATGTGTGTAAAAACTGACACTAACAGAGTTCTGGCATTTTATTGTTTTTATGTTAGAAGTGAAAAATAAAACTTTATATAAAGGCTAAAATGTGTCCTTTATATAATGATTAATTTTCTACATGCAGTCGTATCCTGTTGGTCTTTGAAATTAAAAATTGTTTAAATGGGTGTTTCTGAGTAACTACTCATAATTAATTGTTGCCATGGTGATTGCTGAGAGGCGAGGTATGCCTCTGACCAGAGAAAAAGCAACATATTTGTTACATACAGGGTTCCAAATAAATGAATGCATTCCTGTGCTGTGTGTCATTCCCTAGAAAACAACCGCTCAAGTGCTGGTTCATCTTCACAGAGGCGACTACGTAGCAGCTGATAAATGTGTCAGAGAAAGTTACAGGTATGACAGTGGAAATGTTCTCATTGCTGTTCAGAATTCATTTAGTCTGGGCTGCAAGAAAACACCACGTGGACCTGTTAAAACAAAAAAATGACTTTCCAGACTCTCCTGTAACATTGTGTTACCCCTAGTATTACATCACAGTCTTGATTTAACTGATGCCATTTAAACTGAGAATGATTCATGAAATGCTGCCCGGTTTTCACCAGTCTGCCTGGCTACAGTGGAAGTGAAGATTGTGTTGCCATGGAGACGCTACTGCAGGGATATGACGAGCAGGATGAGGATCAGGTTTATGGCGTGTGCAACTCGCCTTTACTGAAGTACATGGACAATGACGTGAGCACATTTCTTTACTCTGTCAGATGTTTGGCCATACTTTGATTGAAGTGGGAAGTTTAGAATTGTCGAATCTTAGTAGTGTTAATGTTTTGCCAGTTCTTGTCACTCTTTACATATTGCAGGCATTTGTCTGAATTTGTCCTTGTTTACATTTTTAAAGAAAAAAATAAAATTACCAGAGCAGGACTTCAGTTTACATATTTTGCAGATGTACAAACACAAGGGAATTAAATGAATGCTTTGCTGTAAAAAAAAAAAATACAACACAAGCTGCAAATGTACATGGGGAAAAGCGTCACAAATTTATAAGAAAACCTTCAAATTCAAGAGAAAAATCAGAAATTATGGGAATAAATTTGCAAATTTATATAAGAAAAGTTGTAAATCTAAAATGGTTGCAAATGTAAATGAGAAAAGTTGCAAATTTACATAGGGAAGAAATCCGCTACTTCATAGAAAAAATTGTGAATTTGACAGAAAAGGTGAGAATTCTAGATAGAAAAAGTTAAATTTGTTACTTTTTATTGTAAAGAAATATACAACTTTGAATTGAAAAATACTTAAATTGTTCAGCCCTGGATGCTTGCTGTATTAGCAGCTGTAGTCTGCTGAGCAAAATCAGTGCCACAACGGGGACACACTGGATAAAAATCGTCCACTGCATCAGTGAACCTTCTCTTACTTGTCAATAGGCTGATTTTGATCAACAAGGTGAATATACGTACATCTGTGCATCCCAACTTGGCATGATGACGCATTTAAAGACACCTGACTGGCCAACAGACAGTTAATTTACTCTAGTTTCAGGGTTGTTCACTGCCTTTATACCTGAGAGCTAATGGCCTCTATTACTCCTCACAGTATGCCAAACTTGCAATTTCCCTGAGGGTTCCTGGAGGAGGGGGGAAGAAAAAGGCTGCTGCTGCTCCACAAGGAGGCGCTAGTGGGGCGCCGGCCGCAGCAGAAGAGGAGGACGACTATGAGGGTGGGCTGTGTTAGCCTCTAGCCCTCAGAGAGCAGACTATACCCATCTGCTGCCACCACTATTCCCTGTGTGCAAGTCAGAAGCCCTCTCAGCTCCCTGGGTGGCTGTTTCATCTTTAATGTGCAAAAGAAAAAGCAACAGACACAGTAGGTGTTGCTGAAGAGTGTAAACAGCCTTTTAATTTGTGTTGTTGTGCTGAGGTAGATCCTCAGCCTGTTGTATGTACATGTTCGATTATTTCTTGTCCATGTGAAATTGCTGTAAATTTTGCTGTTATTGTTTGTGGGCAGAGTGTAAGACTACTCTTCAGATTGAACTATGACTACACACGAACAGAGTATAGATGTTTATTTGTACAGGGCTAATTTATTCAGTATTCAGCCTGTTGAATATGATGCCAGAGCAATATGCAATCACATATTTAAAGCATGTTTGCAATATTGAAATGGTTAAATAAATCAAAGCTATGATGATTTTATCAATATGAATATGTAAGCATAAAAGACTTGTCTATGGCATTACAGTATATTTTAATGACTCTAGAACATTTAAAAAAAGGCCAATGATGCAGCTTGTAGCCAATCGTAGACTGTTTCTGTTTGTCTACCTCCAGGTGTGTTACTTTCCAATAAAATATGACTCTGCTGTCTCCTTGGTTCAGTCCTCAAGTTAAAGCAACTAACAAAAATCAAAGGGACCATGCAGTGAGGTTTTCAGTGCTGTAAATGGAAGCGTTACTTCATATAAAATATTCTAATATCGCCAATAAAGCAGTTGTTTTTTTTTTTAATTTGTGCTGTCAGCCACTTCTTGTATAGTCCTTAAAAGCATATCCCAAGAGGTTGCACATGCATCAATAAATATTTCCGTTGTGTGGCATTTCTATGGTCTCTGTACATTTTCTTAAATGAATTAGATTTTCCACTGAGTCGTGGATGTTGCAGATGTCTGGATCAAAATGGCCTCTAGCAGACAAATGATGCCTGTATTTTCATTTGACTGATTTGTCTTTGATTCTGTAATGTGTTCACCCTCATTCACACTTAGATGGTATTTAATGTGCATACATATACAGAACTTGTAAAACATTTTTTCCCCTCACTGTTTTACAGTAAATCACACAAAATTTTTCCTGTTTTAGGTCAGGATTACCAAAATTATTTCTATTTGCTAAATTTTTTAGAGAATTATATATATATATACAGTATATACAGTTAGGCCCAGAAATATTTGGACAGTGACACAATCTTAATGATTTGGGCTCTGCATGCCACCACATTGGATTTGAAATGAAACGACTACAACAGAATTGAAGTGCAGACTGTGGGGAGACTTGAATAACGAAACCGAATTGTCTTTCATTCCAGTTTATTCAAGAAATCATTCCACTGTCTGCTCTCATTCTTGAGCAGCGAACAAAGAGAGTGAACACACCAAAGTTCTCTCATTTAAACATTCTGACATCAAACCATTTCCCTCGCGGGGGAAATCACACATCTCTCTCAAAATCTCTTTATTCACATTCATTAGCCTTTTATTTACATAACTCCCCCTTCTCTCTTCCCGAGCCTCAGTGGTCAGGAAGTCTTCTGTCCCCTGTCCTCCGCAGGGGGTCCAGGCTCTGTGGCTCCGCACCGCAGGGGGCTGGCTCTCCTTCATCGTGGTTAAATCACATATGCAGTGTCCAACATATACATGTCTCACAACACAGCCATATAACCCCCCCCAAACGATGAAGAACAGACTAATTCCTAAAATTAAATGGCACCTTACTCACTACTGAATAATCAACACCAACATTCAGTCTGTGTGCCGCTTGGGCTTCAGCCGTCTGCCGAATCTGCTGTGCGTTGGCCCCGCCTTGCCTGCGGTGCGTTTCTGCTTCGGCGCTGTTGACTGAGGGAGAGAGTGATTAATTGCCCCCTGCGGGGGCCTGCCTCGTCGAGGCGCCACCGCGACCGGTACAGACACGTCCTTCATGACAAAAGCAGGTTTTAGTCTGTCAATACTGACTGTCTCTTTTCTGTCTCCAAAATCCAGCACAAATTGCTTATCACCTGCCTCCAGCACTCGAAATGGCCCTTCGTAAGGCGGTTTGAGCGTTGCTTTTAGGGCTTCGCGCCTGACAAAAACGAAATCGGCATTTTTCAAAGCCTTGGGGACGAAAACTCGTGGAAAAGCGTGATGAACCGGACCCAGGAGCGTGTCTGCCCCCGTGCCGACTAACGGTCCCAGAGCCGAGAGAGGTGGGGGCTCTGGGTGCTCTGGTAAAAACTCGCCCGGCAGCCTCAGAGTTTGTGCGAATACCAGCTCCGCTGGGGAGGCGTCTAAGTCCTCTTTAGGCGCAGAACGCAACCCTAATAAAACCCATGGAAGTTTATTCACCCAATCTGCATCCGTGAGCGACGCTCTGAGTGCTGCCTTCAAAGACCTATGAAAACGCTCGCATAAACCATTGGCCTGAGGGTGGTAAGCCGTAGTGCGGTGAATTTTGGCTCCTAAGCCGTTGGCCATCGCTGACCACAGCTCAGAGATGAATTGCGGTCCTCTATCGGACGTAATGTCCGACGGAACCCCGAAACGCGCCACCCAAGCCGTTAAAAAAACGCGAGCCACCTCCGCGGCCGTGGTCGTCGCAAGTGGGACCACTTCCGGCCAACGTGTGGTGCGGTCCACCATTGTCAAAAGATACGTGAACCCCTGTGATGCCGGTAGGGGGCCCACAAGGTCGACGTGCACATGGTCGAACCTTCTGGCCGGAATGCGGAACGGTTCTAACGGGGCTCTTGTGTGCCTGTGAATTTTGGCCCGTTGACAGGAAATGCAGGTTTTTGCCCATTCCTTCACGTGCTTGCGCAGGCATGGCCAAACAAACTTTTCCGCCACTAGTTTCACCGACGCGCGCACCCCCGGGTGCGCCAGTGAGTGGACCGAGTCAAAAACACGGCGGCGCCACGTGGCCGGAACCACCGGACGCGGGCGCCCCGTCAACATGTCGCAGATCAGGGGGGGCATACCGGTTTGTAAACACTTGCTCTCCAGCCTCAACCCTGTTGGTCCAGACTGGAGCGCGCACACGTCTGCGTCCGCCCCCTGGTCCGCTGCCATGGCTGCGTAATCTATACCCACGTGCACCGGGGCTGCGCGCGCCACCGTGCCGCTCTCCTGCAGCGCGGTCACGGTGGCCCGTTCTGCCTCTGCGCGTGTTGGGGTCGTGAACGCGCGTGAGAGACAATCCGCTACTACATTGAATTTGCCCGCGACGTGCCTAATGTCAGTGGTAAATTCCGAGATTGCGGCCAGCTGCCTCTGCTGCCTGCCGGACCACGGGTCTGAAATTTTGGCCATGGCGTATGTGAGCGGCTTGTGGTCCACATAAGCGGTGAAGCACCGTCCTTCCAGCCAGAACTGGAAATGACGAATAGCCAAATGCAGCGCCAACAGTTCTCTGTCAAACGCGCTGTATTTTCGTTCAGCCACGCTTAAAGATTTGCTAAAGAAAGCCAAAGGCTGCCAAACTCCGGCTACCTGTTGCTCAATAACGGCCCCTATGGCTAAATCTGAAGCGTCTGTCGTCAGCGCGATACGTGCTGCCGGGTCTGGGCGGGCCAGGAGCGCAGCGTCAGCCAAGGCTTTTTTAACCTCTGTGAACGCGCGCTCCCGCTCCGGGGACCATTCGACCGCCTGGGTCGGTTTTTGTTTTTTGAGCGCGGCATATAACGGTTGCATGATTTGAGCTGCGTGGGGCAGGAATCGGTTATAAAAATTCACCATCCCCAAGAATTCCTGTAGTGATTTGACCGTTTGTGGACGGGGAAAATCCGCTACCGCGCGTACTTTCTCTGGTAACGGAACCGCTCCCTCCGGGGAGACGCGGTGACCCAAAAAATCAATCCGCTCGACGCCGAACTGGCACTTGGCTGGGTTAACTATTAAGCCGTGCTCTCCCAGCCTCCTAAAAACTGCTGTGAGGTGCGTTTCATGTTCGTCCTCTGAAGTACTCGCGACCAAAATGTCGTCGAGGTACACAAACACGAAAGGGAGATCGCGTAACACGGCATCCATCATCCGCCGAAATGTTTGCGCCGCCCCTTTGAGACCAAACGGCATGCGTAAAAATTCGAAAAGTCCGAACGGGGTTATTACCGCTGTTTTAGGAATGTCCTCCGGTTGGACCGGGACTTGGTGATAGCCGCGAACTAGATCAATCTTTGAAAAAATGCGCGCCCCCGCCAGGTGCACCGAAAAATCCTGAATGTGCGGGATGGGATAACGATCGTGCGCCGTAGCGTTGTTTAGCCTGCGGTAATCCCCGCACGGTCTCCAGGAGCCATCGGCTTTCGGTACCATGTGCAGCGGCGAAGCCCACGGGCTCTTCGACCTACGAACGATGCCCAGCCTCTCCAGGCTGGCGAACTCCTCGCGCGCAATGGCGAGCTTAACTGCATCCAAGCGCCGAGCTTTTGCAAACACGGGAGGACCAGAAGTGGGGATAAAGTGTTTCACCCCGTGCTTCGCGACCGTCGCTGAAAAAGTGGGCACAGTGAGCGCTGGAAATTGGGTGAGGAGTGTGTGAAACTTACCACCTGCTGTAGCGACGTGGGTCTGTACTGGTGGCGGGGACACTCGAGCTGAACAGGGGAGAGAGTAAAAAGAGTGCATTTACCAGCCGTCTATTAGCAAGATCAACTAACAGATTGTGTGAACACAAAAAATCCGCGCCCAACATGTTGAAACTCACCGCCGCTATCACAAAAGTCCATTCATATGTGCGGCCATGTAAGCATAAAGGCAAGGTCCTTCTCCCGTAGGTGTTGATGTTCGAGCCATTTGCCGCTGTAGCTCCGCTACCGTGGGGTCCAGCCACCCGGTCCGCGTATGTTGGGGTGATGAAGCTCACTTGTGCTCCGGTGTCGATGAGGAACTCTCGTCCGGAGCGCGCATCCGTGATGTAGAGCAGCTTGTTGCGTTCTCCGAGGGTCGAAGCTGCTAGCGACCCCCGGTCTTGCCGTTTCCCGAACTCCTGAAGATGCAGGGCGGCACACACCTGCGTGCCTTCTCTGCGAACCTCCGATGGTAAAAGCAGAGATCTTCTCCTCCGCTGTGTCGTGCCCGCGCCTCTGCCGCCGGGCTATTGGCTCCCCCTCGTCGCGGCTGTGTTGCCGCCGTCGTCGGCCAGTCTGGTTCTGCCGCCTCTGGCTCCCCGCTGTCTCGGGTCGCTGCTGTGGTTGCTTGCCCGCCGCAGGCGTCCAGGATCCCATCTGCCTCCTGGGCCAGCTCCCGGAACTCCTCCAGGGTGTGACACTTTTTGCCGGCCAGCGTGCTTCTCGCATGCGCCGGGAGGTTGGAGAGGAAGATGAACTGAAAAATGAAATCATCGTTGTCCAACCCTCTCAGCTGTATCATCTCCTCCATCAGGGCGCTCGGCCTGTGTCCACCTTGGTCTAGCAAAGACAGGATCCTCCTCGCCCTCACTTCAGCCGAGGGGGTGAAAAACTTGATGAGGGTGGATTTCAGCTTGCCGTACCTGTCGGTCGCGGGTGGCTGCTCCACCAAGCTTTGCACGCACCGAGCTGTGCTGTTGTCCAGTTTAGCGATGACATGGTGGAACTTAGTGTCATCCACCGTTACTCCTGCGAGCGCGAACTGCGACTCTGCTTGCAGAAACCACGACCGTGGGTTATCCTGCCAGAAATCAGGCAGCTTAACGGCCACTGCGCTCGCCAGCTCTGAGCGCTGTGAGTCCGGGACCCTGAGAATTTCTTCGTTCATTCTCAACGTCGTCAGTCACCAATGTGGGGAGACTTGAATAACGAAACCGAATTGTCTTTCATTCCAGTTTATTCAAGAAATCATTCCACTGTCTGCTCTCATTCTTGAGCAGCGAACAAAGAGAGTGAACACACCAAAGTTCTCTCATTTAAACATTCTGACATCAAACCATTTCCCTCGCGGGGGAAATCACACATCTCTCTCAAAATCTCTTTATTCACATTCATTAGCCTTTTATTTACATAACTCCCCCTTCTCTCTTCCCGAGCCTCAGTGGTCAGGAAGTCTTCTGTCCCCTGTCCTCCGCAGGGGGTCCAGGCTCTGTGGCTCCGCACCGCAGGGGGCTGGCTCTCCTTCATCGTGGTTAAATCACATATGCAGTGTCCAACATATACATGTCTCACAACACAGCCATACAGACCATGATTAAACATGTAGGAACTGTAGCTATTTTTATACAAACGCTCCTCATTTCTGGGGCTCAAAAGTAGTTGGACAAATAAACATAACCCTAAGTAAAATGTTACTTTTCAATATTTTGTTGAGAATCCTTTGCAGCCAATGACTCCCTGAAGTCTGGAACCCATGGACATCACCAAACGCTGGGTTTCCTCCTTTGTGATGCTTTGCCAGGCCGTTACTGCAGCTGTCTTCAGTTATTGCTTGTTTGTGGGTCTTTCTGCCTTAAGTTTTGTCTTGAGCAAGTGAAATGCATGCTCTATTGGGTTGAGATCTGGTGATTGACTCGGCCATTGGAGAATATTCCACTTCTTGCTTTAAAAAATTCCTGAGTTGGACTTCCGGGAAGATGGCGGAGAGACATAACACTTAAACAAAGAGCTCTCCCTAGCCGGATTAAAAATCATCGGTAAATGGCCAACTCGACATAAACGAATCAATAAACTAAGGGATGAAAACACGAAGGAACCGGGCACAAGGACAAAAACAGGGTAAAATTGAAGAATTCCTCTCCAACAACGCAGGAAAAACCGCTGTACGCAAAGCCCAAAAAAACGAGGTGTCTACAGCAGAGAAAATGGAAGACACCAGACTCGACAACATGAACGCTGGCATCGCCAGTTTGGGTGAAGAGTTAAGAGAATTCAAGCGACAGCTACAACAGGATTTAGCGGCTCTTAAGGAGGAACTGAAAAAAGAAATTAAGGAGGAAATCATGGACCTCTGAAGAGAAATGGAGCGTAAATTAACGGAAAACATGGAGGAGCTGCGCTCCCAGCGGGCGTGTATGACAGAAGCGCAGACCCGAATTTCGGAACTAGAAGATTGGAAAAGCGAGGCAAACGAACAACTACAGACCCTGACGACGCAAACGCAGAGGATGCAGGAGAAAATAAACGACTTGGAGAGCAGATCCCGACGAAGCAATATGCGCATCTTTGGAATTCCGGAGGGCATTGAAGGCAACTCGATGACAAAATTCATGGATCAGTTCTTAAAAAAAGAACTGGAAATACCCGGAGAAACGGATCTGCAGATTCAACGGGCGCACAGAGCACCGGCACAGAACCCGAAAACAAACTCTCCACCCAGGTCAGTTGTGGTAAACTTTGTGAAATATGACATAAAGGAAAGAATCCTGACGCAAGCATGGAAAAAAAAGATACGAATCGGCGACAAACAGGTATTTTTTGACCATGACTACCCGACAGAAATCGTGCAGCAGCGGAAGAAATATGCCAATATTAAAAAAACGCTGAAAGAGAAAAAAATTAGATTCCAAACGCCGCTAACGAAAATGAGGATTCATTGGGAGGAAGGCACAAGAACCTACAACACGGCCGAAGAGGCAGCGCGGGATATGATGGAGCGGGGCCTTGAGGTGAGCGTGCCGAAGGAGACGGCTGGAGCAGCGGCGGCCCTGAACGCACCACGACAGACGGAGTGGAGACGAGTGAACGGCGGAAGAAGGGGGAGAGACGTAGAGCAGCGGGCCCAGGACAAGCTACAAAGCTTTCAACTGAAAGCCTAGATCATAACAAAGATTAAGAAAGACACAGAAGAAATGAAGGCCAAGAAGACAAGGTAAAAGAGAAACAGACGGCTAGGAGAGGTTTAAGTGATATTTGTTGGACATTTCTAGACTAATGACTATTACTTGGATAGTAATTAGAGGTCTAGGGAGGGCCCTTCACTCTGTGAAGACAAACCCCCCACCCACCAACAGGGACCAGTGGGCAGAAGAAAGGCCCAAAGTACGGAGGTCGAGATTTTTTAATGTGTTTTTATATAAATATGTGTTATTTTTGTTGTTAAAGGGGTTAGGAGCACAAGTTAAAAAAATGGAAAAACATGAATATGGGTAAAAATCTTAAGATAATGACATTAAACGTGAATGGTCTGAACTCACCTGTTAAAAGGGAAAGAATAATAAGAAAATTCAAGAAGGAAAAAGCTGAAATTATATTTATGCAAGAGACACATTTGAGCAAGACAGAACATGTGAAACTAAAGAGATTTGGCTATAAGAACTCCTACTACAGTTCATTTAAGGGAGGAGCAAAAAGGGGGGTTATGATACTAATCTCAAACAAAATACAATTTGAAAGTGAACAGGAAATCCAGGATAAAGAAGGCAGGTATGTAATAATAAAGGGAAGAATAGATGGTATGCAGATCACATTAGTGAGCATCTATGCCCCACCAGAAAGTGACAAGGGTTTTTTTTCAACATCTGTTTGATCTCATAGCAACACACAGTGAAGGAGTCCTAATTTGTGGAGGAGACTTAAATGCTGTCATGGATCATGAAGTTGACACAACAAGTGTTAAGAAGACAAAAAAACATGTAACAAAGTTCATAAGAACCTCACTGGCAGAAATGGGTATGGTAGACATATGGAGGGACCTACACCCACTCGAAAAAGACTATACACATTATTCAGCAGCCCATAAAGTACACTCTAGAATAGATTACTTCCTTATGAATGAAGGTGACAGACACAGGGTGAGAAATTGTTGGATTGGAGGGGCAGAAATATCAGATCATAATCCTATATACATGGAAATATATTTAAACAATAGAAAACGACAAACAACATGGAAACTTAACGTAGGACTGTTAAATGATGAGAAAATGAAAGAAAGAATAAAAATAAACATAAACGAATATATCCAAGAGAATGACAATGAAGAAGTGGACCCAACAATACTATGGGACGCACTAAAAGCCGTGTTAAGGGGTAAATTAATTGTTGAAACAGGAAAAGCAAATAAGACTAAACTGGAAGCGTATGAACAAAGATGTGAGAGACTGAGGGAATTAGAACGTAAACATCAAAGCACAAATGATCCAAAAATATATCAAGAAATTAAAGAAGAAAAAACAAAGATAAAAGAAACACAAATGGATGAAATTGAAAGGAAAAATAGATATCTAAAGCAAAAATATTATGAAACGGGGCCAAAAGCCACAAAACTGCTGGCAAAACGGTTAAGAAAACAACAAACAATGAATAATGTATACAAGATTAAAGACCCCGCCACAAATAAAACCACAGTTAACCCAGAAAACATCGAAGAAATTTTCCATAATTTCTACCAAGAACTATACTCGCAACCTGAAGAAACAAATACTAAAGATATCAAAAAATTTCTAGACACATTGGACTTGCCATCAATAGGAAATCAACAAAATAAAAAACTAACAGCAGAAATAACAACACAAGAGATCAGAGATGTGATTAAGTCACTTAAAAACGGTAAATCACCAGGTAGTGATGGATACCCATCTGAGTTTTATAAACTGTTTATAGAAGAACTCACGCCACAACTCCTAAAGTCATTTAATTGGACGCTGAACAACAACAAAATACCTCCATCATGGAACGAAGCAATCATTTCAGTTATTTTAAAACCAGGGAAAGATAAAGAACAATGCGGAAACTATAGACCAATCTCTTTATTAAATGTAGATTATAAAATATACACAACAATTATATGTAAACGAGTAAAGACATTCTTGACGGAATTGATAGAAGATGATCAAACTGGATTCATAGAGGGACGCCAAACACATGACAATATCAGGAGAACAATACATATAATTAACCAAATACATAAAGAAAAGAAAAGCGCAGTAATAATGAGTTTAGACGCAGAAAAAGCATTTGACAGGGTTAACTGGAAATTCCTATATAGTGTACTGGAGCGCTTTGGATTTAACGAAAAATCAGTACAATGCATAAGGACGCTATATCAAGAACCTGTGGCAAGAATCAAGATAAACGGTAGCTTAACAGACAAAGTAAATATACAAAGATCAACTAGGCAGGGATGCTGCTTATCGCCCACCTTGTTTGCTCTGTTCATAGAACCATTGGCTCAAGCGATACGACAAAATAAGAAATTAAAAGGTGTAACAATAAAGGGGGCGGAACACAAGATTGGGCTATTTGCAGACAATATTATAGTTTACCTTGAACAACCAGATAAATCAATAATGGAAATGATGAACTTGATAGAAAATTTTGGAAAATTATCAGGATACAAGATAAACATAAAAACACAAATACTGACATTCCACTATAACCCTCTAAACCAGATAACTGATAAGATCAAACTAAACTGGAACCAAAAAGAAATAAAATACCTTGGAGTGAACATACCTAAAGACCTAAGCAAAATATATAAAGCAAACTATGATAGGTTGGAACAAGAAATAAAAAAAGATATTGATAGATGGTCAATCTTAAATATGGACCTGAATTCAAAAATTGAGACAGTCAAAATCAGCATACAACCTAGATTACTTTACCTCTTCCAGGCTATACCAACAGAGATTCCAGATGCCCAATTCTCAAAGTGGGACAGGATGATATCGAGATTTGTTTGGGGAGGTAAAAAACCAAGAGTGAAATATAAAACCCTCCAATTACCAAAAGAGAAAGGAGGCATGGGCCTACCGAGTCTAAAGGAATATTACTACTCAGCACAAATAAGATATATCATATGTTGGTGCGACGAGGGATATGAGGCAAAATGGAAAGAAATGGAAAAGGAAATTGAGGGACTCCCAGTACAAAGCATAATAGGGGATAAAGATGCATATAAGCAAATCAAACAAATAGACCCAATCACTAAATTTACTTTAGAACTGTGGTATAAAATAGTACAAAAATATAATATAAGGGAAGACATAAAACTATTGAAATGGGTAGCATTTGACAGTCAGTTTGAACCGGCAAAACAAGATAGGGGATACAAAAATCTGGTGAACAAGGGAATCACAGCATGGGGCAATATCGGAAAAAAAGATCTCGGGAGCTTTGTAAATATCAGGAGAAAATTTAAATTAGAAAGATCGGAATTTTTCAGATATCTGCAGATGAGAGATTACTATATGAAGAAGATTAGGCATAACCTCCAAACAGATGTGAACGAGATTATACAACTTATTTTAAGCTCATATGCAGGAAATAAAATAAGAATTATTTCAAAACTATATCAGAAACTTATGACAAACAATCATACAAGTAACTATATAAAGGAGAAATGGGAGAAAGAGCTCAATTTAAACATAACAGAAGAAAGCTGGCAGGAAATATGGAAAACACAACACACATCAACAAATTCAAGGGCATGGAGGGAATTTGGATGGAAAAACCTGATTCGCTTTTTCATTACACCACAGATTCAAGGAAAATATACAAATACCCAATCTTTATGCTGGAGGGGATGTGGGGCTCAAAATGCAGACCACTCACATATGTTTTGGAAATGCTACAAAATATCATCATTTTGGAAATCTATGCATGTGACAATACAGAGGATATTAGGATATAATATACCAATGAACTGTAACCTGATGTACTTATGTGATCTTAAAAAAGACAATGTTATACAGGCTGAGGACAGATATCTAGTTAAAATCTTGTTGATTGCATGTAAAAAAACTATCACAAAAAAATGGCGATCAGAAGTTCTTCCTGACCAAGAACAATGGACTGACATTGTTGAGGACATACGTATGATGGAAAAACTAACATATCGACGAAGAATGCAAGAAGGAATATGGGAGAAAAAATGGCGGAAATGGACACACTACAAAGTGCAACAACGAGGCAGAAATTGAAAGAATAACCAAAGACACTGAAAAAAAACAGAAGAATTAAGAGATGGAAACTAAAAACTTGATGCTCCAACATTTGTCGTCCCCCCCTTTTATTTTTTTTATTTTTTTATTTTTCCCTACCCTAACCCCTTTGTTTTTTAAATGTAGAATGTGATCTGAATGCATTATATATGATGAAAAATGAATAAAAATCTAAGTTACAAAAAAAAAAAAATTCCTGGGTTGCTTTTGCAGTATGTTTTGGATCATTGTCCATCTGTACTGTGAAGCGCTGTCCAATCAACTCTGCTGCATTTGGCTGAATCTGAGCAGAAGGCATATCCCTATACACTTCAGAATTCATCCGGCTGCTTCTGTCTTTTGTCACATCATCAATAAACACAACTGACCCAGTGCCATTGGAAGCCATGCATGCCCATGCCGTCACACTGCCTCCACCATGTTTTACAGAAGATGTGGTGTGCTTTGGATCATGAGCTGTTCCAATTCTTCTCCAAACTTTCTTCTTCCCATCATTCTGGTACAGGTTGATCTTAGTCTCATCTGTCCAAAGAATGCTGTTCCAGAACTGGGCTGGCTTCTTCAGGTGTTTTTTGGCAAAGTCAATTCTGGCCTTTCTATTTTTGAGGCTGATTAGTGGTTTGCACCTTGTGGTGAATCCTTTGTATTTACTCTCATGAAGTCTTCTCTTTATGGTAGACTTAGATACTGATACACCTACTTCCTGGAGAGTGTTCTTCACTTGAGTGGATGTTGTGAAGGGGTTGTTCTTCACCATGGAAAGGTTGTCTTCTGTGGACGTCCAGACCTTTTTGAGTTCCCAAGCTCACCAGTGCACTCTTTTTTTTCCTCAGAATGTACCAAACTGTTGATTTGGCCACTTCTAACATTTCTGCTATCTCTCTGATAGATTTCTTCTTTTTTTCAGCCTCAGGATGGTCTGTTTCACCTCCATTGAGAGCTCCTTTGACCGCATGTTGTGTGTTCACAGCAACAGCTTCCAAATGCAAACGCCACACCTGGAATCAACTCCAGACCTTTTAACTGCTTAACTGATGACAGGTTAACGAGGGATGAGCCCATGCAGCCTTGTTATTTTTTTTGCAGCCTTCTGAGTCAATTGTCCAATTACTTTTGGTCCCTTGAAAAAGAGGCAGCTATGTATTAAAGAGCTGTAATTCCTAAACCCTTACTCCAGTTTGGATGTCAATACTCTCAAATTACAGCTGAGAGTCTGCACTTTAAGCCCATATTGATTATATAATTGTATCCTGAATGTTTTCGTAAACAGCTAAAATAACAAAACTTGTGTCACTGTCCAAATATTTCTGGGCCTAACTGTACATATATATATATAGTGGAGAGTGTGAAATGAGGAGGCAAGGTTACAAGCAGACGAAGTTTATTACACTCTCCCATCAGTCATACACAAAAAGCATAAACAGCTAAGCACAGCTTCTTCTTTTATATCCACAGCTCGTCTCACATCTCCACGACATTTCACATCACAATACATTCACCCTTGACCCCCCACAGCTCCTTCTTCCTGCCAAACTCCCCATGATCTCCTTGCTATTGTCCACCTCTCTCTATTCTCTGCATCCTGACAGAGTTTCAGTCCACATGCCTTTTGGGCTTCAGTCTCCTTTCATATCTGCTGTAACCGGGGTTTCCTTTCATATCTGCTGTAACCGGGGTTTCTTGCTCGTCCGCCACCACAAAGGCGGGCTTAAGTCTTTCTATGCATATTTTCTCCCGACGCTCCCCAAAATCTAACAAAAAATGCTTGTCCCCTGTTTCCAGCACTCTGAACGGGCCATCATAGGGTGGGCGCAATGGAGAGCGATGGGTATCGTGCCTGACGAACACGAACCCCGCGCTCTTCAAATTTTTCGGCACGAAAGCGCGTGGAAAACAGTGGTGGGCCGGGCCGGGCAGCGTGCCTGTGTCTGCACTCTGCTGTAAACACTGAGACAGGCAGTTGTCTGGCGCGGGATTATCTGGCAAAAATTCCCCGGGCAGGCGCAGTGGCTGAGAAAAAACAAGCTCTGCCGGGGAAGCCTCCAAATCCTCTTTTGGTGCTGAACGCAACCCCAATAAAACCCACGGCAACCGGTCTACCCAATTTGCATCCGTAAGCGAAGCCCTGAGCGCCGCTTTCAGTGACCTATGAAAACGCTCGCATAACCCATTGGCCTGTGGGTTGTACGCGGTTGTGTGATGAATTGCGACACCCAGGCTGCGGACCACAGATCGGAAACAAACTGAGGGCCCCTATCGGACATGATGTCCGACGGGATTCCAAAACGCGCCACCCATGTTGTCAAAAAAGCGCGCGCCACGTCCATGGACGTGGTTGTCGCCAGCGGGACTGCTTCTGGCCAACGTGTGGTGCGGTCTACCACTGTCAGGAGGTGCGTGCACCCCTGCGACGGCGGGAGAGGCCCACGAGGTCCACGTGAACGTGGCCGAATCTTTTAGCCGGTATACTAAACGGCTCCAAAGGAGCCTTTGTGTGTCTGTGTACTTTGGCTCATTGGCACACTACACAGGCTGCAGCCCACTCTTTCACTTGTTTGCGCAGGCCTGGCCACACGAATTTCGCTCCCACCATTCTGACTGACGCGCGCACTCCTGGGTGTGCCAGAGCGTGAACTGACTCAAACGCGCGGCGGCGCCATGCGACCGGGACCACCGGGCGCGAGCGTCCCGTGGAGATGTCGCAGATTGGGGGGGCTGCCATCTTGCAGTACTCTCCAGCCTTAACCCTGTTGGTCCAGACTGGAGCGCGCGCACGTCTGTATCGCCAACCTGCTCTGCGGCCATGGCTGTATAATCTATCCCTACGCAGACCGGGGCCACTACCGCGCGCGAGAGGCAGTCCGCCACCACATTCAGTTTACCCGACACATGCTGAATATCGGTCGTAAACTCTGAGATCGTGGCCAGCTGTCGCTGCTGCCGGCCTGACCAAGGTTCCGAAACCTTGGCCATCGCGAACGTCAGCGGCTTGTGGTCCACAAACGCGGTGAAGTTGCGCACTTCCAGCCAGAACTGGAAGTGGCGTATGGCCAGGTGGAGAGCCACCTGTCGAACGCGCTGTATTTACGCTCACTGTTGCGCAAAGCCCTGCTGAAAAAAGCGAGCGGCTGCCAAGAACCGGCGACACGTTGCTCCACGACAGCCCCTATGGCCACGTCCGAGGCGTCGGTGGTGAGCGCTATCTGGGCCGCCAGGTCTGGGTGCGCCAACAGTGTGGCGTTTGCCAGGGCTGCTTTAACCTTAGAGAACGCCTGCTCTCGCTCCGGAGTCCATTCGACTCCATCTGCGGGTTTCCGTCTCTTGAGCGTGGCGAACAATGGCTGCATGAGTTGAGCTGCGCGGGGGAGGAAACGGTTATAAAAGTTAACTATCCCCCCAAACTCTTGCAGCGCCCTGACCATCTGAGGCCGGGGAAAATTCGCTACAGCGTGCACCTTATCGGGCAAGGGTATCGCTCCCTCCGGTGAGACACGGTGCCCCAGAAAATCAATCTGCGTCATGCCGAACTGGCACTTCGCCGGGTTGATTATTAACCCGTGCTTCAATGTTTCATCCCATCTAGCAACAATGCTCTGCACTGTGTGTTATATACAGTGATCCCTCACTTATCGCGGTTAATGGGTTCCAGAACCGACCGCGAAAAGTGAAAAACCGCGAAGTAGCGTCACCCCAATGACGTCATCCATAAACAATACGTACGTTCATTCTCTCACTCTCATATGATACGTGTGTGTGTGTGTGTGTACGTGTACATACATACGTAGATGTAAACAAAGTGTACATAAATATGTTTTTAGAACTCTTTTATTCTTATAACAAGATACGTAACTCAAGATGAAAATGATTTACTGCACAGGTTAATGAGAGCTTTACTGCTCCTCAGGTGACGCCTCATCGTGAGGTGCTGGAGGCGCAGGATCATCGAGGGCAGCTTCCGATAGAGCTGAAGCTGCAGGAGGCGGCGTAGTGCCTCGACGGGAAGACTATTTCGCACAAAATGGCACAAGAGAACAGCAAAAAGTTCCACGCGGCGAGACTAAGTAACACGAGCGATAAAAAGCAGGGAGAGGAGGTGGGTGAGACGTCTCGGCCAATCAGCTTGCGAGATTTCCGAGCCCAGCCAACACGACAACAGCGAGCAGAGAGTTGTGCTGCTCTCCGTGTTGACACGTGATGGTCTAATGTAGTCTCCCTGCCTTCTGCTAGCGCCCGCCCATTATTTCTCAATTTTGAATTTTTGATGAATATTTTTGAAAAATCCGCGATGCACTGAGGGCGCGAAAGGTGAAGCGCGAAGTAGCGAGGGATCACTGTATTTACATATTTATTCCATCTAGCTACAATGCTCTGCACTGTGTGTTTATATATCTACATATTATTCCATCTAGCTACAATACTCCACACTGTGTGTGTTTATATATTTACATATTTATTCCACCTAGCTGCAATGCTCCGTACTGTGGGTGTTTATATATCTACATATTTATTCCATCTAGCTACAATGCTCTGCACTGTGTGTCTGTGTATATATATATATATTTTTTTTTTTTTTTTTTTTTTTTATAGTAATATGTACATATGTATATTAGCTGCTCTTGCTTTTTTTTCTTGCCTTCTGATTGTTGCTCTGAGTGTTGCTATCCCTGTGCTGTTGCAATCCTGGAATTTCCACATTGTGGGACTAATAAAGGCTTATCTTATCTTATCTTATCCTCCAACCTCTGGAAAACCGTCCTGAGGTGGGTTACGTGTTCATCCTCAGATGCACTGGCTACCAGGATATCCTCCAGGTAGACGAACACAAACGGGAGATCGCGCAGCACCACGTCCATCATGTGCTGGAACGTCTGTGCCGCTCCTTTTAATCCGAATGGCATGCGCAGGAACTCGAACAAGCCGAATGGAGTTATTACCGCTGTTTTGGGTACGTCCTCCGCGCGCACTGGGACCTGGTGGTAACCGCGGACCAGGTCTGCGGTTACCACCAGGACCATGGTCCACAAGGACCATGGCCTTCGGACAGGCAGCTGCTTGGCCAAGGACAATGCCAGCAGCCAGACAAAACATCTCCTGCCAAAGAGTCCTTGTTGTTCTTAACTGATACAACACCTACTTTCAACATTACACTCATACTGATCCACAAACTGATGATAAAGATGATTCACTCACTGCTCTCTTTGTGTCCTGTGAACTTTTTTGGTCTGCTGATTGTGCATTGAGGGCTTTTTTTTTTCCTTTGTAATCATAATATTGATCATATATGACCACTATTCTGAAATCAATGGGTTTTTTTGTTCCTTCCTATTGTATTATTTCCCATGCTTCCTGTACCCTCCTGTTGGCAGGCGCGTTTCAGATGCAGCCGTGTCACCGGAAATGCAGGTCGTTTTCTGTGTCAAGTCAAATCCCTCGTATGTTATCAGTTATTTATTTATTTATTTAGCGAATGCAAAGTCCTTAAGCCAAGCAGTTGCCTCCTGGTTTGCTGTATGGAGGGTGTGTAATCCTCCTTCCAGTCTTTGGAGCGGGCAAGCCTCTATGATGTGTTCCATAGTTTGCTCCTCTCCACATGCGCACAGTGGGCTAGGGCTACTGCCCCATCTGTGAAGGCTGGCCAAGCAGGGGCCATGTCCAGTCCTGAAGCGATTGAGTGTAGACCACTGTCTCCTTGGGAGGTTGGTGCCCGGGACCTGTTGGTTGGGGTTTATCACCAGCTGTTTGTTTGGGACCTCCTTGGTCTCCCATTCCTCTTGCCAAGCTGTCTGGATGGTAAAGTCAGCTGGGGGAGGGTTTTTCCAAATCGGCCGTCTGGATGAAAGTCGGGCAGTGGGTGGGGTGTAGATATCTGCATGGATTGGTAAGTGAGGAAAATCTTTAACTTTTTGGAGCATCCTTTGAGTTAATGCTGCTCGCCGGATGTGTGGAGGGGCTATGTTTGACAGTACAGAGAGCCAGGGGAGTGGTGTTGAGCGGATTGTTCCAGTTATAGTTCTCATGGTTGAGTTGAGCTGGGTGTCTACATGGTGTGTGTAAGATGACCTGGACCAGACAGGGGCACAATATTCTGCTACAGAGTATGAAAGGGCCAGTGCTGAGGTGCGCAGGGTGGAGACTGCCGCCCCCCATTTTGCACCAGCGAGCTTGCAGAGCAGGTTGTTTCGTACTTTCACCTTAGCAGCCGTCCACTTTAGATGTTCCTTGAAGGATAAGGTCCTATCAAGGGTCACTCCAAGATAAGTTGGATTTGGGGCATGCTTAAGCTTGAGTCCGCTCAGGTGGATGTTTAGTTCTCTGGCAGCTTTTGCATTGTGGAGATGAAATACACTGGAGACGGTTTTTGCTGGGCTTGGTTTTAGGCGCCAGATTTTGCAGAACTGGTCCAGTTTAGCAAGATCTTCCGTGAGCACCCGTTCCAGTGGTTCAAAGTCTGGTGCTTGGAATGCCAGACAGATGTCGTCTGCATAGATGAATTTGCGGGATTTTGTAGTAGGCAGGTCGTTTATGTAGAGGTTGAACAGAGTTGGAGCTAGAACTGAGCCTTGTGGGAGTCCGTTTTTCTGCATTCTCCATGCACTTGTGTTCTGACTGAGGTGGACTCTGAACCTTCGGTTGGTCAGCAGCGTTTTTATAATTGCTGTTGCCCAAGCAGGGATCGCCTTTATAAGTTTCAGGAGGAGGCCTTTGTGCCAGACCGTATCATAGGCGGCTGTAAGATCGAGAAACACAGCCCGTCTTCAGTCTGCTCTCGAAGCCATTTTCAATGAAGGTGGTTAGGGCCAGTACTTGTTCTCCTGTACTGCGGTCCTTGCGGAAACCTGCTTGATCCACACATGTTATCAGTGATCTGTTATCAGTATCTGTTAATGTACTTGGCAATAAATCTTTTCTGAGTTCTGAGGTCTATTTTAGAAAAAATGCGTGCTCCAGCGAGGTGAACGGAAAAATCCTGAATGTGGGGAATCGGGTAGCGGTCGTGTGCTGTGGCGTTATTCAACCTGCGGAAATCCCCCCACGGTCGCCACGACCCCTCAGCCTTAGGGACCATGTGTAGCGGGGATGCCCATGGGCTGTTCGAACGCCTGATGATGCCCAACCTTTCCAGGTTGGCAAACTCCTCGCGTGCTATGGCCAGTTTAGCTGCGTCCAAGCACCGAGGTCGTACGAAAACGGGCAGCCTGGTGGTGGTTATAAAATGCTCCACCCCGTGTTTAGCGATGGCCGCCGAAAACGTCGGGACCGTGAGTGCTGGAAACTGAGTGAGCAGTGTGTGGAACTTACCGCCTGGAGCTGTGACGTTGGCTTGTATTACTGGCCCGGCCCCTCGAGCTGTACAGGGGAGAGAGTCAAAGGACAGTGCATTAACCAAGCGCCTGTTAGCAACATCAACCAGTAAACCATGTACACAAAGAAAATCAGCCCCCAGGATTGGGAAACTCAGTGCTGCTATGACAAAAGTCTACTCGTACTGTATGTACGGCCGTGTAGAGATAAGATCAGTGTTCTCTCACCAAAGGTCTTAATTTCCGAGCCGTTTGCTGCCAACAGCCCGGGGCCGCTAGGTCCTGCCAGCCGGTCGGCGTAGGTCGGCAGGATGATGCTCTTTTGGGCTCCGGTGTCCACGAGGAAATGCCTCCCTGTGCGAGCGTCCATCATGTAGAGCAGCTTGTTCTCTTCACCGGCGGTCGCAGCTGCTACCGACTGCCGGCCTTGCCGTTTCCCGAGCGCTTGAACTGGCACGGTTGCGCACATCTGCGTGCGTTCTCTCCGAAGCGGCGGTGGTAGAAACAGAGCGTGTCTCTCTGGCGCCCCTTGGCCCCCGCTGCCGCTACCGTCGGTGGCTCCTCGCCTCCTCTGGTCGTCTCGCTGGGCTCCGACGTAGCCGCATTGACTGTGAGGGCTCTGGTGGTGAGGATGATCCGGTCTGCCTCCTGGGCTAGCGCACGGTAGTCACGCACGGCCAGTGACGGCGAATTAGCCAGAACCGCTCTTGCCTCTGTTGGGAGATTCCAGAGGAAAAGGTGGGCAAACAGGAAATGCCCGTCGTCCGTGCCCATTAACGCCAACATCTTCTCCATCAGATCGACAGCCGAACCATCTCCCAACTCAGAACGCCTCGGAGCCTCTCTGCTCTCTCGCAGTCCAAGAGCGTGTAGCGTCGGGTCAGCACAGTCTTGAGAGCTTCATATCTGTTGTGGGCTGGGGGCTGGTCGAGCAGGCTCACTACCTGTTGGGCTGTGAGAGCGTCCAGCGCTGCAACCACGTAGTAAAACTTGGTTTCATCTGCCGTTATTCCCCGGAGGGTGAACTGAGCCTCGGTGTGGTGGAGCCAAGAGCGTGGGTTGTGCTGCCAAAAGTCTGGTAACTTGACTGAAACAGCGCACGCGTTGCTGGGGGTTCCCGTCCGGGCCGACTCCAGGGTTCCTGCCTCGTGTTCCATCATACGTCCAGGGTCACCAGTGTGGAGAGTGTGAAATGAGGAGGCAAGTTTACGAGCAGACGAAGTTTATGACACTCTCCCATCAGTCATACACAAAAAGCATAAACAGCTAAGCACAGCTTCTCCTTTTATATCCACAGCTCGTCTCACATCTCCACGACACTTCACATCACAAAGCATGACATTTCACATCACAATACATTCACCCTTGACCCCCCACAGCTCCTTCTTCCTGCCAAACTCCCCATGATCTCCTTGCTATTGTCCACCTCTCTCTATTCTCTGCATCCTGACTGGGACGCTGTCTGCCGACTCACCCAAGCTCCTACTATACTGTATATACAGTATATATATATATATATATATATATATATATATACTGGGGTCCAGCAAATATAAAAAAAAATATTTGCCGGCCCTGGGCTGTGGCTTGCCCAGGCAATGGGATGGCGCTGTCTTGCTTGCTCATGGTCCTGGGGTGGGCATTGCTGCAACCTCCTACCCCCCCCCCCCCCGGTATGTTTCCTGGTAAATGACACACACGCGTCTCTTTGTTCTCTTTCAGATACAGTTATCAGACCTGTGCTATGATCTTCTCAGAAGCAGTAATTGTTTCTTGTTTTTTCTCCCTTTTTTTTTTTTTTTTTTTTTCTCTTTCTCTCTCTCCCTCCCCACCCCTTCCAACCACTTCATATCCCTTCAGTTATCTCCCCTATTCCCCTCCTGTCAGGTTCAGCATAAGTAAGTCAGTTTAAATAAAGTATTAAAGTTATTATGCAGCAAGAGGAGTCTAAAAATACTTTTTTATATACAGTATATCAAATATGAGCAGAGCTCCTTTCAACAAAAGTAAATCTGTTTGGCACAATAAAGCAAGCAGATATTTATTCTGCTTACCAAGGTGCTGGACAGGACAAAAACAAAAAACTTTTGTAAGTCCACAGAATATTTTCCCTAAAGCCTAGGGGATAATCAAGATGGTTTTTGGCAAATGTGAACCTTTGTATTCTTTTTGGTCAGCAGTGGTTTTTACCTTGGAACTCTCCCATAGGTGCTATTTTTGCCCAGTTGCTTATAACTGAATCATGGACCAGCATCCAAACTGAGGCAAGTGAGGCCTGCAGTTCTTTAGATGTTATTTTGGTTTTTTGTTTCTCATCTGTTCTTGAATTTCTTTAGTTTGCGGCGCAATGTGTTGCTCGTTCAGATTTTTTAGCCTACTTCACTTTATCAAACATTCTATTTACGTGATTTCTTGATTCAATATGTCTGGCAGTTATCAGGCCCAAGTGTGGCTAGTGAAATTGAACTCGGCTTTCCAAAAAATGTGGAAAGGGGTAGCAATTACTTTTTCACGACCAGGTAAGTTTGCATAGTTTTTTCCCCTTAAAAAAATGAAATCATATAAAAACTGCATTTTTGTATTTACTCGGTATTCTGTCCTGGTAATACGGCTGGGTATTGTAGACAGATAGCGAACAATGAAGACAGCAGGCTGATTCCAGGTTGACTGATTTACTGAAATCAGTTTTTGTCTTGTTGGTTTTTTGTAAAACTGAAACACAATGAAATATACATAATACAGAATGTTACATAAGAAATAATAATACAACACTCTGTATATAAACAGTTTCTCTTATTACAGGCACTTAACTCAGGTAAGTAATTTGCTCTACAGATTCAAACTAAGGTAAGTATTTCACAGTTTCCACAGGTTACAAAGTTAAGGTAAGTTAAATCAGGTAAGTATTACGAAATTATACTAACACATTTTTATTTTACAGAGGACAGCTACACAGCTAAGTAAGCAGGTAAGCATAGCCAAATGAATAGCTAACTAGCTTTCACACGAAGCACCATTACAACACAATATAACTTGGGCTAACAAAGGGCTAAATGACTCAGCAGTTAGCTAAGTACCATTGCAAACGATTAGCCATTAACACCTTTTAATCGCGATCTTTTTATAGCTTAAATTTAGCGTTTTTAACATCATATTCCAAACTATGGTCATCTTTATGGCTGTGTTGTGAGACATGTATATGTTGGACACTGCATATGTGATTTAACCACGATGAAGGAGAGCCAGCCCCCTGCGGTGCGGAGCCACAGAGCCTGGACCCCCTGCGGAGGACAGGGGACAGAAGACTTCCTGACCACTGAGGCTCGAGAGGAGAGAAGGGGGAGTTATGTAAATAAAAGGCTAATGAATGTGAATAAAGAGATTTTGAGATAGATGTGTGATTTCCCCCTCGAGGGAAATGGTTTGATGTGAGAATGTTTAAATGAGAGAACTTTGGTGTGTTCACTCTCTTTGTTCGCTGCTCAGGAATGAGAGCAGACAGTGGAATGGTTACTTGAAATAAACTGAAATTAAAGGCAATTCGGTTTCGTTATTCAAGTCTCCCCACATTGGTGACTGACGACGTTGAGAATGAACGAAGAAATTCTCAGGGTCCCGGACTCACAGCGCTCAGAGCTGGCGAGCGCAGTGGCCGTTAAGCTGCCTGATTTCTGGCAGGATAACCCACGGTCGTGGTTTCTGCAAGCAGAGTCGCAGTTCGCGCTCGCAGGAGTAACGGTGGATGACACTAAGTTCCACCATGTCATCGCTAAACTGGACAACAGCACAGCTCGGTGCGTGCAAAGCTTGGTGGAGCAGCCACCCGCGACCGACAGGTACGGCAAGCTGAAATCCACCCTCATCAAGTTTTTCACCCCCTCGGCTGAAGTGAGGGCGAGGAGGATCCTGTCTTTGCTAGACCAAGGTGGACACAGGCCGAGCGCCCTGATGGAGGAGATGATACAGCTGAGAGGGTTGGACAACGATGATTTCATTTTTCAGTTCATCTTCCTCTCCAACCTCCCGGCGCATGCGAGAAGCACGCTGGCCGGCAAAAAGTGTCACACCCTGGAGGAGTTCCGGGAGCTGGCCCAGGAGGCAGATGGGATCCTGGACGCCTGCGGCGGGCAAGCAACCACAGCGGCGACCCGAGACAGCGGGGAGCCAGAGGCGGCAGAACCAGACTGGCCGACGACGGCGGCAACACGGCCGCGACGAGGTGGAGCCAATAGCCCGGCGGCAGAGGCGCGGGCACGACACAGCGGAGGAGAAGATCTCTGCTTTTACCATCGGAGGTTCGCAGAGAAGGCACGCAGGTGTGTGCCGCCCTGCATCTTCAGGAGTTCGGGAAACGGCAAGACCGGGGGTCGCTAGCAGCTTCGACCCTCGGAGAACGCAACAAGCTGCTCTACATCACGGATGCGCGCTCCGGACGAGAGTTCCTCATCGACACCGGAGCACAAGTGAGCTTCATCACCCCAACATACGCGGACCGGGTCGCTGGACCCCACGGTAGCGGAGCTACAGCGGCAAATGGCTCGAACATCAACACCTACGGGAGAAGGACCTTGCCTTTGTGCTTACATGGCCGCACATATGAATGGACTTTTGTAATAGCGGCGGTGAGTTTCAACATGTTGGGTGCGGATTTTTTGTGTTCACACAATCTGTTAGTTGATCTTGCTAATAGACGGCTGGTAAATGCACTCTCTTTTTACTCTCTCCCCTGTTCAGCTCGAGTGTCCCCGCCACCAGTACAGACCCACGTCGCTACAGCAGGTGGTAAGTTTCACACACTCCTCACCCAATTTCCAGCGCTCACTGTGCCCACTTTTTCAGCGACGGTCGCGAAGCACGGGGTGAAACACTTTATCCCCACGTCTGGTCCTCCCGTGTTTGCAAAAGCTCGGCGCTTGGATGCAGTTAAGTTCGCCATTGCGCGCGAGGAGTTCGCCAGCCTGGAGAGGCTGGGCATCGTTCGTAGGTCGAAGAGCCCGTGGGCTTCGCCGCTGCACATGGTACCGAAAGCCGATGGCTCCTGGAGACCGTGCGGGGATTACCGCAGGCTAAACAACGCTACGGCGCACGATCGTTATCCCATCCCGCACATTCAGGATTTTTCGGTGCACCTGGCGGGGGCGCGCATTTTTTCAAAGATTGATCTAGTTCGCGGCTATCACCAAGTCCCGGTCCAACCGGAGGACATTCCTAAAACAGCGGTAATAACCCCGTTCGGACTTTTCGAATTTTTAAGCATGCCGTTTGGTCTCAAAGGGGCGGCGCAAACATTTCAGCGGATGATGGATGCCGTGTTACGCGATCTCCCTTTCGTGTTTGTGTACCTCGACGACATTTTGGTCGCGAGTACTTCAGAGGACGAACACGAAACACACCTCACAGCAGTTTTTAGGAGGCTGGGAGAGCACGGCTTAATAGTTAACCCAGCCAAGTGCCAGTTCGGCGTCGAGCGGATCGATTTTTTGGGTCACCGCGTCTCCCCGGAGGGAGCGGTTCCGTTACCAGAGAAAGTAAGCGCGGTAGCAGATTTTCCCCGTCCACAAACGGTCAAATCACTACAGGAATTCTTGGGGATGGTGAATTTTTATAACCGATTCCTGCCCCACGCAGCTCAAATCATGCAACCGTTATATGCCGCGCTCAAAAAACAAAAACCGACCCAGGCGGTCGAATGGTCCCCGGAGGGGGAGCGCGCGTTCACAGAGGTTAAAAAAGCCTTGGCTGACGCTGCGCTCCTGGCCCACCCAGACCCTGCAGCACGTATCGCGCTGACGACAGACGCTTCAGATTTAGCCATAGGGGTTATTATTGAGCAACAGGTAGCCGGAGTTTGGCAGCCTTTGGCTTTCTTTAGCAAATCTTTAAGCGCGGCTGAACGAAAATACAGCGCGTTTGACAGAGAACTGTTGGCGCTGCATTTGGCTATTCGTCATTTCCAGTTCTGGCTGGAAGGACGGTGCTTCACCGCTTATGTGGACCACAAGCCGCTCACATACGCCATGGCCAAAATTTCAGATCCGTGGTCCGGCAGGCAGCAGAGGCAGCTGGCCGCAATCTCGGAATTTACCACTGACATTAGGCACGTCGCGGGCAAATTCAATGTAGTAGCGGATTGTCTCTCACGCGCGTTCACGACCCCAACACGCGCAGAGGCAGAACGGGCCACCGTGACCGCGCCGCAGGAAAGCGGCACGGTGGCGCGCGCAGCCCCGGTGCACGTGGGTATAGATTACGCAGCCATGGCAGCGGACCAGGGGGCGGACGCAGACGTGCGCGCGCTCCAGTCTGGACCAACAGGGTTGAGGCTGGAGAGCAAGTGTTTACAAACCGGTATGCCCCCCCTGATCTGCGACATGTCGACGGGGCGCCCGCGTCCGGTGGTTCCGGCCACGTGGCGCCGCCGTGTTTTTGACTCGGTCCACTCACTGGCGCACCCGGGGGTGCGCGCGTCGGTGAAACTAGTGGCGGAAAAGTTTGTTTGGCCGTGCCTGCGCAAGCACGTGAAGGAATGGGCAAAAACCTGCATTTCCTGTCAACGGGCCAAAATTCACAGGCACACAAGAGCCCCGTTAGAACCGTTCCGCATTCCGGCCAGAAGGTTCGACCATGTGCACGTCGACCTTGTGGGCCCCCTACCGGCATCACAGGGGTTCACGTATCTTTTGACAATGGTGGACCGCACCACACGTTGGCCGGAAGTGGTCCCACTTGCGACGACCACGGCCGCGGAGGTGGCTCGCATTTTTTTAACGGCTTGGGTGGCGCGCTTCGGGGTTCCGTCAGACATTACGTCCGATAGAGGACCGCAATTCATCTCTGAGCTGTGGTCAGCGATGGCCAACGGCTTAGGAGCCAAAATTCACCGCACTACGGCTTACCACCCTCAGGCCAATGGTTTATGCGAGCGTTTTCATAGGTCTTTGAAGGCAGCACTCAGAGCGTCGCTCACGGATGCAGATTGGGTAAATAAACTTCCATGGGTTTTATTAGGGTTGCGTTCTGCGCCTAAAGAGGACTTAGACGCCTCCCCAGCGGAGCTGGTATTCGCACAAACTCTGAGGCTGCCGGGCGAGTTTTTACCAGAGCACCCAGAGCCCCCACCTCTCTCGGCTCTGGGACCGTTAGTCGGCACGGGGGCAGACACGCTCCCGGGTCTGGTTCATCACGCTTTTCCACGAGTTTTCGTCCCCAAGGCTTTGAAAAATGCCGATTTCATTTTTGTCAGGCGCGAAGCCCTTAAAGCAACGCTCAAACCACCTTACGAAGGGCCATTTCGAGTGCTGGAGGCAGGTGATAAGCAATTTGTGCTAGATTTTGGAGACAGAAAAGAGACAGTCAGTATTGACAGACTAAAACCTGCTTTTGTCATGAAGGACGTGTCTGTACCGGTCGCAGTGGCGCCTCGACGAGGCAGGCCCCCGCAGGGGGCAATTAATCACTCTCTTCCTCAGTCAACAGAGCCGAAGCAGAAAAGCACCGCAGGCAAGGCGGGGCCAACGCACAGCAGATTCGGCAGACGGCTGAAGCCCAAGCGGCGCACAGACTGAATGTTGGTGTTGATTATTCAGTAGTGAGTAAGGTGCTATTAAATTTTAGGAATTAGTCTGTTCTTCATCGTTTGGGGGGGGGGTTATATGGCTGTGTTGTGAGACATGTACTGTATATGTTGGACACTGCATATGTGATTTAACCACGATGAAGGAGAGCCAGCCCCCTGCGGTGCGGAGCCACAGAGCCTGGACCCCCTGCGGAGGACAGGGGACAGAAGACTTCCTGACCACTGAGGCTCGAGAGGAGAGAAGGGGGAGTTATGTAAATAAAAGGCTAATGAATGTGAATAAAGAGATTTTGAGATAGATGTGTGATTTCCCCCGCGAGGGAAATGGTTTGATGTGAGAATGTTTAAATGAGAGAACTTTGGTGTGTTCACTCTCTTTGTTCGCTGCTCAGGAATGAGAGCAGACAGTGGAATGGTTACTTGAAATAAACTGAAATTAAAGGCAATTCGGTTTCGTTATTCAAGTCTCCCCACAATCTTAAACAAGTATTACAACAATTTTCAGCATTAACTTACTGTTGGTTCCACTCCTAGGTTAGTACAACCAAATTTCTGGCGAGCACATTTTCACATTGCTTTCATCATGGCAGATTGAACAAAGAAAAAGGGTTTATGCAGGAAACAGGAAGTAGCTACAATTAAAGGTGCAGTAACGCAAACCACCACTAGAGGGAACATAACCCCACCCAATATCTGACAGGTCAGCACACTCCCCGCTTGGTATACATGTATACCACTATTTACTCTTCTCTAGTGACATCAATAGCACAACATCAGAGATGGGTCTAAGGTACTCTTTAACTATCCCTTGGCTAGAGGTCTTAACTGTGACCTTACGGACCTTGTTGTCTGAACTAGGAATGGCCTTAACTATTCGCCCTAGAGGCCACATGTTGCGCTTTGCTTGATTGTCCTTTATCAAAACAATGTCACCTTCCTGGAGACTGGACTTCTCGGAGGTCCACTTCCTCCGTGGTTGAAGTGTGGCCAGGTACTCCGACCGCCACCTCTTCCAGAAGGAGTCCGCCAAGCTCTGGACCTGGCGCCACTGGACCTGGCTGAGGTGATCCAGGTCGAAGTCTCCCAGGGGTGTAGGACTGACACTCGCCTTCTGGGTGAGCAGAGTGGCAGGTGAGAGGATTTCAGGTACCTCTGCATCGTTGGAGACTGGGACTAGCGGGCGTGCATTCATGATAGCCATAACCTCAGCCATCAAGGTTGTAAGGACTTCATGAGACAGTCGGGTAGCACCATCCTTCGCAAGCAGTCCATCCAGTATGCGTCTTGCCACTCCAATTAACCTCTCCCAGGCTCCACCCATGTGTGAAGAATGGGGAGCATTGAAGGTCCATGTACATCCCTGCTCTTGCAGATAGTTCTTGATCTCAGGATCGTCAGTGTTGATTTGAAGCTTACGGCATGCACCAATGAAATTAGTGCCTCTATCCGACCTTAAGTGCTTGACAGGTCCACGGATGGGTAGGAAACGCCTCATGGTGTTGATGAAGCTTGAGGTCGACATGGATTCAATAACCTCAAGGTGCACCGCTCTGGTGCTCAAGCAAGTAAAGATGACTGCCCACCTTTTGCTCTCAGCGGCACCACCTCGTGTCCGCCGAGTGGTGACAGTCCATGGGCCAAAGACGTCAAGCCCTACGTGAGTAAAGGGGGGATCCCTTGCCAGCCTATCTGCCGGCAGATCTGACATCTTCTGCACTTCTCTCCGTCCTCTCAACTTCCTACAAGTAACACATTTGAAAATGATGCTGGAGATGAGCTTCCTACCTCCTACTATCCAAACACCAGCGGTACGCAGTGCACCCTCTGTGAAGTGCCGACCCTGGTGGGCTACTTTGTCATGGTAGTGTCGGACCAGGAGAGTGGTCACATGATGGCCGGCTGGTAGGATGAGTGGGTGTTTCTCTTGGTCTCCCAAGTCTGCCCTGCGTATCCAACCTCCAACTCTGATCAATCCATTCTCATCGATGAAGGGGTCAAGCTTTGCAAGGGAGCTTTGACAGTGCACTGTTGAACCCTGAATTAAGCATTTCAGCTCCTCTTCATAAACATCCTCCTGTCCAGCCTTGAAGATTTTCGTCTTTGCTTGGGACCGCTCTGTGGCGAGAAGCTGGCTGCACTGATGCCATCCCTTGCAACCATCTCTATTCTCTCCAGAGAAAGACTTGGCTACATGAACAAGAAGTGCCATACCTCTTACTACGCTCTTCCAAGAAGAGAAGCGTTCAAATCTTTCTGAGCCAAGAGGCTGTTCTGTAACTTTGGTAAGTAGACAGGTGGCTTGTGGCCTAACTTCTTTGTCTGTGTCTGCATCAACAAGCTCAAACGTTTCAGCCTCCTCAACCTTATCCGTGGCTGACTGCCTGAGAAACTGGGGACCGAGCAACCAGCTGGAAGATGAAAGTTGAGCTGCTGAAAGTGGTCTGGTTCCCTGGTCTGCAGAGTTCTGGTCTGTCAAGATGTACTGCCACTGTTCTGGTTCAGTAGATCCACGAATGCGAGCTACTCGGTTAGCTACGTAGGTGTAGAACCTTCGTGAACTGTTGTGAATGTAGCCCAGCACAATGCGGCTGTCAGTGAAGAACTTGACTGCCTGTAGCTCTATGTCTATCTCAGACTGGATCACTTCTACCAGCTCAACTGCCAAGACAGCTGCACACAACTCCAGGCGTGGAATGGTGTGCATGGGGTAAGGTGCAAGTTTTGATTTACCCATAACAAATCCTACGTGCCATCTTCCTTCAGAATCTAAGGCACGCAGGTAAGCTACGGCAGCTATCGCTAGAGTTGAAGCATCTGCAAAAACACAGAGTTCTATCCTGTTACAGCATGACAAGGAGGTAGGTAGGTATGATCTGCTAATGCAAAGCTGCTCCAGGTCTGTTAAGGAGTTGATCCATGTTCTCCAGTGTGCCTCTTTCTCTGGTGGGAGAGGCGTGTCCCACTCATACTGTTCAGAGGAGATGTCTCTCACCAATGCCTTTCCCTGGACAGTGATGGGAGAAGCGAATCCAAGGGGATCGTAAAGACTGTTTATGGTGGACAGCATGCCTCTCCGACTAAATGGCTTAATGTCTCTTGAGACTCGGAATGTGAAGCTGTCAGTCTGGAGCACCCAGTTCAGGCCTAAGCTCCTTTGAAGGGGCAATGGGTCTGCTCCCAGATCGAGATCTTTCAGGTCACTTGCTCGTTCCTCCACTGGGAAAGCCTCCATGACCCTCGGACTGTTTGAGGCGATCTTGTGGAGTTTTAAGTTGCTCTCAGCTAGCAGAGCCTTGGTTCGCTGCAGGAGATCGATCACCTCATGCTCCTTGGCCAATGACGTGAGCCCATCGTCGACGTAAAAGTTCCTGAAGATGAACTCCTTTGCATCACTACCATGCTCAGCTTCTCCTTGCTCTGCAGCTCTCCTCAGCCCATAAGTCGCTACTGCTGGAGACGGGCTGTTGCCGAATACATGCACAGTCATCCAGTAGTCAATGATGTCCTTGTCTGGATCATTGTCTTTGTGCCAGAGAAACCTGAGGAAGTGGCGGTGGTCCTCTCTGACCTTGAACCCATAGAACATTTGCTCTATGTCGGCGGTAGCAGCAATTTGTTCTCTTCTGAACCGTAATAGGACTCCTATTAGTGTGTTGTTCAGGTTGGGTCCACTGAGAAGCACATCATTCAATGATGTCCCCTTGTACTCCGCGCTGGAGTCAAATACAACTCTTATTTTTCCCGGCTTCTGGGGGTGGTATACGCCAAATGTCGGCAGATACCAGCACTCCTGCCCGAGCTGTAGTGGAGGAGCTGGCTCGGCCTGTTGGTTGTCAATGACCTTTTGCATAAAATCAAAGAAGTGCTGTTTCATGTCAGGTTTCTTCCCGAATGAGCGTTGGAGGGATTGGAGTCTTTGAGCAGCCTGCTCTCTGTTGCACGGAAGATGCTTACGAGGAGTATGAAAGGGTAGTGGCGCCACCCAGTGGTTTTCATTGTCCATATACACCTCGTCTTTCATTATTCTCAGAAACTCACTGTCATCTACTGACATGGCTGGTTTGTTGTCGGCTGGTGTTGTCTGGAACACACTTTCACCAAGACCATCCCTACATGTCTCTGGAATGGCTTCCTCACTGCGAGTTGGGAACTGAAGGCTGCACTGAATCGGTTCACTGGGTCTTTCCTTGATGTGAATGCTGTTAGTGCAGGGCTTAAAGAAGGAAGGGCGTCCATTTTGGAGGACATGGGTCTTATAAGCATTGACTTCCTGAGTCTTGTGAGCGCCACCCAGACACAGCTCTCCCACTATGACCCAGCCGAGATCAAGGCGCTGAGCGTATGGCGAGTCGTGTGGTCCGTTGCGCTGCTCTCGCACCTTGTGCAAGCTCAAAACATCTCGGCCTAGTAGCAGAAGAATGGGTGCACTGTTGTCAAGTGCAGGGATTTTGTCAGCCACTGGTCTGAGGTGAGGGAAATATTGTGCGCACTCAGGGGTCGGGATCTCTGACCGGTCACCAGGTAAGTATTCACACTCCAGTAATGTGGGCAGTGTGACCTTGGTCTTCCCATCGAGAGATTCCACCATGATGTTGGTTGCTTTCCTTCCTGCAGTCTCCACTCTGCCTGAGCATGTTTTTAGCGTGTAGGGGGATGCCCTGCTGTTAATACCCAACAGACTGAAGAACTCAGATTTCACTAAAGACCTATTGCTTTGGTCATCGAGTACAGCATATACTATGTGAGACTTGCTTGGATTATCAGCATGGGAAACCTTGACCAAGCAGATTTTAGAACAGGATCTAGGCTGGGGTGCATCGCCACATATCTCTGTGCACTTAGAAGTGACAACAGGAGTTGCTGCAACTTCACTCTCCCCGCTTTGCTCCCCTCCTTGCTCCTCGCTCTGGTCATTCCCAGGTGAGTGCCCAGCCTGCCCATGAGGCGACCATGGTGCTGGACCAGGATGCATCGCTGAAGTGTGCTTGTCACTCTCACACTCTCTGCATTTGAGTGCGGTCTTACAGTCTTTGGCAATGTGCTTGGTGCTGGCACAACATCTAAAGCAGATCGAGTTCTCCTTTAAGTACGCTTTCCTCTCATCCAGGTGCTTTCCTCGGAACCCACGGCATTTTGTGAGCGGATGTGGTTTGTTGTGGATTGGACATTCTTTGTCCGGTTCAGTTTTCTTCACAGATGTGCTGTCCCGAGATGCACCACCTGCGGCTGTGACATCAGTTTTCCTCACTGTTACAGCGGATTTGTAGATGTGTTTTTGGTCTTTCTCACCTTTTGACTGATTGGGAGTAGAGGAAAGGTTGAATGCGAAACTGGGGTCATTGCGAGTCTTAGCTTGAGAACATACAAATTCCACAAAGTAGCTGAATGGTGGGAAAGGCACATGATAAACTTCCTTGTACCTGGATCCCTGTGTCATCCAGCGTCCACGAAGTGAGAATGGAAGCTTCTCCACAATTGGATTTACCCCTCGAGCTGTATCAAGATACATGAGCCCAGGTAAGAATCCCTCTGACTTAGCAGCTTGTAGCTCTTTTAACAAGTCTCCTAACTCTCTGAGCTTGTGTGTCTCTTTGTTAGAGATGACTGGGAAGGTGTCCAATTTTTTCATTAGGGCACTTTCAATCACCTCTGGGCTTCCATAAGTTTCCTCCAAGCGCTCCCATACCGTCCACACACCTAGTCTAGGATTGTTTACATGCACAGACCTGATCCTCATGGCTTGAGCTGACGACTTGGGCCCCAACCATTTGATCAGTAGGTTGAGCTCTTCTTGCTCCGAGAGGTTAAGCTCCTTTGTGGCTGCTAGGAAGGAGGCCTTCCATGCCCAGTAGTTTTCTGGGCAGTCGTCAAAGGTAAGGAGTCCTGAGCTCACCATCTCTTTTCTCATG
Organism: Pholidichthys leucotaenia; assembly: GCA_020510985.1. Lineage (NCBI taxonomy): Eukaryota > Metazoa > Chordata > Actinopteri > Cichliformes > Pholidichthyidae > Pholidichthys > Pholidichthys leucotaenia. The sequence continues at coordinate 212,048,271 of CM035846.1, read as the reverse complement.
AGATACTGGGCCAAGACATGGGTTTGTGTTGATGGAGGTGAGGATTTGTTTCCCTGGTTGGGATGAGAGGCTGGAGGGTTAGCTGCAGTGTCTTTCCTTTTAATGTCAGGGAGAACAGGTGAATGTTCCTGCTTTGGAACAAATGGCCTTGGGGCAGAATAAGGAATGTTGTGTCCAACCATCATGGGCTTATGTTCATTTCTGTCCACGAAAGACTCATACAGTGAATCTTGTTCTTTAATGCTAAAGAGGTGTGAATTCACCGGTGCTTGATGATCAATTTGTTGCTGTGGAGTTGGGCCTGGTTGCAACTGTGGTGCATGTGCATCGAATGGCTGTTTCCACGTAGCGTCGTGTGCGTCTCACTGGATCATCAAGGGCTAGATTCTGTAGCTCACCAAGAGAGTCGCTGTGTCTTGGATCGAGCTCTGCTGCTGCAGCTTCTTCCAATATAGCTGCCTCTCTTGATGCTGCAGTTGCTTCTTTCTCTTGTTGTAGCACGTGAAGATTTGCGTCTATTGAAGCCCTTTCTTTAATCATGGCAGCCTCTACTGAAGCCCTTTGTTTCATCATGGCTGCCTCCTTCTCTGCAAAGGATGCTTTGACTTTAGCTGCTTCAGCCTTAGCTCTGGCTCTTGCTGCAACGATGCTGGCAGATGACCGGGTTGATGCCCTGGAGGACTTGTGTGAATTTGAGGCTTGAGACCTTGTCTCCAACTGAGACGGACGGTCCTCCTCACCAGCGTGGCTCATCTTGGCTTGCTTCTGTGTGCTGTTCACCGTATTTCAGCTGCCTATCCCCGCTGCGTGGTCAACATTTTACTATTCTGTCCTGGTAATACGGCTGGGTATTGTAGACAGATAGCGAACAATGAAGACAGCAGGCTGATTCCAGGTTGACTGATTTACTGAAATCAGTTTTTGTCTTGTTGGTTTTTTGTAAAACTGAAACACAATGAAATATACATAATACAGAATGTTACATAAGAAATAATAATACAACACTCTGTATATAAACAGTTTCTCTTATTACAGGCACTTAACTCAGGTAAGTAATTTGCTCGACAGATTCAAACTAAGGTAAGTATTTCACAGTTTCCACAGGTTACAAAGTTAAGGTAAGTTAAATCAGGTAAGTATTACGAAATTATACTAACACTCCGTAATATACTAATATACTAATTAATATACTAATGCTCCGTACTGTGGGTGTTTATATATTTACATATTTATTCCATCTAGCTACAATGCTCTGCACTGTGTGTTCATATATTCATATATTTATTCCATCCAGCTACAATGCTCTGCACTGTGTCTGTGTGTGTGTATATATATATATTTTATAGTAATATGTACATATGTATATTAGCTGCTCTTGCTTGCTTGTTTGTTTTTTTTTTTTTTTTTTTTTCTTGCCTTCTGATTGTTGCTCTGAGTGTTGCTATCCCTGTGCTGTTGCAATCCTGGAATTTCCCCGTTGTGGGACTAATAAAGGCTTATCTTATCTTATCTTATCTTAACACATTTTTATTTTACAGAGGACAGCTACACAGCTAAGTAAGCAGGTAAGCATAGCCAAATGAATAGCTAACTAGCTTTCACAAGAAGCACCATTACAACACAATATAACTTGGGCTAACAAAGGGCTAAATGACTCAGCAGTTAGCTAAGTACCATTGCAAACGATTAGCCATTAACACCTTTTAATCGCGATCTTTTTATAGCTTAAATTTAGCGTTTTTAACATCATATTCCAAACTATGGTCATCTTAAACAAGTATTACAACAATTTTCAGCATTAACTTACCACTCCTAGGTTAGTACAACCAAATTTCTGGCGAGCACATTTTCACATTGCTTTCATCATGGCAGATTGAACAAAGAAAAAGGGTTTATGCAGGAAACAGGAAGTAGCTACAATTAAAGGTGCAGTAACGCAAACCACCACTAGAGGGAACATAACCCCACCCCCACCCAGACCCTCCCTTCCATCTGTTGTCATGGGAAATGTACGGTCGATACTGGGAAAGTTAGATGAGCTAGCGGCTATCTCCCGTTATGATAGCACTTACCGGGAGTGCTCTCTCCTTTTGTTTACTGAGACGTGGCTAACTGAACTAGCAGCAGATGCTAACATTGAGCTGGAGGGTTTTCACATGATACGAGCTGACCGAACACCAGAGAGTGGCAAAACTAGGGGCGGTGGAGTGATAATGTATGTTAACAACAACTGGTGCAGACCGGGACATATCACTGTTAAACAACGACACTGCAGCAAAGACATTGAGTTGCTAGCTGTTAGCATGAGGCCTACATATCTCCCGAGAGAACACTCACACGTGATCTGCATTGTTGTTTATGCAAATCCGACGGCGAACGCTGGGACAGCGCGTGACGTCATCCATTCAGTAACCAGCAGGCTGCAGACAGAACACCCAGATGCTCTTCTCCTCATCTCAGGCGATTTCAACCACGTTTCACTGTCTCTCATTCTGCCCACTTTCACCCAGTATGTCACATGCCACACTAGAGACAATAAAACACTGGATTTGTTCTACGCAAACACTAAGGAGGCGTACACCTCATCACAACTCCCCCCACTTGGGAGATCGGATCACAACTTGGTTCATCTCCGACCGGTGTACAAACCCCTAGTGCACAGACAACCTCCGGCCATGCACACTGTGGAGTTATGGTCTGAGGAGACAATGGACACTCTAAAGGACTGTTTTGAAGCCACTGCCTGGAAGCAGCTCTGCGATCCACATGGTGAGGACATCGATGGCCTCATTCACACCTTCACGGGCTACCTCAGCTTCTGTGTGGACAAATCCGTTCCCACCAAGACCATACGGCGTCACTCAAACAACAAACCCTGGATCAACCCTGAGATAAAAACACTTCTGAGAGAGAAGAAGAGGATCTTCAGGTCGGGAAACAGGGAGATGCTGAAGTCCGTACAGAGGGAGCTGAGGAGAAAGATCAGAGAAGGCAAGGACAGCTTCAGGAAGAAGATGGAGGACAAGCTGCAACAGAGTGACATCAGCGGGGTCTGGAGAAACCTCAAAACCATCTCGGGGCTCCAGAATACCTCCCCCCAGGCCACGGGGGGCAGGGAGTGGGCGAACAACCTGAATCTGTTTTTCAATAGATTTGACCAACCGCCCTCCCCCCTGTCTGCACAACAACCACTGCTGCCTCTAAGAAATCAAGTCCTGCTGCCCACTCCCCACTCCACCGACACCCCCCCCCCCACTCCCAACACACAGCCCCCCATCCTGACCCTGACCAAGACCCAGGTGAGGACGGAGCTGAGGAAGATCAAGGCGAGGAAGGCGTCGGGACCGGACGGCATCAGCGCAAAGCTCCTCAAGTCCTGTGCAGACCAGCTGTGTGGGATTGTGACGTATATCTTCAACATGAGCCTGAAACTGGGGAGGGTACCACAGCTGTGGAAAACATCTTGTGTGGTACCTGTACCAAAAACTTCCCACCCCAAAGACCTGAACAGCTACAGACCGGTGGCCTTGACGTCCCACTTGATGAAGACCCTGGAGAGACTGCTCCTTGCTCATCTCCACCCCCTGGTGGAACCAGCGATGGATACACTCCAGTTCGCCTACCAGCATGGCATTGGGGTGGAGGATGCGGTGATCTTCCTCCTTCACTGTTCTCTGTCCCACCTGGAGAAGCCCGGGAATATGGTGAGGATCATGTTCTTTGACTTCTCCAGTGCTTTCAACACCATCCAACCGATGATCCTGAAGGACAAGCTGCTGCGCGCAGGGGTGGACCAGCACCTGTCATCATGGATCCTGGACTACCTCACGAACCGGCCTCAGTTTGTGAGAACCCGGGACTGTGTTTCCGACACGATCATCAGTAGCACGGGGGCCCCCCAGGGAACGGTGCTGGCTCCCTTCCTGTTCACTCTTTATACTGCGGACTTCTCACACAACACAACACATTGCCATCTACAGAAGTTCTCTGATGACTCTGCGATCGTTGGTCTCATCTCCAATGGAGATGAAGCTGAGTACAGAGGGCTTATCCAGGACTTTGTGGACTGGTGCCATCGGAACTGCCTCCAGATCAACGCGAGGAAAACTAAGGAGCTGGTGGTGGACTGCCGCAGGCATGGGCAGCCCCTCACAGCACCAGTAAATATACAGGGAACAGACATCGAGATGGTGACATCCTATAAGTACCTGGGTATTCATCTGAACAATAAACTAGACTGGTCACACAATACTGACGCACTCTACAAGAAGGGACAGCGCAGGCTGTTCCTGCTGAGGAGACTCAGGTCTTTTGGTGTACAAGGGGCGCTGCTGAAGTCATTCTATGACACAGTGGTGGCATCAGCCATCACTTTTGGAGTGGTCTGCTGGGGCAGTGGCATTACTGCAGCCGATAGGAAGAGACTGAACAAACTGATTAAGAAAGCTAGCTCTGTCCTGGGGCAGCGCCTTGATCCGATGGAGGAGATAGGAGAGAGAAGGACGGTGGCTAAACTGTCATCTCTGCTGGAGTCCGAGTTCCACCCTATGCAGGACATACTGGATGCACTGAGGAGCTCATTTAGCAGCAGACTACATCATCCCAGGTGCACAACCGAGAGGTTTCGTAGGTCCTTCCTACCAACGGCTGTCAGACTGTACAACCTAAGCAGGGCTGCTCGCAGAGATAGCAAAAAGACGTAACAAACTAATAGCTTTTTTGAATGCAAAAGATGCAATAGACTTACACAATGGTCCTCTCCGGCATACAACTAGGAACATACCGGTCGCTATGGAGGGTGAGAATATGTATGGGCACATAATCATACCATGTAGGATAACTAAATAGACGGTTATGCTGTTTCATCCCACCTAGCAACAATGCTCTGCACTGTGTGTGTTTATATATTTACATATTTATTCCATCTAGCTACAATGCTCAGCACTGGGTGTGTTTATATTTATATATCTATATATTTATTCCATCTAGCTACAATGCTCCGCACTGTGTTTTTATATATCTACATATTATTCCATCTAGCTACATTGCTCCGCACTGTGTGTGTTTATATACTTGCATATTTATTCCACCTAGCTGCAATGCTCTGCACTGTGTGTTCATATATTCATATATTTATTCCATCCAGCTACAATGCTCTGCACTGTGTGTCTGTGTGTGTGTGTGTATATATATATTTTATAGTAATATGTACATATGTATATTAGCTGCTCTTGCTTGCTTGTTTTTTTTTCTTGCCTTCTGATTGTTGCTCTGAGTGTTGCTATCCCTGTGCTGTTGCAATCCTGGAATTTCCCCGTTGTGGGACTAATAAAGGCTTATCTTATCTCTTATCTTAATATCTGACAGGTCAGCACACTCGGGTTTGTTTATTGATCTGAAACAGTTCAACTGTGACGAATATGCAAAAATATAAGAAATCAGGAAGGGGGCAAATGCTTTTCACAGCACTGTAACATGTTCACCATTTGTCCCGGTTGCAGCGGATGATAAAAAATAATTAGCAGCGAATGCTGTGGTTTTAAGTAGAGTTTATTATCATACCGCCGTCACGGGCTCCGCTCCCGGCGCCGTGCATGTGCGCCGGGAGCGAGCCCAAACGGCTCTCAGAGAAGAGGGACACAAAGTCCGTGTCCAGCAGCAGCAGTTGCAGAAGTGGGAATGAGAGAGTGTGTTACAGAACTTGTGCAGTATTTATACCAAACTCAAACAATACATCAAAGCAAATTCACAGTAGTTGGTCTGATCAAAGGGACTGCAGAACAGGCACGAGATATTTGCATTTGTAAGACCTACATAACAATAGGCAGATGCAGCCTCTGGTCCGGCTTGCAGGACAAAGAGGTTACAAGGCACATCTACATATTGATCTCAGCCTCTAGGTCACAGTAAGGACAGGACGCATGAACACTATACATGAATGGCACATTGCATCACAATACATGAACGGCACATTGCATCACGATACATGAATGGCACATTACATCACAATACATGCATGGCACATTTCATTACAATACATGCATGGCACATTTCATTACAATACATGCATGGCACATTTCATCACAACACATGCATGGCACATTTCATCTCAGTAGTGCAGCGGGAAAAACCCAGGAGTGCGAGCTGACTGTCTCTGTGTTCTGTCTCTGTGTTGTGGGGGGTTGAATCAACCTGCTACACTGCTCCCCCCAGAGGGCACGGTAGGGGACCGTGGCCCCAATGTTGCAGTTTGGGCAGCGAGCAGGGAAAAGCTCTGTGCAGGAGGGGGGGGGGGGTAGCAAATGCTGACCGGGCACGGGAAAACTGTTCGAGTCGCGTCAAAAGTGTTTGCTGCTCCGCGATGTCCCGTCTGAACATGCGGAGGTCAGAAGAAGAAAAATTTGTCTCTGACTCCTCCTGTGGCCATGAAGAAAAGCAGGAGCGGCTGTAAGAAAAAAAAAAAAAAGCAGAGGGACTGGCATGTTGGCTTTAGGTGCAGGAGCAACCCCAAAGCCCCCCGGGAACAGCTGACGGCTGAATTCCCCTTGTGTGCCGTGGCTAAGACCATAAAATCCAGTGAACAAGCTGCGGGCCTCAGGTGTACAAGCAAGCCTGACGGGCCAGTGTGCAGCAGAAGGAAGGTGGTCAGTGAAGCCATTATTGCCCCGTGCGTGGTGTGCCGTCCTCGTAACTCCCCGGTGCGCGCGCGGGGGTTCCGTGCTTGGGTGGGCCGCTGGAGTGACGAGTCAGGGTGCAGAATCTTGGTAGAGATCGGCGCGGATGGCGCCGATAAAATCCAGGTTGAGCTGTGGCTGCAGATTGGCCATGGTGCGTTGGAGCGGTGAGAGGAAATAGACGATCTTTTGTCCCTCAGGCTCGTGCAGATGCGTTGGAGCGGTGGGAGGGAATAGACGATCTTTGTTCCTCAGGCTCGGTTAGATGAGTAGGATTGCTGAGAGGGAGGAGTAGCGGTAAGAGGGGGAAAACGTTCTGTGCCCCTCGGCTGTCCCGATCACAGGCGAGGGTCGCGCCATGACATTTTCTGCAGCTTTCCCGGTCGTGGGTGATGTCCGGAGAACGGCTCGCCTGTGTTGGCTCTGTGTCGAGGTCTCCCTGAAGCCGAAGGGAGAGCGGTTCGTTTGCGTCAGGCTGCTGTGTTCGCTGGCAGCGTGGTTTTTTCAGCGTCGGTTCGCTAGCGTGGCCGTCCAAATCAGAAGGCTGCGTCGCACAAAGCGTGTGCGTCTTCAAGGGGTCACCAGTGCCGCGGATGATAAAAAAATAATAAGCAGCGAATGCTGTGGTTTTAAGTAGAGTTTATTATCATACCGCCGTCACGGGCTCCGCTCCCGGCGCTGTGCATGCGCGCTGGGAGCGAGCCCAAACGGCTCTCAGAGAAGAGGGACACAAAGTCCATGTCCAGCAGCAGCAGTTGCAGAAGTGGGAATAAGAGAGTGTGTTACAGAACCTGTGCAGTATTTATACCAAACTCAAACAATACATCAAAGCAAATTCACAGCAGTTGGTCTGATCAAAGGGACTGCAGAACAGGCATGAGACATTTGCATTTGTAAGACCTACATAACAATAGGCAGATGCAGCCTCTGCTCCGGCTTGCAGGACAAAGAGGTTACAAGGCACATCTACATATTGATCTCAGCCTCTAGGTCACAGTAAGGACAGGACGCATGAACACTATACATGAATGGCACATTGCATCACAATACATGAACGGCACATTGCATCACGATACATGAATGGCACATTTCATCACAATACATGCATGGCACATTTCATCACAACACATGCATGGCACATTTCATCTCAGTAGTGCAGCGGGAAAAACCCAGGAGTGCGAGCTGACTGTCTCTGTGTTCTGTCTCTGTGTTGTGGGGGGTTGAATCAACCCGCTACACGGTGTCTGAATGTCTAGTCATTGAAATCAAATCCCTATATAGTGAGTAGGTGATCATGAATGTTTGAATTATTTTGGGCAAAGGTGGGGAAAATACATATTAAACACGTCAACATTTTTCTCATTAAACATATTTCTGATGGAGCCATTGACCTGAGATTTTCACCAAATATCAGTAACAGCCCAAGTAATCCATACATACAAAGAAATCAAGGCAGCTGTAAAACAAGTTATATTTTAAAAAGTGGAATGACACAGGGAATAAGTATTGAACACACTTGGTGAAATTCATTTACTATTTAGTAGAAAAGCCTTTGTTGGTAATAACAGTTTCCAGACATCTCTTGTATGGAGAAACTAGGTGCAGGCATTGCTCAGGGGTGATTTTAGCCCATTCTTCCACACAAACTGTCTTCAAATCTTGAAGGTTCCGTGGGTGTCTTCTATGAACTCTGATCTTCAGTTTGTTCAATTTTTCAATTGGATTCAGGTCAGGTGACTGACTGGGCCATTCTAGCAGCTTTATTTTCCTTCTCTGGAACCAGTTGAGAGTTTCCTTGGCTGTGTTTGGAATCATTGTCTTGCTGAAATGTCCATCCTCGTTTCATCTTCAGATGGTAACAGGTTCTTATCAAGGATGTCTCTGTACATTTGTCCTTTCATCTTTCCTACAATTATATGAAGTCTGCCTGTACCATGTGCTGAAAAACACCACCACACCATGATGGAATGTACAGTGCCATTTCTCCTTCAAACATGCTGCGTGTTGTGGCATCCAAAAAGTTCAATTTTGGTCTTATCTGACCAGACTGTATTCTCCCAGTATTTTACTGACTTGCCCAAATATTGTGCAGTAAACTTTAAACAAGCTTTAACATGCTTTTTTTTCAGCAATGGAGTCTTGCAAAGTGAGAAGGCATCGAGCCCATGTCGGTTGAGTGCATTACTTATTTTCTTTGAAACAGCAGTACCTGCTAACTCCAGGTCTTTCTGGAGCTCTCCAGGAGTGGTCTTTGGCTCTTGGATAACTCTTCTGATAATTCTTTTGACTCTTCTGTCAGAAATCTTGTGAGGAGCTCCTGGTCGTGGCCGGTTTATGGTAAAATGACGTCATTTCCACTTCCAAAAGATGGCTCCAACAGTCCTCACTAGAACATTCAGCAGTTTAGAAATGCACCTGTAACCAATGCCATCATATTGTGACGTTTGCAGGGTCCACACAAAAAGACAATGGAGCAGATGGCTGTGATCAACCTGATTTATTTTTCACACACCCCGACCCCCAACCTGCTTCTGAGCACACAGAGGAGTGGAGGTCATTCTCCCAGACCTCCGTTTCAATCATGGTTACACACACAGATACATCTTGCCCTAATCCTGCTAAACACTGCTGGGTCATCATAATGCAGTTATAATGACACAGCAGTATAACTCAGAAATAACACATTTAACACACACAGTAACGTTTCAAACTGGCAAAGCATGCTGGGAAATCCCTGGCTCCTTTAAAATGGCCCCGACGTTACACTGCCCCCCCCTGGACTGGTTTCTGTCCCCAGAAAATTCAAAGTCCACTTTCAGAAATCCAACGCGAGTCAGCCCGGTGCCAGGGCGGCATGCACGGGCCATCTGAGTCTCGGTCAGAGTATCTGGTTGGGGTAGGGTTCCGGTTTGGCCATCAGCGGGCGGATGGACACATCTGACAGCCTCTGTAGGACCACGCACAGTCCCTTCCCTGGCAGCGGGAGTCCCAGGCCCGCTCCGACCGACTCCCACCGCTGCCAGATCTCCCAGGCGGCCGCTGGCCCGCGTCCATGCGTCCAGCCCTTGCCGCGCCTGGAAAGTGGCCGCATCTTCGTCCTGCTCGCTCCGCTGCGTCGCTCCTGCGCCAAGGGCCTCCGTGACGTCACCGAAAGGAAAAGCATCGGGTAGCGGTAGGACACGCACAGTTCCTCCTCTGGCAGCGGGAGTCCCATGACTCCTACCGCTACCAGGATCTCCCAGTCGGCCGCTGGCCCGCGTCCAGGCGTCCAGCCCCTGCCGATCCCGAGAAAAGACCGGATCTGTCCTGCTCGCTCCGCTGCTGCTGCGCTCCAAAGGCCTCTGTGACGTCATCTGCCGGGGGAAACATCTGCAGGAGGCGGCTTTTTCCCCGTCCATGCCACCTCGCTCTAATTTAGCGTCGGCGAGGGGCCAGTTTGTCGTGCGCTGTGTGCGGGGCAGTACCATGCCATGTACCCTGGCTCTATGCAGCGGAAGCCGTCCTTCCTCGCGTCGCCACGGCTGTTTCCTTCGTGCACGCGCTGCTGTGATCTGCCGTAGCTCCTCCTCCACTCGCTCTCAGCACGGTGGTTTCCTCCGATGATCAGCGCGGCAGCCAACTCGACCTGGGCCAGGCGGTCATCCGACAGGTTCTCGCCGTTGTAGCGGGGAATCTTGGCCCGCTGCTGGATGGATGGGACCGTCATCTCCCGGTCGATTGCCGCTCCTAATTGCTCTGGAATCGCCAGCCCGTCCTGCCCTGAAAAAGGCGGGAAACGGGGCTGGTTTGCTCTGCTCCGTCCATCACAGCGAAGCTCTCCAGGGGCCGGCGTCTCAGCTCTATACTCCAATCCCGGTTGAGCGATGAATCGCTCCGGCTGCTGTACCTCCGCCTGGATCCTCATCTTGCTCCATGTCCCACTCCTGACACCAGTGTGACGTTTGCAGGGTCCACACAAAAAGACAATGGAGCAGATGGCTGTGATCAACCTGATTTATTTTTCACACACCCCGACCCCCAACCTGCTTCTGAGCACACAGAGGAGTGGAGGTCATTCTCCCAGACCTCCGTTTCAATCATGGTTACACACACAGATACATCTTGCCCTAATCCTGCTAAACACTGCTGGGTCATCATAATGCAGTTATAATGACACAGCAGTATAACTCAGAAATAACACATTTAACACACACAGTAACGTTTCAAACTGGCAAAGCATGCTGGGAAATCCCTGGCTCCTTTAAAATGGCCCCGACGTTACAATATTGTTTTGCAACAATACGGCTGCAAAGGTCTAGAGAGAGCTCTTTGCTTCTACCCATCATGAGTTCTTTGTGGTGTGACAATCTGATATTCACAGACCTTTTTAAGGCTACCAGTCAGGACTTAGCCAGCTGAAATTAATTTGCACTGCCAGGGGATGGGTTGGCTTCCTAAATTCTGATGGATTTCAGCTGGTTTATTGGCTTTCTATGCCTTTTTGCACCTCTTTTTCTTCATGTGTTCAATATTTATTCCCTGTGTCATTCCACTTTATTAAATATAACTTGTTTTGTGAACACAGTTGTGTTGATTTCTTTATATGTATGGATTACTTGGGTTGTTACTGATATCTGGTGAAAATTTCAGGCCAATGGCTCTATCAGAAATACTGCATGTTTAATGAGAAAAATGTGGACGTGTTCAATACTTATTTTCCCTGCTGTACGTTCCAGGAGAGGAAGAAATGGAAAGCTGTCATGTGATTGTCTTACACCCAGGCAACTTGAGAGTTTAAACTTTGTGAGAACAAAACCTTGCAGTACTTGGAAAAATTTGCAATGTGACTCATCTGAATGGTAAGGAGTAGTGCAGGTGCACAGATAGATAGATAAACAGATAGATGTACTTTATTGATCTCAAACTGGGAAATTACAGTGTAACAGCAGGATGACAGTAGACAACCAAATGACAGAAACACACACACAGCATAATAGACAAAGGGATTACCCATGGAAAGTAAAACTGCTAAAAAAAACCCTTATATTGTAGAGAGAAATAATCAGGCGAGGCGGTTCCAGAGTAGAGCAGACTTTATTAATCTCTCTAACATTAACAAGAATCAGAAGCCTGAAAACCAGGTTGCAGGCACCTCTCTTTTTATACCATACCACATGCCCTGCAACCTGTGGTGTTTGCATTAACATGAATGCACTTACCATGACAATCCCCTTTGTCACTGTTTGCATTAACACACATACATCCCCCCATGACAATTCCTTTTGTCACCCAGCCTGTCTGCGCATTACAATGGAGACCGGAGGAGAATGCATATCCGTTTCTCCTCTCTTATGCATTTCCTCCTGCCATGCTATTCAGTCTGAGTAGAGACACACTGACTGGGTGCACCACACTGCCCCCCCCCCCCCCCGAAACTCAGACTGAGCCTTAACCCTCATGTCCTTTGGGCTTAAGCCTACGTCCATAACGGCTGTAACGGGGGGACGGCGGCTCTGAGGCGCTGCTGTGCCGGTGGGGCGCTCTCGGGCATGTGTCCGTCTGTGGGGGGGCATTGGGAGGGGGAAAAACATCTTCAGCATGCCATTGTGACTGATCTGATGAGTCATTTACCTGGGGAGTTCTCAGTGGGGGTCGTCCACGCCGAGGAGCTCGGGCCAACACCACCTGCTCGTCTGCTAAAATGAAGGCGGTCCTAAGCCTGTCTATACAGATTGTTTCTCTGCGTTCCCCCAAGTCTAACACAAAATGTTTATCCCCAGGTTCCAGCACTCTGAACGGGCCGTTGTAGGGTGGGTGCAACGGGGTCCGGTGGGCATCGTGCCTGACAAACATGAACGACACATCCTTCAAGGTCTTTGGCACAAAAGCGCAGGGAAAACAGTGGTGGGCCGGGCCGGGTGCCATCCCTGCCTCTGCGCTATGCAGTGAAAGCGGAGATGGATCAGTGTTCGGCGCGGGTCTGGTCGGCAAAAATTCTCCGGGGAGCTGCAGTGGCTGGGAAAAAAACAGCTCTGCTGGGGAGACCACCAAATCCTCCTTCGGAGCTGAACGCAAACCTAATAGAACCCACGGCAACCAGTCCACCCAATTTGCATCCGTAAGTGAAGCCCTGAGCGCTGCTTTAAGTGACCTATGGAAACGCTCGCATAACCCATTGGCCTGGGGGTTGTATGCGGTTGTGCGATGAATTGTGACACCCAGGCTCCAGGCCATCGTGGACCGGAAATGAACTGCGGGCCCCGGTCAGACGTAATATCCGAAGGGGTGCTGAAACGTGCCACCCATGTCATCAAAAAAGCGCGTGCAACTTCTGCAGACGCGGTGGAAGCTAGCAAGACTGCCTCTGGCCAGTGCGTGGTACGGTCCACTATTGTCAGGAGGTGCGTGAACCCCTGTGATGGCAGGAGGGGGCCCACGAGGTCCACATGAACATGGTTGAACCTCTTAGCCGGGTCATGGAACGGCTCAAGGGGGGCCTTAGTGTGCCTGTGCACCTTGGCTCATTGGCATACTACGCAGGCTGCAGCCCACTCTTTTATCTGTTGGCAGAGGCTCGGCCAGACGAACTTTGCTCCCACCAATTTGACTGACACGTGCACTCCTGGGTGCGCCAGGGAGTGAACCAACTCAAAAACGCGGCGGCGCCAAATGCGTGGGACCACCGGGTGCAGGCAGCCTGTGGAGACGTCACAGATTAGGGGGGGGGGGCCATCTTGCAGTACTCTGCTCTCCAGCCTTAACCCTGTTGGTCCAGACTGGAGCGCGCAAACGTCCGCATCACTGATCTGCTCAGCGGCCATGGCCGTGTAATCATTCCCTACGTAAACTGGGGCCACTAATGCACGTGAGAGGCAGTCTGCCACCACGTTGAGTTTCCCGGCCACATGCTGAATGTCGGTCGTAAACTCCGAGATTACGGCCAGGTGTCGCTGCTGCTGGGCCGACCATGGTTCCAAAACCTTGGCCATGGCATACGTTAGCGGCTTGTGGTCCAGAAATGCAGTGAAGGTGCGCCCTTCCAGCCAGAACTGGAAGTGGTGTATGACCAGATGGACAGCCAGTAACTCTCTGTCGAACGTGTTTTATTTATGCTCATTGTCACGCAAAGACCTGCTAAAAAAGGCGAGCGGCTGCCAAGAACCGGCGACGCACTGCTCCACAACAGCCCCTATGACCACGTCCGATGCGTCGGCAATGAGCGCTATCCAAGCCGCCGGGTCTGAGTGCACCAGTGGTGTGGCGTTTGTTAGAGCTGTTTTAACCTTGGAAAATATCTGCTCCCGCTCAGGAGTCCAGTCGACTCTGTCCGCCGGTTTCCGTTTCTTAAGCGCGGCGTACAACGGCTGCATGAGCTGGGCTGTGCAGAGAGGAAACGGTTGTAGAAGTTCACCATCCCCAAAAACTCCTGCAGCACCCTGACCGTCTGAGGCCGGGGAAAATCTGCCACTGCGCGCACTTTGTCTGGTAAGGGTATTGTGCCCTCCGGTGAGATGCGGTAGCCCAAAAAATCGATTCCTGTCACCCCGAACTGGCATTTTGCCAGGTTGATTATTAACCCATGCTCGTTCAACCTCTGGAAAACTGTCCTGAGGTGGGCTACGTGTTCGTCCTCGGATGCGCTGGCCACCAGAATGTCATCCAGGTAGACGAACACAAATGGCAGATCGCGTAACACCGCATCCAACATGCGTTGGAATCTCTGCGCCGCGCCTTTTAACCCGAAAGGCATGCGTAAGAATTCAAAAAGACCAAACGGGGTTATTACTGCCGTCTTAGGTATGTCCTCTGTGCGCACCAGGACCTGGTGGTAACTGCAGACCAGGTCTATCTTGGAAAAAATGCGTGCCCCAGTGAGGTGAATGGAAAAATCCTGAATATGGGGGATCGGGTAGCGATCGTGTGCTGTGGTGTTGTTTAATCTGCGGAAATCTCTGCATGGTCGCCACGATCCCTCGGCTTCAGGAACCATATGTAGCAAGGATGCCCATGGGCTGTTTGAGCGTCTGATGATGCCCAACCTTTCCAAGTTGGTAAACTCCTTGCGTGCAATGGCCAGTTTAGCTGCATCCAGGCGCTGAGGTCGTGCGAAAACGGGCGGCCCTGTGGTGGTAATGAAGTTCTCCACCCCATGTTTATTGATGGCTGCCGAAAACGTCGGAACCGTGAGTGCCGGGAACTGGGTGAGTAGTGTGTGAAACTTACCCCCTGGAGCTGTGACGTTGGCTAGTGTTGTGGACCTGGCTCCTCTAGCTGTACAGGGCAGAGAATCAAAAGACATTGCGTTAATCAGGCATCTGTTAGCCGCATCGACTAATAGTCCGGGTGCACACAAAAAATCAGTGCCCAAAATGGGGAAGCTACATGCCGCTATGACGAATGTCCATTGGTATGTACGGCCGTGC
This sequence comes from Pholidichthys leucotaenia, assembly GCA_020510985.1. Lineage (NCBI taxonomy): Eukaryota > Metazoa > Chordata > Actinopteri > Cichliformes > Pholidichthyidae > Pholidichthys > Pholidichthys leucotaenia. The sequence goes on along the minus strand of CM035846.1, from coordinate 212,033,195 downwards.
AAGGATATAGTTAGTGTCCTCTCAGTGTCCATCTCAGTGTCTTAATGTCTGAGCCGTTTGCGGCTGCCAGCTCGGGGCCACTATTTCCTGCCAGCTGGTCTGCATAGGACGGCAGGATGAGGCTCTTTTGGGAGCCAGAGTCCACAAGGAACTGTCTTCCCGAGCATGAGTCTGTCACATAGAGCAGCTTGTTTGTGTCACTGGCGGTCGCAGCTGCTACCGACTGCCGGCCCTGGCATTTCCCAAGCACTTGAATTGGCACGGTGGCACGCAACGGCGTGTGTCTTCTCCAAAACAGCGGTGGTAGAAGCAGAGCATGTCTCTCTGGTGCTTCTTGGCCTCCGCTGCAGCCACCGTCGTTGGCTCCTCTCCTCCGCTGGCCGTCTCACTGGGTTCCGACCCCACTGCGTTCACAGCGAAGGCTCTGGTGGTGAGGATAATTCAATTCAATTCAATTCAATTCAATTCGATTTTATTTATATAGCGCCATTTCACAACAACAGTCATCTCATAGCACTATCAACTGTAGGGGGAACCCCCACAGTTGCAGAAAGACCCCAGCAATCAGGCGATCCCCTGTGAGCAAGCACTTGGCGACGGTGGAGAGGAAAAACTCCCTTTTAACAGGAAGAAGCCTCCAGCAGAACCAGGCTCAGGGAGTGGCAGTCGTCTGCTGCGACTGGCTGGGGGGTGAGGGGATAGAGAAGAAGAAAAGAACAGACATGTAGAGAGCAAACAGCACGATGGGGACTCAATCTATGGGAGAGAACAAACAAATGTTAATGACCAGCAAAAAAAATATTTCATTGAGAGTGAGGAAAGGAGTGAGGCCCAGTGTATTACTGGAGGTCCCCCGGCTGACTAAACCTATTAGCAGCATAACTAAGGGAGGGTTCAGAAACACATGATCCCTCCCTAATTGTAGGCTATATCAAAAAGGTAGGTTTTAGCCCTATTCTTAAAAACAGAGATCGAGTCTGACTCCCGAATCCAGATTGGCAGCTGATTCCACAGGAGAGGAGCTTGATAACTGAAGGCTCTGCCTCCCATTGTACTTTTGGAGATTCTAGGTATTACAAGTAATCCTGCATTTTGGGAGCATAGTGCTCTGTTAGGACAATACGGTAGTATCAGATCTTTTAAATAAAAAGGAGCCTGATTGTTTAGAGCTTTGTAAGTAAGAAGAAGGATTTTAAACTTAATTCTAAACTCTATGGGAAGCCAATGAAGGGAGGCCAGAACCGGAGAGATATGATCTCTCTTTCTAGTACCTGTTAAAACTCTTGCTGCAGCATTTTGGATCAGCTGAAGACTTTTTAAAGATGTTTTAGGGCAGCCTGATAATAAAGAATTACAATAATCTAATCTCGAGCTAACAAAAGCGTGGATCGGTTTCTCAGCATCACTCTGAGACAAGATGCTCCTAATCTTGGCAATATTACGCAAATGATAGAAGGCAGTCTTAGAAACAAATTTAATATGTGAATTGAAGGACAAATCCTGATCAAAAATAACTCCAAGGTTCCTCACAGAGCTATTAAGAGAAAGAGTAACCACATCCAAACTGAAAGTTTGATTTGGAAAGGAATTTCTAAGGTTTTTTGGACCAACAAGAATGACTTCAGTCTTATCTGAATTTAATAGCAGGAAATTACAAGTCATCCAAGCTTTGATTTCCTTAAGACAGGCTTCTAACTTGGCTAATTGATTACTATCATCTGGCTTCATTGACAGGTATAATTGTGTGTCATCAGCATAACAATGAAAATGTATACAGTGCTTTCTAATAATGTTGCCTAACGGAAGCATATATAAACTAAAAAGAGTAGGGCCTAGCACAGATCCCTGTGGAACTCCATGACTGAGCTTTGAGTTGAAAGAAAACTCATTATTTACATGAACAAACTGGAACCTATCAGATAAATAAGATCTAAACCACTGCCTCATGTGCTAGCGCCCAGTAGTTGCGTGTGGCCAGCAGTGGTGAATTGGCAAGGACCTCTGGCCGCTGTCAGGAGGTTCCGGAGGAAAAAGTGGGCAAAGAGGAAATGCCCGTCATCTGTGCCCATCTGCGCCAACATCTTCTCCATTAATTCGACCACTGACCCGTTTCCCAACTCGGAGCATGTCAGGAGCCTTTCCACTCTCTCGCAGTAAGAGAGCATGTAGCACCGGGTCAGCGTGGTTTTGAGAGCGTCGTGTTTGTTGTGGGCTGGGGGCTGCTGGAGCAGGCTCGCCACCTGCTGTGTTGTGCATGCGTCCAGTGCTGCAACCACGTAGTAGTATCTGGTGTCATCCGCCGTTACTCCCCGGAGCATGAACTGGGCCTCGGTGTGGAGGAACCAAGACTTTGGGTCATGTAGCCAAAAGTCTGGGAGTTTGACCGAAACGGCGCACGCGGTGCTGGCACCTCCAGTCCGGGTTGTCTCCGGGGTGTTCGCCTCGAGTTCCATTGTGCATCAAAGGTCACCAGTGTAGAGAGAAAAATAATCAGGCGAGGCGGTTCCAGAGTAGAGCAGACTTTATTAATCTCTCTCTCTAACATTCTCAAGAATCAGAAGCCTGAAAACCAGGTTGCAGGCACCTCTCTTTTTATACCATACCACACACCCTGCAACCTGTGGTGTTCGCATTAACATACATGCATTTACCATGACAATCCCCTTTGTCACTGTTTGCATTAACACACATACATCCCCCATGACAATTCCTTTTGTCACCCAGCCTGTCTGCACATTACAATGCAGACTGGAGGAGAATGCATATCCGTTTCTCCTCTCTTATGCATTTCCTCCTGCCATGCTATTCAGTCTGAGTAGAGACACACTGACTGGGTGCACCACAATATACATCATAGATGAATAGATGATGACCCATATAGATACATGAATCATACCCACTGTACAATGCAGGACTATCAGGTGCAGAGTGAAATGTGAGGTACCAATTAAACTGTAAGGTGCAGTATGGCAGCATAGTTATGACCAGAATTCAACATTGGAGTGAGTTATTGTACAGTGAAATGGCATGTGGCAGGAAAGATTTCCTGTACCTAACCATTTGGAAGCAAAGCTATAGCAGTCTGCTGGAGAAAGTGCTCCGCTGTCTGTCCAGTGTGTGGTGGAGGGGGTCAGAATCAGAATCAGAATCAGAATCAGGTTTATTGCCATTGTTCATGTAGTACACAAACTAGGAATTTGTCTCGGTGCAGTGCTGCAACATTAAACATGATAAGATAAAAGAAATAAACTATACATGCAATAAAGTGTAGAATAAGAGTAACTGATACTGGTCAGCAGTTAAAATATATTAGCGAGCAGCAGATACTGTGGAGAACTATATAGTGCAGTCGGTAATGCAGGAAGAAAACAGTGATGATTGACATGAGTCTGGTTGAGCTGCTGTACATAGTGCACGAGAGTCAATAAGTCACTTAGTGTTCAGCAGTCTGATGGCAGAGGGGAAGAAGCTGTTCATGTGACGGGAGGTTTTAGTCTGGATGGACCGAAGTCTTCTACCAGAGGGGAGGGGGGCAAACAGTACGTGACCAGGGTGTGAGGGATCGGCTATGATCCGGCCAGCACGCCTCCGGGTCCTGGAGATGTACAGATCCTGGAGAGATGGGAGCTTGCAGCCGATCACTTTCTCAGCAGTGCGCACGACGCGCTGCAGCCTTAGTCTTAGGCCTTAGGGGTGATCAGGATTGTCCATGATGGATCACAGTTTATTTAGTGTCCTCCTCTCCACCACAGTCTCAAAGGTCTCCGGCCTGAGACAAATCACAGAGCCAGCCCTCTTGATAATCTTGTCAGGTCTGTTGGTGTTGCTGGCTCTGATACTGCTACCCCAACAGACAGCAGCAAAGAAGATGACGCTGGCAACAAGGGCCTGGTAGAAAAGCTCCAGCATCCTGTTGTACACGTTGAAGGATCTCCGCTTCCTCAGGAAGTAGAGTCTGCTCATCCCCTTCTTATGCGCAGCATCAGTGTCGGATCTCCAGTCCAGTCCATTGCTGATCATGACACCCAGGTATTTGTAGTCCTTAACTACCTCCATATCCTAGCCCCTAATCTGCAATGGCTGTGAAGGCGTCCTCTTCTTCCTGAAGTCAGTCACCATCTCTCTGGTCTTGCTGATGTTCAGCCTCAGGTGATGAAGGTCACAGATGATGAAGATATAGATGTAGCGTGGACTGGTGACATGTCAGGTAAGATAATGAAGATACACAATGATGTTAAGAAAAAGGTCATGATAGAAAAGCTGAGAATAATTCCGAATAGAAGTCACTACACAAGGCCAACAAGCCCAGCTGTATTGACAACTGAACTGAGGAAGTCACTTGAGGACACTGAAATGGTACTGATATGTTTACACTAATAGGCCCAAGATGTAGACACTGACAGGAGGCACAGGATAAGTTTTTTTTTATATTTATTGAATAATATTTGATAATGGTGCAAATGTGAGGAACTAGCAATCCTGCGGAGATGGAGAGAGAGCAAGTAAATGGTAAGTATAGCAAATGACTACGGTGAGTATAATGTGCTTAATGTTTATTTGTCTTACAGGTACTGCAGAGGATTGGACGAAGAGTATTCCACAGAGCAGCTGTCATATTTCCGGTAATGGCTTCGGTAGGTATAGCTTAAAGAGGTTAGGATATCGTTGCTTGAGATATTGTTGCTTGAGATTTACTTAGGATTGAAGGGGATTTCTGGATTAAACAGGTCCTTTCCTGGTTTGGTCCAAGACTGCCACAAACACTGCAAATAGAGATTTCCTGGAGAAAGGTAGGAGGCAGAGTTGATGGTTAAGTATTTGCCAGTCTTACAATTTCCAGTGAAGGAAGTAGGCATGAGAGGACCACAGGTTGGCACACATGGGTAGAAGAAGGAGGTTTGTCACAGCTGGCAAGTAGAGTCCAACATTCCCATGTAAAGGGAGAGGAACTTACTGTTTATATAGGGTGTCGCTGACGAGCAACGGGTGGTTAATACAACTAGTGTTGATCATGCAATCAGCAATGACAGCAGAGGAGAGGAAGCGTGCACCAACCTGGTGCACACTTACTACAGGTACAGATAGTACCTGTACCGGACAGTGGAATGGGGTACCTGTGAGGCGGTTCGGTTAACCCCCACAACAGATTAAGGACAGTCAGCTCGCTTCTCTTGGTTTTTCCCACTGCACTACTGAGATGTAATGTGCCATTCATGTATTGTGATGTAATGTGCCATTCATGTATTGTGATGTAATGTGCCATGCATGTATTGTGATGTAATGTGCCATTCATGTATAGTGTTTATGCGTCCTGTCCTTACTGTGACCTAGAGACTGAGATCAATATGCAGATGTGCCTTGTAACCTCTTTGTCCTGCACCTGGAGCAGAGGCCAGAGATCTGCCTATTGTTATGTATGTCTCTCAAATGCAAATGTCTCATGCCTGTTCTGCAATCTCTTTGATCATACCAACTGCTGGGAATACCCCTTTGATGTATTGTCTGAGTTTGGTATATATGCTGCACTGAAATCCATGCTCACTCTCTCATTCTCACTTCTGCAACTGCTGCCGCTGGACACACACACATTGTGTCCCTCTGCCGAGAGCCGCTGGGCTCGCTCCTGGAGCGCATGCACGCGCCGGGAGCGGAGCTCGTGACGGCGGTATGATTTAATAAACCTGCTTAAAACCTACACCAACGCCGCATTATTTCATGCCGCCGCAATCTGTAATATTACAGGTACAGATGTGGCAGGATGGCAGTCTGTTGAAGTCTAACTTCTGAGCAGAAAGCAAAGGCCCTCAAACTACAAACAATGTGTAAAAGGAAGTAACAAAGAGTCATTTGGCGAGAGATCCAGAGCTAGAGTGACATTAGGAATCCCTTTTGGAGAAAACTTGGAAGAAATGAAGCAGATTAAGGGAGGAAGAGTCTTAAATGGTTGCAGGCAAAGACTGGGAATAAGGTTGATTTCCCATCGATTTCATTGGAGTTCAAAGAGGGAGCACTTCTTAAAAGACTATGATTGGTTATTTGAATTTTAGCCTAACAGCCAATCTTACACCCTCTCAGATGTTACAAATGCCAGAGATATGGTTTCACTGCACGTGTAAGTTGAAGATGTGTGGAAAATGTGGAGGGGAGCAAAACTATGGAGAATGTGGAAGTAATTAAATGCAGCAACAATAGCGGAAATCACACTCGTGCATACAAGGGTGTGTGGTGAAAAAACAGACAACTGAGATACAGCAGGTGAGGACTGAAAGGGAATGACATATGGACATGCAGGCGGTGAAGGATCAGACCAAAACAAAGAAACAGGCACCATGATCAGACCAACACACAACCTTTGAAAACGACAGACAGTAGATACTAATCTGGCCTATGTTATAGACTGTTTAGAGGAAGTTAAAAACATGAAAAAAAACTGAAATTTATAGCAGAATAAACTGCTAAGTTTGTAAGAAAGAGTTACCATGGGGAAAATATATGCAGATATCAGTCAAGGAGAAGAAGCAGCAGGTTGTCAAACTACACCTTATGTATGTAGTTCAATGATGACGCTTCTCTCTGATGTGCATTTTGTTTGGATAAGTACATCCATCCTTCCATCCATCCATCTTCTTCCGCTTAATCCTTTTCGGGTTGCGGGAGACTGGAGCCTATCCCAGCATCTCACAAAAGTGAGTACACCCCTCACATTTTTGTAAATATATCTTTTCGTGGGACAACGCTGAAGATATGACACTTTGATACAATGTAAAGTAGTCAGTGTACAGCTTGTATAACAGTGTAAATTTGCTGTCCCCTCAAAGTAACTCAACACACAGCCATTAATGTCTAAACCGCTGGTAACAAAAGCCAGCATCTTCAGCACTGTCCCATGAAAAGATACAATAAAATATTTACAAAAATGTGAGGGGTGTACTCACTTTTGTGAGATACTATATATGTGTGTGTACATGTGTGTGTGTGTGTGTGGGGGGGGGGTTACTGGTGGCATCCAATGGAGATTGAATTCACAACCTCCCATACTGCCTGTATTACTTAAAAATCAATGCACATACTGTAGGAACCAAGTAGGAATCATTTTTATTGACACCATCATCCTTGGGTTGCCAACTGCTTTAGTTAGGACGTCCCGTTTATTGGGCTAAATTGTCACGCCGTGCCGCTCATCAGCGGCGCCACCTGCACACACACCTGCACATCATCAGCGGCGAGGGATTTAAGCCGCCTCGCCCTGGGCTTCGGCTGAAGCCGTCAGACTTCCCTACGCATCGCTGTGAGTTTCCCTTTCATTCTCAGCTGATCATTCTGGTAAGAAGATCTTACCTTTTTCTCCTCCAAGTCTGCTCCCCTGTGCACAGGTGGATTTCCCGGCGGCGGACTACTCCTCTCCATCGCCTGTTCCTCGCTGCTGCACCGGGCTTTCCAGGTGGCTGTCTACCGGACCTCGTCCCTTGCTGTGCCAGTCATCCGTCCTGTCCAAGTAAGCTCCTCTCTCGCTTATATATCTCCTGTGTTGGTGTGTGCCCGTCACCCTTCTCCCTGTGCTTTTCCCATAGGGTTGTCCGGCTGTACGGTCTCCTGCCTCTGTGCCCGAAGCAGACGCCGCCACCAACACATTCACATCTCGCAGACACACATTCATACACTCCTGTTGTTAATAAAGCTATTTGAGCTACTCTGAGCCTGTGTGTGTGCGTCTCCTGAGCCGTGCGTTATGTCAGTACGGCTTCAGCAGAGCGGCTCGGCAGACGGCGGGCTCGCACACCGGCTTACCACTCTGGAGGCTCGAGTGGATCAGATAGCTTATCAGCAACAGGTGATCTTCAATCAGTTGATTAATATAACTAACCGATTGGACCGCTTGGACCCCCAACAGCCGTTCCCCCCGGCTCATCAGGGTGGCGCGGCTCCTGCTGCTCCAGTGGCCGTCCAGCAGGCTCCGGCGGCACCGACTCGGCTCACGCCCATTCCAACCCCCGCCCGCTTTAGCGGAAAGCTCGGCGGAGCGCGGGGGTTCATAATGCAATGTGAGTCCGTGTTTCACCGTGTGCCCGGAGACTTTCCCTCAGATCATAGCCGAATTGGTTATATCGGGAATCTCCTAGAGGGGCGAGCATTAACCTGGACCTACGCCGTAATGGCGAGGCCCAGTTATGCCACCCTCACGTATGACCAATTCGTGAGACGCTTCCTAGAGGTCTTTGACCATTCTCGTACCGAGACGGTCCAGGTCGATCGGCTTCTCGCCCTCCAGCAGGGAAGCCGGTTGGCAGCGGACTACGCAGTCGACTTCCGGGTAGCGGCGGAGGAATTAGGCTGGGAGGAACGCTCCCTCTGTGGCCTTTTCCTCCGCAGTCTCAACGATGATCTGAGGGATGAACTGGCTGGGCGGGATATCCCTGAGACGCTAGCGGAGCTAACATCCCTAGCGATCAGTTTGGACAACAGGCTGCGCGAGCGCTCCTCGGGACGGAAGTCGTCTTCTTCTTGCCCTCGTGGAGTCTCGCCGCGCCTGTTCCAAGCTCGCCCCCTGGCGACGCCGCCACCATCGTGCCCCGAGGAGTCGGAGCCGATGGTGACGGGTTGGACAAAGCTTTCCCCTGCGGAGAGACAACGCCGCCGTGAGTTGGATCTCTGCATGTATTGCGGAGATGACCAACACACGGTGAAGCTTTGCCCACGGAAAGCCAGTCGGCGGGGTCCGCGAGTCACTGTAGGGGGCCTCGTGGACGTCAATCGGTTAGGTCCCCTCACACAATTGAAACTGCCCATCCGTTTCTGTCACAACTCCACTGGGCATCTCACCCACGCACTGGTGGATTCGGGTGCGGAAGGCAGCTTTATTTCTCAAAGCCTGGCAACCCGATTGGGCATCCGCTGTCAGGCATTAAGGAACCCTATCTCCCTGGTCAACCTCTCTCGTGCCTCCCTTGGGAGAGTTACACACCAGACCATCCCCGTCCCGGTTATTGTCTCTGGAAACCACCGGGAAGAGATAACCTTTTACGTCCTGCCCAACTCTGTGTCACCCGTCATCCTGGGGTATCCCTGGCTACGCCTCCACAACCCCGTTTTGGATTGGAAGTCCGCCGGGGTGTCGGCATGGAGCACGGTCTGCATGAGCACCTGTCTACAGTCCGCTGCCTGCTCTCCGTCCGCTTCTCCCTCACCTACGGACGCTGCGCCCCCGGACCTGTCCCTGGTGCCATTGGAATTTCACGACCTGGGTATGGTATTCAGCAAATCCAAGGCGATGTCTCTCCCTCCTCATAGGCCCTATGACTGTGCAATCAACCTCCGCCAGGGGGCACCCTTACCCTCTGGGCGACTCTACAGTCTATCGGCGCCGGAGAAGGAGACCATGAACTCTTACCTCAAGGAGTCGCTGAGTGCTGGGATAATCCGCCCATCGTCATCACCTGTGGGGGCAGGATTCTTCTTTGTCGGTAAGAAGGACGGATCCCTCCATCCTTGCATTGACTATCGTGCCCTTAACGACATTACGGAGAAGGATCGCTACACCCTGCCCCTTATGGACACCGCTTTCCACTCCCTCCAGGGGGCGACTTGGTTCACCAAGCTGGATCTACGCAGCGCATACCACCTCGTCCGGATCCGGGAGGGAGATGAGTGGAAGACAGCCTTCCGTACCCCGAACGGCCACTTCGAATACCTGGTGATGCCGTTCGGGTTGACCAACGCTCCAGCCGTCTTTCAGCGCCTCATCAACGACGTCCTCCGGGATTTCATCGGCCTTTTTGTGTTCGTCTACCTGGATGACATTCTCATCTTCTCCAAGTCCAGGGACGAGCACCAGGTCCACGTGAGGCGGGTCCTCCAAAGGCTGCTGGAAAACCGGTTGTATGTGAAGGCCGAGAAATGCGAGTTTTACGCGAAGACAACATCCTTCCTCGGGTTCATCATCTCCCACGACCAGGTGCTTCCGGACCCAGAGAATGTGAAGGCGGTGGTGGAATGGCCCACACCTGCGTCAAGAAAGCGGGTGCAGCAGTTCGTTGGGTTTGCGAACTTCTACCGCCGCTTCGTCCCAAATTTTGGCACCATCGTCGGCCCGCTGACCCGCCTCACGTCCCCTAAGGTCCCGTTCCGGTGGACCGAAGAGGCCGCGGCTGCCTTTCAGGCGCTGAAGGCGGAGTTCTCCTCCTCCCGGGTCCTTAGCCAAGTCAATCCTGCGCTGCAGTGCATCGTGGAAGTGGACGCTTCGGACACAGGAGTGGGGGCGGTGCTATCCCAGCGGTCGCCAGATGACGGAATCAAACGGCCCTGCGCCTTCTTCTCCCGGCGCTTGTCCCCGGCGGAGAGGAATTACGACGTGGGTGACAGAGAGCTCCTCGCCATCAAGCTCGCGCTACAGGAGTGGCGTCACTGGCTAGAGGGGGCGGACCTGCCGTTTGTGGTCCTGACGGACCACAAGAACTTGGAGTACCTTAGATCTGCCAAGCGCCTGAACGCCCGCCAGGCACACTGGTCCTTGTTCTTTGCCAGGTTCCAATTTACCATCACCTTCAGGCCTGGCTCCAAGAACGGCCTGCCCGACGCCCTCTCAAGGCAATTCGCCCCTGAGGAGTCGGAGGACACGGTCCACACCATCCTACCCAGGTCGTGCATCGTGGGAGCCGTCACCTGGGACATTGAGAGCAAGATCCGGAAGGCGCAGGAAGTGGAACCTGACCCTGGCGGCGGACCGGAGGGGAGGCTGTTCGTGCCATCCACGGTTCGGGGGGAGGTCATCCACTGGTTACACACATCCAAGCTCACCTGTCACCCTGGCTCCTCCCGGATGATTGACCTCCTCCAGCGGTCCTTCTGGTGGCCGGGCCTGCGGAGGGACGCTGCCCGCTACGCCCGGGCCTGTCCAGTGTGTGCCACCAACAAATCGGGTAATGCCCCTCCAGCGGGTTTGCTCCAGCCTCTGCCCGTCCCTGGCAGGCCCTGGTCGCATATCGCCCTGGATTTCGTCACCGGACTCCCAGTCTCGAACACCTACGACACCGTCCTGACCATCGTGGACCGCTTCTCCAAGGCGGCACACTTCGTCCCCCTACGAGGTCTCCCAACTGCCCTGGAGACGGCGGACCTCCTAATCCAGCACGTGGTCAGGCTGCATGGGATTCTGGTGGACGTGGTCTCGGACCGGGGCCCCCAATTTGTGTCAGAGGTTTGGAGGTCGTTCTGCAACGCCCTGGGAGCCAAGGTGAGCCTCTCCTCCGGCCATCACCCCCAAACCAACGGGCAGTGTGAGCAGACCAACCAGGAGCTGGAGGCTGCGCTCCGCTGTGTCACGGCATCCAAACCAACGTCCTGGAGTAACCACCTCGCCTGGGTTGAATACGCTCATAACACCGCTCGCTCTTCTGCTACTGGGATGTCCCCCTTTAAGGCATCCCTGGGTTACGACCCCTCTCTGCTCCCGGCGCAGGAGAGTGAGGTAACTGTCCCCTCAGTACGGGCGCATCTCAGGCAGTTCCGCTCCATCTGGGCGTCAGCGCGCAATGCGCTTTTACGCACGGCGGAGCGCAACAGAGCCGTGGCGGACTGACACAGAAGACCTGCCCCGGCGTACAGAGTTGGTCAGCAAGTCTACGTGTCGACCCAGGACGTGATTTTAAAGGGCGAGAGGAGGAAGCTGGCACAGCGCTTTATGGGCCCATACCCCATCACCAGGATCATCAACCCGGTGGCTGTGCGTGTAGCTATTCCCCCCTCCCTCCGTATCCATCCCACCTTCCACGTGTCCAAGGTGAAGCTGGCAGTCTCCGACCCCCTTTGCCCTCCTCCTGCTGCGCAACCCGCGCCCCGGATGATTGATGGCCATCCGGCCTGGCCCGTCTCCTCCATCCTGGACTCCCGGCGCCGGGGTCGTGGGTTGCAGTACTTGGTGGACTGGGAGGGCTATGGGCCTGAACATCGGCAGTGGGTACCCTCGTCGTTTGTGTTAGACCCATCGCTCATCGCTGATTTCCACCGAGCGCACCCAGAGAAGCCATCGCCAGGAGGCGCTGCTAGAGGGGGGAGTACTGTCACGCCGCGCCGCTCATCAGTGGCGCCACCTGCACACACACCTGCACATCATCAGCGGTGAGGGATTTAAGCCACCTCGCCCTGGGCTTCGGCTGAAGCCGTCAGACTTCCCTACGCATCGCTGTGAGTTTCCCTTTCATTCTCAGCTGATCATTCCGGTAAGAAGATCTTACCTTTTTCTCCTCCAAGTCTGCTCCCCTGTGCACAGGTGGATTTCCCGGCGGCGGACTACTCCTCTCCATCGCCTGTTCCTCGCTGTTGCACCGGGCTTTCCAGGTGGCTGTCTACCGGACCTCGTCCCTTGCTGTGCCAGTCATCCGTCCTGTCCAAGTAAGCTCCTCTCTCGCTTATATATCTCCTGTGTTGGTGTGTGCCCGTCACCCTTCTCCCTGTGCTTTTCCCATAGGGTTGTCCGGCTGTACGGTCTCCTGCCTCTGTGCCTGAAGCAGACGCCGCCACCAACACATTCACATCTCACAGACACACATTCATACACTCCTGTTGTTAATAAAGCTATTTGAGCTACTCTGAGCCTGTGTGTGTGCGTCTCCTGAGCCGTGCGTTATGTCATAAATATGTTTATCCCAAGAGGGATGTGCGTTGTCCCGAATATTCAAGACTGCCTTAATGAACAGGCTAGGCTGGGATAAAGCCCAGGGGCCTACAAAGATCAGGGCCTGTCATGAGCCAAAGAAAAAGATCACATTGTTGTTAATTGGTCAAATTCTATGTCCATCACTTGATATTCATTTGTGGCTGCTGATTGGTCTAATTTACAAATGCCCCACATGGGTACCACATAACAATAGCCTATCAGAGGAATTGTTTTGACATGTGACTATGCAAACACCAGTGAGAGATAAGAAGTAATTAGCTCAGTCAAAATGTCCAGAAAAAAGTTTGAAAGTGGCGTTCATAAAATTATTGAGAGGAAAAGAGCTTAGGGAAAACAAATTGCTCAAAAAATTCCAAAATGTAAAGGATTTTTCTAAGCTGGAGCATCGAGTGGAGGAGGCTGCTAATTACTACAGAGGAGACAGGTGGGCCATTAAAGCCCTCACCTGGAGGAGAAGGGCGAAGGGAAAGAAAGGCCATGATTGCTTACATCAGACAGTTGTGTGTGGGACAGTGGACTCCGAACTTGGTGAAAAGTACACTGGATCAAGCATGCATCCATAGAGTTCAGTCATATAAAAAAATGAAGACATGCTATGAAAGCCTGTGTTTTTTTTTTTAACATATTTGGACATATGGATATTGAATATCAATTTTAACAGTATTGGGAGATTCAAGTAATATAACTAAACAAAACTGAAGACTTTTTAAAATTTTCTGTAAAATATAATTCTAAAAACATGCAATTTTGGTGAGGAATAAATTGGGATACCCCCACATTTATTCCCACTTAAAATGGCTAAAATCATACACAGGTGTATCACATCAGGTGCACATGATTAGAGCATCATTACTCATCCTTTTGAAGGAGGCTTGTCCTATTTAAACCTCAGACATTTAGTTTGGTGTACTCCTGACTGTTGAAGTGAGAGTGAACACCATGGTGAGATCAAAAGAGCTGTCTGAGGCCTTCAGAAAGAAGATTGTAGCAGCTTATGAGTATGCCAAGAGATTTAAAAAGATTTCAAAAGAATTTGAAATCAGCCATTCCACTGTCCGGAAAATAGTCTACGAGTGGAGGACATCCAAACCAACTGCCAACATGCCCAGTTCTGGCCGTTCAAGTAAGTTCGCCCCGAGAGCAGACTGCAAGATGCTAAAAGAAGTCTCCAAAAACCCTAAAATGTCATCACAGGACCTACAGCAGGCTCTTGCTACTGTTGATGTGAAAATGCATGCCACTGCAATCAGAAGGAGACTGCACAAGTTTAACTTGCATGGGAGGTGTGCAAGTAGGAAACCTTTGCTCTCTAAGAGGAACATGAAGGCCAGAATGAAGTTTGCCAGAGAGAACACAGACAAAGACCAGGACTTTTGGAATAATGTTCTTTGGACAGATGAGTCTAAAATTGAATTATCTGGACTCCAGAACAGAGGATGTGTTTGGCGTAGACCAAATACAGCATTCCAGGAAAAGAACCTCATACCAACTGTGAAGCATGGAGGAGGAAATGTCATGGTTTGGGGATGCTTTTCTACAGCAGGACCTGGCCAGCTCACCATCATAGAATCCACCATGAATTCTACTGTGTATCAGAGGGTGGTTGAGGACCACATGAGACCATCTGTAAAATAAAAATAAAGCTGAAGAGGAACTGGACCCTGCAACAAGACAATGACCCAAAAACATTCCAGAAAATCCACCAAGGACTGGCTAAAAACTAAGAAATGGAGAGTCCTGGAATGGCCGAGTCAAAGCCCAAATCTTAATCCCATTGAGATGCTGTGGGGTGACTTGAAATGGGCTGTACATGCAAGAACCCCCTCAAACATCTCACAGCTGAAAGAATTCTATGTTGAGGAGTAGGGCAAACTTTCCTCAGACCAATGTCAGAGACTGGTAGATGGCCACAAGAAGCATCTCACTGAAGTTATTTCAGCCAAAGGGGGTAACACTTGCTATTAGGAGGTAGGGTGTCCTAACTTTTTCCTCATTTAGAATACGCATTTTTGTTGATATCTTTTGTTTAATGAGTAAAACAAGGTTAATTCTTGTTATTTACCTGCAATTAAATCACCTTCTTTTCCAGAAATAAATAAAAACAAGATTAGACATCAATATGGGAACATTTCTTAAAGAACTGAATATTTAGTGGGTTGTCCTGATTTTTTCACGACTGTATGATAATATTCATGAGCTGGACTTAAAGGACATAATGAAGGATTTTTCTTTAAAGAAGGCCAGAAAAAATACTTCTAAAAAGGTAAGATATGCTATTTGGAGTGCTTTCCAGTCACCTGTGCAGGTTTTTCATTGCTGCTGTTGTGCATCGCTTGAATCAGGAATACTTCACTGATGTAATTTTATGCCGAAGGCAGTATCTGTCACACTATAAAAAGGGAAATCTCAATAAGATAAAATATCCTAAATCAAGGCTTTATGCTTTTTTTTCTCAAGATAATTTTGACAAGAATTTCTTTTTGTTGCACAGTTTTCTGTAAGACTTTACTTGCTTTATGAAAGTTTTTACTTGTTTTAAGCAATTTAATCTTACTTTGTTGGCAGATATTTTTTTTCTAATTTTAACTAGAATTATCTATTGCCAGAATTTTTTTTTCAGTAAGATTATCTGCCAACAGAGCAAGAAAGTTTGACTTATCAAATAGCGTAAAACTGTTGGAAAGCATGTGAAATGCTCTTACACATAAACTGCACAGCAAGAATAAATATCTTGTCAGACAAAAAAAGCCCTGAGCATAAACAGCTTTATTTTATTTTACTTATATTTGACTTTTTGCAGTGTAGCTGTGTTTTCTAGCTCAAAGTTGCATTATTCCTTACAGAAACAAAAATGAGGCCGTAGTGACTCAGGAGGTACAGCAAGTCGCCCAATAATTGGAGGGTTGGCTGTTCGAATCCCACTCCCTCCACCTTGCTGTTGTGTCCTTGGGGAAGACACTTTACTCACCTTGCCTCCAGTGTATTCATGGTTCATGACACTGATGTGTGAATAACTGTTCGGTGGTGGTCAGAGGCTGTTGGCATGGATTGGCAGCCATGTTTCCGTCAGTCTGCCCCAGGGCAGCTGTGGCTACTGAGGTAGCTTACCACTACCATTATCTGTGGTGTGAACGAATAATGGACTCATTGTAAAGTGTCTTGGGGTGTCATGAAAAGTGCTATATAAATCCATCCATCCATCCATCTTCTACTGCTTTTCCGGAGGTCTGGGTCGCGAAGGCAGCAGTTCAAGTAGAGAAGCCCAGACTTCCCTCTCCCTAGCCACCTGCTCCAGCTCTTCAGAGAGGATACCAAGGCGTTCCCAGACCAGCTGGGAGACATAGTCTCTCCAGCGAGTCCTGGGTCTGCCCCAGGGTCTCCTCCCAGTGGGAAATGCCCGAAACACCTCAAGTGGGGGGCATCCAGGAGGCATCCTGATCAGATGCCCATACCACCTCAATTGGCTCCTTTCCTTTCTCCCGGATGAATGAGCTCCTCCCCCTATCTCTGAGGGTGAGTCCAGCAATCCTACGAAGAAAGCTCATTTCAGCCGCTTGTATCCGCAATCTCGTTCTTTCGGTAATTACCCAAAGCTCATGACCATAGGTGAGGGTAGAAACATAAATTGACTGGTAAATGGACAGCTTTGCCTTAGAGCTTAGCTCCCTCTTCACCACAAAAGATCGGTACAATGTCCGCATCACTGCAGATGCTGCTCCGATCCGTCTGTCAATCTCTCGCTCCATTCACTCCTCACTCGTGAATAAGACCCCAAGATACTTAAACTCCACCACTTGGGGCAGGAGCTTGTTCCCAACCCGGAGAGGACAATTCACCTTTTTCCGGCTAAGGACCATGGACTTGGACTTGGAGGTGCTGATTCTCATCCCAGCCGCTTCACGCTCAGCGGCAAACCATCCCAGTAAGACCTGTAGGTCATTGCTGAATGAAGCCAGCAGGACAACATCATCTGCAAACAACAGAGATGAGATCCTGTGGTTACCAAGCATGACACCCTCCATTCCCTGGTTGCGCCTAGAAATCCTGTCCATAAAAATTATGAACAGAATTGGTGACAAAGGGCAGCCCTGGCGGAGTCCAGCTCTCACTGGGAATGAGTCCGACTGAGTGTTGGCAATACGAGCCAAACTCTCACAACGGTTGTACAGAGACCAAATAGCTTGTAATAACAAGCCCAATACCCCATACTCCCGAAGCACCCCCCCACAAAAAACCACGAGGGATGCAGTCGGATGCCTTCTCCAAGTCTACAAAACACATGTAAACTGGTCGGGCAAACTCCCACGAACCCTCAAGGATTCTCGAGAGGGTAAAGAGCTGGTCCGATGTGCCATGACCAGGATAAAAACCACATTGCTCCTCCTGAATCCGAGGTTCGACCAATAGCCGGTCTCTCCTCTCCAGTACCTTGGCATAGACCTTCCCAGGGAGGCTGAGGAGTGTGATCTCTCTAAAGTTGGACCACACCATTTGGTCTGCTTTTTCAAAGAGAGGAACCACCACCCCAGTTAGCCATGCCAAAGGCACTGCCCCGGGCCTCCACGCAATGTTGCAGAGGCGTGTCAACTATGACAGCCCTACAACATCCAGGGCCTTGAGGTACTTAGGGCGAATCTCGTCCACCCCTGGTGCACGGCCACCAAAGAGATTTTTAACCACCTTGGCGACCTCAGCCCCTGTGATAGGCGAGTCGTCCCCCTCATCCACAAGCCTTGCTTCCTCTGTGGAAGGTGTGTCAATGGGATTGAGGAGATCCTCGAAGTATTCCTTCCACCGCCCGACGATATCCTCAATTGAAGTCAGCAGTGCTCCATCCGCACCATACACAGTGTGGACAGGGAGCTGCTTCCCCCTCCTGACCTGCAGGACAGTTTGCCAGAATTTCTTCGAGGCCGACCGAAAGCCTTGTTCCATGACCTCACCGAACTCCTCCCATACCCGAGTTTTTGCTTCACCAACCACCCGAGCCACACTCCGCTTGGCCTGCCGGTACACCTCAGCTGCTTCGGGAGTCCCACAAGCTAACTAAGCTTGATAGGACTCCTTCAGCTTAATGGCCCCCCTTACCACTGGTGTCCACCACTTGGTTCGGGGGTTGCCACCACGAGATGCCCCGACGACCTTGCGGCCGCAGCTCTGAACAGCCGCTTCAACAATGGAGGTGGAGAACATGGCCCATTCAGACTCCATGTCTCCAGACTCCCTCAGAATGTGGTCGAAGTTCTTCCGGAGGTGGGAGTTGAAAACCTCCCAGACAGGGGCCTCAGCTAGACGTTCCCAGCACACCCTCACTATACGTTTGGGTCTACCAGGTCTGAATGGCATCCTCCCCTGCCATCAGATCCAACTCACCACCAGGTGGTGATCAGTTGACAGCTCTGCACTTCTCTTTACCCGAGTGTCCAAGACATACGTAGCAGGTCTGATGACACAATAACAAAATCGATCATCGACCTGCGACCTAGGGTGTCCTGGTGCCAGGTGCACATATGGACACCCTTATGCTTGAACGTGGTGTTCGTTATGGACAAACTGTGGTTAACACATAAGTCCAATAAGTGAACACCACTCGGGTTCAGATTGGGCAGGCCGTTCCTCCCAATCACCCTCCTCCAGGTTTCACTGTTGTTGCCTACATGCGCATTGAAGTCCCCCAGTAGGACAATGGAGCCTCCATGAGGAGCACTCTCCAGCACCCCAGTCAGAGACTCCAAAAAGGGTGGGTACTCTGAACCACCACTTGGTGCATAGGCATAAATGATGGTCAGGACCCGTTTCCCAACCTGAAGACGCAGGGAAACAACCCTTTCATCCACTGGGGAAAACTCCGGAACAAGGGAAACCTCTGAAACTCTGGGAAAACTGGAGCTTACTATATAAATGCAATCCATTATTAAAAACACAGCTATTACACATTTTTAAAGTGAGATTCTGTATTCTGTAAAATCTGAAATACCTAGTTATACAGTGTGATATTTTCTTTTCTTATAGTGTTAAACATGACATTGAATAACAGTATTTTTAAGGTATTATCAATGTAAAAAATCCCAGTATTATGACAACACTAATGTCCACAACATCATGGCACCAAGCAATAGTTAAAACCCTCTGTCCCTTATTTGGTTGTGAGAAAGTTGGCAATCTTACCATCACCTATGTTTAGAAACAGTAAATGCTGCTATCATTCAAAACTTGAACAAGAGGAGCCACTAATACCCATTTTCAAAAGTTCTAACCATTTTAAATTGGTATTAAAGTGTCAAAAAAAACTGTTAATACCTGAAAGATGGTCTTTCATGAATAAATAAAATGACTGAGTATTATACTAAATCACCTAAATCTCATGACGACTATGATTTGAAGAACATTTACTTTGTGAGGTTAGCTGAAGTATTATTTTTATAATGTACTACACTTATTTTCTTCTACTGGATGTTTGTCATTCTTCCATTTATTGTAATGTTAACTTATGTGCGGCCCTATCTTTACAGAAATTAAAAGTGGTTAGATGGCTCCGGTTTTCATTAGTATACTTTATTGATCCCCAGAGGGGAAATTGAGGGTCATCCACCACCTGGATGGATGAAGCAGCCACGATACGGCGCTATCCCTTAACCATTCACACACACATTCACACCTAGGGCCACTTTAGAGTCTCCAATTAACCTAACCTGCATGTTTTTGGCATGTGGGAGGAAACCTGAGAAATCCCGGGGTAAACCCACGCATACACAGGGAGAACATGCAAACTCCACACAGATCACTGTTGGTCGGGGGCTGGGATCGAACCCACGATCCCCACGATCCCCCGGCCAAGGGTAAACTGTGCTGCTGCAGTGCTAACCACTGCGCCACCGTGCAGCCCATTACATACCACCATTAGCATTACCTTCACAAAGGGGCTAATGTGATTGTTTTGTCTGTTACCCCCAACTTCCACTGACTGTGTGTGATAACAACTCGGTCTCCCTCAATCTCTTGGGTTATTTTATATCATTCTCATGTCTTGCAAACCTTGTTCGGACCTGATCTGTGCCACTTCAAAGTATAAATGCGGGTGGTGAGGATTGGCGCAATACTTAAACTGCATCACAGCTACAGCTCAACACCAGCCAGTCAGTGGAAATGAGGCTTTAGCAATCTAACATAAAAGTAATGGATTCTGATTAATTTACATCCATCTTTGATCCTAACAATGAGTCTTGGTCTAACTTTTATGTAATCTCAACTTAAAACAAGAGAATTCAAAGATTTAAGTTACAAAACATTCAGAAAACATCTGATTCCTTCTCGTCTCACACTTTCACTGATCAAATAAATGATTAAATATCTAAAATGATCACTTGAACAAAACATAGGGATATGATTTGAATCTTCACAAATACAGTAAATGACTGGATATTGTGGCCACTTTAGAAATAATCAGTTAAATATGAATGAAATACTGTATAAATAAAAATAGTGACACATTTCATGAGCAAAGAGAAGCCCATTTTCACATCTTGTTTCAGGGGGATCATCCTGTTCAGATGCAACATACACATACACTGGCATGTAAAAATTTGGTCACCCCTTGGAAAACAGTATAATTGGTGAGTTGTAATTGACTTTTGCAGATGCCAAAAGTATGCATTTATATATTTTTTTTGTTCAAGTTATAAAATTATTAGTAACTATACATTAATGTTAGCTGGTAATATTGTTATGTTTTTTCCATATCCTACATACACCGTGGTTACGTCTTTACAATTAAAAATAGGCAAATTGTTAAGGGGTGTCCAAATTTTCACATTTATCTGTACACTGAGATTTTCCATGAACAAACTGCAGTTGAACAAAAAAGCTCCACACCTTTCCAGATGTTTTATTTGCAGTTCTCTGAACCTCTATCATACCACATGGCCTTAACATACAAGCAGGATTTCACATTTCATTCCTCCATCCCCTTAAAGTAACCCCCTATGTACATGTACTGAAAATTATTCATGGCAATAATGAAGTTTTCACTCATGCTACAATGTCCTCTAATGCATAGTTTGAACCAAAGGGCTCCATGTCTCAGCCCTTTGTGTGAGGAATCTTTTTTTTTTTGTCTCTGCTTGTGTCTTCGTTGATGACTGGATGCACAGCTGTGGGCGATGCAGCGCTTGAAAGGGTTAAAAACAGCGAGGGCCACATTATGAAGTGCAGGAATCAGTCACCTAATGCAAGTTTACCCTGAATTAAAAACCCAGCCTCTGATGGTCCTGATTGTAACCAACCCGCAGATGATTGTGGACATGGAAGAATGGCGATTCATCCTCGGTGAGTCCTTCCTTAACACAGCCATAACCGTGTCCTGTGCAGTAAACAAACTCAGAACAATAACCACATTATATTTCATGCCATTTAAATAGTTCTCTTCTTTTCAACGATCTCGCGCTCTTCTAAATCCATCAAGGCCTACAATGTTATTGTAACATATGACTCATACAATGAATACCTGTGAAAACAGCTCTTCCTGAGAAAGATATTTAGTTCATAAGAGTTTCAGTTCTCATACAAACAAAATAAGGCAAGTAACGATTGTCTGGTAACGTTTGTTTCCAGAGTGACCTCTGACTTAAAAAAAACTAAACAAAAATATTGTATTTACAGTCATGACCTTTTCTTGTGCTCCATTTACTTCAAAAACTTGGAGGAACAGCAGCTCAGTATTGCACAGTCCCACCATCCAAGCGTTCCAGTTGGAGGAAGCATGATTGACGTGTGGTCATTGTTGTGCACGTGTTTGTCAGTGGGAAGCCCTTAAAGAGTAATGTGTCACAGCCAGTTAGTGTTTCTCTCCTCCTGCGTGCAGATGTGAAAATATTAACAATGAGGGTGGTGTAGAAATTTCCCCACTTTTTATTAAGGGGCAGGAGTTTTTATTCTTAGGAAAAATGTCCCAAAAGTGGATTACCAGCTGCTTCTTTTTAATCAACTGAAAGCCAGACTTTTGAGAGTGAAACAGCACCTCCAAATTTGTGCTAAATTTTTACCAACGTGACAGTCACAGCTGTTATTTTCCATGATTAAATAGTAAAAAATACCAGTTGACAACTCAACAATATGTTTCTGTTTGGCGTTAACACTGTGTCTCTGCTGTTCGTGGACAGCTGAAGAGGACAAGGTTTGTCGTTGGTTGCTTTGCAGGCTTAAATAGCCGCTCATGCCAACAGAACTGCACAGTGTCTCTGAAAAACTGGAACTTCCATTCATTCATTAATGATCCCCCCCACCAACCCCTTCACTGAGTTTTCTCCCGTGTCCACTTGATCATGGTTTCTGGTGAGCGGTAGAGGAAGATGAGTTTGGCGTACATGTCCTCTTCCAGATCCAGCTCCCCCGTCTCTCGAACCAGGAAGATGTCCGTGCAGAGCTTCAAGATTCGGTCCACATTGGGCAGCTCCTCAAACATGATGGTGTGGGAAATCCCGCTGAAGAACTCGCGCACGAACTTGCCGATGACCAAAACCACAGAGGCATAAAGTCCCATGATACTAGACAGAAAAGAAGTTCAGATGGATAAAGTTACTTCACCTGTTTTTAGTCACTGTGGCTGACTGTGGTTGTAGTGGTTTGGTCATTAATTGGTTATTATTCACACTAACACAAAACTGGCAACGTCTTCTAAATGCATCCCTTGTAAAACAAACTTAAGACTAGTTTTAGTTAAGATCAGAGGTTGTGCTAGACTTTTTTGTTGTCTGTCATTTTTAGAGACAGGGTTGTAAAAATTCATAATCCTAATTTTAATTAGATCACCCTCAATATAATCTGTCAAAATGACTGACAGCTTTCAGATTTTTCTGTCACTACTGAGAAAAATCTGTCAATTAAGGACAATCTTCAGTTAATGCAACTTCTGGTTGGGATGTACCATCACCCCAGACTGAGACCAGCAATCTGGATGCTTGGTGTCCATGCAGATATTCAAGTGAGACAAAAAAAACTGCCAGAATTAAAACACTGAAAAGCATCTACATGTGTTCACATCTTTCTAGTGTTGAATTTAACACTCTCGGGGTTACACAGCAAAGTTACCAGTGTTAATTAACTCAAAGGGTCCTATTATGATGACCTAAAGTGTGAGTTTGCCCTGCCAGGGGTTTTGGTAATTTCTGGCAGCCCATTGCCAATTTTCACACTATGTACCCTTGCCATCCAAATAACAAATGACTATGCACTCATAGAAGTCACGTCTTTTAAAAGTGGTGCAGCTGGGCACAAACTGGCACATTGGTAGTTTATGGGACCACAATGACACTGCATTTTAGACCAACAAAAACCACATGTAAAGGTAGTGGTGCATTATCAATCGCTACTTAAATGGCATATTTTTAAAGCCCTACATACCCATATCCAGCCAGAAACCCCAAACTGGGTGGGCTGACTTGGTCGCTGAATACGTAGAAATCCAGGCCTGCTTCATATATTTGGTTTTGACTCCTCTTTTGTATTGGGCCGAGCTCTGTCTGGTTAACGATCCACCACTCTTGAATCTGTTCTGAGAAATTATTTGCTCGCTTCAAGGTGAGGTCAATGTCAAAAAACTGAGGATTATCTTCAACTTCTAAAATGAAGCAGAAAATTAAAGGTCAGTCAGTTCTGAGCATTATTAAATAAAAAGAAATTCAAACAACAAAATACAGTTAAATGTATACAAGCAATTCAACATAAAGATCAGCCATGTTTACTTTTATAAAGCTGGTCAGCAGGCTTGGCCTCTGAGTCACTGGGAGCTCGAATGTATCGAGGGAAGATTTTTGTAAGTTTCCTGCAGACAAAGAGAAGCTGTTAGTGTTGTTAATCAGTATGCAACAATTTATAGCATGTGATCATGATGCATCCTCATTTTAAGTCTCCTCCAAAAAGTGGCAGTTTCAGATATGAGCGATGTGGGCGGATGCCCAGGGTGCCATTCTTTTGAGGGCACCACGAGAATCAGAAAAATAAAAATAATAATAAAACCTGGCAGACTCCACAGATCAAACTCTAGTATGGTGGACATTCAAAGCGCAGCAAAGGAAGAAAAAAAAAGTTAAAAGTAAGTTTTTTTTTCTTAAATTATGCAGCGGTTTGAATTTTAAAACATTTAGCACTAAAACGGCAACACTTGGTTATCACAGCTTATGTTATGTAACATAATTTTTCTCCAATGTGTTGTATCAGCTTCAGTTTACTGTCCACATGAATTAATTTCAGGGCTGTGCAGAGACCATGTGAGGGGCAGGGGCACAAATTAACAATAAAAAAGGGCACATCGAATGAGATTTGTTAAAAATATGTCAACTTTATGTCTTACTTGGTATCTATTTTACTTTAATAACTATACACCCATGGACATATTTAATACCAAACAGATTTTTACAAATTATCAACTGCCACAGATACCACAGTCTTCATCATTATTTATGTAAAGGTAAATGACAAAAAAATAATTAAAAAAAATGGGTAGCTTCCACTGAAAAATGATCATTGCTTCAAAATAAAAACATCTTTGCAAAAATCTGAAAAAAAGCTTTTCTTTCAATAAATAAATTATTAAAACTTCATTCAAATGACTAAATCTTTGCAAAAAATTAAAAAGGCCATTTGCTTTGTCAGCAAAATGAGCCCAAACCATTCCCTCTGTTAACCTGCCACCCTCCATCCCACCAAGACTGCAAGGATAGTTTATACAGGACAACGTAATACAGGTGCATCTCAATAAATTAAAATGTCATTGAAAAGTTGATTTATTTCAGTAATTCAGTTAAATAAAATAAAACTCATATACAGTATTATATAGATTCATTACACACAGAGTGATATATTTCAAGTGTTCATCGATCTATAAATGCACCAAATCTGTGTATGCATGTTCCTCAGATATCTCCTGAACCGTTCGTCAGACTGTATCCCCGAGTATGGAGTCGCTCAGTCAAAATATGTAATTTTTATCAGTAAAAGTTTAGCCACTGCTTTGTCACCGCTCTCGCTTCATGCCCTAGCTTCAAGAAGTGTGGGCGGGGTTTTGGATTGACTCCGTGCTGACTGGATAATACGCGGCATCACTGCCATTCTGATTGGATAATACATGGTATCACGACAATGCTGATTGGATAATATGTGGCATCATGACCAGTCAGTCACCACAGCACTTCGCAAACAAAAAAAGGAAGTGAAAAGCGACAAATTTGGTAAGAAAGAGAGAATACTGAAGAGGTAATGCTTAAAAAATTATACTATAATGTTACCGTGATTGCGTACTTCTAAAGGATAATTCGGGGAATGCCAGCAGGGATCCGGGGTTTGCCTAAAGAACACCCGTGTTGGAGAAGCAGTGGGCGGAACACGGTCCTTCACAGGGAAGCAAGCCCAGCCCGCCCGGTCAGCGGTAGACGTGAGTCCCTTTGCAGGACCACAACCCCCCGCCGCTGATGGCGCTCCTCTCGGTGTGCTTGCATGGCTATCTAAAAATTAAAAGTTAATAATAACACCACCATGACTCTGGAGCAGAATGCCCAGATCAATTGCATATCACATGCGGCCACAGGCACGGTTTGACCAAACGACGACCGTTGTTGTGCCAAAAAGTGATTGGCTGCTAAAAAGTGATCACCAGCTGCAGGAGCCAGGAGCATCTGCTTATTAGAGGAACTGCCTGGGCTCAGTCCACCTACAATGTGTCTGTAAATGTTTTGAGGTTTTATCACATCTGAAAAGTTATAGTGTTGGCCAAAGTGTTTGCAGTTTGGATAACAACATATAGAATTTATGAGATTGCAATTGATTCCAATATTTATATGAAAAAACCTCAATGTTGTTTAGAAGCTACACTGTAATTGGCCATTGTGGACACACAGGCTTGTTTAATACATCCGAGGATGCCTCACATTCAGTCGCTTCAAAAAGTGACTGTGGCCTTCAGCCTGAAGCTGATGTCATCAGATGGTGCCCAACCTTCTCTGGGTGTTTCAACCCTTAACCGCAATACCCTCCAGTTGATGGGTCAGCAGTGGTGGCCAGATCACTGTCCATCAGCTCCAGGCCTCCAGCCCTCCTCCTTTCTTGTCTCTGCCTCTCCAATCCTGCGTACAGCTAACTTCCGCTCGTTGCTTGAAATGCCGAGTGTAGTGAGCATGGTCCACACAGATTGGACTGGAAATCCTCTACACTCAACCGTCACTGGAAACAGCCATGTCTGCTACCCTTTCTCTCTGCAATCCACGATGAGGTCACTGTACTTTAAGCTCTTCCTCTCATGAG
Source organism: Pholidichthys leucotaenia (assembly GCA_020510985.1). Taxonomy (NCBI): domain Eukaryota; kingdom Metazoa; phylum Chordata; class Actinopteri; order Cichliformes; family Pholidichthyidae; genus Pholidichthys; species Pholidichthys leucotaenia. The sequence continues at coordinate 212,007,229 of CM035846.1, read as the reverse complement.
CCTCATCACAGCCTTCTTCCCATGGGACAGTCAGCTCCACAAGGATGACCTTTCTCGCCTGTTCTGACCAAATGACAATGTCAGGTCTCAGGTTTGTCTGAATGAATGGAGGGAAAACTAGCTTTCTTCCCAGGTAAGCTCTCATCTCCCATCCTTGCACCCACTGAAGGATGCCAACTCTGGCTCTCCTTAGGGTAGATGGCTGTTCCCTGGCCCTGATGAACTGTAAAAATGATGTCACTTGTTGCTTATGTGGCTGTGATCTTTTCCTGACCTACTCCTGGGTGTCCGCAATAACTGTGAGCACCTTATCGTGCCGCCACCTGTACCTAGGCACAAGGCTATGTGGCATCCAGTCAGGATATGAGAAAATGTGCCTCTCCTCCCACACAGTTTACAGCCTGGATCTTCCCTCAGGCCCCATCTTACCAGATTTGCCGGAGACGGGAGTGTGTCATAGACATATATAGAATATATATTTATACAGTATCTACATGTATATATCCAGTAAATCTATGTATTTTTCCATGTTGGGAAACAAGGAGGAGCTGAGGTCTGTACAGAGTGAGCTAAGGAGGAAGATCAGAGAGGAGAAGGACAGCTACAGGAAGAAGATGGAGGACAAGTTGCAGCAGAGTGACGTCAGCAGTGTCTGGAGAAGCCTCAAAACCATCTCTGGGTGCCAGAATAACAACTCCCAGGACATGGGGGGTAGGGAGTGGGTGAACAACCCAAACCTGTCCTTTAACAGGTTTGACCAACCAACCTCTTCTCCGCTTGCCCACAAACTACTGCTGCCTCCACCTTCATCTAGTCCCACTGTCCACTGCCCTCCCTCCACCCCTCCTCGTACATCCCCCGTTGTTTTTCCCCTCACAGATCCAACATCCCCCCCTCCCAGCATACAGCCCCCCTGCCCCAGCCTGACTCTCACTAAGATCCAGGTGAGAGTTGAAGAAGATCAAGGCGAGGAAGGCTGCAGGTTCGGACGGCATCAGCTTGAGGCTCCTCAAGTCCTGTGCAGACCAACTGTGCGCGATTGTGGAGCACATCTTCAGTCTGAGCCTGCAGCTAGGGAGGGTACCACAGCTTTGGAGAACATCCTGTGTGGTACCTGTACTGAAGACTCTGCACCCCAAGGACCTGAACAGCTACAGACCAGTGGCCCTCACATCACACCTAATGACCCTGGAAAGCCTGCTCCTTGCCCACCTCCACCCCCCTGGCTGGACCAGTGATAGATTCACTTCAGTTTGCCTACCAGCATGGCATCAGGGTGGAGGATGCAGTGATCCTACATTGTTCCCTGTCCCACCTGGAGAAGCCTGGGAGCACTGTGAGGATCATGTTATTTGATTTCTCCAGTGCTTTCAACACTATACAACCAGTGATCCTGAGGGACAAGCTGCTGTGTGCAGGGGGTGGACCAGTACCTGTCATTGTGGATCCCGGACTACCTCACAGACCGACCACAGTTTGAGAGAACTCAGGACTGTGTGTCTGATACCATCATCTGCAGTACGATGCCCCCCCCCCCCCAAGGAACAGTTCTGGCTCCCTTCCTGTTCACCCTCTACACTGCAGACTTTTCACACAACACACCACACCATCTACAGTAGTTCTCTGATGACTCTGCGATCGTCGCCTTCATCTCTGATGGGGATGATGCAGAGTACAGAGGACTTATCCAGGATTTTGTGGACTGGTGCCTGCGGAATTGCCTCCAGATCAATGCGAGGAAAACCAAGGAACTGGTGGCGGACTGCCGCAGCTAAACAGCTTAGTTCACCAGGCCATCAGGACCCTGAACTCTGTCCACTCCCCACCCACGCCACACCTCGTGCCCCTGGACGTTAACACACTCACCCACACAATAACCACCTCAGCTGTTTGCACAGAAACACTGGCACACCAACAGTAGTACATCTGCTGCTGTATGTCTCTGCACCTTAATGCAACCATTTGCACAAATGCCATACCTGCTGCTGTCTGTTATTGCACTACTGATCATGTGCATTCCAAACTGTCACTGTTTGTACCTCCTCTACCACATTGAACTTGCACTACGAGGATTATGGTATTACTGTACATAGGACTGCTATGTTTTTTTTAATCTTTATTTGCACTACGGGTAGCATTATTGTACATAGACTGCTGTTGTTTTTATCCTCATTCCTTCTTATATATTATGCACACTACTAAAGGGGGATTCACGCTACAACGTTTGGACTGACTTTCACTGATGTTTTGGCAAACATCTGGCTCTGCTGGCAAAAATTAATGATAGTTGTTTGTTGGCAAAAGCTGGCGAGAGTTGTGTTCTTTGAAAATTTTCAGCATGCTGAAAATTTGCCAACGTTTGGACTGAAAATTTGCCAACGTTTGGAAATACACGTTGGTGAAAGTTGTGCTCAGTTTGCAAAAGTTCTTGAGCACTGGGCTAAGTTATGCAGAGTTTACCTAAGTCAGCCTAAGTTAAAGCTGGGTTCACACTATAGCGTTTGGACCAACTGTTACAGACATTTTGAAAAATGAGAGAAATACTCAGCACAGGTCAGCTGACATCAGTGTCAGTCGACACTCATAAAAAGATCAGCATTTGTAGAGGCAATATTTATTTTCGTTTTCTATTCCTATGTAGTTACTTCTGCATAAACTTTTTCCCTGTTCATTCATTCCTCTAAAAAAATAATACAATAATGCCTATAGACTCCAACACTAAGTCCGCAATTAAAATGTGAATGTAGATGGAATTAAAAAAAAACAACTATTTAGTGTATTATCATATACAGTGGGGCAAAAAAGTATTTAGTCAGCCACCAATTGTGCAAGTTCTCCCACTTAAAAGATGAGAGAGGTCTCCAATTTTCATCATAGGTATACCTCAACTATGAGAGACAAAATGAGAAAAAAAAAATCCAGAAAATCACATTGAAGGATTTTTAATGAATTAATTGGTAAATTCCTCGGTAAAAAAAAGTATTTGGTCACCTACAAACAAGCAAGATTTCTGGCTCTCACAGACCTGTAACAACTTCTTTATGAGGCTCCTCTGTCCTCCACTCATTACCTGTATTAATGGCACCTGTTTGAACTCATCAGTATAAAAGACACCTGTCCACAACCTCAAACAGTTAGACTCCAAACTCCACTATGGCCAAGACCAAAGAGCTGTCAAAGGACACCAGAAGCAAAATTGCAGACCTGCACCAGGCTGGGAAGACTGAATCTGCAATAGGTAAGCAGCTTGGTGTGAAGAAATCAACTGTGGGAGCAATTATTAGAAAATGGAAGACATACAAGACCACTGATAATCTCCCTCGATCTGGGGCTCCACGCAAGATCTCACCCCGTGAGGTCAAAATGATCACGAGAACGGTGAGCAAAAATCCCAGAACCACACGGGGGGACCTAGTGAATGACCTGCAGAGAGCTGGGACCAAAGTAACAAAGGCTACATCAGTAACACACTACGCCACCAGGGACTCAAATCCTGCAGTGCCAGACGTGTCCCCCTGCTTAAGCCAGTACATGTCCAGGCCCGTCTGAAGTTTGCTAGAGAGCATTTGGATGATCCAGAAGAGGATTGGGAGAATGTCATATGGTCAGATGAAACCAAAATAGAACTTTTTGGTAAAAACTCAACTTGTCGTGTTTGGAGGAGAAAGAACACCATACCTACTGTGAAGCAAGGGGGTGAAAACATTATACTTTGGGGCTGTTTTTCTGCAAAGGGACCAGGACGACTGATCCGTGTAAAGGAAAGAATGAATGGGGCCATGTATCATGAGATTTTGAGTGAAAATCTCCTACCATCAGCAAGGGCATTGAAGATGAAACGTGGCTGGGTCTTTCAGCATGACAATGATCCCAAACACACTGCCCGGGCAATGAAGGAGTGGCTTCGTAAGAAGCATTTCAAGGTCCTGGAGTGGCCTAGCCAGTCTCCAGATCTCAACCCCATAGAAAATCTTTGGAGGGAGTTGAAAGTCCGTGTTGCCCAGCGACAGCCACAAAACATCACTGTTCTAGAGGAGATCTGCATGGAGGAATGGGCCAAAATACCAGCAACAGTGTGTGAAAACCTTGTGAAGACTTACAGAAAACATTTGACCTCTGTCATTGCCAACAAAGGGTATATAACAAAGTATTGAGATGAACTTTTGTTATTGACCAAATACTTATTTTACCGAGGAATTTACCAATTAATTCATTAAAAATCCTTCAATGTGATTTTCTGGATTTTTTTTCCTCATTTTATCTCTCATAGTTGAGGTATACCTATGATGAAAATTGGAGACCTCTGTCATCTTTTAAGTGGGAGAACTTGCACAGTTGGTGGCTGACTAAATACTTTTTTGCCCCACTGTAAATAAAATGATGGGTGATTATATTTTGATTGTTACAACTCTCTCCATTAAAATAACAGAAAATGTAATTTACTTTTTGACACCACATCAGTGCTGTTTGATTCCCCATGATGGGAACTGAACCAATAACTCCTGGAGCATGATTACGCACGGAGCAGAAAATTAAGAACAGTAAATATCTCAATGAGGAGATTTTTTTTTTTTTTTTGGGGGGGGGGGGGTCACATTTTTGGGAGATGATATATATATTTTTTTCTTTTTTTAAATTCCCCCTTCTCTCCATTTCTCTTTCGTCCATGAATGTCATAAGTGAGTTTCGGTCTAAAAACATCTGCTTCCACTGGCATTTCAGTCAATGTTTGCCAATGGAGCTTAACTTAGGCTGACTTAGGTAAACTCTGGATAACTTAGCCCAGCGCTCAGGAACTCTTACAAACTGAGCACAACTTTCACCAACGTTTATTGCCAAATGTTGGCAAATTTTCGGCATGCTGTAAATTTTCAAGGAATACAACTTCGCCAGTGTTTGCCAACAAACACCAACTATCATTAACTTTTATCAACTTTTGCCAGCAGAGCCAGACATTTGCCAAAACGTCAGTAAAAGTTAGTCTAAACGTTGTAGCATGAATCCACCCAAAAAAGCAGGTCCAGGATGGCAGGAAGCCTCTACAAAGGCTGATCTTTATATTAGCGTCACCTGACGCTGATGTCAGCTGACCTGAGCTGAGTATTCGTTTGCTTAAGTTAACCTAAGTTGGCAACAGCTATACATACAGTAACCTAAGTTGGCAAAAGTTTGCCAATGTTGAATGCAACGCTGGCAAATGCTAGCAAAAGTTCATAAAAGTTTGTAAAAGTTGGTGTGCATTGGATTAAAAAAAAACTTGCTCACGAACATAATTTCACCGTTTGGACTAATTTCTCTGATTTTTCAAAACGTCTGTAAAAGTCGGTCCAAACGCTACAGTATGAACCCAGCTTAAGAGAGAGAGAAATGGCATTTCAATTCTCCTGTATGTCCTGTACATATAGAAGTATTGACAAATGAAAACTCTGAATCTTTGAATCTGGCTGTTTTAACAGAAGTGTAGCAGGCATCAAATTATCTATATGACAAAAAACTGCAAGTTTGTGATTACAGAAAAAAGTAAATTAACTGAAAATGTCAATTTTAAGTACTTACACATGGGAGTTTTGTCCTGTCCCATTCAGGAGCTGTATGAGCTGTTTCTTTATTGCCTCGTCTTCAGCGTGTTTTAGAGTTTTTACATATTTTCCAGAGGCTGTTTCAGCCTTGGCACCAAGACTCGGGTTTCTGAGAAGAGGAGAGAGGAAAAAATCAAATTGTTTAGTTTCTTCTAAAGCTGTAGCTGTCTAGATGAGCTATATTATCCTTTTAAATATTACTTTACGGTATATCAAATCAAAACTGCTATCTATGGGTTATAAACTTCCAACCAGGATTACTGTCTGATTGTGTTTCTATTCTATTATTTTAAGCAACGTAAACTTCAGCTGCAACATTTTTAAATGAGATACATAATCCTTTTTAAATTAAAGTTAGTCTAATTAGCTTGACTAACTGCTCGAATAATTCCACTCTGGAAAATTATATCCTTAATAAAACACACAAGAGCAGTTGTGTGTGCAATATATTTACTGTTTTTTACTACTGTATATGAAGTTCAAAGCACACAGAAATTGCAAACCTCCACTGAGGCAGCTAATTTAAATTATATTAATATTAGCACTGTTAACTTCTTAAAATTCTGGCGTCCCACCTATGGGACATTTCAAAACTTCCTACTGCTACTCACTTTAGAAAGAATTTGATTTACTTTGTGTCTGCTATCTTTAGTCATTTTGAGGAAACTTGGCTGGAATGCTAAGGGGTTAAAAGGGTGAAGAGAGAATACTGGGCAACATTTTGTCATTGTGTACCTTTGCACCGTCCATGACACAGTGACGGAGAAATCCTCCTCGGAGTTCAGCATTTCTATTAAGTTGTTCCTGCTGGGCGGACTGATGGTCCAGAGAGAGTTGGAGCTGCCTTTCAACTCAGCAATGATCAGATCCTCTGGAAAGTATCCCTCCAGCCACTGCAACGCTCCCTAATCACAGCACAGACAGGTTCATGCTTAGATCGTGCCAAAGCAGTGACCAGTTTCAGTTATCTGTTACATCACTGCAGGGGTCAGCACAGGGACACAACGAGCAGAGATGCACTGTCGAAATGTTTCCTCAACATGAAACCGAAATGACATCACAGCTGGGTCTCTGTGGATGAAATTTTCACCTTTTATCGTGTCACTGCTGTTTGGTTCAAGTTTTAGAGGTGGGAGCCAAACTTTTTCATTTTTCTCTTTGGTGTTAGAGCGAGTCACTGCTATGGCTCGTGACTTTGTCTCACAATTTGTGGTTCTTTGCTTTGCTGATGAGTGCCTGTCATGTTTAGGAAATGGGGATTTGGAATTATGTGGAGAGCAGGTTTCTTACACCGACTCTTTTAAAGCTGTTATTGTATGTGCATTATTAACACTATATCTATATTGCATTTTCTTTTTGAAAAAAAAAATATTGTTAAAACTGGTACATTGCAACATCCCTACAATGAACATGGACAACATTTTAACTGCTTAAGGACAACTGTTGCAAATTCTCCTAAAACCACTTCCAGTCTGAATGAAGGCGAGGTGGTGCATGTATTCCACTAATGCTGGTTGATGCATTTTCAACACATACCCACGAGTAACACCATTTCTCCTCATGTGACTTTTTTGTGACTGTGGTGATGGAACAGCAATGATTGTTCATAAACATGTCATTACTGAATTTCAAAGCTCTGTTTCAGCAATAGCAGGTTCAATAAAATAATCTATATACTTGAGACTGGAAAATGTGTTTAATTACTATTATGTCCAGTAATGCCTAATGCCACTACTTTGCATCATAGCTAAATTTATATCTGTATGTGCTATATTCAAATTAACAATCACCATTTAATTTGATGTCTGCTTGACAGCAAAAATACAACATTTCTTTTTTTTATATATTTGTAAATATATTTAGGCTTTAAGGGGCTAAAGTTGAGCTCACTGCATGTGAAGTCACCCCATGAGCTCAATTTGCTTTAAGTGTTCAACTTCTGACATCATTTTCTACTCTTGGCTCTTCATGAGTCCAGCTGACAGGTTGCAGACAGCTTCGGTAAGTGAGGATTATTTTGCCTGTTTTCCCTGTTGTCTATAATGCAAAGGGTATGCAAGAATACAAACATGGTACTGGAAGATATAATATGACCTGTTTTACTGTAACTAATGATGGGGCCAGTTTATGTATTTGTTAAACAGTTTGAAACACCATATATAGGCTTACCTAAACAAGACATCTTTATACTGTAGGAATCAGCTGTGTTTGTGTTCTAAAGTGTTTGAAGTATTTCAATATTTACATTTACTGCCAGAACTAAAACTGGGTATACAGCAAAAGAGCAACTTGCATGATATTACACAAACTGAAATGAAATGGAAATAAAAATGAATGAAATAAACTAAATGCTGTTTTTATTGTCCTTTCTGCATTTTGATTCTTTGGCATTACTGTCACACCAATAAAACCTTTAAATTTAAAAGTGATTAAAAAAAATATTCACAGTATGTACTTACATCATCCTTCGAGTAACTCATCTTGAAAGTGTTGAAGTCGGGTTCCGTCACATTGTGAAGCTGCTTCTGTTGAGCACTCATGGTGAAAATGGGCTGCGGAAAGAGATTTTTTTTAACCATTGTTGTTGTCATGGCTGAATATACTTTAAGTTGTAATAAATGAATGGATAGATGAGTTAAGGACTTGTTTCAGGTGATTAGTTTTTTTTTTAAATTTTGCTTTTGTTATTACAGAATGAGGTATGGCAATTACAAAAAAGCTGGTTCTAAAATACCACAATCTCTTTCTACATACACACAAACTGACCTGGAAATCTAAACAAAAATCTCTGTGTGGATACATGGGGCCTGATTTAATAAAGATTTTCATGTCCGGAAGCACATGAAAAAAAAATGAAGCAAACTTATTCACTAAGGCAGCACAATGAGGACTGCATGCTTCAAAGCAGCAAAAACAGTGAATGGTACAGATTTTGCACTTTGCCTTAATCAATATGCAAAATAGGGTATTTTTGGTCATGCTCACACAAAATGATTGGTGGAGACAATGTACATATGTTTGATGCACATGTGCATAGCTGATTTTTGGGTTTGTTATTTAATACGCTTCAAAAGCAGGTGTTATCTGCTTTGCACATAGGTTGTTCTTGCTATTCTGGCAAGGATGAGGGAAAATGAATATGTCTCCAAAAATCATGGCTCATGGTAATATATTTAGAATGACAGAAGAAAATGTTTGTTTTTTTATTATTTTTAAAGAATACTATTCTTTGATGCAAACAATACACAATAATTAGAATAAGCAAATATTCACAGCTACTGTCGAATTTGTCTTAATGATTGTATGGACCGTGTTCCCAGGACATTTACTGGCTGAGTGTCCCACCACTGACGACACAGCCATCTCAGTGGCAATAATGATAACCCAACTTTAAGGGCTGTAGACGGATTTATTTTTCTTGCAGAAACTTAGGTCATGCCAATTTTATTTAGTAATTACAATAAACACACTGAGGAGCTCATTTAGCAGTAGGCTGTGCCATCCTAGGCGCATGATGGAGAGGTTCCGCAGGTCCTTCCTACCTACGGCTGTCAGACTTTATAACCTAACCAGGGCTGCTCCGAGAGGTCATATTGAACATATTAAACGTAACAACCTTGCACAATAAATCGTCCCCTCCATTATGCCAATGCCAGGAAGCAATTCTATTCATTTTCATTGTTACGCTGACGATACTCAATTATATTTATCCATCAATCCAGATGATCCCAGCCATTTGGGTTTACTCCAGGAGTGTCTTAAGGATATTAAAACCTGGATGAACTACAACTTTCTATTGCTGAATACAGATAAAACTTAAGTCATTGTTCTGGGCCCCAAACATGCTAGAAGTACTCTTTCTAGTAAGATAACAACACTAGATGGCATTGCACTGGATTCAACGTTTTCTGTTAGGAATCTTGGAGTTGTCTTTGACCAAGATATGTCTTTCAACTCTCATATACAGCAAACCATTAAGACTGCCTTCTTCCATCTGCGTAATATTCCTAAAATTAGGTCCATCCTGTCTCATAAAGATGCAGAGAAACTTGTCCATGCCTTTATCACCTCTAGGCTAGACTACTGTAATTCACTTTTATCAGGTTGTCCTAATAAGTCCATAAAGTTTCTCCAACTCATTCAGAATGCAGCTGCACGTATCCTAATGAGAACAGGGAGAAGAGATCATATTACTCCAGTCTTAGCTTCTTTACACTGGCTCCCAATAAAATATAGAATTGAATTCAATCTATTGCTCTTAACTTATAAAGCACTTAATGGTATGGCTCCTTCTTACCTGCAAGAACTCATAGTTCCCTATCATCCAACCAGAGCTTTGTGCTCCCAAAAATTCAAACTACTGGTGGTCCCCAAGGTCTCCAGAAGTAGATTGGGAGGTAGAGCTTTCAGTTATCAAGCTCCTCTCCTGTGGAACCATCTTCCCAGTTCAGTTCGGGAGGAAGACACTCTTTATTCAAGAGTAAGTTGAAATCTTTTCTCTTGGATAAGGCCAATAGTTAAAAATGTTGCCGCTGCCAGGCCTTCACTCGCATGTGCACCCTAACCAGACTTGATACTGGAATGGCTGACTTTGAATATTGTATTTGCTATGTTTGTTTTGAATGTTGCTACTGCCAGGCCTCCTACTTTTTTCTCTTTTTTCAACCCAGCCGGTTGAGGCAGATGGCTGTCCTCTATGAGCTATAGTTCCGCTCGAGGTTTCTGCCCATTAAAGGGAAGTTTTTCTTCGCCTGTGTCACCGCAGTGCTTGCTCTTAGGGGTCTCTGCTGGGTTCTACAAATTTAAGAGCGTGGCCTAAACCCACTCTGTTCTGTAAAGTGCCTTGAGATGACCTGTGTTGTGATTTGGCGCTATATAAATAAAATAAATTGAAGTTGAAATTGACACTAACTAGGACAAACTAGGACAATATCAATCATTACTGAGGGTGGCAACAACACTGATTCAAATGTGAAATATACTGTCTGGGTACATATTCATATTCTGCAGGATAACTTAAACTGTAATGCTGTTTATTCCATCTAGCAGTAATGCTCCTGCACTGTGTATATATCTGTGTACATATGTATTTTCATCTACTATCTTATTATCTTATTAACTATTGCTCTGAGTGCTGCTATCCCTTTGCTGCTGTAATCCTGGAATTTCCCCATTGTGGGACTAATAAAGACTTATCTTATCTTAAACTACACTGTTATTGTGCATCCATTCTTCTGTAGTTAGCAAGTTAGTTTCTGCCTTGACTCCTTTGTGTGTCTAAAGCATTGTCCATATCAGTGCAGGATTTTTTTTTTTTTAAATGTGGCTTTTTAAAAGTGGTTTGGCCTTTCATCCACATGCAAACAGTTTTTGGCCAATAAAAACAAACTTTTTGAAAAACTCCTCCCACGGTGAAGATTTTCACTGACTCCAACAGCAACATTTCAGTGTGAACTGGAAAACAAGATGTTATCTCCTTTGTTTCCATGGCAATGGACGGTGCAGCCAAGATTGTGCTGCTGCTAACTTTGTTAACAGGATGTTTTATATGTTTGTACATACTACTGCATCTCAGTAAGTTGGAACATTGCAAAAAGTTAATGACTTTTTGCAATGCAATTCAAAAAAGATAAATTCATGTATTCAATATTGATTACATGTATAGAGAAATATTTCAAGCCTTTTTGACCTGTTACCATGGCCCTGCAGGTTACTGGTGTAAAGGACAATCTGTCATATCATTGCTTGTCATCTCCAGGCCCCTTGACCACTCCCACCCACTAATGCGCCATTAAATGTCACCCAGCCCCTCGTTTCCACCTTATATCTTGCAGTTCTTTCTCAGTTTCTTTTCTTGTCTTCCAAATAGCACTGGCCCTCAGATCCAACATTTGCCCATATTGCATTTCTTTTTCTAATGCTAAAATTTGGTTGATGTAGCGCAATAAAGTGACTATTTTGCCTGTTCCACTAACACCACTAATTCTCTTGAGTCTAATTTCCTCTTGTGTTTGCAGATCAATCTTTGGAACTCTTAAATCAGAAATACACAGTGAGACATGCTAAATCCTCATTTAAGTAGCCTGCCTCCATGCTTCCTCCTGTGTTCATGAACACACAATTCTTCCTCAGGAAATCACATGCAAAATGCTGCCTAAAGAAACACAATTTTCATGTAATTCAGCACTTGCTATTTGGGATCTTAGTAAACCAGGCCCATAGTGCAGAACAGGAATCTACTAGTTGGTGAAGTGCTCTTGACGTTTATTCTAAGCAAATGCCAGCCTTTGTTTGCTGTGCCCACACCTGAAAGCCAGCCAGGGTGATTTCAAATGAGACATCCAGTGGAGCGTTGACGACTCCGGCTACAGACTTCACAAGGGACATGAAGAGCAACGGGAACCAGACGATGCATATCAGCAGCACCACGATCATTCCTCCCATCCCGTACTTCACCACCTTCTTCTTCTTCTGCCCTCGTGGCTGTGGGTACCTCTGTGGGAGTATTACATGATGGGAAGGATTAATGAAAATGGTACAGAAATTTTAGAAGCTGGAGAAAATGACTACAGAATAACATTATTTATCTTTAAGAAATTTTTTCAGCAGATTTCAGCTGAACTAATTTGCTTTTAGTTAGAATACATTCTGAGAGAAAGAGACAGTAGGAATATGCAACTGACTCTCAAAGAAACATCCACAAGAATAAATTTAAGCTTGAATTCCAGCATGACACACACAGTAGCTGTGAAATTCAGTTTTTATACACCGACGCCTCAATGATAAACACCTTTTCAGACTCCCTCCAGCATTTCAGGATGAAGATGTGAGCGTAGATGTCCTCCACACAGATCCAGCTGGACAGAGACAGCGAGGTGTCGGTCCAAACCCAGTCCATCACGGCCCGCAGCTCCGTCAGGAAAGGTACCAGGCGAAAACTGAAAAGCACACACCTGTTTTAGTTTACCTGACACAACATGAGTCTGAAACACGAGCAAATATTCACAAAAATATGGCTTTTAAACATAACACTTTTTAGGCCATGGTCCATATTCAGCTCAGTTTAAGATACGATAATTGTGTTTTGTCGTCGTACACACATAGTACAAAGTACAGTTGCAATCAAAATCATTCAACCCCCACTGCAAATTAGGTTTATTGGCAAAATGTACAAACTAGCAGCTGTTTGCAAAAAAACAAATCAAACAAGAACAATTTAAATAGCTCAACACAACTAATATTAAATGGTGTTCACTTATATAGCGCCTTTTTTCTCATCTCTGGATGATCAAACCACTTTACAGGTCCTGCTATCTACCCATTCACACACACATTCACACACTGATGGTGGTGGAGCTGCCATACACCGGCACTGGCCTGACCCACCAGGAGCAACTGGGGGTTCGACTTCGACACTTCGACTGCAGAGAGAGCGGAAATCAAACCACCAACTCTTCAGTCAGTAGTCAGCTACACTATACCTGCACCACAGCCACCCCCTATAGTACACTACTCACAAAAAGTTAGGGATATTTGGCTTTTATTAATTTATGGAAAATGTAAAAAGTTCACACTACAGAGTTATTATATCATGAAAGTAGGGCATTTAAGTATAAGAATGCAATGGTGATTTCCTCATCTCAAACAATTTATTGAAATAAAAGCCAACAACAGTAGTGAGTATACCACAACAAAAAATGTATTAGGGCACGGAGCATGGTTGGGGGACCGTGCTCACGCTCCTTTGGTTATTTCTGGTTATTTTCTGCATCTCCCCACTTCTGTTTAGTATTTAATATTTAGGATGCCATCTGAATTTGCTTTTTGTTTGTTTTAAGTCGTCCGGGTTTTGCACCTTTTATTGGCCATGATAGTCTATATTTATTATTGTATTTTCTGTCCCCATCCTAGTTGTGATTTGTTTATTTCCAGCACCTTTAGTATTTCTCATTTTGTATTTATGTTCCTCCTGTGCTTTTGTTTTGACGGCGTGCTGGATTGCTTTCATTATCTGCTCAAGTCCACTTCCAGCACAGCTGTCATTAGCTTGGACTGATTTCTCCCTGCTCTGGTAGCTCACACCTGTCTTCAGTTGTAATTATCCCTCGTGTCCTATTTAAGGGCAACGGTGTCTCCACCTGACGCCACGTCCTAATACCAAGTTCAGATGGTTATTCCACGCCTGTCTCATCCTACTCTTGCTTCTTGTAAGTGTTTTAGTGCTTTGTATATTTTTGTATTCTTTATTAAATTCACGCACAACTCACAGTTCAGCACATGGGTCTTCTTCCTGCCCTGAAGGGCCAAATCATGACAGTAGGATGCGGCCAGTGTGTGACCCAGCTGCTGTGAGTTGTGTTTTTTCACTCACCTGTTTTGTCCGGAGCATCACCATGTCCCCAGCACACCAGCCTTCAGCAAGCAAAGGATGGTTGGCCGCTGGGTCCCCGAGCCTGGAGGAGGAGAGGGCTGCTGAATTTATCCAAAGTTTTGTGGATGAAGCTCTCGCCACCCGCGGACCAAAGAAGACCTGGGAATGCATAAATGGAGCGGTGGTGATTGTGGAGGCACATCCCGGCTTATGGAAGTATCCCTAATTCGCGGAACTGCTGTCCATGGTCTCCTCGCTTCAGCGGTCGTTTCCCGGGCTGACGATGGGGCTGCCTCCAGCAGGACCGAAGCCAATGCAGAGCCGCTCTCCACGGCAGACGTTCTTCTCCTCTCCCTGTTCGCCAGCTCCAGCTCCCGTGTCGCCAGCTCCGAGACACCGTCATCCAGCTTCGGGCCGCCGGAAGAACCCCTTCACCTCACTGTCAGCAGCCTCTCCTTCGCCGAAGGAGAAGACTTCTGCAGCAGTGCCTTCTTTACAATTTTCCCCTCCGGCTGTCTCATCAGCTTCATCTTTTCCTGCAACCGCTGCCTCCCTCTCCTTGGCGGTCCTTCTCGCTGTTGAGGGTCTGGCGATTTCTTCCCCGACTCTGCCCGTCTCTGTGCCTGCAGGGGCGGCTCCTCCACGATCCTCTGAGGGGCCCACAACCACCGAAACCACGGAGAGGGATGACTGAAAACCAGCTGCAGCAGAAAACATCACACCCTGGGAACACAGGCAAGTGTTTAATCATTTTCCATCTTTGACGCATGAATTATCTTGCCTGATTCCCGGTGGTGAGGCTCAGCCTGTGCAGTCCTCTGAGTCCTCACCACCTGCTGCAGCTACACACCTTTTACCTGCTCTCTCCGTGTCTTCTCCTTTACCCCGAGTATCCGCCGTTCCCAGGATTGGGCTGCTGGACGTTGGAGGAGCCTGCGGCCCTGGTTCCAGCTCTGCAGCTATGTTCTGGACGGAGGGGGAGCACTGAGACTGAGCAGATGCCTGCGCTGATGAAAGAGCATCCCCAGGCTTCAGCTGAGCAGGATCCAGCACCAGCAGGGAGCCAATCTCCTTTTGCCACGCCGGGCGAGCCATCTCCGTGGGCCACATCGCTGGAGGATCCCAGGACTGCATTTACCACCATGCCTGCTGCAGGGGCCGCCGCCGCAGAGCCGGAGCAGGACCTCCAGAGGACCAGGCCCGAGAAACCATCGCCTGGATCAATGGAGTCCTGGACGGCGGTGGAGCTTGAGATCAGACAAAATGTCATTGTCTCAATAACTTGTCATGTGCCCTTGAGCATCAGTTACAGCTTGACAGCGACGTCTCATGCTGTTCACCAGTCGACTTATTGTCTGCTGAGGCATGGCATTCCACTTTTCTTGAAGGGCGACCCTCAGGTCATTGAGGTTGTGGGATGCAGGGTTACGAGCCTCTACACAGCGACTCAGCTGATCCCATAGGTTTTCTATAGGATTCAGGTTTGGAGAAAGTGCAGGCCACTCCATTGGAGGTACCCCAGCCTCCAGCAGCCATTCCCTAATAATGCAACCTCGATGAGTTGGAGCATTGTTGTCCATGAAGATGAAATTGGGCCTGTGTTGTTCATGCAGGGGCACAATGACTGGATTAATGATGTTATTCAGGTAGTATTGGCTTGTCACTGTACCATTCACAAAGTGTTGGGCAGATCTGTGTTGACTAGACATACCTGCCCAGACTGTAACATGGTGACAACAGTGGCTGATGCATAGCGCTCTCCTTGACGTCTCCAACATTGTTGGCGGCCATGATTTCTGCTCAATGTGAATTGACTTTCATCAGAGAACAGCACTGAGGCCCACTGGTCCCTTGTCCAGCGTAAATGCTCCCTGATCCATGCAAATGATGATGCCTGTGCCTGGTGGTGTGGTCAGGTACCCTTGCAGGTCGTCTAGCACGCAGACCACGCTGATGTAAACAGTTTTGAATGATCTAACGTGACACTTGTGTGCCTCTCACCTCCCTTAAATGCGCCTGGAGTTGAATGGTATTCATTATCTGGTTCTGCAGGGCACTGTTCACAATGAAGCAGTCATCAGCGTGGGATGTGGCCAAAGGACGTCCACTTCTATGCCTTTCTGTGACTCTTCCAGTCTTTCTGTTGCAACCTGCTGACGACACTCTGTGACACTCTAAGCTCAGTGGCCACTTCCCTCTGAGAACATCTTGTTTGAAGCCTCACAATGGCGAGGTACTGTTGATCAATTGTTTGATGTCGTCTTGGTCTCATGATGTCAAAATGTGAATAGCACGATGAAGAGGACTGCTTAAATACCAATTCTAACTGAACCAGAAACTGTATTGGGTCGATTCATGGATCAAATACCTGTTGTGAATTTTGCAGTTAAGCACCTTGTTAGAGAACAGCAAGTTATGCAAAAAGTACTGAAATATTGAACAGTTGGACATGTCCATTCAAAAGTTTAGAGAAGGTCAAATTAAGTTTACCTGTAAAGGTTATAGTGCATTTTAGGTGCATGCTGAAATTTCACCCGAAAGTCAAATATCCCTAACTTTTTGTGAGTAGTGTATATTAATATGTGGTTTCTCCAAATTCAAAACAAAATGCCACTGTTAATAACTACTGCAGTCTCAAAATTATTCAACCCCTTCATAACAAGCATCTTCAGTACTTAGCAGAGCACCCTTTTGCTGTTAATGCCTGCTGCAAATGTGATGCATAGCCAGACACCAGCTTCTGACAGCATTCCTGAGGAACCTTAGCCCATTCCTCATGGGCAAAAGCCTCCAGTTCACTAATATTCTTGGGTTTGTGCGCTGCAACCACAATTTTCAAATCCCACCAGAGATTTTCAATGAGGTTCAAATCAGGCACCTGTGATGGCCACTCTAGTATCTTCCAGGACTTCTTCTGAATCCAAGCCTTGGTGGACTTTGAGGTATGTTTGGGATTATTGTCCTGTTGCAAGGTCCAGTGACGCCCAAGCTTCAGCTTCCTCACAGACGGAATGTCATTTTCTCCCAGGATTTCCTGATTCTTGATTGAATCCATCTTGCCTTCCACACCCTAAAGGTTTCTAGTGCCAGAGGAAGAGAAGCAGCCCCAGAGCATCACTGAGCCACCGCCATGCTTAACTGTAGGCAGGGTGTTCTTTTCAGCATATGCTTCCTTCTTCCTCCTCCAAAGATACTGCTGATCCAAAGGCCTGAAAGGTTACAGTTTTGTTTCATTGCTCCACAGAACAGAATCCTAAAACCTCTTTGGCTTATTTATATAGTTTTGACCAAACTGCAGCCGACTTTTCTTGTGTTTCTCGGTCAGTAGTGGTGTACATCTTGGAGTTTGGACATGGAGCCCTTCAGCATTCAGTATGTACCTTACTGTGGAAACTGAAACCTTAGTGCCTGTTGACACCAAGTTTTGCTGCAGGCATTATGCAGTCAGTTCAGGGTTTTTGACCACCTTTCTCCTCAGGAAGGTGATAGCTTCCTCTTTCTGCCACACCCAGGTAGTGGTCCTTTAACTGTTCCTTTAACTTTAAACTTGTGAACTATGCTTCCAACTGTATTTCTAGCAACATTCTGTGGCTTTGCTAACTTTTTGCATTCTTTTCCTTATTTGTGCAAGGCAATGATCTCTTCTCTGAACTTTTGGACAATTCTCTTGACTTAGACACATTTCTAACATGCAATCAAACATCACCGTCAAGTATTTGAGGTGTTCCATTTCAAGCATACCTGATGCAACTAATAACTGAGTGGCGGGTCAGTGGTTCGATCCCTGCTCTCTCTGCAGTCTGCATGTTGAAGTGTCCTTGAGAAAGACACTGAACCCCAAGTTGCTCCTGGTGGGTCAGGCCAGCGCCTTGCATGGCAGCTCCACCGTCATCAGTGTGTGAATGTGTGGATAGATGAGAAAAAGTGCTATATATGTAAGTAAACACCATTTAACATTCAATAAAGCCCCTGAATGGTTGCATCAGGTGTGCTTGAGATGACACCTGATTTGCAAATGTGTGCTCTTATGAGGAATTCAATTCAGTGGGTTGAATAATTTTGAAACTGCGGTGGTCATTGAAAGTAGGTTTCAGTGTTAAATTAGGATAAAATCTGTGTAATATCATGGGGGACATGTTTACAAACATGTCCCACTCTTTAAGTTATGCTACTGTTTATTATTATTATTAGTGTTCCTCAGTCCTTAGTCCACTTTTATTTTGAAGCATCTTTTGGTTGTTTAGCATCACTATTGTACCTCAGTTATTGTTCCCATTATTGTTTTATTAGTTCCTAATTTGCCACAGCTGTTTCTCATTTTGGTAATCACATTCACTCTTATTTATGGGGTGCAGTTCCTTACCTCAGTACGACGTTCTCGTCATTTCTTTGTTCTTCACAGGTGTTGGCCTACCTGCTACTAAGCATTACCGTTTCCTGTGTTGTAAGTTTCTCCTGCCGTACGGCTTCACTTTTGTTTTCAGCCCACGAGCTCCTTTATTTCTGTTAATAAATAATGTCTAAAATTCACCCAGCTATTGAGTTCTCCTTAATGCCCCAGAGGGGCAAACATGACAAACATAAGTTTTATTTAACTATTTAAACTGTTCTTGTGTAACTTGTTTATTGTAAACACCTGAAAATTTTTACTTTTTGCCAATAAACTACAGCGTTAACCGCTGGGTTCCAATTTATAAAATCATTCTTTGCTGAGGAGAAACTGTTTCACCCAAAGGTCTGGTCAGGAATTGCTATTCTTCACCCAAGACCGGAACTGTGAAACCCTACGCCATCAGCCATAAAGGGGATACATTAATCCCTGCTCAAGACCTGGAGTCATTTCCCCTCAAATCCATTTGCCAAAGGAATGCGAAAATAATAGGTTTATGATGACATTCCACAGACCCTGATAGTAAGACTCCCTACTGAAACTCAAAAGTCCAACATTGCTCTCCCGTGGATAACACAGGAATATTTCTCTCTCTTAAGTTAAACTATGAATTGTGAACAATGAATTAACTCATTCTTCTGCACAGACAGTATCCGCTATTGAAGATATGGCAGGACCCTGTGAATGACAATTATGGTTTGAAATGCTTTTATTGATATGATTTGATATATGTTGCTTTATTTTCAGGAAGAATTAATTTTACATGTCCACCACAAAGAAATTATCACATTTACAATGTAGACACATTGTTCCTTTATTGTTAAGTAGAATATCTTAGTCACTAAAGTTTTAAAGAACTTATGCTTTAATAGGCAGCATATACATGTTTTAGGAGGATTGCACTTTTCATATCAAATCCTCTCCCCTATTCTGTGGGACACACACATTTCAGAACTTTGAGCTGACCAATCAGCTTCCAAGTCCTGAAGCATTTTTTTTGGTCAGGTTTACGACCTCTGTTGAACACAAACTCAGTGCAATTGGTCAAAAGTTTACACTAATGGGCAGATCCAACCCTGATCTTTGAATGTAATTGGTCAAACTCAGTTGTCATAAAATTTATTGTGCTATCCTGCCACACCTTGGAAAAACTTTCCTTTGTTTCCAGTCAGCTGCAGTCCAGCAGGCTGGGAGTGGCTCCTGAAGAGCATTTTCTACTCTCTTTTTTCCCCCCTTTCTAAGAAGGCCCAGCGTCTATCAATGCTCTGTGTAAACTTTTTCTTTTCTTTAAAATTTACTTTTTTTCTATTTTACTCCTTTTTCTTAAATCACCGTGCTAAGAAGATTTTGTTTGATTTTTACTAAGCTTAAATCAATTTTGTTCTGACCACAACACATCGGAAGAAACGGATTTGTGTTTTTTTTCCCCCCAGTTTGATTTTCTGATTGGACTTTGAACGATAAACAAATATTATCTGGAATTTGGCAACCTGGCCAAATTCCTTTTTCAGTGCATAAAAAGACACTGGCCAGCTTCTATGGTTGTGATCCCCGGAGTAGGCTCGAGCCATAGGGAAGAACCTGTCTGCCAGGTTCTCTCAACAGAATCCACATCCATCCAGATCAAGACTGGTTCCGGAGGCCTGCTACCACACAGGACACAATCTGACTCTGCTGTGCTGAAGGTCTGTTGTCCAATTTAAACTTCATTCTTCAGAATATTCCCGTTTAAGTTCTATAAACCTAATATCTTCGAACTCCTTTCAGAACTTCAAATGCATGTCTTTTCATTAATCTCCATTCCTTTTCAGAGAAACACCAATTTTCCTTTTTATAAAATAATTTAATCATCATGTTCTTCATAAAATTGCATCCATTTTCCTTAACTAATGCTATTTTATGGTTTTTCATCTCCCATTACAGTGCCAATTTAAGCTATGTTTTTCCTTGGTTCCACATGTTTGGTAATACGCTTTATGCTCAGTAATCCATTAACAGACTAATGTGCTTATGATACTGGACTGGACTACTGCAAATGCCTGCATTTCTGATTCCTTCTTGGAATAAATTCAGTTTAAATGTACGTTATTCTGTAATAAAATACAGATCTAAAAAAGACAAAAGTTGATTAATTTTACCAGTGTTTTGGTTTAATTAACTTACTCCGAGACAAGTATGAAATACTGTGTTAATCTAAGAGAGTTTGGGAAATATTAACTGCTTGGCAAAGACACAGACTGGCAACAATGACTTCACTACTGGCCACTGCATTTAAGCAACTGAAAAAAGGTAACTAAAAAAAATCACAGTGACCCAAAACTGCCCATTTGGAAGAAAGAACAGACAGAATAAACTGAAAAATATGGACAGCTCAAGTAGGCTCATTTTGTCTTCTTTTTCAATTATTAGTTTACTGTTTTCCATCTTTCAGACAAAGATGAGGAGATGTTTAATAAACATGTTTAACAAACAACTATGTTTTAATAAACATAGAAAACAGAAAAAATGGAAAACAGTAAACTAATAATATATAAATACAGACTTTTTAACACATACAAATAAACATGCCTAGAGTAGTCAGATTACAAATCATCACACTTCCTTTGAGCAATTATTATCTTTACAGCTATCATGGTGTAACCTTCTCCCGTGTAGCAGCGATGAGCTAAAAAACCAGCAGGATCAGGAGCCTGAATCTGTTTGTCCAGCTGGAAGAAATAAAACTTTAACAGGGATAACTCACCCTTGAAACAAGAAGAGGTTGACATAATTGTAGCTCTTGGTGAGGAAATTTCCCAAAACACGGGTGGGATAACCACAGCGGATCTGATAGGCCGACAGTCCAAAGTAGATGCACTTTACAAAATACCACATCTGAGCGACTGGGTTCTCACTGAAACGCCTACGAGAAAAGAAAATGGCTGTAAAATGTAATAAATGGTAGTCAAATGAAAGTTAAATAAAAACCTGAACAAATTAAAGCAATTACACAAACAACTGCGTCGAGCACTGTGTGAATGTCATTAAAAATTTCTTTAAATCAAATTTTCAAAGAAACTTTAGTTTTGGTCATGCATTAATTTCTCCATCAATATGAGCAAAAAAGAGGTATAAAGAGAAAACTAATATGCCTAAAAGAACTTAAAAATTCATACATTAAATCTTTATCCTGTCAGAAACATTAAATAAAA
The DNA here is from genome assembly GCA_020510985.1 of Pholidichthys leucotaenia. Taxonomy (NCBI): domain Eukaryota; kingdom Metazoa; phylum Chordata; class Actinopteri; order Cichliformes; family Pholidichthyidae; genus Pholidichthys; species Pholidichthys leucotaenia. The sequence continues at coordinate 211,985,698 of CM035846.1, read as the reverse complement.
AATGATAAATATTCAAATGATATTTTATGTGACTTTACTCAGAGCACTCAGGTTTCCTCCCAAAGTCCAGAGACATGCATGTTAGGATAACTCAGGGGCCGACTGCCAATTCTTTGGAAACAGCCTTTAACAGCAATTTTGGCCCCAAAAATCTGCATAAAGTCACAATACATTTAAACTTTAAAAGGAAAGTAAAACAACTGAGGTGTATAAGCAGGCTTGTCAAAATCAGTGGACAGTTGAGTGTTTTTTTTTTTTCCTCTTAAAAGGTCCCATTCACTGCCCTTTTCTCATATTTCACAGGTCCCATGGGTCTTAATGAAATTTTTGTTACATATTTTGGTCAAATTGCCTTTAAATATTTAATTATTGCAGAATCACTGTGGATCATCTTTTGCAGCCTTTCTCAGAACGACTGGTTTCAGTGCATGTCTCTTTAAACTGATGAGGCTGCATTTAACTCCACCCTTTCTCTTATATCACTATTGCTAATCTTCACTGACTAGCTCCTACATCCGATCGAGCCTGAACTAGCTAACGTAAATTTGTCTAAAAGAATTAATGAAATAATGTGTCACTAGTGGACAGGGGTGTGTGGTTTCAATGGTTAATAGAATATGACAGAATAAGCACAGAAACATTTGTGAATGAGTGGATAAACTGCTAGTTTCAGCTAGCTGCATTTGATCCAAGTTAGAGATATAACTACAAGAAAATAAGCTAAAATAATGTCTAAAAACAATGTATGGTCAAGTGTTGTAGATGAACAAGGATTCTTGGGGGGGTGAATAGAATTTTAGAAATTTTAACTTTGAACCTAACACCTTTGATTGCAGACAGACAGCTAGACTGGCCATTGTGGCCAATAAGAGAGCAGTGGGCGGGATCAAGGCTGGGTTTCCCATTTGTTGATGTACAGGAAAAGAAAGCCTGACATCAGCTGGTCAAAGCCAGAATCTATAAAGGCGTGTGCACTTCTTAACACACACGCCTTTCAGTGAGTGGGACCTCTAAACATACAAATTTTCTCCTGTAAATTTGTAACTTTTTTCTTTATAAACAGTTTTTCTCATGAATTTGTGACTTTCGCTCATTAAAATGCATCTTTTCTTGCAAATTTGCATTTTTTTTCTATTAAATTTGCAACATTCTAGTGACATTTTCCTACAATTTTTAGACTATTTCTTGTAAATTTGTGAAGTTTTTGTCCTAAAATATATAGCTTGTTTCATAAATTTAAGACTTTAAAGCATTAATGAGGCACTGGTACCCTGTGAAGTGTTTTAAGAAGATAAGATAATAGATGGATGACGAGTATCTAATGTGTTCTTACTTATCTGTGACTCCTGGTAGTATGAAGAACATCCAGAAGTGGATTCCAAAGACCAAGATGACCTGGAAGATGACCTTGCCCATAACAGACTTTCTAAGGTAGAGGGCCCGGTCCACCACCATTGTCCCGAACTGGATCAGGACCATGACCAGGAACGGTCCAGGCACCTGATCCTCAGACAGAGACGACGTGATGTCTGCCCCTGAGTGTTTCTACATCAGAAAAAGTACAAATAAGGCAAATATAGGTTATTTTTACAGTCATGTGGGATGAATTGTCATTTTAATTAAAGATCAGCTGTGAAGTCAAAACCTACGCCAAACGCCCAGAAGCCAAACACGATGATGATGAAGTCAACGGTGTCAGCAAGGAACATCAACACATAGACGTCTGTGACGGCACTGTACTCTGGATGAATCAAGTTATAGAAGAACTGCTTCATGGGGAGGTAGATCTCCAGAAACCTAAAAACAGCACATGTGATGTTACTGAAGTATAATTTCAGCACAGAGTGGATTACTATTATTCTTTTGTCTTGTATTACATATTTTAGTTGTTTGAATTGACCAAAGAATTTATTTGATATTGTTTGTGTTCTCCTGTAACATTTGAAGCTTTTAACTTGTCAATTAAGATTTCAGTTTATCATATGTACAGTACCTATTTATTTATTTAAAGTACAGATGAATAATGTTCTACAGTACAGCTGTCATGTTAAGCTTCTGACAGAAAATAATATTTAAACCACAATGAACCTTATATACCTTCACATATACAGTATAGTCCGATAGCATATACTGTATTTGGACACTGACACAAGTTTTGTTATTTTTGCTGTTTACCAAAACATATTCAAGATACAGTTATATGTCAATATGGGCTTAAAGTGCAGACTCTCTCTTAAGTGGTCTGCCCTTAAACAGGTCCTGCGCATGCCAGTCTTCTTCAGTGCTTTCTATTCTGAGCTTGTGGACTTAATAGAGTAGGCGAGATGCAACAAGCTGGAAGGGTACAAGGTTTTATTTCCTCCAACATATTGAAATGCGCTTTGTAGATCGGTGAGCTACTGCGTTGTTCAGTCATGTAGCACAAGCTCTTTTATACAGGTTATACAGACAGAGAGAATGCATGGCACATTAGCATAGTGAATGTCATCTAATACACATCAGTCAATACACATCATTAGGCAGCTAGGGCCCGGCCCGGACGTCCTCTCCGAGGACGCATACATAACAGTCCCATCTGATTGCCCCCTGGGGCTCTCTGTATGTAAATTGTCCTCCGTTTCCTCCAGCCCTGATGAGTGTGAGATAGTGTCTGTCCGCAGTGTGCTGGGTCACCACAAGCTCTCCTTTTCATTGAGTGGAAGGTTCTCCCCTGTCTCGCATCATCCAGCTCTCCTACTTCTCAGTCTTCTCCCTTCCATCACTGTGTGCAGCAGTTCCTCAGATCTCATAATATCACCTAGCTTTTCTCTCCCAGATGGTATCCAGTAAACACCTCCTCTCTTCAACTCTCCTCAGCCCTTCTTCATTACTAGCACGGTCTGTCCAACTGATCTTCTCCATCCACCTCCAGAACCACATCTTACAGCTCTCCAGACTCTTTGCATCAACCTTCTTGATTGTCCATGTTTCTGAGCTATAGAAGTGCACGCTCCGTACCAGGGTCTTGGCTAATTTCTTCTTGAGGTCACGCTTCAAGCTTTTTGTAAATAGTGCTTTGTGTTTATTGAAAGCATCTTTGGCCATGGCTATTCTTAGTCCTATCTCCCTATCACTCCTTCCATCTTGGAGAAGATCAGTATTGGCTCTCCCCAGGGCTGTGTGCTAAGTCCTCTACTGTACTCCCTGTATATCTTTGACTGCATTCCAACCCACCCAACCACCGTCATCGTGAAGTACGTGGATGATACCACCTTGGTCGGTCTCATCACTGACGACGACGAGAAGACATACAGGGAGGAGGTATAGAATCTGCTGATGTGGTGCCAAGCAAACAACCTGAAACTGAATATTCAAAAAAAAACAACAAAAAAAACAAAGAACTCATACTGGACCGAACAGACAGAACCACACACCCCTCCTCATAAATGGCGACCACGTGGAAACTGTCCCCACCTTCAGGTTCATGGGCACCCACATCTCCTCTGACATCTCCTGGTCTGTCAACACCAAGGCCCTGGTGAAGAAAGCCCAACAGCAGCTGCACTTCCTCCATGTCCTGAGGAAGAACAACCTGGAACAGAAGCTGCTGCTGGCTTTCTACCGCTGCTCAGTGGAGAGCGTGCTCACCTACTGTCTGAGTGTGTGGTACGCTGGCTCCACAACTGAGAAGAGGAAGGCCATGCAGAGCGTCATCAACACTGGCCAAAAAATCATTGGCGGCCCTCTGCCCTCCCTGGAGGACATCTTCAGATCCTCCTATCTCAGAAAGATCAAGGTCATCATAGGAGATCCCTCACATTCCACCCACCACCTGTTTGACCTGCTTCCCTTTGGACGACGGTTCAAATCAATCAGGTCCCACACCTCCAGACTGACAGTTTCTTCCCCTGGGCTATTTGGACTGCAAACAGTCAGAGGCCCCACCCCCTCTCTCCAAACGCTCACATGCACAGAACTGAGGACCCTTTCAAATATCATAATAATCTCACCTGTCTTTGCACTCTGCACTTTCTTATATATTGACCCATCCCTGAAACTACTACCATACCTGCGTATATTTTTCCATAATCCTGGGCTATTTTATTCAATTGTGTGTTCAATTGTGTGTTCTGCACTCCACACTTTTATGTACATTGTTTCATCCATGAAGCCACTACCATACCTGCGTATATTTACAGAATCCTGGGCTATTTTTATTTCAGTCGTGTGTTTAATTGTGCGCTCTGTAACTGTGTTTTATCTAATCCTTCTCTCATACTTAATTGCGCAGTAGCCTGGTGGAGCATCCGCAATTTCGTTGTACTGTACAACTGTACAATGACAATAAAGCTTTATTCTATTTTATTCTATCTTGAGTCACAAAGATGCCCAAGTACTTGAATTGTTGAAACTGTTCCAAATGGTTACCATCGATCTTAATCTGCAGGTCTTCTCTAATCTTTCCAATCTTCATTACTTTTGTTTTCTTCTGGTTTATCTCATCCCATATCTCTCAATGGCTTTGTTAAGGCTTGTCATGATGGACTGCAAGCCTTTAGCTATGTGTGCTGTCAAAGTGCAGACTCTCAGCTTTAATTTGTATCGTATTTGTATTCACATTCAAATTGGAGTTACAGTTTAGGAGTGGCAACCATTTTTATACAAAGTCTCCTCATTTCAGGGTCTCAAAAGGAATTGGACAACTGACTCAAAAGCTATCCTCTCACTAATCCATCATCAACCAAGCAGGTAAAATGTCTGGAGGTAATTCCAAGTGTGGCATTTGCCTGTGGAAGCTGTCGCTGTGAACCCACATCATGCAGTCAAAGGAGTTCTCAATGGACGAACAACAGACCATCCTTAGGCTGGAAAAAACTCCATCAGAGAGATAGCGGAAATGTTAGGAGTGGCCAAATCAACAGTTTGGTACATTCTGAGAAAATAGCACACCGGTGAGCTCGGGAACTCAAAAAGGACTGGACGTCCACAGAAGACAACAATGGTGGTCATCATAGGATCCTTTCCATAGTGAAGAAAAACCCCTTCACAACATCCAGCAAAATGAAGAACACTCTCCAGGAAGTAGGTGCATCAGTATCTAAGTCTACCATAAAGTGTCAAGGCGTCCCCTCCGAGGCATAAAACAGGACTCAAATGAGGAGCGACTTCTTGGCATGTTTTATTCAAACAGAAATCAAAACACAGCTTGTAGGCTGGAAAACAAAAGCTAAGGCAACGGCAGGTAAAACCACAGGTTAGGATAAACAAGACAAGACAGAAGTGTGTTGTTCACGCTGGTATGATGAGGACACCACCCCAAGGAAAGGAGCGGCATCCATAAATAAGGTGAGACAAATCAGGCAAATAAAGAACAGTCGCGGACAATCAAGAAATTAACAAAGCAAGGACCAAGCTAGGCTAAAACAGAAATAAACAAAAGACACTGTCAAAATAAAAGCCAAAACCAGAACTGAAGAACAAGACAGGAATAACTAGCGGGCACTCAGAGCGCATACCTCTGTCAAGGCTCCGCCCTCCCTCCATCCCTTTGTCTGTCCACATCACCATCCATCTGTACATAGCGAGATAGGGCCTTGGCGGAGGTATCCACTCATAGATCACCACCTCCTCCTGTGTCTATACTTCCCAAATTTAATTTTTCTGATAAAACATTACAGTGGTTTAAATCTTACCTTTCTAACCATGAGCAATGTGTTGTTATCAATAACGACAAATCTTCATTTCTGGAGACCAGAACAGAAGCCCCACAGGGCTCAGTTCTTGGTCCACTTCTTTTTAGTTTATATATCAATGACGTCATCACCATCAAAAACGAGCCGGTTGAGATTGTCAACGACTTTGTCTACCTCGGATCTAAGATCACCAGCTCCTGCGCATCAGACCCAGAGATTATTCGTCGCCTACAGCTGTGTCGCAGTGCTTTCGGCCACCTCCAGAGAGTCTGGCGGAGCAGGAAGATCCGCATAACCACGAAGTTGCGAATCTTTAACACCTGTGTGATTCCCGTCGTCCTTTACGGGTCAGAGACCTGGACCCTCTCCACCACAATCACCCACCATCTGGATACATTCCATCGGACCCGCCTCTGTAACATCCTCAGCATCTGATGGTTCCACCACACCACAAATGATGATGTCTACAGGAGGGCTGGCTGTCCTATCCCCATCTCCACCGTCATCAGAAGAGGGAGACTGCGGCTCCTTGGCCACGTGGCCAGGTTGGAAGACGGGACACCAACCAAACAGCCCCTCTCTGTCAGCGCTCGTCCGCCCCCCCGGGCTGGCATCGCCCCCGAGGTCGGCCCAGACTGTCCTGAACAACCCAGACTGCAATGATAAGACCTCTGGCTGACCTCATCACCCTAGCCCAAGATTGCCCTGCCTTCACACAATTGGCTACAACAGTTACTTAAGTGGCCAGGTGAGGATAAAGTTAAGTAACTAAGACCTACCTCAATCATGTTCTAGGGCAGGTTTTCAGATGTATGCAGACGACACTGTTATTTATGTGTCAGGCAAAAACATCCAATCTTCTCAGATGTCATGTTATTTACAGTCTGTAGCAACATGGTTTGAAAAATCATGTCTTACACTCAATGTTAATAAAACTGTGCCTGTTTGCTTTTCCTCCAGAGCCTAGTCTGCCCAGTCTACAATGGAGGCTAGTGAGTTAAATTTAAAAAATAATGGACAATGTATTGAACAGGTCTCAGAAGCAAAGTATCTTGGCCTCATACTGGATTCTAATCTAAAATTTGAAAAGCATGTTAAAATGATAAGCAGAGTGGCAAAAGCAAACTTGCACACTTTCAGACTTATTAGAGATTATCTACCATTTTATGCTGCAAACAGTTTTATGCATGCTATGATACTTTCACGTTTAAGTTACTGTGTCACTTCTTGGTCACAAGCAACATTAACAACAATTAAGACCCTTACGATGATATATAATTGGGCAATTAAAATTCTGGAGAGGAAACCAATAAGATCACATCATTGTCATGCTTTAAAGAAATTAAATATGTTAAGTCTTGAACACTTTATTAAATTTGCAAATTTAAAACTCATTTATAAATGTCTTCATAATCAGGCTCCTCGGGTCCTTAGTGACCTCGTGGTTCCTCTTAGAGATGTAGGCTCAGTAACACGAGGAGCATCCAATGGGAACTGTAAGGTCAATACGACTACATTTATATGACTATATTATAATAACAACCCTGTCATAATTGTATTGACCATACATTGTGGCTGGGCTCCTCAGCCACCTGCTCCAGCTCTTCAGAGAGGATACCAAGACGTTCCCAGGCCAGCTGGGAGAAGTAATCTCTCCAGCATGTCCTGGGTCTGCCCCGGGGTCTCCTCCCAGTGGAACGTGCCCAAAACACCTCAAGTGGGAGACGTTCAGAAGGCATCCTGATCAGATGCTCAAACCACCTCAAGTAGCTCCTTTCGATGTGGAGGAGCAGTGGTTCTACCCTACGCCTCTCCCGGATGACTGGGCTCCTCATTCTATCATTAAGGGTGAGCCCAGCAATCCTACGGAGAAAACTCATTTCAGCCGCTTGTATCTGCGATCTCATTCTTTCAGTCATTACCCAAAGCTCATGACCATAGGTGAGGGGAGGAACGTAGATTGACCGGTAAATCGACAGTTTTGCTTTACAGCTCAGCTCCCTCTTCACCACAACAGACCGGTACAATGTCCAAGTGGTGGCCTAGTTGGTAGAGCATCCGCCCCACAACCGGCAGGTCATGGGTTCAACTCCTGGCTGGGTCATACCAAAGACCAAATAAAAATGGTACTTTCTGCCTTCTAGCTTGGTGATCAGCATAATTGAATGGGGAAAGGAAAGTTAACGCACAGCGTTACCAGAGGACTGACCCCTCACTGTAGCTTTCACTACTCACAGTAGCTGTGTGGCCTAGGGTCAGAGAAACGGAGATAGATGCCACCCCATGCACCACATGGTGTCCCACATGCTGTGGAAGTGATTAACTTAACTCCCTCTTCACCACAACAGACCAGTACAACGTCCACATCACTGCAGATGCTGCTCCGATCTGTCTGTCAATCTCCCACTCAATTCTCCCCTCACTTGTGAATGAGATCCCGAGATACTTAAACTCCTCCACTTGGGGAAGGAGCTTGTCCCCTACCCGGAGAGGACAATCCACCCTTTTCCAGCTGAGGACCACGGACTTGGACTTGGAGGTGCTGAGTCTCATCCCAGCCGCTTCACACTCTGCAACAAACCATCCCAGCGAGACCTGTAGGTCATTGCTCGATGAAGCCAACAGGACGACATCATCTGCAAACAGCAGAGATTCGATAATGTGGTCACTGAACATGACATCCTCTGTTCCTTAGCTGTGCCTAGAAATCCTGTGCATAAAAATTGTGAACAAGATCAGTGACAAAGGGCAGCCCTGGCGGAGTCCAACTCTCACTGGAAACGGGTATGACAGGGTGTTGGCAATACAAACCAAACACTTGCAATGGTCGTATAGGGACTGGATAGCTCGTAACAACGAGCCCGATACCCCATACTATTGCAGCACCTCCCACAAGAGACCACGAGCGATGCGGTTGAATGCTTTCTCCAAGTCCTCAAAACACATGTGGACTGGTTAGGCACGAAGCCTCGAGGATTCTCAAGAGGGGAAAAAGTTGGTCCGATGTGCCACGGCCAGGATGAAAACCACATTGCTCCTCCTGAATCCGAGGTTCGACCAACGGCCGGACTCTCCAGTACTCTGGCATAGACCTTCCCAGGGAGGCTGAAAAGTGTGATCCCCCTACAGTTGGAACACACCCTCCGGTCCCCCTTCTTGAAGAGAGGAACCACCAGCCCAGTTTGCCATGCCAAAGGTACTGTCCCTGACCTCCACGCAATGTTGCAGAGGCGTGTCAACCATGACAGCCCTACAACATCCAGGGCCTTGAGGTACTTAGTGCCCTAAGTACCTTGTTCACCCCTGGGGCCTGGCCACCAAAGATTTTTTTTTTTAACCACTTCGGCGATCTCAGCCCCTGTGATGTGCGAGTCGTCCCCCTCGTCCTCAAGCCCTGCTTCCTCTGTGGAAGGCGTGTCAGTGGGATTGAGGAGAACATTGAAGTATTCCTTCCACCGCCCGACGATGTCCCCAGTTGAAGTCAGCAGTGCCCCATCTGCACCATACACAGTGTGGACAGAGAGCTGTTTCCCCCTCCTGAGTCCCCGGACAGTTTGCCAGAATCTCTTCGAGGCCGACCAAAAGTCTTGTTCCATGGACTCAAACTCCTCCCACACCTCAGTTTTTCCTTCAGCAACCACCCGAGCTGCAAAACGCTTGGCCTGTCGGTACACCTCAGCTGTTTCGGGAGTCCCACAAGCCAACCAAGCTCGATAGGACTCCTTCAGCTTGATGGTCCCCCTCACCACTGGTGTCCACCACTTGGTTCGGGGGTTGCCACCACAAGATGAACCAACAACCTTGCGGCCACAGTTCTGGACAGCCACTTCAACAATGGATTCAGACTCCATTCAGACTCCATGTCTCCAGACTCCCTCGGAATGCGGTCAAAGTTCTTCTGGAGGTGGGAGTTGAAGACCTCTCAGACAGGGGCCTCAGACAGATGCTACCCAGCACACCCTCACTATATGTTTAAGTCTACCGGGTCTGGGTGGTGTCCACCCCTGCCATCGGATCCAACTCACCACCAGGTGGTGATCAGTTGACAGCTCTGCACCTCTCTTTACCCGAGTGTCTAAGACATATGGTTGCAGGTCTGATGACACAATAACAAAATTGATCACTGACCTGGAACTTAGGGTGTCCTGGTGCCAGGTGCACATATGGACACCCTTATGCTTGAACGTGGTGTTTGTTATGGACAAACTGTGGTTGGCACAGAAGTCCAATAACTGAACACCACTTTGGTTCAGATCGGGCAGATCGTTCCTCCCAATCGTGCCCCTCCAGGTTTCATTGTCATTGCCCACGTGCGCATTGAAGTCCCCCAGTAGGACTTCAATGAAAAAAAGTCATAATTTACAAAAAAAAAAAGTTTCAAACTTAAAAGAAGAAAACTAAAAAAATATATATATAAAGTCTCAAATTTACAAGAAAAATGTCTCAAATTTAAAAAAAATTAGACTGTCAGTGACAGAGTAGCTCATCCCTGCCTAATGAAACCAACCCAAGAGTGCTCAGATCTCCTGACCCTGACCTTTGACCTTGAGCACAACCTAGATGCAGACCCACTTGAGGATTATTGTGAGTGGGGTTGCTAAACATTGGGGCAATTGCCTAGGAGGAGTACAGATCATACCTGCAAACTCAGAAGGGTTGAAAAAGGTGACAAACTAAAACTCTGTAGGGGGGTCTGGGGGCACCCTTCGCCCCACAAAAAATGTGATTTTAACACGTAAATTAAGCATTCTGGTGCACTCTGAGAAGAAAATAAAGGGAAAAGACAACACTTGCTTTAGATAACAAGCAAAAAGTACTTTGAAATAAAAGCATCACTTAAATATATGTATTTTATTATGTCTCGTGCTTTTATAACACAATAAACTCAACAAAAAAAACAATAAAATGTACATAAGACAGAACAAAAGAGTTTACAACTTTGTATTTTAGCAGCTTTCTCACACAATTTTGTCAGACACTCCTCGTTCCATGTTTTGATTGTCTGTTCCCTGACAAGAACACTGTAATTAAAGGCCTAAATTTAGGCCTTTGAAATGTTTTAGCTACTGTGTTACTGAAGAGGCTTTTCTACAATGCATCCTACATCATTCACCCAGAACACATGCTCACAACACTGCAAACTTTGCCGCACTAACACTCCAAGTTGTGATGTAAGTAGCTACAGGTGGAACGTAGGAGTCAGCTGTGTTGACTTTTATGGACCAACTAAGCTTTGTTGTACCTCTTTATGATGAAGGCTTTGGCTTTGAAGAGCTGCTCCCTCAGTTTCTCTACGATCATCTGTTTGCGGGTCTTCTGATGGACGCTAGCCTCGCTCCCATCCTTACGGCTGCTGTTGTGGGAAGCTGTACTTCCTGTGGAAACAATTTACATTTTGAGCCATAAATGACCCGTACAGAGACAGTGAGTGACTGATATAGACTGGGAGAAAGAAACACTGTATTTACGTATAAAAAGATCAAGGTTGGAGTTTCTTCAATTTCTTTTCTCATTGTTTGTTTGAAAAAGAATGAGGGTGGGGTAAACCCAAAATCACATTTTGTTATTTGATTGTGTTATGGGGTGGTCTGTCTGTCAGTCCCAATTTTGTGAAATCAACTCCTACAGTTTTGTTCCAATTGTTTTGAAACTTGGTATCAGAGTTTGATATACACTGATAATGCGCATATAGCAATTTGACTCTGACTGGATGATTTTTACAGGAATTACTGACCTTGAGGTCAAGGCCAGATTTTCCCTGAGTCTTGTAAGCACAATAACTACTGAAAGAAATGGTGCAGGTATTCAAATCGATACTATAGTTGTTTCTAAGACAAATCTTGGATGGCTTACACCCTCACCTGACTATGGGTTTGGGGTAAAAAGGTCAAAGATCAAGGTTGGCATTCCCTATGCCCCATTACTATAGAATAAGCAAAGCTAGGGTGATCAAACTTGCTACACAGGTTCACTGTCATGATCCTTGGCGCGGCTGGGGGCTGTGCCAGTCTCCTGTTACAGCTTAGTCTTTTTCTGTTGTTTATTTCCTTGTTCATTTGTATCTTTATTTTGTCTCCCGGCCTTGGAGGCGCTGTGACAGCTCGTGCGTCATTTCGTGTGTCAAGTTCTGCTCATGGGCTGTCACAGCCGCCTCCAATCTGGTAATTTCATTCACTCATGATTCCACAGCTGTTTTCATTTGTGTGTGGGTTATTAAAGGCCGCGAGGAAGACTTTGTCTTTGCTGTGGTCTTAATGGAGTTTTTCCTGATGTTTATGCCACGTCTTTGACTCTGTTCCCGCTTTTCTGTAAGTGTATGTATGTTTATGTGTTTCCTTATTAAATGTGCAAACTTACAGCTTGCATGTGGTGTCATGACAGAAGACCGCAGCCAAAACGAGACACCAGCAGCTGTAAGTTTTTGTATTTTATTCCCCCGTCCCTTTTTCCCCCTTTCGTGTTTTTTGTAGCTTGTGTGTTTGGGTATGTTTGCCTGCACGGACTCTAGTGTTGATGGCCTGAGCAAGGCTCTGCGTTGGGCAGCGGGGCTTGTAGAAGATCTAATCTCTGACGCACGTTTTGCCCGCACCCCGGAGGAAGCCTTGAGGACTCTGAAGAGCGCAGCAGAGATAACTGAGCTTTATCCCAGCCTGCAGAGACATCCAGAATACATGGGGCTCCTCATCTCCATACCGAACCTACAGTATCTGTTTTGTGGGCTGGTAAGAGATCCTCCACCCTCTGCACCGGCGTCGAACGAGTGCCTCCCGGTGCAGACATCTGCAGCCCCTCGCCGCTCGCCAGTGACACCACGGCACGGAAGCCACCAGCCTCTCATCAGCCAGCAGCAGCCCCGCCCCCTCCTCCTGAACAGTGGCCCGCTCCATCGGCCGAGGAGCTAGAGGACCGTAGGTGGGTCATTTCAGTGGAGACAGAACTGCTGCTGGAGTTCAAGCCCTGGTACCTCCCGGAATATGTCCAGCTGGAGGAGGTTTCTCTGGGTGGGCCGGAGTTTGAGCCGACAAGCGAACGTCCCCTGACTCCGAACCATCATCCACCTCACCATGGTCCGACATCTCCACCCCCTTCCCAACTGACCTCCACTACTCCAGGAGGGATGTCATTTGAGCCAACAGCAGCAACCACTACCAAGCCCTGGAATTTAAGGTGAGTACTTTTTCATTCAATGAAAAATTGTCTTGCCTTATTTCCTGGGAAGGGGGGGGAGGCTCAGCAGCAGTTAACCCCTTTTGCTGAGCCCTCACCACCAGTTGCTGTTCTTTCCTTACCTGCTACTCCCATTCCTCCTCCTATTTCCCCTGAGGGTCCGCCGGTTCCTGGGAGGGAGCCGGCGTGTGATGGGAGGCCTGCAGCCGTGGAGAGTCCAGCGGCAACCGTCCAGCAGGAGTTCTGGACCGCCGCGGTGGAATCGTCGGAGTCCTGGACGGTGGTGGAGCTTGAGCGCAGGCAAGTTTCTTTAAGTTGCCCCAAGAAATATTGCCTGGCTCTTTGTGGGGGGAACCAGGTGCAGCCCTCAGCCGCACTTGGGTTTTCTCCTCCGGGCTCCACTGCTACTTGTGACCCTGATCTGGTGTGTTTGTGTGTCCCTGTTCCTTTGTCTGAGCCACTGTCTAGGGTCACCGAGGTCTTCGTGGGTGCGACACCTCCGTCCGAGGCTGCCGTGGGTGCTGCTGTTCCGCCGCCAATGGTCTCCAAGGGTGCTGCTGTCCTGCCGTCAATGGTCGCCGAGGGTGTTGCTGTCTTGCCGCCTGGGGCCGTCATGGGTGCAGCGATGCCCCAGTCCGGGGCCGTCGCGGGTGCAGCGATGCCCCAGTCCGGGGCCGTCGCGGGTGCAGCGATGCCCCAGTCCGGGGCCGTCGCGGGTGCAGCGATGCCCCAGTCCGGGGCCGTCGCGGGTGCAGCGATGCCCCAGTCCGGGGCCGTCGCGGGTGCAGCGATGCCCCAGTCCGGGGCCGTCGCGGGTGCAGCGATGCCCCAGTCCGGGGCTGTCGTGGGTGCAGTCATGCCCCAGTCCGGGGCCGCTGCGGGTGCAGCCATGCTCCAGTCTGGGACCGCCGCGAGTGCAGCCATGCACCAGTCCGGGCTCGCTGCGGGTGCAGCCATGACCCAGCCCGGGGCTGCTGTGGGTGCAGCACCACTGTCCAAGGTCCCGCTAATTGATTGTCTCCTGAGCGTGGTTTTTCACTGGGTCATTCGGCTCCTCAAGGGTGCCGTGCCTCAGCCCGAAGCCGCCGTGGGTGCTACGCGTTAGCCCGGGGCCACCGTGGGTGCTGCGCTCCAGCCTGGGGCCGCCGTGGGTGCTACGCTCCAGTCTGGGGTTGTTGTGGGTGTTCCACCAGCTTGTGAGGTCGCCACTGAGCAGCCCTCTTCTCTGTCTGATTCCTATCTCTCAGCTTCACTGGTCCGTGGTGAGCACTGGTTCAAACTGCCGCTGAGGAAGGGGGGTGCGTGGTGCTCTGCGGCCCACTGGCTCAGGGATGTTGGAAGGCCACCCGATGGACTATATCTCCAGCTGTGGTGGCTTTGGAGTTCGGGGAGGCCACCCGATTCGTGCCATCACGAGCTCCGGTGGGCCTGGGACTCTGGGAGACCCCCTGAACCACCTCACCTTGTCCAACTACTCTCCTAGAGTCCGTCACCACCATTTTTGGTTCTTCTGGGGGTCATGAGTGTTTTTTGTTTTGGTTTTTGGTTGGGTTCAGTCCCTCCGTGCCTTGGTTCCCCCTCCTTTCCCCCAGGGTGGGTTGTCTCCCGGTTATTTCATGTCATATGCTTTTCTTTTGATGCAATGTTTTTCCTGAGTTTTGTTTTTTGAATATGCTTAGTTCCTGTTTTCTCCTTGCCTTTATGATGTTGAGTTCCTTCTTAGACTATGAACTTTTGTTTTGCTTGTTAGTTTGTGCTATAGTTGTTTTTCTGTTCTTTCGGTTTCTTTTCTTTTTAAGTTATTGGAGGAAGGGTTTTTTGCCATTTCTTTCGAGTTATTATCTTTAGTTTGAAGGGTATTAGTGGCCTTGGTTATATTTTATTCTAGTCTGGTTTTATTTTCTTTTTGTTACATTTTGAATATACATCCTCAATTTGATTATATCTCGGTCTTAGTTTAATCCTTTATTGTCTTTTTTTTTTTCCACAATATCTTTATTGAACCTTTTTTTTTTTTTTAACAAACATGATACAAACAATCAAACACTAACACTAAAGTACTACAAAAAAAAAATGCACTAAAAACACCAACAACCACCAACAAAATCAAGTCTTCAACAATGCTCCTCTGTTTAGTCTAGACAATCCAATACATTAGTATACATATTATGTTCACCAGTTTGGAATTTACAAGGTCCACACACATCATTCACCTTCTTCTTCAAGAGTTATGTTTAAATTTTTTACATAATCAATAAAAGGTCTCCATATATTCTCAAACACAATTTCCTTTGATTTCAGTATATATGTTATTCTTTCTAATGGAAGGTTTGTTAACATCTGTCTTAACCACTGAGTCACATCTGGTCTATGAGTCTTTTTCCATAATAGTGCAATACATTTTTTGGCATTAAGCAAACTGAGGTCTATGAATGTTCTTTCACTTTTATTAAAATTATGCTTTTCTGGGTACAGACCCAACAAAAACAGTTTAGGATTCAATATGATTTGTTTTGAGATTATTTTTTCAATTGTTACCCTCACCTCTTCCCAAAACATTCTTATTAATCTACATTCCCATAAACAATGAAATAGGGTTCCTTTACTTTCCATGCATTTTGTGCATGTATCTGGTATATTTTTGTTATATCTATTTAACTCCTCCGGTGTAACATACATCCGCATTAACCATTTGAAATGTATCAATTTAAGGCGTGCATTTATTGATTTGGTTTGAGCTTCTGTACAAGCCAATTCCCATTGTTCCTCTGAAATTTCAATTTGCAGACCTTCTTTCCAGTAGTTTAATCTTTTCAGTGAATTTTCACTTGAAGATAGTGTCAATGAGTTATAAAACTCTGAAATAATACCCTTTCTTTTACTATCTTTCATCAACATTTTTTCCAAGGATGAATAAATAGGTCGAGTGAGAGCTTTATTTTGATTTGATCGAATAAAGTTTCTAAGTTGAAGATATTTAAAAAAATGTGTTCTATTGAGATTAAATTTGATCCTCAGCTCTTCAAAAGACATTATGTTGTCTGCACATGGCAAATATAAATCCTGAATCTTTTGTATCCCTTTTAAATTCCATACTTTAAATACAGCGTCCGCTCTCCCTGGTTTAAAATATTGATTACCCCATATTGGACTAAATTGTGACAATAACTGTGGTTCTTTTAAATAGTTTTTAGCTTCACACCATATTTTGATCATATGCTTTACAAATGGATTTTTAACTTGTTTTTGTAATTTTTTTGCCGAATCTGAGTATATGAATATGGGAAGAGGTAAAGGTAAATTGTATGATTCCATTTCAGTCCAGTGAGGGAGATCATTTGATGAAAAATAATATGTCATAGACCTCAGTTGTGCCGACCAATAATACAACATAAAATTTGGACATTTCAGACCTCCACGATCAAATGGTAAATATAATAAAGACAAACGTAATGTAGCCCTCCTGTTGTTCCATATAAATTCCACTAACTTTTTTTTTATTCTTGAGAATAGATCTAAAGGTGGTGATAAGGGAATGTATTGAAATAAATAAAGTATTTTAGGTAAAATATTACTTTTAAGTATATTGATTCTCCCGATCATCGACATTGGTAGTGACATCCATCTCTGAGTTAACTCATTGATATCTGACATTAAGGCTTCATAGTTGACACTGGCGACTGATTCTAGCTTAGGCATAATTTGGATTCCTAATTATTTAAACTGATTTACAACATTGAATTGATTTACCTCAGGGGCTGGGTAATTTCTCTGGGTCTCATTTAGCATTAATATTGAAGATTTAGTTTTATTTATTTTATATCCTGATATTTCCCCAAAATTCTTTATTAAATTCAACAAGGTTGGAATTGATTTTTTTAGATTCGACATAAACAAAATTATATCATCGGCGTACAGGGAGATTTTATGTTCTGTTGGTCCAACTTTAATTCCATATAATTGTGAATGTAAACGTATCGCTATCGCTAAAGGTTCAATTGCCATAGTAAACAGTAAAGGTGAAAGTGGACAGCCTTGTCGACATCCTCTATTGATTTTTATTGGTTTTGAAATATTGTTATTTGTTAGGATTTCTGCTGTAGCATTATTGTATATTATTTGAACCCATTTTATGAAATTATTTCCAAGTCCAAACCTTTGTAGGACTTCAAAAAGAAAGGGCCATTCAACTCTATCAAAGGCCTTTTCGGCATCCAATGATAGGAGAGCTGTATCCGGTGCTTCTTTATTAAAATAAATAATATTAAATAGTCTTCTTACATTATGGAAGCCTTGTCTACCCTTTATAAAGCCATTCTGATCTCGATTAATAATATTTGGTAAAATTTCTTGTATTCGTCTTGCTAAAATTTTACAGATTATCTTAAGGTCGGCGTTTAATAGGCTTATTGGTCTCATATTTTCACATTTATTAGAGGGCTTACCTGGTTTTGGCAGCAGTATAATTAAGGCATTATTTATGTATGATGGTAAATTATTATTTTGAAATGCTTCTAAAACCATTTCCAAAAAAGGTTTTATTAATTTATTCTTAAATTTTTTATAAAGGTCAACTGGAAGACCATCTGGTCCTGCACTTTTTCCTGATTTCATATTATCAATGGCTAGCCCAACTTCTTCTTGACTAATTTTAGACTCCAATATCTCCCTGTTTTCATTTGGAATACACGGTATAGATAGTTCGTTCAAAAACCCATTTAGTTTTGTTAAATCAGGTTCATTTTTGGTATCATATAATTTTTCATAGTAATCTCTAAAGGCTCTATTAATTTCTAAAGGATCTATAACTACCTGTCCATTACTTATAATACTGGTAATTGGTGTTTTAATTTCCAATTGTTTAATCTGCCATGCTAATAATTTTCCTGATTTTTCACCTTGTTCATAAAAAGATTGTTTCAATCTTAGAAGACTCGAGGCAGCTCTATTCGCTGATTTTTTGTCGTATTCAGCTCTCAAAATCAGTAATTCATTCTCCAACCTTGGGTCACTTCCTGCATACACTTTTTCCTGAAGACTTTTTATTTTATGTTCCAATTTAGCTCTCTCCTCTCGAGTCTTCTTAGATTTTGATCCTGTATAACTAATAATATGTCCCCTAATAAAAGCTTTGAAAGCCTCCCACTTTACACATGCTGATGTTTGTGTAGTATTGATGTCAAAGAACTCGTCTATCTGTTTTTCTATATACTTGACAAATTCCTCATCCTGAAGCCATTTATGCTGAAATTGCCATCTACCTGATTCCTTTGTCAATTTTTTATCTACATATATTAGACAACAGGGTGCATGATCAGAAATCACGATGTTATCATAAAAGCAGTTTTGAATCTTGGACCTTAATTCTGTGGAAATCAAAAAATAATCAATACGTGAGAATGTCTTGTAGGTACTGGAATAACAAGAATAGGCTTTAACTTGTGGTTTCATTTCTCTCCATATATCTAACAATCTCAATTCTTTCATAAAATGATTAATAGTCATCCTACATCCAATGTGCGTACAATCCAGTCCTGTTGATCTATCCACACCTGGATTCAATGTACAATTAAAATCCCCTGCTATTATATGTTGCCCTGTAAGTGATGATAAGATGAGAAATAAATTAGCAAAGAACTTCTGATCATCTATATTGGGACCATATAAGTTCACAAGATTTATATTTTCTAATAGCAAAGAACCTTGAATGATTACATATCTTCCAAATTTGTCTCCAATTACATTTTTCACTTGAAAAGGAACTGATTTATGTATGAGAGTCATAACTCCCCTGGCTCGGGATGAAAATGAAGAGGTGAATACACTTCCCTGCCATCTACTCCTAATTCTTTTAACATCCTCCTCTATCAGATGAGTTTCTTGTAAAAACACAATTCTTGAACCCATGTCCTTTATTTTATTCATAACTTGTTTAAGTTTTTTTAAATTTTGTAGACCTCTGCAATTCCATGAAGTTAAATTAAAATTAACACTTTGGTCCATGATCAATAGAGAGTTTGGGATTACCTTGCAGTGTAAACATGCTCATACAGAGAAGCAAAAACATGAGTGGTTGAACATTCATCCTACAAACTACACACAAACAAATTTCCCCTTCCCACACTTGTGGCAAACCCCCCAAAATCAAAAGAAAAATTCTGTCTCCCGATATAGCCATCGACCGTTCCACACCCACGGGGAACAGCCTAAGCCACTCCTTCTTCATCCTCCCAATCACCCTAACTCTACTGCTTTTAATGACGTAACATTAACTCTCCTCTGTAGTTTTCCAACTTAACTCCAAAATTTTTAACAACTTTGTACATCATAGTTTTTTTTTTTGTTTGTTTTGTTTTTGTTTTGTTTTTTTAATATATAATACAATCTATATTTTGTAAACTTACTATTTACTTCAAGTCAGTCAGATGCCTGTGCAAATGCTTAATTATTCTACCTTATATTTTGTTCATGCTTAGCTCCCACCAGTCTCTTCTTCTTCTTTGATCTTCTTGATGAACTCCTGCGCCTCCTCTGGGGTCTTGAAAATGTGGGTTCTGCCCTCATACGTGGTCAGCAGTCTCGCAGGATAGATTACACCATGACGAATCCCAAGGTTGCGCAGCTCCTTACGTACGGGATCAAACTGCTTCCTCAATTGCTGGATTCCTGTGGCCAAATCTGGGTAGAACCGCACCTGCTGGTCCTGGTGTTTAATCTCTCCTTTAGCACGTGCAGCGTTGAAGATCTTCATCCTGTCTCTGTTGCTAAGAAACTTCATAATTAAGGTCCTCGGCGGTCCCTTATCTCTCCGTGGGCCAATACGATGTGCTTTTTCCAGAACCACTGCTGATTGCAACTCCTCGCTGCCCAGCACCTCCGGAATCCACTTTTCCAGAAAGGAACATACGTCCCGACCTTCTGATTCCTCTGGAAGACCCACCAGCCTCAAATTATTCTGTCTCGACCGAGATTCCAAATCCAAAATATTATCTTCCAGAGATTTATTTTTTTTTTCCCAAAGTGCGCACCTTTAATTGAAGACGGGTGACGTCATCTTCAGCACTAGCGAGACGGAGCTCCATCTGCGCCGTTCGTTCTACACAGTCACCCAATTCCTTTCATATTCCTTCCAACGCTGTCATAATCCCATCAAATCTAGAGGAAAAGTCCGCTCTCATTGAACTCATGGCAGCCATCAGCGCATCTGCGCCTCCCCCCGCAGACATCGCACCGTTGCCAGCCTCCTCCGCCATATATGGAGTTTTGTTTGCTGCGTCACAGACCTGAAAGTCCGTTAATTTGGACTGTTTCGGCGGCTCGCTTTTTCCTTTTCCTGGTTTTCCAGCCTTAGGCTTCGCCGACATATCCTCGCCCAAATGCTGGGATACGTTCTGTCCCAAATGAGAGAGTTATTTGCCGATTTTTTTTCTCCAGGAGCAGAGCAGAGCGAGACACGTCCGTCCTACGTGGCAGCCATAACCGGAAGTCTTGTCTTATTTTTTTAGTATTTATTTTTTACTCTCATAGTTATGGTTAGGTTTGGTTTATTTATGCTTGCCTTTGATCTGGATTTTGGAATTTGGCCACGCCTCGCTTTAAGTTATGCTTGTACTTTATTGATATCATATCTTTGGTTTGTTGTTGTTTTTTTTTTGTCATGGTATTTGTGTCATGTTTGGGTTACATTTTGTATCTGGGGGGGGGTCTTCTGTGTGTGTGGCGGTTTGGTTTTTTTTGGTTTTTGTGATGCTACAAAAACCATGTGACAATCACATATGAATAAGTCAGTGTAGGGCTGGGTGATTAACTGAACAGAACTGAAAACTTAATGGAGCAAAACGACCTAATCTTGCTCATTTTCATTTTCATCTCCTTGTGTGTGTGTGTACAGAAATCTTTTCATGTATTTCCACTTTAAGACGTGGCCCTGGAGTTACGTGCACAGGCCTCCACACCCCAGAAGCAGTGCGCTTCTGCTACTTCAAAAGCAGCAGAAAAAAGTGAAATGGCTGGTAACGAAAAGAAATGTGGTCTCCACCCACATAGTATGTGACGACTGACTCTGTATTTCACCTGAAGATGCCAAGAAAAATTGAACACAGTGCATGGATACTAAAATGTAGATGCCTGAAGCTAAGCTGCTGTTACCCTCTGATGGCTATCCGCATCATCTCAACCGTATTTTTTCTGCCAGGATAGGCTACCATAGTGGATAAGCTAAGGCTGCCGTCACAAGTCACGTGATCCACACGGTATGTAAACACACTGACTTCTGCACTGGGCAATGTTTAATTTGTGTGTGAAATGACAATAGACCTGTTGTGTAATATTGCTTAATTACAAGCCTTGTCAGTGAACTATAAGGGAGAAGAAAGGAGGGAAAAATAAAAACCAACCTTAAAGGGTCCATAAACCATGATGCTGATTAAGACCAAACTGCCCAGCCCTAATTCAGCGCCTCTTAAAGTATTTCCATTTCCTATACTTGCTTTGTCACAAGGTGGCAGCAGTACACAGTGCTGGTTGCTACTCACTTACAGTGGGGCAAAAAAGTATTTAGCCAGCCACCAACTGTGCAAGTTCTCCCACTTAAAAGACGAGAGAGGTCTCCAATTTTCATCATAGGTATACCTCATCTATGAGAAACAAAATGAGAAAAAAAAAAACCCAGAAAATCACATTGAAGGATTTTTTTTTTTTCCACAATATCTTTATTGAACCTTTTTTTTTTTTTAACAAACATGATACAAACAATCAAACACTAACACTAAAGTACTACAAAAAAAAAAAAAATGCACTAAAAACACCAACAACCACCAACAAAATCAAGTCTTCAACAATGCTCCTCTGTTTAGTCTAGACAATCCAATACATAAGTATACATATTATGTTCACCAGTTTGGAATTTACAAGGTCCACACACATCATTCACCTTCTTCTTCAAGAGTTATGTTTAAATTTTTTACATAATCAATAAAAGGTCTCCATATATTCTCAAACACAATTTCCTTTGATTTCAGTATATATGTTATTCTTTCTAATGGAAGGTTTGTTAACATCTGTCTTAACCACTGAGTCACATCTGGTCTATGAGTCTTTTTCCATAATAGTGCAATACATTTTTTGGCATTGAGCAAACTGAGGTCTATGAATGTTCTTTCACTTTTATTGAAATTATGCTTTTCTGGGTACAGACCCAACAAAACCAGTTTAGGATTCAATATGATTTGTTTTGAGATTATTTTTTCAGTTGTTACCCTCACCTCTTCCCAAAACATTCTTATTAATCTACATTCCCATAAACAATGAAATAGGGTTCCTTTACTTTCCATGCATTTTGTGCATGTATCTGGTATATTTTTGTTATATCTATTTAACTCCTCCGGTGTAACATACATCCGCATTAACCATTTGAAATGTATCAATTTAAGGCGTGCATTTATTGATTTGGTTTGAGCTTCTGTACAAGCCAATTCCCATTGTTCCTCTGAAATTTCAATTTGCAGATCTTCTTTCCAGTAGTTTAATCTTTTCAGTGAATTTTCACTTGAAGATAGTGTCAATGAGTTATAAAACTCTGAAATAATACCCTTTCTTTTACTATCTTTCATCATCATTTTTTCCAAGGATGAATAAATAGGTCGAGTGAGAGCTTTATTTTGATTTGATCGAATAAAGTTTCTAAGTTGAAGATATTTAAAAAAATGTGTTCTATTGAGATTAAATTTGATCCTCAGCTCTTCAAAAGACATTATGTTGTCTGCACATGGCAAATATAAATCCTGAATCTTTTGTATCCCTTTTAAATTCCATACTTTAAATACAGCGTCCGCTCTCCCTGGTTTAAAATATTGATTACCCCATATTGGACTAAATTGTGACAATAACTGTGGTTCTTTTAAATAGTTTTTAGCTTCACACCATATTTTGATCATATGCTTTACAAATGGATTTTTAACTTGTTTTTGTAATTTTTTTGCCGAATCTGAGTATATGAATATGGGAAGAGGTAAAGGTAAATTGTATGATTCCATTTCAGTCCAGTGAGGGAGATCATTTGATGAAAAATAATATGTCATAGACCTCAGTTGTGCCGACCAGTAATACAACATAAAATTTGGACATTTCAGACCTCCACGATCAAATGGTAAATATAATAAAGACAGACGTAATCTAGCCCTCCTGTTGTTCCATATAAATTCCACTAACTTTTTTTTTATTCTTGAGAATAGATCTAAAGGTGGTGATAAGGGAATGTATTGAAATAAATAAAGTATTTTAGGTAAAATATTACTTTTAAGTATATTGATTCTCCCGATCATCGACATTGGTAGTGACATCCATCTCTGAGTTAACTCACTGATATCTGACATTAAGGCTTCATAGTTGACACTGGCGACTGATTCTAGCTTAGGCATAATTTGGATTCCTAAATATTTAAACTGATTTACAACATTGAATTGATTTACCTCAGGGGCTGGGTAATTTCTCTGGGTCTCATTTAGCATTAATATTGAAGATTTAGTTTTATTTATTTTATATCCTGATATTTCCCCAAAATTCTTTATTAAATTCAACAAGGTTGGAATTGATTTTTTTAGATTCGACATAAACAAAATTATATCATCGGCGTACAGGGAGATTTTATGTTCTGTTGGTCCAACTTTAATTCCATATATTTGTGAATGTAAACGTATCGCTATCGCTAAAGGTTCAATTGCCATAGTAAACAGTAAAGGTGAGAGTGGACAGCCTTGTCGACATCCTCTATTGATTTTTATTGGTTTTGAAATATTGTTATTTGTTAGGATTTCTGCTGTAGCATTATTGTATATTATTTGAACCCATTTTATGAAATTATTTCCAAGTCCAAACCTTTGTAGGACTTCAAAAAGAAAGGGCCATTCAACTCTATCAAAGGCCTTTTCGGCGTCCAATGATAGGAGAGCTGTATCCGGTGCTTCTTTATTAAAATAGATAATATTAAATAGTCTTCTTACATTATGGAAGCCTTGTCTACCCTTTATAAAGCCATTCTGATCTCGATTAATAATATTTGGTAAAATTTCTTGTATTCGTCTTGCTAAAATTTTACAGATTATCTTAAGGTCGGCGTTTAATAGGCTTATTGGTCTCATATTTTCACATTTATTAGAGGGCTTACCTGGTTTTGGCAGCAGTATAATTAAGGCATTATTTATGTATGATGGTAAATTATTATTTTGAAATGCTTCTAAAACCATTTCCAAAAAAGGTTTTATTAATTTATTCTTAAATTTTTTATAAAGGTCAACTGGAAGACCATCTGGTCCTGCACTTTTTCCTGATTTCATATTATCAATGGCTAGCCCAACTTCTTCTTGACTAATTTTAGACTCCAATATCTCCCTGTTTTCATTTGGAATACACGGTATAGATAGTTCGTTCAAAAACCCATTTAGTTTTGTTAAATCAGGTTCATTTTTGGTATCATATAATTTTTCATAGTAATCTCTAAAGGCTCTATTAATTTCTAAAGGATCTATAACTACCTGTCCGTTACTTATAATACTGGTAATTGGTGTTTTAATTTCCAATTGTTTAATCTGCCATGCTAATAATTTTCCTGATTTTTCACCTTGTTCATAAAAAGATTGTTTCAATCTTAGAAGACTCGAGGCAGCTCTATTCGCTGATTTTTTGTCGTATTCAGCTCTCAAAATCAGTAATTCATTCTCCAACCTTGGGTCACTTCCTGCATACACTTTTTCCTGAAGATTTTTATTTTATGTTCCAATTTAGCTCTCTCCTCTCGAGTCTTCTTAGATTTTGATCCTGTATAACTAATAATATGCCCCCTAATAAAAGCTTTGAAAGCCTCCCACTTTACACATGCTGATGTTTGTGTAGTATTGATGTCAAAGAACTCGTCTATCTGTTTTTCTATATACTTGACAAATTCCTCATCCTGAAGCCATTTATGCTGAAATTGCCATCTACCTGATTCCTTTGTCAATTTTTTATCTACATATATTAGACAACAGGGTGCATGATCAGAGATCACGATGTTATCATAAAAGCAGTTTTGAATCTTGGACCTTAATTCTGTGGAAATCAAAAAATAATCAATACGTGAGAATGTCTTGTAGGTACTGGAATAACAAGAATAGGCTTTAACTTGTGGTTTCATTTCTCTCCATATATCTAACAATCTCAATTCTTTCATAAAATGATTAATAGTCATCCTACATCCAATGTGCGTACAATCCAGTCCTGTTGATCTATCCACACCTGGATTCAATGTACAATTAAAATCCCCTGCTATTATATGTTGCCCTGTAAGTGATGATAAGATGAGAAATAAATTAGCAAAGAACTTCTGATCATCTATATTGGGACCATATAAGTTCACAAGATTTATATTTTCTAATAGCAAAGAACCTTGAATGATTACATATCTTCCAAATTTGTCTCCAATTACATTTTTCACTTGAAAAGGAACTGATTTATGTATGAGAGTCATAACTCCCCTGGCTCGGGATGAAAATGAAGAGGTGAATACACTTCCCTGCCATCTACTCCTAATTCTTTTAACATCCTCCTCTATCAAATGAGTTTCTTGTAAAAACACAATTCTTGAACCCATGTCCTTTATTTTATTCATAACTTGTTTAAGTTTTTTTAAATTTTGTAGACCTCTGCAATTCCATGAAGTTAAATTAAGATTAACACTTTGGTCCATGATCAATAGAGAGTTTGGGATTACCTTGCAGTGTAAACATGCTCATACAGAGAAGCAAAAACATGAGTGGTTGAACATTCATCCTACAAACTACACACAAACAAATTTCCCCTTCCCACACTTGTGGCAAACCCCCCAAAATCAAAAGAAAAATTCTGTCTCCCGATATAGCCATCGACCGTTCCACACCCACGGGGAACAGCCTAAGCCACTCCTTCTTCATCCTCCCAATCACCCTAACTCTACTGCTTTTAATGACGTAACATTAACTCTCCTCTGTAGTTTTCCAACTTAACTCCAAAATTTTTAACAACTTTGTACATCATAGTTTTTTTTTTTTGTTTGTTTTGTTTTTGTTTTTGTTTTTTTTAATATATAATACAATCTATATTTTGTAAACTTACTATTTACTTCAAGTCAGTCAGATGCCTGTGCAAATGCTTAATTATTCTACCTTATATTTTGTTCATGCTTAGCTCCCACCAGTCTCTTCTTCTTCTTTGATCTTCTTGATGAACTCCTGCGCCTCCTCTGGGGTCTTGAAGATGTGGGTTCTGCCCTCATACGTGGTCAGCAGTCTCGCAGGATAGATTACACCATGACGAATCCCAAGGTTGCGCAGCTCCTTACGTACGGGATCAAACTGCTTCCTCAATTGCTGGATTCCTGTGGCCAAATCTGGGTAGAACCGCACCTGCTGGTCCTGGTGTTTAATCTCTCCTTTTTTAGCTCGTGCAGCGTTGAAGATCTTCATCCTGTCTCTGTTGTTAAGAAACTTCATAATTAAGGTCCTCGGCGGTCCCTTATCTCTCCGTGGGCCAATGCGATGTGCTTTTTCCAGAACCACTGCTGATTGCAACTCCTCGCTGCCCAGCACCTCCGGAATCCACTTTTCCAGAAAGGAACATACGTCCCGACCTTCTGATTCCTCTGGAAGACCCACCAGCCTCAAATTATTCTGTCTCGACCGAGATTCCAAATCCAAAATATTATCTTCCAGAGATTTATTTTTTTTTTCCCAAAGTGCGCACCTTTAATTGAAGACGGGTGACGTCATCTTCAGCACTAGCGAGACGGAGCTCCATCTGCGCCGTTCGTTCTACACAGTCACCCAATTCCTTTCTTATTCCTTCCAACGCTGTCATAATCCCATCAAATCTAGAGGAAAAGTCCGCTCTCATTGAACTCATGGCAGCCATCAGCGCATCTGCGCCATTCCCCGCAGAAATCGCAGCGTTGCCAGCCTCCTCCGCCATATATGGAGCCCTGTTTGCTGCGTCACAGACCTGAAAGTCCGTTAATTTGGACTGTTTCGGCGGCTCGCTTTTTCCTTTTCCTGGTTTTCCAGCCTTAGGCTTCGCCGACATATCCTCGCCCAAACGCTGGGATACGTTCTGTCCCAAATGAGAGAGTTATTTGCCGATTTTTTTTCTCCAGGAGCAGAGCAGAGCGAGACACGTCCGTCCTACGTGGCAGCCATAACCGGAAGTGACATTGAAGGATTTTTAATGAATTAATTGGTAAATTCCTCGGTAAAATAAGTATTTGGTCACCTACAAACAAGATTTCTGGCTCTCACAGACCTGTAACTTCTTCTTTAAGAGGATCCTCTGTCCTCCACTTGTTACCTGTATTAATGGCACCTGTTTGAACTCGTTATCAGTATAAAAGATACCTGTCCACAACTTCAAACAGTCAGTCTCCAAACTCCACTATGGCCAAGACCAAAGACCTGTCAAAGGACACCAGAAACAAAATTGTAGACCTGCACCAGGCTGGGAAGACTGAATCTGCAATAGGTAAGCAGCTTGGTGTGAAGAAATCAACTGCGGGAGCAATTGTTAGAAAATGGAAGACATACAAGACCACTAATAATCTCCCTCCATCTGGGGCTCCACGCAAGATCTCACCCCGTGGGGTCAAAATGATCACGAGAACGGTGAGCAAAAATCCCAGAACCACACGGGGGGACCTAGTGAATGACCTGCAGAGAGCTGGGACCAAAGTAACAAAGGCTACATCAGTAACACACTACGCCGCCAGGGACTCAAATCCTGCAGTGCCAGACGTGTCCCCCTGCTTAAGCCAGTATATGTCCAGGCCCGTCTGAAGTTTGCTAGAGAGCATTTGGATGATCCAGAAGAGGACTGGGAGAATGTCATATGGTCAGATGAAACCAAAATAGAACTTTTTGGTAAAAACTCAACTTGTCGTGTTTGGAGGAGAAAGAACACCATACCTACTGTGAAGCATGGGGGTGAAAACATCATGCTTTGGGGCTATTTTTCTGCAAAGGGACCAGGACGACTGATCCATGTAAAGGAAAGAATGAATGGGGCCATGTATCGTGAGATTTTGAGTGAAAATCTCCTTCCATCAGCAAGGGCATTGAAGATGACACGTGGCTGGATCTTTCAGCATGACAATGATCCCAAACACACCGCCCGGGCAACGAAGGAGTGGCTTTGTAAGAAGCATTTCAAGGTCCTGGAGTGGCCTAGCCAGTCTCCAGATCTCAACCCCACAGAAAATCTTTGGAGGGAGTTGAAAGTCTGTGTTGCCCAGCAACATCCCCAAAAACATCCCTGCTCTAGAGGAGATCTGCATGGAGGAATGGGCCAAAATACCAGCAACAGTGTGTGAAAACCTTGTGAAGACTTATAGAAAACGTTTGACCTCTGTCATTGCCAACGAAGGGTACATAAAGTATTGAGATGAACTTTTGTTATTGACCAAATACTTATTTTACTGAGGAATTTACCAATTCATTAAAAATCCTTCAATGTGATTTTCTGGATTTTTTTTTTCTCATTTTGTCTCTCATAGTTGAGGTATACCATCCATCCATCCATCCATCCATCTTCTACCGCTTTTCCGGAGGTCCGGGTCGCGGAGGCAGCAGTTCAAGCAGAGAAGCCCAGACTTCCCTCTCCCCGGCCACCTGCTCCAGCTCTTCAGAGGGGATACCAAGGAGTTCCCAGACTAGCTGGGAGACATAGTCTCTCCACCGAGTCCTGGGTCTGCCCCGGGGTCTCCTCCCAGTGGGACGTGCCTGAAACACCTCAAGTGGGAGGCGTCCAGGAGGCATCCTAATCAGATGCCCATACCACCTCAACTAACTCCTTTCAATGTGGAGGAGCAGCGGTTCTACTCTGAGCCTCTCCCGGATGACTGAGCTCCTCACCCTATCTCTGAGGGTGAGTCCAGCAATCCTACGGAGAAAGCTCATTTCAGCCGCTTGTATCCGCGATCTCGTTCTTTCGGTCATTACCCAAAGCTCGTGACCATAGGTGAGAGTAGGAACGTAGATTGACTGGTAAATCGACAGCTTTGCTTTAGAACTAAGCTCCCTCTTCACCACAACAGACCGGTACAACGTCCGCATCACTGCAGATGCTGCTCCAATCCGTCTGTCGATCTCTCGCTCCATTTTCCCCTCACTCGTGAACAAGACCCCAAGATACTTAAACTCCTCCACTTGGGGCAGGAGCCTGTCCCCAACCCGGAGAGGACAATCCACCTTTTTCCGGCTGAGGACCATGGACTCGGACTTGGAGGTGCTGATTCTCATCCCAGCCGCTTCACACTCAGCGGCAAACCGTCCCAGCAAGAGCTGTAGGTCATTGCTGGATGAAGCCAACAGGACAACATCATCTGCAAACAACAGAGATGAGATCCTGTGGTCACCAAGCATGACACCCTCCATTCCCTGGCTGCGCCTAGAAATCCTGTCCATAAAAATTATGAACAGGAGGTATACCTATGATGAAAATTGGAGACCTCTCTCATCTTTTAAGTGAGAGAACTTGCACAATTGGTGGCTGACTAAATACTTTTTTGCCCCACTGTATAAACAAAAGAAGACGATGCCGCTAACAAATGTACTACAACCACATGCTGTGGTTGTAGCTAGAGCTGATGGGAAAAATCATTAGCGGAGGCAGAAAAGAAACAGAGATAACTCCTTCCACATCCCCAAAAAGTTACATAGTTAGTGTGGGTGTTTTCTGAGTTTTTTTTTTCTTTTTAAACAATGGTTGGTTAACATTTGAGGCTCTGGTGTGCAAGAAAAGTTGAACATCAGTCCCTGCAGCCTGTTCACCCATCCTGACCCCTGTCACCATGCTGACTGCCACAGTAGTGTGTAAGTAGCAGTTAGTTTGCTATATCTGAAACAGGACGTGCCACATTTAGGTTTAGCTTTGTTATTAAGCAAAAATTATCAGTGTTAAATGTGACTGTAACTTGACAGAATCTCCTGGTTATTTGTAGTTTGCTCCAGCTGAAAGTAGACAAGCTAATCATGCCGGTCTTCCTTCATAAAAAAAAAATCTAAATCTGTCAGACAGAAGATTGGAAAAAGCAAAGATGAAAAATATGATGTAAAGTCAACAGATAATGAACACTAAATCACAGTCCAGTTGTCACCCTGTGGTCTCTTACACAAACTCTACTGTATGTCCCCTCCTCCCTTCAAGAGAGTTCTATCATACTGATGGCAGATGTTGACTTGTGTACACAAGACATACGCTGTGGTCCTTTGGTTTATTGGTTAGCTAGTTACCTTTTCAAAATGCATTAAGACACTGTGCTTTGTCCACTTTTAGACATGCAGTAAATTTGACTGAAAGGGCTTCTTCACATTTTCTAAAGATATTGTAATAATTTCATTATCTTGATATTTTCCAGCAATGAAAATTTGTGACCAACCACAAAAAAATCAGGAACAAGTCCCCCGAAGGGTATTTTGAGTTATTTACAGATTCTAAAAGTGCTGAATTTAAGCTTTCCAATGATGTCTAACACATGGAAATCCGAAAAGTTTTGAAGAAGATGTGGCCATTTGAATGTTAGCACCTCTTAAACTACTTCTCTGAGAAAATCAGGTTCAAAGTTTCCAAGGACTGTCTATTGACTACTCTATTTCAAATACAAAGTTTATGGTTTTAAAATCTCCCACACCGTTATTTGAAGCATGGAGTAGCTTCTTCATGATTTCAACTAGCATATTTTGCAAAAAAACGAAAATCACAAATCCCCCCCCCCCAAAAAAAAAGTATTTCTATGTTTTTTTAGGAATCACATCAGGTTGACTTGTTGCTGATTTACTTATGGCGGGTCATATTTGATATTAGTCCTTTTTCTACTACAGGAACCAGGAACCAATTTTAGGGGACAGGTGCTTAATAAGGGCTGGTCCTGCATCTGTCCCTTTAACCCACTATGTCTTCATTGTAGGGTAGAAACCATCAATCTCCATAGGATTTGACTGTGATGTAATCGTTTGACAGTTCTGACTACAACGCAGCAGAGGAAGATAATACTTAATATGTTAAAGAGCTAATACATTAAAATTATACAGAAATGATTATGCACGAAATAAATGTAGAGCAGAGTGCATGGGATCAACTTGCCGAGGTTGTTTAATAATTGTGGCAAGGAACAGTTCAATTACATGGCATAGCTGTGTGAGCAGCCCCAGCAGAGATTCCGGCCACCAGCTGGCGGGGCTCCACTCTCTAGCTACAGACAGCATGAGCCACCGGTCCTGTGCCTTGCCTCTCTGCTGTACTCGTGTTACCCCGATGCATGATCTACTATCAATCTGGCTGTTCCTCTCCACAGTCATGGAGGTATTAGCTTTTCAATTTTTAGGAATTATATAATGACCAACAGAAAAGAGCCTCACCTCTCTTTGACCTTGCAGAAGAATGGAGAGATCGACGAGAAGAAATGTGCGAGCCTCCACTGGAGCTCCTGCGTCGCTGGTAGGTCTGTGTCTGTGGGTACTGGACTTGGACAGGTCCGGAGTCTATGGAGGTCCCGAAGTTTATGGACCTCAAGGTGTGATTGGAGCCCCTCCTCTCACTGATCACAGACGACACTGGTTCAGACTCCCTTTCGCTTTCTTCCTGGTCTTTTCCCTCATCTTCAGACTCACTCTGGCGAGGATGCTCTTTCTTCTCTTTGGGGTCATCTTCATCCCACAGACCGTGGCACTGGGAGGACGATGAAAAAGTGGTATGGTAATTTAGACTGGAATGGATGTGCACTTATTTGTGCTGTGCCTACTACAGCACTTCACTGTAGAAGAATTTAGTACCATGTATGGTCTGAAGTTAATGTTCACACAACAGAAATAGTAACAACTAGATAAACCAAACTGAAGAAACCCTAACTGATCTCAAATTAGCTCATTAGGATTGGTCTAATTAGAGACTTATTTGATTAAAATAATGTTTCTTGGCCATCAGGTAGTGAAGGAAAGCTTTCAACAGAAAATCAAGAGCAGAAATAGTCAGGTACAATTAAACTTTGGATGGACAGCAGAGGATTTTCTTTTTTCAAAATTGGCCTCGACAGTACTGCAGTGTGGGAGTGGCTGCCAAAAGAACTGCTACTGTAGTTGTTACCAAAAGTTACTCAAACAGACAAGAGTTAACAAGTGCATGTCCACATTATACATTCACTTGCAGGTGTGTTTAAGCACTTTTGTCTAGTATCAACACTAATATCCCCACCTACAGGAATAGTGAACATTATAAAAGTGACATGCTGCAGACTGCCCACATCAAATCAAACCCTCTAACTTAAAGACGTGGCTACACAGTAAACAATTTTGAAAACTTTAACCTGTTTTAAAAAGAGATCAAGGACACAACAACGGTTTCAACTCATCTTTTACATTACAACCATCCAAATGCAGATGTGACACAATTCAGCCAGACTGTGACACCACGTATGTGACTGTGAATTGATCAGCAGTAAAACAGATGGATTGGCAAGGCATTGTGACAAATAATCTGTTGTAAGAAGCATCAAATCGGGTCACCTGCACCCTCCCCCAATCATCAAATGTGTGCCCAACCTAACTATTCAGCTGGTATTTAGACCAGATGTCTCACTGGAGAGCTGCAGCAGGACTGGTGGGCTTGAAGGCATCAATTTAATCAAGAACAGGAGTCAGTTAGGGTTGGGTGGGGGGAGACAGCTGAAGCCAG
Source organism: Pholidichthys leucotaenia (assembly GCA_020510985.1). NCBI lineage: Eukaryota > Metazoa > Chordata > Actinopteri > Cichliformes > Pholidichthyidae > Pholidichthys > Pholidichthys leucotaenia. The sequence goes on along the minus strand of CM035846.1, from coordinate 211,953,137 downwards.
AAGGAGGCGCCAAACCTGACCAAAGCTTCAAATATACTAGTGCATCTAAAACAAACTGATATTGTGAAACAGTTTTTTTTAACAGTTAAAAAGCTCAACTTTCATATTTTCTATATTCTTCACACAAAGTGAGCTATTAAAGCCTTTTGTTTAAAATTTCAATGATTGTGACTTAGTTATCTGAATTTAATTACTAAATCATTAAGGGTGGAGCAAAAATTGATACAGTGTAGTATCACAATACTTTGTGTCCACGATAAAAGTATTAGTAAATATTGCTAATACAAATTCTGTTTTTTGGGTACCTGACGAATAAAAAAACAGTTGAATTTTCAATCCACCAGATGGCGCTAAATGCTGACTAGTTAGGTGAGTATTGTAAAGCAATGACTCCTGAGAGCTGGGAGTTGAACAAGACACATCGTAATGGAAAATTGCAGTATGCAACATCACAATGCTCAGTGTATCACAAGATCATGATAATATCGTATCACGGCACAAGTAACTAACTAACTAACTAACCTGCACTTATATAGCGCTTTTCTAGTCACAAAGACCACTCCAAGCGCTTTCATTAATACTAACCCTCTATTCTAAGGGCCTATAGGAAACAGATATCTAGGGACAATTTAGAACAGCCAAATTCCTACCCCTATACAGCGGGGAAAATAAGTATTGAACACGTCAACATTTTTCTCATTAAACATATTTCTGACGGAGCCATTGACCTGAGATTTTCACCAGATATCAGTAACAACCCAAGTAATCCATACATACAAAGAAATCAAGGTGTTCAATACTTATTTTCGCCACTGTAAATCATGATATTGTATTTGTTGAGAAACTCAAGTACTGAAAGGAGTAAATAAAGAAAAAAACACTACTAGAGATTAATCCTGCAAGAAGACGACAGCTGTGGGCTTTTTGGTGATTCTAAGAACAATTAAAATTCACCAATTAACCTATTATAATTGTTTCTGAACTGTCAAAAAAAAAAAAAAAAGAAGAAAGCTCAGCTGCAGGGAGAACATGCAAACTGCACAAAGGGATTCAAGGGATTCAAACCAGGAATCTTCTAACTGTAAGACAACAGTGCAGACCACTCCTGAGTCCCACTACCTACTACCCAGGGCATCTGTGTTGCTGAGAGCAGAGGGCTATGTGGGAGGTCTTATAGCCACATAATCTGTATTTGTACAAACCTTCAGGATGGACCTGTGGAAGAAGAGAGCCAGTAGCTGGACCAGGTCATAGTGGACGTAGCCATCTTTCTTCTCCACACCAATGATATTGGGTGGGTGAAATGGTTTATTTTTATAAACTTGATTCTGATTGAAGGGGAAGAAGCCAAACTGGAAGAAGTACTTGATGACGATGGTGACCTGGGAGCAAAACAACATCAGCGTTGTGAAAATTTTAGAATGATCTCTCTAGTTTTAGAATCTTGATACAGTTTGTCTTTTCAGTTCACTGCAGCCTCACTGTGCAACATGGATCATGTTTCATTGTGTGCCAGCTATACAGTGATGACTGACAGTGGTGGGGAAAGAAGCACAACTGTCGTAAGCTATCAATAACATGATATGGTACAATCCCACTGACTCAATTATAACAACACCAGAAGGAAAAGTCACACAAACTTCTGCTGCTTAAAGTTCATTAGATTTTATTATCTCCATTCAAGTTTGTTTTGAAATCAGCAGCTTTGTTTAAAAAAATCTAAATAATTGTGCAAATGTCAGATATGCACACACTGAATTTTGGTTTATTCTGAAATAAGTTAAAGCCCACATACACATAGCGTAAACCCCACTGTTGATTTGGACATCATGACCACTACTGTCATCAAATTTGTAAATGTTTTAGAGAGGTTATTCTATATCACTTGCATGTTTAATATATATTTGAATAAACTAGTCTCCGTGTTTGATCCTGTCAACTAAGGGTGCTGCAATATACAATATTACTGTTTATCATAGTAAAAACATTGCAATTAATTCATCACATCAAATTTCTATTATTGGGATCATCGTTTATGATGGTCCTCACCACTATCCTCATGAGTGAGTTCAGAAAGATGTTTCCCTGGCCTGCTGAAGTACAATCCTGGTTTCCACATGTATTCTATACAGCCACCACTGGGGAGAGTCTGTTTATAATCAAGTGGTTCAAAATAGGAGGTCAATTTAATACCACATTCCAACAACATTATATTTTGGTGACATTTTCAAAGTTCTAATAATAACAATTTGATGATTTTTGTGATAATATTGTTAATCACAATTATTTTGCCTAGTGGTTGTGGGATGAAAATTAAATATTGTTCCATTGCTACTGTCAACTTAGTTTCCTCTCTGACTGATTTGGGGTTTGTTTGGGGGAGACGTTACACTTAGTGAGACTTTTCCACATACAAATACATTAGGCTGCTCTCTTTTTGCAGCTGCATTGTTATAGCTTACAACGTTTGATTTGTACACACAGCCACATTGAAAAAAGATCATTCTAAGTATGGTGGTTCGATCATAGTTTTGTCCTGGGCTATTTTTGAGCTTCTCTCACTGTCCAAAATCACATACTTGGCTTAATTATGGTTTGATTGTTTAAAAGAAGAGCTGCTGTTAAAACTCTGTGCATGAATGTAAACACAGACACAGCAGCAGCATTATGTGAGAGAGACACATCAGAAACATTTTTGTAACAGCCACGGCGGGGGAAAAAACAATCACTGTAGTTCAGTGGTGCTTAATTGACCATACCAAAGCTCCGTACGTCTATCCATCCATCCATCCATCCATCCATCCATCCATCTTCTACTGCTTTTCTGGAGGTCCGGGTTGCAGAGGCAGCAGCTCAAGCAGAGAAGCCCAAACTTCCCCCTCCCCGGTCATCTGTTCCAGCTCTTCAGAGAGGATACCAAGATGTTTCCAGGCCAGCTGGGAGATGTAGTCTCTCCAGCGTGTCCTGAGTCTGCCCAGGGTCTCCTCCCAGTGGGACATGCCCGAAACACCTCAAGTGGGAGGTGTCCAGGAGGCATCCAGTTCAGATGCCCATACCACCTCAACTGGCTCCTTTCAACACGGAGGAGCAGCGGTTCTACGCTAAGCCTCTCCTGGATGACTGAGCTCCTCACCCTGTCTCTAAGGGTGAGTCCAGCAATCCTATGGAGAAAGCTCATTTCAGCTGCTTGTACCTGCGATCTCATTCTTTTGGTCATTACCCAAAGCTCATGACCATAGGTGAGGGTAGGAACGTAGATTGACCGGTAAATCGACAGCTTTGCTTTGGAGCTCAGCTCCCTCTTCACCACAACAGACCGGTACAACATCCGTATCACTGCAGATGCTGCTCCGATCTGTTTGTCAATCTCTCACTCCATTCTCCCCTCACTCATAAGACCCCAAAATACTTAAACTCCACCACTTGGGGCAGGAGCTCGTCTCCAACCCGGAGACGGCAATCCACCCTCTTCTGGCTGAGGACCATGGACTCGGACTTGGAGGTGCTGATTCTCAACCCAGCCGTTTCACACTCAGCAGCAAACTGTCCCAGCAAGATCTCATTGCTCGATGAAGCCAACAGGAAAACATCATCTGCAGACAGCAAAGATGAGAGCCTGTGGTCACCGAACATGACACCCTCTGTTCCTTGGCTGTGCCTCAAAATCCTGTCCATAAAAATTATGAACAGGATCGGTGACAAAGGGCAGTCCTGGCAGAGTCCAACTCTCACTGGAAACGAGTCCGACTGGGTGCTGGCAATACGAACCACGGGGTTTGCGTGCCCTAGTGTTCCCAGGTGCTATGTTGTCTGGCATAGTTTGCCCTTGGTAGGGTCTCCCAACACAAACTGGCCCTGAGTGAAGGGCCAGACTAAGAGCGATCTAACAGACTTCCATGATGAAAGAAAGATCAAGGATTCAGTGTAACCCGCTCGGTATAGGGTTACTGGGGCCCCACCCTGGAGCCAGGCCTGGGGATTGGCTTGATGGCTAGTTCCTGGTGGACGGGTTTCTGCCCATGGGACCTGGCCGGGCTCAGCCCGAAGGAGTTACATGGCTCTGACCTCCAGTGGGCTCACCACCTGCAGGAGGGACCATGGAGGTCCGGTGCTATGCAGATTAGGTGACAGTCGAAGCACTGTACATTTTAATACTAATGCTGTTCAAAAAATATTCAGCCAATTAATCGCACATTTTTCAATACTTAATTGCTAATAATCACTAAACTTGCAAGAAAGAATCATTGAAAAGGAAGTGTACTTCCACCACTGTTAATTGCATTTTATTAACTAAATATAGCTATGATCCTTATATTCAGCAACAATACTGATAAGAGTAGGGGTTCCCAATTAGTTTTCATTCATTCATTCATCTTCTTCCGCTTAATCCGTTTCGGGTCACGGGGGGGCTGGAGCCTATCCCAGCATCTTTGGGCGAGAGGCAGGGTACACCCTGGACAGATCGCCAGTCCATCGCAGGGCCAACACAGAGAGACAGACAACCATTCACTCTCACAGTCATACCTAAGGACAATTTAGAATCCCCAGTTGATGCCAATTAACCTAACTTGCATGTTTTTGGCATGTGGGAGGAAACCGGAGAAATCCCGGAGTAAACCCACGCAGACACGGGGAGAACATGCAAACTCCACACAGATCACTGTTGGTCGGGGGCTGGGATCGAACCCAGGATCCCCCAGCCAAGGGTGAGTTGCTGTGCTGCCGCAGTGCTAACCACTCCGCCACCGTGCTGCCCCAATTAGTTTTCATCTAATATTTTTAATTTTGTGGTCACATTTTCTCTTTTATTTTGAATTGGTCAGAGAGGACATCAATGTTACTACTTAAGGTAACTTTCCTAATTATCTCAGCAGTCAGCATGTGAAAGCACAAACAAATGGAGCAATTTTCCATTGATGTCCAGAGAATGTGCATAATTCTGATCTTAACAGTGAGAGGCTTCTAATCATTTTATAGGCTATATCAGAGTGAGTGGTCTGCTGGAGTTGGTGTTTTCTTCTGCTCATTCTGACAGACTCTCAATCTTCTCATAATCTTGAACAAGCAGGGTCAATCAATGAGCACTACAGGAGTGTGTGTGTGCAGGATGAAGTAGCACGCTTCAGGTGGATCAGTTTAGTGTTGTGCAAACTTTGCAAATTTAAACCCTCAAAAGCAAGACCTACCCTTATTTTAAGCTAAGCTAGCTGCTGAGACAAACCAGTCACAACTGCCAACAGCACCTCAGGAAATGACTTGACTGTGACAGTTTTTTACCTCCGCCAAGAGGAGGAGGTTATGTGATCATCAGCGTTTGTTTGTTTGTCTGTTTGTTAGCAAGATAACTCAAAAAGTTATGGACGGATTTTCATGAAATTTTCACAGATTGTCAGAAATGTGGTATCCTACAGATGATTAGATTTTGGTGGTGATCCAGATCACCATCTGGATCCAGGAATTTTTAAAAGGATTCTTTTTTTCTCAAAAAGTTATGGACGGATTTTCATGAAATTTTCACAGATTGTCAGAAATGTGGTATCCTACAGATGATTAGATTTTGGTGGTGATCCAGATCACCGTCTGGATCCAGGAATTTTTTAAAGGATTCTTTTTTTTTTTTTCAGGTTTTAGCGCAAAAACCAGCTCTGCCAGGGAAGCTTCCAGATTCTCTTTCGGCGCGGAGCGCAACCCCAATATAGAGCCCATGGCAGCCTGTCTACCCAATTTGCATTCGTCAATGAAGCCCTGAGTGCTGCTTTCAGTGATCTATGAAAACGCTCGCATAACCCATTGGCCTGTGGGTTGTACGTGGTTGTGCAGTGAATTGTAACACCCAGGCAATTTTAGCAAACACGGCCGTACTGCCATTTCTGTACGCCAAAAAGAAAAAAAAAATATACAGGAAAAAAATTATTGAGAGTGTGGAGGAACACCTCGTGTGTGACCCCCACAGCGTACGGGGCTGGCAGAGCGCTCAGCGTGAGCAATTATCAGAACAGTGAGAGGTATGGACTGATCATTATGCAGATGCACCTCCCTCCCTCTTTCGTCCTGCAGCTCCGGAACAAAGGAATCCCGGCGCCAGTAATACTGATATGTGTGACTCTAATGCAAATGTCCATGCTTTCCTGCTGTATACTGTGATGCTAATGTGCCATGCATGCATTGTCTGAGCTGGGTATATAAGTTGACTGCATATCTCTTGCTCTCTCTCTTTTTGATCACTCGCATTGTTTGTTGCTGACTTTGAGACACATGGCTCACTCCAGCACGCTGCCACAGCGCTGAGCGAGCCTCGTGGAGGATGAATAAAGCACCCTTTTAAACTTCAGTTCGCTGTGTAATGTAGGATTAATATTTATGATGTTAAACACTGTATGGGGGGAACTGTGGCACTTGGCAGAGGTCTGCGCTCTCCGAGTGCTTTTCTAGTTTTTCAATGTGTTAATTGGCCCACATTAATTAAAAAGTTAACATGTTAATTATGCAAGCACTAATGTATGCATAACTGCAATCTAATTATGTATTTTGTGCTCAAATGGAAACAAGTTGGAATAAAGTATTTATTTCTAGTACAGGATCATGACTGCACTGCTTATACATAAAAAGTTGTAGTGCATTTTTGGGGTCTTTTTAAAACACGTATATTTAAATTGAACACAAGACTACAGCGAAGTGTTTTTTAAAATCTTAAATAATGAGTTTATGCTAAAAACTAATCAAAATAACAAATTTATGCTGGAGATTTATTCAAGTGGAAAAATGAAGCATTTTAATAATAATAGAATACATCGATTAATTAATTATTTATGACCGGTTTTTACTTTTCATCCTGTTGTCTGGTACCTCAGTATAGACTATGGCAGTCATCCAGTAGCGCTTGCTGGGTCGGGGCACCGACAGCATGGCCCAGAGGAAGATGGTAATGGGAAGGACCAGCGTGACGCATGAGGCCGACACCATGTGGTTGATAATGATGACCAGGAAACACACCAACTCGGAGTGTGCGACAAGCATGTTGTAGAGGGCGTAGCAGAGCTGGAAGATCAGGGGCTGGGTCAGGTAGAATTTATCTGACTGCTCCAGCTCCTCGTCATAAAACATCCTGGACAGAAAGGAGGGACATATGCTAGCTGTTGTAGTAAAAATACATTGCATTCAAACTTGTTTCTCAAAAACATTAAAGAAATCCCTATTTAACCTGCTTAGGCACAGTTTTATTTAGATATGAAGCACAGAATCTGTAAACAACAATTTTGACGTGTAAAACAGAAAGAGTTCTCCTTTATTTGCTCAGATTAATTCCCAGACCTGTGCACTATGTTGAACAAAATCTTATTCTAAAGACATTTTGGAGCAAAGCATCTAAAATCAGAACTACGCTAAGCAGAGACATAGCCCCACACCTCTCCTCTGCACTCTCCAGCAATAGCTCTAAGTAACATCCTCATCTCTTTCTCATAAGGTCAACCTACAGTATGGATCAAGTTTGGTGACTCTAGTCTCAACTGTTCTGGAGTTAAGTGCAGATGACTTTGACCTTGACTTTGAGCTGACATATAGGTTAGGTTGAGGGGAAGTCGCATTTAATCAAGTTTGGTGATCTTAGCTCTCGCGGTTCTTAACTTACAGCTGTGGACACATGGACAGGCATATAAACACACGGAGCTGTAGTGTGGGTTTAAAAAACATATCTGTTGCTATTCTTGAGGGTTTCTGGAGTTGTTTTTTTTCCAACTTACTTATTGAGCAGCAGTTCACTGGCAGTCAGCTCTGTGGTCATTGAGGGCAACATGATGTCCGACCTATCCGAGTGGCTGTCAGAGGTCATAACCATGCGCCTCTTCCTGTCCGTGTCACTGTCGTCATCGCTGACCTCTAGACGGTCAAAGCTGACTGCCTTGCTGTAGCTGGGGGGCACTTCGGCGTCAGACGTTTTGGAAACGTCTGTATCAGGGGTGTAGAGCAGGCCCGCGTGGCTTTCTCTCTGCATCAAGTCCTGCTGCCCTCCTCCGTCTTCACTCTCTGTGATGAAGTCATTCTCAGGCCCAGATGGTGCCGATTCTGCCTCCTCAACCCTTGAGGAAGGGCCCTCATCTGGGCCGAAGGACTCCCACGGAGCCCCCTCCCTTTCCTGGCCCTCTGGTGCCTCCTCTCCATGCAGTCTCTCCTGACCCTTGGCACCCTCAACTCCTTCTTCCTTTTCCTCCTCCTCCTCATCTTTCTCTTCCTTCTCTCTGGGTTCTCCATCACTCCTTGGCCCACCCTCTGACTCCCGCCTCTCAGCCAACTCTTCTGAAACCTGCTGCTTGTTGTCTCCCCGATCCTGCTCATCCTCCACTTCTTCTATGGTGTCTGCAGTACCCTGTCTAGAGTACAGCATGACGCACTGGGTTGGTTCACTGAGACACACACAGGAGAACAGAAAAGAACAGGATTGTGGCATTCAGATATATTCTACAATTAAACAAGTTTATCAGTTTATAGAGATTAATAAAAGTGCATACAAGTATGCTTTGAAATGTGTTTAAAAATAAAAATAGTATTTCTTCTTACAAAAGAAATTATTTTGAACCAGCCTCTAGATTAATAATTTACTTAATACCTATTTTAACATTTATAGAAAGCATATACAATCAAAAATAGCATGGAATATACATTTTTAAAGGTACAGTATAGATGAAACTTTTTGAAACTCGTGTTTTAGTGACACCTTGTGGTCACACTGCATGTGAAATGTGGAGCTGCTCCTCCAGTGTGTCATGTAAACAATTCCGACTATTGGCAAGTTTGCAACATTTAATAAAACACAATAAAATGTAGAAATTCAAGTATAAAAATGTCAGTTAAACTCATTTTCTGTAGCTTTAATGATTTTTACTGCAGAATTGAACTGAATGGGACTGCAGTTCACTCAGAGACCATCAGGTGACACTAAATTCCAAGCTTCTAAAAGTTTCATATGTACCATTAATGGTACAGTTTATCAGTTTATTAATGTACATCTGTATTAATACTCTTTTCTGTTTGGCTGGCAGGTCTGCATTAAATTTGTTTAAAATGCACAAGTAAGTAGTCCAGCTCAAGTTTAATCACCAAGAAGAAATTACTCCACTACCCTGTAAGTATACTGACTGTAAACAGTGTATTGGTCTTTCATCGAAAGGCCTCACTGATCTCTTGAAGGTGGATTGTTTGAGGGTAACATTTGGCTGTAATGTTTTCATAATGTAATGTTATTACAGTGTTCATGACACCGGTGAATGAATGTGAATAAATGTTCAGATTGGCAGCCCCGTCTCCATCAGTCTGCCCCAGGGCAGCTGTGGCTGCAGAGGTAGCTTACCACTACTGTTGTCTGTGGAGTGAATCAATAATGGACTTGTAAAGCACTTTAGGTGTCATGAAAAGTGCCATATAAATGCAATCCATTATCATTATTATTATTACTGTCCAGTCCAACTGTTTATTGAAGGGAAAGCTTGTTTTAGGGGGCGGCTGTGGTGCAGGTGTAGTGTAGCCGACTACTAATTGGAGGGTCAGTGGTTTGATTCCCGCTCTGTCTGCAGTCTGCATGTCAAAGTGTCCTTGAGCAAAACACTGAACCCCCAGTTGCTCTTGGTTGGTCAGGCCAGTGCCGGTGCATGGAGCCATCAGTGTGTGAATGGATGGATAGCAGGATCTGTAAAGTGCTTTAGTCATCTAGAGAAAAAAAAAGGCGCTATGTAAGTGAACTCCATTTACCATTTTAGTTTTATTTGTGCTTTTTTAAGTTACAGACTTCTGCCTTGTTGCGGAGCTTAAAGTGACACTCCACCAAAAATCCATTTTTTTGTTAACATGTCTGTATCATGTTTTTTTATGACTTACAAGACATATCAAGAGCTACATCACTCAAATTTGTCATGTCTATTTTTTTGCTGTGAAATTTCAGTTAAGCTCCTCCCCTTGGAAAAAGGCAAGTTTAGATGGAGCGTTTTTGCGGTTGTCACTATAACAGATCCGTAGTGTTGAGCCAGTCAGGACTAAGAACTGTCTCTGGCCTCGGGAGAAGAGGGTGAAAACTAAAGACTGAAGTTAGCCTCCAGGGCCAATTAGCATTTTTGGACAGCTGCTTTGAAAACGACCCAAATTAAGATGGGTTTTACCATTTAACTGTTTTTAAGGACTGATGCAGTTTCAGTCATGGTCCTGGGCCACTGTGAGTACAACCAGGCATGTCCTTCAACTGGTAAGTCTTTTTATCACAGGATTTATTCTGTTTAATGTAGCACTAGCCACCATTTGCCTTGTGAGATGTGGGTGGACCTATTCACAGATCCTGGCATTTGAAGGAGGAGAAAAGGTGAAAAGATTCTGACACGAAACAATGAAATGTTTTTTGAAGAAAAAGAGCAAAAGATACCATTTTAGACAATGTATATTTGTTTTTAGAGTGGCTTTCTAATGCGTCTTTGTTTGTCCATGTTGATCCCATGGAAGATAACCTTGGGTCCTATTTTGATGGTCATCTGAGCACTTTTCCGACAGACTTTCCGCCGTACACCAGTGTTTTTGTTAGTTTCTGTCAGTGCATTGTCTGTTTTTTATGCCTTGTGTCACGCCATCAAATTACCAGTGGATAGTGCGCCTGCTATGCGCTCAGAGGAGGCACCTCATTTCAAAGAAGTGTGGCGGTGGGCAATCTAATGCGCATTACTATTATAGTGCATTCCATGAGAATCCACTTTTGATCAGGAAAAAGGAGGTCTATTGTCAGAAGCGCATTGTTTAATGATATTTCAGTGGCGTGTTTTGAAATCGCGCAGCTCTGAAGCTCAGGAAACGGCAGTGCTGAGCTCTTATTTTAATAGAGAGAGTTGTTGCAGTCATCACATAATCACCCGTCATTTTAATTATATGATGATCATGCACTAGCTTTTTAAATTCCATCTACACTCTCATTTTAATTGTGGACTTACCATTGGAGTCTATAGATTAGACAATGTATGATTTTTTTAGTGTGCAACATTTTACTTTTCACTAACTCCCCAGAGAGACAGGAGATCCATCCACATTTGTGTCGGCCGTGCACTCTGGGTTTCCAGCCCAGCAAGCTCCCCGACTGCCACCTGTCGACCAGCAGAGGCTGCTGAGAGCGGGCTCAGTTTGTGGCAGGGGCCAGAGGCGGACAGGTACCTGGGCCAGATCACCTCCATCCCTCCTACCCAGGATGGATAGGGGGAGACCCTTGGTCAGCAAAAGCAAGAAGAGAGGGATCGCTCCATCTCCCCAAGTTGCCAGGAGCAACTTCCACACCATCGATTATGAAAGTTTATGAAAGTTGGAACACGCATCATCCTCTTTTCTTCATGTGTGTGTGTGTTTGGCTCACACACATGAGTGTTGGTCAGTGCAAAACCCATCTTAAACCGTCATGATCACAATTCACTTTAGATAATGCTCCTCTTTGCATTAAAGGGATGGGAAGGAGCGCTTTGGATTAGATTAACCAAAACATACCTCTCAATAATTAGACCAGCCTCTTTGCATCATGCGACAGCAGAACGTTCATTTTTACACCGTTGTGAAAAGGAAATGAACTTGAAAACGTCCATAAATGCATTGTGCGTCACTGACAACTGATCAGCTGACCTGGTTGTTGTAATACGGCCCCTTATGTCAGTTTCAAAACTTTCTAGAATGATTTGGTCTGATTTGTTTAACTACTAATCATAAAATATTGGTAAACAAACTCCAGCCAAATGTTGACAACAGACTTTAAGCAAGTAGTCATAAGTCAGCAACACTGTCATGCTGAAATCTTTTTTCAACCATGCTCCAGTCTTCTAATCCTGATTTTGATTTTGCTTGCTAGAAATGTATACTTTAACTTTTTTGTGCATTCTTGAAAAATATGTTTCAATTAAGTTTTAATTCCCCAGCAACTTTTAAATAACTGCAAAACAATTTTTTCATAAAAAACCTTGTATTTCCAAAGAAAGTGGAAGAAAAAAAAAGGAAAAATAAAAGGAAAAAGATATGAAATGATGCTTTAAATTCAAATTAATATAAATCATGCAATGATTTACAGAAAGTTAAAAATCAACATGAAAACATGAAATGAAAACATGAGCAATAATGAAAATGTGTAATGACATTAACTGAGGGAGTAAAACAGGTAGTTTTAAAGAGGCGCTGCAGAGGCCAGGCACCTGGAGATGAAGCTGCTGCCACTGTCCATGGATGAAGTCGACACATCCAGGCCATGCATCTTACGCAGTTTTGGCCTGGCGCGCTCACTGGTTTTGGGAATGGACTCTGGCATGGCATCCATGTCTTCCAAGGTGGATTGACGAGAAAACAGCGTGGTGGCTTCAGTGTAGGCACTGATGGGTGACGGGGTGGACAGATGGACAGGGGTGATCAGTGATGATGTTATGTTACAGTCATAGGTGACACACTGTGTGATAAAATCCATTATTTTTAGTTTAGCGTTGAAATGACAATTACAAGGATTTGGATGAGATGGCTTGGTGTGACGATAGTGACAAAAAGAACTGAAGAAGCTCACATATAACAATGACAATGACATGTATATACAATATTTAAAGGTTTTTTTTCTCATTTTCATTCTATTTAACCATGTAGAGACTTTTTTGTCTATCTCTGAGACATCATAATTAAAAACTATATATAAAAAATATAGACTGGTCTGTTTGTGGTGACCATAGATACAGAAACAAAAGGAAAGTCACATGCATTATATAGTTATATACTGTATAGGGTTTGCGTGCCCTAGTGATGCCAGGAGCTATGCTGTCAGAGGCAATTTGCCTCTGGTAGGGTCACCCAAGATAAACTGGTCCTGGGTGAAGGGCCAGACTAAGAACGATCCAACAGACTCTCATGATGAATGCTCGAACAAGGATTCAGTGTACCCCGCCCATTATGGGGTTACCGGGGCCCAACCCTGGAGCCAGGCTTGGGAGAGGGGCTTGATGGCTAGCGCCTGGTGGCCGGGTTTCTGTCCATGGGACCCGGCCGGGCTCAGCCCGAAGGAGTTACATGGGTCCGCCTTCCAGTGGGCTCACCACCTGCAGGAGGGACCATGGGGATCTGGTGCTATCTGGATCAGGTGGCAGTTGAAGGCAGAGACCTTGGCGGTCTGATCCCAGGCTTCCTAAACTGGCTTTTGGTACGTGGAATGTCACCTCTCTGGTGGGGAAGGAACCTGAGCTGGTGCATGAGGTTGAGAGATACTGGCTAGATATAGTCGGCCACACCTCAACACACAGCTCTGGTTCTGGAACCAGTCTCCTGAAGAAGGGCTAGAGTTTGGCCTACTCTGGAGTTGCCATGGGCAAGAGGCGAAGAGCAGGGGTGGGTATGCTGTCTCAATATTGGAGTTCTCCCAGTGGATGAAAGGGTTGCTTCCTCTTCTGTGCTAACCACAGTTTGTCCATAGCAAACACCATGTTCAAGCATAACGGTGTCCATATGTGCACCTGGCACCAGGACACTCCAGGTCGCAGGTCAATGATTGATTTTGTTATTGTGTCATCAGACCTGCAATCGTATGTCTTGGACACTCGGGTAAAGAAAGGTGCAGAACTGTCAACCGATCATCACCTGGTGGTGAGTTGGAGCCATTGGCAGGGGAGGATGCCATTCAGACCTGGTAGACTCAAACATATAGTGAGGGTGTGCTGGGAATGTCTGGCTGAGGCCTTTGTCTGGGAGGTCTTCACCTTCCACCTCCAGAAGAACTTCGACCACATTCCGAGGGAGTCTGGAGACATGCAGTCTGAATGGGCCATGTTCTCCACCTCCATTGTTGAAGTGGCTGCCCCGAGCTGTGGCCGCAAGGTCGTCGGTGCATCTCGTGGTGGCAACCCCCGAACCAAGTAGTGGACACCAGTGGTGAGGGGGGCCATTAAGCTGAAGGAGTCCTATCGAGCTTGGTTGGCTTGTGGGACTCCTGAAGTAGCTCAGGTGTACCGGCAGGCCAAGCGGAGTGCAGCTCAGGTGGTTGCTGAAGCAAAAACTTGGGTGTGGGAGGAGTTTGGTGATGCCATGGAACAAGACTTTCGGTTGGCTTCAAAGAGATTCTGGCAAACTGTCCGGCGGCTCAGGAGGGGAAAGCAGCTCCCTGTCCACACTGTGTATGGTGTGGATGGGGCACTGCTGACTTTGACTGGGGATATCATCGGGTGGTGGAAGGAATACTTCGAGGATCTCCACTGACACACCTTCCACAGAGGAAGCAGGGCTTGTGGACGAGGGGGACGACTCACCCATCACAGGGGCTGAGGTTGCCAAAGTGGCTAAAAAGCTCCTTGGTGGCCGGGCCCCGGGGGTGGATGAGATTCGCCCTCAGTACCTCAAGGCCCTGGATGTTGTAGGGCTGTCATAGTTGACACGCCTCTGCAACATTGCGTGGAGGTTGGGGACAGTGCCTTTGGCATGGCAAACTGGGGTGGTGCTTCCTCTCATCACAAAAGGGGGCTGGAGGGTGTGCTCCAACTTTAGAGGGATCACACTCTTCAGCCTCCCTGGGAAGGTCGATGCAAAGGTACTGGAGAGAGAGTCTGGCTGTTGGTCGAACCTCTGATTCAGGAGGAGCAATGTGGTTTTCGTCCTGGCTGTGGCACATCGGACCAACTTTTTACCCTCTGGAGAATCCTCGAGGGTTCGTGAGAGTTTGCCCAACCAGTTTACATGTGTTTTATGGACTTGGAGAAGGCACTCGACTGTGTCCCTCATGTTTTTTTTGTGGGGGGGGGGGGCTTCGGGAGTATGGGGTATCGGGCTTGTTGTTATGAGCTATTCAGTCTCTATACAACCGTTGTGAGAGTTTTGGTTCGTATTGCCAACACTCGGTCGGACTCATTCCCAGGGAGAGTTGGACTCCGCCAAGGCTGCCCTTTGTCACCGATCCTGTTCAGTTTTTATGGACTGAATTTCTAGGCACAGCCAGGGAAAGGACGGTGTCATGTTTGATAACCACAGGATCTCATCTCTGCTGTTTGCAGATGATGTCATCCTGTTGGTTTCATCCAGCAATGACCTACAGGTCTTACTGGGATGGTTTGCTGCTGAGTGTGAAGCGGCTGGAATGAGAATCAGCACCTCCAAGACCGAGTCCACGGTCCTCAGCCAGAAATGGTTGGATTGTCCTCTCCGGGTTGGGGACAAGCTGCTACCCCAAGTTGAGGAGTTTAAGTATCTTGGGGTCTTATTCACGAGTGAGGGGAGAATGGAGTGAGAGATTGACAGACGGATCGGGGCAGCATCTGCAGTGATGCGGGCATTGTATCGGTCTGTTGTGGTGAAGAGGGAGCTAAGCTCTAAGGCAAAGCTGTCGATTTACCGGTCAATCTACGTTCCTACCCTCACCTATGATTGCGAGCTTTGGGTAATGACCGAAAGAATGAGATTGCGGATACAAGCAGCTGAAATAAGCTTTCTTCGTAGGATTGCTGGACTCACCCTTAGAGACAGGGTGAGGAACTCAGTCATCCGGGAGAGGCTCAGAGCAGAACCGCTGGTCCTCCACATTGAAAGGAGCCAGTTGAGGTGGTTTGGGCATCTGATCAGGATGCCTCCTGGCTGCCTCCTACTTGAAGTGTTTCGGGCACATCCCACTGGGAGGAGACCCCGGGGCAGACCCAGGACTCGCTGTAGAGACTATGTCTCCCAGTTGGTCTGGGAATGCCTTGGTTTCCTCCCTGAAGAGCTGGAGCAGGTGGCTGTGGAGAGGGATGTCTGGGCTTCTCTGCTTGAACTGCTGCCTCTGTGACCCGGACCTCCGGAAAAGCGGTAGAAGATGGATGGATAGTTATATAGAAATAATGTTTCAATTGATGATAGTTGGTGTCTCTTCAATTCTGGCTGATCCGCATTATCACTGCTTTTCATCTGTTTATTTAATGGACATAAAACAGTCCACAGAATGTCAAAATCCAGATTAAAGCAGCCCGTGGGATGAGTTATGGCTGTTCATATTTCACATTGTTAAACTGTTGTGATAATGCCATATTTAGAATGAAATTATATTACATTTATTATATTAAGTTTCATACCAGAAAATCTCAAAAAATAAAGTAAAATCTCAAGGACATATACTGTATGTACACACATTCTGAAAGGCTTAAAACAATTTCTGTGGTGTTTTACAACACCTCAAAGAAGTTGTCCTTATTATTCTGTCTGAAACACGCATTATTCATCCTGCTCATTCATATTAATGAGGCTCTAACCTGATTAGGTAAAGGTTTTCTGAATGGGACCAATCACAAGGAAGGATGCATTCAGGGTTTGTTTGTTTGGTTAACCTAGAGAAATGAAGACGGGGCCTGTTTGTCATAAACTCTCTGTGCGCTCCGCCATAGCGCACGGAGAAGGAGAAAGGATGGAAGGATTTAAAATGCAGGAGCTCACCACACACACATTTATTGACAAATAGTGTTCACAAATGCAGATGAACAAGTTGGTCACAGTACAATACGAATGTGTGTACTGCGGGTGGGTCCATAGCCCAGGGTGTGCTTCCAAAATGCCTACTGCGGCGTCCACATTTTCCATCGTCTCCTTAGGACCCCGGGCGGCAAGGGCGTCATTAATGAAGCCCTGAATGAACTCCGCAGCCCATTCCTCCTCCACCGTGGGGAACCCCGCTGCTGTTCCTTTTCTTCGGCGAGACAGGGGCATGCCGAACTCAAACACAGGTTAGTCCAGAATGGAAAAAACAGTTATAATGAAAAAAAGGGAAAGTGCTGTGTGGGTGAACCCGGTAAATCCTTTTTACGGGGCTGGGTCATTCTGTCAAAAACTCTCCGTGCGCTCTGCCATAGTGCACGGAGAAGGAGAAAGGATGGAAGGATTTAAATGCAGGAGTTCCCCACACATACATTTATTGACAAATAGTGTTCACAAATGCAGACGAACAAGTTGGTCACAGTACAATATGAATGTGCTTGGAGAGCAGGGAAGACTACAGGGAGTGCAACTACTTGGAGGGAACGCAAAAAGGGCAAAGCCCAAGCGTAGCAGCTATGCTGCGGGGAGAAACGCCACCTGAAGCGTAGCAGACTCACTGCAAGAGGAAACGCTTCAGGTAAAGCGTAGCAGCGACTGCACAGAGAAACACAACAGTTTACTCACGAGCAGGAGCAGTCCCAAAAAGTCTAATACTCTCAACGAGCATAATCCAAGTCCTTCCTGACGTGACAGTCACACCCTGGAGAACGAGAGTGACTCGTACAATGACCCAGCGGCGTTTGTCTAGCGAAGAGCTGCTTAAATCCAAACGCCGCTGGCCACACAAATTGGGCACACCTGCACGGGAAAGATAATTACCAGGGCTGGGACAGCTGGTGGAATTACGGAGAATGAGGGGACATGGTAGGACTGACAGACTGTCAGCAGTGTGGGAAAAAGATCACAGAGGCTGACTAACAGCTGCCGGTCAGGCAGCGGGTAAAGTGATGGAATAAATACGCAAAATGCACATAACCAGTGAAGCCAAAACCCGCAGAGAGATCAGGGCCGAGCCGGGGAAAACCAAGCCAGCTCAGCTCATGACACTTGGTTTGTGATGTCAAAACTCAAGTGCAGTCTGCATAAGGGTTTTAACTAACATAAATAAATAGCTTTGTGTGTGTGTGTTTAACATTTTAAAGGTGTACATGTGAGACAAGGCTGTATTTTATAAGGCTAAAGCCTAAGAAAATACCATTTTGCACATATTAGGACTTTCATTAAAACTGCATCTACACATAAGTTACAGGAAAACTGTGATTTGATTTTATTAACAGATGGTTAGACGTGTTACAACCTGACTAATACTCACAACCTGTCCAATCAGACATTAAAGAGGTTAATTTTTTTAGAAAAAAGAAAGACAAATGACAACTTAGAAAGAATAATACAGACATAACATTGCAGATATTCCTTTTTGTCTTGGAAACATTTCTGAATGGAGATTTTTTTGTCTCCTGTATCGGATTTCTGAGTCGTCCAACATCAGGTTCAGCGTACCTGGACATACTGTCTCTGGAGGCAGTGGAGTCCCGACTCTCCATCCGGAAATCTGGTCTCTGTCGGAACCTGGAGGAGCCAGAGGCAGACTCATCCTCACTGAGCTGATCCATGCTGGCCTGCCTCGACATGTTCAGCCTCATGGCTTTCTGATAGTAGACGTGGATGCTTTCTCTGGATGGCACATTGCCCTAACAAGAGGAAAGTAGTTAATGATCTAAAAGCTTCCTTAATTATTCACTCAATCTAAATCAGAATTAACGTCACTCCACGTACCTTTTTAACCTCTCGAGTCAGCATGCAGCGCTCCAGACGGAGCACAGTGGAGATGTCGATGTATTCTCGACATATCTCGTTCATCCATTTAGTGAGGCTGTCCACCGTTGTCTGGAAGAGCACCCAGGTAAACTTGATGATGTTGAACACTCGCTTGATGACGTTGTCTGTGAGATGGCATACAACAGAGCTGTTAAAACATTCCATATCAACATCTTACACAAAATTTACTTATAATTTGGATACGTTTAATATGATTAATTTGAGTATGGTTTCCAGATGTGATGACCCTGATCATTAACTGTTTATTTGTAGACATGATGATAACTGGGCAGCTTGGTGGTGCAGTGGTTAGCACTGTGGCAGCACAGCAAGAAGGTCGTGGGTTCGATCCCACCCCCTGGCTATCAGTGACCCCTCTGTGTGGAGTTTGCATGTTGCCCCTGTGTCTGCATGAGTTTTCTCTGGGTACTCCAGTTTCCTCCCACAGTCCAAAGACATGCACGTTAGGTTAACTGGCATCAACTGGGGATTCTAAATTGTCCTTAGGTATGAATGTGAGAGTGAATGGTTGTCTGTCTCTCTGTGTTGGCCCTGCGATGGACTGGTGATCTATCCAGGGTGTACCCCACCTCTCGCCCAAAGATGCTGGGATAACCATTTAGTTCTTTTAAATTTGAATATAATGACATTTTGGCCAAATTTTAATGACGTTCTTCTCAAAATAGTAAAGTGACCTACTGTACAATGCATCCGGAAAGTATTCACAGTGCTTCACTTTTTCCACATTTTGTTATGTTATGTTACGGTCTTCTTCCAAAAGGGATTAAATTCATTTTTTTCCTCAAAATTCTACTCACAATGCACCATAATGACAATGTGAAAAATGTTTTTTTGCAATTTTTTCAAATTTATTAAAAATAAAAAACTAAGAAATCACATGTACATAAGTATTCACAGCCTTTGCTCAATACTTTGTTGATGCCCTTTTGGCAGCAATTACAGTCTCAAGGTTTTTTTTGAATATGATGCTACAAGCTTGGCACACCTATCTTTGGGCAGTTTCGCCCATTCCTCTTTGCAGCACCTCTCAAGCTACATCAGGTTGGATGGGAAGCGTCGGTGCACAGCCATTTTCAGATCTCTCCAGAGATGTTCAACTGGATTCAAGTCTGGGCTCTGGCTGGGCCACTCAAGGACATTCACAGAGTTGTCCTCAAGCCACTCCTTTGATATCTTGCCTATGTGCTTGGGGTCGTTGTCCTGCTGAAAGATGAACCGTTGCCCCAGTCTGAGGTCAAGAGCGCTCTGGACCAGGTTTTCATCCAGGATGTCTCTGTACATTGCTGCATTCATCTTTCCCTCTATCCTGACTAGTCTGCTAGTTCCTTCTGCTGATAAACATCCCCACAGAATGACATGATGCTGCCACCACCATTGACATGGTTATGAGTGGTGCCTGGTTTCTTCCAAACATGATGCCCAGCATTCATGCCAAAGAGTTCAATCTTTGTCTCATCAGACCAGAGAATTTTGTTTGTCATGGTCTTAGAGTCCTTCAGGTGCCTTCTGGCAAACTCCAGGTGGGCTGCCACGTGCCTTTTACTAAGGAGTGGCTTCCGTCTGGCCACTCTACCATATAGGCCTGATTGGTGGATTGCTGCAGAGATGGTTGTCCTTCTGGAAGGTTCTCCTCTCTCCACAGAGGAATGCTGGAGCTCTGACAGAGTGACCATTGAGTTCTTGGTCATCTCCCTGAATAAGGCCCTTCTCCCCCCGATCGCTCAGTTTGGACGGACGGCCAACTCAAGGAAGAGTCCTGGTGGTTCCGAACTTCTTCCATTTATGGATGATAGAGGTCACTGTGCTCATTGGAACCTTCAAAGCAGCAGAAATTTTTATGTACCCTTCCCCAGATTTGTGCCTCGAGACAATCCTGTCTCGAAGGTCTAGAGAAAATTCCTTTGACTTCATGCTTGGTTTGTGCTCTGACATGCACTGTCAATTGTGGGACCTTATATAGACAGGTGTGTACCTTTCCAAATCATGTCCAATCAGCTGAATTTACCACAGGTGGACTCAGTTAAGCTGTAGAAACATCTCAAGGATGATCAGTGGAAACAGGATGCACCTGAGCTCAATTTTGAGCTTCATGGCAAAGGCTGTGAATACTTATGCACATGTGATTTCTTAGTTGTTTTTTTTTGTTTTTAATAAATTTGCAAAAACTTCAAAAAAAAAAACTTTTTTCACATTGTCATTATGAGGTATTGTGTGTAGAATTTTGAGGAAAAAATGAATGTATTCCATTTTGGAATAAGGCTGTAACATAACAAAATGTGGAAAAAGTGAAGCACTGTGAATCCTTTACAGATGCACTGTATATCATTAAAACAATAAGTAACAAGAGTACTGCAGAAAAGTTACATTATACGCCTGTCCATACTCATTACTGATAATGCCAAACTAGCACACCTACAACCAAAAAATCAATTACAAATTCATGATTCAATATAGTGTAGATCTGTAATAAAACTAATAATCATGTAACTGGAAGGAGTTTAAACAAAGCGAACTATCCAAAGTGGAACAAATTTAGAGAAAATAGCAGAAAATTATTTAACCCTCTACAATATGCACATCTTCAGTACATGCGCAAACATTGTGTGAAATGAAAAAGTTCTAGGTTGAAAACTATGGGAGGAGTTGGCCAGACAAATTCAGATGGACAGACAAACAGACCATAATACGTCCCGTGTTTTGACGTGCACATAAAAATGATCTTGTCATCAACTTTGTTTTATTTAGAAAATTCTGTTCATTCAATTTTATTCATAGACAGGAATGTTTAAATTTGCAATCTAAAGCACGCTACTGTTTTTTGGTATAGGAATATTTTTTTAAAAAATCTTTGACGCTGATTATATTTGGTTATGTATGACCAAATATAAACATTTGATGTTTATAATGTTATTATAAGTGGTGCTTTTAAATGTGCATGTAATATTTAATTTATGCACTTAATATTTTATTTTAATTTCTTGCATATTTATTCACAATTCTTGTTTTTAATAGCTCTTGCAGTGCTGTGTACTGTTTGTACTAGACAGTTTCTTAGTACAGTTTGTTCTTTAATAAAGTTTAGAAAAACAACCCAAAACCCTTGTGATGCTTAGTGTTCCTGTTTTAAAACCAATGCTAATAAATAATCTTTTTTGGCACCACTCTTCAAAAACTTCAAAAATTAAATAAGTGGCTCCAAATTACTGCAAAACTTACTAATTGTTAATCTGTTTTTTTTACAATATTAAACACTGGCAATACATACTGAAGCAAACTTATATGTATCATCTCTGTTTAATTGCTGCATATATCAGTTATCAAAATTTCTAAGCATAACCATTTCTGTCATTGAGGACTGAAATAAATCTGGTCACATCTAAACACTGCATAGACCATCCAAAGTTCATAACAACACACGTGATTCAAGTATTTTCTCAAATGTATCAGACAACTCTCCTGAGAAGAATCCCACCTGGGCCACTAGTTTTCTTGTCTTCGTCTTCCTTTTCCTGCCCATCAGACAGCTCTCCAAGCTCGATGGTCACATGACCTGCTGAAGAATTGAAAAGGCATTTTACTTTATAAATTCATTAATATAACCCATGTGAAATCCTACCAACCCCATCGACACATTTTTTACTACAAGCCAGTTTCTGGTAGTGGTTTTATTATAGATATTTACAGTTACCGACCACTTTAACTTAATTCAGTTTAATTCAATTCATCTTAACTTTATGTATTTCCTTTAATTTTTTTGTGCAGAATTTTCTCACCCTTTTTCTTGCTCTTCCTGTATCTAACTCCTCTTGTGTATTTCTTCCAGAATTTTCGCCCTTCTTTTCCTCGTGCCCTCAGAGCAGCTTTGGGGTCTGTGATCCAGGTGTTGTACAGAAACTGAAGGGACAGAGGACAACAATTTAGTTTCACTAAAAAAGTGATCGAATCATTCACAAACTCTAACAGCGACAAATCATAACTACTGTGTGCTCTACAGACATTTTTTTAAATGTTAAAGTGAACCTATTATGCTTTTTTATCATGCTCATATTAAACATATTAAACATATCCAAAGTGTCAGTCAAACAATAAGGTCAGCATACGTAATAATAATCTCAATAAGTCACTGGTCTAAATGCTCGGTTTTTAAATTCTCGATCCTATATGATGTCCATGAGAGCAGATTGACCCAATATGGTAATTTCAGGCTCAAAGCTTTGCCCCACCCACCCACAGTAGATCTATTCTGTTTGTGAAGAGCAGCCAGTCAGAAGAAAGTTGACTTAAAAGGCTTTATTCAGACCATAGATAAAATTAAAGGATGATAGTTTAAAAGCAGCACTAAATAAAAGCACCAGGGAGTGCTGATGCCTTGGTGTATGTCTGCGGACAGACACACACACTAATACACTGACAGGTTACCGTAAGCCTTGTTTCACCAAGGCATAATAACTTTCCTGCTCCTGGTAGGAACAAAAAAGACGATAACTGGCATGTTTTATGGCCTGAGACCCAATGGCCAATCACAGAGTGCTTTTTTAGGTGGTGACTAAAGCTGTACTCTGTTGTAGTGTTTTTCAACCAGGGCACCCTGGTATGTTCAGGTTTCTGTGGGAAATTATCTAATTTCACTTGTTAATTGGTCCAAAAATTGCAAATAATTTGCCGTTGTTGTGCATAGGTTCTGTAGGCACCCATGCACAACAATAGAGAATTATTTGCAGTTTGTTGGACCAATAATGTAGTGAAATTACATAATTTCCCACAGAAACATGAATGTATCAGGGCATCCTGGTTGAAAAACACTGCTCTATGGCACCCAGGCCATAAAGAGTTCCGGTTGTAATCTTTTCAGTGTTCCTACTTGAACAGAAATAGAGCGCTGCTGCAAGCAATGCAGGTCCAGTCAGGCATTGGTGGAAGTGACATTCACTCAAGCAAATATTGAGACATCATCGAAATGATTTTGGGAACATTATTTTAAGGTGAAAATCTTACATAGTATTTCTTTAATTGAGTAGTCTGGGAAAAGAAAAAAACATGGACCAGGAAATGGGAATATAATATTCTCTGTAGTTTTTTTTATTATTATTATTATTATTCAGTATGAAGTGGCAAATCGTTCAGTTTCTACTTGTTCATGAAAATTAAAAATCAAAATGAAACATTAAAATAAAGAATCATAGTAAATTTGCTGTAATGAAGTAACATGTATACATGCATCTTTTTTTCCTCATTGTGCGCCTGAAGGATTTGATGAAACAGGCTTAACAGAATGCAACTCTGTTTGCTTATCATATTATTATTAACATCTGCTGCATGTGGTTTCTATGACTTCCACATTATTAGTGTCACTTTATCTTTTTGAGCAATTTTTCACTCTTTAAGCTTTTATTTGAACTGCACACATGAACACCAGCAGGCTTAATTAACCACAAAAAGGACTGAGAAGCAATGCATATAAAAAAGTTAAAAAAGAGACAAAACTTAAAAAAAAAGAAGACAATTACAGTTCATCCAAAGCAGCTCCGTGTCTATTATTCAGACAATCACAACACAAAGAACTGAAGCTTTTTGTGTTCCAGGTCAGATGTGGTGATTTGTGTTTTATCACTGCAAGAATAAAACATTCATTTAAACTAGGGATGCACTGATTTATCGGCTTATCAGTCGATATTCCCTTGTACTTGGGCTGGTATGCACGCCGAATAACCGAAGGCAAAGACCGATGTTTGTTTTTGTGAATTTGTGTTCATTCAAATATGAGTGAAGAAGGGCTGGAATACTTTACAACGGTTCAGTTATCTTTTAGTTTATATTTAGATTTCTGTTCTTCTGCCATTAAAGTGGGACAGATGACAACTCACCTAAATAAACAATCAGTATTGGCTTTTGGCCTTAATATTGTCTGAAACATCTGTACAAGTACAGTATCAGCCCAAAATTTCACAACTGGTGCATCCCTAATTAAAACAGAACATGCACACCAAATATGAGCTGGAAAAGCAATAGATTGTGATGTTAGGAGTCACTTGAGGTGCTCGATGTTGACACACAAAGAAAGCTGAATCACATGGGGTGAGTACCTTTCCTGTCTTGACTACATACTGCAGTACAGTTTTAGGGAGCTTAATGATAGACTTGGGCAAAGCCAGGACAGCCGAGACAAACTTCCCGATTGCTCGCTGAAGAGAAGGAACAGAGTGAGAGCGGGTTAGTAGAAAATGATTTCATCATGTTAGAATCAATAGACACTGTGTTACAAGGCAGTAAATGAGAGGATTTAAAAGCACAAATAAAAGGTTGTTAAAGACAGCTGATCTTCATTGTTAGCACATGTTAGTATTTAAATTGATCAAGAAGCAGCCATATTGTACAAAGCAAAAACAAAGAAGGCAGTACTGTAACAGTGAAGCTGCAGTCAGACAGCTCCGCATACACATCTGTGTTATTTACGTTTGTTTTCACACATCTTTGGGTGTGGCTGTGTGAGTAGGAGGTGTTCTGGAGATAGGAGGGTTGAGGAAGAGGTCAGAGAAACAGTTTTCAGTTGTGGTTACAACATGATGAAATAAAGTCCTTCGCTATGCTTACATTGTATACTTAAGTGAAGTGTTGTGTGCTGTGTTATGTCTACATGTGGATGTGAGAATCCAACAGAAAAACATTTACTTTCTTGTCAAAATCAGTACACGCCAAAAAAACTAGTCTCACGCGCATTTTTCTGTTTTAACAGAAAGTCACTTTTGCTTTTTGTGTGCACATAGTGAGCAATAAGTGATATACTTTCATTACATTAAAGACATATAATGCATATTGCAGGTATCAGGGACACATTTACAACCTCCGTCCCCAAAAAATTGTGCCAGCCCATCTCACAGATGCAGTAGATGCACCATGCTGTACTGTATATAGTTCTAGTTTCTGTAGGTTTAATATAAATAACAGGTCGTATTACCACAATCTAGTCAAAAGTGCACTGTCAAAGGCCCAAAACTCATTTATGGGTGTATCAAAGTTAATTTTGCTATTACAGCAGCGCCAAAAAAATAAAAAAAAGATTTTGCACTGGTGAAAAGCACAAATAGACTGTTTTAACCCTGTATTATTCATAGGTGTGTTTTGGGCATAATATGCAATAACCCAATCAGAATGACTCATCTTCTCACCTTTAACAGTCATGGGCACGGGATCTGAGGCAGACTGCCATCATAACGGCATGTTTACCTCAGAGAGAAGATCGATTTTGGACTGCGGAAAAGACATGCTCATTCACAAAGTGAAAATACATGTGAACATTATTAGACTGCGCTTGCTGGCAGTAAGGCAGCCATTAATTACAGTTAAGGTCTGGGCAGTCATTTTATGGAGGAGGTGGAGGAGATAAACAATTGGATTAAATTATTCTAACTTAAGTCCAGTGGGTACAGAAGCATGCCCAACTCGTTCCGTTCCCTCGTTCTTCAACATGCAGACATGAATGAGCTTGATACTAGAGAAGGCTTTGCTGAATAATTTTGTGAACCCACACACCCTTTCTTCTTTTTTTCCCCGCAACGTACAGCAGCAAGTACAAGTATAGAATCCATGGCTCTCTGATCTATTTTTAAGTTGGTTATCGCTTTGGACCAGATACTACATTTACCTTTTATATATAGTAGGGCTGGGTGATAAAACGATAACGATAAATAGTGCAAAATAACTTTTCCTCGACAGAGACATAAAACACGGTCGATATAAGTCATTCGTTCCATGTTTTGATAGACAACACGAAAAGCCAATGAACATGTGAGTACACTGCACCAAACCAATCATGTGGCTGGAAGTCACACAACAGCGTGCGTAGGTGCGTACGGCTCATGTTTATGCTAGCGCAGCCGTGTAGGAGTTGGAGTGGGAAACGACAGAAAACATTAATGAAAAGTCCAGTGACAGCGTTACCAAAAAAGACGCCGAGATGGATGCCACCCAGTGCTCAACAGACGAGGAAACTGACAAAAAGAAGGGTCCGAGGAATTCGTTGGGGGAAGATGCTATTTTGGCTATTTAAAGTCCAACAAGAAGCAGCTTAGCATGTGCTGCAAACTGTGTCGCAAGCACGTTCCCACAAAATCAGGTAATACTACAAATCTTTTACCATCTGAAGCAGTGCCATCCTGTTGAGCACATAGAATGCAAGACTTTACAATCCCAGACCCAAGCAAGTGCTGTTGGTCATCCTAAAACTGCCAGTATGATACCTGGGCAACAACAGACCATGGTGGCCACTTTCTGCAGCGCCATGCCTTATGACAAAAAAACAGACACAGTGATATTACAAACGCAATAGCCTACTTTATTGCAAAAGACATGCTGCTATTAAGCACAGCTGAAAATGTCAGATTTAAGCAGCTGATTAAAACAATTGACCCTCATTTCCAACTTCCTGGCCGTAAATATTTTTTCCAGACGGCACTTTCCCAACTGTACACGGAATATAGTAGAGAAACGGTTAAAAAGGAGCTGCAAAATGTGTCATACTTTGCTACTATGTCAGATTTGTGGTCAAGTCGCACATCTGAACCATATATGAGCCTCACTGCCCACTTCATTGCTCAAGATTGGAATTTGAAAAGCAAATGTCTTCAAACTTTCCTGAAGACCACACAGGGAAGTCATTGCTTGAGGACTGACCGAAGCACTTGCATCCTGGAAACTGAGTGAAGACAAACAAGTCTGCATCACGACAGACAGTGGGATAAATACGAGGGGGGGCTGAAAAGTTCATAGTGGTCAAATTTGACCAAATGCGGTTTATTTTTCAACATAGTCTCCCCTTCAGTCCACACACTTCTTCCATCGGTGTTGCAGCACTTGGATCCCTGCAGTTGAAAAATAAACTACATTTGGTCAAATCTGACCACTATGAACTTTTCAGCCCCCCCTCGTATAGTGAAGGCCACATCACTAAACAAGTGGACACGGCTGCAGTGCTTTGGGCATGTACAGTACTTCACTCAGTTATGGGTAAGTTGGTGAGCAGAATATTATAAAATAATTGTTTTATCCATCCATCCATCCATCCATCTTCTACCGCTTTTCCGGAGGTCCGGGTCGCGGAGGCAGCAGTTCAAGCAGAGAAGCCCAGACTTCCCTCTCCCCAGCCACCTGCTCCAGCTCTTCAGAGGGGATACCAAGGCGTTCCCAGACTAGCTGGGAGACATAGTCTCTCCACCGAGTCCTGGGTCTGCCCCGGGGTCTCCTCCCAGTGGGACGTGCCTGAAACACCTCAAGTGGGAGGCGTCCAGGAGGCATCCTAATCAGATGCCCATACCACCTCAACTGACTCCTTTCAATGTGGAGGAGCAGCGGTTCTACTCTGAGCCTCTCCCGGATGACTGAGCTCCTCACCCTATCTCTGAGGGTGAGTCCAGCAATCCTACGGAGAAAGCTCATTTCAGCCACTTGTATCCGCGATCTCGTTCTTTCGGTCATTACCCAAAGCTCGTGACCATAGGTGAGAGTAGGAACGTAGATTGACTGGTAAATCGACAGCTTTGCCTTAGAACTAAGCTCCCTCTTCACCACAACAGACCGGTACAACGTCCGCATCACTGCAGATGCTGCTCCAATCCGTCTGTCGATCTCTCGCTCCATTTTCCCCTCACTCGTGAACAAGACCCCAAGATACTTAAACTCCTCCACTTGGGGCAGGAGCCTGTCCCCAACCCAGAGAGGACAATCCACCTTTTTCCGGCTGAGGACCATGGACTCGGACTTGGAGGTGCTGATTCTCATCCCAGCCGCTTCACACTCAGCGGCAAACCGTCCCAGCAAGAGCTGTAGGTCATTGCTGGATGAAGCCAACAGGACAACATCATCTGCAAACAACAGAGATGAGATCCTGTGGTCACCAAGCATGACACCCTCCATTCCCTGGCTGCGCCTAGAAATCCTGTCCATAAAAATTATGAACAGGACCGGTGACAAAGGGCAGCCCTGGCAGAGTCCAACTCTCACTGGGAATGACTCCGACCGAGTGTTGGCAATACGAACTAAACTCTCACAACGGTCGTACAGAGACCAAATAGCTCGTAACAACAAGCCCGATACCCCATACTCCTGAAGCACCCCCCACAAAAATCCACGAGGGACGCGGTCAAATGCCTTCTCCAAGTCCACAAAACACATGTAAACTGGTTGGGCAAACTCCCACGAACCCTCAAGAATTCTCGAGAGGGTAAAGAGCTGGTCCGATGTGCCACGGCCAGGACGAAAACCACATTGCTCCTCCTGAATCCGAGGTTCGACCAACGGCCGGACTCTCCTCTCCAGTACCTTGGCATAGACCTTCCCAGGGAGGCTGAGGAGTGTGATCCCTCTAAAGTTGGAGCACACCCTATAATTGTTTTATAATGTTTATAATTATTTGAAATACAGTTGTATAATGTTCTATACTACATTTGTCAGGTTCAACTTCTGACAGAAAATAAATACTTAAAATTAATCTTGTGATAGCTTCACATCTCACTTATAAGAGTAAAACAGAACCTTTAAGCTTGACAGAAATAGTGATCTGGTTCATATTGCAATAGAGACAATAATAAATAATAAAGACAACCTACAAATCTTCCACAAGCAAGGCCGTGTCCAGTTTCAAAACGTATATATTGTGTGTATAAGATAGATAGATAGAGATCAATATGAAAAAAAAATTATCGTGACTGGAATTTTTTCATATCGTCCAGCCCTAATATACAGGTAAGCTGCAAAGGATTACAGACTAATTAACATATAAACTGAAGTGTTTGACCACTTTCTATAAAACCATTGACCGCTTACAGAACTGACTGGGGTTGTCACAATACTAAAATTTCAAACTCAACACCAAGCTTTATGAGGGGAAACCATGATGATTGACATCATTTTCAATACTATGGGGGAAAGTGACAAAAACAATTAAGAAGTATTTTTAAAGAGTTATTAGGACAATGTTAACAGTGACATCAATTATTTAAATTTGACTGCTGTGCAAAAGAAAAATACAATAACACGACTTTAAGGCATTATGTCAAAAACCTTTAAGGATTCTAGTAGTGCAAAAAACAAATTCCAACCAGCAACAATGACAACAATTATGTTAGACTGACTGTCCACCAAAGGAGGTGAAAATGGCGCTGTTAGCATCGAGTATCAATCTTTGATAACCCTAGCACTGACACTGCAATGCAAATGGGAGTTTTACTGTGAGCTGACCTGAGCTCAGACAGTTCTTACATCAGATGAAAAGCACACATACAGCAGTATGCAAACATTTGGCCACCCTTTGACAAATGGTACGTTTTTAAAATGGTGCATTTAATTAAGTGCGTAGGGTTACCAGACTGTTGCACATTCCACATGTGTATATTTATTTAATATTTTTGGTGAGCATGTGAAAAAAAAGCAACTATACGTTAATATTTGCTGGTAATATAATTTTTTTCCATATTTTACAGAGACTTTTTAATTTACAAAAATATGATATTTGCCTTTATTCCAGTAAAGATGTAGTGAAAGTATAATTACTGTCACAGGGGAAGAAAAAGATGAGCAACCTGAAATGCCGATTTCTTTGGTGGATCTTCATCGTTTTTGTCCTCCTCCTCCTCGGCTTCTTCCTCACTGTCAGTTTCAAACAAGTAATAGTCTCCACTTCTAACCACTGAGGGGCAGAGCGCAAAGCGTTATTACTCGCAGTCAAACAGAGGCTGAATTCATTTGCTGTTCTCAAAGCATCAAACTGTGTATAAGAGAACGTTCTCTTGCTGAAAACAAGCCACTTGTCCGTAACATCTATATAATTCATTATATATTTCCTACACATTTAATTGTGTTGATGATTAGTCATGCTAAAGGCACATATTTAAAAAACATCAGAATCATGAGATGATAAAAGCAAAAATGCAAAACGCACGCAAGTTAAACTGATGTAACTATGAGCACAAAGGACAATGGACAATGTCTGCAAAACTCCCTCATTTCAGTGCGGACAATCGCCCCAGAGTGACTCCAGTCTACATGTAATTAAGTGTTAGAAGCAATGGGATAGACGAGGCTGGCTTATGTCCTTGAGCAGAACCACAGTGGGCAGGAGACGAGGGAGGATGCTGGGAAACGGAGATGAAACATCAAATGACAAAGAGATAAAATGGAGAAATAATTTGAAAATGTCATGTGGGGGTGGAGTATGATATATGAGACATGAGTTCAGACCAAACAGACAACCGCTGCATTGACTCAGAGGAAAACTGGGGTATTTTAGTGACAACAAACTGACTAGAAAGGCCGTCATTTTGCTCCGATTTCACTTTTCATCTTCTCTGGGGTAACGCCTGTTTGGTGATCATGTCTGCGGGCAAAGAATGAACAAACCCTTCACCCTTTATTCTAGCACTAAGAATAAAGGAGAGTCATCGTCATGTCTTTGCGTGAAAATAGTTTGATATGGAGCGATTCGCTACTGCGGGCTCTTTAGGTGTGAAGCTCATGTTTTGAACCTCCAGCCGTCAATCATTTTCTCTTTCTTCAATGTTTCTATTTAAGGCTACCTTGCTGACACAGTTTTATGGCTCATCATAAAACTGAAGTTCCTCTTCACACACGCAATGTAAAGTTTGGTAACCTGTGGCTCCAGAGTCACATGCAGCTCTTCTGCCAATATTCAGAGGCTCCACGACAAAAAAAACAAAAGAGAAATCATAAATTTACATGAAAAAAGCTGCAAATGTACAAGGATGGGTTGCATGTTTACAAGAAAAAAAGTTTCAAGTGTCTGTGGAAAATTTAGGAAATTGATATGTAACATATGACAAATGTACAAGTCTGAAATGTATGAGAAAAGTTGCAAATTAAAAAAAAAGATTTCTAAGAAAATTAGCAAATTTCTAAATAAAGTCACTTTTACAAAACAGAAAACAGTTAAAACCTCAGAAATTTAAATGAAAATTCAAATTTAAATGTTACAGTATTAAATTTACACAAAATCTGCAAATTTATTTCAGGAAAGTTTTAAAAATGTTAAAAATGTACAATAAAAATGTCAAATTTAGGTTAACAGACAGCAAATTTATGTGAAAAGTTGCTAATTTACAAATTTATGTCAAAAAAGTATCAAATCTAAAAAAAATTACAAAATTAAGAAAAAACATCTTAAATTTAGTGTCATATGGGGTGAGACGCCGTGTTTTCCAGCGCTCAGGCCATATTCCTCCTCAGTCCAGCTCTTATTGTGACAGCGTCTCAGCGGAAAGGGAGGAGCAACGTCCGCTACAGCAGGCACCACCCAGCCTCCAGGAGACAGGCAAGTCCCAGTTCATTCACACTCTCCTTGTGATTTGCTCTGTCAGACTCCTGGAGGTGGAGTTCGGGGTTCACAGCTCCCCGAGCTTCCTCCACCTGCTGTGGCTGTGACTATTAACCCCACATCCTCTGTGTCTCCCTCCGCTGAGTGGTCCTCAACACCAGGCCAATGTCGCGGGATGAGGAGGGGTCCTGCGGTTCTGGAGAGCCTGGTTCCGGTTCCGCAGCTACACCGTGGGCGGAGGAGGAGAGCGGACTGCAGCGTGGAACCAGTGCCGACAATGAAGCGTCCCCGGGTCTCCACGGAGGAGCGGTCCGGTCCAGCGGGTCGAGGTTCTCCTGCCACCACGCCGTGTGGGCCATCGGCGTGGGCACCGGTGCTGGAGGACTCACAAGCTGCGCACACCATCATGCCAGCTGCGGAGCCCGACGCAGCTGAGTGGGAGCCAGAACACAACCTCCTGACGCTTGAACCTGGATCTTCGCAGTCCTGGACGGCGTCAGAACCCGAGATCAGGCAAGTGCTCTACCTTATCTTTCTCCTTCTCATTTTAGAGCACTTTAGCCTGTCTCTAGGGGAGATGAGCCGGGTGCAGCCGTCTGCTGCGTCCGAGCTTGTCTTGCCGGGTTCTGGCGCTGCCGGTGATCCTGATCCCGGTTCTTTTCTCTCTCCTGAGCCTTCTCCCAGGGTCGCCAGTGAGGAGCTGCTATCGCCCGCGGTGCCAGAGGTTCCTGGTTCGGGATCGGAGGTCGGTTCTGGTGCGGCGCCGACCCCATCGGGGTCCGACGTGGGTTCTACCGAGACCCAATCAGGGTCCGTCACGGGAGCAGCCGCGATCCTTTCGGGGTGCTACGCGGGTGCTACAGAGACCCAATCGGGGTCCAACGTGGGTGCAGCACCAGCGATGTCCAGGTCCGGTGAGGGAGCTGCAGATCCCCTGCCATCGGACATTGGACCGGCTCATCATCATCTTCCCCCCAAGCTTCCTCCACCAGGGCCCATATGGACCTCTCACTTTAGGCCCGGCTCGTCCTCATTATCTTCCTCCATAGGGAAGCCGTTGCCTCTCTCTCCCCTACGGGCCTGGTGGTTGAGCGATGCGGGTCGGCCGCCAGAGGGTCTGCCATGCCCATTCGGCTCTTTAATGCGGCCGCCCGACCCATTGGACTTCCTGTTCGGCGATCTGGTTCGGCCACCCGAGAGACTATGTTTTCTGGCCTGGGATTCAGGTAGGCCGCCGGAACTTTTCCCTTCACCCCTGCTGGCGGTTTGGACGCTGGGTGCGGGGAGACCCCCCGAACTGAATTATCTCTGCTGTGCTTGTCTTGTGTTTTTGGGTGGGTGCAGCCATGTAAGCCCTTGTAATTGCTTCGCGTTTAGCGTGTTTTTTTTTTTTTCTCCTCCCCTCCTATTTGAGGGATGCCTGTACTTATTAGATTTCGCCCTTAGGAGTTTTCCCTCTCATTTTATGGTCTCCTGGGTTGTTTTCCTTTGAATTTGTCTGTACATTGTTCTTGACTGTGGAGTATTGTGGTTTTTTTCCTGTGCCTCAGTCTGTTATTGCCACATTTATCCTCTGCCTAGGTAGTGGGGTTTTTTTTTCTTCCGTCCTCATGTTGTTGTCTGTGGAGTATTGTGTGTCCCCCCCCCCCCTTACTCTGTATTGTTTCATTGTTGATTGCTGATTTTCCTTTTTCTGATTCTCTCCCTCCTGGCCTGCGCCCCATCCGCCCACCCTAGGTGGTGGGTGGTGGGGGGGCTTGGGTGTTACTTGCCGTTCGGAGCCCGGCCGTGAGGGGGGGGTTGTGTCATATGGGGTGAGACGCCGTGTTATCCGGCGCTCAGGCCATATTCCTCCTCAGCCCAGCTCTTATTGTGACAGCGTCTCAGCGGGCTCCCAGCTGTCAAGCTCTACGGGACAGCTGGAGCCCAATTACCTCTCATCAGCTGAGGCGCTGTCAACCAGTATTAAAGGGAGCAGCTCCGATCATTCGGGGCTGTGACCTCGCACCATTATCCACGCTCTTCTCCGGCGTGGGTAAGGCTGGAACCCCTTCGTCTGGCGCCAGCCACCCGCTCATCATTCAGCATTGTATGTAAGTGTTTATCCTTGTACGATCATTTGTGTTTTGGCCCCACGAGGCCCTGTTCCTTTGTTCCTTTCCCCTTATTATAATAAACATCGCAAACTCACTGGTCTGCCCTTGGCTCTCATTGTATGGCTTGCGAGAGCCATACGTAACATTTAGAAGAAAAAAATCTATAATAAAACTTTATAATAAAAAAGTACAAGTTTAAAAGACTAAACAAAGTGCAATATAAAAGAGAGGAAATCGACAAATTGGATGAAAAAAATCAAATTTATGAGAGACAGGCCATATTTAAGAGGACAAAAAATAAGACATACCTATTACTAATGCAGTCAGGCCAGTTTACATTCATAACTCAGCTGTTATTTTAATGCTACAGAATGGCTCTTTCCATTGCAGAGGTGGCCAACCCCCAAATAAAGGTAACAAGGACCCTTAAATAGAGACAGAAAAGGTTTAACGTCTGGAGGGGTAGGGCACCATCAGAACCGAGGAGCAGTATGGGAATCCTCAGCATTCTGGTCAAGGACACAAGGGCCAATCAGAGTGGAGGAAAAGACAAAAGGGGGTTGTTGGGGGGGTCAACCTACTGGAAGCATGGTCAACCCACGGCCTCCACCACTGCTTTTTTTTGGTCTTGGCTTTCGATCGGTGTGCTCCTAAAATTTCACAAATACATCAATGCAACATTTCACAAGAAAAGTCAATTCTTTGCAAACTTGAAAGCACAATTTTATATGAAGCTGCTTTAAAAAAAAAAGAATTTCTAATAGAATACATTATTGCCTCCATTGAGTTAGTATTAAAGGGGACATACGCTGTACTTTTCCACATATTGACCCAGTTGCAAGAGATCTTTACGTGACATGCTTTGGTCAAAATACCTCAGAGTTAAAATACTGCAGCACCACTTTTCACCCAGTTTAAACACCCTTTACGGTGACCCCCTTCAGTCAACGTTTCTTTAAACACTAATGACCCCAGTTCACCCCACCTCTTCTCTTTCCTCACCTCTGAGATCTGTGGTTGAGGCTAATGTTAGCTGGCTAGCTCTGGTTGTTGGACACAGGCTAATCTAATTAACATAAAATTGGCTGAATGCACTACTAGGATGGGGTGTGTGGTTTGAGTGACTGATAAGATTGGACTTGTCCCTAGGGTATATAGGCTCAGAAATAAGATCCAACGTATAAATGGCTGGATCTTTTAGCTGCTGGGGGAGGAGCAATTCCTGTCTCAACATAATAAACCAGTAAACAAGAATGAATGCTATATTAAGTCACATGTTACTAGATGATTTAGCTGGGATCAGATGTTAGATAGGGTGGATGAAGCCACAAGCAATAGCTAAGCTAGGCTAAGTCCACTGGCGTGTCTGTCGGTGTGACTACAGGGTCAGCCCACCCAAAGTATTACAAAATAAGCTAGAATAGCCCCCGGAAGTGAGCTATATGATTGAGGGTGGATTAATTAACCTACTGAAAACACGGAAGTCTGGGATGTGGCTGCTCCATGACGCTGTCAGTGTGTGACTCTGGAAGCTCACTGGGTGAAAATGAAAGCACCAAGGTGCTGTGCCTTGGTGCCTGTGGCATGGTAGCATGGGTGGCTGTAAAATAGTGGCATTCCGACCTCTACTGGCCTGGGACAGTTATTACAATACCGTACCTTTTTTTTTTTGCTGTGGCATTGACAGAAATGGTGAGTTAAATTTGTGTTTATTTCAAAAACTGTTATTTTGAAATTCTGGCAAATTAAAAGTCAAGAAAATGTGGTGATACAATGATACAAGCCTTTAGTTGCACTTAATTTTGACAGGGTGAGCTGAAAAGCTAGTAACAGACAGACAGACACAGCCACACACACAGACGCATTAACTGATTACCGTATGCCTCTCTGTTTCACCGAGGCATAATAAAGATGGGAGCGCAATATCATTCCAATGAGCTATGGCTGAGATGCCACAGTCAGAGGCAAATGTGAATGGCCCTCTGAATGAGACCTATGTATACAGGAAAAGGCCCCAAGACCCCAATAAAGCATGTGACAGGGTGGTGTTTTTCATTAAGGTTTTTGCACTGGATGCCCCTCCAGACACCCAAATTCATGTGCAAAAGCACGAAAAATGTTAATTTTTCATATGTCCCCTTTAACACAAATTACACTGAAGCCCACTTTCTGCGAGTACAAAACATCATTTTCCCCCTTCACCAACCCCTTTACCCAGCTGGGGTTTGTCATACCATCATCATCATCCTCATCGGGCTGGACGAGCGTCTGTCCTTCTCCGGACTCTTGAGCCAGGCTCAGCATCTTCTCCTTGCCTCGCTTGAACTTTTGCTGCCTCACCTTAATGCGCTCCATCCTGATCAGATCAAAAAGATGGTGATGAGACAAGGAATGTTGACACAGCAGCATTGTAACAGACTGACCACAAAGGCTTCATATGGAAATGAGTGTAACAGTGGAGTGCTCAGAGGGAGGGTGGATATCAGAGCTGGTGAGTAACTCCTGAGTAACTGTAAGTGGTGAAAATACATTGTCTTTATGTATGATGGGTGCAGAGATGTGTTCCAGGAAGCTATTTAGCTTTTCTCAGTCATATTTACTCCATTATAGACCTAAGTAGAACAAAATTAGACACATCAAGGACGCTTAAAATCTTCAAACAGGCATAACCATATTTTTAATTTAAACTTACAGCACAGAGATATAAACTTAAAAGGAAACTTGGAAAAGTTTTTTATCCATCTCTATTTAACTAAAATCTGTGTTGAGATTATCATTCTTATATTGTAGTTTAGGAAATGTTTCTTTTGTTACCACGTTGATGTTTTTTGTGTGATGTGGCTAATATTAGAGGGCATGTGAGCTGACGAGGGCCTGCCATGTTTCTGAGATTCTCTCATTTCTTATTACTGTGCACCATAAAGGTTCATAGTGTTGCCTGATTTCCAGCAACAAACCATTGCTTGGATCTGCAGAAACAAACGTAAATACAAACAGCTTAGCTTCAAAAGGAAAAAAAAATAAATAAATGCGTGAAACAAGCAAATCCGGCAACTTTGCCTGGCCCATTCAGATTTATTGCTCTGTGCTTTTCCTTCAGTGTGCCTTTGAGAGAAGTAGCACTGAATTATTATTCAGATAAATTATCTGTGTGTATTATTGCCACAATATCAATTCATAAATTTGTTTAGATTGATAATATAGTCAATACCAGTATATGGCAACACTCCTGACCTGCAAGAACATCGCTAAAATTGATTTTACATCATTTGACATGATGTCAATTCTTTTGGTTGCTTTTTTAGATAAAACTGCCTTCACACAATCACAGCAGCACTCCTCTGACAGGGGCACGTTTAAACCATGTGGCTCACACCTGAACAAATTTTACTTTTATATACATACACAGTGTCACTCACAGGGTTGATCACAGCATTGCATAATATGAATAATGAGTCTTACTGTCTCTTCAGCTGCTCCACAGATTTGTGCTCCTCCTCCAGTCTGGCTCTCACCGCCTTCACTATAATTGCCTGGAAAAGCTCAGCTCCTCTGAAACACACAGACACAATTTACAAACATCAACTTAGAATAAATTTCTGTACAGTAACAGTTTAAACTAAAAAAAAAAAAAATAAGTTGGAGGTATTTCTGTCAAAGGACATCACACACATCCCCCAAAATAATAAAAACAAAAACCAAGTAGGTTTTAGTAGAATTACACAAGAACTCATAGTGACATGCATGACAGTTTTACCCAAGATGCAGTTTGCCCAAACTTAGAAGTGATTAACTTTTGGATTTGGCTCACACTCCAGGATTTTAGGTTTCAAAAAAAGCCCTGTCACCCTGTCAGCATTGATGGAGGCATCTTGTGGCTTCTTGTGGTGATTTTTTTTGTGATTCACTCTGGATTCGTTCTGGATTTCATCATCCTGGTTTGCTGTCTGTGTTTGGGTAACCTGCTCTGAACTCCCTCACACTGGGTCAGGAAATGAACCAATAAGGCAAAACTGAATTTTATAACCAAATAATCCTGAATAACATACAGAAATCATGTTTATTACTGGTACAAAGAAGGATTGGGTTTGATTTGGTGTGTTTCTGTATTTGTTTGGTTATCTGTCTTTTTGCAGCTTCACAACAAATGTAATGAACAAATTAACTAGAAAAAGCAAGAGACTGCGTACCTCCACCAGGAGTATCCAGGCTTTTATTTTACAAAACATCCAGAAAATTCACATAAATCTCTTTTACCATGTAGTGAAAAATTCAGGAATTAATAACTGTCAAAATGTGTCAGTATCATTTGAAATTTCATGGCCATGTGTAGAATGACAATCTCTACAAACTGAATGGGCCCTCTGTTAACATGCTTCTCATTGGTTTCTTTTATGCTATTCATTTTCTTCGTAAACACATCATCCTTTTTTGGGGGTGGAGCCTATCCCAGCTCTCCTGTGTGAGAGGTGGGGTACACCCTGGACAGATCACATCACAGGGCCAACACAGAGACAGACAACCATTCACTCTCACATTCATACCTAAGGACAACTTGGAATCCACAGTTAATGCCACTTAAACTAATGTGCAGTTGTGGGAGGAAACCGGAGTACCTGGCAAAAACCCATGCAAACAAGGGGAAAACATGCAAACTCCACTCAGAAAAGTCCCCAGCTGTCCAGTTCTTGGGTTCAAATCCAGGATTTCTTTGCTGTGAAGCGACAGCGCTAACCACTGCAATTTAATTTTACATACACTTCTACAGTTGTGTTTTTTTTTAACACATGGAAGAGAAGTTGCACTAGCAAGCCTCAGCACTGGGTCGCATTTCAAAAACCTAAGAAGAAGGGTCTGAAACATCAAATAATGATTTAAAAAGAATATGTTCCCTATCTAACCTTAAATCCTGTGTGCACTAAATGTTCAGCTGAGTACCTGGAGGCGAGAATCTGTGATGCTTTGATATCAGCCACCACGTGGAGGAAGTAGTAGCTCATGAAGACGCGTCGCTGCAGCAGCAGGAAGGCGAAGCATATGCTGTCCCAGATGATCCCGGCCTCAGCACGCGGTAGTTCACATTGTTTTTTAATAGCTATAATAGATAATCAACACAGCCACAATAAAGTTTTATTTATTGAATAAAGTTTAAATGAAAAATGTATTCACATTAAAATAAAATGCAAAAAACCCAGAAACAAAACACAAATACAAAAAAATGCAACATGATTTATATAATCATATCAAATATGATTAACATATTCGGTAAGGACAAACTGTTCTATTTAGCTTTTCTGGATGCTCTTTGTATGCATAAAACTGATCGGTGTTATAGTGAGTATTATCACAGCATTTTCAATTTGTCACAGTCTGGGCATAATCATGGGATCATACCCATGCCTTGTGTTTATTTTCCTTCTCCCTGTGATTATTCATGTTTATCATTTGCATTTATTGCCCTCTCTGTTCCCCTGAGTCCCCTGTCATTGCCTTCTGTGTTATCCCCTGTTTGGTCCTGGGTCTGTGTATGTATCTGTTTATCTATGGTTCCAGCTCCTCATGTTTTCCGTATCTGTAGCCACCACCCTCTCTGTATTGCTCCTGTACTGTTGTCCTGTATGTTCATTGTCATGTCTTATGTGCATCCCCTCTGTAATTGTCTGTGCGGCCCCGCCCGTCCTGTTTTCCTTACCTGTTGTTGCTCTCTGTCGTCTCCGACTGTCCCTGATTGTTCCCACCTGTCCTGTGATTACTCCCCTGTCTATATATACCGGTGTCAGTCTGTGTCAGGTGTAATGTCTTTGCCGTGTTCCGGGTTTGTGTTCCTAGCATTCCTGTCAGTGAGTTTCTTATCATTACCTTGCCCTTTAGTCTTGCCTAGCATTAGTTCTGTTTTCAGCCCATGTGCTGTTGTTTTGTTTGTTCGTGAGTTTTTGCAATAAATTAACATCATTGTTGCACCTGACCTGCCTGCGCCTGAGTCCTATGCTAACCAACCTTGACACAATTCACTTCCTTGTACTTTAAGACATTTTTAATATCAGTGGGTACTAAATTGTGCATGCAGCCTGGAAAATTGCATGATTGCTTAATGGGTGTTTTGTACATGATTTAACTTAAAAAATAGGAAAGTGTGTTTGGTGACAGGTGCAAACAGGTGAAGGCAAGCATATTTAGATGATGATTTAATGTGTCGATGAGTGTTTCTGCCTGGGGTCTCTTCCCAGTGGGACGTGCCCGAAACACGTCAAGTGGGAGGCATCCAGGAGGCATCCTGATCAGATGCCTAAACCACCTCAACTGGCTCCTTTCGATGTGGAGGAGCAGTGGTTCTACTCTGAGCCTCTCCCGGATGACTGAGCTCCTCGCCCTGTCTCTAAGGGTGAGTCCAGCAATCCTATGAAGAAAGCTTATTTCAGCCGCTTGTATCTGCAATCTCATTCTTTTGGTCATTAACCAAAGCTTATGACCATAGGTAAGGGTAGGAACGTAGATTGACCAGTAAATCAACAACTTTGCCTTAGAGCTCAGCTCCTTCTTCACCGCAACAGACCGGTACAACATCTGCATCACTGCAGATGCTGCTCCGATCCGTCTGTCAATCTCTTGCTCCATTCTCCCCTTGCTCGTGAATGAGAACCTGAGATACTTGAATTCCTCCTCTTGGGGCAGGAGCTTGTCCCCAACCTGGAGAGGGCAATCCACCCTTTTCTGGCTGAGGACCATGGACTCGGACTTGGAGGTGCTGATTCTCATCTCAGC
This sequence comes from Pholidichthys leucotaenia, assembly GCA_020510985.1. Classification (NCBI taxonomy): domain Eukaryota; kingdom Metazoa; phylum Chordata; class Actinopteri; order Cichliformes; family Pholidichthyidae; genus Pholidichthys; species Pholidichthys leucotaenia. The sequence goes on along the minus strand of CM035846.1, from coordinate 211,912,598 downwards.
TGCTTCACACTCAGTAGCAAACTGTCACAGTAAGACCTGTAGGTCATTGTTCGATGAAGCCAACAGAAAGACATCATCTGCAAACAGAGACGAGATCCTGTGGTCACCGAACATGACACCCTCTGATTCTTGGCTAGACCTACAAATCCTGTCCATAAAAAATATGAACAAGATCGGTGACAAAAAGGCAGCCCTGGCGGAATCCAACTCTCACTGGAAACGAGTCTGACTGGGTGTTAGCAATATGAACCAAACTCTTGCAAAAGTCGTATAGAGACCGGATAGCTCGTAACAACAAGCCTGATATTTATTATTAACCTTATTTATACAGGTAATCCCATTGAGACACGGGGTCTCATTTTCAAGAGAGTTGTTTAATCGATCAATTCTGTTTAAGCAAAGCTGATCACAGTAGCCATCTGGTGTGTAGAGGAATGGAGCTGGTCTCATATTTATTTTGTGCATAATCATTTCTGAATGATTTTAATATTTTATTTTGCTGTGCTGTATCAAGGTGAAGAAGTTCTGTCCCCCTCAATCATGTCTGACACTGTGACGCTGTCTGACATCATGTTTTCTTTTGTGCATGCGGATCACTTCATAACTGTAGACCATTCACACTGGATTCTGATGGGGGTAGCATTTAAAATATAATGTGAATGCCCACACAAAAAAAAAATCGGATCTCAGCAAAAAATCAGAATTGAGCTTTAAGACCTGCAGTGTGACCGTAGTCTTATACATCCGTGACCCGGAAGTCCCACTCTTTTGTGTTAAAGTCTGCTCTTGTATAAACACTGTTAAGCCATTTCACGTCTGTTAAAAAAATAGTCAGTGCTAGAGTTGGATTTATTGTCTTGATTAACAAACCACAATACCTTTGTGATGATGGACTCTTTTATTTCATCTGAAAATGTCAAGAAAAAGTGAGCAAATTGTGCCGAAGCCAAATCACTAGCATGCTAATGAACTACCGGCATTGATCTTGGCCTTTCTGTGGTACAGACTCAATAGGTGACCGTTATATATTAAGGTGTTTAGCAACGGTTACTGGGTACATTTAGAAGAGACCATTTTTTTCTCAGCTGCACAAAATAACTGGTTAAACAAACAAATCCTAATATTTTGTTGAGTATTGCTGTCATTTAATAAATTGTGTTTGTGGAACTGTTGTATAAACAGACAGCATATTAAATGTCCCACCAGGGACACAAATACACTCGACCACTGTTACACAGTTTTAAGAAACGCCTATCATGCCGTCCCCCGTGCAGCTCTGGGTTTTTCTGACCCCTGTTTGCTCCATCTTATTCCAACATACAGACAGAAACTAAAAACTTCCAAGTCTGTTGTAAGGACTGTGAAGAAATGGACTGAGGAATCAAAGCTGGAGTTACAAGCCTGCTTTGACTGCACAGATTGGAGTGGTTTTGAAGATGCAGCCATTAACCTAAATGAACTCACTGACACTGACATCATACATCAGTTTCTGTGAGGACATGTGTGTGCAGACCAAGGCCTTCTGCACATACAACAACAATAAACCCTGGTTCACTCCTAAACTCAGGCAGCTACGTCAGACCAAGGAGGAGGCCTATAGGACTGGTGACTGGTCTCTGTACAAGCAGGCCAGAAACATGCTGACGAAGGAGACCAGGCTTGCTAAGAGGAGCTACAGTGAGAAGTTACAACAAAACTTCTCAGCCAACAACTCTGCTTCTGTTTGGAGAGGCCTACGGAATATCACCAACTACAGGAGACCATCCCCCCACCCTGTGGAAAACCTCCAGCTGGCTAACGACCTAAACAGCTTTTACTGTAGGTTTGAAAAGAACCTACAGTTCTCATCTCCCACCCACACAAAAGGATTATCTGCAGCCCCAGGAACTCCATCCCTCCTCCACTCTGACCTCCCACCAGCACTAACGATCTGTGAAGAGGAGGTGTGCCGGGCCTTTCAGAGACAAAAGATCAAGAAGGCTGCAGGACCTGATGGTGTGTCTCCATCCTGCCTGAGAGTCTGCTCCAACGAGTTGGCCCCCATCTTCACCCGGATCTTTAATAGATCACTGGAGCTGTGTGAAGTGCCTTCCTGCTTCAAACACTCCATCATCATTCCAGTTCCCAAGAAACCCTCTGTTACAGGATTAAATGACTTCAGACCTGTTGTCTTGACCTCTGTGGTCATGAAATCCTTGGAGAGATTGGTGCTGAACCACCTGAAGGTCGTCACAGGCCCCCTGATGGACCCACTGCAGTTTGCCTACTGGTCAAACAGGTCAGTGGATGATGCAGTGAATATGGGACTACACTACATCCTGCAACACCTCGACTCCCCAGGGACGTATGCCAGGATCCTGTTTGTCGACTTCAGCTTGGCGTTCAACACCATCATCCCAGGCATTCTTCATCAGAAACTCCTCCAGCTCAAGGTGCCCCCCTCCACCTGCCAGTAGATCTCCAGCTTTCTGACTGACAGGTGGCAACAGGTGAAGCTAGGGAGATTTACATCCAGCTCCCGAAAAATTAGTACTGGCGCCCCCCAAGGGTGTGTCCTTTCCCCACTGCTCTTCTTCCTCTACTCCAACGACTGCACCTCAGAGGACCCTTCGGTGAAGCTCCTGAAGTTTGCGGACGACACCACAGTCATCGGTTTGATCCGGGATGGTGATGAGTCTGCATACAGGCAGGAGGTGGAGCAGCTGATCCTCTGGTGCGGCCAGAACCATCTTGAACTTAACCCAGCCAAAATGGTGGAGATGACTGGATTTCAGGCGACACCCTCCTTCATTCCCCCCACTCACCATCCTCAACAGCACAGTGTCCACTGTGGACTCCTTCAAGTTTCTGGGTACCACAATCTCCCGGAACCTGAAGTGGTCCTCCCATATAGACACTGTCCGGAAAAAGGCCCAGCAGAGGTTGTTTTTTCTGCGTCAGCTCAAGAAGTTTGATTTGCCTCAGGAGCTGCTGGTTGACTTCTACACCACCATCATCCAATCTGTCCTCTGCTTTTCCATCACTGTCTGGTTTGGATCTGCCACTAAACAGGACAAGACCAGACTGCAGCGGATCATTAAGTCTGCGGAGAGGATCATTGGTACCGACCTACCCTCCACTGAGAACTTATATCGGTACATAACCAGGAAACGGGCGGGAAACATCTGTGCTGACCCGTCACACCCCGGCCACAAACTGTTTGAACTTCTGTCTTCTGGTCGTCGTTACAGATCACTGAAGGTCAAAACCACCCGTCACAGGAACAGTTTCTTTCTTCAAGCCATCACTCTGATGAACTCCTAACATTCACCTAGTCCTACCTGTTGCTGTACTCATGACTTTTCATCCATTCTTACATTGCACATAACTCTCACACTGCTTTTTTACTTCATTCACATTATATCACTGAATCTGAGTTCACATTGAAATACTGTACTGTATGACTGTATATTTTTTTTTCATATATTTCTGCAAAGTGTGGATAGTCTGAGTAAATAACTGCATATATTCCTGTATATATTTGCATCCTTTTATAGAAACGTGGACAGACTGTAATTTACTGTACATACTCTGTTGTCATTGAATCTTTATTTAAATCTTATTTAAATCCTCCACCTGAACAACGAGAGCAAGTTTTTAGCCAAAGTCAAATTCCTTGTATGTGTTGTGCATACTTGGCCAATAAAGCTGATTCTGATTCTGATAAAAGCAATATTACACTCTAGGTCGTACGGTATCAATGAATATAGTAACTACGGTACGCATTGGGCATTAGACGTATCACACCCACAGTTACTATATTCATTGATACCATACTCCCTCTCGTGTAATATTGCTTAAACAATATATGGAAAGATATCAGATGTGAGAGTCAATGCCATCAGGAAAAACAAGCTATAAGGAGGAGAATGAGGGAAAGTCGCAGTGGAGGAAATGATAAGCAATGACACAACAGCTCATCGTTTGCACCAGTGACCTGTCTGGTCCAATGAGCTCCAGGAACATGGAGAGCCACTTCACTTTGAACATGATTAAGTACCTGCAAACATTTAGTAAATCAAACCCTAAAAGGGAAAAATGACTTTTTCCAAGTAAACATATTCATATCAGCTATATTGCTATTTTTATAACACTTGTTCATGTATAGTAGTTTATAATATAAAAATTTTACTGCATTGAAATCACCTCTGACAGCCCACGTTTCATTTTTATGTATCTCTAAGCTTTAAACCACCAACAATAAATGGTGCACTTGAGTCATTTATCATTAAACATACATCTTTCTCACTCCTACTAAGTTGTCATTTATCTTCATATAGACCAGGGTCCCCAAACTTTTCAGCCCACAACCCCCAAAATAACAGTGACAGAGACTGGCAACCCCCACTATCCCCAGAGGTGACTGAAACATAAAAACCGTACACACAGGACTCACGCACTAATAAGTGTAAACAAACACGGGCATAACAACACAAAAGAACAGAACAGCCTGACAACCAAGATATGATTTTACATATAACAATTTACTAAACGATTAAAGCAGAATACATTAAAGTAATTTCCATGTAATTTAGGAGTGAACATTGTCAAAATTAAGTTTGCATGACAGCAACACAGTGCTTTCATTTCCATGTTAGCAGAACAATCAGTCAAAGTAACAGCTATAAATTGTAGCATTGCGTAAACATGTGAACATTGTTATGGTGCAAATGTATATTTTGGCAAACTATGTTTCGGCATTAATCTCACCTGAGATGGATGGGCAATATGTGTGGAGCACAACAAGTCTGGGTTTAATTTTGGAGATGGCCACTCGGAGATTATCCTCTACGTTTTGACGCGATCTGTATTTATTTTTAATATATGTCAGTGCAGAGAAAGTCTTTTCGCACAGGTATGTAGAGCCAAATGGCATCAGTACATCCATCGTGGCCCTGGATAGCTGTGGATATTCTCTCGACTGAAATCTAGAACTCAGTAAGCATTTCTGAATGAAATGCTTACCAAGTCTTTAAGGTGCGGTCACTTGACAGCTCAATCAGTGCGTCCTCCATGTTGGAAGGCAGATGACTTGCGGCTGTTACAGTGAATGGTGATCTTATCCAGTCATATTTTTCCGGAGTTGTTTCCTCGGGGAAAAACTTATTAAAGTGTTCCAGGAGGGCTTGAAGGTGGGTAGTGAGGGACTTCTTCCCAGTGCTAACACTCAGATTATTTTCCTCCATGAACTCCTCCAGCTCAGGAAACACGTCAATCCTGCCCATCTCAACTCTCGCAGTCCAGCCATCAACTTTCCTTTTGAATGTGCGGATTTTATCATTCAGCGACATGATGCTTGTGTTTTCACCTTGCAATGACATGTTAAGTCCGTTCAGTCTGTCAAATATGCAGGACAAATATGTTAGCCTTGTTAACCAGTCAGGGTCAGTCAGGAGGTCAGCGAGATGGGACCCGTTCTCCATCAGAAATAAGTGCACCTCATCCCGCAGTTCATACAGGCGGCTGAGGACGTTTCCTCACGAAAGCCACTTGACCTCTATGTGGAACAGCAGGCCCTGACGCTCCAATCCCAGTTCACTGCAGAGAGTAGCGAACAGCCTGGTGTTGAGTGGGCGTGATTTTATGTAGTTGACAATTTTTATGGCAGTCTCAAGAACATTCTTAAGATCTGGGTCGAGCGTTTTACTTGCAAGAGCTTCTCTGTGAATAACAGAGTGCGTAAAGTTTACGTGGGGTGCCACTTGTAAGACTCTTGCTTTTAATCCTCTCTTTTTCCCAAGCATTGCTGCAGCACCGTCTGTACACACACTGATGCACTCATCCCAAGACAGTCCCTCTTCTTTTAGTTTGTTGTCAAGTTTTGTGAAATGTCCTCACCTGTGCACTTTACATCCAGCGGGGTGCAAAACAGCACAGTTAAGTTGTCCATCAAAACTTTATCTGATGAAAACAAGCAGCTGGGCTGAGTTTGATATATCTGTCGATTCATCTATCTGCAAAGCATATTTCCCTGTCTTCACTCTGTCAATCAGCTGACACCTTATGTCCTGGGCCATGTCCGTGATGTGCTGGGATATGGTCCCGTCAGACAGTGGCACTGCTTCCAGCTCCCGCGCCTGTTTATCCCCATGCATTGGCCGAGTCATAGTGAAAGCAGCAGGTTTTAGTAGGGTTTCTCCGATTGTGTGTGGCTTTTTCGCCTGTGCAATTAAATATGCCACCTCATATGATGCCTTTTGAGCTTTGTTTGTGGATGTTGATTGGTTAGCTATGACTTTCTTTTGGCCTTGCAATTCTCTCTCCTTTCGGCAGAAAAATTCTGTTGGTTTAGCGGCAAGAGATGGGTGCTTAGTTTTCAAATGTCTGAGCATTTTTACGGGCTCTAAACTCTCATGTGCAAACACCTCAGTGCACACTATACATTGGGAATGTTGTACTTCATTGATAACGATGCATGTGAATCCATACTGAATATATTCCTCTTGATACTTGCGACACTTGGAGGAAGGATGGTCTGACTGCTGGAGCCCTTTATGCTTACGGTGCTCTCCTCCTCCTCCCCCTGCACCAGACGTCGGCCCTTCTGGCGGCATGTCTCCGCTCTCCTCTTCTGCCGTCTGTGCTGGCCTCGCTGCGTTGTCTTTAGTCAGTATTAACCAATGTTTCATTTTTAAATATAATATCCTGGGCTTAAAGTGTAGTGTTGTGGAGGATGAAAGCAGATGAGACACGAGCTGACACAGAGGTTTATTTCTCCTCCAACACAGAACAGACTAACTCTGAGTGCCAAAGCGATCTGCTTTATACATTTTCTCCCCGCCTCTGACACTCAGGTTAAACACATTTACATACCTGTTACCAAGTGTGAACACACATCAACATGCACAGATTAACACATTCGTGCCCCTGCATCCTCAGGTGTGAGCCTGGCACAGTGGGGGCGAAAGGCACTTCTTTATTTACTACATACCAACCGGTGCTCTGGCACCCCTGGCTAGCACCCCCAACACCACGAAGTACTGGGAGGAGTGTCATCTCCTTTGTGTCACCACAGTGTGTTGATTTGAGCTGTTTAGATGAAATCTATGGGTGCACACTGACCTGTGTGCGACCTGTGACATTTACTGTGGCGCAGTTAAAGTTATATGTCCCCTGAGTAATCACCTAAGGATTCTGAAAAACATCTCGTGACCCCCCCCCTCAGCGTTTCGGGATTCCCCGGGGGGTTGCAACCCCCACTTTGGGAATCTCTGATATAGAGGATAAACGTTAGTGAATTATATTTTAGTACAATAAAAGTACAACTTCTGGCTACTCTACCTACCTCTGTACAAAGGCCGACCTGAATTTCAATGACCTGAGATATGAAGAAAAAACTATGGTTGGGATTAATTTTATATTTCGAAGAAGCACAAATTCACACTGACAGCCCATCAGTGAAGCTAAAACCATATTTTGTTTCTTAATGAGATCGAGGGGGACATCTCAGAAAACTATCAAAGCAGAAATGATAAAAGCAGAATGTTGTCCACTCACGTATGCCTTCCTGCTTTGTGTCTATCTTGTAATCCTTGATGGTGCATGCCAGACTGAACAACTGGATTAACCAACAGTGGTCTCGCATCAATCTGTTGATGTAGCCACAAGCCAGGATCTGCAAAAAAGACTCTTGTTTACAAAACAATGCAAAACTCAACTTTTTTTTTTTTTTTAAGAGCCCCTATTATGCACCTTTTTACCATGTTAACACAGCACCCAGAGGTGTTAATGAAATGACTGTGACATGCTTTGGTCAAAACTACTGCATGAGTTATTTAATCCAGTACCATTTTAAACAAGGGAAGGGGCTCTCCACAAAACTGTGTTTTATGGCACGTTGCTTTAAACCCTGATTGAGCAAATGGCTAACTCTGCTAATGGCCACTAATCGTTGCCAACTGAGGAGTTGTCTGGTCAAGAGTATAATCAACTATAATAGAATAAGCTAAAAAATGTTTGAAATATACAATCAAGGGTTGGTAGATGATCTGACTGGAAAAATGCATGTCTAGCGGGAACTGATAGAATATAAAGGAAATAGACATACAGTCATGTGAAAAAATTAGGACACCCCATTTATTCAGTTCTTTATTAAGAAATGTTCACAAATCTATGTCTAACCTTGTTTTTGTTTTTATTTGCATTTTTTAACAATTATTTTAGCCATTTTAAGTGTGAATGAATGTGGGGGTGTCCTAAAAAAGATGGGGGGTATCCTAATTTATTCCTCACTATTTGTTTAGAATTATATTTTACAGAAAATTTGAAAAAAGCCTTTAATTCACTTTTAATTGTTTAGTTGTATTACATGAATCTCCCAGTATTTTAAACACTGATATTAATATCCATATGTCCAAATATGTTAAAAAAACACAGGCTTATACAGGGTATCCTAATTTTTTCACATGACTGTAAATGGATGGGACATCTAGCGACTAGGCCAGCAGATTCCTCTGTTTGTTTCTGATAGGTGGACCTCAAAGTCAGTCAGAAATACTGGCTGTGGCTGCTTAGACCAGCTATGTTAGCAACCCAACATAACTGGCTATCACAGCCAAAACATAAGAAGATAAGCCAGAATGGTGCAAGGCATATAATAGATTGTGGATTAGTGAATGAGCTGGTCTAGTACGGCAACTACAATTTACAAACAAGAGCCATAAAATCCATGGTCATGCTGATTCTTATTGCAAAGCTACTAATGCTAATGGTGCTGATACCCATGTGCCAGGAAAAAAAACAACAAAACAGGCCAGAATGATGGGAGATGTATCATCGACTGCAGATTAAAGAACAAGCTGGGACCTCGGATGTCTATTGGGGTCGGTAGAATTTATAAAGATGAGCTCTAAAACCCCCGGTTGGCTCAGTAGCTAAGCCAGCTGTACTGTAGCTGTCTGAGCAGGTGAATTTGATCCATTTAGCTTTGCAGATAATATGATATCAAAAAAATTCTACATCAAAAATGGAGAAACCCCAAAAAGCATAATAGGGGCTCTGTAAAGAGGAAGCATGTATAATGAAAGTAGTGATTGATACATGAGTATAACATGTTTTAAAATCTAAACATTTAAAAGTTGCATTTCTGTTTGAGTGACTTCCAGTAATTATTCACTATAAACTATTTTTCATAGTTTACTCACAGATAAAATGTTCTTCATCGTGATCACAAAGATATTGTAGGCGATCAGAAAGTCCCAGTAATGAAGGATCTTTTTTATTGGTTTCAGCAACAACTCTCCACCGAAGAGCAGGAAGTAGAAACAAGCCACCAGGTAACCCATACAGAACACGCTGATACGAGTGGTTCCAGTGATGAAGATAATGGTGAGGACAAACCAGAAAAGGTAGCTGAACATGATGACCTTCAGCATATCCAGGTAGGATCTAGAGAGCAAGAAAGCTGCATGTGAGTCAAACTGGGGATGCTAGAAACTTTGTAAGGAGGGACATTTCAAAGTACAGGGAAGATGATATTTCTCCCATATTAACCTCCCTTCAATGGCTCCCTATTGAATCCAGAATCAAATTTAAAGTTCTCCTCTTGACATATAAAACCATACTTAATCTATCTTGAAGAACTGACCGTACAGTATTATCCTAACAAAATATTACGTTCTCAGAACACAGGACTCCTAATAATCCTTAGGGTCTCTAAAAGCACCAGGGGGGTAGGACTTTCAGTTATCAGGACTTTCTTTTATGGAACCAATTACCAGCCTGGGTCCACAAGGCAGACACTCTCTCCGCCTTTAAGAAAAAAACTAAAAGTTTCCTATTTGACACAGCTTTTGACTCGACTTCCCACATGTTACAGTCATCATGTCACTAGCAGTGTAATAGTACTATGCAAAATGTTGTACTGCTAGTTGCGTGCATAGTGTGAAGTCCGCATCAGTGGGGCCCACTGCACATGTGTTTGATTGTGTGTATAAGCTACATGACAGCTGGCTAGCTAGATGGTGATATCATGTTTTAACCGAACGTTATTCACAAGTTTAAATTGGATTTTACATATCACAGTTTTGAATCATACTATCTGTATCTACTATGTCCACTAAAAACACAGCTGATCATGTAAAGTGTGCATATTGTTTGTTTGTAGTGCTACCTATGAGATCTGTTAGCTAGCTTAATAAGCCTGAAAGAAGTCTATAAAAATGCTGTAACGCTATGTTAACCTAGCTTTGATGCAACATTGCACGTCATATCTGTACGAGGGCTGCAATAATTACTTGAATAATTCGAAGACAAAAAATTCTCAATTCAAAATTTATGCATTGACGTGTCATTTAATGTAGCACTTCCGGTCTATAACATCATCTTCTGGTGTGACCTTCTTCCAGTCATGCTACCTAAACAAAACGCAGATTTGTTTAACAGCACCATGTCAGAGCGGCATAGTGACAGGCCGGCAAAGATGAAGAAAATTTTTTAAAAAACGACAAAAAGTATCTCAAGTCTGGAATCACTTCAAGCTCAAATTGAAGGAGAATATTGTGCAGACATGGTAAAGCTGAGCAGCGAGCTAGCATGTTACAATGTCGATGTTACAGTGTCTCGGCAGAAATCATCCCACATCATGCACAGCCAGCGCACCCAAGACAAGGTAGGTGACTGAGATTTTAAATTAAGGTGAACAGAATGTAGTCAGCATGCCAATTATGCTTATATGACCAAAAAACATATAGCCACCACCGTTAGCATCCGGATGCTAAAGGCGTCCACTAGCGGATGCTAACGGCTAGCAAACGGAACTTTATGGTGTAACGTACCATTTGAAGTTATGTTCTATGCAATAAGCATTGCAATAAATGTGTACCTGTGTTATTGAGTGTTTGGTACAATTACTATTGGTTTTTAGGAAAGAAAGTTCCGCAAATGTTGGTCAGTGCAAGTTTCTTAAAAAAAAAAAAAAAAGTACCAGCTTACTCGAGTAATCTTTGATTAGAATGGGTGATTACCCGAGCTGTAAAATAGTCGTTAGCTGCAGCCCTAATCTGTACGAACATTGTTCTACCTGTATGTTGTTATCTATATGAATAGTATGTCTCTTCTTTCTCTCTTTTCTTCCTTTCTTCCCTCACCCCCTCAACCAGTTGTAGAAGATAGCTGCCCCTCCCTCAGCCTGGTTCTGCCAGAGGTTTCTTCCTACAAGGGAGCTTTCCCTTCCCACTGTCCAGTGTTGGAGGACTTCATTCTCGAGACTGGTTTTTCCTGGCCTCAGCCTTGGAGGGTAATGACTTGGTCTCATCCTTGGCCTTGAGACCTATGGCCTTGGTAACTTGAGGCCATGTAATTTCAACATTATCTTTTTTATTTTTCTAGATTCAATTCTCCTTAAATGATTTTCAGATATTACTTTTTGATGAATATAAAAATAAAGAATAAATAAATAAAAATAAAATAAATAAAAATGCTGCCAAAGATTTGGAATCACCCAGCCTGATCTTTCCCAGGTCCTTGCCTGTCAGTCACTGACTAAACCAGGTTTGATAATTTCAAAAATGAATGTTACATTCCTCATAACAAAAACATTTATATTTTGTCCAGTTTCTTCAGCACAGCTCCTTATACCAGCAGTGTCCTGCCCCTCCCCTGACAGGTGTGTGCTGTGTTTCGGTGTGCTGCTCCAATGAGTTCAGGAGGAGGAGCGGATTGCTTCCGGTGTGTGGTCAGTGTTATGTTGTTCTTAGAGCACATTATAGTGTAACACGGGTGGTGACATCACCCAGAGTATAAGAGGGCTGTGTGGTAAAGAGGCAGTCTCTTGACCACCTCTCAGCCTGACGGGAGCGTCTCTGTACTGACTGAGTTTTATAATAAAGTCCTGTTCAGTTCACCACTCACCTCATTATTGTGCCATGTTTTAAGGACATAACATTTGGCAAAAAGGATAAAGTATGGATGCGGGCGTGTCGTCTATTCGGATGTTTTTGGAGCCTCCGGTGCCTTGGACGAGGTGGTTCGCCGCGTTTCCGAACTATCTGGTGGCACTGAACATCAGCGAACTGAAGAAGGTATGAGCACAGGCGATTTTAGTCCACAATTTAGGTATGGAAGGACAACGTATCCTTTCTACCTTGGGAGCTAGCAATAGCTTCGATGATGTGGTTGAGCTAATGGCATGACATTTTCGCATGCCTGCAAACGTCATTGTCAGGAGGATCCAGTTTTGGCAGCGCCACCAGCGGATCGGCCAGTCAGTACAACACTAGGTTGTGAACCTGCGGCAGCTGACTGGAGAGTGCCAGTTTGGTGATTTAGAAGAAGAAATGGTCCATGACCAGTTGGCAGAACACACGTTGTGCTCGTCAGCATGGTTGAGACTGTTAACCTCTTGCACTCCGTTGTACCGCGGACAGGCAAGTCTCTGCGTCCCAGAGCACACGAGGGCGCTCTCGTGCGCCCTCGTGCGCTCTAGGACGCATGATGGAGATGGTGATGGCGTCCAAGCACGCACTGAAAATAAAAGCTGCAGACACAGCCGCGAACAGATTAGTTCATCTGATTGACCTCTCATTCGACTAATAAGAGCCTTGAATTGGGTTTCTGAAACCTTGAAGAACCAATGACTGAAAACCTAGCAAGAAGGACCTGCCTACCAACGCTGTGAATGCAGTGAGCCAATTGAAGCAGAGAAGTTCGCGAGCTGTTTTTTTTAAGGCTGGGTGAAGACTGACTGCTGCAGTGGATCAAAAAAGGACCCGCAGGAAGAACCGTCACAGACCCAGCAGCACGGAGACCACCCACAAATGCAACCTGTGTGACAGCGACTGCCATTCACGCATCGGCATGTTCGGCCACAGGCGGTGCTTATTTTGTTTTTGTTCCAGCAGAGTAGACGTTATGATTTCTTCCATGGTCATAGACCGACGGAGGCCAACGACGAAGGCTGAGTGACACACACGCCTTCGCCAGTCTTTTTTTAATTACTACTGTTATTTGTTTTGAAAAATCGTTCACCAAAAACCGCAATCATGGAAGCACAAAACCGCAATAATGGAATTATGTTTTGATCGGGTCGCCACGAGCAGACCAGCGTCGCGTTCGTCTGACAATGAGGAAGAGAAGTTCGCCAGGACTCTGCTGCTGTGAAGAGGTAAGGTGTTATAAGCTAAATTATTCTTTATCCCTGAAAATTGTAATCCAAAATGACTTTTGACCGATCGGTAAATTACAACTGTGCGGCGCACGAAGTCTGAAGTTCGTGCGCCGCGGTACAAGGGGTCGTTCGCCGCGTCCAGACCGTGAAGGCCCCCCCCCGCTATTCTTCTGTAGCGAGGGGGGGGGGGAAAGCCGCGGTGACTGCGCTGCTGTCCCACATCGCCACATGAGGCTAATCCGTCATGTAGCGATGGCCAATGTCCATCCTCTGTAGCGAGGGGGGGGGACAACCCCCCCCACACACACACACACACACAGCCCTGAGTGTGGCTTTTCATTAGAGCCCAAAATGAAGCTTCTACATTGAAGCACTCAAAAGTTACAGACGTTTTTCCAAACTGTGCCATTTGGCACAATTTGGCACAGTTCCAAAACGCCTGGGAACTACCTGAGGAAAAAGCTGTGTAATATATTCATTTTTTGTGGTATTGTTACAAAATTTTGACCTCAGCTGGACAACACTTGGTTCTACATTTCTGTTGCATTTTCCAGCCCGGATCTGAAGCTGTGTGTTATTTGCAAGCATTTGTATCCAAAAAAAACACCCAGGCCAAATTTATTTTCTTCAAGTTCACTATGTTTAGATGACTGTAACTCAGTGGCCGGAGCACTTAGATTATGACTGTTTTGCCAAAAAATTCAAAGTGTTTTCTTTTAAATGAGACCAACCCCATGAAGATGCTGCAAAGGGTTGAAGAACAGCTCTGGATTTAATTTGGGCACATTATTTTTTGGAGTTTTTAGGGAAATTGACCGGAGTGCAAGGGGTTAACTCACTCCGGCGAATTGACTCCAACCACAGCTGTGGAGACAGCTCAACAGTGTGAAGCAGCGGACAGGCTATCACACAACCTCAGTGAGAGAGCTATGCTAGCTACGCTAAGCCGCTATGACTCACAATCAACAACACAGGCTGTGGATCCGGACAGCGAAGACGGTGAACAAGAGGAATGCGCTGCAGCTGTAAAGATGAAGTCCGCACCAGGATCACTCAAATGTTCGGGTTGTGGGTCCACTAAGCACCGGTACAAGACTAGAGAGTGTCCGGCGAGAGGTAAATGCTGTGGCAAGTGCAGACACCTGCATCATTTTGCCAGGACCTGTAATAGGTTCGAGCGAGGGAATGGCGACACAAAGCGGATACCCCTGCACCAACTCCTACGGTGATTCACACCGTCTCCCCGAGCACAGAGGGCCGTATATACTGTATGGTGAAGTTGGACGGCGAGGAGGTGCCATAACTGGTGGACACGGGTGCGGTGAGGTCCGTGCTGAACTGGCCTACTGTGAGGACTTTTTTCCCATATCACCGAGTGAGAGGTCTTTCAATGCCATTTTGTGGATTTGGTGGAAATAGATTGCCCATTGTGGGTTCGCCAGAACTGATGGCTAGATACAAGGCAGCGGAGGTAGCCAAACTGCAGTTTGTGGTGACCGCCAGTGGAGCGAATGTGATGGGCTGCGACCTTTTCTACGGATATAGCTTCACGATCACCAGCAATAGTGGAGAGGACTGGTCGGGCTGTGGACGTCGCAATATGGGATGAACCTTGGCCTAGTATTCTGGGAGATGAGCAGGACCAACCCTATCCAGGGCCATCATGGGAGGGTGCCTGCGCCAGGGTCCAAGTTACGCTAGCTGAGGGAACTGGGCGGCACGGTGGGACACCCGTGATGGCGGATGGAGCCAAGTGGCTGGCCCAACCTGCCTCCGAAGTTCAGCTGGGAGGTACCGAGAAGCAGGGAGTCACAATGGCTTTGCCAGCGTCTGAAATGAAAGCGAGCGGGGCAGGACCGGCTGGCACAGTAAAGCAACGTGCCACACAGGAACACTGGAGGCCGAGCCAGGCTTCTCTGGGTGTCACTGATGTGGTCCAGCCCAGGGAGAGGGCCCGGTTGAGAGGGGTTCGCAGGAAGAGAAAACAACAGGAGGACCAGGGGCAGCTGCAAGTGGTGGCTGTTCAGGAGGATGGCTACCTTCAGCTGTCTGATAGTACACAGAGACATCTCAATGGGCTGCGGCGTGCCAATGAAGCGGGAGAGGTGTCTCGGCGTCGACGTGGATCACCTCCGGGAGCCAAGAGAAGAAGATGCTCGGGTTGGGACCCGCCTGACGGGTCTCAAGGGGGTGGGCTCTCCATGATGTCTGACTGGTAATTTCGGGGGGCAATGTGTTTAATATGTGTTATTATTAATTGTCCGAGTTAATGTGTTCTGCATGAGGTTACCGTGTGAGTTGCTGAAATATAAATGTGTGCATTGTTCTGGTTATGTAGGCAGTATGTCAATATGGTTAATATACAAAATTGCTATGTGAATTGCCCAGGCTCCATAGTGTGGATATCAGTGTGTTTAGTAAATGCAGTTGCTATGTGAGCTGTCCATGGTGCTGAGTAATTATTCTGACGTGTTAGCACATGAAGCTGTTGTGTGGGCTGCCCAGGTTATGGGGTTGATGTGTATGTTGACATATTCGATGATTAAGTTGTTTATGGAATTCATGTTCGAGGATATAACCTGTATGTACAGTATGTATATATGTTTGTGGGATTGTTTTATGGTTATAGTTGGAACACGGCAGTTTTTTTATTTCATGGACTGCATAATAACAAAGATGGCAGAATAATCCGTCTGGCTGTGTGGAGGTGGGACAGTAGTCCACCTGTCCCCTTCTAGTTTTAGTTGTTTGTGTGTGCATGGATAGGCCTAATTATCTTGTTCACTATTAGAGTGTGATTTGGGAACTAAATTCTGGAGGGTCAAACTGGTGTGCATACATTTTGGACTTTTTTGAAGGGGGGGAATGTTGTGTTGTTCTTAGAGCACATTATAGTGTAACACGGGTGGTGACATCCCCCAGAGTATAAGAGGGCTGTGTGGTAGAGAGGCGGTCTCTTGACCACCTCTCAGCCTGACGGGAGCGTATCTGTACTGACAGTGAGTTCTATAATAAAGTCCTGTTCAGTTCACCACTCGTCTCATTATTGTGCCACGTTTTATGAACTTAACAATCAGACTTGGCGCTTTCCTTGTATCCCCACTTGCGGGTGTGCTCTGACCATTTTGTAATAGGTTTGTAGAAATAATTGACTAATAATATTGTTGAAGAGTCTGTGATGCTCTGTGGACATTTTCACAGATTCACCTCCTCTCTGTTCTGATCAGTTCAGCTGCTGCCTGCAGGACACTCGCAGAGAGCTAACTACTTAGATCAAGTCTCCTTTGGATCAACCAGAGACGACACGCCACGATGTTCTGTCCAGCATGATGGCTCTTGTTTCATTAGATGACTGGAGACCAGTGTCCTTCCTGAGCTGTTCTACGTAGGTTACCTTCTGGCCACCACAGAGAGCTTGTCCATGCTTAGGCTCCCATAGTACATGTCTGTGTGCAGGCAGATCACAATGCTGTAAGCAATGTTCTGCTAACCTCATCCTGTTGTCCTTTATCTTGGCAGACAGCTGTGGCAAGTCTCCATACAACACATCATTGTGGACATGGTTTTGCCAGGAGATGCCGAGCACTTTCCGTAGCATGCGGGTGTAGCATCCATCCAGCCTTTTCTCCGTCTGAACTGTCAAAGTCCAGGCCTCACATCCGTACAATAAGATGCACTCTACAGTAGCTACAAACAGACGCCGCTTTAGGGTGTCAGACAAGTTCGACCTCCAGATGTTATGTAACTTATGCAGCACACACCATGCTTCTGCCTTTCTTGCTGCAATGTCTTTGTCAGAAGAAGCTAATGTAAGAACCCAAATATCTAAAGTCATCCTTAACTGCCAGTACTTCACCCTCTAAAGTTGACAGATCTGCTACAGTTGGGATGTTAGAATGGACCACCTCTGTCTTAGTCGCATTAAGTAACAAGCCAGTCTTTTTACACTCTAGCTGTATGCTGTTAAGCAATGCCTGCGCCTGGTCCATAGAATCACTGATTAATACGATGTAATCTGCAAAGTCAAGGTCAGTTTGCATAACTAGACCAACTCTCCTACTCTGCCTTGGGTGAATAGTAAATCTCAACTCCTCCTCTCGGCCATCGACTGCCTTGCGCAGAGCGTAATCAAGAGCTATCACAAACAAGTAGGGAGCTAAACTGTCCCCTTGTAACATGCCAGCTTCAATATTAAATGACTGTTTCTCCATCTGGAGAGATCCCTTTTGCTTTGGTTTTAGTATACATATTACTAATTGACTGTACCATTTTTGGCAGAATTCCATAAGCCAGTAAGATTTTCATCAATTTACCACAATGTTTAGAGTCAAAAGCTTTGCGAAAATCAATAAAAGTGAATATTGCAGGGAGTTGCTTCTTTTTAACTCCCTGAAATGCAAGAACTTGGGTAGTAGTGGATCTCCCCTCTCAATCCATTTTGATTCAGCCGCAATAAAGGGTCCAATATTAGGCAGATCCTGTTAAGTGTCATCCTATTGTACACCTTAGCAACAATGGAAGCCAAACATCCCCCTGTAGTTATCTCTCTTCCTGAGGTCACCAGTTTTTGGAATAGGGACAATGTTAAGGGAAGTCCATTGCTCTTGGAGCGCTTGATTCACGTATGCCCTGTTTGCGAAGCTCAGGACAATATTGTCAAGGTCTACCCACTTCAGTACCTCTGGGGTAACCTTGTCCGCTCCTGCACTTTTACCCATTTTCAACAATTTCTTAACCACATGATATTCCTCCAACGTGAATGGGCCATCCTCAATGGACAAGTTCTCAAAAATTGAAATAATCTCCTCGTCTTCATCCTCTACTACTGGAAATAGTCCAAGCAAGTTGATAAAATGACTATACAAAAGACTGACTCTCTCCTCTGCCGTATCCCCTTCCGTTTAGCAAGGGCAGGGGGAGCGATTCCCCATAATGTCCATCACTAGTCTCCAGCCCTCAGCATGCTGGTTGTTGAGGTGGCAAGCCTCAACTATCTCTACCTTCTTTGTAAGATCCTCATCGAAGGCTTCATCATAAACACGACACCTTTTCCTTAGCTTCAATGTATGTTCCATAGTCGTTACCGCCATGATGAGTCAATGTAGTAAACGCTTTCTCTACTTCCTGCCGTGCTTGTACAACCCTCCTGTCATCTGATAGGCGATTATCTTTCCTCTGTTTAGGCAAAGGGACTAAAAAATCCTTTGCAGCTTCGTTATTGGCTTCTATAAAGCGGGCATATCTAGATGTACCTGACTCTTCAAATTCCTCATCCAAGAGCTGGAATCTGTTCCTAACCGAAACCTCGTAGTTGTCCCACAGTTCAGGATTATACTCCAGCGCTCTCCAGTTGTACCGCACCTTCCTCTGAGCAACCTTCTTCTGTGCTGTAAGGCTTAGTCTCACTTTTACTGACACAATCCTGTGGTCTGAGCCAATGCTCGCAAAGGAGTTAACCCCTTGACGCCTGTTGTCACGAACTCGCATCAAACCGCTTCCGTTCCAAATGCAACCAAAATACCGTCTGTATTCCTCCACTTCCGGTTGGAGCACTTCCAACACATACCTAGGAACCTTTTGCAAGCATTAGTTTCTCGTAGGAACGGTCAGAAACGGAGCACCATCCATTTCCTGATTGCTAAGGTTAGGGTTAGGGTTATAGTTTGGCAGTCATGAGAGTTGAAAATACTGAAAATAACTTTGTTGCATGAATAAAAGACTCTTCATACTTGAGATGGGAACAGGTGCTTTTTTTACCATTTTTTTTTTACCATAGATGCCTGTTGTCACTAATTTGCATCATACCTAAAATTATATCTATTTTATGTGCTATAGTCAAATTAACTTTCTCAACTTAATTTAGCATCTACTTGAAAGCAAAAACACAAGTGAAATTTTTTTTTTCTTAATTGGAAATAAATTCAGGCGTTAAGGGGTTAAAAGCTTGGCAGTCCAATATGCTATTTCTCCATTTATGCCTGGCAAGTATGAAATCAATCTGTTGCTTATGTCTAACTTTATTTGCATCCGATGGGGATATCCAAGTCCACATTTTCAGGACTTGGATAGCCCCAGAGAGCTAAACACACATACAACGGTGTGAAAAAGTGTTTGCCCCATTCCTGATTTCTTATTTTTTTGTATGATTGTCACTGACCTTAACTGAAGCAAGTGAGGCCTGCAGTTCTTTGGATGTTGTTGTGGGGTCTTTTGTGACCGCTTGGATGAGTCGTCGCTGTGCTCTTGGGGTAATTTTGGTCGGCCGGCCACTCCTGGGAAGATTCACCACTGTTCCATGCTTTCCCCATTTGTGGATAATGGCTCTCACTGTGGTTCGCTGGAGTCCCAAAGCTTTAGAAATGGCTTTATAACCTTTTCCAGACTGATAGATCTCGATTACTTTGTTTTGCATTTGTTCCTGAATTTCTTTGGATCGCAGCATGATGTCTAGCTTTTGAAGATCTTTTGGTCTACTTCACTTTGTCAGGCTGGTCCTATTTAAGTGATTTCTTAATTGAGAACAGGTGTGGCAGTAATCAGACTTGGGTGTGGCTAGAGAAATTGAACTCAGCTTTCCAAAGATGTGATAAACCACAGTTAATTTATGTTTTAACGGGGAGGGGACAATCACTTTTTCCACACAGGGCCATGTAGGTTTGGATTTTTTTTTTTTTACCCTTAACAATAAACACTGTGGCGGGTTGACTCAACCCCCCCACAACACACAGGACAGTCAGCTCTTTTCTCTTGGTTTTCCCCGCTGCACTACTGAGATGTAATGTGCCATTCATGTGTTGTGATGCAATGTGTCCTGCATGTATCGTGATGTAATGTGCCATTCATGTATAGTGTTCATGCGTCCTGTCCTTGCTGTGACCTAGAGACAGTTCAATATGTAGATGTGCCTTGTAACCTCTATGTTCCGCAAGCTGAGCAGAGATTGCATCTGCCTATTGTTATGTAGGTCTTACAAATGCAAATGTCTCATGCCTGTTCTGCAGTCCCTTTGATCAGACCAACTGCTGTGAATCTGCTTTGATGTATTGTTTGAGTTGGGTACAAATACTGCACAGGTTCTGTAACTCATCCTCTCTCTGACTCACTTCAACTGCTGCTGCAGACACGCACTTTGTGTCTCTTCTCTGAGAGCCTGAGGATCTCGCTCCAGCCTGCACACACTTGGGCCGGAGCGGGGATCCTGTGACGGCGGTATGATAAACTCTACTTAAAACCTTCAACAACGCCGCTTTATTTCATGCCGCCGCACTGGTGACCCAACGCTGAAACGAACACGCTGCTGGCGAACACAGCACCCGGCCGGGATTCTCCGACGACAAGCGAACGCAACAGCTCCCTTCTGCTTCAGGGAGACTTCGACGCAGAGTTTCCAGGTGAAACTCTCCGGAGACCACCCACGACCGGGAAAGCCGCAGCAAACTTCATGGTGAGATCTGCACGCCTAGATCGGCACATCCACGCTGGACCAGCCGCGCTCGCAGCTCCTCCACATGAGAGCGCATTCACCTCGTCCTTTCTCCGCGACGGCGACTCCCATGGCCGACGGAGCACACGTGGACCTGAACGCACCATGACCGAGCGAGTGGCAAGAGTGTCTACTTCCCTTCACCGCTCCAACACATTGAACAGGGATGATTAAGCTCCCTGACCCTGTCTCCTCTCCAGCTGGCCCAACAACGCACGGAGAGTTACGCGGACGGCGCACCACGCACGGGATGCATATGGCTCTACAGACCCCCATCCTCCTTCGCCGCTGCACACAGAGCCTTCAGAGCTGCCCTCACACCTGAAGCACACACGCAGCATGCACGAAGGATTTGTCAATGGTCTCAGCCACGGCGCACATGGGGAATTCAGCGGTTTTGCGGTTCCCGACGGCTTTTAAGTGTGTGCCCGCACCTAAAGTCAACACGCCAGTTCCCCTGCTTTTATGTTTCACTTACAGCCGCTCCTGCTTTTCTTCACTGCCACTATTAATCCTTGCAGGACTTAATCGCGGGAGGAGCCAGTGACTTATTTTTCTTCTTGTGGACCTCTGCACGTTCAACGGGACAGCCCCTCGACGTCGCGGAGCAGCAAGCAATTTTTGCGCGGCTCGGACGATTTCACCGCCCATGCCGGCACACACTACCCCTCCCCTCCCTCCACCTCCGCCTGCAGCGAGCTTCTCCCACAGCTCGCTCCCATAGATGGATTATCGAGGTCTCGGCCCCCTGCCGTGCCCTCTGGGGGGGAGCGTGTGTGGCGGGTTGACTCAACCCCCCCACAACACACAGGACAGTCAGCTCTTTTCTCTTGGTTTTCCCCGCTGCACTACTGAGATGTAATGTGCCATTCATGTGTCGTGATGCAATGTGCCCTGCATGTATCGTGATGCAATGTGCCATTCATGTATAGTGTTCATGCGTCCTGCCCTTGCTGTGACCTAGAGACAGTTCAATATGTAGATGTGCCTTGTAACCTCTTTGTTCCGCAAGCTGAGCAGAGGCTGCATCTGCCTATTGTTATGTAGGTCTTACAAATGCAAATGTCTCATGCCTGTTCTGCAGTCCCTTTGATCAGACCAACTGCTGTGAACCTGCTTTGATGTATTGTTTGAGTTGGGTACAAATACTGCACAGGTTCTGTAACTCATCCTCTCTCTGACTCACTTCAACTGCTGCTGCAGACACGCACTTTGTGTCTCTTCTCTGAGAGCCTGAGGATCCTGCTCCAGCCTGCACACACTTGGGCTGGAGCGGGGATCCTGTGACGGCGGTATGATAATAAACTCTACTTAAAACCTTCAACAACGCCGCTTTATTTCATGCCGCCGCAAACACCTTCATTTAAAAACTGCATTTTGTGTTTACTTGTGTAATCTTTGTCTAATATTTAAATTTGTTTGATGATCTGAAACATTTAAGTGTGACAAACATACAAAAAAAATGAGAAATCAGGAAGGGGGCAAACACTTTTTCACACCACTGTACTTGTTTGTGTAATGGGACCTGTCTGGGACAGGTTCTGTCAGAGCTGACTTAAGTGTAACGCTTTCAGGATACAGGATATTATGATGATCCAAATCACTGTTTGATATGATATGATATTTCTTTATCTTTGAACATATAAAATGATTCAAAAAACAAACAAAATATTTATAACCAAAACAACAATGAATAAATATATCAAAGACAGACAGCTTTGTCCAGCATCATTTTAGCATGCTCAAAAAAGGAGTAGGCAGAAGTAAAAGCAATAAGGCAGAAGTAGCCCTCCTTGCCATGTTTTTGCCTTTGATAGCAGTCTGTACCATCAGCTGTCCACACAGGCAAGACAGAAAATGATGGCGTAGTAACCTAAGGTTCTGATAGGTATGCCAAAATGTCAGAACACCGGCTAATTAGCCTTTGGCTTTGAGAATTATTACAAGTACCTGGGAGTCTACAAATCAACTGCTTATTGTTAACAATGAGGATAACAATTAGACACCAAGACAATAACCACGGTTACATGTGATGTGTAAAATTTCTTCAATTTGATTACAGTTCAGATCAGAACTGTACTGTTTACATGGATCCTGAAAAAGTTGTTCCGATTAGGACGTGCATTTCCATGTGTCGCACGTTTGAATGGGCTAAATCATTTCGACATGCACACAATTACCCGACATTCCAGAATAGTAGAAGAAGAAGCAACTTCTGATGTAAACAAACCCCACTTCGTGTCTCTTTTTGAAATGGACCTGTATTGTGTTAGTCAGACTGTACTTTTGCTTCTGCTGGTCTCCATAATGAAGCTACAAGCCCAGCAGTACATACTTCTGCATATGACGAACAGAGGGAGACAGCAGGACGATACAGACCAGTTTTGTTTTACTCCTGCCATGTCTTCGGCTAGCTGCTGTAAAGGCGGAAATACATCACGTCGACGTGTGGCTGACGTACACACATGCGCAGTAAACATATTTTCTAGCCAAACTTTGGAATAAGTGTTTATATGCACACCAATCAATTAACAATCAGCATAACCCACTCGTCTCAATCGGAAGGAAATTTTGATCCAAATGAGCGTGATCGGGTCAGAATATTCAGATTGGCGTGTTTACATGAAGCATTTTTATTCCGATCGGGCTTTTAATCCGGTTACTTGTGTCCATGTAAACATGAGCCATGGTTACATGGGCAAAATTTCTTCAATCTGAGTACAATTCCGATTAGGATTTTACGATTTACATGGATCCTGAAAAAGCTGATTTGATTAGGATGTGTGTTTCCATGTGTCACACTTTTGAATGGACTAAATCATTTTGACATGCGCACATCGACATTTCAACATTCTGAAAATAGAAGAAGAAGCAACTTCTGGTGTTAGCAAGCCCCACTTCGTGTCTCTCTCTGAAATGGACCTCTATTGTGTTATTCAGACTATACTTTTACTTCTGCTGGTCTCTGTAATGACGCTACAAGTACATACTTCTGCATATGACAAACAGAGGGAGACATCAGAACGATACAGACCAGTTTTGTTTTACTCCCGCTATATCTTCCGCTAGCTGTAAAGGCAGAAATATGTCACATTGATGTGTGGCTGACATACAGCCATGTGCAGTGAACACATTTTCTGCCCAACCTTCGGAATAAGTGTTTTTATGCGCACCATTCGGATTAACAATTGGCATAACCACTTCCGGTTATGGCTGCCACGTAGGACGGACGTGTCTCGCTCTGCTCTGCTCCTGGAGAAAAAAAATCGGCAAATAACTCTCTCATTTGGGACAGAACGTATCCCAGCATTTGGGCGAGGATATGTCGGCGAAGCCTAAGGCTGGAAAACCAGGAAAAGGAAAAAGCGAGCCGCCGAAACAGTCCAAATTAACGGACCTTCAGGTCTGTGACGCAGCAAACAAAACTCCATATATGGCGGAGGAGGCTGGCGGCGGTGCGAGGTCTGCGGGGAATGGCGCAGATGCGCTGATGGCTGCCATGAGTTCAATGAGAGCGGACTTTTCCTCTAGATTTGATGGGATTATGACAGCGTTGGAAGGAATAAGAAAGGAATTGGGTGACTGTGTAGAACGAACGGCGCAGATGGAGCTCCGTCTCGCTAGTGCTGAAGATGACGTCACCCGTCTTCAATTAAAGGTGCGCACTTTGGAAAAAAAAAATAAATCTCTGGAAGATAATATTTTGGATTTGGAATCTCGGTAGAGACAGAATAATTTGAGGCTGGTGGGTCTTCCAGAGGAATCAGAAGGTCGGGACGTATGTTCCTTTCTGGAAAAGTGGATTCCGGAGGTGCTGGGCAGCGAGGAGTTGCAATCAGCAGTGGTTCTGGAAAAAGCACATCGTATTGGCCCACGGAGAGATAAGGGACCGCCGAGGACCTTAATTATGAAGTTTCTTAGCAACAGAGACAGGATGAAGATCTTCAACGCTGCACGTGCTAAAGGAGAGATTAAACACCAGGACCAGCAGGTGCGGTTCTACCCAGATTTGGCCACAGGAATCCAGCAATTGAGGAAGCAGTTTGATCCCATACGTAAGGAGCTGCGCAACCTTGGGATTCGTCATGGTGTAATCTATCCTGCGAGACTGCTGACCACGTATGAGGGCAGAACCCACATCTTCAAGACCCCAGAGGAGGCGCAGGAGTTCATCAAGAAGATCAAAGAAGAAGAAGAGACTGGTGGGAGCTAAGCATGAACAAAATATAAGGTAGAATAATTAAGCATTTGCACAGGCATCTGACTGACTTGAAGTAAATAGTAAGTTTACAAAATATAGATTGTATTATATATTAAAAAAACAAAACAAAAACAAAACAAACAAAAAAAAACAAACTATGATGTACAAAGTTGTTAAAAATTTTGGAGTTAAGTTGGAAAACTACAGAGGAGAGTTAATGTTACGTCATTAAAAGCAGTAGAGTTAGGGTGATTGGGAGGATGAAGAAGGAGTGGCTTAGGCTGTTCCCCGTGGGTGTGGAACGGTCGATGGCTATATCGGGAGACAGAATTTTTCTTTTGATTTTGGGGGGTTTGCCACAAGTGTGGGAAGGGGAAATTTGTTTGTGTGTAGTTTGTAGGATGAATGTTCAACCACTCATGTTTTTGCTTCTCTGTATGAGCATGTTTACTCTGCAAGGTAATCCCAAACCCTCTATTGATCATGGACCAAAGTGTTAACCTTAATTTAACTTCATGGAATTGCAGAGGTCTACAAAATTTAAAAAAACTTAAACAAGTTATGAATAAAATAAAGGACATGGGTTCAAGAATTGTGTTTTTACAAGAAACTCATCTGATAGAGGAGGATGTTAAAAGAATTAGGAGTAGATGGCAGGGAAGTGTATTCACCTCTTCATTTTCATCCCGAGCCAGGGGAGTTATGACTCTCATACATAAATCAGTTCCTTTTCAGGTGAAAAATGTAATTGGAGACAAATTTGGAAGATATGTAATCATTCAAGATTCTTTGCTATTAGAAAATATAAATCTTGTGAACTTATATGGTCCCAATATAGATGATCAGAAGTTCTTTGCTAATTTATTTCTCATCTTATCATCACTTACAGGGCAACATATAATAGCAGGGGATTTTAATTGTACATTGAATCCAGGTGTGGATAGATCAACAGGACTGGATTGTACGCACATTGGATGTAGGATGACTATTAATCATTTTATGAAAGAATTGAGATTGTTAGATATATGGAGAGAAATGAAACCACAAGTTAAAGCCTATTCTTGTTATTCCAGTACCTACAAGACATTCTCACGTATTGATTATTTTTTGATTTCCACAGAATTAAGGTCCAAGATTCAAAACTGCTTTTATGATAACATCGTGATTTCTGATCATGCACCCTGTTGTCTAATATATGTAGATGGCAATTTCAGCATAAATGGCTTCAGGATGAGGAATTTGTCAAGTATATAGAAAAACAGATAGACGAGTTCTTTGACATCAATACTACACAAACATCAGCATGTGTAAAGTGGGAGGCTTTCAAAGCTTTTATTAGGGGACATATTATTAGTTATACAGGATCAAAATCTAAGAAGACTCGAGAGGAGAGAGCTAAATTGGAACATAAAATAAAAAGTCTTCAGGAAAAAGTGTATGCAGGAAGTGACCCAAGGTTGGAGAATGAATTACTGATTTTGAGAGCTGAATACGACAAAAAATCAGCGAATAGAGCTGCCTCGAGTCTTCGAAGATTGAAACAATCTTTTTATGAACAAGGTGAAAAATCAGGAAAATTATTAGCATGGCAGATTAAACAATTGGAAATTAAAACACCAATTACCAGTATTATAAGTAATGGACAGGTAGTTATAGATCCTTTAGAAATTAATAGAGCCTTTAGAGATTACTATGAAAAATTATATGATACCAAAAATGAACCTGATTTAACAAAACTAAATGGGTTTTTGAACGAACTATCTATACCGTGTATTCCAAATGAAAACAGGGAGATATTGGAGTCTAAAATTAGTCAAGAAGAAGTTGGGCTAGCCATTGATAATATGAAATCAGGAAAAAGTGCAGGACCAGATGGTCTTCCAGTTGACCTTTATAAAAAATTTAAGAATAAATTAATAAAACCTTTTTTGGAAATGGTTTTAGAAGCATTTCAAAATAATAATTTACCATCATACATAAATAATGCCTTAATTATACTGCTGCCAAAACCAGGTAAGCCCTCTAATAAATGTGAAAATATGAGACCAATAAGCCTATTAAACGCTGACCTTAAGATAATCTGTAAAATTTTAGCAAGACGAATACAAGAAATTTTACCAAATATTATTAATCGAGATCAGAATGGCTTTATAAAGGGTAGACAAGGCTTCCATAATGTAAGAAGACTATTTGATATTATTTATTTTAATAAAGAAGCACCGGATACAGCTCTCCTATCATTGGACGCCGAAAAGGCCTTTGATAGAGTTGAATGGCCCTTTCTTTTTGAAGTCCTACAAAGGTTTGGACTTGGAAATAATTTCATAAAATGGGTTCAAATAATATACAATAATGCTACAGCAGAAATCCTAACAAATAACAATATTTCAAAACCAATAAAAATCAATAGAGGATGTCGACAAGGCTGTCCACTTTCACCTTTACTGTTTACTATGGCAATTGAACCTTTAGCGATAGCGATACGTTTACATTCACAAATATATGGAATTAAAGTTGGACCAACAGAACATAAAATCTCCCTGTACGCCGATGATATAATTTTGTTTATGTCGAATCTAAAAAAATCAATTCCAACCTTGTTGAATTTAATAAAGAATTTTGGGGAAATATCAGGATATAAAATAAATAAAACTAAATCTTCAATATTAATGCTAAATGAGACCCAGAGAAATTACCCAGCCCCTGAGGTAAATCAATTCAATGTTGTAAATCAGTTTAAATATTTAGGAATCCAAATTATGCCTAAGCTAGAATCAGTCGCCAGTGTCAACTATGAAGCCTTAATGTCAGATATCAATGAGTTAACTCAGAGATGGATGTCACTACCAATGTCGATGATCGGGAGAATCAATATACTTAAAAGTAATATTTTACCTAAAATACTTTATTTATTTCAATACATTCCCTTATCACCACCTTTAGATCTATTCTCAAGAATAAAAAAAAAGTTAGTGGAATTTATATGGAACAACAGGAGGGCTAGATTACGTTTGTCTTTATTATATTTACCATTTGATCGTGGAGGTCTGAAATGTCCAAATTTTATGTTGTATTATTGGTCGGCACAACTGAGGTCTATGACATTATTTTTCATCAAATGATCTCCCTCACTGGACTGAAATGGAATCATACAATTTACCTTTACCTCTTCCCATATTCATATACTCAGATTCGGCAAAAAAATTACAAAAACAAGTTAAAAATCCATTTGTAAAGCATATGATCAAAATATGGTGTGAAGCTAAAAACTATTTAAAAGAACCACAGTTATTGTCACAATTTAGTCCAATATGGGGTAATCAATATTTTAAACCAGGGAGAGCGGACGCTGTATTTAAAGTATGGAATTTAAAAGGGATACAAAAGATTCAGGATTTATATTTGCCATGTGCAGACAACATAATGTCTTTTGAAGAGCTGAGGATCAAATTTAATCTCAATAGAACACATTTTTTTAAATATCTTCAACTTAGAAACTTTATTCGATCAAATCAAAATAAAGCTCTCACTCGACCTATTTATTCATCCTTGGAAAAAATGATGATGAAAGATAGTAAAAGAAAGGGTATTATTTCAGAGTTTTATAACTCATTGACACTATCTTCAAGTGAAAATTCACTGAAAAGATTAAACTACTGGAAAGAAGATCTGCAAATTGAAATTTCAGAGGAACAATGGGAATTGGCTTGTACAGAAGCTCAAACCAAATCAATAAATGCACGCCTTAAATTGATACATTTCAAATGGTTAATGCGGATGTATGTTACACCGGAGGAGTTAAATAGATATAACAAAAATATACCAGATACATGCACAAAATGCATGGAAAGTAAAGGAACCCTATTTCATTGTTTATGGGAATGTAGATTAATAAGAATGTTTTGGGAGGAGGTGAGGGTAACAATTGAAAAAATAATCTCAAAACAAATCATATTGAATCCTAAATTGTTTTTGTTGGGTCTGTACCCAGAAAAGCATAATTTCAATAAAAGTGAAAGAACATTCATAGACCTCAGTTTGCTTAATGCCAAAAAATGTATTGCACTATTATGGAAAAAGACTCATAGACCAGATGTGACTCAGTGGTTAAGACAGATGTTAACAAACCTTCCATTAGAAAGAATAACATATATACTGAAATCAAAGGAAATTGTGTTTGAAATATATGGAGACCTTTTATTGATTATGTAAAAAATTTAAACATAACTCTTGAAGAAGAAGGTGAATGATGTGTGTGGACCTTGTAAATTCCAAACTGGTGAACATAATATGTATACTAATGTATTGGATTGTCTAGACCAGGGGTGTCAAACTCATTCCATGGAGGGCCAAGACCCTGCAGGTTTTACTTCCACCCAGTCTCTTCAGCAGGTGTTTTCACTGATCAGCAATCAGTAGGACGAAATTCAGAGAAATCACCTGTTGAAGACACTGGGTGGAGGTAAAACCTGCAGGGTCTTGGCCCTCCATGGAATGAGTTTGACACCTGTGGTCTAGACTAAACAGAGGAGCATTGTTGAAGACTTGATTTTGTTGGTGGTTGTTGGTGTTTTTAGGGCATTTTTTTTTTTTTTTTTTTTGTAGTACTTTAGTGTTAGTGTTTGTTTGTATCATGTTTGTTAAAAAAAAAAAAAAGGTTCAATAAAGATATTGTGG
Source organism: Pholidichthys leucotaenia (assembly GCA_020510985.1). Classification (NCBI taxonomy): domain Eukaryota; kingdom Metazoa; phylum Chordata; class Actinopteri; order Cichliformes; family Pholidichthyidae; genus Pholidichthys; species Pholidichthys leucotaenia. The sequence continues at coordinate 211,883,093 of CM035846.1, read as the reverse complement.
AAAAAAAAAAAAAAACAATCGGCATAACCCACCCGTCTCAATCAGAATGAAATTTTGATCCGAATGAGCATGATTGGGTCAGAATATTCAGATTGGCATGTTTACATGAAGCATTTTTATTCCGATCAGGCTTTTAATCTGGTTAATTGTGTCGATGTAAACATGGTGATGGCTAGTGACGTCTAACTTCATTTGAAAGCACTTGGACAGGTGAGTACTGAAGCTAGCCTTTAGCTAATGCCAATTCAAATTAGATCACATATAAAAAACTGAGTGCAAAAACAGAAAAAACAAACAGGAAAAATTAAGTTGGGGCCTCTGTGGATAATTTATGGGCTGATATATAGATAAACATGCATGATAAGAGAATATTTCACTGTTTTGATAAATATTGCTCTTGTTTTTAAAACGGTATTCACTAGCCTACAGGAGCATGAGTCTAATTTTAATTTGATGTTTTTCCTCAATTTTTACATGTTTAAGATTAAAAAAAAAAAACACAACAGGTGCTTAGGCCCCAGTTTATAGCTTTTAAGTATTTGGGGTAAAGCTTTACAAAATATTTGCAAGCAAACAATCTGATTTTTTTTCTACTTTTTCATCCCCCCAAAAATCAAATGTTTTCTTTACTTTGGCTACTGGCACACAAAGGTTGTTGATTTCATAAATTGCCATGTCTCAGACCCAGCTGCTTACAAACTGGTTGTAAGCTTCTAGACCTTTGTAGGATTAGTGTTTCAGAGTGTAAGCCCCGGTACTGTAGAGTAATAAATTAAAGATGTCTGGATAGGTGATGCTTGCCCACTTCTCCATGTCTTTTGACCAGATTTGTTATGGAATGAGATAGGGGACCTGCTTCTCTGAGTTATTTTGAATGTTTTTTTTTTCCACAATATCTTTATTGAACCTTTTTTTTTTTTTTAACAAACATGATACAATCAAACACTAACACTAAAGTACTACAAAAAAAAAATACCCTAAAAACACCAACAACCACCAACAAAATCAAGTCTTCAACAATGCTCCTCTGTTTAGTCTAGACAATCCAATACATTAGTATACATATTATGTTCACCAGTTTGGAATTTACAAGGTCCACACACATCATTCACTTTCTTCTTCAAGAGTTATGTTTAAATTTTTTACATAATCAATAAAAGGTCTCCATATATTCTCAAACACAATTTCCTTTGATTTCAGTATATATGTTATTCTTTCTAATGGAAGGTTTGTTAACATCTGTCTTAACCACTGAGTCACATCTGGTCTATGAGTCTTTTTCCATAATAGTGCAATACATTTTTTGGCATTAAGCAAACTGAGGTCTATGAATGTTCTTTCACTTTTATTGAAATTATGCTTTTCTGGGTACAGACCCAACAAAAACAGTTTAGGATTCAATATGATTTGTTTTGAGATTATTTTTTCAATTGTTACCCTCACCTCCTCCCAAAACATTCTTATTAATCTACATTCCCATAAACAATGAAATAGGGTTCCTTTACTTTCCATGCATTTTGTGCATGTATCTGGTATATTTTTGTTATATCTATTTAACTCCTCCGGTGTAACATACATCCGCATTAACCATTTGAAATGTATCAATTTAAGGCGTGCATTTATTGATTTGGTTTGAGCTTCTGTACAAGCCAATTCCCATTGTTCCTCTGAAATTTCAATTTGCAGATCTTCTTTCCAGTAGTTTAATCTTTTCAGTGAATTTTCACTTGAAGATAGTGTCAATGAGTTATAAAACTCTGAGATAATACCCTTTCTTTTACTATCTTTCATCATCATTTTTTCCAAGGATGAATAAATAGGTCGAGTGAGAGCTTTATTTTGATTTGATCGAATAAAGTTTCTAAGTTGAAGATATTTAAAAAAATGTGTTCTATTGAGATTAAATTTGATCCTCAGCTCTTCAAAAGACATTATGTTGTCTGCACATGGCAAATATAAATCCTGAATCTTTTGTATCCCTTTTAAATTCCATACTTTAAATACAGCGTCCGCTCTCCCTGGTTTAAAATATTGATTACCCCATATTGGACTAAATTGTGACAATAACTGTGGTTCTTTTAAATAGTTTTTAGCTTCACACCATATTTTGATCATATGCTTTACAAATGGATTTTTAACTTGTTTTTGTAATTTTTTTGCCGAATCTGAGTATATGAATATGGGAAGAGGTAAAGGTAAATTGTATGATTCCATTTCAGTCCAGTGAGGGAGATCATTTGATGAAAAATAATATGTCATAGACCTCAGTTGTGCCGACCAATAATACAACATAAAATTTGGACATTTCAGACCTCCACGATCAAATGGTAAATATAATAAAGACAAACGTAATCTAGCCCTCCTGTTGTTCCATATAAATTCCACTAACTTTTTTTTTATTCTTGAGAATAGATCTAAAGGTGGTGATAAGGGAATGTTTTGAAATAAATAAAGTATTTTAGGTAAAATATTACTTTTAAGTATATTGATTCTCCCGATCATCGACATTGGTAGTGACATCCATCTCTGAGTTAACTCATTGATATCTGACATTAAGGCTTCATAGTTGACACTGGCGACTGATTCTAGCTTAGGCATAATTTGGATTCCTAAATATTTAAACTGATTTACAACATTGAATTGATTTACCTCAGGGGCTGGGTAATTTCTCTGGGTCTCATTTAGCATTAATATTGAAGATTTAGTTTTATTTATTTTATATCCTGATATTTCCCCAAAATTCTTTATTAAATTCAACAAGGTTGGAATTGATTTTTTTAGATTCGACATAAACAAAATTATATCATCGGCGTACAGGGAGATTTTATGTTCTGTTGGTCCAACTTTAATTCCATATATTTGTGAATGTAAACGTATCGCTATCGCTAAAGGTTCAATTGCCATAGTAAACAGTAAAGGTGAAAGTGGACAGCCTTGTCGACATCCTCTATTGATTTTTATTGGTTTTGAAATATTGTTATTTGTTAGGATTTCTGCTGTAGCATTATTGTATATTATTTGAACCCATTTTATGAAATTATTTCCAAGTCCAAACCTTTGTAGGACTTCAAAAAGAAAGGGCCATTCAACTCTATCAAAGGCCTTTTCGGCGTCCAATGATAGGAGAGCTGTATCCGGTGCTTCTTTATTAAAATAAATAATATTAAATAGTCTTCTTACATTATGGAAGCCTTGTCTACCCTTTATAAAGCCATTCTGATCTCGATTAATAATATTTGGTAAAATTTCTTGTATTCGTCTTGCTAAAATTTTACAGATTATCTTAAGGTCGGCGTTTAATAGGCTTATTGGTCTCATATTTTCACATTTATTAGAGGGCTTACCTGGTTTTGGCAGCAGTATAATTAAGGCATTATTTATGTATGATGGTAAATTATTATTTTGAAATGCTTCTAAAACCATTTCCAAAAAAGGTTTTATTAATTTATTCTTAAATTTTTTATAAAGGTCAACTGGAAGACCATCTGGTCCTGCACTTTTTCCTGATTTCATATTATCAATGGCTAGCCCAACTTCTTCTTGACTAATTTTAGACTCCAATATCTCCCTGTTTTCATTTGGAATACACGGTATAGATAGTTCGTTCAAAAACCCATTTAGTTTTGTTAAATCAGGTTCATTTTTGGTATCATAATTTTTCATAGTAATCTCTAAAGGCTCTATTAATTTCTAAAGGATCTATAACTACCTGTCCATTACTTATAATACTGGTAATTGGTGTTTTAATTTCCAATTGTTTAATCTGCCATGCTAATAATTTTCCTGATTTTTCACCTTGTTCATAAAAAGATTGTTTCAATCTTAGAAGACTCGAGGCAGCTCTATTCGCTGATTTTTTGTCGTATTCAGCTCTCAAAATCAGTAATTCATTCTCCAACCTTGGGTCACTTCCTGCATACACTTTTTCCTGAAGACTTTTTATTTTATGTTCCAATTTAGCTCTCTCCTCTCGAGTCTTCTTAGATTTTGATCCTGTATAACTAATAATATGTCCCCTAATAAAAGCTTTGAAAGCCTCCCACTTTACACATGCTGATGTTTGTGTAGTATTGATGTCAAAGAACTCGTCTATCTGTTTTTCTATATACTTGACAAATTCCTCATCCTGAAGCCATTTATGCTGAAATTGCCATCTACCTGATTCCTTTGTCAATTTTTTATCTACATATATTAGACAACAGGGTGCATGATCAGAAATCACGATGTTATCATAAAAGCAGTTTTGAATCTTGGACCTTAATTCTGTGGAAATCAAAAAATAATCAATACGTGAGAATGTCTTGTAGGTACTGGAATAACAAGAATAGGCTTTAACTTGTGGTTTCATTTCTCTCCATATATCTAACAATCTCAATTCTTTCATAAAATGATTAATAGTCATCCTACATCCAATGTGCGTACAATCCAGTCCTGTTGATCTATCCACACCTGGATTCAATGTACAATTAAAATCCCCTGCTATTATATGTTGCCCTGTAAGTGATGATAAGATGAGAAATAAATTAGCAAAGAACTTCTGATCATCTATATTGGGACCATATAAGTTCACAAGATTTATATTTTCTAATAGCAAAGAACCTTGAATGATTACATATCTTCCAAATTTGTCTCCAATTACATTTTTCACCTGAAAAGGAACTGATTTATGTATGAGAGTCATAACTCCCCTGGCTCGGGATGAAAATGAAGAGGTGAATACACTTCCCTGCCATCTACTCCTAATTCTTTTAACATCCTCCTCTATCAGATGAGTTTCTTGTAAAAACACAATTCTTGAACCCATGTCCTTTATTTTATTCATAACTTGTTTAAGTTTTTTTAAATTTTGTAGACCTCTGCAATTCCATGAAGTTAAATTAAGATTAACACTTTGGTCCATGATCAATAGAGAGTTTAGGATTACCTTGCAGTGTAAACATGCTCATACAGAGAAGCAAAAACATGAGTGGTTGAACATTCATCCTACAAACTACACACAAACAAATTTCCCCTTCCCACACTTGTGGCAAACCCCCCAAAATCAAAAGAAAAATTCTGTCTCCCGATATAGCCATCGACCGTTCCACACCCACGGGGAACAGCCTAAGCCACTCCTTCTTCATCCTCCCAATCACCCCAACTCTACTGCTTTTAATGACGTAACATTAACTCTCCTCTGTAGTTTTCCAACTTAACTCCAAAATTTTTAACAACTTTGTACATCATAGTTTTTTTTTTGTTTGTTTTTGTTTTGTTTTTTAATATATAATACAATCTATATTTTGTAAACTTACTATTTACTTCAAGTCAGTCAGATGCCTGTGCAAATGCTTAATTATTCTACCTTATATTTTGTTCATGCTTAGCTCCCACCAGTCTCTTCTTCTTCTTTGATCTTCTTGATGAACTCCTGCGCCTCCTCTGGGGTCTTGAAAATGTGGGTTCTGCCCTCATACGTGGTCAGCAGTCTCGCAGGATAGATTACACCATGACGAATCCCAAGGTTGCGCAGCTCCTTACGTATGGGATCAAACTGCTTCCTCAATTGCTGGATTCCTGTGGCCAAATCTGGGTAGAACCGCACCTGCTGGTCCTGGTGTTTAATCTCTCCTTTAGCACGTGCAGCGTTGAAGATCTTCATCCTGTCTCTGTTGCTAAGAAACTTCATAATTAAGGTCCTCGGCGGTCCCTTATCTCTCCGTGGGCCAATACGATGTGCTTTTTCCAGAACCACTGCTGATTGCAACTCCTCGCTGCCCAGCACCTCCGGAAATTTTGAATGTTTTGATAATTTTTGAGAAATGATCAGCTTTTCTCTCTCAAGCAAATTTGGTCTTTATGTTGTGTTAATGACAGGGTGTGGTGTGCTGTTCATAATGTCTCTGTGGGCTGGATAACCGTTACCCTTCTAGCTGACTAAATCACAAACCTGTCCTTAGTTCATATGCTTGGTGAGAAATAGCCACAGAGTGAAGTGGTGATATGATATATTAATGAACAAACATTAGTGTTGCCAGAATAAACATGTTAATTGCCACAATTGATTAATAACAAAATAAAATGAGTTAAGAATAATGGTGGTTAATCACAGGTGATCAAATTAAGCCTCATCCACATTCAGTGGCTGCATTAACCTCAGTTGATGCTGCTAAGAGGGAAGGACAGGAAAAATCATTTTACATCTCTCCAAGTTTTTTGGTGTAGGAAAATCTAGCATGAATTATATTCTCCAAGTGAAGTACCTCTTTTAAACCATTTGAACAATAATCAAGCTTATTTTATATCAGGAGCATGAATGTGGCAGCAGCAGGATGAACAATGAGGGAGGGAAAGAGACAGCATTGATGACTAGAGAGAGAGAGAGAGGTGACACAGGAGGCACACCGTGACCAGGTAACAATAGTGAAAACTTACTTGCTTGATTTCTGCCAGTGCTGAAATACTTAACACATAATAGGTATTAAGTAGGTCTGCTGCTTCATAGTAGCATAAATATACCATTACAAGGCTGAAGATATGTTTGGTAAATGAATGAAGTTCTTTTAACTAACTGTTCTTAATATTAGAATGGCAAAATAAAGAGGTAAATTAGCCTTGTCCTTTTATCAATGACTTTGCACTCTTCCTCCACACTAGAATACATATGCTGACTTTTTTTGCTTTAAAAAAATCCTGAAATGGGCAGAGATCTTAACTCCCCCCCCGCCCCATATTTAACCCAAAGTTACGCCCTTGTTGCTACCTCTATCTCGCTTATCGCTGGCTTTCCTGTAGACTGGTATCATGTGCACTCATAAGATTTGGCTTTGGTGGATTAATCTTTTTGCTTTTTGATTCGCTCACAATGTAAATGTGCATGTGGCAACAGCACATGTGCATGTACAGTACTAGTACATGTACAGACTAACAAGTTTTGGCAGTACATGCACTAGTACATGTATCTGCTCACTATGCAAACGCACTTGTGGTATAGTATGTGGTGCATAAGCAAAAACATTATGCACTACTTTGCTGCTATGTCGGCAGCGCTTAGCGCAAGCATACATTATACAGTGCATGCACACATGACCTCTGCAAGTAGTACTGTGCAGTACACGTCTGATTTTGACCTCTCTTGTACGAGTTATTGCGGCGCCGCTTCTTATCGAGAAAAAAAGCCTTACATTGACGAGTCAATTATGTCTTCCAAATCACAAGTCATTCAGTTTGGATTCACCAATCATGAGAAATACAAGGAGAAAGGGAGAAGGAAACACAGGCTGAAATGCAAATTTTGCAAAGCACTTTGAAGTTGGCCTCTGAAATAATGTGGTGACTTGGACTCAGAACGTGGTGACCCGGACTCGCCTTCAGAATGTGGTGACTCAAACTTGGTCTTGGCCTTGGAATGTGGTGACTTGACTACAACACTGCCATTGTCGCCTAGTGCTTGCTCACAGGGGATCGTTTGATCACTTTCTCTGAATTACTTATGATTTCTATCTGTGCTTACGTATATAGCACCTTGGGATGACCTTTGTTGTGATTAGGTGCTATACAAATAAAGCTGAATTGAATTCAGCATGTTACTAAAAAAATATGTATTTATTTTCATAAATTTTCGTGAAAAAGTGACCCCCCCCCCCCTATTAAAAAATAAATTAACTGTGCTTTATTACATCTTTGGAAAGCTGAGTTCAATTTATCTAGCCACACCCAAGCCTGATTACTGCCACACCTGTTCTCAATCAAGAAATCACTTAAATAGGACCTGCCTGACAAAGTGAAGTGATCCTCAAAAGCTAGACATCATGCTGCGATCCAAAGAAATTCAGGAACAAATGAGAAACAAAGTAATTGAGATCTTTCAGTCTGGAAAAAAAAATAAAAAGCTTTAGGACTCCAGCGAACCACAGTGAAAGCCATTATCCACAAATGGGGAAAACATGGAACAGCAGTGAACCCTCCCAGAAGTAGTTGGCCGACCAAAATTACCCCAAGAGCGCAGCAACGGCTCATCCAAGAGGTCATAAAAGACCCCACAACAACATCCAAAGAACTGCAGGCCTCACTTGCCGCAGTTAAGGTCAGTGTTCATGACTCCACCGTAAGAAAGAGACTGGGCAAAAATGGCCTGCATGGCAGAGTTCCAAGACGAAAACAACTGCTGAGCAAAAAGAACATAAAGGCTTGTCTCAGTTTTGTCAGAAAACATCTTGATGATCCCCACGACTTTTGGGAAAATATTCTGTGGACTGACGAGACAAAAGCTGAACTTTTTGGAAGGTGTGTGTCCCATTACATCCAGCGTAAAAGTACCACAGCATTTCAGAAAAAGAACATCATACCAACAGTAAAATACGGTGGTGGTAGTGTGATGGTCTGGGGCTGTTTTACTGCTTCATAACCTGGAAGACTTGCTGTGGTAAATGGAACCATGAATTCTGCTGTCTACCAAAAAATCATGAAGGAGAATGTCCGGCCATCTGTTTGTGACCTCAAGCTGAAGCGCACTTGGGTGCTGCAGCAAGACAATGATCCAAAACACACCAGCAAGTCCATCTCTGAATGGCTTAAGAAAAACAAAATGAAGACTCTGGAGTGGCCTAGTCAAAGTCCTGACCTGAATCCAATTAAGATGCTGTGGCATGACCTTAAAAAGCAGTTCATGCTTGAAAACCCTCCAATCTGGCTGAATTACAACAATTCTGCAAAGATGAGCCAAAATTCCTCCACAGCACTGTAAAATACTCATTGCCAGTTATTGCAAAGGCTTGATTGCAGTTGTTGCTGCTAAGGGTAGCCCAACCAGTTATTAGGTTTAGGGGGCAATCACTATTTCACACAGGGCCATGTAGGTTTGGATTTTTCACCCCTTAATAATAAACACCTTCATTTAAAAACTGCATTTTGTATTTATTTGTTAGTTATCTTTGTCTAATATTTAAGTTTATTTGATGATCTGAAATATTTAAGTGTGACAAACATACAAAAAAATGAGAAATCAGGAAGGGGGCAAACACTTTTTCGCATCACTGTATGCCAGTTAATCATCACTGGAAGACAAAGATGTAAATATGTGCATATGTACCCTGCCTCTCGCCCAAAGATGCTGGGATAGGCTCCAAACCCCCCGCGACCCAAAAAGGATTAAGCGGAAGAAGATGGATGGCTGGAATATGAGGGTGGGCTGAAAAGTTCATCGTGGTGAAATCTGACCAAATGTGGTTTATTTTTCAACTGCAGGGAACCGAGCGCTGCAACACTGATGGAAGAAGTGTGTGGACTGAAGGGGAGACTATGTTGAAAAATAAACCACATTTGGTCAAATTTGACCACTATGAACTTTTCAGACCCCCCCCCCCCCCCCCGCCACACACACACACATATTGGTATCAGCATCGACAAAAACTGCTTTCAAATTATCAGTATATTGGCTATCAGCAAAAATTCTACTATTGTACATCCAATATTTAGATATTATACCCTTGTCCACTGTCTTATGCAGAACATCCAGTTTCACTGTATCCGAGTACAATGACAATAAAACCAATTCTGCTTCTAATTCTAAATTTGGGAATTTTTGTTTTTAGTGAAACGGTACCAAATTTGAACATGCCTGTATAGGCTGTAGGAATATGTGCTTTAATGTATTTTATCATTTCTTTATTTCTTGTTTGATTCCCATCCTTTTTGCCCCCACAGAAAGAAATTAAATTAGACTGCAGTTTATATTATAAGTACATCTTTTTGTTAAGCCATTCGAATTAATGCTGACATTAAATTTATTTATTTGTTACATTCTATATTCTATATGATTATATATTCATTTTTTATGTTTGGTAGTTTTGACTATACTTACGCATAAACTATAATCATTAACTTGGACGCAGTGCAACTGTAACTCTGTCATCACTTTCAGGCTTTAATATAAATTTCAGACATTTCTCACTATGAAGTCATTTTATTTATCTTTACAGCATATCAACAACAAAGCTCCAAAAAGAAAAACATAAGACGAAGATGTTAGAAAAATGAGCTGTTCTACACTGTAGATCAAGTATAAACTTTCATAGATTTACACAGACACCAATCTAAATGAGGCATGTTTATTAATAGAGGAAGGAATAATAGTGTAGACAGCGCTAAGGAGCTTAGGAGAGAAGTTGAGTGAAGCTGAAAGTGGACACCACGCCAGTAGCCAATTACAGGTGAGGCACATGCTAACCACATGAGTCAGAAGAGCATTACCCCACCATCAATCACAATTAGTACATCACTTAGCAGCAGGGTACCAGTAAGAGTCTGATCAATGGGTGGGATGAGAGCTGTAACCTGATTCTGTCACTCAGCACAAATACACGACTGCATGTTTTCTGTGTGTCTGACATGCTAAGAGCACGGCTCCATTAACTTGGTGTGCGGAGTGAAAACATAGGACGCATTCATCTGATAGACACGCTACCACAACAGCAGCTGCAGCGGTGGGGAAGCACCTCTGATGAAGTGGGCTTGGATCGGACGATGCGCTGACAGGCCGGAACAGCTGAGTGAGTGTCCTTCTTCATCAGGGGGCGAAAATACCTTTTCCACACTTAAAAGCTATTTATTGAGTTAGAGTATAGGGCAAAAGCGTCTGAGTCGCGGAGTGACGGACAGAGTGTTTTTGTGGATTATGGATTTCTCCCCCACCCCATATCCGTAATTTGATCCTGGAGGGAAACAATGGAATAAGTGCAGAGCTGCTGTGGCGTGGACAGACGGCCGTGCAGCTCTCCCTCTCTCGCTGTACTAGTGCTTGTTGATGGACATAGAGTGCGTTAATAAAAGACTCATCCACTTTGCACATCAAAACAGTGGAATGTGAAAAGCAAATAATCAATGACCATGGGCAGGTCAGGATTCTCTCGCTGTCTTTCTAAATCTCTATTCTCCCACCTCTCAAGCTCCTCCATTCATTCTTTGTTTATTTGCAAAGTCAGTATCTAGACTGGACAGCAGCCAAAATTCTAGTGGGGGGAGGAATTCAATAACATCTCTCACCAAGCTAATGACATGAGCTACAGTCATTTTGGAGATTTTTTTCTCTTACTTTTACTTATCCAGGATAAGAGATTTGCTGAGTGAGTGTGTTCTTATTCAGCACCACCTCACTTAGGTTTTCTTCAGTTACACTGTTAGCAGCCAAGCACAACAAGTTTTCCACCAAGCTGGCCTCTGGGCAGCTCAAAGGGAGTGTTTGTTGCTTTATTTGGGGGGAGAGATCTAGTCAGAAGAATGTAGGTTTGATCACAAAGCGTTCTTAGAGGGAGATTCCACAGTGAGGCTCAGTTAAAGATAACTAAAGATTATACTGATCTAAGAAGTCCCCTTCTTAATATATTTTTTTTATTTTAACTTAATCTTTACATAAACAACAGAGTCCCAAGGACATTTATTCACCATGACATAAAGAACATAATTAGCTTTTTAAAAAAATCACATAAATTAGGCAAGCATCGCACCCTGGCTGGCAGACAGGTTGTTCACAGCATCGCACAATCATGCCAACACAGAATTACACCTGATTGGATGAACATGTTTGAACACTGAATTCACATAAAGTAGCCAAGATATCCATTTTATGCAAATGGTGCATGACACCCGATGCCCCAACTGGAGAAACATGACAATGTGCACCTAGAAAGCATTGGGTGTGGATAAGGGGAGGGTGGTATCAACAGAAGACAATATAAAAGATATAAAGAACCTTCTGGGATAGCACTAGTAGATCAGTTGAATCAATATATGTAAATATGTCATTCTTAATTTTGAAAAATGGTGTACAATTTGACATTTATGGCTATAATTTTGATTTGCTAAAGCAGTATTTTCTTATGAAAACAAATTCTGAATACACTGATGCAGCTGCACCCCTCATCTACGCAAGGCAGTTAGAGCACCTCTGAGTTTGTAGATATTTATGTATTGAGTGGTAATGATCTGTAAGAAACTAACTCCTCTTTTCAAAGCAAACAGACTACTTAAAACAGTAATTTAATTTCACATACAAAGCAGGTAAAATATTTTAAAAAAATGTCCAAAATATCATGTAGAACTTAAACCCATGTAAGTGTTTTTTAGGAGGCTAAAATTGACCTAATATTGCTACTGACTGTCTATAGCAGAACAGTTTTTGTTTTCTGAGTTTTATGGTCTGAATTCTTTGCATCAAATAAATGTATAAAATCTATATTACTAGTTTTAAAAAAAACTGTTCATCGAGGGTCTTACTAACCTTCATTTTGCTAGGAAGTCCTGTTGAGATGGTACTGTTACCCATTCAGAAATGGTTATATCTAAATTTACATACCAAAGAATATGTTGCAGTATACTGTTACCAACAATGCTTCATTTATGCCCCAATATGAATTTTAGGCCATACCACCCAGTCCCAGGCTGCATATACCTGTAGACCAATAACAGAAGTCATAGAAACAATAGATTCCATTGGCCATGTGACACTATTATTTCTAGTTTGAAACATAAAGATGGCATATGGAAGAATGTTGTCGTGTTTAGGGCTAAATTTAATGCACATGAAGGTTTTAATTTCAAATTCAACCAGACAGAAAAGAGACAAAGGGAGACTGGACTAAGCAGATATGTCTTCTTGATAGTTAATATTTGATTCTATGTCTGAAAAAGGCTTCACATATGCATTAACACATAGATCTTTAATTTAATAGTTTTTAACATCTCCACTTATGTGGAACACATTTCACTTTTGACTGTAGACACCCAACATCATTAAGAATCAATTACAGTGACTGCTTCACTTCCTTTCCATTTGCCTGTGTTGTCCACTGTATTAATGGCAGCTAAGCAAAGCAACGGCAGAAAAAATAATGACAACTGTTGACCCAAGCACATCTCATGCAATTCATATATTTCAATGCACTATGTCTATGTAGAGTGTCAGTGTCTGTACCTGCAGTGGATGAAGTCTGGGACAGGGTTGTGGACGCTGAATGAAGCTGCATCCAGATCTCTGCAGATCTCTACGTTGTCACCAGCCATGAGGCGGACTGCTGCTTTGTTTTCATCGTCAAAGACCTGCCTCTGCATGGAGGCGCAGAGCAGCAGCATGAAGTCATCTAATTAAAAAAGGGAACAATTTTTATTGTTATATAAGCATCAACCCTTAAAATATATACTGTAGCTCCTTGTTTGTCAACCAGGGTTCCCTTTCAGGGTCCGTGGGAAATGTTCTAATTTCACTTCTTAATTGGTCAAAGGAAATTGCAAATAAATTGCTGTTGTTGTGCACGGGTGCCTGTAGTGGCTCTTCCCTGTCAGTAGGTGGCAGTATGAACACAATATGGCTACCATCTTCTTCCTCTTCTTCTTCATGTGTTTTATGGAGATTAATGACCTTATGAAGATGTGCTAGGTCGTGGTGACTAGATGAAAGAGAAAAGATTCTGATTCTGAACCGGGGTCTGGATAAAATTCTAGCACAGGTGAAGGGCCGAGCAGTTTGGGGTGGAGAAACTGAGGAGGTCCAGCAGTTCCAGAGGAAAATTTTAACATCTCCATGGTGAAAGCAACTAGTGGCTAATGCTACTGTAGCAGCAAGTTGACGGAGCCGATGAGTACAGAAAGTCTGCAAACATCGTCCTGTAGTACCATCCAGTGATGATCCAGTTGCAGTGTGGCAAATACAGACAAAAAAACCCACCAAAAACACAAGCACTGGTTTGGAATGAGAAGCAGCAAAACACAAGCCAGTGTCCTCTCAGGGGCTGTGCATATGGCAACATTTTCAATGAAACTGTAAAATAAGATCTGTATGCACTCGTCAACTGCACACGAATCCAACATTATAAATGCCAGATTTCCCCCTGGAAGAAATTTGCAAAAATGAGCAAGTCATAAATAAATAAAAAAAAATAAAGGCCCTTTTCCACTAGCACCTACTCAGCCCGACCCCCCTCAACTCTACTCGGTTTGTAGGCTTTTCCATTTTTTAGTATCTACTCTGGTGGGGTTCCAAGCGAGCTGAGTTGAGCTGAAAATGTGATGTCAGCAGACTGCAGGCCACTGATTGGCCAGGGCGTAACATCACTGGATGAGAGCAACATCTTCACAAGATTCAAAACCACCATTTGTAAAGTTTTAGTTGAGTTTTTATTATTTCTGTGATAATCAACAAGATAAATGGCTACACCCAAATCAACATCAAGGTGCAGACTCTTCTGTGCTTGGTGGCTGACAAGAGAATCCAGAGGGAGCTACGGAGCTGAAAAGTTCATAGTAGTCAAATTTGACCAAATGTGGTTTGGTTTTTCAACACAGTCTCCCCGCCGGTGCACACACTTCTTCCATCGGTGTCACAGCGCTTGAATCCCTGCGGTTGAAAAATAAACCACATTTGGTCAAATTTGACCACTATGAACTTTTCAGCCCCGTTGACGGAGTGACCCGAAATGAAAACGTATACCAGAAGGTCTCCGAGCTGATGGCTGCTCATGGGGAAGATGGTGAGTGTTTTGTGATTTTAAGCATCTTTAAAGTTATTTATCCCATTGGTGGCAAGCTCATGTTGAACAAACATGGAACTCGCCATTGTCTCCTGTATGCAGACAATGAGCTAGCTAGCCATCAATGCTAACTCTGTGCTTTGCTTGTATTTTGCCCTTGCTGTAAAAAGTATTTGCTTCTGACAGCAAAATGCTAGCATATCAACAACATAACGAGCCACCTTCCTGTAATGAACCCACCCACCTTGAGGTGGGGTGCTCAGTTGAAATGGAAAACAACCTAAATTGTGTCGGGACGAGCAGAGTCACAGCGAGTCGAGTTGAGTAGGAGCTAGTGGAAAAGTAGCTCATATAAATAAATAAATAAGTCGTGTGTTGAGGGACCCCCAAAAAAACCCCAAACTGACAGCTGCTTTGAATATTTGATATTCTGTCAGAGGCTTCAGAATTCAAGTAAGAAAATATTTTTTAAATCTAATTTTAACTATAAAAACATTAAGCTTAAAGTTTAATAAACATGGTTGTTTTGAGAGACTGGCTGAAATCTATTATAAATTGTGGCTTTGAAGTCAATACTGATATGGGGCATTTTATTCTAAATCATAAAAATGCATTTGACATTTTACACAGATTTCTCACTTTCTGTATGCTACTTCTACTTCTTACAACTCATCTGAATTTTAACACAACGTACAGATGAGGAACGAAGGGTTGGGCTTGGTGTGGAAATCAGGAACATAGAGCCACTTGACCACATTGGAGTCTGTAGTAGAGTTAGGAAACCTCCATGGATAATCTGAAAAGAAGATATTATTGTTAGATACGTATGTATATGGATAACAGCATAAAATTTGTTGTTTATTTGTGAAGCACTGGACAGAACTAGAAATATCTAAATATGTTATTAGCACTTGTGTTTGTGCTCTAACTTTGCAAAAAAAACAGAGGTGCAACTTGGCCACACAAACCTTTACAGGCAGCAGGAGGGATCCCAATGCAGACAAAGTACTGGAACGTAAGCATGCAGGCCAGGAAGAAGCAATATTTGGGCCAGATCTCAGCGATAGCTTTCCTTCTACGTCTGTACATAACCGTGATCAAAGCAAAGGCATGAAGCATGGCGTAGAAGTCCATACGCTGTCCGATGACGTTGACTACCAAGAGCAGACATGTCTATGTGAAACAAAGTAAAGAGTGTAAACATGGAGCACAGTTAAAGCTCACTAAAAGAAAGACTAAAAGAAAGTTTAAACGTTAAACTCTTTACCTCAAGTCCGAACTTGTAGAAGAAATAATTGATGAAGTATTTGATGCAACAGATGATGCTGATGTCAAGGTGCTGACGAGTGATGTCATGAAAAATAATCCTGGCAGCGGGAGGAGATAGTTTGTTCCTTAGTCTGAAGTATTGTTGATGGCGGTAGATGGTCACCTCAAATGCTAACAGAGCCAGCATCAAGAGGTTGTTCTGCACAAATGGTTAGCGAATAAGATTAGTACTAGTGCTACAGCCAGATTTTTAAACAAATCCAAACTACGAGGCGGGGCTGAAAAGTTCATAGGTTGAAAAGTTCATAGTGGTTAAATTTGACCAAATGTGGTTTATTTTTCAACCGCAGGGGTCCAACAGCTGGAACACCGATGGAAGAAGTGTGTGGACCGAAGGGAAGAAAAATAAAACGAAAAATGAAAAATAAACCACATTTGGTCAAATCTGACCACTATGAACTTTTCAGCTCCCCTCGTATATTCAGCACTGCTTCCAATATATTATACAGGTCCATCTAAAGAATATATTGCTAAAATTGTCAGTTATTTTTCATAATTTCATCAAACTTAAATATTCCTTACAAGTAAAGGGAAATATTTCAAGCCATTTTTGTTGAAATTTTGATTATTAAGATAACCCTTTATTAGTCCCACACTGGAGAAATTCCATTATGGAGCCTATCCCAGCATCCTGGATTAAGAGGTTAAGAACATGAATGAATGAATGTATTATGGTTTATAGCTTAAAAAAAAAATCAGAAATGTGGGAGCTCAAATTATTAGAATATTTCATTTCAAGTTTGAGTAAATTAATATTCAAACAGTATAAATACCACGTATCTTCCTGACCAGTTCACAGGGAGGGTAAGCCTCAGAAGGTTGTTACTTAAAAGGATATCGGTTCACAGAGTGCTGTACCAAAGCATATTAGTGGAAAGCTGACTGGAAGAAAAAAGTGTGGTAGAAAAAGGTACACAAGCAACAGGAGTGACTGTAACCTTGGAGGAAATGTCAAAAAAAGTTGATTCAGGAACTTTGGTCAGCTTTACAAGGAGTGGACTGAGTCTGGTGTCAGTACATCAAGATATATTCCAGTCAAGGTGCTATGACTGTCGTGTTCCAAATACTAAGCCATTCCTGAACCAGAGACAATGTTCAAAGCACCCTGCTGTCTACCAATAAAATTTAGAGCACTTCATGCTTCTACCAACTGAACAGCTTTCAACTTCCTTTTCCAGCTGGATTAAGTACCAGCCCAAAGCACCAAAACTACTATGAAATGGTTTGGCGACCATAATGTTACTGTGATGGACTGGCCAGCCAACTCGCCTGACCTTAATCCTTTAAATTCTCTATGTTGTATAGTCAAGAGAAAGATGAGAAACACCCAACCCAACAATACAGATGAACTGAATACTGCTATCAAAGCAGAAGCTGATCACTTCCATGACACTTTCCACTGATTCAGAATATTCAGGCCTAGTGATAGAGCATCTGCCCCACAACCAGGAGGTCATGGGTTCAAGTCCCAGCTAGATCATACAAAGACCATCTAAAAATGGTACTTCTTTCCTTCTAGCTTGGTGCTCAGCAAAAATAAAATGGAGGAAGGAAAGTTGGTTACCCAGCCACAGGGGGCGCACAGGCCAGTCCCAAGCCTGGATAAATCGGCAGGGTTGTGACTTTTCAGTTGGACATTTCTGCATGGCAAACCTTCATTATGAATTGATCTTAGGGAATACTCTATCAGGATGAGACACCAGATTTCTGAATTTTTTAACCTATAAATGACAAACATCAAAATTAAAACAAAAAAGACTTCAAATATTTTCCTTTACTTGTAAGGAATATAAAATAACTGCAGGTTTACTATTGGAATTAAATTATAAAAGCAATAAATGAACATTTTTGAGATGCACTAGTGCACACAGACAGGTTGTGACCTTGAGCTTTGATTCCACTTGAGGATGACTGTGTGCGAGTTTGGTGAGCATCTGGGCAATTGCCTAGAAGGAGTAGCAATTTTCACATTCCACTGAAATCAGATCAGTATTTTCTGCTCAATGCTGCTAACCAACAAACAGACAAATGACAAAGATATAACCTCCTTTATAGAAGAAATTACTGTATAGGCGCATCTCACCAAATTAGAATGTCATCAAAAAATTGATTTATTTCAATAATTCAATTCATAAAATTAAACTCATATTTTATATAGATTCAATACAGAGTGATATATTTCAAGTGTTTATTTCTTTTAATTTTGATGGCTATGGCTTGCAGCTCATGAAAACCCAAAAATCAGTTTCTCAAAAAAGAATATTACACAAGATCAATTTTAAAAAAAAAATATTTTTTTTAATAGAAATGTTGGCTGACAAAGTATTTCCATGCACACACTCAATACTTGGTCAGGGCTCCTTTTGCATGAATTAATACTGCATCACTGTGGCATGGCATGAAGGTGATCAGTCTGTGTTACTGCTGAGGTGTTATGAAGGCCCAGGTTGCTTTGATAGCGGCCTTCAGCTCATCTGCATTGTTGGGCCTGGTGTCTCTCATCTCCCTGTTGACGATACTTCATAGATTCTGTATGGGGTTTAGGTCAGGAGAGTTTGCTGGCCAGTAAAATATGGTGATACCATGGTCATTAAACCAGGCTTTGGTACTTTTGGCAGCAGTGTGGGCAGGTGCCAAGTCCTCCTGGAAAATGAAATCAGCATCTCCATAAACTTTGTCAGCAGAGGGAAGCATGGAGTGCTCTAAAATATCCTGGTAGACAGCTGCACTGACTTTGGACTTGATAAAACACAGTGGACTAACACCAACAGATGACATGGCTCCCCAAATCAGGTGCCAAGTCTTCCATCCATCCATCTTCTACCGCTTTTCCGGAGGTCCGGGTCGCGGAGGCAGCAGTTCAAGCAGAGAAGCCCAGACTTCCCTCTCCCCAGCCACCTGCTCCAGCTCTTCAGAGAGGATACCAAGGAGTTCCCAGACCAGCTGGGAGACATAGTCTCTCCACCGAGTCCTGGGTCTGCTCCGGGGTCTCCTCCCAGTGGGATGTGCCTGAAACAACTCAAGTGGGAGGCGTCCAGGAGGCATCCTAATCAGATGCCCATACCACCTCAACTGACTCCTTTCAATGTGGAGGAGCAGCGGTTCTACTCTGAGCCTCTCCCGGATGACTGAGCTCCTCACCCTATCTCTGAGGGTGAGTCCAGCAATCCTACGGAGAAAGCTAATTTCAGCCGCTTGTATCCGCAATCTTGTTCTTCCGGTCATTACCCAAAGCTCGTGACCATAGGTGAGAGTAGGAACGTAGATTGACTGGTAAATCGACAGCTTTGCCTTAGAACTAAGCTCCCTCTTCACCACAACGTCCGCATCACTGCAGATGCTGCTCCAATCAGTCTGTCGATCTCTCGCTCCATTTTCCCCTCATTCGTGAACAAGACCCCAAAATACTTAAACTCCTCCACTTGGGGCAGGAGCCTGTCCCCAACCCAGAGAGGACAATCCACCTTTTTCCGGCTGAGGACCATGGACTCGGACTTGGAGGTGCTGATTCTCATCCCAGCCGCTTCACACTCAGCGGCAAACTGTCCCAGCAAGAGCTGTAGGTCATTGCTGGATGAAGCCAACAGGACAACATCATCTGCAAACAACAGAGATGAGATCCTGTGGTCACCAAGCATGACACCCTCCATTCCCTGGCTGCGCCTAGAAATCCTGTCCATAAAAATTATGAACAGGATCGGTGACAAAGGGCAGCCCTGGCGGAGTCCAACTCTCACTGGGAATGACTCCGACCGAGTGTTGGCAATACGAACCAAACTCTCACAACGGTCGTACAGAGACCGAATAGCTCGTAACAACAAGCCCGATACCCCATACTCCCAAAGCACCCCCCACAAAAAACCACGAGGGACGTGGTCAAATGCCTTCTCCAAGTCCACAAAACATATGTAAACTGGTTGTGCAAACTCCCAAGAACCCTCAAGAATTCTCGAGAGGGTAAAGAGCTGGTCCGATGTGCCACGACCAGGATGAAAACCACATTGCTCCTCCTGAATCCGAGGTTCGACCAACGGCCGGACTCTCCTCTCCAGTACCTTAGCATAGACCTTCCCAGGGAGGCTGAGGAGTGTGATCCCTCTAAAGTTGAAGCACACCCTCCGGTCCCCTTTTTTGAAGAGAGGAACCACCACCCCGGTTTGCCATGCCAAATGCACTGCCCCCGACCTCCACACAATGTTGCAGAGGCGTGTCAACCATGACAGCCCAACAACATCCAGGGCCTTGAGGTACTCAGGGCAAATCTCATCCACCCCCGGGGCCCGGCCACCAAGGAGATTTTTAACCACCTTGGTGACCTCAGCCCAGTCTTGTCACTTGGAAATCAAGGTCCCAGAGTCTGGAGGGGGAGTGAACAGGTACAGAATCCAAGTTGCTTGAGGTCCGGTGTGAAGTTTCCACAGTCAATGATGATATGTGGAACCATGCCATCTGCTGGTGTTTTTCCACTGTGTTTAATCAAGTCCAATGTCAGTGCAGCCATCTAACAGGAAATTTTAGAGCACTTCATGCTTCCCTCTGCTGACAAGCTTTATGGAGATGATTATTTCATTTTCCAGCAGGACTTGGCACCTGCCCACACTGCCAAAAGTACAAATACCTGGTTTAATGACCATGGTATCACCGTGCTCGGTTAGCCAGCAAACTCTCCTGACCTAAATCCCATAGACAATCTATGGTATATTGTCAAGAGGAAGATGAAATACACCAGACTCAATAATGCAGATGAGCTGAAGGCTGCCATCAAAGCAACCTGGGCTTCCATAACACCTCAACAGTAACACAGGCTGATCACCTTCATGCCATGCTGCATTGATGCAGTAATTATGCAAAAGGAGCCCCGACCAAGTACTGAGTGTGTACATGGACATACTTTTCAGTCAGCCAACATTTCTCTTAAAAATCAATTTTTTAAATTAATTTTATGTAATATTCTAATTTTTTGAGAAACTGAATTTGGGGTTTTCATGAGCTATAAGCCATAACCATCAAAATTAAAAGAAATAAACGCTTGAAATATATCACTGTGTGTAATGAATCTATATAGCATATAAGTTTCACTTTTTGAATTGAATTATTGAAATAAATCAACTTTTCGATGACATTCTAATTTAGTGAGATGCACCTGTGTTAAAGGGGTCACTGACTGCACTTTTTACACATTTTAACAGCTCACTCATGTCTTAATGAAGTGCTTGTGACATATTTTGTTCACATGTTTTTTCATTTTTTAATTATTGAAGCAAATGTGTTTTTCATTTTTCTTGGCTTTCTTCAAACGCTCTGATTCAAAGCCTGTCACTTTAAGAAACAGATTTCAGCTGGTCAACCTCACCCTCCCTCTTACGTCAGTTAGTGATTAGCTGAGTAGCTTCTAGCTGGCTCCTTCCAGCTTGGAGGAACAGCGCTGGTTCACCGATCCACAGTCGTTTGTGCATCTCACATCATCCCGGCCTACCCCACAACAACCCCGCCGAGACGCCACAACAAATCACCAGTGCTGGGCGGTCCGCCAATTGCCACAACCCAGGGCCGCTGGCTGAGTCACAGGATCTCAAAGGGCAATGTCTCGCTCCGCAGTATCCACTCCTCCCTACAGCCAGCCGGGGGATGCCCCTTCACCCCGTCACGAAGCGGCTCCCCCACGCTCCCGTGAGAGTATGCTCAGAGGATGGTAGGGGAGCTGAGCCAGCAGCTCCAGGCAGCATCCCTGGGTTGTGGCAACTGACAACACAGGCAGTTGCCGCGATCCGGGGATGCTGCCCGGAGCTGCTGATTGACAGCTCCTTTGACTGGCATGCCGGCGCCCACTGCAAAACCACTGCTAGACGGGCCAGACGACGCGAGGCACATTGTGGACCGCAGACCGGTGAACCAGGTGGTAACAATGATGGTTATTAAGGTGACTAAGATCTGAAGAAAATAATATAAGCCGCACTCAGTTCGAACTTCCTGTTCCCAGTGTTAGCTTGGGGGCTAAGAGGCTACCTTTAGCACCACTTTCATATACACGACAGACAGCTAGGCGGGCCAATAATAGAGCAGTGGCTGGTCTCAAGGACGGCAGTGTATTGGCTTTTTCTAAATGTGACATTAACAATTTCCACAAAAAAGTCAAAAGTGTTTCTAGTGTTTCTGGGAGATAAAAACAAGATAAAGGCTGTGTGTTTTTTAAGAGAACTGACTGTTTTGAAAATTTGGGGATAATTAGGTGATCAGTAGACTCATTTCAGACAGTTAAAACCTGCAAACATACCATTTTTCAGTCAGTGACTCCTTTAATGAAACCAGTGTAATGATGGCAAGGTTTTAGAAGTTTATATATCAGGTGAGAGTGAAAAGCGGGGCCAAGAGGAACAGTTGGGTCATGCTTCACATTGTTATTCTTTGGTCTTGTTGAAAATGCTGTTAGTTGAAAAAAGGATCACAAGAGAATAACAACGGCTTATTCTTGTATACATTTTCCTGTGCATGCTGATGAATAATTGCCCTCCTCACCCTGAGGTAGCCCAGCAGGTCTTCAGCCTTCTTCAGGCCCACCCAGTTGGCAGGATCAAAGGGCGGTCCATACAGCAGAGAGGTCTTCAACTCGTCCTTCTGTTTCAGGTTAAGGCCAGCTGGCTGCAAGTAGAAATTAAATGGCTCAATCACTCAGAGTTCAATTAAGCCTAAACCAAAACCAGGAGTCGACAAACTGCTATGGGAAGAGCTATTCTGAGTCATTTCTGTGTAAAACAATAAGCATGGAGATGCAAAATGTATACTCATAAATACTATGTCTGTATTGATGCTTGTATTAGCTGAGCTGATTCTATATACAACTACTATCCTGTATATTTCTACTTTTTCACTTACTCTAATTTGACTTTTCTCTTGTAATCACGTGCTTTTTTTCTTGTGAATTTGCACTTTTTGACTTGCAAACTTTTGACTTTTAAGATTATTTGCCAGTTTGTTGTAAATTGACAATTTGTTCTTGTATATCTGCTTTAATAGGCTTATTAGTTTTAATAGGCCTGCAAATTTATGACTTTTCTAGCATAGATTTGTTTTTTCTTCTTAAATATGCAACTGTTTCCTCATAAATATAACTTTTAGCTTGTAAATAATTAACTTTTTTCCAAAATTTGCAATTTTTTTGTTGTGAAATTGCTATTTTTTTCTTGTTACATTGAAACATTTTCTCATACAGTATATTAGAAACTCATTTCTCTGACATTTGCTACTTGTTCTCAGATACTTGTGATTTCTTTTAAACTCATTAACTTACCAACTTTTTCCTCAAATGATTAACATTGTCATAAATTAGCATTTGTTTTCCCTCATTAATTAATCATTAATTATCTGCAGGTATGAATAATTTAATATTCAAGACCTTTTTAAGGCTACTTGAACAAATTTAAGACATTGGATTCATAAAATGATAAGTTCCATGATGCTAAAGTAAAATTCCCATATTATACAAAAATAGCTGCCTTATTCATTACGTCTGTGGTATTTTTAAGACAGCAAAATTTATTCAATAAATAATAAAGGACCTAAATTCAAATAACGAAGAAAAGCAAAGCCACTTCACGGAGCAAAAGGATTCACAGACACCCACAATTTTTTTTCCTCTTTTTTTGGCCAAAGTCACAGATTATGTTCACAGGTTGCAGAGCACTGATCTAGATTTTTATTTATAATTTATTATCCATTCAGTTAAGAATAAGACATCATCTAAAGTTTTAGGTTATGCAGATGCAGAAATAAATCCTACAGCAAGTAATCTGTACAAGTTGGGTGAAGAAGCATTTGCAGATAATGTTTACCATGGTGCAGTTCATGGAGTAGTCGTCGGGCTTTATGGACTTCAGCTGGTACAACATTTTACAAACGACGATGACACACGTCCAGACAGTGCAAACACTGGAGGCAAGGGGCCGGTACTGGCTGTAGGGTAGAGCGAAGGCCCAGGACGCCAGGAACACCAAGTTGAACAAAGACACCTGTACAGGAGACAATGCAGGCGACAGACAAAAACACACTCATGAAGCCTTTTTCCACTCAGGATCCACTTTTACTCATCATGCAAAAATCATGACAATAAACAAGTTTTGGTGTTGCATGTTTATTAGTCAGTTTACATAACGAGATAATCAATGTGAATTAAATGACACATTTGTATTAAAAAAAAACAAACAAGGAAAGCTTAAAGTAATCGCAAATAAGAATAATGATGAGTTTGGTGTTTACAGTCTGTGCTGTGTTGTTTCTGATTTTTTTTTTGTAATTTGAATTTTATTGGGTTTTATTAAATAGTTTAATAGTTAATAGTTTATTTAATAGTTTATTAAATAGTTTAATTAAATAGTTTAATTTTTTTTGATAGATTGTTTTTGTCCAATAAACAACGTGTATGGTTCCAAGAGTGGGCAAAATGACCTGTAGCTTATTTGTTTTATTTACATGGAAAAAGAAGAATTTATTGTTATGGTTTGTTTTTATTTGCTGAACTATATTTTGGACATTCATTGAAATGTTCAAAAAATGTAAACATTTGAGGTCATTTAATTATAATTAATCATTGTGACTGAGATTCTTAAATCAGCCAGAATCAGCTAGAATGAGAAATTGAAGCCATAAAAGCAACAATTAGTTACAATTCCCCAGATACACTAAGACAGTTATCCACATTGTCTGTGGTTAAATAAACTGTCAGTTTAAGACTGTTTCAGCGGACTTACTGTATCAGATAATCCTTTTTTATATTCCATATGAAACTGAATTTTACATTAAAGAGAAATAATTCACCAAGATGCAAAGACAGACATACATGTGTAAAGATTCAACCAATGCCTAAGTTAAAATATCTGAAAAACAAAATGATAAGAAATTGTATTTCTTGGCGATGTAAGTCATTCCATGTTGAAGGATCAAATTTAAGCAACCAAAGTCCCCCTCCCCAAAAATGAAACCCCTCATTTGAGTCAAAGCGTCTGTATAAATAGGAAGTCAATTCGATCAAAAAGGTAGAAACTACTGTATATTGGTGACAAAATAAAACAGAATGAAAACATAAATGCCCCCCTTTCCCAAAAATGCACCCCATCATTAGATGTATAAATTTGAAGTGAATCTGATCAGAAATGTAGAAGCTATAGTGGTGACAACAGGAAACGACAACTCCTGAAAATAAGTGGAACCCCTCATTAGGTGTGTGTGAAAAATCAAATGAGTCCATGTCATGAGTGCCCCTCCGGGGCAAAAACAAACTCAATTGCTTAACCGCAGTGAGACAATTTATTGACAAATAAATATGACAGTTCAAAATAATTGTGTAACAAATCCAAAAAGCTGACAAGAACAAACTTACACTGAGTTGAATCTCAGGAGGAGAGGAGGGGGAGACTGATCGTAGAAATAAAGTCTAGTCTGAACATAGCTGAGGCTGCTACAAACACAGGGTGGAAAGGCTGAGTTTAAATACATAACAGTGATGGGCCACAGGTGTGCGAGCCGGGCTGGGGAACACTAATTGTCTAACTGCTCTCAGCTGGAGGGAGAGTGGCCTGAGAGCAGAAAGAGGGGAAAAAAGCAAGAGACAAAAAGAAACACAATCACTCGCAGCTGAGTAGCAGACACAGACTGCAAGTGGAGATGGCTGTTTGGAATGGAGGAAAAGGGGCTCACCAACACAACATAACAGAACTAACAGGAGAATAATGATGAACAGAATAATACCCAAAACTACAAAGGAAAGTCTGAGCAGTGAGCACAGATGCTCAGACATATGACATAGCCCCTCCCCTCCCTCAAGGGGTGGATTACAGACACCCCAAAGTAACATCAAAAAAGAACCCCCCCTCCACCCCCAAAGAAGGAGCACAGCAAAAACCACCTTGGGAGGGAGGCGGGGGAAAGACGGCTAGGAGGGAAAAAAACAAATCAGTTCAAGATTCACACCTGCGCCCCAACAACCCCTAAGCCCCCACAGTCCCAGAGCTCAAGGGTTCGGGTGGGAGGATTCACAGAGGAGGACGTAGCCGGTGAAAACATGGAGGACCTCTTGGCAGCTGGAGAACACGCCGGCGCAACAGGAAATGCAGCAGAGGAGGAGGAGGAGGAGGAGGAGGAGGAGGTTGGCGGAATGGCCAGTGAAGAAAGACGAGAAGTAGGATTTGCTGCGGGAGTTGTCTGGCTCAGCGTTTGGGCGATGGCTGCCGGAGAGGCGGGAGATTTCCTCTGGTGGTCAGGAACAGGATGACGCTGGCGTGGTGGTGGAGCTGAGGCTGGCATACCGAGAGAGGAGATGGTTTTCTGCAGTGGAGAGCGCCTCCTCCTTGGCTCAACGGGAAGCACTCCAACCCTAAGATCCGGAAATGCTCACTGGAGTGCACAAACCATGGATAACAGTTCTGCATATTGTGGGTAATTCCACAGGCCCGGGTGTGCGTCCAGAATACCCACCGCTCCATTTAAACAATTCCATGTTTCTTTGGGACCCCGGGCGTTGAGAGCGTCATCCACGAAATCCTGGATGAATCCCGCCGTCTACTCCTCCTCCAGGCTGGGAGACCCCGCTGTCGAGCTTTCCCTCCTTCGGCGAGGTCGGCAAGCTAGGGACATCGTGAGCTCCAGTTGCAGGTGAGTGAAAAAAACACAAAAGGTGGAAAAAAAGTGCACCACTGCAGAAGCTGAGTTTTCACGGGTAGCGGACTACTGTCATGAGCGCCCCCCTGGGGCAAAAACAAACTCAAGTGCTTAACCGCAGTGAGGCAATTCATTGACAAATAAATATGACAGTCCAAAATAATTGTGCAACAAATCCAAAAAGCCGACAAGAACAAACTTACACTGAGTTGACTCTCAGGAGGAGAGGAGGGGGAGACTGATCGTAGAAAAAAAGTCTAGTCTGAACATAGCTGAGGCTGCTACAAACACAGGGTGGAAAGGCTGAGTTTAAATAGATAACAGTGATGGGCCGCAGGTGTGCGAGCTGGGCTGGGGAACACTAATTGTCTAACTGCTCTCAGCTGGAGGGAGAGTGGCCTGAGAGCAGAGAGAGGGGAAAAAAGCAAGAGACAAAAAAGGAAACGATCACTCGCAGCTGAGGAGCAGACATAGACTGCGAGTGGAGATGGCTGTCTGGAATGGAGGAAAAGGGGCTCATATCACCAACAACATAACAGGACTAAGAGGAGAATAATAACAAACAGAAAAACACTCAAAACTATAAAGGAAAGTCTGAGCGCTGAGGACAGACGCTCAGACATATGACAGTCCAAGTATCAATGAGTTAAAGTTTCTGTGTAAGTTTTAAGTCAATCTGATCAGAAATGGAGAAGCTACAGCAGTGACATGTTGTCAAATGAACGGACGCACGAATGGACGGATGGGTCATAAACATTCTACCCTAAGCAACATTGCATTTTTGCATTAAAATCTGTGAATGGAATATATGGTCAGTGGTTGGTAGGTGACCTGCCTGGGAAAACTAGAATTTATATAGAAATAGACAAGCAAGGATGTCTAGAATCTAGGCTAGAAAACTCCTCTCCATGCAAGATCAGCTAACATTAGCAACCCAATATACAAAATATAACAAAATAAGACAGACTGGCAATAATTCTCTGTGGATTAATGAATGAGCTGGTCTATTATGAGCACTGCACAGGGCACATTATACGCCTGTCCATAGCCATTATCAATAGCGCATAGATAACACACCAACAACCGCAAAATCTATTACAAATTAAAGATTCAACACTTTCATTAAAGATTAAACAACTTTGCAGTATCTTCATGGGGTTGGTCTCATTCAAAAGAAAACAATTTTTTGGCAAAATAGTCAGAATCACTCTAAGTGCTTCAGCCACTAAGTAGCAGTAATCTAAGCATACTAAATTTGAAGAAAATAAAGTTCCCCTGGGCGTTTTTTTTTAGATACAAATGCCTGAAAATAACATACAGATGTTAGATACTGGCTGGAAAACACAATAGGAATGTAGAACCAAGTGTTATCAAGTTCAAGACGAAATTTTGTAACAATACCACAAAAAATGAATATATTACACACCTTTTTGCAGCCAAACTGTGCTAAATGGAATCATGGTCGTCCACCTCCAATTCTTCAGCTGACAGCTCGTCACTCGACTGGGCTAAGTAATTAATAATTTCTTCGATGATTCTAGCCATTTTTCCAAAAAGTGTGACGTTGCAACACTGCCACCATTTGGATTCACGGACTGGTTTATGCAAGATTTATGCCAGTTTCATGCACAGGCTTTATAGGGGGCATGTGCAATGAACCAAGCTCTATTAGGTATCACTAAATTCAGAAATTAATTGTCTACACGACACGTCCACAATCAGCATACTCAGCTGTGTTCCCGTTAGCTGTGGGGCTGGTCCTTCATGCTAGGTTGTCACTCATTGGTTATTGAAGGCTGTGGAAACCTAAAGGGAAGCCCTATTAAGTCTAATGAGGTATCTATAGCTGAATCTCATTCTTCTTCCTAAACCCTCGAGCCCTGAGCCATTGTAGACTTAAGCCGCCGCCATCAGAAGTACTTGAGTGTGTGAGTCTGTGAGCGCATGAAGTGGCTAAAAATGGTGGAAATGGGACACACTATACTTTGGCAACACTAAAAGTTTTTTGTTTTTTAATTTACTTTATTAAAAGAATTAGGAAACAAAAATGTGTATAAGATCACAAAAATAAAATCACAGGACAAAATAAAAACAGATTCCAAACAAAACTAAAATCAGAAACAAACAGGCGTTTATTGACAAAGGATAAAAGAAAATAATCCTGAAAGTTCAAGGATGTATATGTGTTTCAGTCTTTAGTGTAGCAATCTGGACAGGGTTGAAGCCCTGTCCCCGCTTTGCGTTCCTTTTTTGGACTCATTATTATTATCATTATTATTCTTATTATCTTTATTCCTGTCTGACTCACCATTTTGTGTTTACTTGTGGTGACAGTGCTCTCAGTTTACTTCTGTTCCTCGTTATTGGTCCTTTTGTGTTGTTAATTATTCACAGCTGTGTCTGATTGTGTTAATCTGACCAGCTGCTCCATATAAACAGCTCTCGCCTCACTCTCAGTGAGGCGATCTACTGTTATTTTCATTACTATGCTCACATGCACAGCGAACTGTTTTTTCCTCCAAGTTAGACATGGTTTAGGTTCATCTCATTTATCCTGCCGTGCAGTTTGTTGTTTCTTCCAGCCCTCGTGCTGCATTCTGTTATTTTTGCAACAAATTATGTTTGAACTTCACCATGCGATTGGGACCTCTTCTCTGCCCTAAAGGGGCAAACCTGACATTTAGAGGTTTTTGTGTAACTTCTTAAAATAAAATCCCAATTCTATTTTAAATTATTGCATTCTCCTTCATTTTTGCCCATCTATATTTATAATTGTAATATTTTCTTATTGAAATAAAGGGGATCAAATTATGTCTCATTTCATTTTCAGAGTTACCATTTTAATAAAAATCTATCTTTTCAGCCTATTTATTTTAACCAAACTTAATTTGTGTGACATGAAAACGTGACCAACTATTGTGGGTCTCAGACTTGATTTCAGACTTTCTACTTTCTTCAGGAATGAACTGAATTAAATGTGCTGCAGCCTTTTAAGATCATTTAATTGATTACAACTACAAATCATCTTTTTTCAAACTGTATAATTAACCAAAAATGTAATTAAATTGCTTAAATGGTGTGTATTTCAGCATAAACTTCAAGTCTTTATGTCTTATATTTTTATTTTGGCTTTTTCTTCTTCCAGCTGCTCCCTTTAGGAGTCACCACAGCAGATCATCTGCCTCCATCTCACTCTATCCCTTGCATCTTCCTCTGTAACACCAACCCTCTCCATGTCCTCCTTCAGTACATTCATGAATCTTCTCTGTGGTCTTCCTGTTTTCCTCCTGCATGGGAGCTCCATCTTCAACATCCTTTGTCCAATATATCCACAATCCCTTCTCTGCACATGTCCAAACTATCTCAGCCTTGCCTCTCTTACTTTGTCTCCAAACCACTTAACGTGAGCTGTTCCGCTGATATACTCATTTCTAATCTT
The DNA here is from genome assembly GCA_020510985.1 of Pholidichthys leucotaenia. Taxonomy (NCBI): domain Eukaryota; kingdom Metazoa; phylum Chordata; class Actinopteri; order Cichliformes; family Pholidichthyidae; genus Pholidichthys; species Pholidichthys leucotaenia. Next base: position 211,853,174 of record CM035846.1, on the reverse strand, counting down.
GTCCCTCCTAGTCACTTCCAATGAAAATCTTAGCATCTTCAACTCTGCCATCTCCAGCTCCATTTCCTGTCTTTTTGTCAGAACCACCTCTCCAAATCATACATCATCGCAGGCCTCACTACTGTCTTGTAAATCTTCCTTTCAGTCTTGCTGCTACACTTCTGTCACAAATCACTCCTGACACTCGTCGCCACCCACTCCACCCTGCCTGCACTCTCCACCAAACTTATGGATTTTCCATTGCTTTGGATGGATGACCACAGGTATTTAAACTCATCTACTTTCACTACCTCTACTCCTTCCATCTTCACTTACATCTGCCTCCCTCTCATTCACACTCATGTATTCTGTCTTGCTTTTACTGACTTTCATTCCTCTTCTCTCCAGAGCATACTGCCACCTCTCCAGGTTCTCTTCCACCTGCTCCCTACTCTCACTACAGATCACAATGTCATCTGCAAACACCATGGTCCACGGAGACTACTGCCTGACCTCATCTGTCAGCCTGTCCATCACCATGGCAAACAAGAAGGGGCTCAGAGTTGATCCCTGATGTAACTCTGCCCGCACCTTGAACCCATCTGTCACTCCTACAGCACACTCTCCACCGTCTCGCTGTCCTCATACATGTCTTGAACCACCCTGACATACGTTTCTGCAACTCCTGACTTTCTCATACAGTACCACATTTCCTCTCTTGGCACCCTAAAATATGCTTTTTCTAGATCCACAAAGACACAGTGCAACGCCTTCTGACATTCTCTATACTTCTCCATCAGCACTCTTAGAGCAAACACTGCATCTGTAGTACTCTTTCTTGGCATGAAACCGTACTGCTGCTCACTGATTGTCACCTCTCCTCTTAACCTGGCTTCAACAACTCTTTCCCATATCTTCATAGTGTGCGCTGATCAACTTTATGCCTCTGTAGTTACTCCAGCTCTGAGCATCACCCTTGTACTTGAAAATTGGGACCAAACATTTTTTTTTTTTTTGGCAAAGCTCTTAAACTCTTGTCAAGGCAGTATTTTTTTTTTTTTTTTTTTTTTGTGGGGTGGAGCAGGGGTGAAGGGGTGGTCAGTGATAAGCAGGCGATCAATCAGGGGCTTTCCCTTGAGAAACCCCGACATGGTGCTCTGAACTGTGGGTAATTCCCTTACCTCAAGTCAGCATTGTATGCTGACTTAGGAAAAAGGGTCATTTAAGGGTTCAAAAAGTCAGTAAGTGAGCAGTCAGCCACTTCCTGATTTCAGATTGGGACAGCCCTAAACCCTCAGTCACTTAATATGAACGCAACTAAAGTCAACGAGTCTGCAAGGGCAGAGAATGAGATTCGGCCAATCAAATCTAGACAGCCTCAACAGTCTTTTGGGCTTCTGTTTCCGGCTCTATCTCTACCAGAAATGTAGTTTTATTGTGTATGTCACAAACACACAACGTTAGCCGGCTGAAGTTTCAAACAATGCTACGATTTTATGGGCAGTTTCCCCTGTGATCACCTAGATGTACAATAAATCTTACTCAAATGGATCTATTGGACCATTTGCAATACAAATGGACCATGTTTGTTGGACTATCATTAATTCAAGGACAACAAGGAAGCTTCTTTGGTGAGTAAATGCTATATTGCTATGTTGTGCTAGCTCGTGTGATGCCCTATTTATTTAAATCCAGTGTTATGATTTTGTCTGAAAACTGTTTTAATAACCAATTAGACAAAATTCTAAGCTTTCAAATGATGTAAGGCATGACCACCTACTCTAAACATGTTTACCACGCTTCACTGTGTAGCAGCAAAGACATTTAAATGTCCCGTCCATGAAATGTTAAGTGGCTACATCTGTAATAAAACTAATTACCATGTGATTGCAAGGAGTTTAGGAAAGCAAACAATCTATAATTCAAAGTTGAACAAATTTAACCACCAAGGTGCTGATTCCTCGGTGCCTGTGGCATGGTATTATTGGGGGGTAGGTTGTAAAAAACTCACACTGCCACTTCTAGTGGGTGGGCATAGTTATTACAATAGCTTTTTTCGCAGCTGCATTGATGGTAAGGGTGAGTTAAATTTGTGTTTATTTTGAAAACAAGGCCTTATCTGGAAATAATAGCAAATTAATAAAAAAAAGTTAAATTAGTTCACAACAGTATGTAACTAAGCAAAGTGTCTTTTTTCCCTTTGTTTAACAGAACTCACATTATCAAGTAATCAAGTGTATCCACATGGGCAGAAATGTTTCAGTTTATGACACATAGTTAATACTTGGCAGTCTAGTAAGTGACAGAAGTATAATTTATCGCTTTTTTTAATATGCCTACATTCCATCAGTTGTTTATTTGGCGAGCCACTCGCTCTTATTTTGAAAGGTTGCAAGACTGGATAGGAGCTCTTATTTTGAAAGTTTGTTTGCTAAGTTCTTCACTTAGCAAACAAACGTACAGAGTCCAGACTTGAAATGTTTATTCCCCCTCTTCCCCTTTCCTGTGCTTAAGGTGAGCCTACGTTTATTCTGTCATCTTCCTTTTTATCTCTGCTCGCTGCAGTTTAGATTTCTCTGTGAGCATACCGGGTGGGGGGGCAGCCACGATGAGCTAGAGAGCTTCCGCTTTCAGACTTCAGTGGCCGAGCAGCAGACAAACCTGTTTCGCAGCAGCAGCAGCTCATTTTAACGTGATAAATATTTGAGTATCTATGAGATTATAGAGAGATCATCCCCTCCAATACACAACTAGGACAATAACAATCATTACTGAGGGTGGCAACAACACTGTTGATTCAAATGCGAAATATACCGTCTGGGTACATATTCATATTCTGCAGGGTTATTTAACAAACCCTAATGCTGTTTATACCATCTAGCTGCAATGCTCCTGCACTGTGTATATAACTGTGTACCGTATATATGTATATTAATTTACTGCTTTGGCTAACCAGTTCTTATCTTATTATCTTATTAACTATTGCTCTGAGTGCTGCTATCCCTTTGCTGCTGCAATCCTGGAATTTCCCCATTGTGGGACTAATAAAGGCTTATCTTATCTTATTATGATTTATGTATCGCAGGTGGCCAAATGTACTGATAAAACAAATATATTCAGCATATCGCCCAGCTCTAAGTGACAGGAAGCCATCCGTGTGCTGTAAAAAAGTCACACTGCCGTCTATAGTGGCCCGGCATAGTTATTACAATACCTTTTTTCCCAACTCCATTGATGGTATAGGTGAGTTAAATATGTGTTTATTTTGTTACGGCCCGCTCCTTTTTGGAGTCGGACCTCTTTTTGTGTTTTTTCCCTGTACTGTAGGTGGAGCTATGAAGGACCGCCCTGGCTGAAAGGTGGCTTTAAAAATCCTCTCTGTGCATCTCTCAGTAGCGTTCTGCTCCCATAGAGGCTGGTTGCCTTCTGTGTACTTTGCTCTCCTGCTGCCTGGGTTTGTTGTCTGTCGTTTGGTCAGGGTTGTGCTGGCGGCCCCCTGGTTGTTGTCTGTAGCCTGGAGGCTTTCTGGTTTGGGGTATGCCGCTGGGCATTATTACAGCCTCTGACAGAGGCGTGTGATCACTGGGCTGGCCAGTGATTTGTTCTTCTTTGTTTGCTTCACGCATCCATTCACACATACCACTGATTTTACAGACACTTTCTTTTATTGCTTTTTCTTTAAATAAATAAACTTGTGTTTAAATTGGCACCGCCGTATGGTCTCCCATATTTGTGTAAGCCAGTAAGTTAGGCTTGTGACAATTTTGAAAACAAAGCCTTATCTGGAAATTCTGACAAATTAAAAGTTGAGAACATATGGTGATACAATGATACAAGCCTTTACTTCCACTTGATTTTGACCGGATGAGCTGAAACAGACAGGTGGATGAACAGACAGAAAGACACACACACACACACAAAACCAGCCACACACAGACGCAATGAGTGATTGCTGTATGCCTCCGTTTTCTCCGAGGCATAAACATATCAGAAAATAACTTTATGCAATACATGTACAATGCATGCAGAAACATTATGTAAAATAAAAAAAATTCCGTCTTTTGACGGGCGTATAAAAAAAGACAAAATCCCTGGTCACACTGATTAGCATCGCTAGTATTTTTTTTATGTGGGAAAAAAATAGCAGAATTGGTCAGACTGATGTGAGATATATTATTGACTGTGGATTAATGAATGAGCAGGAATCACCAATGCCTAGTGAAGTAAACCCTTATTATCTATTTAATAATTTTGAATTTGACCTGCACAAATAAAGACAAAAGAATTGCAGGCCTATCGTGAAGCGCAGTTAGTGAGGTTAGACACTTTTTTTAAGATCAAAAATCAACTGCTCCTACCTCTTTGATAGAGACCAGAACAATATAGCAGGCCACAATTTTGATGATGTGGATCTCCAGCAACCACCAAATGAACAGCTGCAGTTTGTGGAAATACTCCAGGAACTTAAGGAACAGCACTGTCAGACGGTCAATCACCAGGTGCCATTTATTCTTCAGATCTGATGAAAGAGAAAGACCAGATTTACATAAACTTCCCATGCTGTTCAAAATGGTGTTTTCTTGGGGTTTAAAAGGAACTCCGATTATATTGGCATGTTAGCTCTATATGCTTTATTTTTATGTTAGTAACATAACTATAATATAATTTTTTTGAAAATAATTCCCAGTTTTATATATTTTTAAAAAACTTTATTACGATGTAAATCGCCATTTTGTTTACGTCGCAATGTATTCTGGGTAGTGACGTAGAATGGTTGCAGCCGTTTTTTTCTGTCTTATACAAGCCAAGAAGCGAAGCTACTAACTACTGCCATTTGTCAGTGAAAATGCCACATTGCGCAGCTTTTGGATGTAATTTCCAATCAAAGGGAAATAAAGAGAGCGGGGTAAGCCTCCATAGCTTTCCTAAAGAGGGAAAGTGGAGGAAAAAGTGGGGCAGCAGCGGCTCAGCAGGTAGAGCAGGTCGTCTAATAACCCGATGGTTGGCGGTTCGCATCACGCTCTCCCCAGATATCCTGCCGTTGTGACCCTGGGCAAGACACAGGATGCCGATTGGCAGCCACATTTCCGTCACTCTGAGTGTCTGTGATCACGCACTACAGCGCACGCTTGATTAAAGCTGACATATATATTAATCACGCTATGATAAAGCACGATATCGTTCAAAGCGCGTGCATGAGACATGTCTGTGATCACGCGCTATAGCGCACGCCTGATAAAGCTGACATATACTGTATATTAATCACGCTGTGATAAAGTACGATATCGCTCCAGCGTGTGGCACCGGGATTCCTCTCTGTTCCTGAGGTGCAGGACAGAAGAGGATGCGAGGCGCATCTGCATAATGATCAGTCCATACCTCTCACTGTTCTGATAATTGCTCACGCTGAGCGCTCTGCCAGCCCCGTACGCTGTGGGGGTCACACACGAGGTGTTCCTCCACACTCTCAATAATTTTTTTTCCCCGTATATTTTTCTTTTTGGCGTACAGAAATGGCAATACGCCCGTATTTGCTAAAATTGCATTTCCCTGTATTAAAATACGGCGAAACCGTATCACTTGACAGGTATGCCGTGACAAAATTCGAACCGTGATTTGCTTGAGCGTGCGCAAAGCGCACGCTCTGAGCGATATCGTGCTTTATCACAGCGTGATTAATATATATGTCAGCTTTATCAGGCGTGCGCTATAGCGCGTGATCACAGACATGTCTCATGCACGCGCTTTGAGCGATATCGTGCTTTATCATAGCGTGATTAATATATATGTCAGCTTTATCAAGCGTGCGCTGTAGTGCGTGATCACAGACACTCAGAGTGACGGAAATGTGGCTGCCAATCGGCGCCAACAGCCTCTCCGGCCTCCACCGAACATTTAAACATTTTTACACATTCATACCCAGTGTAATGGGCACTGGAGGCAATGCGGGTGAAGTGTCTTGCCCAGGGACACAACGGCAGGATATCTGGGGAGAGCGTGATGCGAACCGCCAACCATCGGGTTATTAGACGACCTGCTGTACCTTCTGAGCTGCTGCCGCCCCACTTTTTCCTCCACTTTTCCTCTTTAGGAAAGCTATGGAGGCTCACCCCGCTCTCTTTATTTCCCTTTGATTGGAAATTACATCCAAAAGCCACGCAATGTGGCATTTTCACTGACAAATGGCAGTAGTTAGTAGCTTTGCTTCTTGGCTTGTATAAGACAGAAAAAACGGCTGCAACCATTCTACGTCACTACCCAGAATGCATTGCGACGTAAACAAAAATCGTAATAAAGTTTTTTAAAAATATATAAAACTGGGAATTATTTTCAAAAAAATTATATTATAGTTATGTTACTAACATAAAAATAAAGCATATAGAGCTAACATGCCAATATAATCGGAGTTCCTTTTAAAGTTATAAAACACAACCATGGGTCCACATGGATACTGTTAACATATGAAAACACTCAATTCAATTGTGAACACACTGCCTGCAGTTAGTTAAGCTCTTAAAGAAATGAGCGGATTGCACTTATTGTAATTTTATGATGTCACAAACCAGCATGTCTCACCTTCAGTCGTCTAAGTTAGCAAAACAAAAACATCCTGTTTGTCTCCTTAACTGTTAGTGGCCGACTCAAAAACCCTTTAGCCAATCAGGGATGTGTTTCCCAAACTACGATGGAGGTTAGCCTTGAACCAACATAGTATGATGGATTGCTCAACTAACGATCATCTAACTTACGACTTTTTCACAAAACGTTTGGAACAATGTTGGACAATCTTAGTCTGAACTACACTGTTTTCAACTAACATGGTTCAAACTACAGTCTTTCGGAGAATGTCTGAATACTTTAGTCATATCCAGCAGTCGTCATGGTTTGTAAAAATATAAGCGGAATTAGGGGTGTTCCATATCGTATCGTTCACGATAACACCAGTAAAAATTTTGATACTGGTGTAAAAACGAATATCGCGATATTTAGGGTCTGCTGCGTGACGACATCACAACGCTGCCAATGGAAGTTACATGTGACAGCAAAACAAACATGGTGCAGGAAGATGCTGCTCCATTTGCATCCAGTTGAGTGGAAATATTTAAGTTTCACTTTCTCTTTTAGACTGCTGCCATGTTAAAAAAAAACAAAACGGTGCAGCAATATGGATAATGTGCCTGCATTTTTTCCGTACATCAACAACACTGCTGGAACGGTGTTAATGTCGGACAATGTTCCGCTCGAAGTCTGTATTTTCATTCCTTTTGGCAGCTTCATCTTTATTTTATTCAACTATCCAAAGAGAGGAAAAAAAAAACCATCTGTTCAGTGCGACGAGAGCCAAAAAGCCCCAGCAGAGGTCTGTGCAATGAGAGTAATGCAGGTAAAGTGATTCAGCATAAAACCCAACATTTGTGTGCACTTAAGCTGTAATGGTTTATATTATTTTCTTGTAATATTTGATACAAAACAAAAAAAAATTAAATCTGAGCTGCTGTTTATAAACGGGAGAAATAAGAGTCATTTTTTTTTTAGTATGATGAAGGTAACTAAAGCTGGCCTGTGAATCTGTCCTTTTTGTATGAATAAAAAAAACTGTATTCTGTAATACTGTGGAAAATATTGGTATTGTAAAAATGCACAGAAATATCATGATATCATTTTTAGGCAATACTGCCCACTCCTAAAAGGAAACTTGATTACAATCATCAAACATACTTTAATGAAACATACTGTATCATACCAAATAGATTGCTGATGCTGCTTTATATCTCTGGTATATATCATAAGAATGTCTGGCCAGTTATAGGTGTCATGATACATCGGTTAAGTAATGAACTACCATACATAATTCACAAAGCTGTGTGGGTTCAAGTCTCAGAGCATTTTTTTTAATTCATCTGAAGCAGTAAAAAAGTATTGTTACTCTAATTTCAACCCTATTGCAACATCATTTAATTTATCATTTTAATTAAAATCATAAATGGTATCAGCTCCCAAGGGTTTAATCTGTTGTCTTTCTAATAGTTATATACACAGTGTAATTGAGCAAAGATTCTAATATAAATACTGAAATAATAAAAAACAGGTAGGTAGGTAGATTTCAAAAGTTGTTTAAATTACTATGCAAAGTCTTTTGTGAAAAAGAATGAGTATTCAGCATTAACGAGACTATTTTTAATATAACAGTCAAATATTTTAAACAATATTTTTTTGGTATCAAGGTTGCTCAAAATTATCACACAACCATTAATGTCCATTATAAAAAGCATGTTTTTGATGAGCTGGGAAAATCCAATCATTTTATCGTTTTTTTTTTAAATACATAACAGAAATGCATAAAATAAAGGGGAACATTTTTCAATTGTTGAAGGTAAAATTGTCCTTAAATTGTAGACTCAACCACATAACACTCACCACTAATTATACCATTACTGTCAGCTGAGTCCTCTGTCAACATTTACCATTTTCTCCAGCTACTATGCTTCTACTGCAGCTCCTGTACTGTTGTTGCAACAACACAACTTCACGACAGTATCTGCGAACGTTCACTGGAACTAGGGTTTTGGGAAACTCCTGCATTGTTCGACAAATGCATCGGACTTTAACTAGCACAATTGTACTTTGATCGTTCTTTTCTGGGAAACACTTGAGTCACAGCTGTGTCATATATGAATATGATGTATTATTGTGTGATGAGGGTGGTGGCTCCACCTTTCCGGTTCCGCTGCCACCCTGGGTATAAAAGGCCAATGCAGAAGAGGCACGGTCTCTTTTGACCTTCGCCTCTGCCTGTACGGGAGCGCCTAGTGTGAGTCACACAATAAAGCTGAGTTCTATTGCACCTCCGGCCTCATCATCGGATTACAGATTATGGACATAACATTTGGCGACAAGGATAAAAGTATGGATAAAGGTATTTCGGACATTCAGCCATTTCTGGAGCTTGCTGGTGAGCCGCTGGTGCCGTGGGAGAGGTGGTTTGCCGCATTCAAGAATTATCTGGTGGCACTGAACCTCAGTGAGTTGGAGAAATTGCGTGCGCGAGCAATATTGGTTCATAATCTTGGTATGGAGGGACTGCACATTCTTAGCACACTGGGAGTGAGCGACAGTTTTGAGGATGTGGTTGGGCTAAAGGCGTGCTACTTTCGCACCTCGGAAAATGTCATAGTCCAGAGGATCCAGTTCCAACAGTGCCGACAGCGGGCTGGAGAGTCAGTGCAGCGGTATGCTGTTGACCTGCGCCAACTGGCTGGGGTCCGCGATCAGTTGGCGGAGCTCATGTTGCGTGCAGCAGCGTGGCCAAGACTCCTTACTCATTCCGGTGAGCTGACATTGGCCAAAGCGGTGGAGATAGCCCAGCAGTTCGAAGTAGCGGATAAACTGTTATGGGACCTTGGTGAGAGAACAGCGTTGGAGCAACCTGACTCACAATCAGCGGCGCAGGCTGTAGACCCGGATAGCGATGACATCATGGAAGACAAAGAATAATACGCTACCGCTATAAAAATTAGGTTCGCCCCAGGGTCGCCAAAGTGTTTTGGCTGTGGGTCTACCAAGCACTGGTACAAGGTGAGAGAGTGTCCAGCAAAAGGCAAATGCTGTGGCAAGTGTGGGCTCCTAAATCATTTCACCAGGGTCTGTAAAAGGTTTCAGCAAGGGGAGTGACAACGTGAAGTGGATTCCCCTGCCAAGACTCCTACGGTTATTCACACCGTATCCCCAAGCACAGAAGGCTGTACATATTTGACAGTTACGTTGAATGACGAGGATGTGCCGTTGTTGGTGGACACGGATGCAGTGAGGCCCATGTTGAACTGGTCTACTGTGAAGACTTATTTCCCCTACCATCGTGTGAGAGGTCTGTTGACGCCACTTTGTGGGTATGGCAGTAATAGGCTGTCCATCGTGGGTTCACTGGAGCTGATGGTGAGGTACAAGACAGCGGTGGTGTCCAATATACAGTTCGTGGTGACTGTGAGTGGGTCGAATGTGATGGGCTGCGATCTGTTTTATGGACTGGGCTTCTCAATCACCAGCAGCAGCGGAGAGGAATGGTCGGGCTGTGGTTTGTGGGATCGGCTGGTTCCGCGAGCGGTCAACGATGCAATTTGGGATGACACATGGCCTAGTATTCTGGGAGATGGACACGACAATTTCCACCCAGGGCCATCAGGGCAGGGTTCCAGTGCCAGGGCCTACATTACCCTAGGTGAGGGAACTGGGCGGCATAGTGGAACACCCGTAATGGCGGGTGAGGCTGTGAAGACGACCCCCTCTGCTTCCGGGGTTTGGCCTGGAGATACCGAGAAGCACAGGTCTGTAGTGTAGGTGCGGACAGTGACAGATAGGACTGCACGTGATCAACACTGCAATGACAGACAGCAGCAGATATGGCATTTGTGCAGATGGTTGCAGTAAAGTGCAGAGACATACAGCAGCAAATGTATTACTGTTGGTGTGCCTGTCTTTCTGTGCCAACAGCTGAGGTAGTTATTGTGTGGGTGGGCGTTATAGTCCTGGGGGGGAAGGGGAGTGGACAGAGTTCAGTGTCCTGATGGCCTGATGAACAAAGCTGTTTAGCAGTCTTGTGGAGCAGGCCCGGAGGCTCCGGTATGTTTTCCCTGAGGGCAGGGGCTTGAAGAGGGAGTGTGAGAGGGGGGAGGTGTCGCCTGCAATGTTGATGGCTCTGTGGGTGAGGCGGGTGAGGTAGATATCTGAGAGGGGGACCGAAGATCTTGCTCGCTGCTTTCACTGTGCGTTATAGTGTCTTCTGGCAGGAGGTGGTGCAGCTTCCATACCACACAGTGATGCAGCTGGTGAGGATGCTCTCAACGGTGCCCTGGTAGAATGAGCACATGATGGGGGGTGGGACCCATGCTCTCCTCAGTTTGTGGAGGAAATGGAGGCGAGTTTGAGCCTTCTTGGCCAGTGATATGGTGTTATTGGACCAGGTGAGGTCCTCAGAGATGTGCACCCCCAGGAACTTAGTGCTGCTCACCCTCTCCATAGCCACTCCATTGATAATCAGAGGGGAATGCTGTGTGTGTCCCCTCCTGAAGTCAACCACAATCTCCTTGGTTTTTCCCACATTCAGGAAGAGGTTACTGTCTTTACACCACTGGACCAGTTGGCTCACCTTATTTCTGTAGTTGGCTTCCTCGTTGTTGGTGATGAGGCCCACCATCGTCATGTCATCCGCAAACTTGATTATGTGGTTGGTGCTGTAGGCTGGTACACAGTCACTGGTCAGCAGGGTGAAGAGCAGCGGGCTGAGCATGCACCCTTGTGGGACCCCTGTGCTCAGTGTGATGATCTTGGATGTGTTGCTGCCAACCCGCACTTTCTGTGGCCTCCCTGTGAGAAAGTCCAGCACTCAATTACAGAGAGAGGTTTTGAGTCCCAAGTGTCTGACTTTTTGTATTACGTGCTGGGGGATGATTGTGTTGAACACCGAAATGAAGTCCAAGAACAGCATTCACACGTAGGAGTTCTTTGAGTGCAGGTGGGTGAGGGCTGGATTTTTATTGCCAACAGCATGTTTGCACCCGGTACTGTGGAAGCTTCCACAGCACCGGGTGCTACCATTGCTAGCACCGTGTGGGGGACTCTCTAGACGGATTCCAGCAGGCAGTTAGTGGCGGAAGCATTTGGACAAATTGCTAAATACAGCCATGACAGTGAGCACTGAAAGGGGACAAATCGTGTTATTTGAGCGGAGTGTTTATGATCCTGACAATTGAGCTCCGAGAGCGAAACAACTACTACTACTACTACTAATAATAATAATGCATCATATTTATATAGCGCTTTATCATAGACACTCAAAGACGCTTTACAAATAAAAACATTATTCATTCACTCCAGACAGACAATGGTAGTGGCAAGCTACTACTGCAGCCACAGCTGCCCTGGGGCAGGCTGACGGAAACGTGGCTGTCAATCCGGGCCAACGGCCTCTCTGGCCACCACTGCTACAAAATAGCTAACTACTGCATAGTGCATTGCTTGTTTGAACGTGATTTTTCGGACAGCAGCAAAAATCCAAAAATCACGGAGACAAGAGCCACACAGGCTCCTGTACGGAGGCTGTCCTGTTTAAATAAGCTGAATGTCGCTGCAGTCTCCAATCAGTCCACACACCCTGTAGATGAAATACTGGAGTTACCGCCACTGCTTTATGAAAACAATCGAGTTTTTTTTGTTTTTTTTTTACAGAATCAGCAGTTTCTTTCTCATACAGTACCACACTTCCTCTCTTGGCACCCTAAAATATGCTTTTTCTAGATCCACAAAGACACAGCGCAACGCCTTCTGACATTCTCTATACTTCTCCATCAGCACTCTTAGAGCAAACATTGCATCTGTAGTACTCTTTCTTGGCATGAAACCGTATTGCTGCTCACTGATTGTGACCTCTTCTCTTAACCTGGCTTCAACAACTCTTTCCCATATCTTCATAGTGTGGCTGATCAACCTTATGCCTCTGTAGTTACTACAGCTCTTAGCATCACCCTTGTTCTTGCAAATTGGTACCAAAACACTTCTTCACTCCTCAGGCATCCTCTCACTCGCCAAGATTGTGTTAAACAATTTGGTTAAAAAGTCCACTGCCATCTCTCCTAAACATCTCCACACTTCCACAGGTATGTCATCTGGGCCAACCGCCTTTCCATTCTTCATCCTCTTCAAAGCTGCCCTCACTTCTGACTTGCTAATCCTCAAGACTTCCTTGTTTACCATCTTTCCTTCATCCATTCTCCTCCCTCTAATTTTCCTCATTCATCAGCTCCTCAAAGTACTCCTTCCACTTTCTCAGCACACTCTCATCACTTGTTAGTACATTACCATTTCTGTCCTTAATCAGCCTAACCTGCTGTACATCCTTTCGAGCTTGATCTCTCTGTCTAGCTAATCGATACAAGTCCTTTTCTCCTTCCTAAAGCGGGATTTATTGCACCCGGATCACGTTGACGCCATTACCTACATCCGTCGGCGACGCAGTGATTGGCAGTTTTTTCTTGTGTGCTGGGTGAAATGCATTGTTCCGTTGGCAAAACAGGTTTCAGCTGATGTGTGTAGTGAAGTGATTTGTGTTCATCGTACGTTTCTGTTAATGAAATAGTGATGGACAAGAGCAGACTGTGATGGAGTTGGAGCTTATAAATGTTAGGAAAAAGCAACTTTTCAAACGACTGTTGCACAGAGAAAAGCAAAGAAGTCAGAGAAAATGGTGTGTGCGACCACCGCCGCTGCTGTTATTTGACAATCTGTGTAATTACTGGGGTTATGACAAGCCACAAAATGTTCTGTATGTGCTTACTTCCTCAATATTCTTTTGAATTTGGACAGCTGGTTAACTGACTCCCTTTGGAAGTTGTGCCACAGAGTAGAGCAGCAATGAAAACCAGGAAACGTGAAGGAGGAGACAGAGCGGACCAGTCACAGGTCTTACGGCCTGCATTGCGACGTGCACCTCTCCTTTTCTGGAGCGGTGCACGTTGGGCGATGCAATAGGAACGCATGTTGCTGCTGTGTTGACGCCATTGCAGCTTCGTCACGTCAGCATGGGTGCATAAATCCAGCTTTAGTGTCCAGCCTATCATACAACTCACTATGTCTTTTCCTTTGCCACCTCTCTTTGCCATGCGCCCAAATTCTAAATACTTTTGTCAACTTTCTTCATCTCCCTGACAATCCCACTTTTTCTTGGCCAACCTCTTCCTTTGAATACTTTCCTGTACCTCATCCCCAAGCACAGAAGGCTGTACATATTTGACAGTTACGTTGAATGACGAGGATGTGCCGTTGTTGGTGGACACGGATGCAGTGAGGCCCATGTTGAACTGGTCTACTGTGAAGACTTATTTCCCCTACCATCGTGTGAGAGGTCTGTTGACGCCACTTTGTGGGTATGGCAGTAATAGGCTGTCCATCGTGGGTTCACTGGAGCTGATGGTGAGGTACAAGACAGCGGTGGTGTCCAATATACAGTTCGTGGTGACTGTGAGTGGGTCGAATGTGATGGGCTGCGATCTGTTTTATGGACTGGGCTTCTCAATCACCAGCAGCAGCGGAGAGGAATGGTCGGGCTGTGGTTTGTGGGATCGGCTGGTTCCGCGAGCGGTCAACGATGCAATTTGGGATGACACATGGCCTAGTATTCTGGGAGATGGACACGACAATTTCCACCCAGGGCCATCAGGGCAGGGTTCCAGTGCCAGGGCCTACATTACCCTAGGTGAGGGAACTGGGCGGCATAGTGGAACACCCGTAATGGCGGGTGAGGCTGTGAAGACGACCCCCTCTGCTTCCGGGGTTTGGCCTGGAGATACCGAGAAGCACAGGTCTGTAGTGTAGGTGCGGACAGTGACAGATAGGACTGCACGTGATCAACACTGCAATGACAGACAGCAGCAGATATGGCATTTGTGCAGATGGTTGCAGTAAAGTGCAGAGACATACAGCAGCAAATGTATTACTGTTGGTGTGCCTGTCTTTCTGTGCCAACAGCTGAGGTAGTTATTGTGTGGGTGGGCGTTATAGTCCTGGGGGGGAAGGGGAGTGGACAGAGTTCAGTGTCCTGATGGCCTGATGAACAAAGCTGTTTAGCAGTCTTGTGGAGCAGGCCCGGAGGCTCCGGTATGTTTTCCCTGAGGGCAGGGGCTTGAAGAGGGAGTGTGAGAGGGGGGAGGTGTCGCCTGCAATGTTGATGGCTCTGTGGGTGAGGCGGGTGAGGTAGATATCTGAGAGGGGGACCGAAGATCTTGCTCGCTGCTTTCACTGTGCGTTATAGTGTCTTCTGGCAGGAGGTGGTGCAGCTTCCATACCACACAGTGATGCAGCTGGTGAGGATGCTCTCAACGGTGCCCTGGTAGAATGAGCACATGATGGGGGGTGGGACCCATGCTCTCCTCAGTTTGTGGAGGAAATGGAGGCGAGTTTGAGCCTTCTTGGCCAGTGATATGGTGTTATTGGACCAGGTGAGGTCCTCAGAGATGTGCACCCCCAGGAACTTAGTGCTGCTCACCCTCTCCATAGCCACTCCATTGATAATCAGAGGGGAATGCTGTGTGTGTCCCCTCCTGAAGTCAACCACAATCTCCTTGGTTTTTCCCACATTCAGGAAGAGGTTACTGTCTTTACACCACTGGACCAGTTGGCTCACCTTATTTCTGTAGTTGGCTTCCTCGTTGTTGGTGATGAGGCCCACCATCGTCATGTCATCCGCAAACTTGATTATGTGGTTGGTGCTGTAGGCTGGTACACAGTCACTGGTCAGCAGGGTGAAGAGCAGCGGGCTGAGCATGCACCCTTGTGGGACCCCTGTGCTCAGTGTGATGATCTTGGATGTGTTGCTGCCAACCCGCACTTTCTGTGGCCTCCCTGTGAGAAAGTCCAGCACTCAATTACAGAGAGAGGTTTTGAGTCCCAAGTGTCTGACTTTTTGTATTACGTGCTGGGGGATGATTGTGTTGAACACCGAAATGAAGTCCAAGAACAGCATTCACACGTAGGAGTTCTTTGAGTGCAGGTGGGTGAGGGCTGGATTTTTATTGCCAACAGCATGTTTGCACCCGGTACTGTGGAAGCTTCCACAGCACCGGGTGCTACCATTGCTAGCACCGTGTGGGGGACTCTCTAGACGGATTCCAGCAGGCAGTTAGTGGCGGAAGCATTTGGACAAATTGCTAAATACAGCCATGACAGTGAGCACTGAAAGGGGACAAATCGTGTTATTTGAGCGGAGTGTTTATGATCCTGACAATTGAGCTCCGAGAGCGAAACAACTACTACTACTACTACTAATAATAATAATGCATCATATTTATATAGCGCTTTATCATAGACACTCAAAGACGCTTTACAAATAAAAACATTATTCATTCACTCCAGACAGACAATGGTAGTGGCAAGCTACTACTGCAGCCACAGCTGCCCTGGGGCAGGCTGACGGAAACGTGGCTGTCAATCCGGGCCAACGGCCTCTCTGGCCACCACTGCTACAAAATAGCTAACTACTGCATAGTGCATTGCTTGTTTGAACGTGATTTTTCGGACAGCAGCAAAAATCCAAAAATCACGGAGACAAGAGCCACACAGGCTCCTGTACGGAGGCTGTCCTGTTTAAATAAGCTGAATGTCGCTGCAGTCTCCAATCAGTCCACACACCCTGTAGATGAAATACTGGAGTTACCGCCACTGCTTTATGAAAACAATCGAGTTTTTTTTGTTTTTTTTTTACAGAATCAGCAGTTTCTTTCTCATACAGTACCACACTTCCTCTCTTGGCACCCTAAAATATGCTTTTTCTAGATCCACAAAGACACAGCGCAACGCCTTCTGACATTCTCTATACTTCTCCATCAGCACTCTTAGAGCAAACATTGCATCTGTAGTACTCTTTCTTGGCATGAAACCGTATTGCTGCTCACTGATTGTGACCTCTTCTCTTAACCTGGCTTCAACAACTCTTTCCCATATCTTCATAGTGTGGCTGATCAACCTTATGCCTCTGTAGTTACTACAGCTCTTAGCATCACCCTTGTTCTTGCAAATTGGTACCAAAACACTTCTTCACTCCTCAGGCATCCTCTCACTCGCCAAGATTGTGTTAAACAATTTGGTTAAAAAGTCCACTGCCATCTCTCCTAAACATCTCCACACTTCCACAGGTATGTCATCTGGGCCAACCGCCTTTCCATTCTTCATCCTCTTCAAAGCTGCCCTCACTTCTGACTTGCTAATCCTCAAGACTTCCTTGTTTACCATCTTTCCTTCATCCATTCTCCTCCCTCTAATTTTCCTCATTCATCAGCTCCTCAAAGTACTCCTTCCACTTTCTCAGCACACTCTCATCACTTGTTAGTACATTACCATTTCTGTCCTTAATCAGCCTAACCTGCTGTACATCCTTTCGAGCTTGATCTCTCTGTCTAGCTAATCGATACAAGTCCTTTTCTCCTTCCTAAAGCGGGATTTATTGCACCCGGATCACGTTGACGCCATTACCTACATCCGTCGGCGACGCAGTGATTGGCAGTTTTTTCTTGTGTGCTGGGTGAAATGCATTGTTCCGTTGGCAAAACAGGTTTCAGCTGATGTGTGTAGTGAAGTGATTTGTGTTCATCGTACGTTTCTGTTAATGAAATAGTGATGGACAAGAGCAGACTGTGATGGAGTTGGAGCTTATAAATGTTAGGAAAAAGCAACTTTTCAAACGACTGTTGCACAGAGAAAAGCAAAGAAGTCAGAGAAAATGGTGTGTGCGACCACCGCCGCTGCTGTTATTTGACAATCTGTGTAATTACTGGGGTTATGACAAGCCACAAAATGTTCTGTATGTGCTTACTTCCTCAATATTCTTTTGAATTTGGACAGCTGGTTAACTGACTCCCTTTGGAAGTTGTGCCACAGAGTAGAGCAGCAATGAAAACCAGGAAACGTGAAGGAGGAGACAGAGCGGACCAGTCACAGGTCTTACGGCCTGCATTGCGACGTGCACCTCTCCTTTTCTGGAGCGGTGCACGTTGGGCGATGCAATAGGAACGCATGTTGCTGCTGTGTTGACGCCATTGCAGCTTCGTCACGTCAGCATGGGTGCATAAATCCAGCTTTAGTGTCCAGCCTATCATACAACTCACTATGTCTTTTCCTTTGCCACCTCTCTTTGCCATGCGCCCAAATTCTAAATACTTTTGTCAACTTTCTTCATCTCCCTGACAATCCCACTTTTTCTTGGCCAACCTCTTCCTTTGAATACTTTCCTGTACCTCATCATTCCACCCCCAAGTTTCTTGTGTCAGGAATAGCATCCGACGTGAAACCTTTGCCAAATCAAACATGCGAAAATACACAATGTGGGACCCTTACAAAACAAAACAACAAAAATGTTTTAACACTAATGCCCTTTTTTAATCTATTTTGTCTGCTGCAAATTCCACACCTCAAAGTGACAGTGAAAAACTGTTTTCTGTTTTAGCTGAGTTGGAGATACCGTACTTTACACAACTATTAATGTTGTTAAAGACTAAGAAAGGACCTAGTGACACTGTAAATGTGCAAAGCCTCAGCGCATGCATATAAAGACTAAAACCAGGATGGTACAGAACACATCAGGAACTTTTTTGTAGGGACACTACTGATATTTTTAACTGGAAATCATTTTGTACTGTGTATCCTAAATCCCTCTTTTGTTTTGTACAGTGATTTTACACTGTCCTCCAGATGGATGGATGGATTTTATACTGTAATTTTTTAAAATTCAAATTGTGGCCACACAATTCTTTTGCATTCTATGAAAGAATAACAAATTTTACATTTATTTTATGTGGTTTAGGATATAAACATCACAAGACCACAGGAATGACAAACATATCATGGTGAAGGGAAGAAAATTTTAAACAAGTAGACCACTTAATCGTTAGAGGGTTTATGAGTGTATGTGTGAAGCTCGATGGAAACAAGCTTGAAATATGTATTAATGAGAAAATTCCAAACTGGTATTTTAATTACTTGAGAAGGAGGATTTAATATTGAGTTTTATATTCTCATAAAGGATATAAAAACTCCAGCACCAATGTGGTAGTGGGTGTGTGCCTCTACAAAAGCCATATTATCTCAAGTTTGAATACAGGCCTCATTGTTTGGATAAGGAATGGTGAGAGAGCGTATAGCTTGTACAGCCCACAGCTCATTATGAGAGGTCCTGCAGGGTTGTGCTTTATTACCTATTTTATTTTCTGTGGATATAAACAGCATTTTAATTCAAGACTGGCCTAGCTGTCTGCATAAATATGCAAACAGAGCAGGTTTATTTGGTCTCAGCGGCAGGGTGAAGGTGGGCACTTGAACTGTGTGCAGTGTCACAGCCGAAAACTGCAGATAAATCTGCTGAGCTAGAAAATCTGCAATACAACTGATTTTTACAACTTCTGCTGCAATGATTAACAGCTGGGGAGAATGCAGGGAGGCATATAATGCATCTGATTTGGCCTTTAAAGAGTGTGAGGAACAAAATCTTGAGTACTTTGAAGAGCAACAGGGTGAATGAGGCTCAGAACTGAATCGACAGCTCAGGAGACCCAAAGAATTTGTCAACACGAGTGAGTATTAACATTCATTTCCTGTCTCAATTCACAAAGTCCCATTTCTATTTGAATTATCATTTGATTTGATTCTCATCGAGGTTCCTTGTTTTTGTGATAATCCTGCAGTAATTTACATCCAAGCTCCATGACCTACATATAGCTTTGATTTTACCAAACACTTTGTCATGCACTTTTAAATCCAAAATCAATCTAGACATCTGCCTTTAGTTTTGACGGTGATCTCAGTGGGGTACTCGTTTAACTGAGGCTTGTTTGATGGATGGCCACATGAGCAAATCTCATCTGTAGTGAGGCTTCACATGCAGGAAAATTCAAATACTGGAAAATCAATCTTACAAATTTATGAGTTGATATCAAGAAGATTTAGAAGATCAACTTAAATTGGAAAAATGATTTAAAACCCCCCCAACCCTATTCATTACAAAAAGTAAACATGTACACAAAATTAATATCAGAAATACGACACATGGTTATTTTTTACGCCTATCAATGAATCAAAATTCCTTGTTTACAGGCTCATACTCGTTGCAATCAGCATAGTGCTAGTTCAGATACATCTGTATGACAATGTTCCTTTTATTATGGAGAAAAGAGTTTTTCAGGAAAAGAGCAAGACAGAATTTCACACCTGAATAAATGAAAATATCAAGCATAAGTCAGAAAAAAAACTGTTTTTCCTCCATAGAGTGGATTGAGTAGGTCACATGTAAAAAAAAAAATATGGAAACAGGTGGACTACAGGGACAACGTAAACTGTCATTCAGTGGAATATGGCCCAGTATGGGGTTGAAAGGGATGACATGAAATCTTTTTTTATATGCATTTATCCAAAAATTTATTTTCTATTAAATTACTTTCCCTTTTTTTGTTCTTTTTGTCATGGTTTCAGCAGGGTGTTAGGATCATGCCCACATTTTGTGTTTTATTATTATGATTATTTGCCTGTGTTTTGCCTTCTGTGTCTCCCCTGGGTCCTCTGTGATTGTTATTGTCTTCCCCGGTCCTCAGTCTGTCATGTGGTCCCCATCATCACCTGTTATTGTTCTGTGTCAAACCTTGGTCATCTGTGCAAGTCTCGTGTATGTGTGTTCCCTGTATTCCTTTTTCTATCATTCTCAGTCCCTCTTGTTTTCCGTAGTCATAGCCACTTCTCCTCATACTGTATGTCGCTGTTTAATCCCTGATTACTATCCCCAGCTGTCCCGTGTTTCCCTGATCATCTGTCTCCATATATTTATTTATATATATATATATATATATATATATACACAGTGGGGCAAAAAAGTATTTAGTCAGCCACCAATTGTGCAAGTTCTCCCACTTAAACAATGAGAGAGGTCTCCAATTTTCATCATAGGTATACCTCAACTATGACAGACAAAATGAGAAAAAAAAAAAATCCAGAAAATCACATTGTCTGATTTTCAAAGAATTTATTTAACAAATTATGGTGGAAAATAAGTATTTGGTCACTTACAAACAAGCAAGATTTCTGGCTCTCACAGACCTGTAACTTCTTCTTTAAGAGGCTCCTCTGTCCTCCACTCGTTACCTGTATTAATGGCACCTGTTTGAACTCGTTATCAGTATAAAAGACACCTGTCCACAACCTCAAACAGTCAGACTCCAAACTCCACTATGGCCAAGACCAAAGAGCTGTCAAAGGACATCAGAAACAAAATTGTAGACCTGCACCAGGCTGGGAAGACTGAATCTGTCTGTTATGTCTGCTCTTTTCTTCTTCTCTATCCCCTCACCCCCCAGCCAGTCGCAGCAGATGACTGCCCCTCCCTGAGCCTGGTTCTGCTGGAGGTTTCTTCCTGTTAAAAGGGAGTTTTTCCTCTCCACCGTCGCCAAGTGCTTGCTCACAGGGGATCGCCTGATTGCTGGGGTCTTTCTGCAACTGTGGGGGTTCCCCCCTACAGTTGATAGTGCTATGAGATGACTGTTGTTGTGAAATGGCGCTATATAAATAAAGTTGAATTGAATTGAATTGAATTGAATCTGCAATAGGTAAGCAGCTTGGTGTGAAGAAATCAACTGTGGGAGCAATTATGAGAAAATGGAAGACATACAAGACCACTGATAATCTCCCTCGATCTGGGGCTCCACGCAAGATCTCACCCTGTGGGGTCAAAATGATCACGAGAACGGTGAGCAAAAATCCCAGAACCACACGGGGGGACCTAGTGAATGACCTGCAGAGAGCTGGGACCAAAGTAACAAAGGCTACCATCAGTAACACACTACGCCGCCAGGGACTCAAATCCTGCAGTGCCAGACGTGTCCCCCTGCTTAAGCCAGTACATGTCCAGGCCTGTCTGAAGTTTGCTAGAGAGCATTTGAATGATCCAGAAGAGGATTGGGAGAATGTCATATGGTCAGATGAAACCAAAATAGAACTTTTTGGTAAAAACTCAACTTGTCATGGTTGGCAGAGAAAGAATGCTGAGTTGCACCCAAAGAACACCATACCTACTGTGAATCATGGGGGTGGAAACATCATGCTTTGGGGCTGTTTTTCTGCAAAGGGACCAGGACGACTGATACGTGTAAAGGAAAGAATGAATGGGGCCATGTGTCGTGAGATTTTGAGTGAAAACCTCCTTCCATCAGCAAGGGCATTGAAGATGAAACATGGCTGGGTCTTTCAGCATGACAATGATCCCAAACACACCGCCCGGGCAACAAAGGAGTAGCTTCGTAAGAAGCATTTCAAGGTCCTGGAGTGGCCTAGACAGTCTCCAGATCTCAACCCCATAGAAAATCTTTTGAGGGAGTTGAAAGTCCATGTTGCCCAGCGACAGCCCCAAAACATCACTGCTCTAGAGGAGATCTGCATGGAGGAATGGGCCAAAATATCAGCAACAGTGTGTGAAAACCTTGTGAAGACTTACAGAAAACGTTTGACCTCTGTCATTGCCAACAAAGGGTATATAACAAAGTATTGAGGTGAACTTTTGTTATTGACCAAATACTTATTTTACCGAGGAATTTACCAATTAATTCATTAAAAATCCTTCAATGTGATTTTCTGGATTTTTTTTTCCCATTTTGTCTCTCAAAGTTGAGGTATACCTATGATGAAAATTGGAGACCTCTCTCATCTTTTAAGTGGGAGAACTTGCACAATTGGTGGCTGACTAAATACTTTTTTTTCCCTACTGTATATATATATATATCTCCTGCTCTATGTTCATTTT
Organism: Pholidichthys leucotaenia; assembly: GCA_020510985.1. Classification (NCBI taxonomy): domain Eukaryota; kingdom Metazoa; phylum Chordata; class Actinopteri; order Cichliformes; family Pholidichthyidae; genus Pholidichthys; species Pholidichthys leucotaenia. The sequence goes on along the minus strand of CM035846.1, from coordinate 211,830,877 downwards.
GTTGTGGCATCATATCATGGATTACACTCTGACTTCTGTTTCGTGATTTTGCCTGTCCTAGTCTAGTATCTGTAAGTTTTTGCAGCCTTTTATGGCTCATTTTGTGTTCAGCCCTCGTGCTGGTTTATTTTATGTTTTATTTCATTTCAGTGAACCTGTAACCAAATGACAACCAAGTGACACCGATCCTCGGGGTAGGAGCATTATATCAAATTAACCACACCTCTGGATGCACGCCCTATATGTATCCTGTGCATCTACCCACTCTTCCTCTTTCTTTCCTTCTGGTACGGTAAGAGCTTATACCGTTTGACATTATGCTTGTGCTGTTTGGGCTGCCTTTACTCTTGTACCCCTTTGCTGTGTCATAAAATTGTTGTGGTTTTCTGCTGAATGAGAAGTTTTGCAGTGGCTGTATACCGTGGCATGCACGGTTTGTGCCGCCTGAGGTGTATAATATACATTTGCCGTCTTCTCAGCCAGAACTGTTCATAAGTTTAGCGGCGTGAGGTATGTCTACCCTTACCTGATTAAGGTTTGTGGTGTATTTTGTGCCTTCTCTTCAGGCAGAAGAACTGTTTGTACAGCTTAACAGCGTGCGATATGTTTAGCTGCTTGAGATATGTGATATACTTGTGCCTTAGTCAAGGAGGAATTACTTAACAGTTAACAGCATGATATAATTTGCCGGTAATTCTGTATAGTTTCTTTTTTCTTGACTGACTGTTATCTTCTTAAAAAAAAAAAAAAAAAAGAGGAGACGTCTTCTTTGTCTTGGTACTGAGCACTCCTGTACTTAGTGCACTCTTGCCACCTTTTGTGGGGGAGTGGTACTGCATTCAGGTGGGAACTGAAATCTGATATTTCTGTTGTCTTATGACTAGCTCACTTGTACCTCATGGAATAGCCCTTTGGCCTGTTTATGATGACAATAATAATGATAGTAATGAGAATAACTGCCTTGTTTTCCCTCCTATTGTTCTCCTGGAGGAGTAATATCTTCTGCGGCGGTGAAGGAGGAAGAAATGGTCCGGACACTGGTATGCACCAGCCAGGACTCTATTCCTCCAGCCTTAGCTGCTCCAGCTGGAACCAGGAAGGCCAGCAGGGGGGTGGAAGCGGATTGAAGAAAGTCAGATGCACGGCCCACAGGTGGACTTCATGCAGGGGCAGTTGGAGGAGATGCATAAGACCACTGAACATATGGTGGCAAATCAATGCATAAGACCACTGAACATATGGTGGCAGATCAGTGCTTAAGACCACTGGCATATGGCAGCAAATCAACATCGCCTTTTGGGTATGCTGCTCAGGCTCCCATATGGGCTCCGGGACCGCATCCTGATGCTTTGTCTCGTGTGGCCCCTGATAACTTGGGTAAGATCACCAGCTCTGGCTGTGGCTCCAGTGGGTAAGTGGATGTTTCTGAGGATGAGGATGACAGTGACCCTCTGGCCGGGAAGGACCGTCTGGAGCCCTATGATGTATTCCTCAAGGCACCGCTCTCTAGAGCAGCATCAGCTGCTGGGCTTCTTCCTCCATCTTCTCCACCTAAGGCTTTGGCTTTGAACAGGGGTCCTGTAGCCCCTGGGCAGATTTTCTTGCCAGTTATCTTGACTTTGTGGGTTGTCTACAGAAGTCGTGGGTTCGTCCAAGGGAGGCTGCTGCTCCTCACTCTGGGCTCAGTGTTTTGGTGCTGCGGAGCAGGGCTTGGATGGTGCGTTGAAGGTGGGCCGTACCTTTGCTAGTTGGAGCTCCCCTCACAGGGAGCAAGTCTATATGCCACCCCAACGGCAAGTGTCGTGCCACTGATGGGGTAATGGCTAGTGCCTGTCATCGTGTGGCTATGGCCTTGAGGCTGGCAAATGCTAATACACTTCTTTTTAGTGTATTTAGAAGGTCTGATAAGGGACCTACAGTTAAAAGTGGAATTAACCTCCTACCAGATTTGATAAGGATTGTGGAAGCTGTGATTCAAGGAGTTAGCTTTCAAGCTACAGCTTTTGGGAATTCCTTGGACAGCTGATCGTGGCCAGTGGCATGTGTGACTGAACCAGTCTGGATTGGCGGATACGGACAGGGGCCACAGCAGAGGCAGTGTCGGATGAGGTGCAGAAGGGGAGACTGCATGTGCAGTCCTTCTTCAGCCAGGACCATCTAGGTTGAGTGTCCAGAGACCTCTTGAGGGATGTGAAAACCCACAACAGCTTAATTTACAGAGCCAGGTTCCTTGCAGAACTCGGGTTACCCAAAGCAGAGAGCCTCTTGGCAGCGGGTGCAGGTCCAGCAGCACTCATGTCCGCGCTCTCGAGAGCGTGTAGGCCATAGTTCTGCCAAGCCCCGCGAGTGTCCTTGATGATATGCTTCCCCTGACATCAACTTTCTCCATGGCGCACCTCATGAGTTGGCATCGGTGCTCCTTGGGTCCATGGGTAATCGGTACATTGGTGTGTGGATACTGCCTACAATTGAGATCTTTTTTCCCTAACTTCAAGGGATTGGAAGCAGAAGTAAGGAGGACTGTCTTCCGCAGTTTTGGGCAGTGAGGTCTCTGCCCTGCTAGGAGAGAGCGTGATACGGTTTCTGTCTCCAGGAGAAGAGAGGCGAGGCTTTTATGCTGCTTATTCTTTGCTCCCAAGCGGATTGGTGCATGATGCATAGAGCTACTGGAAGAGTGACCCCCCCCCCCCCGCCATTGTAGTTTCATTACTTACAGTGGCTGTGTGGCCCAAGGCCAGATGAACGGGATAAGCACCGCCCTATGCACCGTATGGTGTCCCACGTGCTGTGGGTGGGAATTAACTAACTAACTAAACAAATGAGGGTCTCCCTCCAGTTTTTGGACCTGAAACGGTTGAACAGGTGTCTCAAGAAGCTCCCTTGACTGGTGCTCAGGCTGAGGACATTACTCAGGCCATAGAGCCAGGCAATTGGTTCACAGCAATGGACCTTCACGATGCTGGTTCCATATTCCCATTGATCCGGCCACAGGAAGTTACTCAGGGTTCCTTCAGGACAGCCTTCGGTTATGACGCCCTGTCTTTCGGCCTGTCCCTGTCTGCGGACGTTCGCCAAGTGCAGGGATGCTGCACTCGCCCACTGTGGCAGAGGGGTGGTCGAGTTCAATTATCTGGACGATTGGCTGGTTTGTGCGCCATCAGAAGCCGTAGCAAGGAGCAATATGGAGGCCATATTGGTTCACCAGGTGGCATTCAGGTTGCATTTGAATGCGGTGAAGGCTGCCTGGTTCCAACCAGGGAGGTCGAGTACTTAGGGCCCACCTTGGATTCAGTTACCATGAGGGCATCCCTGACTCCAAAGAGAAGGCATGCTACCTGGGAATGTATTTGGATCTGCATCTTGCAGAGGTCTGTCTCAGTGCAGCAGTTCCAGAGGATCTTTGGTTTCTTTACTGCAGCTGACCAGGTGGTGCCACTGGGTCTTTTTCATGCTCATCCCCTTCAGCGGTGGTTCGTGCTTCAGAAGGTGGTTTTGCCCAGAGACAAAGGAGGAGGCTAGCTCTTCCGAAGGAGCCTCATGGTTCTCAGGTGGTGGAGACACTTGTCAGCAGTCCAGGATGGTGTTCTCCTTGGCCAAGAGGGCCGCAGGATGACCAATATAACCGATGCCTCCCAAGCAGGCTGGGGTGCAGTCTGGAAGAGCAGGTGGTTCAGGGACACTGGGCTCCAGCACAGCAGTCTTGGCATATGAACCATCCCAAGATGGAAGCGGTGCATTTGGCTCTGGGGCTTTTTCTTCCAGTCATTCAGGGCAGAAAAATTCTGGTACGGATGGACAGCACGGCTGTGGTGTCATACATCAACCACCGGGATGAACTGGGCTTCCCCTCTCCATGTGAGGGTGCGTCATCTGCTCGTGTGGCTTTCAGCCTGCCAGATCCACTAGCTACAGTTGCTCTGAGTGTGCCTGGCCTCCAGTGAACTGTTTGCATTTCCACTACTGCCTCTTCTGCCAGCTTTCCTCATGGAGGCGAGACTGCTGTCTGTTCAAGTAATTTTGATGGGCCGAATTCACCACAAGACTATGGATGGCGGACATCCACAAGATGTTGGGGGAAAGCCATCCTTGGCCTCTCCCAACCAGATGGGATATACTCTCACAGGCACAGAGTGAGAGTTGGCATCCAAATTTCCAGCTCCTGAGGTCTCATGTATGGCCCTTGGTTAAGAGCAATTGTGGAAACTGGGCTTGGAGAAGGAGGTTATAGACACCGCGCAGGCTTCACGGGTCCCATCTACCCAGCTGCGATGCAGTGTGAAGTGGAGAGTGTTTGAACTGGTGTTGGACCAAGGGGAAGGATCCCTTGTCATGTCACATCTCTGTTGTCTTGTCTTACCTCCATTACCTCTTCACCTTAGGTTAGGCGGAGTTGACTATCAGGGACTACCTGGCAGCGGTGTCAACTGTCCATGAGAAATGTGATAGCTTCTCTCATGGGGTGCTTCCTTTGGCTAAGTAGTTTTGAGAGGTGTGGAATGGAGCCATCCGTCTTGGCATCCGTTGCTGCCCACTTGGGATCTCCAGACAGTTATTAGGGCTCTATGCTTACTCCTTTTTGAGCCACTCCTCAGAGCTGACCTTCGTCTGCTCTCCTGGAAGACGGCTTTTCTCTTGGCAATTGTCTCAACCAAGAGGGTCAGTGAACTGAATGCGCTCTCTGTGGACGCAGCATGCCTTAGGTTTGATGGTGATCAGGTGGTTCACCTGTGGCCCAACTCAGCTTTCAGCCCAGGGTGCTGGCTATTGGGTTGTTTCCTGCCTTCTCGTGCTTGAGGCCTTCTACCCACCTTGCACACCTCTTCAGAGGCTGAGAGTCTTCATAGTTGTGCCCAGTGGGGTCCTTAAAGCTTTATGTTGACCGGATGAGATCCGTCTGTTCCTCAGACGGGCTTTTTGTATCCTATAGGGAATCCACAACGGGCAGGCATATTCCTGAGCAGCACCTGTCCCATTGGATAGTCACCTGATTGCTTCGCATAGGTACTGGTTGGAACGGGACCACCAGATAGGCTGGTGGCTCACTCGGCTCGAGGGATGGCCACTGCGTGGGCGTTGTTCAGGGGTGCACTCCCAGAGGATGTAAGCGCAGCCGCTGGTTGGTCTCTTCCTCAACATTCACCTGCTCAATCTGGCTCAATCTGGCCAATCTGATGAGGCTCAATCTGGCCTCATCAGTCATCCCCTCATCTATTCTAGGGGTCGCAACAGATTCTTAGTTGTGTCTTAGTTTTTCCCTCGCTGAGCCGGCAGGTGTGCCTTGTGCTCGGAATGTTTTTTATTCAGCTCTGGTTGCCTGGAGGAACCAGTTTGACTTGTAGGTATCCAGTTGAGTGCAATAAGGAGTCAAACTCATCTGTCTGGGGGTCGCAGTAGATTCTTAAGTGTATCTTAATCTCCCTCATGTGAGCTGGTATGTATGCCTTGTGCACGAAGAGGGTTGTTTCAGCTCCGGTTACCTGTAGGAACCGGCTTAACTTGTAGGTATCCAGTTGAGTACGATAAAGGAATCAACTCATCTGTTCTGGGGATCGCAACAAGTTCTTGAGTTGCGTTTTAGTCTCCCTCATGTGAGCCGGCATGTGAGCCGTGTGCTTGAAGAGGTTTGCTTCAGCTCCGGTTACCGGTAGGAACCGGCTTGACTTGTACGTACTCAGTTGAGTACAATAAAGGAGCCAACTCATCTGACTGTGTTGTGCGTTGTGCTCCTTCTACCTGTGGGTGACGCCCTCCCCACCTCGCCTCAGGACTCATTTGGTATACGGTTGTCACTTGGTTACAGGTTCACTGAAATGAAATAAAGCATACGTTTACCCATGTAAATGCGGTTTTATGAATGAAAGTGAACCTGTAACCATTCATTGCCCTTCGTCAGAGAAGGCGGGCTCCTCCCAGTCGTCAGAAAGAGGAAGAGTGGGTGGACGCACAGGGTATATATAGGGCGTGCACCCACAGGTGTGGTTAATTTAGTATAATGCTCCTACCTCGAGGATCGGTGTCACTTGGTTGTCACTAGGTTATAGGTTCACTTTCATTCATAAAACCGCGTTTACATGCGTAAACGTACGTTTCTGAGGAAATAAACCCAGTGACACTGTGGTCCTGACTGCGTCAGAGTCTGTCATTTCTACCGGTCAGAGGTTGCCCATGACACTTTTTAAGACAGTCAGAAATACATAACTACAAACCAAAGGAGCTTTGAAAAGCAAAAAGAAAAACCCAGAGATTTTTTTTTTCAAATAAATTTACAACTTGTTTCTTATAAATATACTACTTACTTTATTCTTATAAATTTACTGTTTTTATGTAAATTTGTACGGATTATCTATTAAATTCGCAGTGTTTCAAGTAAGTTTGTCATTCTTTTTCCAGTTAATTTTAAACTTTTTTCATGTTTTTTTTGGCTAGTATTGTCAAAGCCAAAAAAGACTAATGGTTCATAGAGTAATTAAGAACCACATGTGACTCTACAGCTGCAGGTTAATGACCCTTTAATTTGCCAAAACAATTAATAGTTAATTAATAACAAAAAATATTTTATTTAAAGTTATAATGTAAAGAAGCTAAGTACAGCTGTGTATTATGATTCTTAATCTAATTTTAAAAAATCTATCCACCTTATTCCTGAGGGTGCTGCTGTAGAAACAATTATGGGCACAACTTCCGGTTTCGGCTGAAGTAGTGTTAAAGCAGTCCGCAGGAGTGGAGTAGTGGGGCATTTAAAATAGCATTTTTAAAGTGTTTCAAATTCGTTTTGAATTTGAAACATACCTGTCATACATACCTGTCCACAGGTAACATACCTGTCCACATACCTGTTTTGCAGTCAAGTGGCAGATAATTTCAGCACTTGTTGTCATGAAGGTGGGTTTGATCGTCCCAAACCCAGTTCTGACCTGTGGCTATTTTGGCCCGTGTCCCTATTTATTTTCCATCAGGCGCTTCAGGGAGCTCTTTGGGTCCTTCGCTCCCTGACAGCTCGGGCACGCCCCCTCCTCCTGTCAGTGCCATCAGCTGCATCTCATTATTGGGTGTTCACACACCTACACACACACACACTTCATTCATTCTCATTCACATGCTCATACACTCACTCACGCACACATGGTGTTAATTATGTTCAGCCCATGATTCCTCACACCAGCGGTCTCTTCCCTCGTTAGTAGTATTATTACTTAAACGCTGTGTTAGTAGGAAGAGACCTTCGGAGCATTCAGCTTCATACACGGCAGCGTGTTCCTCCATGTATGTTTGTTATCACTACCTACGCTTATCTTCAGCCTGACGTTACCGTCTTCTCTAACACTACAGAACTGTGTACCTCTTTTGTGTTAGCGGCTGTTCCTGCTAACCTTCATCCACCGGCCTATACGGACAGCCCCGGATCATTCTAGCCGTAAGTTCATGTTTGCTTTTCTCCTTGTGCCGACAGCAGCTCTGCAGCACTAGGCATGCCCTCCCTCAGGCTGCAGAACATCCAGGTAGCGTCCCTGTATATCTGGTGGCCTCAAGCTAATCATTTCAACCCTCTGTTATCAGCGTGGCCATTGCTGGACTTGTTATTTTGGTGATTTTGTTAATAAAGTGCACGTTCTACTTCCACAATTGGGTTTTTCATTTCTTCCTCCATGCACTGCATAAAAGCGCACGGGGAATCATAACACTTGTAGTTTTTGTATTTTTGAATGTTTTTGCATAGTTCTGGTAATTGCTACTGTTTGTGGTGTGAGGCTCCTCACAACTAAGCACAGCTAGATCTGTGGCTTCAACAGCAATGAGTAGATCATGCACTGAAAACTAAAAAGGACTGTTGCTGTGATTAGTGGTACAGACACAAGAGCACTAGGTAGGTTTTCACTTATATGAATGCCACAGATCTGATGTTTATATATGTTACCAGATGCAAGGCTGCTTGAAGTAAAATAATAACTAAAAAAATACTAACAGTTTGCTTCCTAAGGCTTAACAATTTAAAAAAGATATCAAATAGGTTGGGGTTTTTTTGCACTCGTTGCACTTCATTGGAACGATATGGACTTGATTTTAGCAGCTTCAGCATGCATTAATTTTTAAATTATCACAAAACATAGATCAATAATATTTTGAACAATTGTCAGAAAAGGTCTGTACGTGTTAAGTTAAATAACAAGCATTCGTGGCATGACAGCAGCATGAGTATGTTAATTTCGGGGTAAAACAAACAGCTGCAGCTGTTTGGTTTACCCCGACATTAAAACACCCAAGCACAGTGTTGTGGTTCTTTGTGGCTCTGACTAGATTCTACATCTGCTCTGAGGTAAATTTGACTATGTCCAACATTTGCATGTTTTCCCCGTGTCTGCGTGGGTTTACTCTGGGATTTCTCCGGTTTCCTCCCACATGCCAAAAACATGCAGGTTAGGTTAATTGGAGACTCTAAAGTGGCCCTAGGTGTGAATGTGTGTGTGAATGATTAAGGGATAGCGCCATATCGTGGCTGCTTCATCCATCCAGGTGGTGGATGACCCTCAATTTCCCCTCTGGGGATCAATAAAGTATACTAAATCTAAAAATCTAAATTTTTCAACAAAATACAACCAACTTTATTGCAGTGGAGACATTGATATATCTCAGCACTTTTATCTGTTTACAGTGTTAGCATTTTAGCAGCGGAGCTAACTAACGGAGCTACAGTCTGCAAGGCCACTTTTTAAGGTCCTCTTTTCATCTCTCAATAGTCGTGGGAAGTGGTATGAATATATTACTCTTTTTGAGGTGCAAAAGGCTGTGTTCCCACATTTTTTATGCTGAAGTCATTGTTTTTCAACAAAGAAAAGTGTCCAGTTTCCGTGACAACTCCATGTTCTAAACTAGTACTGGAAGTTGCGCACATAATTCATGCAAGGCATCATGGGGGCTAGGAATAAGGTGGATAAGATGCAATCATCAAAATTACATTTCTGAACAAAAAATAACTTTGTGAAGTTCTAGTTTTTTGAGCTGCACCTGTACTTTCTGAATTTCAGCTACCTAGGATTAAAGTGGATATAAAAAGTCTACACACCCCTGTTCAAATGCAAGGTTTTTGTGATGTAAAAAAATGAGACCAAGATAAATCATTTCAAAACTTTTTCCACCATTAATGTGACCTATAACCTGTACAACCCGATTGAAAAACAAACTGAAATCTTTTAAGGGAAAAAAAACAACTTACAATAACCAGTTTGTATAAATATGCACACCCTCTTATAACTGGGGATGTGGCTGTGTTCAGAATTAATCAATCACATTGAAACTCATGTTAAATGGGAGTCAGCACACACCTGCCACCATTTAAAGTGCCTCTGATTAACCCCAAATATAGTTCAGCTGTTCTAGTAGGCTTTTCCTGACATTTTTGTAGTCACATCTTACAGCACAAGCCATGGTCCACAGAGAGCTTCCAAAGCATCAGAGGGATCTCATTGTTCAAAGGTATCAGTCAGGAGAAGGGTACAAAAGAATTTCCAAGGCATTAAATATACCATGGAACACAGTGAAGACAGTCATTATCAAGTGGAGAAAATATGGCACAACAGTGACATTGCCAAGAACTGGACATCCCTCCAAAATTGATGAAAAGACGAGAAGAAAACTGGTCAGGGAGCCTGCCAAGAGGCCGACAGCAACATTGAGGGAGCTGCAGGAATTTCTGGCAAGTACTGGCTGTTCAGTACATGTGACAACAATCTCCCGTCGAGGGTGGCAAAATGGAAGCCTTAGCTTACAAAGAAAAACATCCAAACCCAGCTACATTTTGCAAAAACATAACTGAAATCTCCCAAATGCACGTGGGAAAATGTGTTATGGTCCGATGAAACCAAGGTTGAACGTTTTGGCCATAATTCCAAAAGGTATATTTGGTGCTTTTGTCAGGTCAGGCATTGGCTTGCTTGCTACCGGATAACCATGAAAACTGGTACTACCTGTCTCATGGGTCGGGCTGTCAGCGACTCAACCGGCATCCCCGCCTTTCCAAGGGCGTGGAGGGTGAAACAGGGCATCCTGGCAGAACTAAAAACAATATCTGTCACAGGTCTGTGGTGGACCACTCCCAGTTACACGGGGTGAGACTGGACATCCTGGCAGATAAACACATCTGTTGCAAGGTCTGTGGTGGACTGTGCCAGTCGGTGCATCGTGACATGCACTACACAAAGAGCAGAGATAAACAAACCTATCATCTGGTCAGTCACTGCAACAGATACTGGAGTCAGTTTGTCTTGGCTTGTCCTTGCCACTGATAATACCTTTATCTGTCAAGAATGTGCTGCTAGTCCAGCAAAAGCTAGCGGTACTCAAATACTTTGCAGTTTCATGAAATGGTCAATCAGAAAGCAACTCATACCGGCTCGGACGTCGCCCGGGCTTACAAGGTCCACGCTGATCTGTTCACATTCCAACAGGCAGCGAAAAGTAAGCTAGGAGCAGGAAGAAAAAAGAAGAGGAAAACAGCAGCCTTGTGTGTAGCAGAATGGAATGTATGCACTCTGTTGGACAGAACAACATCACAGCGCCCAGAAAGACAGACTGCGCTTGCGGCCCTGGAAATGAACAGGTACAATGTAGACATAGCTGCACTTAGTGAAACAAGATTACCTGGATATGACAGCTTGGAAGACCATGGGTACATCTTCTTTTGGAGTGGGAGATCAACTCAAGAAAGGAGAGAAGCAGGAGTGGCCTTTGCAGTTAGAAAGGAGATAGAAGCAATGCTTGATGAGGAACCGGTGCCAATCAATGACAGGATAATGACTGAGACTTCCACTACAGTGGAAGATGTATGCCATACTCATCAGTGTATATGTGCCAACAATGACCAACACAGAGGAGGTGAAGGAAGAGCTCTACAGTGATTTATGTGAGACTATCAGGTGTGTACCGACTGATGACAGGCTGATACTCGTTGGAGATGTTAATGCCAGTGTTGGTTTGGACACCAAGAAATGGAAAGGAGTGCTAGGCAGTCATGGAGTAGGCAAGTGCAATGCAAATGGAGAACTTCTACTTGCACTATGTTCAGAGTACAACCTTGTGATAACAAACACTCTATTTAAGCACGAGGACACACACAAGAAGACATAGATGCACCCAAGATCCAAGCACTGGCACTTGTTAGACTACAACATAGTCAGGCAGAGAGACATAAGGGATGTATTGGACACCAGAGCAATGAGAGGCGCGGACTGTGGTACTGATCATGTTATGCTGAGATCTTGATTAAGGATTTGGAGACGAAAACAGCACTGCAGGACGGGTGCGAAGCCACCATGGAAGCTAAACACTAGTGCACTGAAAGGCCAAAAGATGCAGGAAGAACTTACACAGGAAATGGATGAAAACTTGAAAGACTGGGACAGCAACAACTCAGAGAATGATATAGAAGAGAAACGGGCAACACTGAAGAATATGGTGTATCAGACTGCGAGTGATGTATTAAGCCACCCTGAGAGGAAACATCAAGATTGGTTTGATGAGCATGATAAACACCTGAAGAAACTACTAGAAGTGAGGAATACAGCTAGGCAGGAAAACCTACAGTTTAACACAAGGTCGAAGAAGAAGAAATACTCAAAGGCTCAGAGTGAGCTACAGAAGTACACCAGAGAGATGAAGTCCAACTGCTGGGATGAAAAAGCGGAGGAACTTCAAACTGCAGCAGACAGAAATGACATGAAAACATTCTTCACAGGTTTGAGAGAAATCTACGACCCTAAACCAAGAGGATTGATCCAACTAAAGGCTATGGATGGTGAAACGGTTTTGCAGGAGAAAAACAAGATCCTGGACAGATTTGCAGACCACTTTGACCTGCTACTAAACAACCCTGGAGATCTCACTGAAGAGGCTAAAGAAGCTCTAGTGCAGCGACCAGCTGTATCAAGTCTGGATGAACCACCAAATTTTGATGAACTAATGGCAGCTATCAGGACAACACAGGATGGTAAAGCTCCAGGAAGGGATGGAATTCCAGCAGAAGTGTGGAAATTTGGTGGTGTTCAGCTGACCAACTGCCTGCACAAGCTCATCCAAGAGATATGGGATGCCCAGAAAGTACCTCAAGACTGGAAGGATGCAAGTATTGTGCCTTTGTTCAAGAAAGGTGACAGGAAAGATTGTGGAAATTACCAAGGTATATCACTGCTAGCCATTGATGGTAAGATTCTCTCACGTGTACTACTGAACAAACTCAATGAACACATCTCGCAGAATGTACTACCGGAAACCCAGTGTGGCTTTAGAAGTGGAAGAAGCACAATGGACATGATTCTCTGCTTGAAACAGGTTCAAGAAAAGTGTATTGAACAGAGCATGTCGCTTTATGTAGTCTTCATAGACTTCAGTAAAGCCTTCGATACTGTTTCGCGACAAGGACTTTGGCAGGTACTCAAGAAATATGGCTCTACAGAGAAGTCTGTCAGCCTGATCGAGGCACTCCATACAGGTATGCAAGCAAACGTGGCAATGAGTGGTTCAGTATCTAAAGACTTTTCAGTAAGCAACGGGGTGAAACAAGAGTGTGTGCTGGTGCTTACACTTTTCTCGCTATATCTGGCAGCCATGCTTGAGGTGGCCTTCAAAGACACTTCAGAAGGAGTGTACATTCAAACAAGGAAAGAAGCAGACTTGTTCAATGTGGCACAGTTTAAAGCCAAGAGTAAGACATCAATAAAGGTAGTAAGAGAAATGCTCTTTGCCGACGACAGTGCTCTCGTTGCACACAGTGTGGAAGATATGCAATCTTTAGAGGAGAAATTTACAAGAGCAGCTAGCTAATTCGGCCTCAAAATCAACATCTAGAAGACAGAGTGCCTTTATCAACCACCAAAGTTCCAATTATCAACATTACTACCAGAAGAGATCAGCATTGGTACAGAGCCACTAGTCAAGTGCAAGACTTTCAAGTATCTAGGGAGTACTGTTTCAGAGAATGCTAGGCTGGAGGATGAACTATCTCTCAGACTGGGAAGAGCGAGCGCTGTGTTTGGAAACTTGAGGGAGAGACTGTGGAACAATCAACATGTGTCTATCTGTGTGAAATGCAAAGTGTACAGAGCGACAGTACTGGCTACTCTATTGTACAGTGCTGAAACTTGGACTGTCTACAGAGTGCAGGTCAAGAAACTCCACGCGTACATGATGAGACACCTTCAAGCCATAATGAACATCTCATGGAAATACAAGATAACCAACATAGAAGTGTTGAAATGAGCTGGTCTACCATCATTGGAGGACATGCTAATACAGATGAACCTGAGATGGCTCGGACATGTTGAGAGGATGGACCACCAGCGTCTCCCTCGGCAGTTACTCTACTCACAGTTATGCGAGGGCAAACGCAATCAGGGTAGACCAAGGCTTAGATTTAAAGACACTGTAAAAAGAAACTTGAAGAAGTTGGATACAGACAGGAGTTCCTGGCAGCAGAAGGCTAAGGACAGAGCTGTGTGGAGGAATCTGATCAGACCTAAATGAAACAGTCATTGTCGCCCACGACAGACTGCTATGATGATGATGATATTTGGTGCAAACACAACACTGCTCATCACCAAAAGAACACCATACTGTACCTATAGTGAAGCATGGTGGTAGCAGCATCATGCTTTGGGGCTGTTTTTCTTCAGCTGGAACTGGGGCCTTAGTCAAGTTGGAGGGAGTTATGAACAGACCCAAATACCAGTCAGTGTTGACACAAAACCTTCAGGCTTCTGCTAGAAAGCTGAAGATGAAGAGGAACTTCATCTTTCAGCACGACAATGACCCAAAGCACACATCCAAATCAACAAAAGAATGGCTTTACCAGAAGAAGATTAAGGTTTTGGAATGGCCCAGCCAGAGTCCAGACCTGAATCCGATCGAACATCTGCAGGGTGATCTGAAGAGGGCTGTGCACAGGAGATGCCCTCGCAATCTGACAGATTTGGAGCGTTTTTACAAAGAAGAGTGGGAAAATACTGCCACATCAAGATGCGCCACGCTGATAGACTCCTACCCAGAAAGACGGGATGCTGCAATAAAAGCCAAAGGTGCTGCAACAAAGTATTGGATTAAAGGTGTGCATTTTTATGCAACCAGGTTATTGTAAGTTTTTTATTTTTTACTTTTCCCCTTAAAAGATTTCAGTTTGTTTTTCAATTGGGTTGTACAAGTTATAGGTCACATTAATGGTGGAAAAAGTTTTGAAATGATTTATCTTGGTCTCATTTTTTACATCATAAAAATCGGGCATTTGAACAGGGGTTTGTAGACTTTTTATATCTACTGTATGTTTTGCAGTAGTTGCCTACAGGTTATTAATGCTTCATCTCTGATGTCACGTTGAAGGTTGTGGACCTGCCCTGTGGTGCCGTACCCGAACTCTGTTCCGTGCTGGGCTCCGGCTCGGTCTTTGTACTGCAGTGTTGGCTGTCCTCTGTGCTGGACTGCTGCAGGTCGGACAGGCTCTTTGTCTCTCCACCTTTGAGTCTGTCTCCAGTCACTTCGGCATCATCCATCACCACCACTAGTGCCTGCTCCTTCTCGTTCTCAGTGTCCCATCCAGCTTCCTCCTCTTGCTTGTCCCTGTCATCTCTGAGCAGAATCGCATCCACGGAGCTGGCGCTGAGCATGGTGAGGTCTGCCAGGCTGCCATCCGGGTTCACCAGTCTGAACACAAGGAAGAAGTTAGTGCACAGAACATACACATGTGCCAGTTTTCTCTAAGCATTTCCGTATTTATACACTTATGAGAACCTTCAGCATACCGTTTTGTGACTTGTTTTTACCCTTTAATGTTGTTTGGAGTAATAAAACTGAAAGTGACGTTCAGGATATAAAACTGACATAATCATGATCATAGTTTATTTTTTCGGTTTTTCCCCTCTCCTTGGTGTGTGTGAGAGAGAGAGAGAGAAAGAGAGAGAAAGAGAGAGTTCACATCCTGCCCCTTTAAACCATGTCCTGTGTGTGCAGTCACATGACTGCACCATGGAAGCAGCGCAGTCAGCTGTTTGGAAGCACCAGAACATGGCAGAAAAATTAAAACTGCTTCCACTTGCATTGAAAAGAAATGCAGTCTGTCCATATAGAATGTGATGATTGACTCTTTATTTCTTCTGAAGATGCCAACAAAAAGCAAGCAAAGTGCACTTATGCTAACACATAAACACCCCAAAGCTAAATGATTGTTAGGTGCTAACCGCCATTCGTGTTAGCTCAACCGTTTTACAGTGGGAATGGATGACAAAATGAACATGCAGAGGCTGGATTTGAGAACCTGACCGGAGGTTCATAATCACTATATAGTGATAACACAACCATGGCTGCGTAAAGGACTCCCCAACGCATCTAACAAACTAAGTAGTCACATGATCCACAAAACCTCAAGAGCTATGTACTGTATATAAACACTGACTTCTGCACTGAACAATATTTAATTTTGTTGCATGTGTGTGAAATGAATATATCATGCTTATTTACTACCGACATATACGTGACATATTCATATATATATATATACGTGACATATTCATTGATACCATACTCTTGTGTAATATTGCTGAATAGGAGAAGAAAGGAAAAAAAAACTGAAAAAAAGAAACCAACCTGAAAGGTTCAAACTGCCCAGCACCACTTTTGAGATATGTGTTTTTGTTTCGTTTTTCTATGAACAACTTTTTAAATAGAACATTATAAAACTTAAAAACAACAAACAGGATTTTGTACATTTTGATCAAATTCCAACATTCCAACAGTATAGCAGTTGTTTAATCATAGATGTTGAAAGCAAATTTGGGACATCTTGTCTTCTAAATGGATTACTTCCATTGATTCACTGGTCAACACCAAATTTACTAAGTTTTTCTTTTAGCTGATTTAGGACAATTTTGATGTGCTGAATCCAAAAATCACATTGGCTTTGCTCAATCAGGTCAATTTTGAATTATGGCCACATGTTGTTTTATACATTTTTGTTTACATGTACGGGTATTTTCGCTTTATATGATGCAAAATTCTTTTTTATTTCTTGAAATTCTCTGAATTTTGAACAATGATGACATAACATTCAATTTACTTGTACTTACCTTTATATAAAGGCAAGTACAGTACATGCACAGTACTAAGTAAGTACTAAATAAGTACAGGTTTTTACTTAGCACCTGATCGAGAGAAACGGATGCCATTTTCAGATTCAGCAGTGAAACATTGTCTTAAATCAGTTGAAAAAACATAGACAACTTACAAATAAATTATTTTTGTAACCCTGTGCTGCAGCCCTTAAAGTGCCTCCCAGCAGCTTCTTGTTGATATATTGTTTACTGTGGGTGGAGTGATGAGTAACTCATTGCATTAGCTGATGAATTTCAAAATTGTTTCCTGCCACATCTCCCTTCATTATTGCAGCCTCAACTGTCTGTATCGCTCATGTTAAAATGTAATCCTCATAAATCCACTTATGAGATGGAGATCCCGGCAGAATTCTAAAAATATCTACTAAATCTATTAATATATAAAAGCTAAAAATCAATTACTTGGTATTTTGCTTATGTGCTGGTGTTTGCTGATCCAGTGTTTTCTTTTTTATTCTGTGTCTCACCAATCAAAACTGTTGCTTTATATTTGTGTTTAGATGAAATTTGTTCAGTTCTTCTTCAATGACCTAGTAATGCCTTAAAGGTCCCATTCACTGAAAACATGTTTTTGTTGATTTTAACCTGCTGAACTGCATCCACAATATCTCACAAAAGTGAGTACACCCCTCACATTTTTGTAAATATTTTATTATATCTTTTCATGGGACAACACTGAAGATATGACACTTTGATACAATGTAAAGTAGTCAGTGTACAGCTTGTATAACAGTGGAAATTTGCTGTCCCCTCAAAATAACTCAACACACAGCCATTAATGTCTAAACCGCTGGCAACAAAGGTGAGTACACCTCTAAGTAAAAATGTCCAAATTTTGCCCAAAGTGTCAATATTTTGTGTGGCCACCATTATTTTCCAGCACTGTCTTAACTCTCTTGGGCATGGAGTTCACTAGAGCTTCACAGGTTGCCACTGGATTCCTCTTCCACTCCTCCATGATGACATCACGGACTAGTGGAGAGACCTTGCGCTGCTCCACCTTCCATCTGAGGATGCCCCACAGATGCTAAATAAGGTTTAGGTCTGGAGACATGCTTGGCCAGTCCATCACCTTTACCCTCAGTTTCTTTAGCAAGGCAGTAGTTGTCTTGGAGGTGTGTCTGGGGTTGTTATCATGTTGGAATACTGCCCTGCGGCCCAGTTTCTGAAGGGAGAGGAATCATGCTCTGCTTCAGTATGTCACAGTACATGTTGCCATTCATGGTTCCCTCAATGAACTGTAGCTCCCCAGTGCTGGCAGCACTCATGCAGCCCCAAACCATGACACTCCCACCACTCTGCTTGACTGTAGGCAAGACACACTTGTCTTTGTACTCCTCACCTGGTTGCCACCACACACGCTTGACACCATCTAAACCAAATAAGTTTATCTTGGTTTCATGAGACCACAGGACATGGTTCCAGTAATCCATGTCCTTAGTCTGCTTGTCTTCAGCAAACTGTCTGTGGGCTTTCTTGTGCATCATCTTTAAAAGGGGCTTCCTTCTGGGATGATAGCCATGCAGACCAGTTTGATGCAGTGTGCAGCGTATGGTCTGAGCACTGACAGGCTGACCCCCCCCACCCCTTCAACCTCTGCAGCAATGTTGGCAGCACTCATACATCTATTTTCAAAAGACAACCTCTGAATATGACGCTGCACATGTGCACTCAACTTCTTTGGTCGACCACGGCGAGACCTGTTCTGAGTGGAACCTGTCCTGTTAAACCACTGTATGGTCTTAGCCACTGTGCTGCAGCTCAGTTTCAGGGTGTTGGCAATCTTCTTATAGCCTAGGCCATCTTTATGTAGAGCAACAATTCTTTTTTCAGATCCTCAGAGAGTTCTTTGCCATGAGGTGCCATGTTGAACTTCCAGTGACCAGTATAAGAGAGTGTGAGAATGATAACACCAAATTTGACACACCTGCTCCCCATTCACACCTGAGACCTTGTAACATTAACGAGTCACATGACACCGGGGAGGGAAAATGGCTAATTGGGCACAATTTGGACATTTTCACTATGGGTGTACTCACTTTTGTTGCCAGCAGTTTAGACATTAATGGCTGTGTGTTGAGTTATTTTGAGGGGACAGCAAATTTACACTGTTATACAAGCTGTACACTGACTTCTTTACATTGTATCAAAGTGTCATATCTTCAGTGTTGTCCCATGAAAAGATATAATAAAATATTTACAAAATGTGAGGGGTGCACTTACTTTTGCGAGATACTGTATTGGTCATGTGGTTATCGAAAAAAACATCAAATGCTGACATAGATCGATAGATAGATGTACTTTATTGATCCCAAACTGGGAAATTACAGTCTTCTCTTAAAAAACACACCAGCCTTTATATTGTTTTTATGTACAATTAGCCTTTTTAACTCGTCTTGGTATTTTCCTCTATATCAAGAAAAAATACGCGATACATGCTGCAGTATGTGTGCAAATGCAGATAAGCGCGGAACCCATTCAAGGACTTAGCTTCAGAGATAACAGTGCTACTAGGAAGTGGATTTTTTTTTTCCTTAGATTATAGTCACCCTAATAAATATCCCTATTTCCACCTGGTTCACTAATCCACAGTCGATAATATATCTTGTGTCATTCTGGCTTATTATATTATATTTTCGTCGTGATGCTACATCGATCCGTCAGCATTTGTTTGGCTAAACAGTCCGCATCGGTCAGTGACTGCATATGGAACCCGCCTTGGCAGGGAGGAGGTGATGAACAAGTTAGCTTGATTGTTGAGCCAGCAGGTTTTGATCCCCATTTTCTATAAATTCTATTCACCCCCACTCAAGTCCTCGTTCATCTACAACACTTGACCATATATGCCGTTCTTAGACATTATTTTAGCTTATTTTCTTGTCATCTCTACAGTTTAGCCACTCATTCACGAATGTTTCTGTGCCTACTGTACTCTAGGTACCGGCCATACCCTATCAAAGCACATTAATTGGTTCAGGCTTGCTTTTGAGGTAGCCAGCTAAGGTTAGCAATAGTGAGGAAAGGAGGAGGGTGGCGTTAAATACAGCTCTTGGGCATTTAAAGACACATGCGCTGAAATGAGCTGTTCTGAGTAAGGCTGCAAAAGATGATTCACAATGATGTTGTAATAATTAAATATCTAAAGGCAATTTGACCAAAATATGTCGAAAACATTTCATTAAGACCTTTGGGAGCTGTTAAAATGTGGGGAAAGTGCAGTGAATGTATATCTGTTAACACACAGAGCTACCAGAGGACTGACCCCCCACTGTAGCTTTCAGTACTCACAGTAGCTGTGTGGCCTAGGGTCAGAGAAACAGAGATAGGCGCTGCCCCATACACCACAGGTGTGGAAGGGATTAACTTAACTAACACTATATCTGGATTTGCTCTTCCGCAATTTAATTAAGGTCCCCTTTACACAGCATGGAGATCATTGAGAGATTGGGCCAATTTTTGATCTTTGGGATTGTTTGGGAGAGCCTTATGTGTTTTGGATTGAGTTCAAACTTTGAGGAGACTGTGGTGACTGTGGAGACCACTGAAGATCATAGATCAAAAATTGGCCAGATCTCTCAACAATCTCTCAGTGATCTCCACCCCTATGTAAAGGGGGTATAAACTTTAGTGTTAGTTTCTTTAGATTTCTACTTTTTTAACTATACCCACTCTGCATTTTCATGTACGGATTAAATTTGTTGTTTCACAGACTGTCAGTCAGTCTTAAATGTCTGCATTTGGGTTCATATTTTGGAATAAACTGTGACACTTCAATACTTTGGTGGAGATAAATAAATCAGCATGTGAATGTGTCATTGATACTGCAACTATCTGTACCTTAAATTTCTCAGTAGAAAACTTTTTCTCATTATAATCTTCTGTAATTACAAGCACCTTTTTAAATCTGCAATTTCTGGTAGCTACAAAAAATTCTGTTGTACTACTGTATGTGCCATGGTAAAAAAAAAAGATTGAATCACACGTAAAACACTTTAACAGCAAGGTTTCAGACTTTTTGAATAGATACAATAATATAAAATACTATACTGTATCTCACAAAAGTGAGTACACCCCTCACATTTTTGTAAATATTTTATTATATCTTTTCATGGGACAACACTGAAGATATGACACGTTGATACAATGTAAAGTAGTCAGTGTACAGCTTGTATAACAGTGTAAATTTGCTCTCCCCTCAAAATAACTCAACACACAGCAATTTGTCTAAACTGCTGGCAACAAAAGTGAGTACACCCATAGTGAAAATGTCCAAATTGTGCTCAATTAACCATTTTCCCTCCCCGGTGTCATGTGACTCATTAGTGTTACAAGGTCTCAGGTGTGAATGGGGAGCAGGTGTGTTAAATTTGGTGTTATTGCTCTCAAACTCTCTCATACTGGTCATTGGAAGTTCAACATCTTATCTTCTTATCTTATCTTATCCTCTTCACTCTTCGTAGGTCATAGACCTATTACTGATTTTTACTAAATACATTTTACTGCTAACATAAAAAGAGAAAGCCTTATTGTCGAGAAATAGGAGACTAATAAATACTAATAAAAGTGCTCCAGGGATAACATGGCACCTCAGGGCAAGAACTCTCTGAGGATCTGAAAAAAGAATTGTTGCTATACATAAAGATGACCTAGGCCAGGGGTCGGCAACCCGCGACTGCGGAGCCGCATGTGGCTCTTTCATCCCTCTGCTGCGGCTCCCTGTGGCTTTGGAAAATAAATAATGAGTATTTAATTAAAATGTATTTTATTTTAGTTCGTTAATTTTTAAAATGCAATTCTAAATTTGAAGATTATGGTGATCTTGTAAAATCTAAATAAAACGTGTGGCAAAAGTATGATAAAAAAGTATGACAGGAGCGCAGAAGGGCTTTGTGGCTTTACTGCAGAAGTTGCTGGACAGAAAGCTGCTGACTTTTCACTGCATCCTGCACCAAGAGGCACTGTCTGCTCAAACATTTCCTCCGGAATGCACAGAAGTAATGAATGTTGTCATTCAGATTGTCAATAAAATAATGGCAAAAGGTTTCAACCACCATCAGTTCTGTTTGTTACTGGATGAGCTGGAAAGCACATATTCTGATCTCCTGCTGCACAACAAAGTCCGGTGGCTGTCCAGAGGGGAGGTGCTGAAACGCTTTGGCGCATGTCTGGAAGAAGTGAAAACTTTCCTGGGCAGCAAAGGGCTCACCTTTCCTGAGCTGGAACAGCCAGAGTGGCTGGAAAAGCTACACTTCATGGTTCAGCGCTCCTGAACACGCTGAACACAGCTCTTCAGGGGAAAGGACGCACAGCTCTGCACATGTTGGAGGAGGTTTTGGCATTCGCGCGCAAGTTGGCAGTGCTTGC
Organism: Pholidichthys leucotaenia; assembly: GCA_020510985.1. Classification (NCBI taxonomy): domain Eukaryota; kingdom Metazoa; phylum Chordata; class Actinopteri; order Cichliformes; family Pholidichthyidae; genus Pholidichthys; species Pholidichthys leucotaenia. The sequence goes on along the minus strand of CM035846.1, from coordinate 211,809,368 downwards.
CAGAGATTTACAGAAAGGTACACTGTCTCACTTCCCCAATTTGAGAGACTTCAGACAAGCTCACAACATGATAAATTCGGAGTATTTACATTCTGCAATCATTGCAATGCATACATCGTTTGGGAAACGATTCTGTGAGTTCAGAGAGGAAAAAAAAAACCATTATCCTTCCCTGTCACTCCCCTAAGCATTGATCCATCCCTACTGAATACAACTGCATTGGCAGGTGTGAGTCAACCTGACCTTGAGATGGAACTGGCCGACATAACCAACAAAGACATATGGGTGTCCAAGTGTAAACGCTTGACAGCAGACCTTGAAGATGTTGCCTGTCAGAAAGCCGTTCTTGCTGAGAATCACAAATGGAGTGATACTGAAAACCTCCCCAAATCGGACAAACTTGTGCTTGAAACATGGAATGCTATCCCCAACATTTATGTGAACATGAAAAAGCATGCGCTTGGAGTCCTGTCGATCTTTGGATCCACATATGTACTGTATGTGAGCAGATGTTCTCCAACATGAACTTTATTAAACCTCTTGCACTCCGGGATACCGCGGGCGGTCACGTCTCTGTGTCCTAGTGCGTCCTCGTGCGTCCTAGTGCGCACTGTCCGTCTCAGAGTGCACTGAAAAAAAAAAAAGCTGCATTTCCGTTCTTCCACTACAGACACGACCGCGAACAGAAAGCCAACGGAGTGCTTTGATTGGTTTAGATTTGATTGACCTCTCATTCGACTATTAAGAGCCTTGAATTGAGTTTCTGAAACCTTGAAGAACCAATGACTGAAAACCTAGCAAGAAGGACCCGCCTACCAACGACTGCGAATACAACGAGCCAACTGAAGCAGAGAAGTTTGATGATTGAAAGCGTGCGTCCCATGGGTAAAATCTGTTTTGTCTAAGCCGCTGTGTGTAACGGTAGCGTTCGCCAGTCTTTTTTTCTTACTACTGTTCTTATTTGTTTTGAAAAATCGTTCACCAAAACCACAATCATGGAAGCGCAAAACCGCAATAATGGAATCATGGTTTGATCGGGTCGCGTGACCAGAACCACAAGTCGTAACAAGCGGACCAGCGTCATGTTCGTCTGACAATGAGGAAGAGATGTTCGCCAGCGACACTGCTGTTGTGGACAGGTAAGTGTTATAAACTAAATTATTCTTTATCTCTGAAAATAGTAATAAAAATGACATCTGACCGATCGGTAAATTACAACTGTGCGTCATCGCCACATGACGGACAGCGGTGCACGGACCGGACCGTGCACCGCGCTCCTCTGTAGCGGGGGGGGGTTTGTTATCCTCTACATTGCAGATATTTTAGTTTAATTTTTATTGCACTGTAGGTTAGTTTTTCTTGTAAAAAAAGCCACACATTTTTTATGTGGCATGCTTCTTTGTGTGGGGGGGGGCTTGTTTGTTCATTCATTCATTCATGAATGAATAAACAACTCCCCCCCCACACACACACAGCCCTGAGTGTCACCTTTCAGTAGAGCCCAAGATGAAGCTTCTATGTTGAATCATTCAAAAGTTATAGACGTTTTTCCATTTGGCACAGTTCAAAAACGCCTGGGAACAACCTGAGAACAAAGCTGTGTAATATATTCATTTTTTGTGGTATTGTTACAAAATTTTGACCTCAGCTGGATAACACTTGGTTCTACATTTCTGTTGCATTTTCCAGTCCGGATCTGACAGCTGTGTGTTATTTGCAAGCATTTGTATCTAAAAAAACACCCAGGCGAACTTTATTTTCTTCAAGTTCAGTATGTTTAGATGACTGTTACTCAGTGGCAGGAGCACTTAGAGAGATTATGACTGTTTTCTTTTAAATGAGACCAACCCCATGAAGATGCTGCAAAGGGTTGAAGAACAGCTTTTGATTTACTTTGGGTATGTTATTTTTAGGCGTTTTTAGGGAAATTGACCAGAGTGCAAGGGGTTAAAAACAAACATCATGTACACCTCACAGATGACAGCTTACGATGCTGTGTAAAGATGAAGGTGACGTCATACAGCCTTGATGTGCAGACGCTGTGCGCTGAGGTTCAGGAGCAGAAATCACATTAACCAAGTATGATAAATATTTTAGTTGCCTATTATTTTGCATATATTCATATTTTTTCATTGTTCAGTGAAATAGTCCTTTTATTATTCAGGTTGACAGCTGACTGCATGCGCCAGAAAAAGGATGACGGCACACAGAAGAGGACAGCATTTTTGGTTTGCTGCCAGTGGATAATTTAAGTTCGGCATTTTTTTCATAAAAACAAGAAGGACTCAAATAGACACTGAGCATTTTACTTGAAAGTAACCTTCAACCCAACGTCTTTTTTTTTTTTTTTCGGAGTTCAAAATGTTTTTGTTGCATGCAGAAATGTAATTTCGTTTTCTCTGCAGGAGTTCATTGATTTCATAAATGCAACACATTATAGTTTGTTTATACATAGCATAAAGGCAAAAAAAAATGTTATATCCAGTGTTATTTCATTTTAAATGTCAAAAGGATTTTGTGGCTCCCAATGTTTTCTTTTCTGTGGGAAACGGGTCCAAATGGCTCTTTGAGTGGTAAAGGTTGCCGACCCCTGGCCAAGGCTATAAGAAGACTGCCAACACCCTCAAATTGATCTGCAGCACAGTGGCCAAGACCATACAATGGTTTAACAGGACAGGTTCCACTCGGAACAGGCCTCGCCATGGTCGACCAAAGAAGTTGAGTGCACGTGCTTAGCATCATATCCAGAAGTTGTCTTTTGAAAATAGACGTATGAGTGCTGCCAGCATTGCTGCAGAGGTTGAAGGGGTGGGGGGTCAGCCTGTCAGAGCTCAGACCATACGCTGCACACTGCATCAAATTGGTCTGCATGGCTGTCATCCCAGAAGGAAGCCCCTTTTAAAGATGATGCACAAGAAAGCCCGCGAGCAGTTTGCTGAAGACAAGCAGACTACGGACATGGATTACTGGAAGCATGTCCTGTGGTCTGATGAGACCAAGATAAACTTATTTGGTTCAGATGGTGTCAAGCGTGTGTGGCGGCAACCAGGTGAGGAGTACAAAGACAAGTGTGTCATGCTTACAGTCAAGCAGAGTGGTGGGAGTGTCATGGTTTGGGGCTGCATGAGTGCTGCTGGCACTGGGGAGCTACAGTTCATTGAGGGAACCATGAATGGCAACATGTACTGTGACATACCAAAGCAGAGCATGATCCCCTCGTTTCGGAAATTGGGCCACAGGGCAGTATTCCAACATGATAACCACCCCAAACACACCTCCAAGATGCCTTGCTAAAGAAACTTAGGGTAAAGGTGATGGACTGACCAAGCATGTCTCCACACCTAAACCCTATTGAGCATCTGTGGGGCATCCTCAAATGGAAGGTGGAGGAGCACAAGGTCTCACCATGATATCATCATAGAAGAGTGGAAGAGGATTCCAGTGGCAACCTGTGAAGCTCTAGTGAACTCCATGCCCAAGAGAGTTAAGGCAGTGCTGGAAAATAATGGTGGCCACACAAAATATTGACACTTTGGGCACAATTTGGACATTTTCACTAGGGGTGCACTCACTTTTGTTTAGACATAAACTAAGCACACATAAGCTGTGTGTTGAGTTATTTTGAGGGGACAGCAAATTTACACTGTTATACAAACTGTACATTGCTACTTTACATTGTATCAACGTGTCATATCTTTAATGTTGTCCCATGAAGATATAATAAAATATTTACAAAAATGGGAGGGGTGTACTCACTTTTGTGAGATACTGTACATTTACCTTTCATTAACCATGGCATGAACGCTACCATTGACCATTTGATTTTATTATGCCTCGGTGAACGAAGGCATACGATAATCACTCAGTGCATCTGTGTGTGGTTGTATCTGTCCACCTGTCTGTTTCAGCTCGTCTGGTCAAAATTAAGTGTAACTAAAGGCTTGAATCATTGTATCGCCATATTTTCTCGACTTTTAATTTGCCAGAATTTCCAGATAAGGGTTTGTTTTCAAAATAAACACAAATTTAACTCACCTTTACTGTTAATGGAGCCGGGAAAAAAAAAAAAGTATTGTAATAACTATGCCGGGCCACTAGAGGAAGCAGTGTGACTTTTTTTTTACAGCACACGGATGACTTCCTCTCACAGTCTATCTCTAGCTGAACTGTTATAAAATAGTGGTTACTGAAAAAAAAAACATTCAGCAACTACACTATTTATTCATCACACAGACTGTTTTCATACTGGTTTTGCTGTTTAGTTTTGCAGAAGAAAGATGAGGTATTTTCTTCCTGGAGTTTTCAGTTCATCGGTAAAAACTACAAGTCCCAACATTTCTCGCCTCAAAAACATGGCGGACCACAGCAGACGGCTGCACAGAGGAAAAAGCATTTAAAAGTAAGTTTTGCACTTAAATTATGCAGCGATTTCAATATTAAAACACTAATAACTCCTACAACTGCAATATGTGATTCTTAAAGCTTATGTTACGTCATTTTTTTTCAAATGTCTGATTTTTTTCCATATGGGAACTGCTTGGTTACATTAATTTAACCTGTTAAATTGTTTTCTCTAAAGTTCAGCTGATTTTTTTAAAGTCTTAATACTAATGTCAGTAATATAACAACATCACGGCATGATATGCTTTATTCACTCACTTTAAAATGATTCACTCACTAAACCAAGCAATTTATTAAGCTGAGGAGAAACATGACATCTGTATTTTTTTTAATATATAACATCTGTAACAATAATCACATTTTATGCTGTTTTTTTTTTCCTCTTTGTCTCACTGAGGTCCACGGTGGTGAACCTGAGAGTCAGCAGTCAGAGCAGATATGATGATAACAGGCTGGAAGCTAAATAAGAATATTACATGTTTACTGTTTATACCAGAAACTGCTACTGTATTTCAATAAATTGTTTGCAAAAACTTTGTTTTTTGCAAGATTATTTAAGAAACTCTCAAAATTCATTACACATAAATGTGAAACATTCCAAACTGTTCTGATTTAATATTCATAATTATGCTTTTATTTTGGGAAATTTTGATATTTTTACCTGCTATTGCACGGCATTGTGTAAATATACATGCATTGTGTGATGATCAGGTGAGCATGCTCCCCCTCCCCTCCTGTTCCTGTCTTCCCGGCTCTGGGGGACCAGTTACACCTGCGCGATTATACACCTACTGCGTCCTGATAACCCAGCATATTTAAGAACCAGCATGGGGAGAGTCCATCGCTGGATCATTTGGGTTTGCTACCCTAGTTAAACATCTAAGCCTGATATCTTGTATCTTTTGGTTGACCTGTGTTTCACTCCTCCGTCCTTCTCCTCCCCAGGTTGCTGCCACCCGCAGGTGTGCCTTCTGGAGCTGATCACGCTCACCTGGCCCAGAAGATGCTGGAACGTCCACCCAGGTCACCGTCTTCCCCCCGTCCCTCTGGTCCACGCAGGAGTTCCCTGCTGGGCTCCTCTGCTAACTAAGTAAGACTGCTCTCCCATTATTATTCTACCCTTCGGGAGATTTCGCCCTTAATAATCTCTGTCTGCTCTTTCCCATAGGCTACGTGCACTCCAGAGGGCACCAGTTTTATGTCAATTTAAGTGTGCATTTTTATGCTGCATTCTTCCTTAGTTTTGCATCTTTATTTAGTGTTGTATGTGCTTTATTTTTACAATAAACTGGCGGACTTTTCATTTGAGTCTGAGTGATCGTTCTGGCAGCTCTGCGTTTGTGCCTTACCAGCACTGAGTCATGACAGAACGATCCAGCCAGGATCGAGGCACAGTGAGCGCTCAGCCGGGCGATCAGTCAGCACTCTGGCACTTGGAGGCCATGGAATGCTGGGTCATATTTCTTTTTGAGCAGTTCGAGACCGTAACCCAGAAATTGGCCACCATCACCGAGCACCTAGGTCGGCTTCCTGGTGCGGCGTCTCAACCTGCACCTGCTGCTCTGGCAGTGTCTGCCATCTGCAGAAACATCTCTGTTCCTTCGCCTGCCCCCTATGGGGGGGGGGAGGTGGGAGGGTGCAGAGGGTCCCTGCTCCACTGCTGGCTTTATTTTCAGCAGGTAGAAGGGAAGCATAGGGATGATTCGGCTAAGGTCCATTTCACGACCTTGTTGCTGCGAGACCGAGCGCTTAAGTGAGCACAGTCTGTCTTGAGCAGTCTGGACGGGCTCCTACACACATACCAACGGTTTGTGTGGGAATTCTCCGAGGCATTCGACCTTACGGAGAGTGAGGGAAACATAGTTAGCCAGCTGATGGGACTTCGGCAGGGAGGTCGGTCTGTAGCCGACTTCTTTGTCAAGTTCCGGGTCGCTGTGGCCGGCTACGGATGGAACGATGCTGCCCTGCGCAGCGCCTTTCTCTGGAGCCATGATACGCATCTCTGCGATGAGCTGGCTATCCGCGCGTCTCCCTCCTATCCGGATGAGATGATTGCGCAGGCAGTGGCCCTGGATAACCGGTTAGGGAGTGCACGAGGGAACAGAAGGCCACTGCTTCCCCATTCGCTCCACAGCCGGTCCCCCGACCTCTGATACTGTTCTGCTGGCGTCGTTACTGGAGCCGATGGACCTCCAGAGGGTTCGTCTGACTCCAAGGGAACGCTGGCATCGCAAGAGAGCGGGGGAGTGCATTTATTGCAGGGTCCCTGGCCACGCAATATCGAAATGCCCAATTCGGCCTGAGAGATGCAGCCCGTCAGTCATCATGGGGGGGGGGGGGGGGGGGGGGGCTCTTCGCCAAATTCCCCCCATCGTTTTGAACTCCCGGCCCTCATTCAGTTACCAGCTCCGCTCTGATTGATTCAGGAGCAGAGCAAAATTTCATTCAATAGGCTGTGGTGCGTAAATTGCAGATACCCACCAGGAATGTCCCGACACCCTTGACAGTCTCGGCGGTGTCAGGCAGCAGCATCGCAGCGATTACTGAGCAAACTGAGCCCATTTCAGTCATTCTGTCCGGTAATCACCGTGAGACTATCCAGTTTTATGTCCTGCCCCAATCCACCATCACCATGATTCTGGGGTATCTGTGACTCCGTATACATAACCCAATTATAAACTGGACTCAGGGCTCCATTTTGTCCTGGAGCCACATGCTCGCCCTCGCTCCCGATCTCCTCCCCTCTGGCTGAGCCGGTGGATCTCAGCTCTGTGCCCGAGGTCTATCATGACTTAGGGGGGGTCTTTAGCTAGTCCAGGGCCCTATCATTACCACCTCACCGGGGCTACGACTGCACTATCAACCTCCTCCCGGGCGCACGGCTGCCATCCAGCCGGCTCTACAGTTTATTTGGGCCGGAGAGGGAAGTGATGGAGACCTACATCAAAGACTCCCTCAGCGCCAGCATTATTCGCCCGTCATCCGCCCCTCTCGGGGCTGGGTTCTTTTTTGTAGGGAAGAAGGACGGGACACTGCGACTGTGCATTTATTACCATGAGCTTAACGCGATTACCCGTAAGGACACGTATCTGCTGCCCCTCATTAACTTGGCGTTTGAGCTGCTCCAACGGGCGCGTTTTTTCACCAAACTCGACCTCCGTAATGCGTACCACTTGGTCCGCATTTGTGAGGGACATGCGTGGAAGATGGCATTTAAAACACCGGTAGGCCATTTTGAGTATTTGGCCATGCCATTCAGGCTGACCAACACCCCTGCCGTCTTCCAGCGGCTGATCAATGATGTCTTGCAAGATATGGTGAACCAGTTTGTTTTTGTGTATTTGGACGACATTCTGATTTTTTCTTGCACGCTGGAGGAGCATGTAGTTCATGTTCGGTCCATCCTGCAGTAACTGCTGGAGAATCAGCTTTTCGTTAAAGCGGAGAAGTGCGAATTTTCCACTCGCTCAACTTCATTTCTGGGTTTCATCATCGCTGAGGGCATGGTAAAGGCTGATCAGGCGAAAATTAAGGCGGTAGTAGACTGGCCTACCCCCCAGTCCAGGAAGGACCTCCAACGCTTCCTGGGCTTCGCCAACTTCTACCGCCGATTTATCCGTGATTACAGTAAGGTGGCACAGCCGCTTACGCAGCTGACATCAACCAAAAGCCCGTTCAAGTGGTCCAAGGCCGCTGAACGAGCTTTTGTGACCCTGAAAGGCCTATTCATCAACGCGCGCGCGTCCTGGAGCAGGTGGATCCTGCGACTCAGTTCGTAGTCGAGCTGGATGCTTCCGATTTGGGGGTGGGTGCTGTCCTCTCCCAGCGCTCCTCCTCCAACCAGAAGCTCCATCCGTGCATGTATTTCTCCTGGCGGCTAACGCCGGTCATCCCAACCTCTCCAGGATGATTGAGCTGCTCAGGAGAACATTTTGGTGGCCCACACTTGGGAGGGATGTGCGGGAGTATGTGAAGGCCTGACACACCTGCGCTGCTAATAAAGCTGACTCCTCCCCTCCTGCTGGCCTCCGCCATCCCCTCCCAGTGCCGGGTCGCCCATGGTCACATATTATGTCGGACTTTGTCAGTGGCCTCCTTCCATCCCAAGGCAACACCATTATCCTCACCATGGTCAACTGATTCTCCAAGGCCATCCACTTGGTCCCGCTCCGCAAACTACCATCTGCCATGGAGATGGCCGACCTGGTGACGCAGCATGTCATCCAGATGCATGGGATGCCTGCAGACATCGTCTCGGACCGGGGGCCCCAATTTACATCCCAGGTGTGGAAGGCATTCTGCTTCTTTTTGGGTGTTATTGCCAGCCTGACTTCCGGATACCATCCACAGAGTAACGGTCAGGCCGAGCGTACTAATCAGTCTCTGGAGGCCACCCTAAGGTGCGTAGCATCCTGGAACCCCTCCACCTGGAGCTCTCACCTGACCTGGGTGGAATACTCCCACAACTCTACGATCTCCTCCTCTACTGGGCTCACCCCGTTCGAGGCCTTGATGGGCTACACACCACCTTTGCTGCCCATGGCGGAGAGGGGCCTCGCCATCCCTTCCGTGGAGGCCCACGCACGCTGGTGCCGCCATCTGTGGAGGGCCACTAGAGCTGCCCTCCTCCGCTCTGTGGAGCGCAACAAACAATACGCTAACCGCAGACGCACGCCGGCAACGAAGTACACGGTAGGGCAGAAGGTCTGACTGTCCACCAATCAGATCCCACTCAAGACAGAGTCTCGGAAGCTCTCTCCCCGCTATCTGGGCCTGTTCACCATCAAGTGGCTAATCAATGATGCCACTGTTCGGTTGGACCTGCCGCCTTCTATGAGCATCCATCCGACGAGCCACGTCTCCCGGATTAAGCCCCTCTCCGCTAGTCCTCTCAGCCCTCCTCCGGATCCCCCACCGCCCCCCCGGGTCATCAACGACTAGACTACGTACACAGTGGAGAGGATTCTGGACGTCCGTCGACGGAGTCGTGGGTGTCAATACCTTGTACCTCTCTGTCTGCTCTTTCCCGTAGGCTACATCCGCTCCAGGGGGCACCAGTTTTATGTCAATTTAAGTGTGCATTTTTATGTTGCATTCTTCCTTGACACACTGATTAATAAAATATGTTACTCCAGCATTTTTCTTTGTGCTCCTAATTTTATTCTTGTGCTTCTATATTTTTATGCCTCAGCGCAAAGGCAACGTAGGCATAGGGTAATCACTCCATGTGTCTGTGTATGTATCTGTCTGTCTGTTAGCATCTTTTCAGCTAACCCACTCAAAATCTCCACTTTTAATTTGTCACAATTTCCAAATAAGGCTTTGTTTTCAAAATAAACACAAATTTAACTTAACTTTATCATCAATGCAGCTGCAAAAAAAGCTATTGTAATAACTATGCCCACCCACTAGAAGTGGCAGTGTTACTTTTCTACAGCCCCCCATGCTACCATGCCACAGTCACCAAAGTATCAGCACCTTGGTGCTTTCATTTTCATCATAATTTGAAATATGCTACACTCCCTTGTTGAAAAGTGATTTCAGCCACTGCTAAATAAAGCCATCTCAATTTTAAGTCTGATTAATTATTCAAGTATGTATTTTGACTTGCCATTGATTTCATTAAACGTAAAATGACCTTATGATCTAGATGTTTGCTTATCATGACGCCACAAACACACAGAATTAATAAGACAAGAATCCCATTACTTCTACAGTCAGCAGAAATCATGCTGACTAGTGGGTAAATTCAAAAAAGCTCACAGCACAATATGAAAGATACAATATGATATGATACAATGTGTTACAATACAATAAATCACAGTGTGATGCAATATGAGCCAGCATGATGTGATGCGGTATGCTATACAATATGGTGCACTATGGGTCGGTATGATACGATGTGATATGGTGCAATGCGATATGGTACAATATGATATGGTACGATGTACTGTACTTTAGAAGACAAAAGAGGAAAAAATTGAAAGGGGAGCTTTACTACATGCTATATAAATTATTCTGAGTTTTATTTAAAAGCCTTTACAGAAAATATTACAGAATCATGAAAATAAAAATGCTAATTTTAATTTTTTAGGCATTCTGTCCTCATAAGTATATAAATACCTGCCACACTCATACTCATGGTCCCGGTTGGTCAGCTAACCGAACAGCAGAGCAGCATTTCATCAGGCATTGTAATCATGAAGCAGTGCACATTCCTTCTGCATTCTTTAAAACAGCCCGTGCTGCTTTTATGATTTCTGAGTCATTTTTCCTCTTAAAGCAGTCTAATATTAAGTGAAAAGAGGCATTAACCCTTTAAAGTCTTCTCAGGCAATGGAGCATGGTCAAAGTTCAGGTTTGGCTTGCATGAGTCGGCTGCATATCAGGTGAAGCATTTCGTTATCCAGTGGTCACACTTACTTGCTCTCTTTGGTGGGGATTTTTTCTTTGATGCTGCTCAGAACAATACAGTTACACAAAGGTCATTATGGACGTCAAGAAGAGAAATGGAAACAGGCTGAAACTCACTCAAAAGGGCTAAAAATGATCCTTGTAGATTATTTAAATGCATGAAAATAGACAACAGTGCCCCAGTGGTTTTGGGGGGAGGTGAGCTTTTTCAGGAAGGGGGTAATTTTCTACAGACAGGGTGGGGATCATTGGCAATACAGTGAAAGGGGAGGCTAAGATTCAAACATGCTTAAAAAAGAAGGCGTCACTCTGAAGTAGAATGTGTTTTTTTTATTTGGAAAAAGCAATGGGTCAAGAGTGAGGGACAGAGATCCAGGGAGTTAACAGATAATCCAACAAGGCTACAGGCAGAAAAAAAAAAAAAAAACCTGGAAAAGAAAGGCAATCATCTCATGTAAGACACTCAAAGGCAGGAGAAATTTGTTTCAGATTATCTTTGTAAAGTAGAACCAAAACAAGGTCAGGACAAGTCAGTGATGTGGAAGGGGAGGGTGTCCTGCAACAGGAGGAAGACGCAGAGGTTGTGAGGTGAAGTGGGATGGTGACAGATGCTAAGGAAAGCAAGCAGATACCCACCTATTCATGATCAAATAGACACGCCCATTGACTTTAGCGTGGCTGTGACAGAAATGGGTGGCACAGGAGAGATGGTAGCGGGTCACAGAGAGAAGCAGAGGGAAGACGAGCTGAGCGAGCGACAAGGAAACAATGGAAGATCCACACAACCACAACACAGCAATAAAGCTTTACATGTGGATGCTATGGCACACAGCTGTATGACACAGCAGGCAATGACAAATGAGAGGGGGGATAATCCACAAAGTGGACGACTGTTCACACTTCAGGACTCTCAGGTTTAAGTGGGTACTACTATTCTTGAGCTAGGGCTGGGAGATATGGGAAAAAAATCTTAGTGCAATTATTTTTTTTTCCCATATCAGCTGATGTTATTGTATTATTATTGGTTAATTTTTTTCTCTTGAAATGTTAATATGACATGAGATTAATTTTGACTGCTGAATATTTAAATAAATATCAAATAATGTAACTTGTGTATTTTCTGTCAGATGATGAACATTACAAATGCACTGTTCACTGTTATGCATGCAAAAAATATCTGTGGTATAGTTTTAAATAACGCATCAATTTGATTTTATCTAAATTAATACACTTATAACTCATATTCAGTCATATTGTTTATAATTGGGACAAATATATTAACTGTCAGAATGATTTAGTTCAGTAAACACTGATAAAACAAGTTTAATTTGTTATATCTGGACATGGTCTCCAATCTTGTCCACACTGTTGGTTTAGTTTTGGATTTAGTCTTGGTTATTTAGCTATGTTCTGTTTCCATTTTTTGTCTGGTTTTGGTCCTGTACGCCTGTCTCTTATTTTGGAAGTTTCCTATAGCCTCCCGCATGTATGTTTAGCCTTAATTAGTCCCAGCTGTTTGTTATTTCCACTCATCAGTATCTGTGTATATACAGTGCATCCGCAAAGTATTCACAGCGCTTCACTTTTTCCACATTTTGTTATGTTACAGCCTTATTCCTAAAGGGATTAAATTCATTTTTTCCCTCAAAATTCTACACACAATACCCCATAATGACAACATGAATTTTTCTGAGATTTTTGCAAATTTATTAAAAATAAAAAACTAAGAAATCCCATGTACATAAGCATTCACAGCCTTTGCCATGAAGCTCAAAATTGAGCTCAGGTCATCCTGGTTCCACTGATCATCCTTGAGATGTTTCTACAGCTTAATTGGAGTCCACCTGTGGTAAATTCAGTTGATTGGACATGATTTGGAAAGGCACACACCTGTCTATATAATTGACAGTGCTCGTCAGAGCACAAACCAAGCATGAAGTCAAAGGAATTGTCTGTAGACCTCCGAGACAGGATTGTCTCGAGGCACAAATCTGGGGAAGGATACAAGGGCCTCAGTCAGGGAGGTGACCAAGAACCCGATGGTCACTTTGTCAGAGCTCCAGTGTTCCTCTGTGGAGAGAGGAGAACCTTCCAGAAGGACAAGCATCTCTGCAGAAATCCACCAATCAGGCCTGTATGGTAGAGTGGCCAGACAGAAGCCACTCCTTAGTAAAGGGCACATGACAGTCTGCCTGGAGTTTGCCAAAAGGCACTTGAAGGACTCTCAGATCATGAGAAACAAAATTCTCTGGTCTGTTGAGACAAGATTGAACTCTTTGGCGTGAATGCCAGACACCATGTTTGGAGGAAACCAGGCACCGCTTATAACCATGCCAATGGTGGTGGCAGCATCATGCTGTGGGGATATTTTTCAGCAGCAGGAACTGGGAGACAAGTCAGGATAGAGGGAAGAATGAATGGAGCAATGTACAGAGACATCCTGGATGAAAACCTGCTCCAAGGCATTCTTGACCTCAGACTGGGACGACGGTTCATCTTTCAGCAGGACAACGACCCTAAGCACACAGCCAAGATATCAAAGGAGTGGCTTCAGGACAACTCCGAGAATGTCCTTGAGTAGCCCAGCCAGAGCCCAGACTTGAATCCAATTGGACATCTCTGGAGAGATTTGAAAATAGCTGTGCACTGACGCTTCCCATCCAACCTGATGGAGCTTGAGAGGTGCTGCGAAGAAGAATGGGCAAAACTGCCCAAAGATAGGTGTGCCAAGCTTGTAGCATCATATTCAAAAAAACTTGAGACTGTAATTGCTGCCAAAGGTGCATCAACAAAGTATTGAGCAATGGCTGTGAATACTTATGTATATGTGATTTCTTACTTTTTTATTTTTAATAAATTTGCAGAAATCTAAAAAAAAAATTCATATTGTCATTATGGGGTATTGTGTGTATAATTTTGAGGGAAAAAAATTAATTTAATCCCTTTTGGAATAAGGCCGTAACATAACAAAATGTGGAAAAAGTGAAGCGCTGTGAATACTTTCCGAATGCACTGTATATCCCTCTCAGTCTGTAGTTCCTTATCGCGTCGTAAGCGTGTTATGTGCCATCAACCTCGTCCTGTTCTAGCCTAGTCTGTTATCGTCATCTGTGTGTTTAGTTTTTGGGTTATCCAGCCTTGAGCTGCACTCTGAATTGATTAAACGTAATGAACTTCATCTCTGCTTTGGGTCTGTCTTTGCTGCCTTCCCGGCAGCGGTACATGACATAATTTTGGTATGCTAAGAAACAAGCCAGATGGTTTACATATAATGTATGAATTTAAAACAAATTGGATTGATGTATAAAAAATAAATAAACCTGTTATTATGAAATTGAATTGCCTTAGCTTTATATATGACTGTAGTGGTCCAGGTGTACGTGCACAATCTTGCCCGGTGTTGCATAACTGCTCTCGTCAGAAGTCATTGAGGCTTAGTGGCTGCAGCTGGTTAAATTACCAACTTCTGCTGATCCTGGGCTACTTAAGCCTCAGGCGGGAGTGACTCTGCACAGGATCATCACACAGTAAACCTGTCTTAATGGCTGCTAACTGAAGTAAGAGAATTATCTACGGTCTATGACTCCTGCTCGCCTTTTGTTTTGCTCCTTTGCTCATAGGAAGCTCTATCTGCCAGCCAACCTGCTAATCACCCCTCCTTGGCTCCGACATGCTCACCCAACTACCGCTTCCCTCTGTGCTCTGGATTCACTACCTAGACCTCCTCATCTCCTCTGAAAGGAACTCGTACACAAGTAAGAAGCATACTCACTGCTGTAAATTCCCAATCGCCTCCTTGCCCCAGGATCAGCTCCTCTTTGCTCTCCTCTTGTGTAAAAATCTTTGCCTGGACCTGGAGTCTCTGGAAAGACCCTCCAGTAAGAAACTCAACCTTACGTATTTAACCACTCCATTACAAACTTTTCCCTCCATACCATCAAATCATCAAGTAAGAACTCTCTCCTGCTAACTGTCAATTATTACTCACGAGTAGATGTGAATTTCACCCTGAGATTCACCTCTACTCATGAGTCACTAATTCGCTCTTTCTCCTGTCCCTTCCTGACCCCAAGGACCACATGAGGGCTAACTTAAAACAGGTTATACTTTTATATAAAGAAGGTCTATTGGCCCTAAATTCCAGTGTCTATTGGCCCTAAATGTAATAGATTTGACTGAAGTAAGATTAAAGGTGTAACACAGAATTAACTGACAATTTATGCTCACTCAGTCCATCCATTCATCCATTTTCTACCGCTTTTCTGGAGGTCCGGGCCGCGGAGGCAGCAGCTCATGCAGAGAAGCCCAGACTTCCCTCTCCCTGGCCACCTGCTCCAGCTCATCAGAGAGGATACCAAGACGTTCCCAGGCCAGCTGGGAGACATAGTCTCTCTAGCATGTCCTGAGTGTGCTCCAGGATCTCCTCCCAGTGGGACGTGCTCGGAACACTTCAAGTTGGAGGGGTCCAGGAGGCATCCTGATCAGATGCTCAAACCACCTCAACTGGCTCCTTTCGATGTGGAGGAGCAGCAGTTCTGCTCTGAGCCTCCCCTGGATGACTGAGCTCCTCACCCCATCTCTAAGGGTGAGTCCAGCAATCCTATGGAGAAAGCTCATTTCAGCTGCTTGTATCCGCGATCTCATTCTTTCGGTCATTACTCAAAGCTCATGATCATAGGTGAAGGTAGGAACGTAGATTGAGCGGTAAATTGACAGCTTTACTTTAGAGCTCAGCTCCCTCTTCACTACAATAGACCGGTACAACCTCCGCATCACTGCAGATGCTGCTCTGAGCCATCTGTCAATTTTTTCCCTCACTCGTGAATGAAACCCCAAAATACTTAAACTCCTCCACTTAGGGCAGGAGATTGTCCCCAACCCGGAGAGGACAATCCACCCTTTTCCGGCTGAGGACCATGGACTCGGACTTGGAGGTGCCAATTCTCATCCCAGCTGCTTTATGCCATACAGTGATGTGAAAAAGTGTTTGCCCCCTTCCTGATTTCTCATTTTTTTGTATGTTTGTCACACTTAAATGTTTCAGATCATCAAACAAATTTAAATATTAGACAAAGATAACGCAAGTAAACACAAAATGCAGTTTTTAAATGAAAGTGTTTATTATTAAGGGGGAAAAAAATCTTAACCTATATGGCCCTGTGTGAAAAAGTGATTGCCCCCTAAACCTAATAACTGGTTGGGCCACCCTTAGCAGCAACAACTGCAGCCAAGCGTTTGCGATAACTGGCAATGAGTCTTTTACAGCGCTGTGGAGGAATTTTGGCCCACTCACCTTTGCAAAATTGTTGTAATTCAGCCACATTGGAAGGTTTTCAAGCATGAACCACTTTTTTAAGGTCATGCCACAGCATCTCAATTGAATTCAGGTCAGGACTTCAGAGACGTCAGAGACATGGTGGATTCGTCACTTCCTTGTGGTAACGTATCGTCACTTCCTGTTTTGCTGTCTGACTGTGTGGTTTGCTCTCCTCACTCTCCTGAGCTTTTGGGTTAGCCACTAGCGATGGCTACTAGCTCTCCTTCCTCTCCTCCTCTGGTGTGCTCTCTCTGTCAGATGTTTAGCTACACCCCTGCCTCTTTTAGTGATAACGGTAAATGTAATAAATGTTGTCTTTTTGAGGCGCTCGAGGCGAGGTTGTCTGATTTGGAATCCCGGCTCCGCTGCATTGAAACACCGTCCGCGCCAGTTACTCTTGACAGACGTCCCTTAGCTGCAGCAGAGCTAGCTAGCATAGCTAACCCCGTTAGTGGTCCTCCGGCTCTCCTCAGCAGCGAGGAGACTGGGTGGGTGACGGTGAGAAGGAAGCCTAGTCGCAAAGCCCCGGTACTCCTCCAACCTGTTCACGTTTCTAATCGTTTTTCCCCGCTCAGCGACACACCTGCTGAGGAAAAAACTCTGATCATTGGCGACTCTGTAGTCAGAAACATGAACCTAGAGACTCCAGCGGCCATAGTCAAATGCATTCCTGGGGCCAGAGCAGGCGACATCGAGTCATATTTGAAAATGCTGGCTAAAAGTAACTGTAAATACTCCACAATTGTTATTCACGCTGGCATTAATGACATCCGTCTCCGGCAGTCGGAAGTCACGAAACTTAATATAGAATCGTTGTGTGACTTTGCAAAAACAATGTCTGCCACTGTAGTATTCTCAGGGCCCCTCCCCAATCTGACCAGTGATGACATGTTTAGTCGCTCGTCATCCTTGAACCGCTGGCTGTCTGTGTGGTGTCCTAAAAATGACGTGGGCTACATTGACAATTGGAGCTCATTTTGGAGAAAACCTGGTCTTATGAGACGAGACAGCATTCATCCCACTCTGGACGGTGCTTCTCATTTATCTAACAATCTGGCATCTTTTTTATCCAAATTTCCAAAACCTTGGCTACTCAGAGTTGGGACCAGGAAGAAGAGTTGCAGTCTTACATGCCTCTCTGCAGCAACTCTTCATCCGCCACCCCTCAACTTAGCCCCTGTCTTCCCCATCAGAGAATCATTGTCTGCTCCCTCCAAAGTAAATAAAAATATAATATATAAGCATCCCAAAGTGATTAAGCAAAATATTGGTAAAACTCAAATTAAACATAAAGCCTCTAAATTGAATGATTTGGCCTCTGTTCCTCCTCATAATTTAAAAATTAAATGTGGTTTATTAAATATTAGGTCTCTAACTCCCAAGTCTCTGTTAGTCCATGATCTGTTAATTGATCATCAGATTGATTTAATATCCCTTACAGAGACTTGGTTAGGGCAAGAGGATTATGTTGGTTTAAATGAATCAACTCCCTCTGGTTATTTAAACTGTCAAAATCCCAGAAGCTCTGGTCGTGGAGGAGTAGCAACAATTTACCATTCCAAATTACTAGTTAATGTAAAGCAAAAAACATGTTATAATTCCTTTGAGGGCCTGGTCCTCGGTATTGGGCACTTTAGCAATTTTAGGTTTAACCCAATTTTATTTGCCATAGTTTATCATCACCCATCAACCTACTCAGAATTTTTATCCGAATTTGCTGATTTCTTAGCAGATTTAGTGCTGAAATCTGATAGAATAATTATAGTAGGGGACTTTAATATACATGTGGATGTCGATAGTGACTGCCTTAATGTGGCATTTAATTCAATATTAGACTTGATTGGGTTTTCTCAGAAAGTAGGAAATTCTACTCATTACCTCCACCATACATTGGACCTTGTTCTGACATATGGCATAGAAATAGAAAATCTTGTAGTGTCTCCTCATAACCCTGTACTGTCAGATCATTGTCTGTTAACCTTTGATTTTACTATTTCTGACTATTTGGCTCCTAAAGAAAAATATTATTACAGTAGATGCCTCTCAGATGATGCTGTTACCAAATTTATGCAGATTGTTTCCTCTATGCCATGTGTCAACACAACAGAAATAAGCTATAGACAGCTTGCTCCTTCTGTAATTGATAACATGGTGGATAGTGTTACAGCTTCTCTGCATCAGACCCTAGACTTGGTGGCCCCCTTAAAAAAGAAAAAGTCTAATCAGAGATTTCTAACTCCTTGGTTCAACACAGAAACTCGTAGCTTAAAACAGAAGACTCGTCAATTAGAAAGAAAATGGCGCTCCACTAATTTAGAGGAAATCTATTTAGCTTGGAGAAATCATCTTTTAATTTATAAAAAATCTCTTAGAAAAGCTAGAACGAGTTATTATTCTGCATTAATAGAAGAGAACAAGAATAATCCCAGGTTTCTTTTCAGCACTGTAGCCAGGTTGACAAAGAGTCAGGACTCTGTCAATCCTAGCATTCCCTTAGAGCTTACTAGTCAGGACTTTATGAACTTTTTCAATAATAAAATTTCATCCATCAGAGATAAAATCAATCAGAGTCTTCCCACAGTTAACTTAAATACTGTAACTACTACAACTCCTTTAATTGATGTCTGTCTTGATGAGTTTACTCCAACCGACCTTTGTGAGTTAGACAAAATAGTTTCCTCATCCAAACCTTCAACTTGTCTTTTAGACCCTATTCCTACCAGGTTATTTAAAGAAGTCTTCTCACTTATTGGTAGCTTTATTCTTCATATAATCAATTCTTCATTAACTTTAGGCCATGCACCGCAGGCTTTTAAAACGGCTGTAATTAAACCCTTACTCAAAAAGCCAACGCTAGATCCAGGAGCTTTAGTTAACTACAGACCAATCTCTAATCTCCCTTTTGTTTCAAAAATCTTAGAAAGAGTTGCTGCTACGCAATTATTTGACCACCTGCAGGGAAATGGTTTACTTGAAGAGTTTCAATCTGGGTTTAGAATCCATCATAGTACTGAAACAGCCTTAGCGAAGGTCACTAACGACCTCCTCATCGCATCTGATAATGGACTGGTTTCTGTACTTGTCCTATTAGACCAGGGGTGTCCAACCATGTGCCATGGAGAGCCAAGACCCTGCAGGTTTTACCTCCAACCAGTGTCTTCAACAGCAGATTTCAGTGAACTTCTTCCCACTGATTGCTGATAAGTGAAAACACCTGCTGAAGAGACTGGGTAGAAGAGAAAACCTGCAGGGTCTTGGCTCTCCATGGCACATGGTTGGACACCCCTGTATTAGACCTTAGTGCAGCTTTTGATACTATCGACCATATTCTACTTGATAGATTAGAACACTATGTAAATAATGAGTTTTCTTTCAACTCAAAGCTTAGTCATGGAGTTCCACAGGGATCTGTGCTAGGCCCTTCTCTTTTTAGTTTATATATGCTTCCGTTAGGCAACATTATTAGAAAGCACTGTACAGTGATCCCTCACTTATCGCGGTTAATGGGTTCCAGAACCGCCGCGAAAAGTGAAAAACCGCGAAGTAGCGTCACCCCTAATGACATCACCCATAAATAATACGTACGTTCATTCTCTCACTCTCTCTCTCATATGATATGTGTGTGTGTGTGTGTGTGTAAGTATACATACATACGTAGATGTAAATAAAGTGTACATAAATATGTTTTTAGAACTCTTTTATTCTTATAACAAGATACGTAACTCAAGATGAAGATGATTTACTGCACAGGTTAATGAGAGCTTTACTGCTCCTCAGGTGACGCCTCATCGTCAGGTGCTAGAGGCGAAGGATCGTCGAGGGCAGCTTCCGATAGAGCTGGAGAAGCTGCAGGAGGCGGTGTAGTGGCTCGACGGGAAGACTATTTTGCACAAAAAGGCACAAGAGAACAGCGAACAATGAATGCGGTCTTCCTTCGCTGGGTATGGGCGCTCGGCAGGGAGAGAAGCTGGGTAAAACGTCTCGGCCAATCAGCTTGCGAGATTCCCGAGCGGTGAAGAGGTGGGCGGAGAGGAGTGGAGCGGTGGTCAGAGAGGTGGATTTTGAGTTGTGCGGGCTCTCCGTGTTGATACCTGATGTTCTAATGTAGTCTCCCTGCCTTCTGCTAGCGCCCGCCCATTTTTTCTCAATTTTTAATTTTTGATGAATATTTTTGAAAAATCCGCGATGCACTGAGGGCGCGAAAGGTGAAGCGCGAAGTAGCGAGGGATCACTGTATACATTTTCATTGTTATGCAGATGACACACAATTATACCTGTCAATGAAGCCAGATGATAGTAATCAATTAGCCAAGTTAGAAGCCTGTCTTAAGGAAATCAAAGCTTGGATGACTTGTAATTTCCTGCTATTAAATTCAGATAAGACTGAAGTCATTCTTGTTGG
This sequence comes from Pholidichthys leucotaenia, assembly GCA_020510985.1. Classification (NCBI taxonomy): domain Eukaryota; kingdom Metazoa; phylum Chordata; class Actinopteri; order Cichliformes; family Pholidichthyidae; genus Pholidichthys; species Pholidichthys leucotaenia. Next base: position 211,788,834 of record CM035846.1, on the reverse strand, counting down.
TCCAAAAAACCTTAGAAATACCTTTCCAAATCAAACTTCCAGTTTGGATGCGGTTACTCTTTCTCTTAATAGCTCTGTGAGGAACCTTGGAATTATTTTTGATCAAGATCTGTCTTTCAATTCACATATTAAATTTGTTTCTATGACTGCCTTCTATCATTTGCGTAATATTGCCAAGGTTAGGAGCATCTTGTCTCAGAGTGATGCTGAGAAACTGATCCACACTTTTGTTTGCTCGAGATTAGGTTATTGTAATTCTTTATTATCAGGCTGTCCTAAAACATCTTTGAAAAGTCTTCAGTTGATCCAAAATGCTGCAGCAAGAGTTTTAACAGGTACTAGAAAGAGAGATCATATCTCTCCGGTTCTGGCTTCCCTTCATTGGCTTCCCATAGAGTTTAGAATTAAGTTTAAAATCCTTCTTCTTACTTACAAAGCTCTAAACAATCAGGCTCCTTTTTATTTAAAAGCTCTGATACTACCGTATTATCCTAACAGAGCACTACGCTCCCAAAATGCAGGATTACTTGTAATACCTAGAATCTCCAAAAGTACAATGGGAGGCAGAGCCTTCAGTTATCAAGCTCCTCTCCTGTGGAACCAGCTGCCAATCTGGATTCGGGAGTCAGACTTGATCTCTGTTTTTAAGAATAGGGCTAAAACCTACCTTTTTGATATAGCCTACAATTAGGAAGGGATCATGTGTTTCTGAACCCTCCCTTAGTTATGCTGCTAATAGGTTTAGTCAGTTGGGGGACTTCCAATAATGCACTGGGCCTCACTTCTTTCTTCACTCTCAATGAAATTTTTTTTTTTTGCTGGTCATTAACATCTGTTTGTTCTCTCCCATAGATTGAGTCCCCATCGTGCTGTTTGCTCTCTACATGTCTGTTCTTTTCATCTTCTCTGTCCCCTCACCCCCAGGCCAGTCGCAGCAGATGACTGCCCCTCCCTAAGCCTGGTTCTGCTGGAGGTTTCTTCCTATTAAAAGGGAGCTTTTCCTCTCCACCGTCGCCAAGTGCTTGCTCACAGGGGATCGCCTGATTGCTGGGGTCTTTCTGCAACTGTGGGGGTTCCCCCTACAGTTGATAGTGCTATGGGATGACTGTTGTTGTGAAATGGCGCTATATAAATAAAGCTGAATTGAATTGAATTGAATTGACTTTGACTAGGCCACTCCAAAGTCTTTTATTTTTCTTAAACCATTCAGAGGTGGACTTGCTGGTTTGTTTTGAATCATTGTCCTGCTGCAGAACCCAAGTGCACTTCAGCTTGAGGTCACAAACAGATGGCCGGACATTCTCCTTCAGGATTTTTTGGTAGACAGCAGAATTCATGGTTCCATTTACCACAGCAAGCCTTCCAGGTCCTGAAGCAGCAAAACAGCCTCAGACCATCACATTACCACCACCACCACCATATTTTACTGTTGGTATGATGTTCCTTTTCTGAAATGCTGTATTACTTTTACACCAAATGTAATGGGACACATACCTTCCAAAAAGTTCAACTTTTGTCTCGGAAGTCCACAGAGTACTTTCCCCAAAGTCTTGGGGATCATCAAGATGTTTTCTGGCAAAACTGAGATGAGCCTTTATGTTCTTTTTGCTCAGCAATGGTTTTTATCTTGGAACTCTGCCATGCAGGCCATTTTTGCCCAGTCTCTTTCTTAAGGTGGAGTCTGGAGTGAGGCCTGCAGTTCTTTGGATGTTGTTGTGGGGTCTTTTGCGACCTCTTGGATGAGTTGTCACTGTGCTCTTGGGGTAATTTTGGTCAGCCGGCCACTCCTGGGAAGGTTCACCACTGTTCCATGTTTTTGCCATTTGTGGATAATGGCTCTCAGTGTGGTTCGCTGGAGTCCCAAAGCTTTAGAAATGGCTTTATAACCTTTTCCAGACTGAAAGATCTCAATTACTTTGTTTCTCATTTGTGCTTGAATTTCTTTGGATCACAGCATAATATCTAGCTTTTGAGGATCTTTTGGTCTACTTCACTTTGTCAGGCAAGTCCTATTTAAGTGATCTCTTGATTGGGAACAGGTGTGGCAGTAATCAGGCCTGGGTGTGGCTAGAGAAATTGATCTCAGCTTTTCAAAGATGTGATAAACCATAGTTAATTTATGTTTTAACAGGGGGGGCAATCACTTTTTCACACAGGGCCATGCAGGTTTGGAATTTTTTTTACCCTTAATAATAAACACCTTCATTTAAAAACTGCATTTTGTTTGATGATCTGAAACATTTAAGTGTGACAACATACAAAAAAATGAGAAATCAAGAAGGGGGCAAACACATTTTCACACCACCGTACTTGCTATAAATCAACTCTGTTTTAAATTCATACATTACATGTAAATTAATCATGCTTGTTTCACAGCATAATATATTTAACCTTTTTCATAAATGTCAACTGATTACATTTAATTATTTGAGACAATCAATACATTTATCCCAATTCTAAACAACTTGAATATATAAAACAAAATCAAACTGATGTAAATATGTATATGCCACATGTCACTGTTTGAGTACAGAAATTCTTCAAATACTTTCTGATTCAATGAAAGCTTTTACAACAGGCAAGTGAAGTCCTCAGTAATGATAATGATTTAAGTTGACCAACATGTGGCTCACCTGTATATAGTGCTCTCTTCTTTGGCAACTACAGCTTGGAGGTCGGTGAGCTGCAGAAAGCTGTCGTGGAAGTAGTGCAGGTGGAGAATGCACACCAGCAGGAAGGAGGTGGGGATGAAAATCCTGGTGAACAGCATGGGCACATCAAACTTCTCCAAGCCCAGGTCATTCAGGCGGGTACTAAAACATTGTAGGAGAAAGAGGAAAATGAGTTTGTTATTTTTAAATTTCAGATTCGTCTTAAATTCTGGTTGTCATGGTGGTGATAAGAATCATGATTTCAGCCCATTTTAGATGGATTTTAATGGAGAGACTGGCCACTCTTTGCAGTGGCCAATGTCTTGGAAACACAAAAATATTTCAGAAATTTTCAGCACTTTATACATTTTAATTGAATATGAAATTTACACTAACCTGTATTTGAGTTTTCAAAGATAAAGGTGATGTAATGTCCATATGTCAATCACACAAAAATGATTTGCATAAAAATATGCAATCTCACAAATAAAGCTGAGGGAATTCAGTTTTGTACTAAGATGTTTATGTATTTGTTATAAATCCACTAAATTTGTTTTAAATTAATACATTATATGTAAATTAATCTGGTCTGTTTCACAGCATACCATATTTTGACTTGTTTAATAAATTTTAACCTGAATGTGTTACAGTTAACACATTTAAAACAATTCTGAACAATCGTAATACATAAAAGTTATAAATACAGTAAATTAAAAAAAAATCTATTTAATGCAAATACTATAGGCCATAAGTTTGTTTTAGTGCAGAGTGTGACAGGCACAGAAAGACTTCTCAAACTTCCCTAAACAAATTATCTGTATGACAACTATACAGATATTTTTCAGCAAAAGCACAGTAAAATGTGTCCCGTATCTCATGCAATTTTCTCAGTACCAACAGGTGTACAGTTTTCCTTCTGAAAGCTTCAGTGTTACTGGAACAACATTATCATAGGATCCAATTACAGTAAAGGGCAGGATTTTTTGAAAAAAGCAGTTCAAATTTGTGTCGTTTCACTTATGTTGTGACAACCATGTTTCTACGTTCCACCACCATCGTACTCTGTGGGAAACACCGTAATGTAAACAGAACCTTCCTCATGCTCAGAAGGAAACGAGCTATCTTTCTGGAAGTTTGCACTGTCTGAGAGTTTCTACTTTATGTATATTTTTCTAACTTGTCTTTGCATGATGTTGTAATATAAAATTTCCCCACTGTGGGATGAATAAGTGTATTTTTACTGTCATTCATAAAGTGAATCTTGACAACTGTAACCTATAACGAACTTCAACATTCACTTGTTTTCACACACAGAGCTACTGTACTTAAAAACACCTAGTACTCAATAATGGCAGTTTATAAATTACCTGCTGTCAAATACACATTCATTTCCCTGCTGAGAAGACATACTTTGTTATGGATTTTCATGTTTTACGGTTTTATTTTCATAATAGTCTATTTCCATAGATTTACTGTAAACAGGGCCTGTTCATAACTAATTTGGGATATTTTACACACTGCTAACTTGATGAAATAGAAACAAATGTAGAAAAAAGGGGGTCAAAAACAATTCAGTGGTTTATTGACCAGGCTGTTTCTGAAGATCGAGCTGTTAATGAAGCAGAGAGTGAGTCTGCATTCCCTCTCTCTGACTGGCAGCTGCTTGGTAGGTTCACCTGTTCTTAGCAATGTTCAGCATTGTGGACCAGTCATCCTTCGACCTGGGAAACTGGAAGGTGTAGACCAGGGTGAGGACCAGCATAGTGTATACTACAACTGACATCCAGAAGTACTTCAGGATCCTTCGCCAATACTCATAGTGCACCTAGACAAGAATAACAGGGATAATTATGTTTTAGAGTTCATTAGTTCTCCAGCATGTGCAGCTATGGGTATTAAGTTATAGGGGATTTAGGAGAACTTCCAGTTTGACCATGGCTGAGGTTATAAAGCATGTATAATGCATTATGAGCCTGTGGTGCAGAGATTGCAACACCTTATTAAAATATCAACACCATCTATCTTTTAGAAATTAATTTAGAAACTTTACAGCATTTTATTTTAACACACTGTAATGCCCAACTTGCAGGCAATATCCAGTTCAATGATTTATTAAACATAGAAAAACAAAGAACCAAAAGCAGCTCGTGGATTGGAGAACAACTAACTAAATAATAACACAAGACATATAACTAAACGCTAGAGAAATAAGACAAACCAAAGCGTACAGGAACCAGGAGAACATAAGAGGATCACGGGGGACAAAGGATATATCCATAAATGGTTGAGAGGCGGGGAAGAAAAGAGCTAAACTTGCACTGAACAGATAAGTGGACACAGGGAAGAGCTGGGGAACACAAAAACGGGACATCAACGAATGTTACATAACAAAATGTAACCTGAGAATTATAACTAAGAACCAACAGGAAGACACTACCAAACTAAAACAAGAAATCGTTACAGGGAACTAAACAAAACCAAAACAGGAAGTACTTTCAAGATAAACATAAACTTAAGCTCAAATGACACAAAATAAACACAAGGATAACACAAGGGATACTTACAAAACCAGACTAAGGACAAGGGAGACTGACTAGACAGGGATGACACGAGGGGTGCACAACATAAACCATGAAACTAGACAGAATAAATCATGATGATAACAATAATAACATAAAGAGGTGAGAAACAGCCTGCCTCACCTCTTTGTAGGATGTGCCAACAGAAAGATGAGACGGTAACACACTTGGTTAGTGAGTGTAGCAAAATGGCCCAATCTGAATACAAACGCAGACACGATAGAGTGGCAACAGCGGTCCACTGGGGACTGGCCAAAAAATATGGATCACAACATTCAGAGAAACGGTACGAGCATAAGGAAGAAGTTGTTAGTGAAAATGACGAGACAAAATTACTTTGGGATTTTAATATACAAATAGATAAAGTAATCCAAGCTAGAAGACCAGACATTGTGCTTGTGAGGAAAAAAGAAAAAGAATGTTTTATTATTGATGTTGCAATCCGTGTAGACTCCAGATCATGGGCCAAGGAAGATGAGAAAATAGAGAAGTATAGTGATCTAACATAGGAGCTTAAGAGAATATGGGGAGTTAAGACAAGACCAATACCAATAGTGACTGGAACTCTGGGAACAGTGACAATGAAGCACAAACACTTCTTGTCAGATTTGGAAATTGAATTATCATTTGAAACAATCCAGAAGGCAAGCCTACTGGGAACAGCTCATATTCTGAGAACGGTCTTAACATAGAAAATGAACTGAAATAAGAATGGACTTGACTGAGTTATTGACCCCAGACTCCTAGATGGGTCCAGTCATAACTTAAAGTGCCTGCAGACAATCTGCAATGTTTTAGGCATAATAATAATAATTAAAATAATAATCAATAACTCAAGGAGTGGGGCATGATCCCAGTCATGCCCCCCATGACAATAACATGTTTTTTGTAGACCAGGGATCTGCAGTGTGCAGTTCTTTTACCCACCTCCAGTGGCTTTTTTGTGGTTTTATGGACAAAACAAAAAATAACACTGAAATGCCAAAGAATCAAATAATAACCAGACATCAATGACAGAGCAGCTCAAGCCAGCCTGATGAAATCACTCAGAGTGCTCAGATCTCCTGACTGTTGACCTTGAGCAAATCCGATATGTAGACCCACTTGAGAGTCATTGTGCATGACTTTGCCAAAGACTGGGACAACTGTCTAAGAAGAGTAGCAATTTATGTAAAATCATAAATGTCCAGATCTCCTGACCTTTGGGATTGACCCTGACCTTGGGCTCAACTTGGAGCCACCTGAAGATCATTGTAAGTGAGTTTGGGGAGGATCAAGCATATAGCCTAGGAGGAGTGCAGATTTTTCTTTTTGTGAGAAGGGATTTTTCTGAAATGTGGACAGACGGACGAACGACTGACACCGCACTATCGCATTTACTCTTTTCGGCTTTGATGAAGTGAGCTAACAGTCCAATATCACTGCGTTTTAAGGCCAGAGGAATTACAGCTCATGGTATCTGGAGTAAAAAAAAAGTATTACCTCAAAAATTACTTTAATTAAAAATAAGTAAAAATTATGTGATTTTTGCTTTTACTGTTTTCAAAGCAGTTAGCCTTCTGTTTTATGTACGGTGGTGTGAAAAAGTGTTTGCCCTCTTCCTGATTTCTCTTTTTTTTGTATGTTTGTCACACTTAAATGTTTCAGATCATCAAACAAATTTAAATATTAGACAAAGATAACAAAAGTAAACAAAAAATGCAGTTTTTAAATGAAGGTGTTTATTATTAAAGGAAAAAAAAATCCAAACCTACATGGCCCTGTGTGAAAAAGTGATTGCCCCCTAAACCTAATAACTGGTTGGGCCACCCTTAGCAGCAACAACTGCAATCAAGCGTTTGCGATAAAAGGCAATGAGTCTTTTACAGTGCTGTGGAAGAATTTCGGCTCACTCATCTTTGCAAAATTGTTGTAATTCAGCCACACTGGAGGGTTTTCGAGCATGAACTGCTTTTTTAAGGTCATGCCACAGCATCTCAATCGGATTCAGGTCAGGACTTTGACTAGATCACTCCAAAGTCTTCATTTTGTTTTTCTTAAGCCATTCAGAGGTGGACTTGCTGGTGTGTTTTGGATCATTGTCCTGCTGCAGAACCCAAGTGCACTTCAGCCTGAGGTCATGAACAGATGGCCGGACATTCTCCTTCAGGATTTTTTTGGTAGACAGCAGAATTCATGGTTCCATTTACCACAGCAAGTCTTCCAGGTCCTGAAGCAGCAAAACAGCCCCAGACGATCACACTACCACCACCATATTTTACTGCTGGTATGATGTTCCTTTTCTGAAATGCTGTGTTACTTTTACACCAAATGTAATGGGACACACATCTTTCAAAAAGTTCAACTCCTGTCTAGTCAGTAAACAGAGTATTTTCCCAAAAGTCTTGGGGATCATCAAGATGTTTTCTGGCAAAACTGAGACGAGCCTTTATGTTCATTTGCTCAGCAGTGGTTTTCGTCTTGGAACTCTGCCATGCAGGCCATTTTTGTCCAGTCTTATGGTGGAGTCATGAACACTGACCTTAACTGAGGCAAGTGAGGCCTGCAGTTCTTTGGATGTTGTTGTGGGGTCTTTTGTGACCTCTTGGATGAGTCGTCGCTGCGATCTTGGAATAATTTTGGTCAGCTGGCCACTCCTGGGAAGGTTATTGAGATCTATCCAGTCTGATAGATCTCAATAACTTTGTTTCTCAATTGTTCCTGAATATCTTTGGATGCATGGTGTCTAGCTTTTGAGGATCTTTTGGTCTACTTGTCAGGCAAGTCCTATTTAAGTGATTTCTTGATTGAGAACAGGTGTGGCAGTAATCAGGCCTGGGTGTGGCTAGAGAAATTGACCTCAGCTTTCCAAAGATGTGATAAACCCACAGTTAATTCATGGTCTAAAAGGGGGGCAATCACTTTTTCACACAGGGCCATATAGGTTTGGATGTTATTTTACCCTTAATAATAAACACCTTCATTTAAAAACTGCCTTTTGTGTTTACTTGTTATCTTTGTCTAATATTTAAATTTGTTTGATCTGAAACATTTAAGTGTGACAAACATACAAAAAAAATGAGAAATCAGGAAGGAGCAAACACTTTTTCACACCACTGTATACGTGCCAGACAGAGGTTGCATTAACGAGAACTCTCCGTCACTGACACGTAATTTTTAGCCATCAAGGAAAATTTCCAGAGCCGTCTGTCATTTTGACAGATTGCACTGATGGTATTTAACTGTAATACCCACCCTATCTGTGTGCACCTGGAGGAAGACTGTAATTCATGCCAACAGAAAACATAAAAGTTGATTGAGATCAGGTTGTGTTCATTTTTACACATTTAATATTTTTATTAAAATTTCATCTTGTAATATTCTGCTGTTCATTTGTGTAATCAGAAACAAGTGTTTAATCTGTATTCTTCTTCTTAAAGTTAATCATTAAAAATCAAAATGTGAATGAAAACATTCAGTGTCTTTTTATCATACTGATATGGTTTCTCTACTATTAAATTGAACTGGCAGACCAGTTTAATTGAATTTTAATGCTTTCTAATTAATCAGCTAACTAGTCAAACAATACTATTTATTAATCTTTTACATTTTAACAAACTCACCTGAGAAGCTACAGGTCAGAAAAAGACAACAGGATAATTCAGTATTTTCTCACAAATTCTGGCCAAACCAATGTAGGGAAAGGGAGGAAAATAACAGACAGACACATATTGTCATGGTCCGTGTGCTGACTTTGTCCGAGCTTGGGTTGTCTGGTGGTTTCCCGTTCTCTGGCGCACCATATGGCCATCAGGGCTTTTATTCTGACAGCGTCACGGCGGGGCTTCCGGCTGTCAAAGCCGGGTCACGTTGTGACAGCTGTTCAGCATCTCTCCTAAGTACACTCTCCACTGATTGGGTTGGCTTGGGGATTTAAGGAAGCAGCTGAGGCTTACTCCTCGCTGCGATCTTGTCAGACGTTCATTCGTTGAACATTCGTCAACTTTCATTCATCACAGTAAGTGTTTTCCCTGGGACTCCGTATCCTGTGTCTAGTTATAACCTTAGTTGTGTTTTTGCCCCTCGTGGCTCATTGTTTTGTGATTTGTCTCTCATTAATAAATTATGCAAACTCATCGGTGGTCTATAGTGTCTCATTAGCGGTCCGCGAGGACCGCACCATGACACATCTGCTGCCCGCCTCTGTGGCAAATAGGTGGTTTAAATAGTTAGGCCTCCCTTTTTGTGGTGGGAATTATATTAACTTTTTTTTTTTTTTTTTTTGCGATTCACAAGTATTTTATCCATCCATCGATCCATTCTCTGATGCTTATCCGGGAATCCGGATCATGAGGGCATCAGTCCTGGCAGAGTAGCCCAGACTTCTACCCAGTTCACCTCCTGCAGGTGGTGAGCCCACTGGAGGATGGGCCCATGTGCCTCCTTTGTGTACACTGAGTCCTTGATGTAACTTTTTTCATGGAGATCCACTGGGCCGCTCTTAGTCTGGCCCTTCACCCAGGACCAATTTGTCTTGGGTAACCCTGCCAGGGGCAAGCTGCCCCCGACAACATAGCTCCTGGGATCATTCGGGCACACAAACCCCTCCACCACGATAAGGTGGCAATCCATGGAGGGGACAAGTATTTTAGTTAAAAAATATATATTTTTCATTAGAAAAAAATTCAGTTTATATCAGATATTATCATATTATAGCCGCTGCCTTTTTGCTCTCCCCACTGACTGATGGGCAACCTCAGCGGTGGCCTGCCATCAGAGTGCCGCTGCAGCGGCTTTGGCTTTCAATGCAACAGGTAAGCCTGACAGATAAAACTAATCAATCAATCAATCAATCAATCAAACTTTGCAGTGGGGAAAATAAGTACTGAACATGTCAACATTTTTTCTCATTAAACATATTTCTGATGGAGCCATTGACCTGAGATTTTCACCAGATATTAGTACCAATCCAAGTAATCCATACATACAAAGAAATCAAGGCAACTGTGTCCACAAAACAAGTTATATTTAATAAAGTGGAATGACACAGGAAATAAGTATTGAACACGCTTGGTAAAATTCATTTAATATTTAGTAGAAAAGCCTTTGTTGGTAATAACAGTTTCCAGATGCCTCCTGTATGGAGAAACTAGGTGCAGGCATTGCTCAGAAGTGATTTTAGCCCATTCTTCCACACAAACTGTCTTCAAATCTTGAAGGTTCCGTGGGTGTCTTCTATGAACTCTGACCTTCAGTTCATTCCATAGATTTTTAATTGGATTCAGGTCAGGTGACTGACTGGGCCATCCTAGCAGCTTTATTTTCCTTCTCTGGAGCCAGTTGAGAGTTTTCTTGGCTGTGTGTTTGGGATCACTGTCTTGCTGAAATGTCCACCCTGTCATGTTCTCACTTTTGGTTGTTTTTGGACTTTCCTTACTGTTATTATCAGGGCTTGACATTAACTTTTTTGCTCACCGGCCACTGTGGCTAGTGATTTTCCAAAGTTACTAGTCCACTCAGCCTTTCCATTAGCCACAATTTTGTGGTTGGAAAATTATGTTTAATATGATCAAATTTGACTATTGCATGCTAAATTGTACTTGAACTAAATTTACAACCTTTTTATAAATATAAATGACCCTTATACATACAGTACATAAAAAATAGCAAGAGAAACACTGTTTAATTATTAACAGCAGTAAATACTGTAAAACAGTCGAGAAAGATTTTTGCAATATGAGAATGAAGTACAGATAGATTTGGGGTCTGTCCTAATTCTCATTTGTACCTCTTCCCGTTTGCCTACCCCCACCTCTTGGCCCTTGAAATCAAAGGCCAAGGGGTAGGGGTTGAAAATAACCCCTATTAATTGGGACACCCCTTCAGGGCTGCATGATGTCATTAGTAATTGCTGATGGATTTAATCTAAATCTACACTACCTGTTTTCACCAGAAAAAAAAAGAAGAAAAAGAAAACTGATGAGGAAAAAAGTCTCATCTTAAGGAGAAAAATGTCTCAAATTTACATGAACAATTCTAATCAGTAGAAAAAGTCAGAAATTTACTAGAAAGAAAGCTGTAAATTCAGAGGGAAAACTTGGACCCCCTGGTGGGCCATTTTTGGCCCAAGGGCCACATGTTTGACACCCCTGAATGAGCACATTAAAAATGCATAATTAGATATTTTATTTCCAAGAAATAGCTAGAAGTGAAGAAGAAGGTGAATAGAAGAAGGTGCTCTTTGCTCTTTACAGGAACATAAAGTTTAGTCACTTTTTCTCTCCGTAATAAGAAAACTTAAATTTGCACAACTAACGGGAGCTTCTGGCTCTAAAAATAATCATATTTAACCACAGACGAAGGAGTTTATGTGGTGGGGGAGAGCAGAGGTTATTCTCACTGCTGGGCGGGGGATCAGGGGCAGTTATTCCCATGATCTGATTGTTGAGCAGTTGCTTTCTGTTCATTTCTCCAGACTGACTATAAAATGAACCAAACTGTGGAGCAGACCGTTGGCGCCTTCACCTGTGCCCAGCATGCTGAGCATCTTCTCCTGTGTATCAGGGCTGCTGCTGCCGACAGTGGACCAATGAGAATACACTGTATGTGCAGATAGTGCTTATGGGAGTTGTAGTCTCATAGTCTCACATTGCAATAGGCTTATTATTTAGACGTCACTTGAGAAAACAACAGCCACCAAAGTGGCTAGTGGGAGTTGCTGTCTTACCGGCCACCAGTGGAATCCGCCCACCAGTAGTGGGCTGGCAGGTGTTAATGTCAAGCCCTGGTTATTATTATTGCTGTCCTTATTATTATCTTCTCCGTTACATTGGTAAGGTTTACATTTTGTTGTCTCGTTATCATTGTTTCTGATTTCACTTTTATTTTGACAGCGCTCTTTGTTTACTTCTGTTTCTAGCATAATGCATTTTCCGTTCTGGCCCATTCTCTCTTACGATGTTAACTGTTTGACTGCCTATGGCGCTCTGTTGCGCCGTCAGCCTCTAGTGGTCAAGATTTTTTTCAAGAAAATATTCAGTTCAGATGTCAGAGATTTCCAAAGCTATAACTTGAAAGTGGTAAGAGATAATAGCTTACTGTCAATTAGAAAGATGTAGAATATGATCCAAAGTTTGAGACAGGAGTAAATTTACGCATCTATTTTGCATAATGCCACGGCAGCCATATTGAATTACATAGCTTTCAGTCAAAAGTGGACTTTGAACATATTTACACAAAGAATGGTTTTGGTTTTTTTGTCACCGTTTTTTGTTTTGGGCATTTTGTTATCTTATCTTCAAAGTATACGAACCAGAAAATCAGTACAATGTAAACAACAAAGACATTCACGACTTACCGCTGGCCAGGTGGCTCGCTCGCTTCGTCCTTTTGTGGCATCCTGGCCGTTATTTTGTCCTCTTCCGGTCAATTTCGCTTTCTCTCCTACATTCAGAAACTGTTATGATTATTCCAACTCAATTTCGTTTTTATTCCGCCGGTATTTATCTTATATGATGACACGGAACCAGCGCGATTGTTCTCTCCAGTCACATGGCGCTGGGGTCGATGGCAGGTGAACATCAACCAGCTTCAGCCACCCTCTGTTATAACAAAATGTAGATATTTACCTTCATAAGCTAAATAATCGCTTTTTAGAATCATAGTTGGCAAATTTGGGAGCAAATGCCTCCTCCGTCTTGCAATCACGCACATCAACATCTGTTTACAAACTCTTCTTCTGTGGTGTCCAGAAGTGAGGTTTTGGGGGGGGGGGGGTGATTTGGGGGCCATGAGTCCTCCAAGGCAAGGACAGTAAGTTATACGTGTCTGCCACCGTGTGAGATGGAATACTTAGTACAACTTAGGATTTTTATTACATCACATGACACATGACATGACAGGCGCAGAACTGCGCCACAGACAGTGGGGGCGCTATCTGTTCATGAAACCAAGGATGTCAAAGGGTTAATCTATCACAGCTGTGCTTTATTTGTTAATCATTAGCCACTCTATTCTGCCACCTACAGTCCTTCGTTGCAGCATCCTTAGTTGTTTCCCCCACGTCATGTTTTGCTCCACACCACTGCCTTGGCATCTCCAGTTACTTTAAGTGTCTGCCGTTTCCGGTGTTTGTATTTTAAAGCCCCCGGGTTGTTTATTCTGTAATAAATATCACAAACTTCTGTCTGGCATGTGGGTCTGTCATTATGCCCCACAGGGGCAAACCATGACACTAGGATGCTGCCTGTTCAGGACCCTGCGGACATGAAGTTTCCGGGGCTGGGTTTGAGTCGGGACCAGCTGTGGGCTGTGACCACCGTGGAGGATCTAATCGAGCTAGCCCACACCTTCAGTACCTCAGAGGAGGCCCTGGAATTTCTTTACGTTGCGACCGTCATCATCACGGATTTCCCCTGCCTGTGGGACTTTTCCTAATTTGGGGGTCTTCTCATTTTGGTTTCCAATCTGCAGTGGTCCTTCAGCGGCCTGGTGAGAAGACCTTCTGCCACTTCGTCACCAGGACTGGCAAGTAAACGTCCCCGGGCTCCAACGGCCACGCCACTCCACTGCGCTCCAACTCTAGTCCTGGCCTCATGACGTTCTGCAACCGCTGCTCCTCATTGAGGAATTTCTGCGGCCACGCAGAAGGACTTCCCCGGATTCCCAGCGGCAGCAGGACAGGAGAACAGGCAAGTACTCTCTCATTTTTTAACATCAGTTAATGACGAGTCTTGCCTTGTTCCTGGTGAGGGGCCTCAGCGGCAGCCGCCAACCTCTGCTGAGCCCTCACCACCTGTCTGTTGTCGCCCCAGTTTGCCTGCCTCCACTAATTTCCACCTCCTCTTTTCCACCCGAGCTCCACGCCTGCAGCTGTGCCTCTGTTGCTCCCGAGGTCTCCAGCAGCTGCATCTCCTCCTCTTCAGAGAGCTCCAGCAGCTGCTTCCCTCCAGGCCTCCTCACCTGCTACTTTGTGCCCGGCCTCCTCACTTGCTGATTCTTTCCAGACCTCCTCCCCTGCTGCTTCGCCTGCAGCTTCTCTTGAGGTCGTTGCCCCTGCAGCTCCTCTCAAGGTCATCATCCCTGCAGCTCCTCTTGAGGCTGTCGCTCCTCCAGCTCACACAAAGACTGTTGCTCCTGCAGCCCATCCTGAGGCTGTCACACCATCACCAGAAGCGGAGTCGCCGGGGCCCTCGCCAGCGGAAGAGCAGGAGTTAAAGTAAGTCTTGTTCTTTGTTTTCTTAACATCAATATTAGAGAGGTCTTGCCTTGCTCATCATGGGGAGACTCAGTTACAGCATCCATCTGCTTCAGAGCCCTCCCCGCCAAGCTCTTCTGCTGACTGTTATGGTGTGGCTCCTACTCCAACCTGTACCTCTTCTTCTCTGTCCAAGGTGGCTGCATCGGAGAGGGATTCTGGGGCACCAGAGCCAGATGCTCGCCATCCTGAGGTCAGCGCACCCCAGCCATTGTCTCATCCTGGGGTTAACGTGCCATAGCTGCCACCACCTGAGCTTGATGCATCGCAGCTGCACTCTTCTGACTCTTGTCACTGGGTGGTCTACAGACTGGGGTCGGCCACCCGACCAACTCTTCTCCTTGTTTACCAGCCTTGGACTGTGTGGTTGGGGATGTTCTGGTCCACCTGTCCTAGGGCCCCCACCACCCACCCTGGGCAGGGGGTCCATCTCTTCAGGGTTGTCTGGTTCCGCCCCTTAAAGGGGGGGGGGAACTGTCATGGTCAGGACATGGTTGTGACCATGTTCTTGCTTTTGGCTGTTTTTGACTTTCCTTATTGTTATTAGGGGTGGGTTCAAAAGATCAATATATCGATATGGATCGATACATGTTTGACTGAGCCGATATCGATCCACAAAATCCGCGGATCGATCTTTTAATATTAATATGTTTTAATATAATATTTTTACGTTTGTGAACGTCTGCTGAGTATAATCGGGTCGAAACCGGGTCAGTGAGCCAGGAACAACAGCCGAGAACCATAAACAACCGACGCGCTAACGGAGCTAGCAAGCTAACGGATATGCTAGTTCTTCTTCTGTGGTGTTAAAACGGTTCTCATCCGGCAAGAGTTTCCTGCCGCGCGTGCTCTTTCGTGTTTACACGAGCGGAGATAATAACGTGCGTCTCTTAATTTAGCAACAAAAGTCACCGTAAAGATTGTCCTCAACAGCTTCTGAATATTTTTCATAAATAAAACTTCTGTGTTCCCTGCGGCGCGTGCACACGTCTTTTGTGTTTACATGACGCGGAGTTAATAATGTGCGTCTCTTAATTTAGCAGCAAAAGTCACCGTAAAGACTGTCCTCAACAGCTTCTGAATATTTTTCATAAAGCGGGGATAAACGGATTTTTACTCCGTGCAGCGCTGTGTTGGACCATAAAGTTGACGACTGATAAAGGGAAAATGCGCGGAGACTGAAACCCGTGAAGCAGAGACTTGGAGCTGCTGAGACTGTAAGTATAATATTTGTTTCTTTTAACGTTTGTGTCGTCAATTAATAATTTATCCAGCATGATGGTGGTTTCTTTTACAAACTATGGACACAGAGAGAACTGTTGGTTAAGCGCTGTGAATAAATGCAGAATTAAGGTATATTTTATGAGATTATGGACTTCTGCCACTTAAGCGATGTGAAGAGAATAAATCACAATAAAATTAATAAAGGCTGCAGTACAACAAGCTATTTTTACTCAGTAGAACTAAATTGAAATGAACAAACCTTCTCTGGAAATGAACTGAAACCCTTTTCCAACATTGAAAGTTAATTTGTAGTTAAAATATAAAAAAACCCCCTAAATTATTAAACCCTACTGTGGTGTGGCGATCTAAAAATATGAATGTTAATTTTACTGTGAAATCTATTCTTTTTATCTGCCTTCAGATGTGTGAAGACTGGAAGCTTCATCCTCACTGAGACCTTCTGAAGGTCAGAGGTGGTCAGTGGAGGAGCATCCCTGCTTCATGTGGATTTCAGCACAGAAGAAGACCTTCAAATTCAAGATTCAAGGAGGTGCTGCCGTCATTTTCTCCACACTAACATGCATTCAATGCAATTTAGTTGTAATGACAAATTCTTTTTATTTCTTTTTTTAAAGTTCTCAGCAAGAACACAATATTGGTCTTTTTTTTTTTTTACAATTTTACTGAGCATTTAATTCTAAATAAATCTCTGTTTAACAAGAAATTTTTGGCAATCCTGTACTTTTCTTGTGGTGTTACATAGAATAGCATCACTGTAAACTATGGAAAAAGCAGCTGCTTTAAAATATGTACTTCCTCACACAACTTTGAGTGCAAAAAAACTCTAAAAGTGCCATAACTTTTTGGAAAAGCTCCCATAAGTCCAGGCTTTTTGGGCCACAACAATCACAAAAACAGCTGACAAAATCCTGGAGGGACTGAAATACAATGAGATTATGAATGCATGGTTCATGCATTGAATTTGTTTACTTACTCTGGGTGGTGAACTTGACACGACACACCCTTTGCACTAAAGAAAGCACCTGTGAGCACTTTATGAAATGATAAGTTAAATAATAAAAAGTGCATTATTGTAACTGATTTTGGGTCAGTTCTATATGTGATAATTTATGTATTAAAGTTAGAAGATTCTTGGTACAATTTGCAGCATTAGGTCTCGAAGATTTTTGTTTCGTGGGAAGTAAAATGGCTATTAAAATGGTAATTCCCCAGATCGAATCGGGATTGAATCGGAATCGAATCGAATTGATTCAGAATCTCAAGAATCGGAATCGAATCGATTCTGGAAATTAGGGATCGTTCCCAGCCCTAATTGTTATCATTATTACTTTCATTATTATTCTCAGTTATGTTGGTAAGGCCGAAAGACCGAGATTGCGGATACAAGCAGCTGAAATGAGCTTTCTTCGTAGGATCGCTGGGCTCACCCTCAGAGACAGGGTGAGGAGCCCAGTCATCCAGGAGAGGCTCAGAGTAGAACTGCTGCTCCTCCACATTGAAAGGAGCCAGTAGGAGCCAGTTGAGGTGGTATGGGCATCTGATCAGAATGCCTCCTGGATGCCTCCCACTTGAGGTGTTTCGGGCACGTCCCTCTGGGAGGAGACCCCGGGCAGACCCAGGACTCGCTGGAGAGACTATGTCTCCCAGCTGGTCTGGGAACACCTTGGTATCCTCTCTGAAGAGCTGGAGCAGTTGGCTGGGGAGAGGGAAGTCTGGGCTTCTCTGCTTGAGCTGCTGCCTCCACGACCCCGACCTCCGGAAAAGTGGTAGAAGATGGATGGATGAATGGGCTTATATTTTGTTGTCTTATCATCGTTTCTCAGTTGGTTTTTATTTCGACAGTGCTCTTTGCTTACTTCTGTTTCTATCCATCCATCCATCTTCTTCTGCTTAATCCATTTTGGGTCGCAGGAGGGCTGGAGCCTATCCCAGCATCTTTGGGCGAGAGGCAGAGTACACCCTGGACAGATTGCCAGTCCATCGCAGGACTACATCTGTTCCTAGTATAATGCATTTTCCGTTGTAACCCATTCTCTCTTATGTTGTTAATTTATCACAGCTGTGCTTTTGTTAATCATTAGTCACTCTATTTATTCTGCCGCCTCCAGTCCTTCCTTATGGCATCCTTAGTTGTTTCACCCATGTCATGTTTCGCTCCACGTCATTGCCTTGGCATCTCCTGTTACTGTAAGTGTCTGCCATTACCGGCATTTGCATTTTCCAGCCCCCGGGCTGTTTATTCTGTAATAAATACCACAAACTTCTGTCTGGTGTGTGGGTCCGTCATTATGCCTTGCAGGGGCAAACCATGACACTCTTGTTTCATCTTCAGCATCTTGGCAGATGGCAACAGGTTCTTATCATCAAGGATGTCTCTGTACATTTGTCCATTCAGCTTTCCTTCAATTATATGAAGTCTGCCTGTACCATGTGCTGAAAAACACCCCCATACCATGATGCTCCCACCTCCAAACTTCACTGGTGGTATGGTGTTTTTGGGCTGATGTGCAGTGCCATTTCTCCTCCAAACATGCTCTGTGTTGTGGCATCCAAGCAGTTCAATTTTGGTCTCCTCTGACCAGACTATATTCTCCAAGTATTTTATTGGCTTGCCCAAATGTTGTGTAGCAAACTTTAAAAGAGCTTCATCCTGTTTTATCTTCAGCAATGGAGTCTTGTGAGGTAAGCATGCATAGAGTCCATGTCGGTTGAGTATCTTATTTATTGTTTTCTTTGAAACAGCAGTACCTGTTAACTTCAGGTCTTTCTGGAGGTCTCCACAAATAGTCTTTGGTTCTTGGATAACTCTTCTGATAATTCTTTTGATTCCTCTGTCAGAAATCTTGTAAGGAGCTCCTGGTCGTGGCTGGTTTATGGTAAAATAATGTTCTTTCCACTTCCAAAGGATGGCTTCAACAGTGCTCACTGGAACATTCAGCAGTTTAGAAATGCCCCTGTAACCAATGCGATCATTATGTTTTGCAACAATAAGGTTGTGAAGGTCTAGAGAGCTCTTTGCTTCTACCCATCATGAGTTCTTTGTGGTGTGACAATCTGACATTCACAGACCTTTTTAAAGGCCATCAGTCAGGACTTAATCAGCTGCAATTAATTTGTACTGATGGAGGATGACATGGCTTCCTAAATTCTCATGGATTTCAACTGGTTTCTTGACCATCTATGCCTTTTGCACCTCTTTTTCTTCATGTGTTCAATACTTATTCCCTGTGTCATTCCACTTTATTAAATATAACTTGTTTTGTGAACACAGCTGCCTTGATTTCTCTGTATGTATGGATTACTTGGGTTGTTACTGATACCTATTGAAAATCTCAGGTCAGTGGCTCCATCAGAAATATGTTTAATGAGAAAAATGTTGACAGGTTCAATACTTATTTTCCCTGCTGTATTTGTATAGCACTTTTCAAACACTGGATGCTGCACAAAGTGCTTTACATAGGTACAGTATATTTACACATACAGTATCTCACAAAAGTGAGTACACCCCTCACATTTTTGTAAATATTTTATTGTCTTTTCATGGGACAACACTGAAGATATGACACGTTGATACAATGTAAAGTTGTCAGTGTACAGCTTGTATAACAGTGTAAATTTGCTGTCTCCTCAAAATAACTCAACACACAGCCATTAATGTCTAAACAGCTGGCAACAAAAGTGAGTACACCCTTAAGTGAAAATGTCCAAATTGTGCCCCAAGTGTCAATATTTTGTGTGGCCACCATTATTTGCAGACTTGGAGCGACGCATCGAGGATCTTGAACAATATTCTCGTATGGATGATCTAATTATAAGTGGACTAGACATTAAATATCAAACATATGCCAATGCTACAGCAGGAATGAGAGGTGAGGAGGCTCCCTTAAGTGAACTAGTCTCCCTGGAAAACCAGGTGCTTCAGTGCCTTGAAAGCAGAAATATAAAGGTTGAAATAAATGCAATTTCAGCCTGTCATACTTTACCCAGAAAAGATAATAAAACAAAGAAATCAATTGTGATCCCCTTTGTGAACAGAAGGGTAAAGAATGACATACTGAGGCAGGCCAGAAAGCTACGGGGAACAGAAGTTTACCTAAATGAACATTTAACAAAAACTAATGCTGAAATAGCACGGCAAGCACGGATGCTGAAAAGACAAAATAAGATACAGGCAACAGGGACAAGAAACTGTAGAGTTTGGATCAAACTAAATGGAACACCCGAGGAAGCAAAGGCCATAATAATCAGAGATCTTACTGACTTAAATAAATATAGATGAACACTGATTAAGAAAATTAAGAGACTATGATAATCCATATCCACACACACTGCAAGAATAGTTCTTTGTGACATACCGTGTTAATGTACTTTAAAAAAAAAAAACAACTTATGACTGACTTTAGTAGGCACCAATTATCCCCAGTTGGAGGAAGTCATTTGACACAGAGTGAGGAAATTCAAACTCTGGAAATATGCCATTATGCTGAACATAAACTACAAGAGATGGAGAATGATATTGATCCTGATAACCACTTCTTCAATAATATTCATAATCATTGTGAATATTATACTGAAAAGCAATTTAAAAGTCAAGTGCAATTAGATGGTACACTATCAATAATACACTTTAACAGCAGAAGTCTTAAAAACTTTCCATAGATTCAGGACTATTTAAAACAGCTAGATAGAAAATTTAGAGCTGTCGCAGTCTCTGAAACTTGGCTTAATGAAGAGCAGGCTTCTCTGATGGCAATAGAGGGATATCAGATGTTTTATATTAATAGATCTTAAAAAAAGGGTGGTGTTCCGGTTATGGCTGCCACGTAGGACGGACGTGTCTCGCTCTGCTCTGCTCCTGGAGAAAAAATATCGGCAAATAACTCTCTCATTTGGGACAGAACGTATCCCAGCATTTGGGCGAGGATATGTCGGCGAAGCCTAAGGCTGGAAAACCAGGAAAAGGAAAAAGCGAGCCGCCGAAACAGTCCAAATTAACGGACTTTCAGGTCTGTGACGCAGCAAACAAAACTCCATATATGGCGGAAGAGGCTGGCGGCGGTGCGATGTCTGCGGGGAATGGCGCAGATGCGCTGATGGCTGCCATGAGTTCAATGAGAGCGGACTTTTCCTCTAGATTTGATGGGATTATGACAGCGTTGGAAGGAATAAGAAAGGAATTGGGTGACTGTGTAGAACGAACGGCGCAGATGGAGCTCCGTCTCGCTAGTGCTGAAGATGACGTCACCCGTCTTCAATTAAAGGTGCGCACTTTGGAAAAAAAAAATAAATCTCTGGAAGATAATATTTTGGATTTGGAATCTCGGTCGAGACAGAATAATTTGAGGCTGGTGGGTCTTCCAGAGGAATCAGAAGGTCGGGACGTATGTTCCTTTCTGGAAAAGTGGATTCCGGAGGTGCTGGGCAGCGAGGAGTTGCAATCAGCAGTGGTTCTGGAAAAAGCACATCGTATTGGCCCACGGAGAGATAAGGGACCGCCGAGGACCTTAATTATGAAGTTTCTTAGCAACAGAGACAGGATGAAGATCTTCAACGCTGCACGTGCTAAAGGAGAGATTAAACACCAGGACCAGCAGGTGCGGTTCTACCCAGATTTGGCCACAGGAATCCAGCAATTGAGGAAGCAGTTTGATCCCGTACGTAAGGAGCTGCGCAACCTTGGGATTCGTCATGGTGTAATCTATCCTGCGAGACTGCTGACCACGTATGAGGGCAGAACCCACATCTTCAAGACCCCAGAGGAGGCGCAGGAGTTCATCAAGAAGATCAAAGAAGAAGAAGAGACTGGTGGGAGCTAAGCATGAACAAAATATAAGGTAGAATAATTAAGCATTTGCACAGGCATCTGACTGACTTGAAGTAAATAGTAAGTTTACAAAATATAGATTGTATTATATATTAAAAAAACAAAACAAAAACAAAACAAACAAACAAAAAAAAAAACTATGATGTACAAAGTTGTTAAAAATTTTGGAGTTAAGTTGGAAAACTACAGAGGAGAGTTAATGTTATGTCATTAAAAGCAGTAGAGTTAGGGTGATTGGGAGGATGAAGAAGGAGTGGCTTAGGCTGTTCCCCGTGGGTGTGGAACGGTCGATGGCTATATCGGGAGACAGAATTTTTCTTTTGATTTTGGGGGGTTTGCCACAAGTGTGGGAAGGGGAAATTTGTTTGTGTGTAGTTTGTAGGATGAATGTTCAACCACTCATGTTTTTGCTTCTCTGTATGAGCATGTTTACACTGCAAGGTAATCCTAAACTCTCTATTGACCATGGACCAAAGTGTTAATCTTAATTTAACTTCATGGAATTGCAGAGGTCTACAAAATTTAAAAAAACTTAAACAAGTTATGAATAAAATAAAGGACATGGGTTCAAGAATTGTGTTTTTACAAGAAACCCATCTGATAGAGGAGGATGTTAAAAGAATTAGGAGTAGATGGCAGGGAAGTGTATTCACCTCTTCATTTTCATCCCGAGCCAGGGGAGTTATGACTCTCATACATAAATCAGTTCCTTTTCAGGTGAAAAATGTAATTGGAGACAAATTTGGAAGATATGTAATCATTCAAGGTTCTTTGCTATTAGAAAATATAAATCTTGTGAACTTATATGGTCCCAATATAGATGATCAGAAGTTCTTTGCTAATTTATTTCTCATCTTATCATCACTTACAGGGCAACATATAATAGCAGGGGATTTTAATTGTACATTGAATCCAGGTGTGGATAGATCAACAGGACTGGATTGTACGCACATTGGATGTAGGATGACTATTAATCATTTTATGAAAGAATTGAGATTGTTAGATATATGGAGAGAAATGAAACCACAAGTTAAAGCCTATTCTTGTTATTCCAGTACCTACAAGACATTCTCACGTATTGATTATTTTTTGATTTCCACAGAATTAAGGTCCAAGATTCAAAACTGCTTTTATGATAACATCGTGATTTCTGATCATGCACCCTGTTGTCTAATATATGTAGATAAAAAATTGACAAAGGAATCAGGTAGATGGCAATTTCAGCATAAATGGCTTCAGGATGAGGAATTTGTCAAGTATATAGAAAAACAGATAGACGAGTTCTTTGACATCAATACTACACAAACATCAGCATGTGTAAAGTGGGAGGCTTTCAAAGCTTTTATTAGGGGACATATTATTAGTTATACAGGATCAAAATCTAAGAAGACTCGAGAGGAGAGAGCTAAATTGGAACATAAAATAAAAAGTCTTCAGGAAAAAGTGTATGCAGGAAGTGACCCAAGGTTGGAGAATGAATTACTGATTTTGAGAGCTGAATACGACAAAAAATCAGCGAATAGAGCTGCCTCGAGTCTTCTAAGATTGAAACAATCTTTTTATGAACAAGGTGAAAAATCAGGAAAATTATTAGCATGGCAGATTAAACAATTGGAAATTAAAACACCAATTACCAGTATTATAAGTAACGGACAGGTAGTTATAGATCCTTTAGAAATTAATAGAGCCTTTAGAGATTACTATGAAAAATTATATGATACCAAAAATGAACCTGATTTAACAAAACTAAATGGGTTTTTGAACGAACTATCTATACCGTGTATTCCAAATGAAAACAGGGAGATATTGGAGTCTAAAATTAGTCAAGAAGAAGTTGGGCTAGCCATTGATAATATGAAATCAGGAAAAAGTGCAGGACCAGATGGTCTTCCAGTTGACCTTTATAAAAAATTTAAGAATAAATTAATAAAACCTTTTTTGGAAATGGTTTTAGAAGCATTTCAAAATAATAATTTACCATCATACATAAATAATGCCTTAATTATACTGCTGCCAAAACCAGGTAAGCCCTCTAATAAATGTGAAAATATGAGACCAATAAGCCTATTAAATGCCGACCTTAAGATAATCTGTAAAATTTTAGCAAGACGAATACAAGAAATTTTACCAAATATTATTAATCGAGATCAGAATGGCTTTATAAAGGGTAGACAAGGCTTCCATAATGTAAGAAGACTATTTAATATTATTTATTTTAATAAAGAAGCACCGGATACAGCTCTCCTATCATTGGACGCCGAAAAGGCCTTTGATAGAGTTGAATGGCCCTTTCTTTTTGAAGTCCTACAAAGGTTTGGACTTGGAAATAATTTCATAAAATGGGTTCAAATAATATACAATAATGCTACAGCAGAAATCCTAACAAATAACAATATTTCAAAACCAATAAAAATAAATAGAGGATGTCGACAAGGCTGTCCACTTTCACCTTTACTGTTTACTATGGCAATTGAACCTTTAGCGATAGCGATACGTTTACATTCACAAATATATGGAATTAAAGTTGGACCAACAGAACATAAAATCTCCCTGTACGCCGATGATATAATTTTGTTTATGTCGAATCTAAAAAAATCAATTCCAACCTTGTTGAATTTTAATAAAGAATTTTGGGGAAATATCAGGATATAAAATAAATAAAACTAAATCTTCAATATTAATGCTAAATGAGACCCAGAGAAATTACCCAGCCCCTGAGGTAAATCAATTCAATGTTGTAAATCAGTTTAAATATTTAGGAATCCAAATTATGCCTAAGCTAGAATCAGTCGCCAGTGTCAACTATGAAGCCTTGACTTCCGGTTATGGCTGCCACGTAGGACGGACGTGTCTCGCTCTGCTCTGCTCCTGGAGAAAAAAAAATCGGCAAATAACTCTCTCATTTGGGACAGAACGTATCCCAGCATTTGGGCGAGGATATGTCGGCGAAGCCTAAGGCTGGAAAACCAGGAAAAGGAAAAAGCGAGCCGCCGAAACAGTCCAAATTAACGGACTTTCAGGTCTGTGATGCAGCAAACAAAACTCCATATATGGCGGAGGAAGCTGGCGGCGGTGCGATGTTTGCGGGGAATGGCGCAGATGCGCTGATGGCTGCCATGAGTTCAATGAGAGCGGACTTTTCCTCTAGATTTGATGGGATTATGACAGCGTTGGAAGGAATAAGAAAGGAATTGGGTGACTGTGTAGAACGAACGGCGCAGATGGAGCTCCGTCTCGCTAGTGCTGAAGATGACGTCACCCGTCTTCAATTAAAGGTGCGCACTTTGGAAAAAAAAAATAAATCTCTGGAAGATAATATTTTGGATTTGGAATCTCGGTCGAGACAGAATAATTTGAGGCTGGTGGGTCTTCCAGAGGAATCAGAAGGTCGGGACGTATGTTCCTTTCTGGAAAAGTGGATTCCGGAGGTGCTGGGCAGCGAGGAGTTGCAATCAGCAGTGGTTCTGGAAAAAGCACATCGTATTGGCCCACGGAGAGATAAGGGACCGCCGAGGACCTTAATTATGAAGTTTCTTAGCAACAGAGACAGGATGAAGATCTTCAACGCTGCACGTGCTAAAGGAGAGATTAAACACCAGGACCAGCAGGTGCGGTTCTACCCAGATTTGGCCACAGGAATCCAGCAATTGAGGAAGCAGTTTGATCCCGTACGTAAGGAGCTGCGCAACCTTGGGATTCGTCATGGTGTAATCTATCCTGCGAGACTGCTGACCACGTATGAGGGCAGAACCCACATCTTCAAGACCCCAGAGGAGGCGCAGGAGTTCATCAAGAAGATCAAAGAAGAAGAAGAGACTGGTGGGAGCTAAGCATGAACAAAATATAAGGTAGAATAATTAAGCATTTGCACAGGCATCTGACTGACTTGAAGTAAATAGTTAGTTTACAAAATATAGATTGTATTATATATTAAAAAAACAAAACAAAAACAAAACAAACAAAAAAAAAAAAAACTATGATGTACAAAGTTGTTAAAAATTTTGGAGTTAAGTTGGAAAACTACAGAGGAGAGTTAATGTTACGTCATTAAAAGCAGTAGAGTTAGGGTGATTGGGAGGATGAAGAAGGAGTGGCTTAGGCTGTTCCCCGTGGGTGTGGAACAGTCGATGGCTATATCGGGAGACAGAATTTTTCTTTTGATTTTGGGGGGTTTGCCACAAGTGTGGGAAGGGGAAATTTGTTTGTGTGTAGTTTGTAGGATGAATGTTCAACCACTCATGTTTTTGCTTCTCTGTATGAGCATGTTTACACTGCAAGGTAATCCCAAACTCTCTATTGATCATGGACCAAAGTGTTAATCTTAATTTAACTTCATGGAATTGCAGAGGTCTACAAAATTTAAAAAAACTTAAACAAGTTATGAATAAAATAAAGGACATGGGTTCAAGAATTGTGTTTTTACAAGAAACTCATCTGATAGAGGAGGATGTTAAAAGAATTAGGAGTAGATGGCAGGGAAGTGTATTCACCTCTTCATTTTCATCCCGAGCCAGGGGAGTTATGACTCTCATACATAAATCAGTTCCTTTTCAGGTGAAAAATGTAATTGGAGACAAATTTGGAAGATATGTAATCATTCAAGGTTCTTTGCTATTAGAAAATATAAATCTTGTGAACTTATATGGTCCCAATATAGATGATCAGAAGTTCTTTGCTAATTTATTTCTCATCTTATCATCACTTACAGGGCAACATATAATAGCAGGGGATTTTAATTGTACATTGAATCCAGGTGTGGATAGATCAACAGGACTGGATTGTACGCACATTGGATGTAGGATGACTATTAATCATTTTATGAAAGAATTGAGATTGTTAGATATATGGAGAGAAATGAAACCACAAGTTAAAGCCTATTCTTGTTATTCCAGTACCTACAAGACATTCTCACGTATTGATTATTTTTTGATTTCCACAGAATTAAGGTCCAAGATTCAAAACTGCTTTTATGATAACATCGTGATTTCTGATCATGCACCCTGTTGTCTAATATATGTAGATAAAAAATTGACAAAGGAATCAGGTAGATGGCAATTTCAGCATAAATGGCTTCAGGATGAGGAATTTGTCAAGTATATAGAAAAACAGATAGACGAGTTCTTTGACATCAATACTACACAAACATCAGCATGTGTAAAGTGGGAGGCTTTCAAAGCTTTTATTAGGGGACATATTATTAGTTATACAGGATCAAAATCTAAGAAGACTCGAGAGGAGAGAGCTAAACTGGAACATAAAATAAAAAGTCTTCAGGAAAAAGTGTATGCAGGAAGTGACCCAAGGTTGGAGAATGAATTACTGATTTTGAGAGCTGAATACGACAAAAAATCAGCGAATAGAGCTGCCTCGAGTCTTCTAAGATTGAAACAATCTTTTTATGAACAAGGTGAAAAATCAGGAAAATTATTAGCATGGCAGATTAAACAATTGGAAATGAAAACACCAATTACCAGTATTATAAGTAATGGACAGGTAGTTATAGATCCTTTAGAAATTAATAGAGCCTTTAGAGATTACTATGAAAAATTATATGATACCAAAAATGAACCTGATTTAACAAAACTAAATGGGTTTTTGAACGAACTATCTATACCGTGTATTCCAAATGAAAACAGGGAGATATTGGAGTCTAAAATTAGTCAAGAAGAAGTTGGGCTAGCCATTGATAATATGAAATCAGGAAAAAGTGCAGGACCAGATGGTCTTCCAGTTGACCTTTATAAAAAATTTAAGAATAAATTAATAAAACCTTTTTTGGAAATGGTTTTAGAAGCATTTCAAAATAATAATTTACCATCATACATAAATAATGCCTTAATTATACTGTTGCCAAAACCAGGTAAGCCCTCTAATAAATGTGAAAATATGAGACCAATAAGCCTATTAAACGCCGACCTTAAGATAATCTGTAAAATTTTAGCAAGACGAATACAAGAAATTTTACCAAATATTATTAATCGAGATCAGAATGGCTTTATAAAGGGTAGACAAGGCTTCCATAATGTAAGAAGACTATTTAATATTATTTATTTTAATAAAGAAGCACCGGATACAGCTCTCCTATCATTGGACGCCGAAAAGGCCTTTGATAGAGTTGAATGGCCCTTTCTTTTTGAAGTCCTACAAAGGTTTGGACTTGGAAATAATTTCATAAAATGGGTTCAAATAATATACAATAATGCTACAGCAGAAATCCTAACAAATAACAATATTTCAAAACCAATAAAAATAAATAGAGGATGTCGACAAGGCTGTCCACTTTCACCTTTACTGTTTACTATGGCAATTGAACCTTTAGCGATAGCGATACGTTTACATTCACAAATATATGGAATTAAAGTTGGACCAACAGAACATAAAATCTCCCTGTACGCCGATGATATAATTTTGTTTATGTCGAATCTAAAAAAATCAATTCCAACCTTGTTGAATTTAATAAAGAATTTTGGGGAAATATCAGGATATAAAATAAATAAAACTAAATCTTCAATATTAATGCTAAATGAGACCCAGAGAAATTACCCAGCCCCTGAGGTAAATCAATTCAATGTTGTAAATCAGTTTAAATATTTAGGAATCCAAATTATGCCTAAGCTAGAATCAGTCGCCAGTGTCAACTATGAAGCCTTAATGTCAGATATCAATGAGTTAACTCAGAGATGGATGTCACTACCAATGTCGATGATCGGGAGAATCAATATACTTAAAAGTAATATTTTACCTAAAATACTTTATTTATTTCAATACATTCCCTTATCACCACCTTTAGATCTATTCTCAAGAATAAAAAAAAAGTTAGTGGAATTTATATGGAACAACAGGAGGGCTAGATTACGTTTGTCTTTATTATATTTACCATTTGATCGTGGAGGTCTGAAATGTCCAAATTTTATGTTGTATTATTGGTCGGCACAACTGAGGTCTATGACATATTATTTTTCATCAAATGATCTCCCTCACTGGACTGAAATGGAATCATACAATTTACCTTTACCTCTTCCCATATTCATATACTCAGATTCGGCAAAAAAATTACAAAAACAAGTTAAAAATCCATTTGTAAAGCATATGATCAAAATATGGTGTGAAGCTAAAAACTATTTAAAAGAACCACAGTTATTGTCACAATTTAGTCCAATATGGGGTAATCAATATTTTAAACCAGGGAGAGCAGACGCTGTATTTAAAGTATGGAATTTAAAAGGGATACAAAAGATTCAGGATTTATATTTGCCATGTGCAGACAACATAATGTCTTTTGAAGAGCTGAGGATCAAATTTAATCTCAATAGAACACATTTTTTTAAATATCTTCAACTTAGAAACTTTATTCGATCAAATCAAAATAAAGCTCTCACTCGACCTATTTATTCATCCTTGGAAAAAATGATGATGAAAGATAGTAAAAGAAAGGGTATTATTTCAGAGTTTTATAACTCATTGACACTATCTTCAAGTGAAAATTCACTGAAAAGATTAAACTACTGGAAAGAAGATCTGCAAATTGAAATTTCAGAGGAACAATGGGAATTGGCTTGTACAGAAGCTCAAACCAAATCAATAAATGCACGCCTTAAATTGATACATTTCAAATGGTTAATGCGGATGTATGTTACACCGGAGGAGTTAAATAGATATAACAAAAATATACCAGATACATGCACAAAATGCATGGAAAGTAAAGGAACCCTATTTCATTGTTTATGGGAATGTAGATTAATAAGAATGTTTTGGGAGGAGGTGAGGGTAACAATTGAAAAAATAATCTCAAAACAAATCATATTGAATCCTAAACTGTTTTTGTTGGGTCTGTACCCAGAAAAGCATAATTTCAATAAAAGTGAAAGAACATTCATAGACCTCAGTTTGCTTAATGCCAAAAAATGTATTGCACTATTATGGAAAAAGACTCATAGACCAGATGTGACTCAGTGGTTAAGACAGATGTTAACAAACCTTCCATTAGAAAGAATAACATATATACTGAAATCAAAGGAAATTGTGTTTGAGAATATATGGAGACCTTTTATTGATTATGTAAAAAATTTAAACATAACTCTTGAAGAAGAAGGTGAATGATGTGTGTGGACCTTGTAAATTCCAAACTGGTGAACATAATATGTATACTAATGTATTGGATTGTCTAGACTAAACAGAGGAGCATTGTTGAAGACTTGATTTTGTTGGTGGTTGTTGGTGTTTTTAGGGTATTTTTTTTTTTTTTTTGTAGTACTTTAGTGTTAGTGTTTGATTGTTTGTATCATGTTTGTTAAAAAAAAAAAAGGTTCAATAAAGATATTGTGGAAAAAAAAACTATGAAGCCTTAATGTCAGATATCAATGAGTTAACTCAGAGATGGATGTCACTACCAATGTCGATGATCGGGAGAATCAATATACTTAAAAGTAATATTTTACCTAAAATACTTTATTTATTTCAATACATTCCCTTATCACCACCTTTAGATCTATTCTCAAGAATAAAAAAAAAGTTAGTGGAATTTATATGGAACAACAGGAGGGCTAGATTACGTTTGTCTTTATTATATTTACCATTTGATCGTGGAGGTCTGAAATGTCCAAATTTTATGTTGTATTATTGGTCGGCACAACTGAGGTCTATGACATATTATTTTTCATCAAATGATCTCCCTCACTGGACTGAAATGGAATCATACAATTTACCTTTACCTCTTCCCATATTCATATACTCAGATTCGGCAAAAAAATTACAAAAACAAGTTAAAAATCCATTTGTAAAGCATATGATCAAAATATGGTGTGAAGCTAAAAACTATTTAAAAGAACCACAGTTATTGTCACAATTTAG
The DNA here is from genome assembly GCA_020510985.1 of Pholidichthys leucotaenia. NCBI lineage: Eukaryota > Metazoa > Chordata > Actinopteri > Cichliformes > Pholidichthyidae > Pholidichthys > Pholidichthys leucotaenia. The sequence continues at coordinate 211,758,450 of CM035846.1, read as the reverse complement.
TCCAATATGGGGTAATCAATATTTTAAACCAGGGAGAGCAGACGCTGTATTTAAAGTATGGAATTTAAAAGGGATACAAAAGATTCAGGATTTATATTTGCCATGTGCAGACAACATAATGTCTTTTGAAGAGCTGAGGATCAAATTTAATCTCAATAGAACACATTTTTTTAAATATCTTCAACTTAGAAACTTTATTCGATCAAATCAAAATAAAGCTCTCACTCGACCTATTTATTCATCCTTGGAAAAAATGATGATGAAAGATAGTAAAAGAAAGGGTATTATTTCAGAGTTTTATAACTCATTGACACTATCTTCAAGTGAAAATTCACTGAAAAGATTAAACTACTGGAAAGAAGATCTGCAAATTGAAATTTCAGAGGAACAATGGGAATTGGCTTGTACAGAAGCTCAAACCAAATCAATAAATGCACGCCTTAAATTGATACATTTCAAATGGTTAATGCGGATGTATGTTACACCGGAGGAGTTAAATAGATATAACAAAAATATACCAGATACATGCACAAAATGCATGGAAAGTAAAGGAACCCTATTTCATTGTTTATGGGAATGTAGATTAATAAGAATGTTTTGGGAGGAGGTGAGGGTAACAATTGAAAAAATAATCTCAAAACAAATCATATTGAATCCTAAACTGTTTTTGTTGGGTCTGTACCCAGAAAAGCATAATTTCAATAAAAGTGAAAGAACATTCATAGACCTCAGTTTGCTTAATGCCAAAAAATGTATTGCACTATTATGGAAAAAGACTCATAGACCAGATGTGACTCAGTGGTTAAGACAGATGTTAACAAACCTTCCATTAGAAAGAATAACATATATACTGAAATCAAAGGAAATTGTGTTTGAGAATATATGGAGACCTTTTATTGATTATGTAAAAAATTTAAACATAACTCTTGAAGAAGAAGGTGAATGATGTGTGTGGACCTTGTAAATTCCAAACTGGTGAACATAATATGTATACTAATGTATTGGGTTGTCTAGACTAAACAGAGGAGCATTGTTGAAGACTTGATTTTGTTGGTGGTTGTTGGTGTTTTTAGGGCTTTTTTTTTTTTTTTTTTTTTTTTTGTTGTACTTTAGTGTTAGTGTTTGTTTGTATCATGTTTGTTAAAAAAAAAAAGGTTCAATAAAGATATTGTGGAAAAAAAAAAAGGGTGGTGGTATTGCACTGTATATTGATGACCTATATAGGTGTACACTTGTAAATGGAATGTCCTTTGCTCTACTAGGGATTCTGGAATGTGTTACTGTTGAGACTGATCAAGATAAAACAAAAAATCTAATTATAATAATTATGGAACTTGCATTGAGACATTCAAAGATAAGTTAGTCGAGCTGTACAATAATATAACTAGTAAGAAAATGGTTTTAATCTGTGGAGATTTCAATATTGATTTACTAAATCCAATTCACCAAAATGTAAATACAGAGTTCATGAATTCTATGTACAGTATGAGTCTATATCCCACAATAACACATCCCAGTAGAATCACAGTTCATACTGCTACACTTAATGATAACCTGTTTGTTAATATTATTGATAAGAAAATAGAAAGTGGATTATTGATAAATGACATAAGTGATCATTTGCCAGTCTTTGCACTTATCCATGGCCACATGGGGGCCAATACAGAAATTTTTTTTAAAAATCTTTCAGATACAAATCACAAAATGCAATCAGTTCTTTCAAAGAGGACCTGCTGAAGCAAGACTGGACAAAAGTCTATGTATCAGATGTAAATGAAGCCTATGACACATTTATGAACACTGTAACCACTCTTTATGAAAAAAATTGTATATTAGTAAAGAAAAAGCTTAAACAGAAATTTGTTGACAAACCATGGTTAACCAAAGGATTACAAAACGCGTGTAAAAAGAAAAATTCATTATGTAAAGTTTTTCTAAAGAAAAGGACAAAAGAAGCAGAGCAGCAGTATAAAACACACAAAAATAAGTTAACATATATAATGAGATGGAGTAAAAGAGACTATTACAGTAAAGAGCTGGAGAAAAACAGAGATAATATTAAAAATACATGGACAATACTTAACAATATTCTTGGAAATAAAAACAGAAATACAAGCTACCCAACCAATCTTTAAAAAAAAAAAAAAAACCGACTCAGAGTGTGAATGCAGTCTCACCTGCAGATGAATTTAATAACTTTTTTGTTAACATTGGTCCTAATTTGGCTCGAGAAATACCCATTACGGCACCTACAGGTGATACAATAAGCAAAAACATTGCTATAAAAGACTCCATTTTCATAAAGAACACAGACGAGAGAGGGGTCATTGAAATTGTTAAATCACTTAAAAGTAAAACATCTACGGATTGTGATGGTATTGACATGCTTTTGGTCAAAACTATCATTGAATGCTTAGTGAAGCCACTGACGTATGTTTGTAACCTGTCTCTCCAAACAGGTATATTTCCCAATGCAATGAAAATAGCTAAAGTAATTCTGATATACAAGACGGGTGATAGAGGGGAATTTTCAAACTATAGACCTATTTCACTATTGCCGCAATTTTCCAAGATACTTGAAAAAATATTCTGTGAGAGAACTGACAACTTCATAATGAAGAATAATTTATTGTGTGAGCAGCAATATGGGCTCAGACACAAAAGGACAACTGCATTTGCTCTAATGGAATTTATAGAAAAAATACCAACTGCTGTTGAAAATAAAGAGTATTCAGCTGGGGTATTCCTGGATCATAAAAAAAGTATTTGATACAGTGGATCATAATTTATTATTAAAGAAACTACAAAATTATGGTATTGGGGGGTAGCACTGTCCTGGTTATGTAGTTACTTAAAGTCCAAATGTCACGTAATAGGGTCCTTAAAATGTCTTGAAACTAGATATAAAAGGGAACCGATCCGTTCGGGTCTTGGTGCATATGCTTCAGTAACGCCGGAACATTCGTTAATTTAAAACTGCCGCGCTTGGCCTGACGTTCCTACTCATGGCCCCCGGAATCGCCTGGGGAAGAAGGCGGAAGTGACAAAACAGATTGTACCCTAGTTTGATGCTTGGGGTATCCCGATTGATTGTTTATATGGAGACTGGAAGATTGAAGTGAGCAACAAGAAAGAAAAAATTGGATATTTCACCCATACCGTAAAACGGGGCTATAAGGGACAGCTGGGTAATAAGGGACACTTTTCTGGGATATGTTTTCATACCTGTCAAGTGATATGTTTTCGCTGTATTTTAATACCGTAAAACAGGGCTATAAGGGACGGCGGGGTAATAATGGACGCTTTTTTTTTCGAATTTTCCTTAAATATAACGGCAACAAATTTCTTAAAACTAATATCTATCTACAGGAAAGACAATAACAACACAACTCAGCGTCCTGCTCAAAATAAAAAAAAGCAGAATTACATTTAAAACATTTCCCAGAAAAGTGTCCCTTATTACCCCGCCATCCCTTATAGCCCCATTTTACGGTACGGGGAAAATGCAATTTTAGCAAATACGGGCGTATTGCCATTTCTGTACGCCCAAAAGAAAAATATACGGGAAAAAAAATTAGTGAGTGTGTTGAGGAACACGTTGTGTGTGTGACCCCCACAGCTAGGGGGCTGGCAGAGCGCTCAGCGTGAGCTATTCTCACTACAATGAGAAGTGTGGACTCAATCATTAGGCTGATGGCCGGGGCGGGCAGAGCGCTCAGCGTGAGCTATTATCACTACAGTGAGAAGTAGGCTGATGGCCTCACACTTTCTACTGTCTTGCGGCTCCGGAACAGAGAGGAATCGCCTTCCAAATCCAATGCATCACTAGCAGAAGTGATGGTTTGTCATTTTTTGTGGCAGGGCACAATCTACCCCCATTGGTGGCAGATCACTTCTGATCTGCCACTTCAGAAATGCTAGAGTCAGCAAAGGCTGCTACTTGGAACTATAACAAGCAGCATCAGTGAACATTTTCTTGTTTCAAGTTCATCCAAGTGCATTAGTGTAACAAAGCTGACAAATAAAAACTCTTTAATTCCAAGTGTATATACAGTATCTAGCTGACAATTAAGAACTATATTCAGAATAATTCTTATTGTGTACTTTCAAATTAAGCAATCTACCTTGTGCTAATGTAAATTTGAAAAATATTTTTTTATTTTTTTTTATTTTATTTTTTTGTGCTACTTGGCTTATTATTTTCACATTACCAAAAAGTTGTGGCTCAAGATTGTGTCCATAAAAGTGTACATTTGAATAAATATGTTTGAAACAGGTCATGTTGCAGTTTTTTGTTTTTTTTTGGGGGGGGGGGGGGGTCAGTTTTCTTTCATCTGCCGATAAATACAGTTTTTAAGTACTCAGTACAGGTGTGAAAGCCCCCCAATAAGGGAGGCATGAGGTATGCCTTGACAGGTATGTGTTTTAAGTGTAATTCTGCTTTTTTTATTTTGAGCAGGACGCAGAAAAGTGTCCCTTATTACCCAGGGTTATGGCCCTATACACACGATCCTGGGGATTTTAATACAAGTCATTTTTCACAATTACTTCCATTTCATCCTTGATTTTGTTGCTACAACTGAATGAGGAAAGAAAGGGTTCTACTGTAAGCTAGCGCCCCACTGTATCGTCATAATAATGGCTTCCGAAAAATCGATATTTATGGGGCGCCCTCGACAGACCCCCTTCGGCTTCCCAATTTTGCCGGTGGTTATAATTAATTTAAACATCACAGATTTCTTTTGGCTTACCGTTCAACATTCTGGAGGCGATTAATGTCCAATTCAATGACATTTTCCACTGGTTCTGCTCTCTGGTCATCGTCGGAACTGTTGTCATCAGACAAAGCATCTGATTCCGTCTCGGACGGCTCGAACCTGTAAGGTTCTATGCCTCTGTCACTGTCTGAACCACTGTCATCAGTATCTGGGGTGTCGTCTTCCCTGAATTCCAAGTCCGATTCACCAGAGGACAAAACTAAACTAATTTGTTCACAATCGCTGTCACTTTCCGTCATGATTGTCCAATGCTGATAAGTGTGAATGTGGATAGGCAGGGCAGCCAGGGTTAAATTTGTGACGTCAACAACATGGCAGCGGTCTGGATTGGCTGTCACAAGCCAGCGAGCAAGGCGGGGCCTTCGCCTGGTGTATTTTGTACAATTATGTAAATACGGGTGGGTGATATGGTCTCCGGTATGAATATTTGGTTTAAGCTATGTGTATTTTATCAAAATTCGTTGGCATTTGGAAAAAAAAATTACGTGACATTTGGACTTTAAAGAACAGATATCAGTATGTATGTGTTGGTAGCAAAAACTCACAGTTACTGAAGGTTACTTGTGGAGTCCCACAGGGTTCAGTTTTGGGGCCATTGTTATTCAATATGTATATAAATGATATATGTAAAGTTTCGGAAAAAATTGATTTAATATTGTTTGCCGATGACACTAATTTATTATGCAGTGGAAGCAATTTGGAACAACTTTTGGATACACTCGGAAAGGAATTAGGAAAGCTTAAACTGTGGTTTGATTCAAACAAATTAACACTCAATTTAAGTAAGACAAAATTTACAGTTTTTAACAACCATCACAACAACTTATTATCTAAACTCAGTGTAAATGGTGTAGAGATTGAAAGGGTATCCGAAACTAAATTTCTTGGAGTAATAATTGATAATAAATTGTGTTGGAAGTCACATATTAATTATATTAAAGGTAAAATATCTAAATCAATTGCAATACTACACAGAGAGAAATATTTGATGAATCAACCCACTCTATGTCTGCATCCTCTCGGCGCCACACCAGTAGGCTGCCTTTTGCAACAGCGGCTCGATTCCGAGTTTTTTTTCCCTTCCTCTCTCTTTTGATCACTTTTTTTTTCACCCCACTTATATCACGGACACACAGATCGTCCCAAATGTCTCCTGAGCTGGTGGACGGAGCCACTGTTTATAGCAGGATACGATACAACAGGGAAGAGCTGCTAGCATTTAACCGCCACCCGGTCCCACTGGAAAAACTCGACATACCGAGAGAATTGAGGCGAAAGCGTCGCGGCTGCCGGGTTGGAGTAAGGCGGAGGACAAAAAATATAAGGTACAGACCCTCCCTTCCATCTGTTGTCATGGGAAATGTACGGTCGATACTGGGAAAGTTAGATGAGCTAGCGGCTATCTCCCGTTATGATAGCACTTACCGGGAGTGCTCTCTCCTTTTGTTTACTGAGACGTGGCTAACTGAACTAGCAGCAGATGCTAACATTGAGCTGGAGGGTTTTCACATGATACGAGCTGACCGAACACCAGAGAGTGGCAAAACTAGGGGCGGTGGAGTGATAATGTATGTTAACAACAACTGGTGCAGACCGGGACATATCACTGTTAAACAACGACACTGCAGCAAAGACATTGAGTTGCTAGCTGTTAGCATGAGGCCTACATATCTCCCGAGAGAACACTCACACGTGATCTGCATTGTTGTTTATGCAAATCCGACGGCGAACGCTGGGACAGCGCGTGACGTCATCCATTCAGTAACCAGCAGGCTGCAGACAGAACACCCAGATGCTCTTCTCCTCATCTCAGGCGATTTCAACCACGTTTCACTGTCTCCCATTCTGCCCACTTTCACCCAGTATGTCACATGCCACACTAGAGACAATAAAACACTGGATTTGTTCTACGCAAACACTAAGGAGGTGTACACCTCATCACAACTCCCCCCACTTGGGAGATCGGATCACAACTTGGTTCATCTCCGACCGGTGTACAAACCCCTAGTGCACAGACAACCTCCGGCCATGCACACTGTGGAGTTATGGTCTGAGGAGACAATGGACACTCTAAAGGACTGTTTTGAAGCCACTGCCTGGAAGCAGCTCTGCGATCCACATGGTGAGGACATCGATGGCCTCATTCACACTTTCACGGGCTACCTCAGCTTCTGTGTGGACAAATCCGTTCCCACCAAGACCATACGGCGTCACTCAAACAACAAACCCTGGATCAACCCTGAGATAAAAACACTTCTGAGAGAGAAGAAGAGGATCTTCAGGTCGGGGAACAGGGAGATGCTGAAGTCCGTACAGAGGGAGCTGAGGAGAAAGATCAGAGAAGGCAAGGACAGCTTCAGGAAGAAGATGGAGGACAAGCTGCAACAGAGCGACATCAGCGGGGTCTGGAGAAACCTCAAAACCATCTCGGGGCTCCAGAATACCTCCCCCCAGGCCACGGGGGGCAGGGAGTGGGCGAACAACCTGAATCTGTTTTTCAATAGATTTGACCAACCGCCCTCCCCCGTCTGCACAACAACCACTGCTGCCTCTAAGAAATCAAGTCCTGCTGCCCACTCCCCACTCCACCGACACCCCCCCCACTCCCAACACACAGCCCCCCATCCTGACCCTGACCAAGACCCAGGTGAGGACGGAGCTGAGGAAGATCAAGGCGAGGAAGGCGTCGGGACCGGACGGCATCAGCGCAAAGCTCCTCAAGTCCTGTGCAGACCAGCTGTGTGGGATTGTGACGTATATCTTCAACATGAGCCTGAAACTGGGGAGGGTACCACAGCTGTGGAAAACATCTTGTGTGGTACCTGTACCAAAAACTTCCCACCCCAAAGACCTGAACAGCTACAGACCGGTGGCCTTGACGTCCCACTTGATGAAGACCCTGGAGAGACTGCTCCTTGCTCACCTCCGCCCCCTGGTGGAACCAGCGATGGATCCACTCCAGTTCGCCTACCAGCATGGCATTGGGGTGGAGGATGCGGTGATCTTCCTCCTTCACCGTTCTCTGTCCCACCTGGAGAAGCCCGGGAATATGGTGAGGATCATGTTCTTTGACTTCTCCAGTGCTTTCAACACCATCCAACCGATGATCCTGAAGGACAAGCTGCTGCGCGCAGGGGTGGACCAGCACCTGTCATCATGGATCCTGGACTACCTCACGAACCGGCCTCAGTTTGTGAGAACCCGGGACTGTGTTTCCGACACGATCATCAGTAGCACGGGGGCCCCCCAGGGAACGGTGCTGGCTCCCTTCCTGTTCACTCTTTATACTGCGGACTTCTCACACAACACAACACATTGCCATCTAGAGAAGTTCTCTGATGACTCTGCGATCGTTGGTCTCATCTCCAACGGAGATGAAGCTGAGTACAGAGGGCTTATCCAGGACTTTGTGGACTGGTGCCATCGGAACTGCCTCCAGATCAACGCGAGGAAAACTAAGGAGCTGGTGGTGGACTGCCGCAGGCATGGGCAGCCCCTCACAGCACCAGTAAATATACAGGGAACAGACATCGAGATGGTGACATCCTATAAGTACCTGGGTATTCATCTGAACAATAAACTAGACTGGTCACACAATACTGACGCACTCTACAAGAAGGGACAGCGCAGACTGTTCCTGCTGAGGAGACTCAGGTCTTTTGGTGTACAAGGGGCGCTGCTGAAGTCATTCTATGACACGGTGGTGGCATCAGCCATCACTTTTGGAGTGGTCTGCTGGGGCAGTGGCATTACTGCAGCCGATAGAAAGAGACTGAACAAACTGATTAAGAAAGCTAGCTCTGTCCTGGGGCAGCGCCTTGATCCGATGGAGGAGATAGGAGAGAGAAGGACGGTGGCTAAACTGTCATCTCTGCTGGAGTCCGAGTTCCACCCTATGCAGGACATACTGGATGCACTGAGGAGCTCATTTAGCAGCAGACTACATCATCCCAGGTGCACAACCGAGAGGTTTCGTAGGTCCTTCCTACCAACGGCTGTCAGACTGTACAACCTAAGCAGGGCTGCTCGCAGAGATAGCAAAAAGACGTAACAAACTAATAGTTTTTTGAATGCAAAAGATGCAATAGACTTACACTATGGTCCTCTCCGGCATACAACTAGGAACATACCGGTCGCTATGGAGGGTGAGAATATGTATGGGCACATAATCATACCATGTAGGATAACTAAATAGACGGTTATGCTGTTTCATCCCACCTAGCAACAATGCTCTGCACTGTGTGTGTTTATATATTTACATATTTATTCCATCTAGCTACAATGCTCCGCACTGTGTTTTTATATATCTACATATTATTCCATCTAGCTACATTGCTCCGCACTGTGTGTGTTTATATACTTGCATATTTATTCCACCTAGCTGCAATGCTCCGTACTGTGGGTGTTTATATATTTACATATTTATTCCATCTAGCTACAATGCTCTGCACTGTGTGTTCATATATTCATATATTTATTCCATCCAGCTACAATGCTCTGCACTGTGTGTCTGTGTGTGTGTGTGTATATATATATTTTATAGTAATATGTACATATGTATATTAGCTGCTCTTGCTTGCTTGTTTGTTTGTTTTTTTTCTTGCCTTCTGATTGTTGCTCTGAGTGTTGCTATCCCTGTGCTGTTGCAATCCTGGAATTTCCCCATTGTGGGACTAATAAAGGCTTATCTTATCTTAAGTATGGGGAAATACATACTGTATAAAACAAACATATATCCAATCTTTATGCTTCAGAAGAGAGCTATTAGCATAATAAACAAAGCTGCTTACAGGGAACAAACAAACCCACTTTTTCTTAAATTAAAAGCTCTCAAGCTGAAAGATCTGGTTGACTTTAAAACTGCAGTAATAATGTTTAAAGTGAAGAATCTATCACTGCCCGCAAATATCCAAAAGTTGTTCCTAATAAGGGAGAAACAATATCATTTCAGAGGAACATGTATATTTCAAAAACCTTCAGTAAGAACTACCACCAAGCAACACTGTGTCTCAGTGTAAGGAGTTAGATTGTGGAATGCTTTTGAACCTGAATTAAAATCACGTACAACACTTGGACAATTTAAAAAAAAAAAACTAAAGGAAGAAATACTCCAAACATATATACAAGATGACATGTAAAATCACATAAGGATTATCATATTCAGTCTGTGTTGTGTTGTTGCTTAGATTTTTGTCACGTTTTGTCTTAACTTTGTTCTGAATTGTAATCGCTCTTGTTTTGTTTTTCTTTTGAATTCTTGGATGAAATATGGGTGGGCAATATAAGCTGCGCCTTCAGCCATCACCCATTTCGGATAACTTATGTTGAACTGTATAATCAGAGGAGTTATTGTTTAATTTGACCTTGTAAGATTTTTTTTCTTTCCCCTTTGTTATATTATTCTGTTGCTTTTTTTAAAATCTTTACTTTTAATCTATCCGAAATAAAGATTCATTCATTCATTCATAAATTTTCCAGCACTGCCTTAACTCTCTTGGGCATGGAGTTCACTAGAGCTTCACAGGTTGCCACTGGAATCCTCTTCCACTCCTCCATGATGACATCATGGAGATGTTAGGTTAATTGGTTGTTCTAAATTGTCCCTAGATATTTGTCTCCTATAGGCCCTTAGAGTAGAGGGTTAGTGCTAGTGAAGCGCTTTGAGTGGTCTTTGAGACTAGAAAAGTGCTATATAAGTACAGGTCCTTATCCCTTATCCCTTATCACGGACTGGTGGATGTTAGAGACCTTGTGCACCTCCACCTTCCATTTGAGGATGCTCCACAGATGCTCAATAGGGTTTAGGTCTGGAGACATGCTTGGCCAGTCCATCACCTTTACCCTCAGTTTCTTTAGCAAGGCAGTGGTTGTCTTGGAGGTGTGTTTGGGGCGGTTATCATGTTGGAATACTGCCCTGCGACCCAGCTTCCAATCAATCAATCAATCAATCAATCAATCAATCAATCAATCAATCAAACTTTATTTGTATAGCACTTTTAAAACAATAGAAGCTGTGCAAAGTGTTTTACATAGATAAAAACAATAGACACATTTAATTACATATTTTACATGATACAGCCCCACCCCTTCCAACCCTCCCGTAAACATACCCACAAACACAACACACACAGGCATATACGGTACATCACCCCCTACTTCTCATTACACACATATAGAATAAAGGAGACATTGCTCGGCACCGAGGCACTACGTGAAGGAGCAACCATCCTGAGGAAACACTGGAACTAAAACACATAAATACAAAATAAAACTAAGAACACAAAGCACAAAGGGAACTAAAGACCCATACTTAGAAACTGAGCTAAGAACACATCAAAATAAGAAAATCTAAAAGCAAATGGAGCTAAAAAGAATGTAAAAACAATGGAACATAAATGACTACTTCAATAATAATTAAACGGTTTGTTAAAAGCCAAAATTTTAAAAGGTACAAAAAGAACTAAGAACACATAAAAACAGGAACTAAAAAACCCATACTTAAAAAAAAACATCAATAAGAAGATGAGAAAATCTAAGAACAAATGGCACCAAAAAGAACATAAAACAATGGAACATAAATGACTACTTCAGTAATAGTTAAACAGGTTTATTAAAAGCCAAATTAAAAAGGTGGGTCTTGAGCCTGTTCTTAAAAACATCTATTGACTCTGTGGCCCTGAGGCTCTCCGGCAGGCTGTTCCACAGACGAGGACCATAATAGTAAAAGGAAGCTTCACCAAAGGTCTTGGTCTTGACTATGGGAACCATTAAAAAGCCAGTACCAGAGGACCTCAGGGTTTGCGAGGGCTCATAAGATAAGAGCAGCTCAGATAGATAAGAAGGCCCAAGACCATTGAGGCATTTAAAAACTACTAAGAGAACCTTAAAATCGATCCTAAAACGCACGGGGAGCCAATGCAGCGATTCTAAAACTGGTGTAATATGTACCCGCCCCTTGGTTCTCGTTAACACTTGTGCTGCTGAATTTTGGAGCAGTTGGAGATGTGATATTCTTTTTTGAGGAAGACCAGAGAGCAGGGCATTGCAACAGTCTATTCAACCAGTAATAAAAGCATGCATCAAGACCTCTGTGCTGGCAAGAGAGAGAAAAGGTCGGACTCTGGCTATATTCCTAAGATGGTAAAATCCGATTTTTGTTACATTTTTAATGTGTGAAATGAAATTGAAGTCAGAGTCTAAAAGAACACCCAGGTTCTTGACACAATGTGTAGGTTTTAGACCTAGCAATTTTGGTAGATGTTTCTCTCTCTTGTCTTCAGGACCAATGATTAAAACTTCTGTTTTGCCCTGGTTGAGCTGTAGGAAGTTCTCTGCCATCCATGACTTTATATCTAAAATACAGTTCAAAAGGGCATTAATTGGTTTTGTGTCATCAGGAGACGTGGCAATGTACAGTTGAGTATCATCAGCATAGCTACGAAAATTGATGCCATGTCTCCTGATAACATCCCCCAGTGGTAACATATAAAGATTAAAAAGTATTGGCCCTAAAATTGAACCTTGGGGTACCCTACACTTGATTTCATGGATTGCCGAAGAACATGTATCCATACTTACAAAATAGCGGCAATCTGTGAGATAGGAATGAAACCATTGGAGAACAGTACCTGAGAGGCCCACCAGGTGTTTGAGTTTGCATAATAAAATGTGGTGATCTACTGTATCAAAGGCAGCGCTGAGATCCAGCAGCACCAGGATTGACAGTTTGTGGGAGTCCATGTTACACCTGATATCATTAACGATTTTTAAAAGGGCTGTCTCGGTACTGTGGTTTGTCCTAAAACCAGACTGAAATTTCTCAAAAATGTTGTGGTCCATGAGAAAATTGTTTACATGGATAAAAACATTTTTTTCTAAAACTTTACTTAAAACAGTAAGTTGGATACAGGTCGATAGTTACTGAGGATATCAGGATCTAAATTACTCTTCTTCAAAAGGGGTTTCACCACAGCCATTTTAAAGGCAGCGGGGAAAAACACCAGTCTGAAAGAGCAATTTACAATGTTTAAAATTTCATGTTCGAAGAATCCATAAAATGTTTTAAAAAGTGATGTGGGAATCGGATCTAAAAGGCAGGAGGTCAAGTTTACCTGGGAGAAAACTCTACCAAGCATCTTAGCATCAACCAGGGCAAAACAGTCCAGTGTTTCCTCAGCTAAAGGTGAGTCCAAGATTCCATTAAAAGCAGTCTTCTGGTCAGATAAAATGTTGGATCTAATAGACTCAACCTTGCACCTGAAGTGGTCTGCAAAACTCTCACAGAGAGAGTCTGATGACAGGTTTGTATTTTTATTAAAATCTGGGTTGATTAACTGATCAATGGTTGCAAAAAGGACTTTAGGATTATTACTATGGGTTGAGATTATGTTGGAAAAATACTCAGTTCTCGATATCTTGACTGCATTATTGTATATTTTTTTTTCCACAATATCTTTATTGAACCTTTTTTTTTTTTTAACAAACATGATACAAACAATCAAACACTAACACTAAAGTACTACAAAAAAAAAAAATGCACTAAAAACACCAACAACCACCAACAAAATCAAGTCTTCAACAATGCTCCTCTGTTTAGTCTAGACAATCCAATACATTAGTATACATATTATGTTCACCAGTTTGGAATTTACAAGGTCCACACACATCATTCACCTTCTTCTTCAAGAGTTATGTTTAAATTTTTTACATAATCAATAAAAGGTCTCCATATATTCTCAAACACAATTTCCTTTGATTTTAGTATATATGTTATTCTTTCTAATGGAAGGTTTGTTAACATCTGTCTTAACCACTGAGTCACATCTGGTCTATGAGTCTTTTTCCATAATAGTGCAATACATTTTTTGGCATTAAGCAAACTGAGGTCTATGAATGTTCTTTCACTTTTATTAAAATTATGCTTTTCTGGGTACAGACCCAACAAAAACAGTTTAGGATTCAATATGATTTGTTTTGAGATTATTTTTTCAATTGTTACCCTCACCTCTTCCCAAAACATTCTTATTAATCTACATTCCCATAAACAATGAAATAGGGTTCCTTTACTTTCCATGCATTTTGTGCATGTATCTGGTATATTTTTGTTATATCTATTTAACTCCTCCGGTGTAACATACATCCGCATTAACCATTTGAAATGTATCAATTTAAGGCGTGCATTTATTGATTTGGTTTGAGCTTCTGTACAAGCCAATTCCCATTGTTCCTCTGAAATTTCAATTTGCAGATCTTCTTTCCAGTAGTTTAATCTTTTCAGTGAATTTTCACTTGAAGATAGTGTCAATGAGTTATAAAACTCTGAAATAATACCCTTTCTTTTACTATCTTTCATCATCATTTTTTCCAAGGATGAATAAATAGGTCGAGTGAGAGCTTTATTTTGATTTGATCGAATAAAGTTTCTAAGTTGAAGATATTTAAAAAAATGTGTTCTATTGAGATTAAATTTGATCCTCAGCTCTTCAAAAGACATTATGTTGTCTGCACATGGCAAATATAAATCCTGAATCTTTTGTATCCCTTTTAAATTCCATACTTTAAATACAGCGTCCGCTCTCCCTGGTTTAAAATATTGATTACCCCATATTGGACTAAATTGTGACAATAACTGTGGTTCTTTTAAATAGTTTTTAGCTTCACACCATATTTTGATCATATGCTTTACAAATGGATTTTTAACTTGTTTTTGTAATTTTTTTGCCGAATCTGAGTATATGAATATGGGAAGAGGTAAAGGTAAACTGTATGATTCCATTTCAGTCCAGTGAGGGAGATCATTTGATGAAAAATAATATGTCATAGACCTCAGTTGTGCCGACCAATAATACAACATAAAATTTGGACATTTCAGACCTCCACGATCAAATGGTAAATATAATAAAGACAAACGTAATCTAGCCCTCCTGTTGTTCCATATAAATTCCACTAACTTTTTTTTTATTCTTGAGAATAGATCTAAAGGTGGTGATAAGGGAATGTATTGAAATAAATAAAGTATTTTAGGTAAAATATTACTTTTAAGTATATTGATTCTCCCGATCATCGACATTGGTAGTGACATCCATCTCTGAGTTAACTCACTGATATCTGACATTAAGGCTTCATAGTTGACACTGGTGACTGATTCTAGCTTAGGCATAATTTGGATTCCTAAATATTTAAACTGATTTACAACCTTGAATTGATTTACCTCAGGGGCTGGGTAATTTCTCTGGGTCTCATTTAGCATTAATATTGAAGATTTAGTTTTATTTATTTTATATCCTGATATTTCCCCAAAATTCTTTATTAAATTCAACAAGGTTGGAATTGATTTTTTTAGATTCGACATAAACAAAATTATATCATCGGCGTACAGGGAGATTTTATGTTCTGTTGGTCCAACTTTAATTCCATATATTTGTGAATGTAAACGTATCGCTATCGCTAAAGGTTCAATTGCCATAGTAAACAGTAAAGGTGAAAGTGGACAGCCTTGTCGACATCCTCTATTTATTTTTATTGGTTTTGAAATATTGTTATTTGTTAGGATTTCTGCTGTAGCATTATTGTATATTATTTGAACCCATTTTATGAAATTATTTCCAAGTCCAAACCTTTGTAGGACTTCAAAAAGAAAGGGCCATTCAACTCTATCAAAGGCCTTTTCGGCGTCCAATGATAGGAGAGCTGTATCCGGTGCTTCTTTATTAAAATAAATAATATTAAATAGTCTTCTTACATTATGGAAGCCTTGTCTACCCTTTATAAAGCCATTCTGATCTCGATTAATAATATTTGGTAAAATTTCTTGTATTCGTCTTGCTAAAATTTTACAGATTATCTTAAGGTCGGCGTTTAATAGGCTTATTGGTCTCATATTTTCACATTTATTAGAGGGCTTACCTGGTTTTGGCAGCAGTATAATTAAGGCATTATTTATGTATGATGGTAAATTATTATTTTGAAATGCTTCTAAAACCATTTCCAAAAAAGGTTTTATTAATTTATTCTTAAATTTTTTATAAAGGTCAACTGGAAGACCATCTGGTCCTGCACTTTTTCCTGATTTCATATTATCAATGGCTAGCCCAACTTCTTCTTGACTAATTTTAGACTCCAATATCTCCCTGTTTTCATTTGGAATACACGGTATAGATAGTTCATTCAAAAACCCATTTAGTTTTGTTAAATCAGGTTCATTTTTGGTATCATATAATTTTTCATAGTAATCTCTAAAGGCTCTATTAATTTCTAAAGGATCTATAACTACCTGTCCTTTACTTATAATACTGGTAATTGGTGTTTTAATTTCCAATTGTTTAATCTGCCATGCTAATAATTTTCCCGATTTTTCACCTTGTTCATAAAAAGATTGTTTCAATCTTAGAAGACTCGAGGCAGCTCTATTCGCTGATTTTTTGTCGTATTCAGCTCTCAAAATCAGTAATTCATTCTCCAACCTTGGGTCACTTCCTGCATACACTTTTTCCTGAAGATTTTTTATTTTATGTTCCAATTTAGCTCTCTCCTCTCGAGTCTTCTTAGATTTTGATCCTGTATAACTAATAATATGTCCCCTAATAAAAGCTTTGAAAGCCTCCCACTTTACACATGCTGATGTTTGTGTAGTATTGATGTCAAAGAACTCGTCTATCTGTTTTTCTATATACTTGACAAATTCCTCATCCTGAAGCCATTTATGCTGAAATTGCCATCTACCTGATTCCTTTGTCAATTTTTTATCTACATATATTAGACAACAGGGTGCATGATCAGAGATCACGATGTTATCATAAAAGCAGTTTTGAATCTTGGACCTTAATTCTGTGGAAATCAAAAAATAATCAATACGTGAGAATGTCTTGTAGGTACTGGAATAACAAGAATAGGCTTTAACTTGTGGTTTCATTTCTCTCCATATATCTAACAATCTCAATTCTTTCATAAAATGATTAATAGTCATCCTACATCCAATGTGCGTACAATCCAGTCCTGTTGATCTATCCACACCTGGATTCAATGTACAATTAAAATCCCCTGCTATTATATGTTGCCCTGTAAGTGATGATAAGATGAGAAATAAATTAGCAAAGAACTTCTGATCATCTATATTGGGACCATATAAGTTCACAAGATTTATATTTTCTAATAGCAAAGAACCTTGAATGATTACATATCTTCCAAATTTGTCTCCAATTACATTTTTCACTTGAAAAGGAACTGATTTATGTATGAGAGTCATAACTCCCCTGGCTCGGGATGAAAATGAAGAGGTGAATACACTTCCCTGCCATCTACTCCTAATTCTTTTAACATCCTCCTCTATCAGATGAGTTTCTTGTAAAAACACAATTCTTGAACCCATGTCCTTTATTTTATTCATAACTTGTTTAAGTTTTTTTAAATTTTGTAGACCTCTGCAATTCCATGAAGTTAAATTAAGATTAACACTTTGGTCCATGATCAATAGAGAGTTTGGGATTACCTTGCAGTGTAAACATGCTCATACAGAGAAGCAAAAACATGAGTGGTTGAACATTCATCCTACAAACTACACACAAACAAATTTCCCCTTCCCACACTTGTGGCAAACCCCCCAAAATCAAAAGAAAAATTCTGTCTCCCGATATAGCCATCGACCGTTCCACACCCACGGGGAACAGCCTAAGCCACTCCTTCTTCATCCTCCCAATCACCCTAACTCTACTGCTTTTAATGACGTAACATTAACTCTCCTCTGTAGTTTTCCAACTTAACTCCAAAATTTTTAACAACTTTGTACATCATAGTTTTTTTTTTTTTGTTTGTTTGTTTTGTTTTTGTTTTGTTTTTTTAATATATAATACAATCTATATTTTGTAAACTTACTATTTACTTCAAGTCAGTCAGATGCCTGTGCAAATGCTTAATTATTCTACCTTATATTTTGTTCATGCTTAGCTCCCACCAGTCTCTTCTTCTTCTTTGATCTTCTTGATGAACTCCTGCGCCTCCTCTGGGGTCTTGAAGATGTGGGTTCTGCCCTCATACGTGGTCAGCAGTCTCGCAGGATAGATTACACCATGACGAATCCCAAGGTTGCGCAGCTCCTTACGTACGGGATCAAACTGCTTCCTCAATTGCTGGATTCCTGTGGCCAAATCTGGGTAGAACCGCACCTGCTGGTCCTGGTGTTTAATCTCTCCTTTAGCACGTGCAGCGTTGAAGATCTTCATCCTGTCTCTGTTGCTAAGAAACTTCATAATTAAGGTCCTCGGCGGTCCCTTATCTCTCCGTGGGCCAATACGATGTGCTTTTTCCAGAACCACTGCTGATTGCAACTCCTCGCTGCCCAGCACCTCCGGAATCCACTTTTCCAGAAAGGAACATACGTCCCGACCTTCTGATTCCTCTGGAAGACCCACCAGCCTCAAATTATTCTGTCTCGACCGAGATTCCAAATCCAAAATATTATCTTCCAGAGATTTATTTTTTTTTTCCAAAGTGCGCACCTTTAATTGAAGACGGGTGACGTCATCTTCAGCACTAGCGAGACGGAGCTCCATCTGCGCCGTTCGTTCTACACAGTCACCCAATTCCTTTCTTATTCCTTCCAACGCTGTCATAATCCCATCAAATCTAGAGGAAAAGTCCGCTCTCATTGAACTCATGGCAGCCATCAGCGCATCTGCGCCATTCCCCGCAGAAATCGCAGCGTTGCCAGCCTCCTCCGCCATATATGGAGTTTTGTTTGCTGCGTCACAGACCTGAAAGTCCGTTAATTTGGACTGTTTCGGCGGCTCGCTTTTTCCTTTTCCTGGTTTTCCAGCCTTAGGCTTCGCCGACATATCCTCGCCCAAATGCTGGGATACGTTCTGTCCCAAATGAGAGAGTTATTTGCCGATTTTTTTTTTCCAGGAGCAGAGCAGAGCGAGACACGTCCGTCCTACGTGGCAGCCATAACCGGAAGTCGCATTATTGTATATTTTTAATTTATTCTGTAGTACTTGGTAATTGATAGTCAATTTGTTTTTCTCCATTTCCTCTCAGCCATCCTGCACTCTCTTTTCAGTTTCTGGATTTGGTTATTTCTCCATGGAGGCTTTGGTTTATTCCTAACTGTCCTTGTGATTATTGGGGCAACTCTGTCAATAGTTGATCTTAATTTACTGCTAAAAATTATCAACAATAAACTCACATGATGCAGGTGAAATAACTGCATTGTCAAAGGGAAGGGATCATGCTCTGCTTCAGTATGTCACAGTACATGTTGCCATTCATGGTTCCCTCAATGAACTGTAGCTCCCCAGTGCCGGCAGCACTCATGCAGCCCCAAACCATGACACTCCCACCACTCTGCTTGACTGTAGGCAAGACACACTTATCTTTGTACTCCTCACCTGGTTACCACCACACACGCTTGACACCTTCTGAATCAAATAAGTTTATTTTGGTCTCATGAGACCACAGGACATGCTTCCAGTAATCCATGTCCTTAGTCTGCTTGTCTTCAGCAAACTGTTTGCGGGCTTTCTTGTGCATCATCTTTAAAAGGGGCTTCCTTCTGGGACGACACCCATGCAGACCAATTTAATGCAGTGTGCGACGTATGGTCTGAACACTGACAGACTGACTCCCCACCCCTTCAACCTCTGCAGCAATGCTCACAGCACTCATACGTTTATTTTCAAAAGACAACCACTGGATATGATGCTGACGTGCACTCAACTTCTTTGGTCGATCATGGCGAGGCCTGTTCTGAGTGGAACCTGTCCTGTTAAACCGCTGTATTGTCTTGGCCACCATGCTGCAGCTCAGTTTCAGGGTGCTGGCAATCTTCTTATAACCTAGGCCATCTTTATGTAGAGCAACAATTCTTTTTTTCAGATCCTCAGAGAGTTCTTCGCAATGAGGTGCCACATTGAACTTCCAGTGACCAGTATGAGAGTGTGAAAGCAATAACACCAAATTTAACACATCTGCTCCCCATTCACACCTTAGACCTTGTAAAACTAACGAGTCACATGACACCGGGGAGGGAAATTGGCTAATTGGGCACAATTTGGACATTTACTCTTGGGGGGGGGGGGGGTACTCACTTTTGTTGCCAGCGGTTTAGACATTAATGGCTGTGTGTTGAATTATTTTGAGGGGACAGCAAATTTACACTGTTATACAAGCTGTACACTGACTACTTTACATTGTATCAAAGTGTCATATCTTCAATGTTGTCCCATGAAAAGATATAATAAAATATTTACAAAAATGTGAGGGGTGTACTCACTTTTATGAGATATTGTACATATATTTCATCATCACATTTATAACCAAGGAGGTTTTTACAGACTGAAATACATCCCTAAAATGGTCGTTACCTTTGCTGAATGATGAAAAAAAAAAATCACTGTGGAGCAGCCAAAATAAAAACATTTTAAATCCAGTTTTGTATTGCTTCAAGCCTGCGCAACATCACATCACCTTTTTTTTTCTTGTAGGCTGATCCTTTTCTAAATGCTTTGACTGAAGACTCCTTATGAAATATACTAACCAGCTATCAGTAAGTCCAATTTTTTTATTGCCTGCAATGTATACAGATTATTTATTTATGACTCGCTCATTCTTTCAATTAAAAAAACCAAAAACAGTGGTTGTTTGCCCAGTACAAGACACTCTTCCATAAGCTGGACAGAGAAAGTCAAGGAGACTACATCGCCTTCATCTGGATGGACCACAACCTCTTTGCTGAATTGCTGCAGCGTGTGCCTCACCCCGCATAACCAAGGGACCAAGGTTAGTAGTATAATGTTTATTTCAATTTGATTTCAGTGTTGTCATTTTTAGAATTTAGAAAAATATTACAATGATGTACTGTAGACTCGTATTATTATGTGTTATAGTATTTTAACACAATATAACATATATAGTACTATGTTATACCATGATTTTTTCTTTCCAGGGACCTTAAAAATTGTACATCTAACATGTAAACTCCTTGTGGGTGAAGCACATCACACTTGCGACTTCTTGTTCGCAGAGAATTTGTGACGTTTGTATATGTTCAACAAACTCCATGCATGTTTATGTGCGCTAAAAATTCCCAAGAAACACTTGTGTGGCATGTGACATTTGGCCCAAAATCTGCACCCAAACAGGCTACAGCAGCCCATACGGCCTGTTGTGACCAAGGCTGAAGCCTATATATGTTGGATTTCTTTTCTTCCAGTTTGTTTTCGGTTTCCAACATCATTTAGCGTTTTGTTTCTAAATCAAACTACTGTATCAAAAATACACTTTGGAAACGTAAAAAGTTGGATGGAAACCCTGTATGTCCTAGCTCCTCTAAATTTACACATTAAAGCAAGGACACTCATTACACTTTTAATCTGCTTTGTGTGTTTTGTACCTGGTAGAGTGCCACACAGGAAAGAAACATCATCATGTAGATGATCTTGTACATGACAATGGTTCCCTCAAAGCTGACGAAGAAGAACATGCCACCGCAGATATAGATCCAATATTTGACCAGCAGAGCCATCACCATGTTCCCGAGTACATGCATGAGGTCCTGTTCCCCTCCCTCTTCAGGCTTCTCTTCCTCTGTACATAAAGAATCGAGATGTTTTTAGAGCATGTAGCCTTTTGAAACCATAGAGTAAACTGCATGAAATTTACAATGGCTTATTTTACCAACAACAGTCTACAATCAACGCCAAAAGAGACCCATCACTCTCAAAATTGAACGACACTGAATTCCGACAAAATCAATTAATTCAAGACACATACCACTGCCACAATCTGAATTTGAAATAACCAGTATCATACAAAATAAGAGCAGAGGGCTTCTTACCCTTTTTCTTCTGATCCTCCACATGAACATCTGAGAGACCGGCGCTGTCTTCTTTTTGTTTTTCTTCTCTCTCTGTAAGGGTCTGTCTCAGCAGCAACCAGAAGCTCAGCATACACAGAACCTACACACCATAAATAAGATGTTTAGCAACAGATGACAGGTGAGAAAAGAACTGATGAATCATTTACTGCTTACTTTAAGGTGTTGACAGCACAATAGTGAAAGCCAAAATAAAACTGGCAACGGCCTTGCAAACATCAGTCGGATTGTCTGAACATGTAAGCATGTGCCGCATTTATTTGGCATTTAAATAAATTAAAGTTTGATCCAAGTGTGATATTTAATTCACATGGACATACTTTAATGAAACAAAAATATAGGTGATTAAAAACATAATAAAGCAACTCAAAGTCTGTGATGAACTAGAGATGGATGAACTCATATTCTTGACATAATTAGGTGAAGTTCAGTGGAAGCCCAGAGATCTTAGAGCTGTTTCCAAAACACGTCAAAACACTAAAACCTGTCCTTGTTCAGGACTATGTCACATGACTGAAATCAACTCTTAAAGGAACACAGTTTGTAAGTTTTCAGAGTCTAGAAAATAATATCTGCATAATAATAAAAGTGCATACCATTTGCACAGATCACAGATTGTCAATCAAAAGCCATCGTTTAATGATCACATGGATATATGCGTAGTCAGTAAAACTGTGTTAGAATCAGTAACATTTTTAACTTTCAAACCTTGGATGAAAGCGAGTGGAATGGGTTATTCTTGCGGACAAAGAATCCTTCGACTTTTTCATAGTTCATGTCCTGAAAACTCCAAATGTACTGAAGAACTATCAGCAGGTTGCCATAGGCCACCATGAAGGGGGACGACAGCATGGCGTAACGCCGCCGGTCCCTCACCATCCACAGCACGCACGACCACATGAGGAAGACAAACGTCAGCCAGCTGACGTAAGTGATGCTCCACGCCTGGAAAAAGACAAGTTGGAGAAAACGTGCGAAAAATTTTAAAACAAATGCTGTAGCTCTGCTATTGAAGACTGCCAAAAACAGTCACATACAGAATAGTGAAAACACAAGCAAACAGAAAACGTTTTTTTTAAACATATTATAGTATGTAGTTTGTATTCTATTACAGCAGTGTTTTTAAACCAGGACATCCTGAAACATTCAGGTTTCTGTGGGAAATGTTTTTAATTCACTTCCTAATTGGTCAAAAAAATTGCAAATAATTTGTCATTGTTTTGCATGTGTTCTGTAGGCACCCAAACACCCATACACAATAACGGCAAATTATTTGCAAATTTTTGGACCAATTAAGAAGTAAAATTAGATAATTCCCCACAGAAACCAAACGTTTCAGGGAATCCTGGTTGAAAAACACCATATTACAGAACCATGAGGAGGAGACTATTTTGTTTTTTTGGATTGAATTAATTTACTTGTATTTATATCATAAGTCAGTGGCATTGCAGATGTAATATAACACCATTAATAAATAGTGTTAGGGCAATGTATCATGTTATGTTCTACCTCCAGTGTCATAAATAAATCATTCTGATTATAATACACCCCCTCATGGATCGTCACCTTATCGTGGTGGGGGGGTTTGCGTGCCCCAGTGATCCCAGGAGCTATGTTGTCCGGGGCAATTTGCCTCTGATAGGGTCTCCCAAGACAAACTGGTCCTGGGTGAAGGGCCAGACGAAGAACGATCCAACAGACTCTCATGATAAATTGTATATCAAGGATTCAGTGTACCCCGCCCGGTATGGGGTTACCGGGGCCCCACCCTGGAGCCAGGCCTGGGGGAGGGGCTCGAAGGCTAGCGTCTGGTGGCCGGGTTTCCACCCATGGGACCCGGCCGGGCTCAGCCCGAAGGAGTTACATGGGTCCGCCCTCCAGTAGGTTCACCACCTGCAGGAGGGATCATGGAAGTCCGGTGCTATGTGGATTAGGTGGCAGTCAAAGGCAGAGACCTTGGCGGACTGATCCCAAGCTTTCTAAACTGGCTTTTGGTACGTGGAATGTCACCTCTCTGGTGGGGAAGGAGCCTGAGCTGGTGTACGAGATTGAGCGATACCGGCTAGATATAGTTGGCCTCACCTCAACACACAGCTCCGGTTCCGGAACCAGTCTCCTGGAGAGGGGCTGGAGCTTGGCCTTTTCTGGAGTTGCCCCGGGCGAGAGGCGACGAGCAGGGGTAGGTATTCTTGTATCGCCCCACCTTGCTGCCTCTATATTGGAGTTTTCCCCGGTGGACGAAAGGGTTGCTTCCCTGCGCCTTCGGGTTGGGAAACGGGTCCTGACCATCATTTGTGCCTATGCACCAAATGATGTTTCAGAGTACCCACCCTTTTTGGAGTCTGTGACTGGGGTGCTGGAGGGTGCTCCTCCTGGAGACTCCATTGTCCTACTGGGGGACTTCAATGCGCACGTGGGCAACGACAGTGAAACCTGGAGGGGGGTGATTGGGAGGAACGGCCTGCCCGATCTGAACCCGAGTGGTGTTCAGTTATTGGACTTCTGTGCTAACCACAGTCTGTCTATAACAAACACCATGTTCAAGCATAAGGGTGTCCATATGTGCACCTGGCACCAGGACACCCTAGGCCGCAGGTCGATGATCGATTTTGTTATCGTATCATCAGACCTGCGACCGTATGTCTTGGACACCCGAGTAAAGAGAGGTGCAGAGCTGTCAACTGATCACCACCTGGTGGTGAGTTGGATCCGATGGCAGGGGAGGAAGCCATTCAGACCTGGTAGACCCAAACGTATAGTGAGGGTGTGCTGGGAGCGTCTGGCTGAGGCCCCTGTCCGGGAGGTCTTCAACTCCCACCTCCGGAAGAACTTCAACCACATTCCGAGGGAGTCTGGAGACATGGAGTCTGAATGGGCCATGTTCTCCACCTCTGTTGTTGAAGCGGCAGCCCAGAGCTGCGGCCGCAAGGTGGTCGGTGCATCTCGTGGTGGCAACCCCCGAACCAAGTGGTGGACACCAGTGGTGAGGGGGGCCATTAAGCTGAAGAAGGAGTCCTATCAAGCTTGGTTGGCTTGTGGGACTCCCGAAGCAGCTGAGGTGTACCGGCAGGCCAAGCGGAGTGCAGCTCGGGTGGTTGCTGAAGCAAAAACCCGGGTATGGGAGGAGTTCGGTGAGGCCATGGAACAAGACTTTCGGTCGGCTTCAAAGAGATTCTGGCAAACTGTTCGGCGGCTCAGGAGGGGAAAGCAGCTCCCCGTCCACACTGTGTATGGTGCGGATGGGACACTGTTGACTTCAACTGGGGATATCGTCGGGCGGTGGAAGGAATACTTCGAGGATCTCCTCAATCCCACTGATACGCCTTCCACAGAGGAAGCAGGGTTTGGGGACGAGGGGGATGACTCGCCTATCACAGGGGCTGAGGTCGCCAAGGTGGTTAAAAATCTCCTTGGTGGCCGGGCCCCGGGGGTGGACGAGATTCGCCCCGAGTACCTCAAGGCCCTGGATGTTGTTGGGTTGTCATGGTTGACACGCCTCTGCAACATTGCGTGGAGGTCGGGGGCAGTGCCTTTGGCATGGCAAACCGGGGTGGTGGTTCCTCTCTTCAAAAAAGGGGACCGGAGGGTGTGCTCCAACTTTAGAGGGATCACACTCCTCAGCCTCCCTGGGAAGGTCTATGCCAAGGTATTGGAGAGGAGAGTCCGGCCGTTGGTCGAACCTCGGATTCAGGAGGAGCAATGTGGTTTTCGTCCTGGCCGTGGCACATCGGACCAGCTCTTTACCCTCTCGAGAATTCTTGAGGGTTCGTGGGAGTTTGCCCAACCAGTTTACATGTGTTTTGTGGACTTGGAGAAGGCATTTGACCGCGTCCCTCGTGGATTTTTGTGGGGGGTGCTTCGGGAGTATGGGGTATCGGGCTTGTTGTTACGAGCTATTCGGTCTCTGTACGACCGTTGTGAGAGTTTAGTTCGCATTGCCAACACTCGGTCGGAGTCATTCCCAGTGAGAGTTGGACTCCGCCAGGGCTGCCCTTTGTCACCGGTCCTGTTCATAATTTTTATGGACAGGATTTCTAGGCGCAGCCAGGGAATGGAGGGTGTCATGCTTGGTGACCACAGGATCTCATCTCTGTTGTTTGCAGATGATGTTGTCCTGTTGGCTTCATCCAGCAATGACCTACAGCTCTTGCTGGGACGGTTTGCCGCTGAGTGTGAAGCGGCTGGGATGAGAATCAGCACCTCCAAGTCCGAGTCCATGGTCCTCAGCCGGAAAAAGGTGGATTGTCCTCTCCGGGTTGGGGACAGGCTCCTGCCCCAAGTGGAGGAGTTTAAGTATCTTGGGGTCTTGTTCACGAGTGAGGGGAAAATGGAGCGAGAGATCGACAGACGGATTGGAGCAGCATCTGCAGTGATGCGGACGTTGTACCGGTCTGTTGTGGTGAAGAGGGAGCTTAGTTCTAAGGCAAAGCTGTCGATTTACCAGTCAATCTACGTTCCTACTCTCACCTATGGTCACGAGCTTTGGGTAATGACCGAAAGAACGAGATCGCGGATACAAGCGGCTGAAATGAGCTTTCTCCGTAGGATTGCTGGACTCACCCTCAGAGATAGGGTGAGGAGCTCAGTCATCCGGGAGAGGCTCAGAGTAGAACCGCTGCTCCTCCACATTGAAAGGAGTCAGTTGAGGTGGTATGGGCATCTGATTAGGATGCCTCCTGGACGCCTCCCACTTGAGGTGTTTCAGGCACGTCCCACTGGGAGGAGACCCCGGGGCAGACCCAGGACTCGGTGGAGAGACTATGTCTCCCAGCTAGTCTGGGAACGCCTTGGTATCCCCTCTGAAGAGCTGGAGCAGGTGGCTGGGGAGAGGGAAGTCTGGGCTTCTCTGCTTGAACTGCTGCCTCCGCGACCCGGACCTCCGGAAAAGCGGTAGAAGATGGATGGATGGATGGATGGATGATTATAATACAGCACAACAGCAAAGGACTGGCCAATGCAACAATTTTCTCAACTGAGTAAATGAGTAAGGTAATGCATTAATTTTTAAAAAGTTAATTACTACCTTCCTTTTCTAGTAACAGAAGAACTGTTGTCTTCAATATTCAGCATATTATTTGTTACAAAAGTATGATTCAGTCCTTGAAGGCCACAAATGAGCAAATGAGTCCAGGATCACCAGCATGTCTAAGTATTGAGCAAATAAAATAATATCCTTCCTAAGAAAGACAGGAGGGGATTTAAAGCTTTCATTCATACCCAGTTTCCCACACAGATCACACATGGTGGTGACCAGGTACTGTATGTTAATAAATATCTATTTTTCATCTGTCAGACAAAACAAGTGATAAATTATTTGGCAAGCCTCTTATTTTGAAAGCCAAGTGCTCATCATCTGATTCCACTGGTTTCTGGGTTTAGGCTGCTGCTTTGTCAGTGTGGGGGTCCCTCAGCTTCCTCATTTGCCTCAGGCTTCCAGCTGTGGCCTTCTTGTTCCGTTCTTAATGTGTTTCGGCTGTGAGCTGAGATGTCTTTCCACAAGGTGGGGACTCGCCACAGAAATATCGATCTATTGTCACAACGCATTTATATTAGCACTGGGAATGTGAATGCATTAACACAATTAATTACGGCAGTCTAATTAACAGATTTTAAAAATTAGCCCCGCCCCCTTCCCCCCATTATCCATCAACCAGCATTAATGGAATACATACACCACCTCGACTGCATTCAGACTGGAAACGGTTTGAAGTGAATTTGCGACAATTGTCCTGAAGGAGTTAACCAACATCAGAACAGCATAACAAGAGCGCGTCACAGTTTCTGTATACTATACTAAGGCTTGAAGCCTTGAATTGTGTACTTTCATCATCACCATCCTGCTCGCCTCAGACTGAGGAGGAACGACAAAAGGAGAGAAACTGGCACTGAGAGGAAGTGTCACCATGTAAAGAGCTGTCATTTTATTTTATTTATTATTTTTTATTATTGCAATTATTGCAACAAATGCAGGTTTAAGACACTTCTCAAATTGGTTTTACATTTCAGAATACTACGTCCATCTTTTTATCCAGTCTATGGTTATACCATGCAACACATTTTCACAGAACCTCCTCAGATTAGTCAGCTGAGATTTCCACAGAAACAGGGAGAAGATTGGTGCCTTGTTGTTTTATATTTACTAAGCATATTGACTTTGTTCCAGCAGCTCTGAGGGTAAGAACCAATGACTCACCATCATGGCGATGAGTGCACAGATGTAGCTCTGTTTCATGATGAAGTGGAAGACTTTGACCATGGCGCTGACTCCTCTTTTCTTTATCTCGTTCTCTTCACCCTCAGACTCCTTCAACGATAGTTCTTCTGGAGGCAAACACACTTCATACACACATTCTTCTTTCTTCTCTGTTTGGGTCAAAGAATTATAACTCATCATTAATGTTAAGACACCGCAGTGATTTTATTTTGCTCTGGGACTAATATTGAGAGGCCGACTCTGACAGAATTGTAAATCTGGAGGCAGAAGAGGCTCAAATACCTTGAATTTTAGCTCCAAGTTTGGAAAAAGTATTATGAGGTATAAAAAGTTTGAAAAAGCACAAAGAGACTCAACTGGATCTTGCCTTTGACATTAAACCCCTCTCAGTGAGATTATAATGCAGTTTAGTTATTCCTTCAATAGCTTTTTCAGACTTCAGGAGACATTAAACAGCAATATTTTCAGTCTGTTGGGTACCCCCTCCCCCGCAATACTTCCTGTAACTATATGGGGCATTTAAAAGCAGTGAAATGCCACTCTAAGACTATTCAAGGCACTCAGTGGTGACAAAGTACGTACATCACTGAGAAGGACCATGAAGGCAGTGAGTCAAACACAAAGGAAGAATCTATAACATCTACTTACACTTACTGAATATCCTTCTCTTGGATCAAAATGATTTCATTGATATTTGAGCTTCAAGTGCTTTAACAGGTCTTTTGTGATCACTTTCTCATTTCAAGCACTGTTAAGACGTTAAAGGCAACTCCACCACCCCTAGCATTAATAACAGCAGCTCCCCCTTGTCCATTTTTGTCATAGCCTTACAACAATAACCACTGCCAGAATTGTAGAGTTGAAAGTAAAACATGAATACCCCAATGGTCACAGCAGCTCCTGCTTTTAGTGCTCAAACTTCTGAGCATACATTTCATACATGTCACAGCCTTAGCTACTTCTGTGGCAAATCCACAGACCGCCTCAGAAATTAACGGTTCGTTTAATAGCCACTAAGGGTGCATTCATGCCGCCCCATGCACACCTACAGTATATTGACTCCCCAAGACCATGCTCGAGCATGGAACACTTGCTCAGCTCTAGCAGGCTTGGGTGAGGTGTGGTTGTGCACAGAACAGGTGCTCAGGATTGCATCCTAGTGCAGTTTGTGATGCATCCCGGTGTAATGTAAATGTGACGTATCATCAACTCTACTGTTCTTGTTAACAGTCATTTAACAACGGCAGCATGGCGTTCACGTTCACACTTGTCCAGATAAGAATATGCAGAGACAACTGAATAAAATCTGCAAGAACATGGAGGTGTTTAGGAAAATTTAAAGCTGTGCAGGAGAGGAGCAGGGACACTGGCACAGTACAGAAGAACTGTGACAGCGTGAGTGCAGGCCAGTGGGGGAGATAGGAGGCAAGACAACCGTGCTCTGGTATGGAACAGAGCAACTTTGGATAGTGAGACTGTGTCCTCAGTAACTACAAGGTCTTCCAAAAGTTCAACTCAACTTTAAACTTGGTTTTAGGGTGGCAGCATAGTGGTGTGTAGTGGTTAGCACTACTGCCTCACATTAAGAAGGTTATGGGTTCAAATCCACCGGCCAGCAGGACCTATCTGTGTGAAGTTTGCATGTTCTCTCCATGCTTGTATGGGTTGCTCTGGTTTCCACCCACATTCCAAAAACATGTAAGACTGCTGAAGGGACTGGAGCCACTGCATGGATGCCCTTGAACTTCCCTCTGGGATTAATAAAGCATATGATCAAACTTATTTATAACAATGTGCTTCTAAAGTTTATATTTTTAAAAAGAAGCAGGTTTCTTCTAAAAAAGCAAAGCATGAAAGTAATTACTGTGAATTGGAATTATATGGAGTTGGCACCCATTTTCTAACCTAAAGATGCTGATAATAATTTCAAGTAAGACCCCCAAAAGAAATTTATTTTTGGAATTTACTTAAGAATTTGTATTATAGCTTTTAAAATTTTCACAGATAGATTTATCCGACATTTTTTGATGTTGTAGGAGGAGCTCACCTGTCCCATCGCTGGCATGGTCCATTTTGTAGTGGGGGGTGGAGTACAGGTCCAGACACATCGGTCCATTCTCAGTTGTGACAAAGTCAAAGGACGTCCCGTTTGAGGTTGGCACAGCCTGTATGTGGGTCATTGTTGGGAATTATAAATAACATTCTGCAGCTCGGGATCACATCAGTTAAAAGATCACACCACAGTGCAACATTCTGCCCTACAAAGACAAATGGCAGTAACTAATCCTGTGTGATTTTGGATTCAATGCATAATTTTTGCAGAAAATGTAGATTAATATATTTGTTCAATGAAGTTATTGCTTTGTTTTTGTAGGGGAACAGAGGGACTTTGTTTTTACTTTTCACACTGTACTTTTTTGGGGTTTAAAGTCATATTTTCCAAGTCTTACCACAGTAGTCAAATGCCCATATGTGCATTTAGAGTTTTCCGAGGATATAATCCTTTCCCCTGTAACGTTAGCTGTGTGAAAATCCACTTACGACAGGGATCAAAGCCTAAGTGTTGTTCTGCTTCTCTAGGCCTAAGACAGTGTTAGCCTTCTGCTGGATGGCCATCCTCTGAGATGACATCCACTCTAGTGTGAAATTTCCTCTTTACATAAAAACGCATACTTACTAATATGTTATAAAAGAAGTCTGCAAGTTTGGCACAAATAATTTGGTATTTAATCCTTTGGCCTGAATACACTTTTAACTAAAGTGTTGTGTTTTTTTTGTTTTGTTTTTTTACCCAGAATGAAAATTGAAACAGGTCTTGAGTGTGTTTTACAAAACACTGTCATACTTCTTGCCAAGAGAAGACGTAATAACTTGCGATATTTTTTCATATTAGTAGAAACCGGAGTGTCCAGACAAAACAGAAGATGAATTTACAGTCCAGGTAGAACATGCCAAATACACCCAGAAGCCCTTCTTTGACTTTCTACTTTAAGATAATCATTGAGTTTCTGTACTGAAAAACACAAGAATTTCAGTCACAAAAACTGAAGACTTTTTCAACTGGGCTGTCATGCAAAATATCAAAGCAACATTACGTCAAGGGATTCCATTTGTTTAATCCCAGAGGTTAACACTTGTCTGGCACGTCTGACATAAAACACATTCATTTACTGGCAGTAAGGAGAGGAAAGATGATCATATGGACTGATAGTGCGCTTATATCACCACTTTTTAGATGTGCATATTTATGAAGACAAACTTGGAAAAATATGAGCCTGTCCTTTAAAAGTCTCAGCATTCATTACATCTTCTCTCTTCAGTTTTATTGTGATGAAATGTGAAAAAGTATCAACACTAAATGGTGCAAAGCTAACCCCATTCACTGAGGATACAGTGTGAAAAGCACTTTATTCCTTTTGTGGCAGCAAGACTGACGGGTAAAAAAAACACAACATTAAGACACATCCAGAGCAGCCGCACCTCAGTTGTACTGATGCCGTCCTGGGTGGAGAGAAGCTAGGAGGAGAAAAAAAAACATAGAAGGCAAGGTGTGTTATCGATGAGCCGCGGAAGTCAAAGGCCTTCGTGTTCTCTACAGTCGCTGATGAGCAACAACAAAGCCAAGCAGTGCTACTCTGTAAATCGAGCCCATCACTCATCTGTGTCTGCACACCCTAAAAGCTTTTAAACCTCAGGAGGTGGCCGGTGGAGACAGACTGCGGACCTTGATACGTAGCAACAAGGTCAGTGTGTGTGTGTGTGTGTGTGTGTGTGTGTGTGTGTGTGTGTGAGAGAGAGAGAGAGAGAGAGAGAGAGAGAGAGAGAGACAACTCGCTGAGACATTTGCAGACATGAGTTGATTACAAAGATGAAACTGCGGTGAAGCAAAATGCCAGCTAATAAAAACAATCAACAACTGCAGAGTCTGAAATCTGGCTAAGCACTGAAACAATGTCTGTTGCAAAAATCTTGCCAGTTTAATTTTATTGGATCATCTACGATCTATGACATCTGTCAGTTCTGTAATAATGAAATCCATTTAATTGGGATTAAATTTTGATTACAGCTGTTCATCAAAAATAAACTGTTACCTCCTAGGCCAGGGTAAACTCTGTATGGTACCTTTCCCCATTCTATTATGCTTGGCATCAAACTAGGAGAAAGTAGAGCTGAGCAATAAACTTCTTGAATCAAAATTCAATTTTCTTTGGTTTGGACAATCTCAAAAAAATGAACATTGTGAAAATCGATTTTCCTTACACACAATTAAATATTGTAGCCGCCAACCCCCTCCTCCTATCCTTAAAGGTTAATTTTACACAAGTTAAGTTGGCCCTTTATTAATCAGAAATGTGTGGATTATCTATTTGTTTTTAACAAATCTTTATTATAAAAAAGGTTTGGTTTGGTTAAGGCCCTGTGACACCTAGATGATTTAGGCAGTGTTTGCCAAACATATGAAAAATTTGGAGAACATGCTGGCATACGTGAAATCAGTTATGGGTAAGTTCTGAATAAGTTAAAAGCACGCTGAAGCACGCTGGTAAATGGTGCTGTACGGCGAGCTCCTCTGAAAATTTTTCAGCATGCAGACAATTTTCCAACATATCCAGCATATGGCTGAAACGTCCTGCATAAGCAGGGCATAAGTTGTAGGGAAGTTATGCATTTGTTCACGCACGTTTCTTCTAAGTGACTCACAAGTTACTCATAAGTCAAAATACGTTGAAATTAATGCCTAGCAGTGGTGGACCCTCAGGGCCAGCAAAGCCTTCTCTGCTGGCCTAAACACTATCAGAGTTACATTTACAACCTTTACAACATATTTGTTCCATGAGGATGCATTAAGTTACTCTCATTAGTCTATTCTCTTCATGTTGTAGCTCTTCTCTTGGTTGCACTCCTTTCAGTAGTGTAATGCATGTTAGAGTTTTTTTGTCCAATCATATTTCAGCCATCTGTGTTGCCAGGGTCAAGCAAATCTGCCTTGGGCCTTCAGGAATTAACAGTGTGGCTCTGTAGGTTAAATTAACTGTTACACTTATCCTGTAGCTTTAACCAGTCAGATGTTTTCTGTACGTCTAGGGGTACACATAGAAGGCATGCGTACATTGGGATTTTTACATCTTTTGATTGGATGGTTAGACTCCTCCATCCACAATGCAGAGGATCCTAGCTAGCAAAATGCCAGTGCAAGGACTTGCTTAAGCAGCTACAATATATTGTATCTGTTTAAATATAATGGCTGTTTTTCTACCCACAATGGCTGACAGGGGAAAGGAAAATGATTTGGTTGCTGGTATTTAAAAAAAATCAATTTTCCAGATGGACTTTTCAAGAAAAGCTGGTCATTGTGAAGAGAGGTCGGCCAACCCTGAAGCTAGCAGGCCCGTCTCAGCCGGGGAAAGGATTTGTCTGTCACTTCCATACTAACAACGAACGGTATCCTTGGATTACAGGCTCTGAGGAGTGCTGTAAATTATCTTGCTGGGAATGCCTGTTGTTCGCAACTGATGGAGTAGATACTTGGAGCCAGACATGGTTTGCAACCTTGAGCTGTCTGTCACACCATGACGATTTAGGCAACGTTCACCAAACGTATAAAAATTGGTCTAAAATTCTGGGATACGCCGAAATTTTCACTTTTGGCCATATGCATCACGTATCCATAACAACTTGGACATGTGAGTAAGTAATAGTAACTTAAACCAACTAATGCTTAGCGTATTGCCAACATTCACAACTTATGCGCAACAACAGTCTAACTTCTGCATCTCACAGTCATGCCAAACTACCGTTGCCTCCCGATCCATGAATCCTAGATGTGCAAGAGATCATCTCTGTTTAACCAAGATGATTCTCCCCTCCAAATACTACGACAGGGGGCGTGACCGACCTAGCAGAGCTGTCAGATCTGTCAGGTCAGTCACGCCTAAAACGGCTGATGTGACACGTCAAGAACATCAGATAACAGTTGTCACAACTTGGCTCAAAGGCACGCGAACTGATGGCGATAAAAAAGTTTATTTTCAATAAAGTGAAAAAAACAAAACCAAGATAATATATCGTGTGCTTTTGCTGGGAGGCGCAGCCAACAGCAAACAGCTGCGCTCTGCGCTTCAGGCGATCAGCTGATTGAAGCCTCCTCCTCCGGCGTTCTGACATTTTGGTATATCTATCAGAAAAACACAGGACAGATGATTGTAAAGACTTCAGTTAAATGTAAAACCCTCCCGACAGGTCCCATGTGTTTAGCTCTGTGTGTGTGTGTGTGTGTGTGTGTGTGTGTGCGCGTGCGCGCGCGCACGCGTGTGTGTATGCGCTGCAGGCAGAGAGCTCTGTACAGGTTTTCCTGTGACCCAACGCGGCAAATGTGCCATTTGCTCCACAAGTGTGGGACGTTATCAGCCATTCGCTGGATACGTTGGAAAATTTTTAGCATGCTGAAAATTAATTTTCAGAGGAGCTTTGCGAACAACGCCATATACCAGCGTGCTTTAGTGTGCTCTTAACGTAGACGAAACTGAGCCATAACTGATTCACCTACCCCAGCATATTCTCCAAATTTTTCATACGTTTTGCAAACACTGCCTAAATCATCCAGGTGTGACAGGACCTTAACCAAGGCAGCAGCAAGGCACTAAAGCACAACCACCAGCTGGACAAGCAACAGTACTTTTAAACCTTTGAGAAACAAAATTGGATCTGCAGCTCAACAAACGAGTGCACAGGGAAACAGAGCTCTACAATGAAAAGGTAAAGATTTTTAAAACTATAATTTTATCTTTAACATGCTTTGTGTGGACAGCCCTATAGGCTATTTTTATGGTGTTTGGTATGAATGGCACTTAAATCGGGTAGATCACCACTGAAGGCCTAGCTGTAAAATACACAGTCCGCCACTGATGTCTAGTGTACCCAAAACTTATTTCTAACATACAGTATGAGTAACACTCTTTGAACCTATGTGTAACTTAATGAATGGGTTTCTAACTTACAGCTACCCTATAATGACGTATTGGAGTTCACAGGAGGAACCCGTACAGAGCTCAGTTACTGCCCCCGCACACACACACATGCGCGCGCATGCGCGTGCACACAGAGACAGAGCTCAACACACATACTTTTTCTTATAATAGGACCTGTCGGGGATGTGTCCTAGAACTTTCAAGCTACAGGATAAAGATCCAAATCGCTGTTTAGCCCTCCTTGCCATGTTTTTACCTTTGACTGCAGTCTGTACCATCAGCTGTCCAGTCCTGTTCTGACAGACATGCCAAAATGTCAGAAAACCAGAGGAGGAGGAGGCAATCAGCTGATTGCCCAAAGCACAGAGCTCAGCTGTTTTCCATGATAAATCACATTCTGCTCTCCCTTGGCTGTGGGCTCCCGGCAAAAGCACACATTATCTTGTTTTCTTTTTCACTTTATTGAAAATAAACTTTTTTTTATCGCCATCAGTTCATGTGCCTTTGAGCCAGGTTGTGACAGCTATCATCTGATGTTCCTGACGTGTCACATCAGCTGTTTTAGGCAGCGTGACCGACCTGACAGATTTCACAGCTCTGCCAGGTTGGTCACGCCCCCTGCCGTGGTCTTTCGAGGGGAGAATCATTTTGGTTGAACAGAGATGATCTCTTGCACACCTAGGATTCATGGATTGGGAGGCTACGGCAGTTTGGCATGACTGCGTTATGCAGAAGTTAGGATAAGTTATGCATAAGTTAGACTATTGTTGCACATAAGTTGTGAACTTCGGCAACATGCTAAGCATTTGTTGGTTTAAGTTAATTATAAGTTATGGAAATATTTTATATAAGTTACTAATATGTTATATACAGTATATGTCCAACTCATTATGAATAGGCAATGCATATGGCCAAAAGTGAAAATTTCGGCGTATCCCAGCATTTTAGTCCAATTTTTATATGTTTGGCAAATGCTGCCTAAATCGTCATGGTGTGACAGGTCCTTTAAAATCAGGCTTGTGCTTTATTCTCAATAGGGAATCATGTTTGTTTGAGGGGAAATATCATGATCAGGGTATGGGTTGTGCCATGCCTTCATTTTAAGTTATATTCTGTCATGAGTCTGAGCTCAAATATTCCCTCTGAGCTCAGACTCAATTCATTTCTGAGTTTTGTATGTCTGTTAGTATTATGTTGTCAGTTTTCTGTATATATTTTGGTTTACTTACACTTATGTGCCCTCCCCTCTCAGACATCCCCACTTGCTGCTCACAGTCTGTTTCCCTGCTGTGAGCAGCTGGGTAATTAGGTTACCTGCCTGCTCAGCCCACACCTGCTGCTCATTTGTTTGTCCAGGTATTTAAGGACTGCAAGTTCGCTGTTTCACTGCAGCTGCATTGCATTGTTTGGACTCGTTTGGACTTCTTCCCCTCCGTGTTTCTCCTCATCTCCTCCAGAGCTATTCCAGCTCTGGAGGGTATCCTCTGTAAGTTATCTTAGTTTGTATTTTTGTGTTATCTGCACTGTTTTGGCATTTTTGTTAATAAATGTCACACTACAGTTCAGCGCTTGGGCCTGTCTTTCTGCCCCGGTGGGGCCAATTCATGACATATTCTACCTTAATTATCATTACTGTTAATCATATCTTCACTCTTAGTTATGTTTAACCCTTTGTATTACTATTATCGCCATTATCCTGTCCTGCTTTTCATTTTGTGTTTACTTATTGTGACAGTGCTCTTAGTTTATTCCTGCTCCTCAGTTATTGGTCCTATTGTTGTTAGCTATTGACGGCTGTGCTGTATTTTGCTAATCATCTCCTGCTCCTACTAATACACCTCATGCCCTACCCTCAGTATGGCATGCTAGTCATTACCTGCCACTTCACTGTGCTGCTATATCATTTGTGCTTGCCGCTACGGCTTTGTTTGTTGTTTTCAGCCCACGAGCTGCTTTGTTTTCATAATAAATTACACTGGTCAACACCAAATTTATTGTCGAAGTTTTTTTTAGCTGATTGAGGACAAGTTTGATGTGCTGAATCCAAAAATCACATTGGTTCTGCTCAATCAGGTCAACTTTTTGAACTATGGCCACGTTTTTTACGTTTTTGTTTACATATATGGGTATTTTCGCTTTATATGATGCAAAATTCTTTTTTATGTCTTGAAATTCTCTGAATTTTGAACAATGATGACATAACATTCAATTTACATGTACTTACCTTTATCAATATCTACTATTCAATTTACAGTACACCTGTACAACTGCTGTACAACTGCTTACAACTTAGTATAAAAACCTGACCTGATCGAGAGAAACAGATGTCATTTTCGGATTCAGCGGTGCAAAATTGCCTTAAATCAGTTGAAAAAACACAACTTACCAAAAAATTATTTTTGTTATATTGTGTTATGTTCAAAGGTCACCCAGCGTTTGAGTCCTCTTATATGCCCCGGAGGGGCTACCATGACAGGAAAAACTTTCTTTGAAATAATTACTTGTTTTCAACCAAAAATATTGTTTAAAATCAAATGTGGCATGAAAAAAAATCAAGGATTTTATTTTTAGGTCATATCACCCATTCCTAGGTGGAGAAAGTAACATTTTTATCTGGTATTTGGTAAGACCTGGCCAGGGCATGAACACACAACCTCCCGGCTGCAGGGCAGATGTGCTGCCAGTTGGCCATCGCTCTGCTTCTTTGCATGTATAGCTAGAGCCTGACAATTTGCTCTTCTGATTTAACTCATCGTTACGCATATTCAAAAACAAACCAAAAAAAATCTCTGTAATGGAGGGTACTAGAAGACTTCAAGAAGCCATGGTTGTTAAAAAGAATAAAAAAATAAGAAAGATGCTCATCAGTGCCAACCCTGCCAAAACCCAAACACATTCTCAAAGTTCTGCAGTGAAATCAAACTGAAGCCTCTGTGCTCACACATGGTCCTGTGGTCGTTTTGACAGAAGAGATGGAGATTTTTGTGACTTAATTTACTGCAATCACTTTGGCAATAAAATCACTTCTGAACTAGCACAACCCACACTTCTAGCTTTTTTTGTCTTTTTGAATTGCCCTGCAAACAAACAAACAAACAAATATTTTTTCTTCTTTTTCAGCTATTTGCAAAACAACATCTAATGCTCTTACTGCACATTTGGGAGAAGGCAGACGTTTTCTATGGGTGACATTTCTGAAAATCATTTTAAGTTAGGCCTTTTTTCATGTCACATTTGATTTTCAATTTTCATTAATGTTTTTAAACTACAAAAGAAAAGGAATTATTTTAAATACTTTCTTTTTATTTCAATCAAATATGGAAAATCATAATTCCCTGTTGGGAATAATGTGCAGTCCTGGCCTCTATCATCTTAAAGCTGAATAAACAAAGTCAAACACATCTTGTTACTTTTTGTAAATTAAGCTAAAGTGCTTCACTTATGCTGCCCTCACGTTTCACTACTTGTGGGTTTGTGTTGGAGACAGACAGTCCAGATGCATTAATTTGAATATCAATTTAAAATCCATCTATTGCCCAGCCCTATTTTAAGAGTTTACCACCTTGTATCCCATGTCAGTTTTATGCAATGGCATCACATCAACCTGAAAATGAGTTTTTGGCCTGTCCAGTACTCAATAACTTGTGAGTCATGTGTGCGTTAACCATGACGTACGTTTTTCTCGTCTGTGCCCTGGCGTGATTCCCACCACAGTTGCCTCTTCCTGTTAGCTGAGTTATTCGATCTGTCCTGCTCCTCCTCCTCACACATATCCTCATCTTTGTCTTCCTGAAAAAACACAGAAAGTTTGGTTTTAGTGTGACTCTTCCATGTTGGACTTTGAGCTCGGTCCACCAGCCCGCAGCAGAGATGACACCCTCATGAGCCACCGTTTTAATCTGCTCCTCTGTGGAACACTTATGGAGGGGAGGAGTAAAAAAAAAGACATAAATTCTCATCTAGAGAGGGTGAGAGTTGTGCAGTAAAACATGATAAAAAATAGATACTATGCTTGTGCTAATCTGGCCAAAATATTTTAAAACTAAAGGCGGTGCAACTGTCTGAGCCACTGAACATTACTAGTTTCCGCAGCAAAATGTTTGCACCCATTTTGACACGCTTTGACATTGCTTTCTTCCTTTGCCCCCACAAAAATAAAACTTATAAAAGTCCATATCAGAATCATGTCACATTTCTGTACTGTGACATTAGCCACTGGTTTAGAAGGTTAAAATATAAAGGTTCAAGCTGAGTGTTTCTGCAGTGACCAATTTGATAATGGCTATTATTATCAAGGGAGGGGGAAATAGAAATAAATAGAAAAATATACAAATATGCATACAGTAACAGTTTTATTAATATGATGTAAAACTGAGAAAGAAGAAGGTCAAAAAAGAAAGAGAAGATCAGAAGGAGTTGCACTGTGTCTTTGTGGATATAGAGAAAGTATATGTCAGGGTGCCAAGAGAGGAAGTGTGGTACTGCATGAGAAGTCAGGTGTGACAGAGTACAGTATGTGAAGGTGGTGCAGGACATGTATGAGGACAGTGAGATAGTGGTGAGGTGTGCTGTAGGAGTGACAGGAGGAGTAATTCAAGGTGGGGGTGGGATTACATCAGGGGTTGGTTCTGAGCCCCTTCTTGTTACCATGGTAATGGACAGGCTGACAGACAAGACCAGACAGGATTCTCCACGGACTATGATGTTTGCAGACGACA
Organism: Pholidichthys leucotaenia; assembly: GCA_020510985.1. NCBI lineage: Eukaryota > Metazoa > Chordata > Actinopteri > Cichliformes > Pholidichthyidae > Pholidichthys > Pholidichthys leucotaenia. The sequence goes on along the minus strand of CM035846.1, from coordinate 211,718,905 downwards.
TTGTGATCTGTAGTGAGAGCAGGGAGCAAGTGGAAGAGAATCTGGAGAGGGGGAGGTATGCATTGGAGAGAAGGGGAATGAAAGTCAGTTGAAGTAAGGCAGAATGCATGCGTGTAAATGAGTGAGAGGGACGCAGGTGTAGCGGCGAGTAGAGGTAGTGAAGGTAAATGAGTTTAAATAGCTGGGGTCAACCATCCAACACACTAAGAAATCAAAGTACAGAAATGGACCTAAAAAGGTACAAACGCTTGTCGCTCCAGCAGTACCTTAACAGGGTGCGAGAACTGCACCTTGAAGAATATATCTGGAGCCCCAGTGACAAAAATGTACCTTTAAATCCAAACAAAGGTCCATAAGAATTTTCTGAAAAGTACCCTGTCAGGTACAGAAATGATACCTTTATTTTTCTCTGTGAATGCAATGGACAATGCACAAGAGAGGTGAAGAAGAGAGTACACACAAGGTGAAGATGAGTGTCAGGTAGGGGTAGGACAAAAGATCAATTCAGTGATGGGGTGTGATACTTGATACTAACGACGATCCACCGATCCCTAAACACATGGATCAATCTTTTATCATTTATATACTGTATATTCATGTAACGTTGCATACTTTTGGGTATTAATCAACCAGTTGCATTTTCAGTCCACTAGATGGCACAAAGTAAGCACCCAGTCAAGTAAAATCATATTTTGTCTTGCGAGATTTGCAGCCAGCTTTGAAAGTTAGAAAGCAGTTAAATGCAGCAAAATGTTAGCTCAAATGTTGGGCCTTTTTTTGATTTTATAACAAAGATAGAATGGAAGACCTTGACATGACACACAACCAGCAAGAAGCACTGCACGAAAAAAACCCACACACTCAAACATGCGGCACCATGGCCAGCACACATCTCAGAGTAGTGTTAGCAATGGCTAAGCTAAAAACACATAGGCATGTAGCTTGCTTTTGCCCCGAGCGGCACTGACCAGCAAATTCTGGAGACCTGCCATCATCAGGTGTACAGAGATGTATCTCCGCGGAAAACGAAGCCTTGAGAATGTCGGCAGCAGAAAGGACCGCAGCAGCTGCAGGACTGAGAGCCACCAGCCACCACAACAAGAGCAGCCACAGTGAGTTGAAAAGAGTATGGTGTTGTGAAGGATCGTAATAGAGATGGGATCGTGATAGTATTGGATCGTGACCCAGGTATCAAGATCTGAATCGGATTGTGAGGTCCCTTGCGAATCCCACTCTTAGTGTCCGGGGTGATGTGTGACAGAAGGATAACCGCTAGAGTAAAAGGGAAGATTTACAAAACAATAGTGACACCTGCTATGATGTATGGTCTGCAATTCAATTCCACAAAGTTAACTTTCATATTTTCTATATCTATCACACACAAAATGTGCTATTTCAAGCCTTTTTCTGTTAAATTGATAAATATGACTTAACTCTTTGAATTAAATTGCTGAATCGTGATGTCTCATTTTCTGATGTGCACTAATAGTTTTCAGTATTGCCTCATTTGGTTCTTGTCACATTTAAGGTGCTGTTCATGGTACTGAATATCATTTTATTTGAGAATAAAATAATACTCAAAACAATAAAAATCCCAGATGTTCTCTGTTTGCTGGCAGAATCAAATTTCTTCATCTCACTCACTCACTTGATATTCTTATTAACAATTTTCTTCTTCTCAGGTCTGTAGCGATTGGTTGAACACAAACTATTGGGGTGGGGGGAAAAATCAATAAAGTGTAATATTGTGATACTTTATGGTGGTGATGGTGGCCTTGATTCAGAGACACCAGTATCATGATATTTTATTAAAGCAACTTTTGACTGGGTGAATGTCACTTCCCCCTTAGCCTGAGTGGGCCCACATTGCCTGACACAGCTCTGTTCTTGGTAGGAATACTAAAAAGACTGTAACAACGGTGATTATGACCTCAGTCCCAACAGCCAATCACAGGGCAAGACTGTAGCCACCAACAACTAATCATCCTGTGATTGGGTGTTGAGACTGAGGTCATAGTCGCCATAGTTATAGTCTTTTGACTGTTCCTACTCGGAACAAGAAAGTTACATTGTGCTGCTTTAAAAATTATGAATAAATGTTGCAAATACAAACTTAACTATTTGGGCACCAGACCAATAAAAACAACTGACTTTTCAGTCCACTAGATGGTGCTAAATGCTCAAACTGGAGTGGTGGCCTAGAGGTAAAGCATTTGCCCTACAACCAGAAGATCGCGGGTTCAAGTCCTGACCAGGTTATACCAAAGACCATGTAAAAATGGTATTTCCTGCTTTCTAGCTTGGTGCTCAGCAAAAATAGAATGGAGAAAGGAAAGTTGGTTACCCAGCCACAAGGGGGTGGACAAGCCAGTGTACTCCCTGCACCGGGTCCCAAGCCTGGATAATTGGCAGGGTTGCATCAGCAGCCAAAAGACAAAACAAAGATGGTGCTAAATGCTCACTGTCTGGTTAGGTCAGCACAGCAAAAAAGTGACTCCTGAGATCTAGCGGGAAGTTGAACAAGAAAAAGATCGGGATGGGAAGTCGCAAATAAGATATTGCAATATTCAGTGTATCACAAGATCGTGATAACCCCTTGAAGACAACTGTCGCAAATTTGCCTCAAACCGCTTCTGGTCTGAATTCAGTCATTCAGCACTATTTGAATACAAGTACGTTCTACAAATTTCTCTCTCTGTTGTCGTGTCTTTTTATTGATGGGCATATCTTGGGCTCTGGGTGTCCCCAGACACCCCTGGTCTTGTCTGATCTTGAAAACTAAGCAGGGTCTTCCTTGGTTAGTACTTGGATGGGAGACTGCTTGGGAAGATCAGATGTTGTGATGGACTGGTGATCTGTCCAAGATATACTTGTGTAGGTACCAGAGATGCTCGTGTAAGTGCCCTGCCACTCAAAAAGAATCAAGATGTTGGTGACTATATGTTTAAAAAAAAAAACAAACATTAAAAGGCGGCTTTTCATCTTCATTTTTAAACCAAATTTAGACCATACAGGGAAGTCTATATGAAGACGCCTTTTCAACAAACTTAAAGACTGCTTTTCATCTTTCACTTTTCAACCAAATCCGTACGTTTTTTAGACGGTTGGCAGCACTGTCTTTTCAGTGTTTTTTCAACCATTTTGTGCTGGGAGGGTTGTATGTTCTACAGTCAAATTAACAATCTCCATTTAATTTGGCATCTACTTGACAACAAAAACACAAATAATTTTTTAATATAATTGTAAACACTTTTAGGCTGTAAGGGGATAATATCGCATTGTGCCCCATGTATTGTGATAATATATTGTGTGGTCTCTGGTGATTCCCACCCCTAGAAACTACTGTAAAATGTTAAGTTACACAACTGATTAATAGTTTCACCTCCGTTTTTGAGGGAAATGGAGTCCATTATAATCTGCCATCTCCTCTATCCAACAAAGCTGTCAGCTGCTGATTTAAGTCCTAATCTTTCTTTTATTATTAGCAGCGTCTAAAGTGTAAGAGCAGGTAAAAACATGCACACACACTAACCGCTCTGTAGAGGGATCGATAATGTATACAGCCCCACAGTTTTACAGGGGAGCATTGATTCCTCTATAAAAACACTGATCTATAACTCCATTACAGGACAATGGAGCAGAGCATCCAGCTCTGAGGCGAAGGAAGACTGGCTGAGCTTGGAGGGGTCTCTCGAATGGGAAAGCAATCTTGACATACATTACATGTGTATAAAACTGAAACGTCAATATGACATAACATTTCACTGACAACTACTGTTCCACTTCAGTGGTTGGGGCAGAGATTATATGGAGTGAAACAACTTGTTCCCATTAGATTCCAATTGATCGGGTCAATTCATCAAACTATAAAATGTAATGTTTTATAAACATCTATGCAGGAGGTTGGATTTCACATGTCTGGATATGATTGACTGATGTTTGTATTTCGACCCCAAATAGTAAAATGCAATTTAATTTACAGATCAAATAATTTAAGTTTAACAAAACTGTGAAGAACAACTGTTTTTAGTCAATTTGAGGTACTGCAAGACCTACCATGTATCTGGTATATTTGTCAATTATTTTTTATATAAATATGTGGTTTAATAGTAACTTATTTACATTACTAATAAATTTCATCCATTATGTATCTGCACGCCGATTTTATGCCTCACATTCACTCTCCTTTCCGCTCCATTTAATGCTCCAACATCTGAAAATGTTTGGTCCTTTAGTTGCTAAATGCTCCACTGTCTTTACCACCCTGAGTGCAGGGCAGGTAGCGTTCAATAGGCTTATGGAGCTTTTGTTGTTGTTGTTAAAAATAGCTGCCTGCTGAATCCAGTGAGACAAAAACAACGCAGTAGAGCATAGATCCACAATGCTAAATCATTGCAAATCAATAAAAAACCTGGTAAATCATTTTCACAAGTGGATTTTTTTACATAAATGTAATTTTATCCATAGCTCATACTAAAAAAAGTTGTAGTTACTTAAAAAAAGTACCCATACAGTAAGGTGAACTGACCTTTAAGCTAAGCCCAATCACATTATTGACAGGGCAGTTTGGGGCAGTTTAACACTTTGTTCTGACTCGGAGGCCTTCATTGGGACATTGTCAACGAATAACAGGGTGTGTGAGACTTGTTTCAGTGCAAGAACTGGTACATTCCAATAAAGATGTTTTCACATCAACATACACTGGATCAACATAGGCTGTCTTAGAAAATATCTGCAAAAACCACCACAATCCCTAAATTCAACAAATTTCCTTTTTTTCTTCTTCTTTAAGACACATTTTCACCACTGCTAAAAAAAAAAAATAGCATCAGCATGTGTCCTCTGTTCAAGACTTTGTCCAAATTAGACCCACAGTCTCTTATATAACACCTAGGTTACACACGGCAGACAGATCTCTCCAACCATCGATCCTCCTGCAATCTTCCACTGGTACAGTTTCTCTGATCATGAGGCCACATGGAGGCCCATTTAATTCAATCTGGATCTATTTCAGTTCACTGTCTGGAATCCACTGTGGGGCTGTCATGGAGACGGTGTGCGTTGAATTCAGCCAAACACTGCTGACATCCATTGACTTCACTCAAACTACATGAAGCCGGAGCTTATTTGAAATTAACAAGATTGATAAACTGTTAACTGGCACACCTCCACACAGTCTGGAGGTCTGGGTCTTTACAGTCATTTAAATAAAAAGGGAAGATTTATTTACTGAGCACATACAAAACAAAGAAACGCTGTGTTATCTCAGGCACAGGAAATTTAAGACCAAACTTTCCAACTAAACAAACAGATGTCAGTTAAAAAACATTACAGCGAAGGAATATTTAAGTATTTGACTCAACTTAAGTTTAAAACTTTTTTTAGATATTTCCATCAACAGGCTTCAGCCACCATGATCAACAAGTTGGTAAGGAGGTGACGTGTGCACAGTTGGGGTGAAAACATGCAGAATTTTGGGGGCTGATTTGATTGATGACATCGGCAACAGAACTGTGACTGGAGGGGTACTGAAGGCAGGGCGTTTTTTGGTCTTTTTGGTCCTCAAAAGCCCCGAAATGAAATATGCTCATTTTTTTTCAAAGTCTGTCTAAATAAAGGTTGTGTGTATTGCTGATGAAGTGAATGTTACATTTTGAACATTTACATGTGACCATGGATGGAAAAACAGCCCTCCAAAAAATTAAGAGGCCAAAGAGGCCGCTAAAAATTACCACTTTATCTGGGTTTACTATTTATATGTATGTGTTTGAGTAAAATGAACAATTTGGTTTTATTCTATAACATAATGAAAACAACTCACCCAAATTCAGAGTCTATCAACATTTAAAACATTTATTTACAGAAAATGACAACTGGCCAAAACAACAAAAAAGATGTTGCTTTTAGATCAAATAATGCAAAGAAAAAAGTCCACGATCCTTCTTAAACTTTGACGTTTATGACTTTTAATTACTACACTACTTAAGTTTTAGGAAGAATTTAGGAAGAACTCAAAAATCTGTATTTGTGGAGTAACTCTGATTTTTACTCACAGCTTTCATGCATCTTACCATGCTCAGATGATCACCTAATCAGTATCTCCTTAAGTAGACTGACGTGTCCTTGTGTTGGAATTCAACACATACGCAAACTGAATACCTGCCATACATGTTCAGCTGCTAAATTAGGAAAGACTTTGCAGTAGTCTTATTTTTTTTTTCCAGAGCTGTACCTGTTTCATAAACCCACTACAACACCATTTTGCTCAATACTGGACCTTTATTCAAGGTAAGATAAGATAAGCCTTTATTAGTCCCACAATGGGGAAATTCCAGGATTGCAACAGCACAGAGATAGCAACACTCTATATATACATACGGATATATAGTATCCGTATAGTTTATGTACAGTATATATAGTATATATAGTTTATGTGTACAGATATACATACACTACCGTTCAAAAGTTTGGGGTCACCCAGACAATTATTTTGTGTTTTCCATGAAAAGTCACACTTATTTACCACCATGAGTTGTAAAATGAATAGAAAATATAGTCAAGACATTGACAAGGTTAGAAATAATGATTTGTATTTGAAATAATAATTTTTTCCAGATACTCAACCTGCTCAAAGGAAGGTCAGTTTTATAGCTTCTCTAACCAGCTAAACTGTTTTCAGCTGTGCTAACATGATTGCACAAGGGTTTTCTAATCATCCATTAGCCTTCTGACGCAATGAGCAAACACACTGTACCATTAGAACACTGGAGTGATAGTTGCTGGAAATGGGCCTCTATGCACCTATGTAGATATTGCACCAAAAACCAGACATTTGCAGCTAGAATAGTCATTTACCACATTAGCAATGTATATTAGATATTAGAGTGTATTTCTGATTAGTTTAAAGTTATCTTCATTGAAAAAAACAGTGCTTTTCTTTCAAAAATAAGGAAATTTCTAAGTGACCCCAAACTTTTGAACGGTAGTGTACGTACATATAAATATATAAATATACTGTATATACAAAGTACGGAACATTGTAGCAAGACGGAATAAACAGCATAACCGTCTACTTAGTTATCCTACATAGTATGAATATGTACCCATACATATTGTCACCCTCCGTAGCGACTGATATTGTCCTAGTTGTATACTGGAGGGGACCATTTGTGTAAGTCTGTTGCGTCTTTTGCATTCAATACTATTAGGTCGTCACGTTTTTTGCTATCTCTGCAAGCAGCCCTACTTAGGTTATACAGTCTGACAGCCGTAGGTAGGAAGGACCTGCGAAACCTCTCGGTTGCGCACCTAGGATGATGTAGTCTACTGCTAAATGAGCTCCTCAGTGTGTTCAATATGTCCTGCATAGGGTGGGACTCGGACTCCAGCAGAGATGACAGTTTAGCCACCATCCTTCTCTCTCCTATCTCCTCCACTGGGTCAAGGCGTTGCCCCAGGACAGATCTAGCTTTCTTGATCACTTTGTTCAGTCTCTTCCTATCGGCTGCTGTAATGCCGTTGCCTCAGCAGACCACTCCAAAAGTGATGGCTGATGCCACCACCGTGTCGTAGAATGTCTTCAGCAGCACCCCTTGTACACCAAAAGACCTGAGCTTCCTCAGTAGGAACAGCCTGTGCTGTCCCTTCTTGTAGAGTGCGTCGGTATTGTGTGACCAGTCTAGTTTACTGTTCAGATGAACACCAAGGTACTTGTATGATGTCACCATCTCAATGTCTGTTCCCTGTATGTTTACTGGTGCTGTGAAGGGTTGTCCTTGCCTGCGGCAGTCCACCACCAGCTCCTTAGTTTTCCTCGCGTTGATCTGGAGGCAGTTCCGATGGCACCAGTCCACGAAGTCCTGGATAAGTCCATAAGAGATGAGGCCGACGATCGCAGAGCTGTCAGAGAACTTCTGTAGATGGCAGTGTGTTGTGTTGTGTGAGAAGTCTGCAGTATAAAGGGTGAACAGGAAGGGAGCCAAAACCGTTCCCTGGGGGGCCCCCGTGCTACCGATGATCGTGTCGGACACACAATCTCGGGTTCTCACAAACTGTGGCCGGTTAGTGGGGTAGTCCAGAATCCATGATGACAGGTGCTGGTCCACCCCTGCGCACAGCAGCTTGTCCTTCAGGATCATCAGTTGAATGGTGTTGAAAGCACTGGAGAAGTCAAAGAACATGATCCTCACCACATTCCCGGGCTTCTCCAGGTGGGGCAGAGAACGGTGAAGGAGGAAGATCACTGCATCCTCCACTCCAATGCCATGCTGGTAGAAGAACTGGAGTGGATCCATCGCTGGTCCCACCAGGGGGCAGAGGTGAGCAAGGAGCAGTCTCTCCAGGGTCTTCATCATGTGAGACGTCAGGGCCACTGGTCTGTAGCTGTTCAGATCTTTGGGGTGGGAAGTCTTTGGTACAGGTACCACACAGGATGTTTTCCACAACTGTGGTACCCTCCCCAGCTTCAGGCTCAGGTTGAAGATGTGCTCCACAATCCCACACAGCTGGTCTGCACAGGACTTGAGGAGCTTCGCGCTGATGCTGTCCGGTCCCGAGGCCTTCCTCGCCTTGATCTTCCTCAGCTCCGTCCTCACCTGGGTCTTAGTGAGGGTCAGGTTGGGGGGCTGTATGCTGGGAGTGGGGGGGTGTTGGTGGAGTGGGGTGTGGACAGCAGGTCTCGATGACTGTAGAGGCAGCAGTGGTTGGTGTGCAGTTGGGGGGAGGGCGGTTGGTCAAACCTATTAAAAAACAGGTTCAGATTGTTCGCCCACTCCCTGCCCCCCGTGGCCTGGGAGGAGGTATTCTGGAGCCCAGAGATGGTTTCAAGGTTTCTCCAGACCCCGCCGATGTCGCTCTGTTGCAGCTTGTCCTCCATCTTCTTCCTGAAGCTGTCCTTGCCTTCTCTGAGCTTCCTCCTCAGCTCCCTCTGTACGGACTTCAGCATCTCCCTGTTCCCCGACCTGAAGATTCTCTTCTTCTCTCTCAGAAGTGTTTTTATCTCAGGGTTGATCCAGGGTTTGTTGTTTGAGCAACACCGTAGGGTCTTGGTGGGTACGGTGTTGTCCACACAGAAGCCGATGTAGTCTGTGATGGTGTGAGTGAGGCCATCGATGTCCTCACCATGTGGATCGCAGAGCTGCTCCCAGGCAGTGATTTCAAAACAGTCCTTTAGCGCGTCCATTGCCTCCTCAGACCAAAACTTCACCGTGCGCATGACCGGAGTTTGTCTGTGTACTAGGGGTTTGTACACCGGCAGAAGATGAACCAAGTTGTGATCCGATCTCCCGAGTGGGGGGAGTGGTGATGAGGTGTACGCCTCCTTAGTGTTTGCATAAAATAAGTCCAGTGTTTTATTGTCTCTAGTGTGGCATGTGACATACTGGGTGAACGTGGGTAGAATGGGGGACAGTGAAATATGGTTGAAATCACCTGAGATGAGGAGAAGAACATCTGGGTGTTCTGTCTGCAGCCTGCCAGTTACTGAGTGGATGACGTCACGCGCTGTCCCAGCGTTCGCCGTCGGATTTGCATAAATAACAATGCAGATCACGTGTGAGTATTCCCTCGGGAGATATGTAGGCCGCATGCTAACAGCTAGCAACTTGATGTCTTTGCTACAGTGCTGTTCCTTAACCGTGATATGTCCCGGTCTGCACCAGTTGTTATTGACATACATTATCACTCCTCTGCCCCTTGTCTTCCCACTGTCTGGTGTCCGGTCTGCCCGTATTGAGTGGAAACCCTCCAGTTTGATGTTAGCATCTGTTGCTAGTTCTGTTAGCCACGTCTCGGTAAACAACATCAAAGTACTCTCTCTGAAGATGCTCTCGTAGCGGGAGATAGCTGCTAGCTCATCAGTCTTATTGAGCAGCGATCGAACATTCCCCATAATAACGGATGGGAGGGCTGGTCTGTACCTTATATTCCTCGCCCGCCGTCTTACTCCAGCTCAACATGCACAGCGTTTCCATCTTATTTCTCCCGGTATGTCGAGTTTTTGCGTTAGCATTGTGGGTCGGTTAAGTGCTAACAGCTGGTCTCTATTGTATTGCCTCCTGCAAGAAACAGTGGCTCCGTCCGCTGGCTCAGGAGACATTTAGGCGCTCTACGTGTTTGGATGGAATAAAGGTGACGCTGGATCAGAAAGACTGGCGAGAGAGCCAGATAGTAAATACAAATAGGCAGAAATTGATCCGCTGTTGCGAAAAGGCAGCCTACTCGTGTGGCACCGGAAGTAAAACGGCGCCACCGGCCCACGATGCTAAAGCAAAAACTCGACATACCGGGAGAAATAAGACGGAAATGGCGTGGATGTCGAGCTGGAGTAAGATGGCAGGCAAGGAATATACGGTACAAACCCGCCCTCCCATCCGTTATTATGGGGAATGTTCGATCGCTACTCAATAAGACTGATGAGCTAGCGGCTATCTCCCACTACGAGAGCGTCTTCAACTTACTCAAGCTAGATTTAAGACCATTTTATCCATTTTAAAATGACACTCCATCAAAAATTGAGTTTTTTTCCTTGTTAACATGTCTGTAACATGTTTTTTTATGACTTACAAGACATATCATTAGCAAAATCGCTCAAATGTCTCATATTGCTGTTTTTTGCTGTGAAGTTTCACTTAAGCCCTGCACCTTACAAAAAGGCGAGTTGAGACGGAACGTTTTTGGTGACATAACTATTTGTGGTGCTGGCACGTGGGTAGTGTTAAGCCAATCACGACTCTCTGGCCTAAATGACATTATCCTCCAGGCTAGTTAGCCTTTTTTTAACAAACTGCTTTGAAAACATGACCCAAATTAAGATGGATTTTATCATTAAACTGCTTTTAAAGACCGATGCAGTTTCAGTCATTATCCTGGGTCACCGAGTATACAGCTGGGCATGTCCTTCAACTGGTAAGACTTTTTATCACAGGATTTATTCCGATAATGTAGTGCTAGCCACTATTAACCTTGTGGTATGTGGCTGGGCCTAGTAGTCACCGATTCTGGCTTTTGAAGGGGAGGGGGGGGGGGATTCTGACATGAAACTGTAAGACAATGAAAGTTTTTTTGTAGAAAAAAAGGGAATAAAATACCATTTTTGACTGCCTTGGTTCATGCACAGGTAGCGCTGTGGAGTGCCTGTGTCACAGTTCTGCGACTGTCATGTGACATGGCCTTAAACCATAATAAATTCCCAGTTGTACTAAGTATTGCACCTCACAAGGTGGCAGACACGTATACCTTACTGCTCTTGCCTTGGAGGACTAATGGCCCCATATAACCCCCCCCACTTCTGGACACAAGAGAAGAAGAGTTTGTAAACAAATTTTGATCAATCCCAAGACGTAGAAGGCATTTGCTCCCAAATTTGCCAACTATGATTCTTAAAAGAGATTATTTATCTTATGAAGATAAATATCTACATTTTGCTATAACAGGGTGGGCGAAGCTGGTTGATTTGTACCTGCCATCGACCCCCAGCACCATGTGACTGGACAGAACAATCGCGCTGGTTCCCGGTCATCATATGAAATAAATTGCGGCGGAATAAAAGCGAAATTTAGGTGGAATAATCATAACAGTTTCTGGATGTGGGAGAGAAAGCGAAAATGACCGACAGAAGACAAAATAATGACCAAGATGGACGAAAATGGACAAAGCGAGCTGCCTGGCCAGCAGTAAGTCTGATGAATTTCTTTGTTTGTTTACATTGTACTGATTTTCTGGTTCATATGCTTTAAAGATAAGATTGTGGGGACACACATTCGTGACCTGCTTTTGGACTCGCATTTTAGACCAGAGCAAAGGCAGAGCTTCTGTGGTTATTACAGGAAGCTGCAGGAGAGTTAGCTTTGGTATGCAAAGCTTGAGACTGTGGGATTTAATTAAGGGATTAATGAGGGGGTGCATTGTAGATAGTGGTGTGATATCATGCAGAGAGGATGCATTGTTGCTGTCTTTATAATGCAATGGTTTTGTGAGACATTTGACCTGTTAACTGTAAGGGTCCTGGTATTTAAGGACGAGAGTTCCCTTTGTCGTTCTCTTTTATTCTGCTTCGTGATGTTGGAAGATGTGAATAAAACTGACTCGAGAGATAAACTCTGCCTCGTCATTTTCACATTTCCACACTGGTGACCCCAAGACGTATCATGCATGAGGAGAATTCCCCCGGGCCAGCCTCGTCAGGAGCTCTCAGCCAAGCGAATGCTGCTACAGTCCAGCTACCGGACTTCTGGCAGAACAATCCACGCTCCTGGTTCAACGCGGTTGAGGCGCAGTTCAAACTCCGGGGGATATCGGTAGATGCCACAAGATTCTACTACGTAGTTGCAAAGCTGGACAACAACACGGCCCAGCATGTGGAGAGCCTGATCGACCAACCGCCGGACAATGACAAATACGGCACGCTGAAGGCTGCACTCATCCAGCAATTCACCCCCTCGGCGGAAGAGCGAGCAGAGAGGTTCCTGGGGCTGACGGAGTTGGAAAATGACATGCCCGCGAACCTGATGGAGAAGTTGTCGAGGTTGAAAGACTCTGACGACGATCACTTCATTTTCACCCACCTCTTCCTCAGGACTATACCGTCAGCAGCGAGATCGACCCTGGCCAGTTCGCCACTGTTGGCCCAACGGGACTACCGCGCGCTGGGTCGAGAAGCGCAGCGGATTGTCAACGCCACTAAGCGGTGCGCAGCCGCGGCCGCTGCAGCAGAACTCAGCGCAGCGACCGGAGACGATAGGAGGCCAGAGGCAGCGGTACCAGACGCACCGACGACAGCAGCGGCAGGGGCCAGGGAACGCAGATCGGACAACCTTTGTTTCTACCATCGCCACTTCGCAGAGAGGGCACGCAAATGTGTACCACCGTGCCAGTTCAGGCGTTCGGGAAACGCCAAGACCGGGGGTCGGTAGCAGCCGCGGCCCTCGGGGAGGAGAACAAGCTGCTCTACTTATCGGACGCACGCTCAGGGAGGCAGTTCCTCGTCGACACAGGCTCCCAGTTGAGTTTCATCACGCCTTCCTACGCAGACAGACTAGCTGGTTCTGGGGGTCCCCGGGTGTCAGCAGCGAACGGCTCGGAGATCAAGACCTTCGGGGAGAAGACTCTGCTTCTGTCTCTACACGGCCGTACATTTGAGTGGACTTTTGTTGTAGCAGCAGTAAATTTCAATATGTTGGGGGCTGATTTTCTGTGCTCACATGGTTTGTTGGTTGATCTCGCTAACAGGCGCTTGGTTAATGCACTTTCTTTTGATTCTATCCCCTGCACAGCGCGAGTGGCCCTGCCTACAGCACAAGCCAATGTCACAGCTGCAAGCGGTAAGTTCCACACACTGCTCACTCAGTTCCCAGCACTCACGGTCCCCACTTTTTCGGCAACAGTCGCTAAGCACGGGGTGGAGCATTTTATTACCACTACTGGACCGCCCGTTTTTGCAAAAGCTCGGCGCTTGGACGCAGCTAAACTAGCCATAGCGCACGAGGAATTCGCCAACCTGGAGAGGTTGGGCATTATCAGACGTTCAAACAGTCCGTGGGCTTCCCCACTGCACATGGTCCCAAAAGCCGACGGATAATGGCGACCTTGCGGGGATTTCCGCAGGTTAAACAACGCTACAGCTCATGACCGCTACCCAATCCCGCATATCCAAGATTCTTCCATTCATTTGGCAGGGGCACGCGTTTTTTCTAAAATAGACTCGGTCCGCGGTTACCACCAAGTCCCAGTGTGCGCTGAGGACATACCCAAAACAGCGGTAATAACTCCATTTGGCCTCTTCGAGTTTTTACGCATGCCATTCGGACTTAAAGGGGCGGCTCAGACGTTCCAACGCATGATGGACGTGGTGCTTCGCGATCTCCCTTTCGTGTTTGTCTACTTGGACGATATTTTAGTAGCCAGCGCGTCCGAAGACGAACACAAAAAACACCTGGCCACAGTTTTCCGAAGGTTGGGAGATCACGGGTTAATAATCAACCCAGCGAAGTGTCAGTTCGGGGTGGCGCAGATCGATTTTTTAGGACACCGCGTCTCCCCCGAAGGAGCAGTTCCGCTTCCTGATAAAGTGCGCGCGGTGGCAGATTTTCCCCGGCCACAGACGGTCAGGGCGTTGCAGGAGTTTTTGGGAATGGTGAATTTTTATAACCGTTTTCTCCCCCGCACGGCGCAACTCATGCAGCCGCTGTATGCTGCGCTCAAAAAAAAGAAACCCGCGGATAAGGTTGAGTGGTCCCCAGAGCGAGACCAAGCGTTCTCGGAGGTGAAAGCAGCTTTGGCAAGGGCTGCGTTGTTGGCACACCCAGACCCAACTGCCCGCATAGCGCTCACCACTGACGCTTCAGAGGTGGCCATAGGGGCAGTCGTGGAGCAACATGTAGCCGGGGTTTGGCAGCCCCTTGCTTTTTCAGCAGGACCTTGCGCGATAGCGAACGTAAATACAGCGCGTTCGACAGGGAGCTGCTTGCTCTCCATTTGGCCATTCGCCACTTTCAGTTCTGGCTGGAGGGATGCTCTTTCACCGCGTTCGTTGACCACAAACCGCTCACATTCGCAATGGCCAAGGTTTCCGAACCGTGGTCAGGCCGGCAGCAGAGACAGCTGGCCGCGATATCAGAGTTTACCACTGATATCCAGCATGTGGCGGGCAAACTCAATGTAGCTGCAGACTGCCTCTCACGCACCGTAGCAGCCCCAGTCAGCGTGGGAATAGATTACGCAGCCATGGCCGCGGAGCAGGGTAGTGACGTGGACGTGTGCGCACTCCAGTCTGGACCAACAGGGTTAAGGCTGGAGAACAGGGTGCTGCAAGACGGTATGCCCCACCTAATCTGCGATGTCTCCACGGGTCGGCCGCGACCAGTAGTACCAGTTGCGTGGCGCCGCCGCGTTTTTGACTCAATTCATTCTTTGGCCCACCCGGGAGTGCGCGCGTCGGTCAAAATGGTAGGAGAAAAATTTGTGTGGCCGAGCCTCCGCAAGCAAGTTAAAGAGTGGGCAGCAGCCTTCACGGCGTGCCAACGAGCCAAAGTACACAGGCTCCTTTGAAGCCGTTTCACATTCTGGCCAAGAGGTTCGACCACGTTCATGTGGACCTCGTGGGCCCCTTCCCGCTGTCACAAGGGTGCACACACCTTCTTACAATGGTGGACCGCACCACGCGCTGGCCTGAAGTGGTCTCGCTGGCATCAACCACGGCCGAGGAGGTTGCACGCGCGTTTTTAACAGCTTGGGTGGTGCGCTTCGGCGTTCCATCGGATGTTACGTCTGACAGAGGCCCTCAATTTGTTTCCAAGCTTTGGTCGACAATGGCCCGCAGCCTGGGTGTCACAATTCACCACACAACCACGTACAATCCGCAGGCTAACGGGTTATGCGAACGTTTTCATAGGTCATTGAAAGCAGCTCTCAGGGCGTCACTGACGGGTGCAAATTGGGTAGACAAGTTACCGTGGGTGTTGTTGGGGTTGCGTTCTGCACCTAAAGAGGACTTAGAAGCCTCCCCAGCAGAGCTCGTGTTTGCGCAGCCACTCCGGCT
This sequence comes from Pholidichthys leucotaenia, assembly GCA_020510985.1. Lineage (NCBI taxonomy): Eukaryota > Metazoa > Chordata > Actinopteri > Cichliformes > Pholidichthyidae > Pholidichthys > Pholidichthys leucotaenia. The sequence goes on along the minus strand of CM035846.1, from coordinate 211,703,370 downwards.
CCCTGGGGAGTTTCTCCCAGATAACCCTGCGCCAGACACCTCCCCGTCTCAGCTGTTGCGGAGTGACATAGAATCAAACACGCTGCCCGGCCCCGCGCACCACAGTTTTCCGCGCGTTTTTGTGCCTAAAACTTTGAGGAACGCAGAGTTTGTTTTTGTCAGACACGATGCACACCGAACCCCGCTGCGACCGCCTTATGACGGACCCTTCAGAGTGCTGGAAACAGGGGACAAGCAGTTTTTGCTAGATTTGGGGGGTAGGGAAGAGAAAGTTGGCATAAACAGACTCAAACCCGCTTTTGTGGTGGAAGATGAGCAAGTGCTGTTGGTGAGGGCCCCGCGGCGAGGCAGACCCCCGCGGAGGGCTTCACAAAGTAATGTTTCCCCAGAACCCCCACAGGTGCTGACAAAAGGTTCCCACCCCGAAACGTCCAACCCCAGCTACAGCAGATACGGCAGGAGACGGAAGCCCAGACAGCTGGTGGACTAATGTGTATTGATACTATCACGGCATGCATGTTGTTTTTCCTTTGTTTGTTCTAAAATGCTGGGGGGGCTTTGTGTGGGGACACACATTCGTGACCTGCTTTTGGACTCGCATTTTAGACCAGAGCAAGGGCAGAGCTTCTGTGGTTATTACAGGAAGCTGCAGGAGAGTTAGCTTTGGTATGCAAAGCTTGAGACTGTGGGATTTAATTAAGGGATTAATGAGGGGGTGCATTGTAGATAGTGGTGTGATATCATGCAGAGAGGATGCATTGTTGCTGTCTTTATAATGCAATGGTTTTGTGAGACATTTGACCTGTTAACTGTAAGGGTCCTGGTATTTAAGGACGAGAGTTCCCTTTGTCGTTCTCTTTTATTCTGCTTCGTGATGTTGGAAGATGTGAATAAAACTGACTCGAGAGATAAACTCTGCCTCGTCATTTTCACATTTCCACAAGATAACAAAAACCCCAAAACAAAAGACAGTAACAAAAACCAAAACCATCCTTTGTGTAAATATGTCCAAAGTCTGCTTTTGACTGAAAGTTATGTAATTCGATATGGCTGCTGTGACATTATGCAAATTAGATGCATAAATTTACTCCTATCTCAAACTTTGGATCATATTCTACATCTTTCTAATTGACAATAAGCCATTATCTCTTACCACTTTCAAGTTATAGCTTTAGAAATCTCTGACATCTGAACTGAATATTTTCTTGAAAAAAATCTTGACCACTAGGGGCTGACGGCGCAACGGAGCACCTCAGGCAGTCAAACAGTTAAGACAATGTAAATTTGTTTTTATAGGGGATTTACATCCACTGGAGTGCATCTTTAAGACATTCAAGATCACACCTAAAACTAGAAAAGCACTCAGAGAGTGCATACCTCCACCAAGGCTCCTTCTGTCCCTCATGGATCACCTCCAAAATGTAATGGGTTTGTTTTGGAGGTTTCTTGCTAACAGAATATGAGAAGATACAAGCCTTGGTGGAGGTATGCTTTCTGGGAACATCACCAAAATGTTATGGGTTCCTCTCTAGCCAAAGGACCACCTCTGGTGAAAATTTCATCCAAATCCATGCAGCAGTTTTTGTGTAATCCTGCAGCACAAATAAAAACAAGGTCCTTGGTGGAGGTTTGCACTCTCAGATCATCACCAAAATTTAAAGGATTCATCCTTGGCCCAAGGGCTACCTCTGGTAAAAATTTCATCAAAATCCATCCAGTATGTTTTGCGTAATCCTGCTAACAGACGGACGGACGGTGACTTCCGGTTATGGCGGCCACCTAGAAGGACACGTATCACTCTGCTCTGCTCCTGGAGATAAAGATTCGGCAAATAACTCTCTCATTTGGAACAGAACTTTTCTCAGCGTTTGGGCGAGGATATGCCGGTGAAGCCTAAGGCTGGGAAATCAGGTGGGGGAAAAATTGAACCGCCGAAGCAGTCCAAATTAACGGACTTTCACGTCTGTGGCGCAGCAGGGAAAGCTGCGGATATGGCGGATGAAACTAGCGGTGGTGCGGTAATTGCTGATGATGGCGGCACAGGTGCAGTGCTGGCTGCCATTAGCTCAATGAGAGCAGACTTTTCCGCTAAACTTGATGGGATTATGGCAGCGTTGGAGGCAATGAGAAAGGAGTTGGGTGACTGCGTGGAGCGAGTGACGCAGGTGGAGCTTTGTGTTTCCAGTGCGGAGGATGAAATCAGCGGACTTCAATTAAAGGTGCGCACTTTGGAAAAAAAAAATAAATGTCTGGAAAATAATGTCCTGGACTTGGAGTCCCGGTCAAGACGGAACAACCTGAGGCTGGTGGCTCTACCGGAGGGAGCCGAAGGTCGTGATTCATGCTCCTTTTTGGAGGGGTGGATCCCGGAGGCGTTGAACAACGCGGAGCTAAATTCATCAGTCGTCTTGGAAAGCGCCCACCGAATTGGCCCACCGAGAGGTAACAAGGGACCACCGAGGACGTTAATTATGAAGTTCCTCAGCTACAGAGACAGGATGACGACCTCCAACGCGGTGCGGGCCAAAGCAGAAATTAAATACCAAGATCAACAGGTGCGGTTCTACCCAGATTTGGCCTCAGGAATCCAACAATTAAGGAAGCAGTTTGACCCCATCCGTAAAGAACTGCGCAACCTTGGGATTCGTCATGGAGTGATTCACCCTGCAAGACTTCCGGTCACATATGAGGGCAGAACACATATCTTCAAGACCCCTGAGGAGGCGCAGGAGCTCATCAAGAAGATCCAGGAAGAGACTGGTGGGAGCTAAGCATGAACAGAATATAGGGTAGAATATTTGAGCATTTACATAGGCATTTAACTGATTTGAAGCATATAGCAAGATTACAAAATATAGATTGTATTACATATTAAAAAAAAAATGTACAAAATTGCTATAAAATTTTGGAGTTAAATTGGAAAATTACAGAAGAGAGTTAATGTTACGTTATTAAAAGCAGTAGAGTTAGGGTGATTGGGAGGATGAAGAAGGAGTGGCTTTGGCTGATCCTCGTGGGTGTGGAGCGGTCGATGGCTTTATCGGGAGACGGAATTTTTCTTTTGATTTTGGGGGGATCGCCACAAATGTGGGAAGGGGGAATTTGTTTGTGTGTAGTTTGTAGGGTGAAAGTTCAACCACTCATTTTTTTGCTTCTCTGTTTGAGCATGTTTACACTGCAAGGTAATCCTAAACTCCCTATTGATCATAAACCAAAGCGTTAATTTTAATTTAACTTCATGGAATTGCAGAGGTCTACAAAATTTAAAAAAACTTAAACAAGTTATGAATAAAATAAAAGACATGGGTTCAAAAATTGTGTTTTTACAAGAAACTCATCTAATAGAGGAGGATGTAAAAAGAATTAGGAGTAGATGGCAAGGAAGTGTTTTCACCTCATCATTTTCATCCCGAGCCAGGGGAGTTATGACTCTCATACATAAATCAGTCCCATTTCAAGTGAAAAATGTAATTGGAGACAAATTTGGAAGATATGTAATCATTCAAGGATCTTTGCTATTAGAAAATATAAATTTGGTGAACTTATATGGTCCCAATATAGATGATCAAAAGTTCTTTGCTAATTTATTTCTTATCTTATCATCACTTACAGGGCAACATATAATAGCAGGGGATTTTAATTGTACATTGAATCCCGGTATAGATAGATCAACAGGACTGGACTGTACGCACAATGGATGTAGGATGACCATTAATCATTTTATGAAAGAATTGAAATTGCTAGATATATGGAGAGAAATGAAACCACAAGTTAAAGCCTACTCTTGTTATTCCAATACCTACAAGACATTCTCACGTATTGATTATTTTTTGATCTCCGCAGAATTAAGGTCCAAGATTCAAAACTGTTTTTATGATAACATTGTGATCTCTGATCATGCACCCTGCTGTCTAATATATGTAGATAAGAAATTGACAAAGGAACCAGGTAGATGGCAATTTCAGCATAAATGGCTTCAGGATGAGGAATTTGTTAAGTACATAGAAAAACAGATAGATGAGTTCTTTGACATCAATACTACACAAACATCAGCATGTGTAAAGTGGGAGGCTTTCAAAGCTTTTATTAGGGGACATATTATTAGTTATACAGGTTCAAAATCTAAGAAGACTCGAGAGGAGAGAGTCCAAATGGAACATAAAATAAAAATTCTTCAAGAAAGAGTGTATGCAGGAAGTGATCCAAGGTTGGAGAACGAATTACTGATTTTGAGAGCTGAATATGACAAAAAAAATCAGCAAACAGAGCTGCCTCGAGTCTTCTAAGATTGAAACAATCTTTTTATGAACAAGGTGAAAAATCAGGAAAGTTATTGGCATGGCAGATTAAACAATTAGAATTTAAAACACCAATTACCAGTATTATAAGTAACGGACAGGTAGTTATAGATCCTTTAGAAATTAATAGAGCCTTTAGAGATTACTATGAAAAATTATATGATACCAAAAATGAATCTGACTTGGACTTCCGGTTATGGCTGCCACGTAGGACGGACGTGTCTCGCTCTGCTCTGCTCCTGGAAAAAAAAAATCGGCAAATAACTCTCTCATTTGGGACAGAACGTATCCCAGCATTTGGGCGAGGATATGTCGGCGAAGCCTAAGGCTGGAAAACCAGGAAAAGGAAAAAGCGAGCCGCCGAAACAGTCCAAATTAACGGACTTTCAGGTCTGTGACGCAGCAAACAAAACTCCATATATGGCGGAGGAGGCTGGCAACGCTGCGATTTCTGCGGGGAATGGCGCAGATGCGCTGATGGCTGCCATGAGTTCAATGAGAGCGGACTTTCCCTCTAGATTTGATGGGATTATGACAGCGTTGGAAGGAATAAGAAAGGAATTGGGTGACTGTGTAGAACGAACGGCGCAGATGGAGCTCCGTCTCGCTAGTGCTGAAGATGACGTCACCCGTCTTCAATTAAAGGTGCGCACTTTGGAAAAAAAAAATAAATCTCTGGAAGATAATATTTTGGATTTGGAATCTCGGTCGAGACAGAATAATTTGAGGCTGGTCGGTCTTCCAGAGGAATCAGAAGGTCGGGACGTATGTTCCTTTCTGGAAAAGTGGATTCCGGAGGTGCTGGGCAGCGAGGAGTTGCAATCAGCAGTGGTTCTGGAAAAAGCACATCGTATTGGCCCACGGAGAGATAAGGGACCGCCGAGGACCTTAATTATGAAGTTTCTTAGCAACAGAGACAGGATGAAGATCTTCAACGCTGCACGTGCTAAAGGAGAGATTAAACACCAGGATCAGCAGGTGCGGTTCTACCCAGATTTGGCCACAGGAATCCAGCAATTGAGGAAGCAGTTTGATCCCGTACGTAAGGAGCTGCGCAACCTTGGGATTCGTCATGGTGTAATCTATCCTGCGAGACTGCTGACCACGTATGAGGGCAGAACCCACATCTTCAAGACCCCAGAGGAGGCGCAGGAGTTCATCAAGAAGATCAAAGAAGAAGAAGAGACTGGTGGGAGCTAAGCATGAACAAAATATAAGGTAGAATAATTAAGCATTTGCACAGGCATCTGACTGACTTGAAGTAAATAGTAAGTTTACAAAATATAGATTGTATTATATATTAAAAAAACAAAACAAAAACAAAACAAACAAACAAAAAAACTATGATGTACAAAGTTGTTAAAAATTTTGGAGTTAAGTTGGAAAACTACAGAGGAGAGTTAATGTTACGTCATTAAAAGCAGTAGAGTTAGGGTGATTGGGAGGATGAAGAAGGAGTGGCTTAGGCTGTTCCCCGTGGGTGTGGAACGGTCGATGGCTATATCGGGAGACAGAATTTTTCTTTTGATTTTGGGGGGTTTGCCACAAGTGTGGGAAGGGGAAATTTGTTTGTGTGTAGTTTGTAGGATGAATGTTCAACCACTCATGTTTTTGCTTCTCTGTATGAGCATGTTTACACTGCAAGGTAATCCCAAACTCTCTATTGATCATAAACCAAAGCGTTAATCTTAATTTAACTTCATGGAATTGCAGAGGTCTACAAAATTTAAAAAAACTTAAACAAGTTATGAATAAAATAAAGGACATGGGTTCAAGAATTGTGTTTTTACAAGAAACTCATCTGATAGAGGAGGATGTTAAAAGAATTAGGAGTAGATGGCAGGGAAGTGTATTCACCTCTTCATTTTCATCCCGAGCCAGGGGAGTTATGACTCTCATACATAAATCAGTTCCTTTTCAAGTGAAAAATGTAATTGGAGACAAATTTGGAAGATATGTAATCATTCAAGGTTCTTTGCTATTAGAAAATATAAATCTTGTGAACTTATATGGTCCCAATATAGATGATCAGAAGTTCTTTGCTAATTTATTTCTCATCTTATCATCACTTACAGGGCAACATATAATAGCAGGGGATTTTAATTGTACATTGAATCCAGGTGTGGATAGATCAACAGGACTGGATTGTACGCACATTGGATGTAGGATGACTATTAATCATTTTATGAAAGAATTGAGATTGTTAGATATATGGAGAGAAATGAAACCACAAGTTAAAGCTTATTCTTGTTATTCCAGTACCTACAAGACATTCTCACGTATTGATTATTTTTTGATTTCCACAGAATTAAGGTCCAAGATTCAAAACTGCTTTTATGATAACATCGTGATCTCTGATCATGCACCCTGTTGTCTAATATATGTAGATAAAAAATTGACAAAGGAATCAGGTAGATGGCAATTTCAGCATAAATGGCTTCAGGATGAGGAATTTGTCAAGTATATAGAAAAACAGATAGACGAGTTCTTTGACATCAATACTACACAAACATCAGCATGTGTAAAGTGGGAGGCTTTCAAAGCTTTTATTAGGGGACATATTATTAGTTATACAGGATCAAAATCTAAGAAGACTCGAGAGGAGAGAGCTAAATTGGAACATAAAATAAAAAATCTTCAGGAAAAAGTGTATGCAGGAAGTGACCCAAGGTTGGAGAATGAACTACTGATTTTGAGAGCTGAATACGACAAAAAATCAGCGAATAGAGCTGCCTCGAGTCTTCTAAGATTGAAACAATCTTTTTATGAACAAGGTGAAAAATCAGGAAAATTATTAGCATGGCAGATTAAACAATTGGAAATTAAAACACCAATTACCAGTATTATAAGTAAAGGACAGGTAGTTATAGATCCTTTAGAAATTAATAGAGCCTTTAGAGATTACTATGAAAAATTATATGATACCAAAAATGAACCTGATTTAACAAAACTAAATGGGTTTTTGAACGAACTATCTATACCGTGTATTCCAAATAAAACAGGGAGATATTGGAGTCTAAAATTAGTCAAGAAGAAGTTGGGCTAGCCATTGATAATATGAAATCAGGAAAAAGTGCAGGACCAGATGGTCTTCCAGTTGACCTTTATAAAAAATTTAAGAATAAATTAATAAAACCTTTTTTGGAAATGGTTTTAGAAGCATTTCAAAATAATAATTTACCATCATACATAAAAAATGCCTTAATTATACTGCTGCCAAAACCAGGTAAGCCCTCTAATAAATGTGAAAATATGAGACCAATAAGCCTATTAAACGCCGACCTTAAGATAATCTGTAAAATTTTAGCAAGACGAATACAAGAAATTTTACCAAATATTATTAATCGAGATCAGAATGGCTTTATAAAGGGTAGACAAGGCTTCCATAATGTAAGAAGACTATTTAATATTATTTATTTTAATAAAGAAGCACCGGATACAGCTCTCCTATCATTGGACGCCGAAAAGGCCTTTGATAGAGTTGAATGGCCCTTTCTTTTTGAAGTCCTACAAAGGTTTGGACTTGGAAATAATTTCATAAAATGGGTTCAAATAATATACAATAATGCTACAGCAGAAATCCTAACAAATAACAATATTTCAAAACCAATAAAAATCAATAGAGGATGTCGACAAGGCTGTCCACTTTCACCTTTACTGTTTACTATGGCAATTGAACCTTTAGCGATAGCGATACGTTTACATTCACAAATATATGGAATTAAAGTTGGACCAACAGAACATAAAATCTCCCTGTACGCCGATGATATAATTTTGTTTATGTCGAATCTAAAAAAATCAATTCCAACCTTGTTGAATTTAATAAAGAATTTTGGGGAAATATCAGGATATAAAATAAATAAAACTAAATCTTCAATATTAATGCTAAATGAGACCCAGAGAAATTACCCAGCCCCTGAGGTAAATCAATTCAATGTTGTAAATCAGTTTAAATATTTAGGAATCCAAATTATGCCTAAGCTAGAATCAGTCGCCAGTGTCAACTATGAAGCCTTAATGTCAGATATCAGTGAGTTAACTCAGAGATGGATGTCACTACCAATGTCGATGATCGGGAGGATCAATATACTTAAAAGTAATATTTTACCTAAAATACTTTATTTATTTCAATACATTCCCTTATCACCACCTTTAGATCTATTCTCAAGAATAAAAAAAAAGTTAGTGGAATTTATATGGAACAACAGGAGGGCTAGATTACGTTTGTCTTTATTATATTTACCATTTGATCGTGGAGGTCTGAAATGTCCAAATTTTATGTTGTATTATTGGTCGGCACAACTGAGGTCTATGACATATTATTTTTCATCAAATGATCTCCCTCACTGGACTGAAATGGAATCATACAATTTACCTTTACCTCTTCCCATATTCATATACTCAGATTCGGCAAAAAAATTACAAAAACAAGTTAAAAATCCATTTGTAAAGCATATGATCAAAATATGGTGTGAAGCTAAAAACTATTTAAAAGAACCACAGTTATTGTCACAATTTAGTCCAATATGGGGTAATCAATATTTTAAACCAGGGAGAGCGGACGCTGTATTTAAAGTATGGAATTTAAAAGGGATACAAAAGATTCAGGATTTATATTTGCCATGTGCAGACAACATAATGTCTTTTGAAGAGCTGAGGATCAAATTTAATCTCAATAGAACACATTTTTTTAAATATCTTCAACTTAGAAACTTTATTCGATCAAATCAAAATAAAGCTCTCACTCGACCTATTTATTCATCCTTGGAAAAAATGATGATGAAAGATAGTAAAAGAAAGGGTATTATTTCAGAGTTTTATAACTCATTGACACTATCTTCAAGTGAAAATTCACTGAAAAGATTAAACTACTGGAAAGAAGATCTGCAAATTGAAATTTCAGAGGAACAATGGGAATTGGCTTGTACAGAAGCTCAAACCAAATCAATAAATGCACGCCTTAAATTGATACATTTCAAATGGTTAATGCGGATGTATGTTACACCAGAGGAGTTAAATAGATATAACAAAAATATACCAGATACATGCACAAAATGCATGGAAAGTAAAGGAATCCTATTTCATTGTTTATGGGAATGTAGATTAATAAGAATGTTTTGGGAAGAGGTGAGGGTAACAATTGAAAAAATAATCTCAAAACAAATCATATTGAATCCTAAACTGTTTTTGTTGGGTCTGTACCCAGAAAAGCATAATTTTAATAAAAGTGAAAGAACATTCATAGACCTCAGTTTGCTTAATGCCAAAAAATGTATTGCACTATTATGGAAAAAGACTCATAGACCAGATGTGACTCAGTGGTTAAGACAGATGTTAACAAACCTTCCATTAGAAAGAATAACATATATACTAAAATCAAAGGAAATTGTGTTTGAGAATATATGGAGACCTTTTATTGATTATGTAAAAAATTTAAACATAACTCTTGAAGAAGAAGGTGAATGATGTGTGTGGACCTTGTAAATTCCAAACTGGTGAACATAATATGTATACTTATGTATTGGATTGTCTAGACTAAACAGAGGAGCATTGTTGAAGATTTGATTTTGTTGGTGGTTGTTGGTGTTTTTAGTGCATTTTTTTTTTGTAGTACTTTAGTGTTAGTGTTTGATTGTTTGTATCATGTTTGTTAAAAAAAAAAAAAAGGTTCAATAAAGATATTGTGGAAAAAAAAAAAAAAATGAATCTGACTTAACAAAACTACATGGGTTTTTGAACGAACTATTTATACCGTGTATTCCAAATGAAAATAGGGAGATACTGGAGTCTAAAATTAGTCAAGAAGAAGTTGGACTAGCCATTGATAATATGAAATCAGGAAAAAGTGCAGGACCAGATGGTCTTCCAGTTGACCTTAATAAAAAATTTAAGAATAAATTAATAAAACCTTTTTTGGAAATGGTTTTAGAAGCATTTCAAAATACAGTGGTACCTCTACTTACGAACGTCTCTACATACGGAATTTTCAGGTTACGAGACGCCTCAACGGGAAAATATTGCCTCTAGTTACGAACAAAATTTCAGGATACGAAAGGCAAAAAAGTATGCGCTCCTCGCAGCTTCCGTAGTTTACCGAACGTAAACATACCTGTAGCTGCTCTGCCATTGGCTATCGCCTAGCATCTTCCTGGTATCCCATTGGCCACAAATTTTTTTTTTTTCCAAAACTTTATGCGTTTGGTTGATCTCGCCAAAGAATATGGCCGTAATACATCAACGATCAGCACGGTATTAAAACAAAACGAAGCACTTACAAGCCGACAAAAGCAAACGTCCTTGGATCAGAACATGAACCAAAGAAGGCAAAATGTGACGTCGACGACGATAGCAGTTAAAGGGTAAATGAACATAATTTTTATTATTCTTTCTCTTTTATTATTCTTTCTCTCATTTTAAACTCTCATTTTATGTTTATTGTGCAGTAATCTAATTGTAACATGTATTTGTTACATGTTTTGATGCGTTTTTACGATTTATAAAAAATTTATGCCCGAATTTTGGGGGCTTGGAACGGATTACGGCATTTACATGTAAAACGCGCCTCTACTTACGAATTTTTCACGTTACGAGAATTCTTCCGGAACGAATTAAATTCGTAAGTAGAGGTACCACTGTAGTAATTTACCATCATACATGAATAATGCCTTAATTATACTGTTGCCAAAACCAGGTAAACCCTCTAATAAATGTGAAAATATGAGACCAATAAGCCTATTAAATGCCGACCTTAAGATAATCTGTAAAATTTTAGCAAGACGAATACAAGAAATTTTACCAAATATTATTAATCGAGATCAGAATGGCTTTATAAAGGGAAGACAAGGCTTCCATAATGTAAGAAGACTATTTAATATTATTTATTCTAATAAAGAAGCACCGGATACAGCTCTCCTATCACTGGACGCCGAAAAGGCCTTTGATAGAGTCGAATGGCCCTTTCTTTTTGAAGTCTTACAAAGGTTTGGACTTGGAAATAATTTCATAAAATGGGTTCAGATAATATATAATAATGCTACAGCAGAAATCCTAACAAATAACAATATTTCAAAATCAATAAAAATCAATAGAGGATGTCGACAAGGCTGTCCACTTTCACCTTTACTGTTTACTATGGCAATTGAACCTTTAGCGATGGCGATACATCTACAGTCACAAATATATGGAATTAAAGTTGGACCAACAGAACATAAAATCTCCCTGTATGCCGATGACATAATTTTGTTTATGTCGAATCTTAAAAAATCAATTCCGACCTTGTTGAATTTAATAAAGAATTTTGGGGAAATATCAAGATATAAAATAAATAAAACTAAATCTTCAATATTAATGCTAAATGAGACCCAGAGAAATTACCCAGCCCCTGAGGTAAATCAATTCAATGTTGTAAATCAGTTTAAATATTTAGGAATCCAAATTGTGCCTAAGCTAGAATCAGTCGCCAGTGTCAATTATGAAGCCTTAATGACAGATATTAATGAGTTACTTCAGAGATGGATGTCACTACCAATGTCGATGATCGGGAGAATCAATATACTTAAAAGTAATATCTTACCTAAAATACTTTATTTATTTCAATACATTCCCTTACCACCACCTTTAGATTTATTCTCAAGAATTAAAAAAAAGTTAGTGGAATTTATATGGAACAACAGGAGGGCTAGATTACGTCTGTCTTTATTATATTTACCATTTGATCGTGGAGGTCTGAAATGTCCAAATTTTATGTTGTATTATTGGTCGGCACAACTGAGGTCTATGACATATTATTTTTCATCAAATGATCTCCCTCACTGGACTGAAATGGAATCATGCAATTTACCTTTACCTCTTCCCATATTCATATATTCAGACTCGGCAAAAAAATTACAGAAACAAGTTAAAAATCAATTTGTAAAACATATGATTAAAATATGGTGTGAAACTAAAAAATATTTAAAAGAACCACACTTACTGTCACAATTTAGTCCAATATGGGGTAATCAATATTTTAAACCAGGGAGAGCGGATGCTGTGTTTAAAGTATGGAGTTTAAAAGGGATCCAAAAAATTCAAGATTTATATTTGTCATGTTCAGATAACATGATGTCTTTTGAAGAGCTGAGGATCAAATTTAATCTTAATAGAACACATTTTTTAAAATATCTTCAACTTAGGAACTTTATTCGATCAAACCAAAATAATGCTCTCACTCGACCTATTTATTCATCCTTGGAAAAAATGTTGATGAAAGTTAGTAAAAGAAAGGGTATTATTTCAGAGTTTTATAACTCATTGACACTATCCTCAAGTGAAAACTCACAGAAAAGATTAAACTACTGGAAAGAAGATCTGCAAAACTGAAATTTCAGAGGAACAATGGGAATTGGCTTGTACAGAAGCTCAAACCAAATCAATAAATGTACGTCTTAAATTGATACATTTTAAATGGTTAATGCGGATGTATGTTACACCAGTGGAGTTAAATAGATATAACAAAAACATACCAGATACATGCACAAAATGCATGGAAAGTAAAGGAACCCTATTTCATTGTTTATGGGAATGTAGAATAATTAGAATGTTTTGGGAAGAGGTGAGGGTAACAATTGAAAAAATAATTTCAAAACAAATCATATTGAATCCTAAACTGTTTTTGTTGGGTCTGTACCCCAAAAAGCATAACTTTAATAAAAGTGAAAGAACATTCATAGACCTCAGTTTGCTTAATGCCAAAAAATGTATTGCACTACTGTGGAAAAAGACTCATAGACCAGATGTGACTCAGTGGTTAAGACAGATGTTAACAAACCTTCCATTAGAAAGAATAACATACATACTGAAATCAAAGGAAAGTGTGTTTGAGAATATATGGAGACCTTTTATTGATTATGTAAAAAATTTAAACGTAACTCTTGAAGAAGAAGGTGAATGATGTGTGTGCACCTTGTAAATTCCAAACTGGTGAACATAATATGTATACTTACGTAATGGATTGTCTAGACTAAACAGAGGAGCATTGTTGAAGACTTCATTATGTTGGTGGTTGTTGGTGTTTTTAGTGCATTTTTTTTGGTAGTACTTTAGTGTTAGTGTTTGATTGTTTGTGTCATGTTTGTTAAAAAAAAAAAAGGTTCAATAAAGATATTGTGGAAAAAAAAAACAGACGGACGGACAAACAGACAAACCACCTCGATTACATAACCTCCTTGGTGGAGGTAAATATTGCTTGAAATATGCTACACTTATTAGACTCCTATAGATAAACCCATTATGTTTTTTTGTAAAAAAAAAAATAAATTGCATGCTCTTGAAAAACAATGCTCTTATGATTATCATTAATTTCTTAAAAGTTTAATTATTACTTTTTGTGTAAGACAATATTCAATCAGATTTAGAAACTACTACGTCATAAAAAAATAAGAGTTTTTACACAGTTTTTGGGTCATTCATCACTACTGGGTTAACCTTATTGTATTCTGAGCCATTTTTCAATTGCTTTTGGCCTCCCTAGCCCTCTTGTGTATTAATGCCTAATCCTTGTAAAGCACAATCAAGTAGAAGACATTTCTATTTTCAGGATAACTTTGACTGCAGACAGACACATGAACATGTGTTAAGCTGACTTTTCACTTTCTCCAAGTGTGTTACAAAACACAAAATTCTAAGAAAAAGAGCAAAGAGCAATCTGCAGATTTCAATAACAACACTGTGCTATAATATTGCAAATTCATTTAGAAAACAGTGTCACTGATGTGTCTACATCTTTTAGAAATTAACACAAGCCAAACATGTGCTTATGGTGCACAAAGTTATGGTGATGGACGTTGCTCTGTCCGACCATTCTTGTTTTCTTTGAGTGTTATTAATGCCAACAGAAATATCCAGACAGAGGTCATCAAAAAATGGTACATCAGTAATAATACCAATGAAACATTCATCCAAGCTTTCTCCCCCCCCCATCCCATTCACCTTCAGTAAATGTGCTTGCAGAAAATTTGAATGGTAAAATCACAAATATTATCAATGCCTTTGCTCCCATCAAGGTGAAGGTGGTCATTATTAAAAAGAAACGTCCATGGAGAAATGGCAAACTAGTAACAGCTGAAAAAAGAGTGTGTCAAAAAGCTGAACGCAGGTGGCGAAAAAAATAATTACAGGTTCATTATGAAATCTATAATGAGAAATTGAGCATTTATAATTTAGGTAGATAGATACTTTATTTCGAACAAAAAAGCAAAAAAACAAAACAAATGACAAGTGCCATAAAAGTGACAGTATACAGTGCTCAAAAGGAAGAAGGGAGAAGTTAACACTTATTTACTCCAACTCCTCTTTTCCCTAAATACAACCCATGTGAAATATATACCTATTACCTCAATTAAGACCCCAAGTAAACAATTAACTATATTCTGTACATATCAGCATTGACACCCATCCATCCCAACATACATACGGTCCATACATCTATACCCATCCCCAAACAACACAGATATATATATCACGGACACACAGATCGCCCCAAAGGTCTCCCGAGTCGGCGGACGGAGCCACTGTTTACAGCAGGAGACGATACAGCAGGGAAGAGCTAGCTGGCACTCAACCGCCACCTGGTGCTAACGGAGAAACTCGACATACCGGGAGAATTGAAGCGAAAACGACACGGGTGCCGGGCTGGAGTTTAGGCGGCATGCAAGAAATAGACAGAATAATAAAGAGCGATGGCAAGAACCCAGCAGACCGCCCGTAAATCTACTGGAGGAAAAAAGCCCCCAGGAAGCAGCTGGCCACCAAGCTGCTCGGAAAAGCGCTCCGGCCACCGGGGGAGTGAAGAAGCCTCACTGTTACAGGCCCGGTACCGTGGCTCTGAGGGAGATCTGTCGCTACCAGAACTCCAAGGAGCTGCTCATCCGTAAGCTGCCCTTCCAGCGCCTGGTGAGGGAGATCGCTCAGGACTTCAAGACCGACCTGCGCTTCCAGAGCTCCGCCGTCATGGCTCTGCAGGAGACCAGCGAGGCCTACCTGGTGGGTCTCTTCGAGGACACCAACCTGTGTGCCATCCACGCCAAGAGGGTCACCATCATGCCCAAAGACATCCAGCTGTCCTGCCGCATCCGCGGAGAGAGAGCTTAGACTTTCTGCTGCACATCCACCAACCACAATGCTCCGCACTGTGTGTCTATATATATATATATTTATGGTAATATGTACATATGTATACTAGCTGCTCTTGTTTTTTCTTGCATTCTGATTGTTGCTCTGAGTGTTGCTATCCCTGTGCTGTTGCAATCCTGGAATTTCCCCATTGTGGGACTAATAAAGGCTTATCTTATCTTATCTTATATACACAGATATGCACAGTACTGTCCCACCTACCCTCCCATAGTCTCCCAGGGTGAGCATAGTGAATCGTACATGTTAATACTACCCCTCTAACATATACTGTATCCTTTCAGCAAATGATGTTTATACCTATTTTTGAATTGATTTCTGTTTTTACATAGTTTCAGTTCCAGCTCCAAACTGTTCCACAAATCCACCCCACAGACAGACATGCACATACTTTTCTTAGTTGTTCATACCTTAGGTTTTGTAATGTTTAAGTCTCCTATCAAATTATAATGATTGTCTCTTTTTTTTAATATTTTTTGTATATTAGTTGGGAGTTGATTATTAATTGCCCTGTATATTACTTGTGCTGTCTTATATTTAATTAAATCCATGAACTTTATGGCATGTGACTTTAAAAACAATGAGTTGGTATGGTCTCTATATATCCTACATTATTTATTACCCTTACAGCTTTTTTTGTAATGTGCATATTGGCTGTGGGTTGGTCCTGTAGGTGTTTCCCCAGTAGTTAAGATATGGTAGAAACAGTGAATTGTACAGTAAGAACAATGATTTATAGTCCAAAATGTGTCTTGTCTTCCCCAGTATCCCTATATCTTTTGCCAACTTGGCCCGGATGTGACTGATGTGAGGTTTCCAGCAGATTTTATTGTCTAGCGTCACCCCCAGAAACTTATTTTCCTGTACTGTTTCAATTCTGGTATCATCTATCGTTATCATTATTTCATGATTTATTTCATAATTTCCAAACAACATAATCTTTGTTTTTTCAGATTTAGAGATAATTTATTTTTGTTAAACCACTGTGTTAACCTTTTCATTTCAGTTGTGACCACCTCTAAAACCTGCTGCAAATTCTCACCAGTGCAAAGGATACTTGTGTCATCCGCAAACAAAATAAATTTCAGAATTTTTGATACTTGGCATGCAATTTATATATAAGATAAAGAGTTTGGGTCCCAAAACTGACCCCTGGGGCACACCACAAGAGATGTTCATGAAGTGTGATTTGTGCTCACCTATTTGTACAAATTGTTGTCTGTTACTTAAATAACTTTCCACCCAACTCAGTCCGACCCCTCTTATCCCATACCTTTCCAATTTCCTCAGTAAAATTATGTGGTCAATGGTGTCAAAAGCTTTCTTTAAATCTATAAATACTCCTACAGCAAACTTTTTTTTATCTATACAACTAGTAATTTCTTCTATGAGTTCGATCAGTGCCAAAGATGTAGATTTGTTTGCTCTAAAACCATACTGACTGTCTGTAAGGTTGTGTTTTTCAATGAAATCATCCAGTCTCTTAGTAAAGATTTTTCCAAGTATTTTGGAGAATTGTGAGAGTAAAGAGACCAGCCTGTAATTTGTGAAATGATGACTGTCTCCTGCTTTGTATAGTGGTATTACTTTTGCTATTTTCATTTTGTTTGGGAATTTACCAGTTTGAAATGACAGGTTACAGATGTGGGTGAGTGGTTTAACAATTCCTTTAATTACTTTTTTCACTATTGTCATGTCAATTTCATTCCAGTCAGTTGATTTTTTGTTCTTAAATTTACTCACAGTCTCGATAACTTCCTTTTCAGTTACTGCACCCAAAAAGATTGTGTTTGGATTTCTATCTTCTATTTCATTTACAGAACCACTATCATTTGTTTCTGGGGTCACTATTGTTATGTTGTGACACTATTGTGTCTATTTATAATTTGGAGCTGAGAAATGCAAGGCAAGCATATTTTTCTGACATCATTGCTAAAAACAACAATAATGCACACACCTTGTTCACTACTGTTGACAGGCTAACAAATCCCCGTGTCAGTAGCTCCTGAACTTCTATCCAACTGTGCCTGCAATGACTTTGCTTTTTTTTTTAATGAGAAAATTCAGAAAACAGTCAGTCAGTGCTCCGATGCCAGGTGCAGGACATGTGCTTCCTCTGTGTCCACGCAGACAAAATGTAAACATCATGGCAAATTTTTTTTCCAATCAATCATAAAAACTTGGATGACATCATATGCCACCTGAAATCCACTACCTGCTGCCTTGATACTCTCCCAACAAGATTTTCTTTAAAAAAAAAGTTTCACATTGTATGGCCTCAGATCTACTACAGATCATAAATAGGGGTGGGCAATTGGCCTAAAAATGATATCATGATATTTCTGTGAATTTCCACAATAATGATATTCTTCGCGGTATCAAGGAATACAGTTTTTTCTTTTAAATTTATAAAGGACAGTTTCACAAGCCAGCGTTAATTATGCTCAACATATTCAGTAAAAACAAAACAAAAACTCTTATTTCTCCAGTTTATAAAGAGCAGTTTAGAATGCGTTTAAAACTTTTTAAAAATTTTGTATCAAATATTACCATAAAGTATTATAAACCACCACATCTTAAGCGCACTGAGGGGTGGACTGGGACAAAAATTCAGGATGGGAATTTGATTTCATCCTAGGCCACCTTGTTGTTGGAAACCAGAAACCACCACATTTTTAGTAGGCCAACATTTTAAAATAATAGGTATCAAACTAGTTATAAATATAACTATAACCTTCGAGTGGGATGAAAATTATAAATTTGGATTTTAATAGTCGACTGATCTATTGACTATTAAAACAAATGATTCACTAATCTTAATTTAAATTTGGTGCCGCTTCTGATTTCTTCACCTTTTCAGAATAAAAACACAAGGTAAGAGGTTTTAGGTAAAAAGTTACAATTTTGCATGAAAAAGGTCACAAATTTGTCACCAATAACATTTAAAAAAAAAAAAAAAGTTTCTTTATGAAAAGATGTTTAATGAGAAAAAACAAATTTAGGAGAGAATGGTAACAAGCAGATGAGAGTAACGTTGATACTGCAGACTACATATAGCCCATAGTGTCATGAATGGCCCCTCGGGGCAGAGAGACAGACCCACGCGCTGAACTGTGAGTTGTGAGATTTACTGAAAATAACAAAAACATAAAGCCCAAAATAGTGCTCAAACACAAAATTCCAACAGGAGAAGAAAACTTAAAAATTACATACCAGAGCAGGGACAGGGCTCTGGTGGAGACGAGAAGAATTCAGGTTTTCTCAAGACAGCAGCAACATGAAAAGAAAATGCTGTCCTTAAATAGGGACAGAACAAATAACACAAGTAAGGCCAGGTGTGGGGTCACATGAGTGGGCAGAAGGAAACAATGATTAATAATTTGGATCAGCTGAAGGTAATGAGAGGAGAGTGACCGGCTGACAGCTGACAGGGCTACGCCCACACGGATAACCAACCAGGAAATGCCCTGACAGCTGTCAACTGCAAAAATAATGAATTAGAAGAATAAAATATAAACAAGTACAAACTGAAAAATAAATACCAATAGATACAGAATCAGAACATAGTAAAACTAAGACATAAATAGGAAAATAAAAAAACATTGCAGGGATAACAAAAACCAAAAGGCACAAAAATACAACAAATATATAAATACAGTGATAAAGCCGCAAGACTGAGCATGGCATTGCTCAGCTCATGACAGAGTCCCACTCTCAAGGGGTGGTACCCAGACACCCCAGGGTAACACCAAAACAAAAAGAAATACCCCCCCCCCCCAACAGGTGCACAACAATAACCCACCCAGGGTGGGTGGTGGGGCGGGGCAGGCTAGGAGGGAACGAAACAAGCCCACTCAGGACCCACACCAGGCAAAACCAGGCCCCCTAGGCCAAAGAACTAAACAGTTCAGGTGGCTGGCCAAAGTCCCAGACCTGACAGACGGCGAGGTGGTATGAATCGGGTGGCCTGCCAGAGAATATGGTTCACCCAACCCAACGGCTCAGTCCGTCAGGCGGTCAACCAGAGTTTTTCAGCCACCTAAACAGAAGGGGTGGCCCAGTAGGCGGCTCCCCCACAGGGAGGCCCAATGAAGGGAAGGACAACAGTGGAGGGGAAACCACGACGGCGCCTGGCAGAGGAGGGGGAACCATGACGGCGTCTGGCAGAGGAGGGGGAACCACAACGGTGTCTGGCAGAGGAGGGGGAACCACGACGGCATCTGGCACAGGAGGGGGACCATGACGGCATCTGGTACAGGAGGGGGGACAACGACGGTGTCTGGCAAAGGAGAGGGGACCACAACACCCTCAGACTGGCCATCAGCACCCTCAGTGGTCCCAGACTGTGACATCGTAGCACCCACGGAGGCTCCAGACTAGAGCAAAGCTGCACCCACGAACGCTCTGGACTGGAGCAAGTCAGCACCCATGGTGGCTCCGGACTGGGCCACAGCTGCACCCACGGAGGACCGAGACTGGACCAAAGCTGCACCCTCAGTGGGCCCGGACTGGGCCAAAGCTGCACCCACGGTGGCCCCTGGGCTGGAGTGTAACACCCATGGCGGGCCCACACTGAAGCGCAGCACCCAAGTTGGTTGTAGGCTGGGGCGCAGCACCCACGACGGTCCCCGACTGGGACACAGCACCCATGGAGACCCAGATTGAGGAGAAGCTGCACCCACAGAGGTCCCGGGCTGGGACAGAGCACCTGTGACAACCTCAGCAGGAGGGGGAGCAGCACTCACGGGGTCTGGTGCTGGGACGTAACACCCACGATGACCTCAGCAGGAGAAGGTGGACCCACGGCGATCTCAGGGGGTGAGCCTGGACCCACGGAGACATCTGGCAAAGCTGGAACATCTTCGGTGACTCTGGGGGAGAGATCAGACAGGATAGGAAGAGAAACACGGTCAAGGTCACCGGCAGCAGTGGAACCCGGCGAGATGAGCTCACGGCTCTCCCCACCAAGAGCCAGACAAGATCTCTCCAAAACAGAAGTAATGAAAACAAAGGAGAGCATTTGCCTGAGCTTGAGCTACACCGCCGTCCAAGACTCCGTCAATCCAAGCAATGGTTCCTCAGGCCCGGCCCTCTGGAGGTCTAGCTCCAACTCTGCTGCGGTGGCCCCTGCAGCAGGCATGGTGGTCGATGCAGTCCTGGGACTCCTCAGCAATGTGGCCCACGCAGGTGCCTCGCCCTGCGTGGCAACAGGAGGTCGGCTCCCTGCTGGCGCTGTATCCTGCTTAGCTGAAGCCCGGGGACTCTTCTTAGTCAGCGTAGGCATCAGCTCAGTCTCAGTGCTCTCCCTCCATCCATAGCGTGGCTGCGGGGCTGGAACCAGGTCCTCCAGGACCGCAGGCTCCTCCAACGTCCGGCGACCCAATCCTGGGGCTGGTGGACACTCAGGGGGTAAAGGAAGAGACACAGGGAGAGCAGGTAAAAGGTGTGTAGCTGCAGCAGGCAGTGAGGACTCACAAGACTGCACAGTCTGAGCCTCACCACCGGGAATCAGACAAGGTAATTCATGTGTTAATGAGAGAGAATGAAAAAACACTTGCCTTTGTTCCAGGGGCGTGATGTTTTCTGCTGCAGCTGGCATAGAATCCACCCTCTCCGTGGCTGCAGCTGTTGTGGGCCCCTCAGAGGAATGTAGAGGAGCCATCCCTGCAGACATGGTGATGGGCGGAGCCGAGAAGGAGGCGACCAGTCCTTCAGCAGTGGGAGGAATCGCCAAGGAGGAGGGAGAGGAAGTAGCAGCAGTGGAGTTGGCTGATGGAACAGCCGGAGAAGAAAAGTCAGAAAAAGAGGCTGCTGCAGGAGTTTTCTGCCTCGGTGAAGGAGGGGCTACTGACGAGGAGGTGGAGGCATTCCTCTGGCAGTCTGGAGCGGGATGACGGTGTCCCAGTGGAGCTGATGGAGTGGGAACAGGAATGGGCGAATTGGAGGTGGAGCAGGGCGTCTGCCATGGAGCAGCTTCGGCATCGTCCTCGGACTTGCTGGAGGCGATCCACATCTCAGCCCGGGGAAGGACTGCTGGAGGACGTAGAACATAGCCAACAAGTCCGCGAACTGGGGGTGCTTCCACAACCCCGGATGCACCTCAACAATTGCAGTCACTGAATCCACCTTTTCCCATATTTTTTGGGGGCTGCAGAAGGTGAGGGCTTCATCCATGAAGCCCTGGATGAATTTGGTGACAACATTCCTCCTCAATACTCGGGGATTCCGCCGCCGATCTCTCACTGCTTGTCGGATGATGGCATGCTGGGGACATGATAGCTCCACAGAAACAGGTGAGTGATAACAAAAAAAAGTGAAAATTCACAACTCACAGCAGCTGGGTCTTTTACTGGCCGCTGTCTTCTGTCATGAATGGCCCCTCGGGGCAGTGAAACAGACCCACGCGCTGAACTGTGAGTTGTGAGATTTATTGAAAATAACAAAAACATAAAGCTCAAAACGGTGCTCAAACGCAAAATTCCAACAGGAGAAGAAAACTTATAAATTACGCACTAGAGTGGGGACAGGGCTCTGGTGGAGACAAGAAGAATTCTGGTTTTCTCAAGACAGCAGCAACATGAAAAGAAAATGCTGTCCTTAAATGGAGTCAGGACAAATAATACAAGTAATGCCAGGTGTGGGGTCACATGAGCGGGCAGAAGGAAACAATGATTAATAATTTGGAACAACTGGAGGTAATAAGCTGCCCTGACAGCTGTCAACCACATTAATAATGAATTAGAAGAATAAAATATAAACAATTACAAACTGAGAAATAGATACCAATAGATACAGAATCAGAACATAGTAAAACTAACTAAGACATAAATAGGAATGGTCCCCTCCGGCATACAACTAGGAAAATACCAGTCGCTATGGAGGGTGAGAATATGTATGGGCACATAATCATACCATGTAGGACAGGGGTGTCCAACCATGTGCCATGGAGAGCCAAGACCCTGCAGGTTTTCTCTTCTACCCAGTCTCTTCAGCAGGTGTTTTCACTTATCAGCAATCAGTGGGAAGAAGTTCACTGAAATCTGCTGTTGAAGACACTGGTTGGAGGTAAAACCTGCAGGGTCTTGGCTCTCCATGGCACATGGTTGGACACCCCTGATGGAGGATAACTAAGTAGACGGTTGTGCTGTTTCATCCCATCTAGCTACAATGCTCCGCACTGGGTGTGTTTATGTTTATGTTTATATTTATATATCTATATATTCATTCCATCTAGCTACAATGCTCCGCACTGTGTGTTTATATATCTACATATTATTCCATCTAGCTACATTGCTCTGCAATGTGTGTGTTTATATATTTACATATTTTTTCCACCTAGAATCAGAATCAGAATCAGAATCAGAATCAGGTTTATTGCCATTGTTCATGTAGTACACAAACTAGGAATTTGTCTCGGTACAATGCTGCAACATTAAACATGATAAGATAAGAGAAATAAACTATACATGTAATAAAGTGTAGGATAAGATTAAGTGATACTGGTCAACAGTTAAAATATATATTAGCCAGCAGCAGATACTGTGGAGAACTATATAGTGCAGTCGGTAATGCAGGAAGAAAACAGTGATGATTGACATGAGTCTGGTTGAGCTGCTGTACATGGTGCACGAGAGTCAATAAGTCACTTAGTGTTCAGCAGTCTAATGGCAGAGGGGAAGAAGCTGTTCATGTGACGGGAGGTTTTAGTCTGGATGGACCGAAGTCTTCTACCAGAGGGGAGGGGGGCAAACAGTACGTGACCAGGGTGTGAGGGATCGGCTATGATCCGGCCAGCACGCCTCCGGGTCCTAGAGATGTACAGATCCTGGAGAGATGGGAGCTTGCAGCCGATCACCTTCTCAGCAGTGCGCACGACGCGCTGCAGCCTTAGTCTGTCCCTGGCAGTGGCTCCTGCGTACCACACGGTTATGGAGGTGGTGAGGATGGACTCGATGATGGCTGTGTAGAACTGCACTAACATCTTGGTGGGTAGCTTGAGCTTCCTCAGCTGCCGCAGGAAGAACATCCTCTGCTGGGCTTTTTTGATGAGGGAGCTGATGGTCAGCTCCCATTTGAGGTCCCTGGTGATGGTAGTGCCTAGGAAGCGGAAGGAATCAGCAGTGGTGATGGGAGAGCCTGAGAGGGTGAGGGGGGGCAGAGGAGTAGTGACTTTCCTGAAGTCTACAATCATCTCCACTGTCTTCAGAGCGTTCAGCTGCAGGTTGTTATTGCTGCACCAGGACGCCAGCTGGGCCACCTCTCTCCTGTAGGCGGACTCGTCGCCGTTGGAGATGAGCCCGATGAGGGTGGTGTCGTCCGCAAACTTGATCAACTTGACAGACTGGTGGCTGGAGGTGCAGGAGTTGGTGTAAAGGGAGAAGAGTAGGGGGGAAAGTACACAGCCCTGGGGTGATCCGGTGCTGATGCTAGTATAGTCTGAGACAGTCTTTCCCAGCCGCACATGCTGCCTCCGGTCCGTCAGGAAGTCGATGATCCACCTGCAGAGGGAGTCAGGCACGTTGAGCAGGGACAGCTTGTCCCGGAGCAGAGCGGGGCGGATGGTGTTGAATGCGGAGCTGAAGTCCACAAACAGGATCCTGGCGTAGGTTCCCGGGGAGTCCAGGTGCTGCAGGATGGAGTGGAGGGCCAGGTTGACTGCATCGTCTACAGACCTGTTGGCTCGGTAGGCAAACTGCAGCGGGTCCAGGAGAGGGGTGGTGATGGACTTGAGGTGGGACAGGACCAGGCGCTCAAAGGACTTCATGACTACAGAGGTGAGCGCTACAGGTCTGTAGTCATTAAGTCCAGTGATCCGTGGCTTCTTGGGGACAGGGATGATGGTGGAGGATTTGAGGCAGGACGGCACGTGGCATAACTTAAGGGAGGTGTTAAAAATGTCTGTGAATACAGGAGCCAGCTGTTTCGCACAGAGTCTCAGGGTGGAGGGAGACACGCCGTCTGGGCCGGGGGCCTTGCGCGGGTTCAGTCTGGAGAACTGTTTGAGCACATCCTGCTCACTGATGATAAGGGGAGGGGGGGGGGGGGTGCCTTAAATGAAGTAGGGAATGTGGAGGCTGTGGAGCTGGAGGGAGGGGGGGAGTTGGACACAGATGACGAGGTGTCAAAACGGGCATAGTGTTGGGACAGTCTTTGACAAAGGGCTTTGTCATCCTGACCTTTAGGAGCCTGAGGTCGATAGTTGGTGATTTGCCTCAGTCCTCTCCACACGGAAGCCGAATCATTAGCAGTGAACTGCTGCTGGAGTCTCTCTGAGTATAGAGATTTAGCCCTCTTCAGCTCTCTGTTAAACCGGTATTTAACCTCCCTGTAGCAGTCCCTGTCTCCACTTTTCAGCGCTGCTTCCTTCTCCTTCCTGATCTGTCTGAGCTTAGCTGTGAACCAGGGTTTGTCATTAGAGTAACTCACCCTGGTGCGTGATGGAAGAATGTTCTCTTCACAAAAGTGGATATATGAGTTCACAGTGTCCGTGTACTCATCCAGATCATGCGTGGCTCCTTTAAGCATGCCCCAGTCAGATATTTCCATGCACGTTTCCAGCTTCTCCTCAGCATCACTGGTCCGTATCTTCGTAGTGCTCACAACAGGTTTAGTGAGCTTCAATCTCTGTCTGTATGTGGGAATGAGGTGAACCATCACGTGATCAGATAATCCCAGTGCAGCTCGAGGGACAGCGCGATATGCGTCTTTCACTGTGGTGTAACAGTGATCCAGTGTGTTTAATCCTCTGGTGGGGCATTTAATAAACTGTTTGTAGCGGGGGAGATCGTGGCTCAGATTGCACTGATTAAAGTCGCCAGCCACAATAATCAGCGAGTCTGGAAAACTCCGCTCTGTGTGTTGAATGTGATCCGCGAGCACGCGCTGAGCTTCGCGCGTGTCCGCGTCGGGAGGGGCGTACACAGCGATCATTATGAAAGAAGCAAACTCCCGCGGGGAATAGAAGGGCTTGCAATTGATAACAAGAAATTCCAAGGCAGGAGAACAGTGTTTGGAAATTACCGTTACATCAGAGCACCAGCTGCAGTTGATGTAGAAGCAGACACCGCCTCCTGTGGTCTTGCCGGAAAGCTCTGTGTCACGATCAGCACGGAAGAGCTGAAAGCCGTCGAGGCGCAGCGCGCTGTCCGGTATATTTTCCCGGAGCCAGGTCTCAGTAAAGCAGAGGACAGCTGAGGAGGCGAGGTCCTTAAAACGCATCAGCAGTCTCAGTTCATCTACCTTGTTAGAGAGAGAGTTGGTATTGGACAGAAATATGCCAGGCAGCGCCGTTCGCGAGCCTCTCCTGCGAAGTCGTACGAGAGCGCCCGCTCGTCTTCCTCTCTTCCGCCGTCTCACTTTCCGAGCCAAACAATAAACCAGATCGGCGGCAGGGGCTAGAAAAACTGGGAGGAGCTGCAATGCTAGCTGCAATGCTCCATACTGTGTGTTTATATACTCATATATTTATCCCATCCAGCTACAATGCTCTACACTGTGTGTCTATGTGTATATATATATATATATATATATATATATATTTATAGTAATATGTACATATGTATATTAGCTGCTCTTGCTTGCTTGCTTTTTTTTTTCTTGCCTTCTGATTGTTGCTCTGAGTGTTGCTATCCCTGTGCTGTTGCAATCCTGGAATTTCCCCGTTGTGGGACTAATAAAGGCTTATCTTATCTTATCTTATCTTAAAATAAAAAACATTGCAAGAATAACAAAAACCAAAAG
Organism: Pholidichthys leucotaenia; assembly: GCA_020510985.1. Classification (NCBI taxonomy): domain Eukaryota; kingdom Metazoa; phylum Chordata; class Actinopteri; order Cichliformes; family Pholidichthyidae; genus Pholidichthys; species Pholidichthys leucotaenia. The sequence goes on along the minus strand of CM035846.1, from coordinate 211,677,163 downwards.
GCACAAAAATATAACGAATATATAAATATAGAGAAAAAGCCATGAGACTGGACTGAGCATGGCAGAACCTCCAGTGCTGAGCTCGTGACACATAGTTTTGAAAATTCTGCAGATTTTCCTTAAAACATCTGAATAGTCCTGAAAACATTGCCTTATGAATGTAAGAGCAATTTAGCAATAGTTAATGCAACCTATTTATTACATTAAAAAAACGTAAACCCCAAACTATAAGCAGCTACAGCAGTATAATATAACTACAGACACACTTTTACCACATTACTTCTGTCTTTATCTCACTTCTACGCTTTGGGACATGAGGGGGTTTTGCTGTTTTTAACATATTAAATTAAATTAATTTAGTCTAGTATGTTATTTCACAGGGCAGCACGGTGGCGGAGTGGTTAGCACTGCAGCAGCACAGCAACTCACCCTTGGCCGGGGGATCCTGGGTTCGATCCCAGCCCCCGACCAACAGTGATCTGTGTGGAGTTTGCATGTTCTCCCCGTGTCTACGTGGGTTTACTCCAGAATTTCTCCGGTTTCCTCCCACATGCCAAAAACATGCAAGTTAGGTTAATTGGCATCAAACTGGGGACTCTAAATTGTCCTTAGGTATGACTGTGAGAGCGAATGGTTGTCTGTCTGTCTGTGTTGGCCCTGTGATGAAATGGCAATCTGTCCAGGGTGTACCCTGCCCCTCGCCCAAAAAGTATGCTGGGATAGGCTCCAGCCCCCCGGCACCTGAAAAGGATTAAGCGGAAGAAGATGGATGGATGTTATTTCACCGGGTCAGGAAGAGGGTCTAAATAAAACAGGGAGGGAGTGGGCTTATTTAAAGCTATTACCATTTCATCATTTTATCATACTGAATATATGCTGGCCTACCTGTCTGCCATTCCCCCAAACAAGACACTTCTGCAGGTAAATGACCGCTGCATCAGACCTCCCGTCTCTCTCTCAGTTTACCCGTGTTAGAAATCTCTGTTGCACATACAACATCTGGGGCTGTTAACAGATTTTTTTTTCTTCCGGCTGGTTGAATAAATCATGCTGGAGCAGTCACAACGGAACAAAAATAAACCTCTGGACAATTTGGATGTCAACAACACTGCTTCAGGGCAAAGCAAAACTTTTCCCCGAAGTGGCATTGTTGACATGCAGAAAAAAATGTGTGCAGATTATCCGCAACGCTGACCGTTTTTTTGTTTTTTGTTTTTTTTTTTAAGATGGCAGGAGTCTGAAATAGCCTTAAAACTAAATTACTTCCTCACAAACAGACGAAAACGTTCCAAGCACGGAGCACTGCTTCCCGCGCCATGTTTTTTTCCCATTTCTATGGTAACACGTAACTTCCGTTGGCAGCGTAACGGACCCCAAATATCGCAATATTCATTTTTACAACGGTATCAAAATTTATACCGGTATTATCGTGAACGATATTGTCATGGTGCGGTCCTGGCGGACCACTAATGAGACACTATAGGGGACCAGTGAGTTTGCATATTTATTAAAGGAAGAAACAAGGTACAAAATAATGAGCCATGTGGGGCAAAACACAAATAAAGACTGTGACTAGAACACACCAACGATAAACAGAGAACTAGGGAGACTGACGGGAGATGAAGATACAACACTTACATATGGATAGCGAGGGCGGAATCTAACGCTGAAAGGAACTGGCTTCGGGCGTGGGGAAACCAGTCTGGAAAAGGTGAGGTCGCAGCCCAGAGTAACCTAAGCTGCTCCCTTAAATAGGGAAGAGGGATAATCAGCTGATGAGGATGTCATCAGCTGAAATGGGAAACAGCTGTCACAGGGGAACTCCGCTCTGACAGCTGGGAGCCCCACCGAGACGCTGTCAAAATAAGATAAGGAAATAATAATAGGAATAGGAATAAGGAAAACTGCTACAAAACAGGAGGAAAATACTGCATGACCCGAGCGCGGACGAAATTGGCGCTCAGACCATGACAGATATGATATGGCACACCCCTAACCATAAATATATCTCTGCATTCAGGTGTCTTCCCTCAGTGCTTAAAAACAGCTGTTATCAAGCCACTCCTAAAAAAGAGCAAATTAGACACCTCACTCATGAACAGCTATAAGCCCGTATCAAACCTCCACTTTCTTAGTAAAATAATAGAAAAAGCTGCCTTTCAACAATTGTACAACTTCCTGACATTAAATAACTGTTTTGATGTCTTCCAGTCAGGTTTTTGGCCACACCACAGCACTGCGACAGCTCTAGTTAAGGTCCTTAATGACATCCGCTCCAATACGGATAATTGCAACATTTCAGTCTTGGTCCTACTGGACCTCAGTGCTGCATTCAACACAATCAACCATAACGTCTTACTAGACCGGCTGAAAAACTGGGTGGGACTTTCTAGTACAGCACTTAGCTGGTTTGAGTCCTATTTAAAAGACAGGGGCTATTTTGTGTTGATAGGTAACTACAAATCTAAGTGAACAAAAATAACCTCTGGAGTTCCCCAAGGTTCCATTTTGGGACCTTTGCTTTTCAACATCTATATGCTCCCACTAGCTCAAATCCTAAAAAACAAAAAAATATATTACCGTAATTATGCAGATGATACACAAATCTACATAACCCTCTCACCAGGAGACTATGGTGCAATTAAAACCCTGATCAAATGCATTGGTCAAATTAAAGAGTGGATTTGCCAGAATTTTCTTCAGTTAAACGAAGACAAAACCGAAATAATAGTTTTCGAAGCCAAAGAAGAAAGACTCAAAGTTAGTACTCAGCTTCAATCAGTGATGCAAAAAACTAACAACCAAGCCAGAAATCTGGGTGTGGTTCTGGACTCAGACCTGAATTTTAACAGTCACATTAAGACAGTAGTGAAGTCAGCCTATTATCACTTTAAGAACATAGTGAGGATTAAAGGATTGATGTCTCAGCAGGATCTAGAAAAACTTGTCCATGCATTTCCCTAAAAAGTCCATTTGTCAGCTGCAGTTAGTTCAGAATGCTGCAGCTCGAGTCCTCACTAAGACCAAGAAAGTAGATCATATAACTCCAGTCCTCAGATCTTTACACTGGCTTCCTGTCTGTCAAAGAATAGATTTCAAAATACTCCTGTTGGTTTATAAAGCTCTGAATGGTTTAGGGCCAAAATACATTTCAGATCTCGTAGTCCTTTATGAACCACCTAGAGCCCTCAGGTCATCAGGGTCAGGCCTACTATCTGTGCCAAGAGTTAGAGCCAAACATGGTGAGGCAGCATTCAGTTTTTATGCTCCTCACATGTGGAACAAACTCCCAGAAAGCATCAGGGCTGCTGAAACTCTCAGCTGCTTTAAATCCAGGTTAAAAACTTTCTTATTTGCCGCGGCCTTTCAGTAGAACAATTGTTAAATTTCCCACAATGTACTGTAACTTTTATTTCTTGCACGTTTTCTGTTTTATTCTAATTTAAATTTTTTGTTTCTCTTTAATTTACTTTTTAGTTTGCTTTTAAATTCTTATGTATTCGTTTTGAAACTTCCTGTAATGCTTTAATGTTTTTTATATTAAGCGCTTTGAATTGTCTTGTACACGAAATGTGCTCTACAAATAAACTTGCTTTGCCTTGCCTTATTGTGTGCATGCATGTATTTGTGCCATCACTCACCATCAGCTGGTCAATGGGTTCCTGTAGCCACAGGCGGATGAGCGTAGCCAGGGTGTAATAGAGAATCAGCAGCATGATGGGATTGACAAAGTGGTACCACTTAAGCTTCGGGTGCACAGCGAGCTTCCACGTGTAGGAGCAGTTACTCTGAACAATGGGGGAGATGCCAAACACACTGCAGGGACAAAGAGATGGGCACATGAGGACAGAGGCAGGCAGTGTTCACGACTAAAAACAGCAGGATGTAAAACTATGTAGAGCAGCGGTCAGCATCCTCTACTATAAAAAGAGCCATTATGAAAAAGCTTTGGCCAAAAAAATGAAAATAGAGCAGTAAAATATATACTGTATGAGCCTCTGAAGAAAGAAAAGCAGCTACAGTTAATCTCCACTACTAAAAACACTATAAAATTTTCCCAAAGGTAATGTTACAGTTATCTTAATTCCTTCTTACTAAAATGAAAACTAATAAGAGTCACTGAGATATAGTATACATTAATTTAACAAGAAGGTCTCAAAGCAAAAAAAAAAAAAAAAGCTCCCTTCAGTTGAGTTTAACTTTATTACCAAAGGAGAAAACTTATTTATCTACAGTAATCTTTAACCATTGCTGATTAGTGCAGTATATTTGATGTGTTCTGAATTTATCTTTCCAAGCTAGATCCAGAACACATCAAACATACTGCACTAATATAGCTCAGCTGGTTTAGTGAAACTTCAAGAGCTCCAAGGAAGACCAGTGATGGGGCAACTGACCTGAGATTTTCAACAGATATCAGTAACAATCCAAGTAATCCATACATACAAAGAAATCAAGGCAACTATGTTCACAAAACAAGTTATATTAAATAAAGTGGAATGACAGGGAATAAGTATTGAACACATGAAGAAAAAGAAGTGCCAAAAGGCATAGAAAGCCAAGAAACCAGTTGAAATCCATCAAAATTTAGGAAGCTATCCCATCCCCCATCAGTGCAAATTAATTTCAGCTAGTCAAGTCCAGACTGATAGCCTTTAAAAAGGTCTGTGAATATCAGACTGTCACACCACAAAGAACTCATGATGGGTAGAAACAAAGAGCTCTCTCTAGAGCTTTGCAACCTTATTGTTGCAAAACATAATGATGACATTGGCTACAGGTGCATTTCTAAACCGGTAAATGTTCCAGTGAGCACTGTTCGAGCCATCATTCAGAAGTGGAAAGAACATCATTTTACTATAAACTGGCGACGACTAGGAGCTCCTCCCAAGATTTCTGACAGAGTCAAAAGAATTATCAGAAGAGTTATCAAAGAGCCAATGACCACTTGTGGAGAGCTCCAAAAAGACCTGGAGTTAGCAGGTACTGCTGTTTCAAAGAAAACAATAAATAAGACACTCAACCGACATGGGTTCTATGCCCGCTCACCTCACAGGACTCCATTGCTGAAGAAAAAACATGCTGAAGCTTGTTTAAAGCTTGCTGCACAACATTTGGGCAAGCCAGTAGAATACTGAGAAAATATAGTCTGGTCAGATGAGACCAAAATTTAACTTTTTGGATGCCACAACGCACAGCATGTTTGGAGGAGAAATGGCACTGCACATCAGCCCAAAAACACCATACCAACAGTGAAGTTTGGAGGTGGGAACATCATGGTATGTGGTGTTTTTCAGCATATGGTACAGGCAGACATCATATAATTAAAGGAAAGATGAATGGACAAATATACAGAGACATCCTTGATAAGAACCTGTTGCCATCTGCCAAGATGCTGAGGATGCAACGAGGATGGACATTTCAGCAAGACAATGATACCAAACACACTGCCAAGGAAACTCTCGACTAGCTCCTTACTTACTTACTTACTTACTTACTTACTTACTACTCCTGCGGGGTGAGGGCTGGGTAGCCATCACCATGCATAGAGCCAATCAGGTTAACCAGTATGTGCCAACATTGCTGGTTTTGGGCCAGCTCCTCTGTCATCAACAGCGACTCCGAGCTGTCGGAGGTCTCTCTCCACCACATAGAACCATCTGGTGTGTGGCTTGCCTCGAGGTCTTTTCCACCCTGAGGCCCTGGGGTCGAACATGAGGATGGCTTTTGTCAGGTGTTCTGGTGGGAGGTGGATAACATGGCCAAACCAGCAGATGCGTTGCTGTGTAATAAGGTGGGATGCTGCAGGCTGATGTGTGTGGGCTCGGGGAGCGTCATTAGAAGTGCGCTGGGGCCACCTGATGTTCTCAATGGTTCTGAGGGCCCGACTATTAAACCCATCCACTCTCGAGGCCAGAGTCTTATTCAGTGACCATGTCTCTGACGGTGTGACCCATAGAGTAGGATGGAGAGGGCTGACGCATTGTATATGTGGAGCTTCGTCTTTCAGGAAACTGAACGATGGTGCTAGTGAGACTTTCATAGTGTCTGCAGGGCTGATGCAGTGAGGCCATGTCTGCAGTTGACCTCTGGTTTCATGTCCCCATTGTTGGTCACTGTGGAGCCCAGATACACAAAGGAATTGACAAACTCCACGGCATCATTCCCGAGCTGTAACAGGGGTGGGTCGAGACCGTCGCCGATATGTATTAGCTTAGTCTTTGTCCAGCTCACCTGAAGGCCCAGCTTCGCTGCCTCTTTGTGGTAGACAACTAGACTGTAGGATGGGCTGGACAGGATGGTATTGTCAACATATTCAAGGTCAGCCTGATGGTAGTTGCCAAATTGCATGCCAGGGACCCGCTCGCAGAACTTGGTCATCAAATAGTCTATGACACAACTGAAGAGATCAGGAGTGGCCACACAAAATTGTCAGACCCTGCTCTTGATGGGAAACCAGCCAGACTCCTTTCCGTTCACACGGACACAGCTCTCCAAGCTGCTGTAGAGCCACTTGTACAGGGCTACGATCTTGGGTGGGGCTCCAAGAATCTGCAGGATGCTCCAAAGAGAAGCGTGGTCAGTCTAGTCACCCCCGAAGAAGTTGTGGCTGCCCTGACCAAGATAAACAACAGGAAAGACCATGGAATTTGTGCTATAATTGCCGACATGCTGAAGTTGGGCGGAGATTGCACAATCCAATGGCTCACCCACATCATCAATCATGTTTGGGTGACAGAGCAGCTCCCCAGTGACTGGACCAGGGGTATCATCCTCCCCTTCTGGAAGGGAAAGGGCGACAAACTCGTCTGCAGCAATCACAGAGGCATCACCCTTCTGTCCATTCCTGGTAAGCTCTTCACCAGGATCCTCCTCAGTCGTGCTCTTCCAGCCATCAGAGGCGGCCGTCGCCCTCAGCAGGCAGGCTTCATGCCCAACCACTCGACCTCAGACCACATCTCTGCTGTTCACCTATTAATAGAGAAGGCCTATGAATTCCACAAGGACCGCCATCTCTATATAGCCTTTATAGATCTTAAGGCAGCCTTCGACACTGTGGATCACTGGCTCCACAGAAGGAAAATAAAGCTGCTAGAATGGCCCAGTCAGTCACCTGACCTGAATCCATTTGAAAATCTATGGAACGAACTGAAGGTCAGAGTTCATAGAAGACACGCATGGAACCTTCAAGATTTGAAGACAGTGTGTGGAAGAATGAGCTAAAATCCCTCCTGAGCAATGCCTGCACTTAGTTTCTCCATGCAGGAGGCATCTGGAAGCTGTTATTACCAACAAAGGCTTTTTAAAATGAATTTCACCAAGCATGTTCAATACTTATTCCCTGTGTCATTCCACTTTATTAAATATGACTTGTTTTGTGAACATAGTTGCCTTGATTTCTTTGTATGTATAGATTACTTGGGTTGTTACTGATATCTGGTGAAAATCTCAGGTCAATGGCTCCATCAGAAATATGTTTAATGAGAAAAATGTTGAGGTGTTCAACACTAATTTTCCCCGCTGTATGTTGTTGGGGGCAACTTGCCCCTGGTACGGTCTCCCAAGGCAAACTGGTCCTGGGTGAAGGGTCAGACTGGTCCAATGGATCTCCATGAAAAAACATTACATCAAGGACCCAGTGTACCCAAAGGAGGCACATAAGGGATAAGGATAAGGACCTGTACTTATATAGCGCTTTTTCTAGTCTCAAAGACCACTCAAAGTGCTTCACTAGTACTAACTCTCTATTCTAAGGGCCCATAGGAAACAGATACCTAGGGACAATTTTAGAATGACCAATTAACCTAACGAGTTACTGGAAGGCACATGGGTCTGCCCTCCAGTGGGCTCACCACCTGCAGGAGGGATCATGGTGCTATGTGAACCGGGCGGAAGTCTAGACTACTCTGCCTGGACTGATGCCCCCACGACCCGGATTCCCAGATAAGCGGTAGAAAATGGATGGATGGCTGGATGGATGGATGGATCACAATTTTAAAAAAAGGTGTGAGGGAGCATTTGTTAACTGTTGGAATATGTCATATTACAAAGGAAGTGCAATCCATTAATTTATTTAAATAAAGGCAGTTTGTATTTCTGTGTGAAGTGAGCAATTTAATATTTCATTTATATTAGTGCTGGAAATATAAACGCGCTAACCTAATTAAAATGGTAAATGGTTAATGGCGTTCACTTATATAGCGCTTTTTCACATCTCTGGATGACCAAAGCACTTTACCAATCCTGCTATCTACCCATTCACACACACATTCACACACTGATGGTGGTGGAGCTGCCATGTAAGGTCCTGGCCTAACCCATCAGAAGCAACTCAGGGTTCAGTGTCTTGCTTAAGCACACTTCAACATGTAGACTGCAGTGAGAGCAGGAATCAAACCACTAATACTCTGATCAGAGGTTGACCACACTACACCTAATTAATTATGGTAGTACAATTAACAGATTAAAAAATTTAGCGTACATTAATGGCCCTATGGCATTTCCCGTTCTTGCGGAACTCATGGCCCAGATACAGCGTGCACCCGGACAGTCTTTGGTGCTGCACACGCGGCCCATGCGTTATTCTGGGTGTTCAAATCAGTTTCCTGGAGTATTGCAATCATACTATGCAGACATATGGACTGTAGTTTATGTTCAATCATACACTGAAATGAGCTACAGTGGGGGATGAATCTTAAGTGAACATCTGGCTTCTTAGCATGAGTCAATACTGCTGCACATATTGGGACGAGCTTCCAAAGCTCAAACTGGTCATCTAGATCAATCCAGATCAAAGAACTTTTGTGCCACATATGGCTGTTGTAACAAACACAAAAAAAGACCTAAAGAATAAGATATTAATTCCCTCTGGGATTAATAAAGTATACAAAATACAAAATAATATTTCATAGATGAGATTTTGCTATTTGAAAAATGCTCTGAAATAAATATGTAAGGATATTAATACTAAAATATGTCTCCTTTAATTGTTTGTTGAATACAGATGCTTTCTAATTAGAGTCAGTGGCTTTTATATAGGGGCTGTGGTGCAGGTGTAGTGTGGCCGACTATTGGTTGGAGGGTCAGTGGTTTGATTCCCACTCTGTCTGCAGTCTGCATGTCAAAGAGTCCTTGAGCAAGACAATGAACCCCCAATTGCTCCTGGTGGGTCAGGCCAGTGCCTGTGTATGGCAGCTCTGCCACCATGAATGGGTGGACAGCAGGATCTGTAAAGCACTTTGGTCATCTAGGGATGAGAAAAAGCGCTATATAAATGAACGCCATTTATAATCACACTGTACATGTATATGATTATTACAGCAAGGAAAATACTGCCAATATCATGTTGACTTCCTTCAGATTTTTACACAATAAGAGCTCTCAAGGCAATACTGTCAAGGTATGGTCAAGGCTGACTGCCACGACAAGCAGACTGAATAAGTTCTAAAATTTATTTGGAGGTAGTGTACTGCATGTGTTGGAAAAAATAGCAGTTTATGTGTATTGTGCTTATGCACACTGACTCCACCCCTACCCCCAGTTTCCCGTGATTAATCACAGTTAAGTAGTTAATTTGTTTTTGCTTGTTTTTTTAAATTGTGATTAACTGAGATTTATTTTTGAAAATGGGTGTGATTAATTAGTTAAAAATTTTGATCGATTCCCAACACTTATTGATATACATGTGGCCCATGGCCTGAATCTTTAAGGTTAAAACCCAGAAAAACTAAATACTGTACAATATGGGCCCTATGAATAAAGAGGTACATTAACTACAACAAAAATGTATATGTTCACCAACACTGGGAATATAACAAAAATATATATCAAGTGGAGAAAAAGTCTCACTAGAGCCAAGTAAAAACCTCCGACAGCTGACCTCTCTTTATATAAAAGCTGAATTTCCTTCTAACCTGGAAAATGTGGACAATGCAGCAAGGCTAAAAATGTGTTTATCCAACAAAGGATGTCACATGAGTCACCCCGTTTTCCTTCGGAGCAGAACAGAGGTCATCCACTCAGGAACTGCACTGACGTGTTCCAGTGACAACTCCTCAGATTTAGAAGTCTCCTGAGCCTTTTCCTTAATGCCATGTGGAGAAGTGACCAACCCCCACTGTCGGCCGCCTGAACCCAGCAGCACACTTCCTGAACCATTTCTTCTTACAGCTGTGGAAGGCCCGCCGCTCACATGACTGGGGACTTGCATTGTAAGGCGTGCAGTCAGGAAGTGCAGTGGAAGCCAGGCCTCTCAGCGGTCTCACTCAGCACAGGGTCCACAGCAAGGCCACGTCACTGTCAACAGGGACAATTAGGGCAGGCACAGAGGTGGCCCATTGTCCAATGGGGACGTTCATATATTTACGGCCTAAGGGTTCCTCCTTAAATGGCTGAGGGTGTTTGCGGAGGAAACGGAGCCGAGCAGAGGAGAATGTGTTATTTTTATTATCACACTGGGCCTCAGTTTTCATGCGGCGGCAGACAGAAATACCTCAGTGCTGTGGAAAGTCAACATGAGCGCGTGAGGAGGTGGCAGACGACAAAGTAGTCGGCCTGTTTGTGTAAAGGGTTATTAAAAAGAATTACAGGCATAGAAAACTTTCCAAATGGCGGCCTTTGAACAGATAAATGAAGGGGTTATCGTTTATTACAATGGGTGGGACAGTGGCTAGCACTTTTGCCTCACAAGGTGGAAGGCTCCTGGTTTGAATCCCCAGTCTAATCTAATGTAATTGGGTGGTCTGTCTGTCTGTCTGTTAGTAGAATTAAACAAAATTCATCCATTCATAGCCCTTGTGCTATGGATGAACACATTAGATTCTGGAGGTGATCCATGAGCGCATACTTCTACCAAGGCCCTATCTCGTCACATATAGATGGACAGAGGTACGGAAGGACGGATGGAGGTGTGGAGGGTCCGTACAGTATGAGATAGGGCCTTGGTGGAGGTATGTGCTCATGGATCACCTCCAAAATCGCACAGGTTCATCCATAGCCCAAGGGCCGCCTCTGGTGAAAAGTTCATCAAAATCTATCCAGCACTTTTAACGTAGTCCTGCGAACAAACAGACAGACAAATCACCCTGATCACATTACCTGCATGGCAGAGGTAATAAATTCAGCATTCAGTGGGATGCTTATAAACTCTGCTTTCACCTTTTAACCTTCTTTTTATGTTCCCCTACATTGCTAGGTTTTCCTGCCAAAACCGATTTCTCACAATACAAGATTTTCTCACAGAACAGTGCAGCCTTTCCGCCCTGATGACCCCTCAAATTAATCATGGGAGTTCTACCTCCAATTAACTCTGTTTGGCACTTCTACTGCAGTGTCACTACAGCAGGACAGTTCGGTTAGACTACTGGGTGTCTGGACTGTGAAGGAGGGTTTCATTTATTGTAATGACTTTGTTTCCCAATGAAAGACCTGTCAGCGCCGCTCTCTAATCACCCCCTATCTGCCATCTGAGGCTGGAGAGGACCGCGGAGGATGCAAGGCTCGTTCAAGGCAGCTCTTCTATACATAGCTGTAAATAGCCTCGGTCCTGACACACAGCAGCACAACGTTCAAATGAGATAGTGTGGGATCAATAAAAGTCTGAAACACCAAGGGCATCGAGATATCAGCCACAAAGAGACAGCCGCAATTATCAATTACCGGGTGAGAGTGCTTGGACTTTACATTCATGTGGTAAAGTGTTTTTATTCAGGTGCTTGTAATTGTAAGAAATTCAAACTCTACTAGTAGTGCGGATACATTGGAGTGTGTTTTGATAGCTTTATTACCATATTTACAGTGCTTTTTTATCCCGAACGATTTGTAATTAACAAATTATATTGTCCTTTAAAGATTTAATTGAATTTTTTTTCTTTATTTCAGCCTATATGCCAAAGTAATTACAAAGAATACATGCAGTATGTAAACTACTGTATGTGATAAAGGCCTTTACAGTGAGCATAGCGTAGACATAGCGTTTTATCACTTTTACTGTTGTTTGCATTTGTAATTTCTCCTCACAGCTAGAAGGCTCCCTCTGTTCTAGAAACAAGATACTTACTGTATGTAGGCTGAATCTCCAGTTTCCTCCCACACTTCAAATACAAGCTCACTAGGCCAATGTGTGATTCTAGGTTAAATGCAGGTGCAGATGTGTGAACGTGTTGGCCTTGCAGTGATTTGTTCTGTTTAGGTTCAGTCCTGCTGCTCACCCGAAGACAACTCAACCCACCACAGAGGAATGAAAGTTGAGGAAAATGGGTGGATGGATGGATGGATGGATGGATGTGTACTGTTGTGCTGTCAGAACAAAAGGCATGAACACAAATGTTCAGGAATTACATTTTGTTCAGTTTGAATCTCACCGTTGTTTATCTACATAAAGTGTATTTACAAGCACATTTATGTAACACATTTTGAAAAGATTTAATATACTGTAACAATACTATAATAATAATAATGATATATATTATTAATGTAGTATAAGCACATAAGCCTTAAATTTTTTAGGTCACCCAAGATGTCATTATTGTTGTTATTGTTTTAGAGTGATTATTAAATAATTGAACAACATTCTTGCAAACTAAAACAACGAACTCACAGACCTGAGGTGCTTCCTGACAAAGTCGGCTTTATACACAGCTGTGACTAACATATGTTGGCAAGATGTGCAAAAGTGTGGCTTTACTCCAACCACAGCGCCTCAGCACCACAGCCGCAGACCGCTGACGGTCTCCTTTCTCATGCATAATAAAACAACACCGGTTGTAGCACAGCACCTGAAAGCTCTGCCCTTTGACAACAACGTGCTGTGAGTACGAAGTGTGATACGTCCACCCTCCAGCTGGGTTTGTCTGTTCCTTTGCCTTCTTGACTGAAACAATAGTAAATATTTATTGTTTAAACAAACTTGCCTTGGCTGCAGTGAAATTTGCTGATTTAAGGAGATGTGGCTGCTGAGCTCTATCATCACATCATGTGTTTTCACATTTGGAACCAGTCAGCTCTTGAATATGGGTCTGTGCTGTTTATCTGCAAGCCAGGGCACCACTGTAAAAGAGGTCCTTACCTCAACTGGTTTTATCCCTGCTAAAATAAAAGTTGAATAAAAAAAATAAAATATACTGTAGTTTCAAAAGCTTACTGACATGATTAAAAAAAAAACAGGAGGTCTAATGTTAAAAGTTTAATATTCAACCACTCGTATTTAAAAAAAAAAAAAGGTTGTGCTCAACATTTGATTCATTTTTGTATCAGCTAAATCACCAATGACCTGAACTTACCCTAAAAGTAGAAATGTCATCATCCATTTAAAGAAGACTACTGTATATAACACACTATAAGTCCTCGCTTATCTGCGGTTTAAGCAGTTTTTGCTGTATGTAGCATGCGTGCTTCTCTCCACGTGTCTGACCTGATGTAGCTGTCGTCCGGCGAGATGGACTCCTGAAAGAACTGGAACTGGTAGAGGTAGAGGACGATGATGTGGCCGGCGCTGAAGATGGCCATGAGAACGCACATGCAGCTGAAGATGAGCGTGTTGAATGTCCGGCGGATAGACCACCAGGTGCCAAGGAACAGGAAGATGAAGAAGTAAACAGCCGAGGTCAGCGAGGGCAGCATCATCCCTGCAAACACAGCAAAAGACTGAAGTCTGACTTCCTCTGCCAAGGTGATAGATATAAACCACTGTGCATCATTTAGGCAGGATATACCACACACAGTAACTCATGCCTATGGTTTGATATGTTGTATGTTATTGTACAGCAGCTGCCTCTGTGTGCGGTCTGTGTTCCGGTCACTCACTAATGTACGGGCTAATGTCAGTATGTTTGTCTTAAGTTTTGTGTAAAAATTTACAGATTTAGATTCATGACCATTTTCAATTAACAATAACCACTCACTCATCTGTGCTACAACATACAGTGGAAGAATTTAATAACAAATCACTCAGGCATGCTCTTTTTTCCACACATCAAAAGACAGACTATGATTATTTAAATGAACAAACATGTGATTTTGACAAATATAACAAGGCAGAATTAGCTCTCTCTTTCTCCATTCACTTTCAACTTCGCTCAACGACTGTCTATATCCATCTCTGCCTCCTTCCTATTGATGCTCCACTAAGCACTCCTCTGAGGAAAACAAAAACTCACTACAGCGGCATGAAATGTTGCTCATTTTAAATTATTCTGAACTGTACTCTCAAATTTGTAAGAATGTAGTGAACTAAAAAAATGACAACCACTGCTAAAAATAAGACCCAATTGTCACAAATACTTAATTGTTTAGCCAACATCTCCAGACCTGTAAATCACTTTTTCAGCCTGTTGTGGCACAGAGAAGCCTGAAATGTCAAAGTGAAATCATTTACACTCAGGGCTGCTTTAAGGGATCCTGAGAGAGAACAAAACTGTCTTAACATCTTTCTTGGTATTGACAAAGTTGTGGAGTCTATAAAGGGGTCACTGATTCCATTTTTTTCTCTACAACAAGGCCAAAGCCAAAGTCATGCAATCTCCGAAGACATCAGGTGGGATTGCTATCACATGTGGTGCATGGACATCCATTGCTACTGAATCATTTGTAACGGTAACTGCACATTTTTGTATAAAGGGTAATGTGTGATTTTGATACAGCAAAATGTTCTGGGTTTTTGGACTGAAGGACTCAGTTACTTTGTGCACGTAACGAGAACTTTCATTAGAAGTTTAACATTTTTGTTATAAATTATTTTTGACTGAAGGATCAGTTACTTGTTGCACATAACAGAATGTTTGTTAAAAGTCTTATTTAATAAAATTCAGGATACTCTGAAGTCTGTTATAGCAGCAAATGTGCTGCTACAGTTGCACTTTTCATGTTTGTTTTTTAAATATTTAAAGATATTGGAAGTAAATTCATGAGCCATTGCAAATGCTTTAAAACTAAGAAGTTGGCACACAGTGGGAGGAAAAAAAATCCTGAATGGGGAAAAAAAAAGATGCATCAAGAATCGTAACAGGCTCAAATTGTTTGGTACCTAAAGATTCCCACCCCTAATGCAGGTGTATCTCAGTAAATTAGGATGTCATTGAAAAGTTGATTTATTTCATTAATTCAATTTAAAAAGTGAAACTCCTATATTATATAGATTCATTACACACAGAGTGATATATTTCAAGTGTTTATTTATTTTAATTTGATGGCTATGGCTTATAGTTCATGAAAACCCCAAATTCAGTTTCTCAAAAAATTAGAATATTGCATAAAATTAATTTAAAAAAAATAATTTTTAATAGAAATGATGGACAACTGAAAAATATGTCCATGTACACACTCAATACTTAGTTGGGGCGTCTTTTACATGAATTACTGCATCAGTGCGGCATGGCATGAAGATGATCAGCCTGTGGCACTGCTGAGGTGTTATGGAAGCTCAGGTTGCTTTGTTAGTGACCTGCAGCTCGTCTGCATTGTTGGGTCTGGTGTCTCTCATCTTCCTCTTGACAGTACTCCATAGATTCTCTATGGGGTTTAGGTCAGGAGAGTTTGTTGGCCAATAAAGCACAGTGATACCATGGTCATTAAACCCAGTACTGGTACTTTTGGCAGTGTGGGCAGATGTCAAGTCCTGCTGGAAAATGAAATTACCATCTCCATAAAGCTTGTCAGTCAATATCCACTGGGTTTATCAAGTCCAAAGTCAGCACAGTCGTCTACCAGGAAATTTTAGAGCACTTCATGCTTCCCTCTGCTGGCAAGCTTTATGGAGATGCTGATGTAATTTTCTAGCAGGACTCCCCCCCCCCACACACACACTGCCAAAAGTACCAATACCTGGTTTAATGACCATGGTATCACTGTGCTTGATTTGCCAGCAAACTCTCCTGACCTAAACCCTATAGAGAATCTATGGAGTACTGTCAAGAGGAAGATGAGAGACACCAGACCCAACAATGTAGGCGAGCTGAAGGTCACTATCAAAGCAACCTGGGCCTCCATAACACCTCAGCAGTGCCACAGGCTGATCACCTCCATGCTACGCTGCACTGATGCAGTAATTCATGCAAAAGAAGCCCCAACCAAGTACTGAGTGTGTACATGGACATACTTTTGAGTTGGCCAACATTTTTATTGAAAATCCATTTTTTAAAATTAATTTTATGTAATATTCTAATTTTTGAGAAACAGAATTATGGATTTTTATGAGCTATAAGTCATAACCATCAAAATAATAAAAAATAAACACCTAAAACATATCACTATGTGTGTAATGAATCTATATAATATAGGAGTTTAATTTTTTTGAACTGAATTACTGAAATAAATCAACTTTTCACTGACATTCTAATTTACTGAGATGCACCTGTATATGTTCTATTCTGGGAGCCAGAAATTACCCAAAATGGCTGCTTGCATAAAAGAGATTGCCAAGCCCTACACAAGTCTTTCATAAATCAACTAAACATTTTGATTAAATGTTTAGAATCAAGATATTTTCATTATAAAACCTGAAAAAGTCACCTGTCATTCCCAACAAGATGGTGACCACCACCTTGCCCGCTGTGGTGATCAAGTTCCCGATGATCTCCTTCACTTTGGATGCCACTTCTGCAACAATCCGCAGAATCTTCATCTTTGTGCTTTCTATTGCTTCTTCCTCCTCTTCCTCCTCCTCTTCTTCCCCCTCCAGCTCCTCGTCATCCTCATCCTCCTCAGCCTCATACCCAGCCTCGTAGTCTTCCTCCAGCAGGATGTTGTCGTCCAGGCTCAACTTCTCTTCTTCCTTAGAGGTGCATTAAAGAGACCCGTTAAAATCTCACCTTAAATGACTTAGTTTGGACATCAGAGCTCTCCGTGGTGCTGAAAGCTAGATTCCTACAGGTAATGCGATCATGACAGCACCTGTGCATCCTCCAACAAGTATTGATGTGTGTGACATGAGGGTATTTTAGCATGTAGCATAGCATATCTGACTGGCTGTGGGGATGCTTGAAACATTATTAGTGTCCCTCAGCAGAACCACATGTTGCCTGCACACTCACTCGGTTCTTCCCTGGCTTCTGTACTGAACTATGTGTCCCTTTATTTTCCCAGTAAAAAGAAAACTACAATAACAAATGAGTCATTCCTGTCATAACATAGTAAACTACAGTGGTGTGAAAAAGATTTTGCCCTCTTCCTGATTTCTCATTTTTTTTGTATGTTTGTCACACTTAAATGTTTCAGATCATCAAACAAATTTAAATATTAGACAAAGATAACACAAGTAAACACAAAATGCAGTTTTTAATTGAAGGTGTTTATTATTAACGGTAAAAAAAATTCCAAACCTACATGGCCCTGCGTGAAAAAGTGATTGCCCCCCTGTTAAAACATAAATTAACTGTGGTTTATCACATCTTTAAAAGCTGAGTTCAATTTTCTAGCCATTTCTAAAGCTTTGGGACCCCAGCGAACCACAGTGAGAGCCGTTATCCACAAATGGAAAAAAACATGGAACAGTGGTGAACCTTTGCAGGAGTGGCTGGCTGACCAACATTACCCCAAGAGCGCAGTGAGGACTCATCCAGGAGGTCACAAAAGACCCCACTACAACATCCAAAGAACTGCAGGCCTCACTTGCCTCAATTAAGGTCAGTGTTCATGACTCCACCATAAGAAAGAGACTGGGCAAAAATGGCCTACATGGCAGAGTTCCAAGATGAAAACAACTGTTGAGCAAAAAGAACACAGGCTTGTCTCAGTTTTGCCAGAAAACATCTTGATGATTCCTAAGACTTTTGGGAAAATACTCTGTGGACTGGCGAGACAAAAGTTGAACTTTTTGCAAGGTGTGTGTCCCATTACATCTGATGTAAAAGTAACACAGCATTTCAGAAAAAGAACATCATACCAACAGTAAAATATGGCGGTGGTGGTGTGATGGTCTGGGGCTGTTTTGCTGCTTCAGGACCTGGAAGACTTGCTGTGGTAAGTGGAACCATGAATTCTGCTGTCTACCAAAAAATCCTGAAGGAGAACGTTCGGCCATCTGTTCGTGACCTCAAGCTGAAGCACACTTGGGTTCTGCAGCAGGACAATGATCCAAAACACACCAGCAAATCCACCTCTGAATGGCTTAAGAAAAACAAAATGAAGACTTTGGAGTAGCCTAGTCAACGTCCTGACCTGAATCTGATTGAAATGCTGTGGCATGACCTTAAAAAGGCGGCTCATGCTCGAAAACCCTCCAATGTGGCTGAATTACAACAATTCTGCAAAGATGAGAGGGCCAAAATTCCTCCACAGCGCTGTTAAAGACTCAGTGTCAGTTATTGCAAACGCTTGATTGCAGTTGTTGCTGCTAAGGGTGGCCCAACCAGTTATTAGGTTCAGGAGGCAATCACTTTTTCACACAGGGCCATGTAGGTTTGGATTTTTTTTCCCTTAATTAGCCACCCGGTGCTAACGGAGAAACTCGACATACCGAGGAACTGTAGCGAAAACGACGCGGGTGCCGGGCTGGAGTTTAGGCGGCGTGCAAGAAATATAAGACAGAATAATAAAGAGCGATGGCAAGAACCAAGCAGACCGCCCGTAAATCTACTGGAGGAAAAAGCCCCCCAGGAAGCAGCTAGCCACCAAGGCTGCTCGGAAAAAGCGCTACGGCCACCAGCAGAGTGAAGAAGCCTCACCGTTGCAGGCCCGGTGCCGTGGCTCTGGGAGAGATCCGTCGCTGCCAGAGATCCATGGAGCTGCTCATCCGTAGGCTGCCCTTCCAGCACCTGGTGAGGGAGATCGCTCAGGACTTCAGGACCGACCTGCGCTTCCAGAGCTCCGCCGTCATGGCTCTGCAGGAGGCCAGCGAGGCCTACCTGGTGGGTCTCTTCGTGGACACCAACCTGTGCGCCATCCACGCCAAGAGGGTCACCATCATGCCCAAAGACATCCAGCTGGCCCGCCGCATCCGCGGAGAGAGAGCTTAGACTTTCTGCTGCACATCCACCAACCACAATGCTCCGCACTGTGTGTCTATATATATATATACAGTATATATGTATAGTAATATGTACATATGTATACTAGCTGTTCTTGTTTTTTCTTGCCTTCTGATTGTTGCTCTGAGTGTTGCTATCCCTGTGCTGTTGCAATCCTGGAATTTCCCCATTGTGGGACTAATAAAGGCTTATCTTATCTTATCTTATCTTATCTCTTAATCATAAACATGTTCATTTAAAAACTGCATTTTCTGTTTACTTGTGTTATCTTTGTCTCATATTTAAATGTGTTTGATGATCTGAAACATTTAAGTGTGACAAACATACAAAAAAATGACAAATCAGGAAGGGGGCTAACACTTTTTCACACCACTGGGCTTCCAAAGGTGATTTGCAAAAACAAACAAACAAAAAAAAATCAAATGCTTTAATTTTTCCTTCTTTATATACGTATGTCAAACCATAAAAGTTTGAACAATGGGGTATCTGAATCTCAAAACTAAATGATAACTTATAAAAATAAGGTTGTGTATAAGTTACATTTTTATATTACTTTTTCTCTTTTTTGTTCTTGACTCTCTTTCTGATCACTGGCATTGTTTTATTTTTGTTTAACAATTTTAAACTTTATTTTGAACAATTACAGTTGCTCATGGGTTCCAAAAGATTTTTAAAAGTCTGCTTCTTCTTCTTCTTTCGGCTGCCCTCTTTAGGGGTCGCCACAGCGGATCATCTCCATCTCATCCTATCTCTTGCATCTTCCTCTAACACCAACCCTCTACATGTCCTCCTTCACTACATCCATGAATCTTCTCTGTGGTCTTCCTCTTTTTCTTCTGCCTGGCAGTTCCATCTTCAACATCCTTTGTCCAGTATATCCACTATCCCTCCTCTGCACATGTCCAAACCATCTCAACCTTGCCTTTCTTACTTTGTCTCCAAACTGCTCAACCTGAGCTGTCCCTCTGATACTCATTTCCATTCCTGTCTCTCCTAGTCACTCCCAATGAGAATCTTAGCATCTTCAATTCTGCCACCTCCAGCACTGCCTCCTGTCTTTTTGTCAGCATCACCATCTCCAAACCATACATCATAGCAGGTCTCACTGCTGTTTGTAAATCTGTCTTTTCACTCTAGCTGCTATTCTTCTGTCACAAATCACCCCTGACACGCGTCTCCACCCATTCTGCACTGCATCAACATCATAGTCCACAGAGAATCCTGCCTGACCTCATCTGTCAGCCTGTCCATCACCATCGTAAACAAGAACAGACTCAGAGCTGATCCCTGATGTAATCCCACCTCTATCTTGAATCCATTTGTCACTCCGACAGCACATCTCACCATTGTCTCGCTGCCCACATACATGTCCTGCACCACCCTCACATACTTCTCTGCCACACCTGACTTTCTCACACAGCATCACACTTCTTCTCTTGATACCCTATCATACGCTTTTTTCTAGATCCACAAAGACACAGTCCAATTCCAATTCTTCTGACCTTCTCTTTACTTCTCCATTAACACTCTTAAAGCAAACATTGCATCTGTAGTACTCTGTATTGGCATGAAACCGTACTGCTGCTCACCGATTGTCACCTCTCTTATTAACCTGACTTCAGCAACTCTTTCCTATATCTTCATAGTGTGGCTTTGAATTCTGAGCATCACCCTTATTCTTGGAACTTGGTACCACTACTATAATGGTACCACTAAGATTTTTACAAGTGGGCTTCAGTATCCTGTTTAAATCAAACAACACTTTCAGCTCAGACGGTTCTTTGACAGAAATAAAAGCCTGAATGAAACTCAGGCTGCTATACATGAAATTCTGCCATTTCTTGGTAATAGGGAGAGATGCCATGTGTGCCAACCTGAGTAGCACAGTGGAAGTGAAAGTGAATGTGGATTTAATTAACACTGAGTCATAAAGAGTATAAGGAGGGCTTGCCAGAGGATGGAGGTTGTTTTCCAAGCCATCAACACTTGCTGGGAAATCTTTGTGCAAGCGCCTCCCACCACATGAAACTCAGTGTGGACAGCGTGGTGTGTTTAGAAGCAGACATAAGAAGCCCACTCCACTAGATGCTTGACTTAGCAATTTTGCATCCACTTCAGGTGTCACGACTCATGCTTCACTGGACCATTTTCAACAGTCAAACTATTCTTGGTTGTTTCCCCGTTATTACAGGAGCTGAGAGTAGCTATGGACTCTACTATCTTTTTATTTAAATTCTGATTTCTCAAAATCACAAGATAAATTAGGCTGCGTGTCCACCAAACACGTTTTTTCAGCTCTGGGTGGCTATTTTCCATTCATTCTCTATGTAGTCCAGCGTTTACAGCGCTGAGCGCCCACGGTGTTGAAACGCTCTCGGCGGTGGCCGTTTTTTGTCACGGCGCTCAGAGTGCTCAGAGTTGAAAAAAGTTCAACTTTTCAGAGATTGCAGCTGAGGTTGTCAATGTCAGACCAAAGCAGCCAATCAGAATTGCTGCGTGGGCGGGACATAGGACGCCGGTACTCGTCTGTACTCAGACTCCTGCTTTCCGTGTCATCATATTTTACATCCAGAGCTGCTAGAAAACGTTTCCTGTCCATTGTTATTTAGAGACTGATATTAAAAAATCTGCAGAAAGTCTGACAATAGGAAAAGCGGGAGTGATGAGCTAAGAGTGACAAGCTGTTGCTGGGATACAGGGCACAGACTTTTTCCCCCAGAGCGCAGCGTACAAACAGTGAAAAGAAAAGCTCAGAGTGGTCGGGCGATAAAAAACACGTTTGGTGGACACGCAGCCTAAATGTATTAATTTGTCTTTGGAGCTGTTGTGGCACAGGCGTAGTGTGGCCGACTACTGATCTGAGGGTCAGGGTTTTGATTCCCGCTCTGTCTGCAGACTGGATGTCGAAGTGTCCTTGAGCAAGACACTGAACCCCCAGTTGCTCCTGGTGGGCCAGGCCAGCACCTGTGCATGGAGCCATCAGTGTGTGAATGGGTGGGTAGCAGGATCTGTAAAGTGCTTTGGTCATCTAGAGATGAGTTAAAAAAAAAGGCGCCATATAAGTGAACGCCATTCATCATTTTATTATCTTGTTGTTTAGTGATCACAGAATAAATTAAGTGTTACAAGTGAAAAAAGACTTTAGGTGATATATTAATCCATTATTAATGGATGGCTTGTTTTCTCATGATCACAGAATAAATGTATATGTAACAATATAAATTAGTATACTAATACATAATAATAATAATTTATAATACAATATAAATTAATGCATTATTTAAGGATGATGGTTCATTTGTTTGTTATTCATTCATTCATTCGTTTGTTATCAAGGGATAAATTAATTTGTTATAGTGAGATGATGGATAGTTTTCTATTTGATAAAATAATGCATTATAAAGATAATGACTTGTGTTCAGATGATCATTGGATATATTAATCTGTTATCCTGGCATAATGGCTTGTTTTTTGAGATCACATGATAAATTATCATGTTATGACTGGATAATGGTTTATTTTGTTGTGGTCACATGATAATTAATTATTACAGAATAACAGATTGTGACCTCCAGAAGACAGAATTTTAAACAATAGAAGCAACTATGGCTGCTCTTTGTTTCCATAGACTCTAACCAGTTTTGGTAGTGTGATAACAATTGCAAGCCTGAACACAAACAGTAAGACTTCAGCCCTTTAACTTTAAACAATCATAAGGATATGCATATAACCACTGTTCCCTTATGGAGGGCAGCTCAGTGCAACATACACATGTAAAATGCACCTGAGTAAACAGAGAAGAAACCTCTAACCATGCCTTTTGGTAGTTTGCATGATGACACAGATGCCCTTGCTCTAGGTTGACTAGCACAGAGGCTTAGTCGGGGTGCCCTCTGATCCTGTCGCCTCAACAGGAGTGGAGGGTGCGACACGCTTGGAGGGCAGCAAAGCAGAGGACCCGTGAGAAATGAAAGTTGGTTTGGAATCCCACATGGGGATAATGGAGTGGAGAGCCTCTGTCTCGTTCATCTCCTTCTAAATTTTTAGTGAAAAGCTCTGATAGACTCCCCAAGAGAAAGGAGGCACGGGCTCGTCAATGTGACGCTGAGTCACAACAGTGTACATGCCATTGCTCTTCTAAACGAAGAAGCTACCACTCATGAGAAAGAACATAGTCCACTGCCTCTCATACCTTTTTTAGGAGGAGAGAATGATGGCTGTCAAGCAGTAAAGTAGAGGCTAGCTTGCTAAAATGCATAGCTTGATCGTGTGGAGCATGTTGGAGGTGCTCAGCCCATGGGTAGCTACAGTACAGCACAGTACAGTAGACGCTGTCTAGTTGTGAAGTGGTGAATCTGCATGACTTCGTAGGGAAGACAGGTGTCGGATACCCTTTACACCCTTTTTTGCATTGGAGCCAAGTGTGCCATCAAGGTGAGTTTATGGGCAGGAGAAGACCCAGACCATGCTCTGGTGCACTGACCCGCTCTAAAAATGGGTGGTACCTGGGCACATTGTTTTTTTTCAAGGTTGCTCTCAGCTCAGAGACTAGGCCTGGGTATACCAGCAGGACGACCTTCTGCATCGGCAGTTTGAGGGACAACACAAAGCTTGCAAAACTGGGACGTCATTTTAGGTGGGGGAGGCTTTGGTTACTCTGTCTCCACCAACTCAGTGGAATGATGAGCAAGCAAAATATGGGAAGTCCTGTCAGTCAGCTCTGGCACAGCTCCCAGCCTTCCTCTTCTCAGAAGCTGGAGATGTCAAAGCCGATATCCAGCTTTTTGTCATCCTCACTGCGGTTAGCTAGCTCATCCTTGAGGGGCTAGCCTCACAGCTAGCATCCTGCGAGAACTAGCCGCACATTTTCGCTGACAGCTCCAAGCTCTCCATGTGGCTCACTCAGTATTCCACAGGGACATCTTTGTCATCGGAGCGGGACATGGCCGGGTCCTCGGGCAGCTCCGGTGGAGAAGCCTTCACTGTTCCCAGGGTCCTCTTGACAAATGACATGCTCCTCTCTAGGGTGGACTGGCTTAATTCACTATACAGGGAACACTGACCAGGGTTTGTGAACACTGTAGATAAGTAGATGGGACAGGCCTTGTGACCTGATGAGATGAAATGATGAGAAGCCATAACCCATGGATCAGGGGCTGAGTGCCTTCTTCCTCTAAGTACCCATGCTGCCTAACTAGGCAACAACCAGTGCCTGACAAGTTGTTTATCTAGCTGAGCAGTTTTGCTTTTAATATTATTAAAATTATAAAATAATTGTTAAGGATTTTTAAGAAATCCTTAATTGTATTGACTGTTTTGGAAACACAATCAAAAAACAGTCACTTTCACTCTTAAAATCATTTAATGAGGAAAAATACTAAAGTCTTCAGCTTTCCCACGTCTTTTTTTTAAATTTTGTTTTAAAAAAGTTACTGAAACATTCATTAACTAAGTAAACACCAGTTGCTGTCTTATTTCAACAAATGATGCATGTAATTCTATATGATCTATGCATGCATTCTGCATTTCAACACAAATATAACCTACTTGTTCCTCAGATTGAAAGTCTTCGTTGTACTGGGCCATATCCTCAGGAGGCCTCTTCTGGACCAGACTGCGACACAGCAACCAGATGGCCAAGCCGACCACAAACATGCCGATGTCGGGGATGAACACTCGGATGCCGTTCCCCGCATCTGCCCCACTCACGCTAGAGACAAACAGGAAACGGGGACAAACATGTTGGCAGAAACTCTGACAGAAAGCAGACGCTCACTGACAGAAAACTCAGATGAATCCCAAAATTGTGATTTGGAGCAAGCCTATGATGACAAACAATCCTTGGAAATTGGGATGGATTACAACACACTTAGCCGTCCGTGGACAATCAGCTCTAATATGAAACAGTTTTTCAGGGAAAACTCGCCGTTGCTTGTTTGGTTCACTTTGGCCCACAAAGACATTTCTGAAGATTAAAAATGGCCCCCAAAATTTAAAGATACACAAACTTGCATAGAAGTTTACTGCAGTATAGTTGGTTCTTAAGATCACAACAAAAAACACAACTGCAGCAATTATATCACTGAGGAAAGACTACCTGTTCTCATGAATGCGTGGGAATCTGGATTTTTCCAATACTAGTTTCAGTATGTTCTGAGCCTGAATGCTTTGACTTTTATATGGAGTTCCACCCTCTTTAATGAAATCAGGCTTTGCTGGTTTTAAATGTATCGCTGTTAACAAGTGAATGAAGTTCCATTCTTTTTTCCCCAGCCAAACTGTGAAAAACATGTTTGCCATCTTAAAACAGTATCCTTTGGTCATAAAAAGTAACTGGTGCAACAAGCCCTCTTTCATGTGTCACAAGTAATGAAAGGACTAAAAAGAGGTAGATTTTTCTGATTTTTTTGTACCCATTACATAATAATAAAAAAATCATATTTAACTAACCTGTGTTGTCACTGATCAAACAGAACATGACAGTGTTTCTAGTCTTGTAGTTACGCAGGCAAACAAAGTATTTGTTAGCAGTTGTTAGATCAGTCTTCTCACCTCTAACTACAACAGTGACGGCCGACTGTTGCCATGACAACCACAGTACTGTTGGGCTTCGAATGATCAAGCGTTTGTTGCAGCCCAAGGATATGTTTTATGAGGTGTCATGATTGCATGTACAGTTTAAGTGGATAAAAACTGTCACTAAAATGGCTAACAGGTTTCCAAATCTTTATAACTGTCTTTTATCATCAAAACAAATTTCTATTTTGGTTTTTACCGCAATCACGCTGCATCCTGTTTGGCCCCAGACTGTTTTCTTTACATTTTACGCCGAGCTACGAGTGCAGCGA
Organism: Pholidichthys leucotaenia; assembly: GCA_020510985.1. Classification (NCBI taxonomy): domain Eukaryota; kingdom Metazoa; phylum Chordata; class Actinopteri; order Cichliformes; family Pholidichthyidae; genus Pholidichthys; species Pholidichthys leucotaenia. Next base: position 211,651,353 of record CM035846.1, on the reverse strand, counting down.
AACGGTTTACAAAAAAAACCAACCTGTGATTCCATGGCTGCTTGAGGAGAGAAAATGTGACCAAATGTTTGTTATGAAGCGAGTGCTCATTTAAAAAAAAAAAACAAAACACTCTCATCCTGCCCTTGAATAGACGCACATAAAAGTTAACAAAGTCTTTCATCACATTGGAAAATACACACTCAGATAAATAGTTGGGCCCTTTGGCTGTTTGTTGGAGAGTTTAATCTGATCAAGGACGTCTGTTTCCATTTGCTTTATTGTTGTGAAGCTTCGTGCATCCTCGCACTAGATGAGGGAGATGGAAACTGACGGAGCAGCTATAATGACTCCCACTTTCCCTTACTTATCATGTGTGGGAATTACAAAAACATCAGCAGTTCTCAAGCTGCAGCCATTATTAGTCATGCAAATTCAACAACAACAAAAAAAAAACGTCAGGAAATTTGTCCTGCACCGTGTAAATATTTGGTATCTTTAAAGGTTAAGTTTCAGAAAACTGAAAGACAGGCGACAGCTGTGGATCCTTTCACACTCCTGTACATCTGACTGAATTCAGCCACACGCTTCCATTCAGCAAAAATGCACCAAATCCACCAGTAAACAATGCACATATAATGTATGTGATCCTTAGCACAAACAGGTAGATGCAGGCGGGATGAGATGTTTATGAGTCCACTTCCGCTACTTAAGGGTATACTATCCACTGAGGGCTGTTGAGTACTGGAAAAAGGACGTGGCAGCGTTTGGACATTCCCGTACTCCGGAAACCACATCTAATACGATCATGGGAGGGTGAGACACAAGCAGAGCCTTCGAAAAATAAGGCTGTCAGCTGACTGTGAGAGACAGCTGAGTCTGGAGTCTACACAGAGACAGGTGAGCGAGCAGCTATATGGTAGAGGTGGGCAGAGTACATGGAAATTTAAGTAGTGTTGCTATAGGATATTCAAAACTCAATTATCAATAAGAGCAGTCAGTTTACACTTGCTAAGTGTGAGATTTTTCCTTTAAATTTGCAACTCATGTCTCAAATGTTTGAGACTTTTCTTGTGCATTTACTTTTTTCTGTATAAATGTGGGATTTTTTAAATAGATCTCTGATTTCGTCACCAATTTGTGAAGTTTTTTCCCCATTTTCCTTGTAAATTGACAATACATTTTTACAGAAATTTGTGTTCTTCTTATAACTTTGCAACTTATTTCTAATAAATGTACTATCTTTTGTAAAAAAATGTGTAATTTTTTTGTGATATGTCTTTTTTCACACAAATTTGCAACTTCTTAATTTGTAAATCTGCATCTTTTCCCTTTTATTAGCAAATGATTTACTATTAGTACATTTTATTAGTAAATTTTTTGGGAAATTTGCAAATATACTTTGATTGATTTGTAAAATATTTCTTTTAAATGTGTCAGTTTGAAGAAATCAAATATAAACGATCCAAATGTGCCCGCTATTTTCAGATATCACAAATACCTGGGCCTTGTTTTAATAGTGCAGTAAAATTGTTTTTCTAATAACAGTTTGACTGTAACGTCACAGAGACAAAATAAAAAAAATGAATTTTCCCCCAAAACCTTTTTTTAGCCTTCATCAATAAAACTGACACTTAATGTGAACAGTACTTTGGTCAGGTTTAAAGTGCTAAATATACTGCTCAAAAAAATAAAGGGAACACTTTGAAAACACATCAGATTTTAACGGGAAAAAATAAGCTGGATATCAAAATTGTGGCAGGCTAGTCCAGCTTACTCAGATTAAAGGAACACTTTTTAATTAAAGGAACACTTTTTTATCTGAGTAAGCTGGACTAGCCTGCCACAATTTCAATATCCAGCTTATTTTTTCCCATTAAAATCTGATGTGTTTTCAAAGTGTTCCCTTTATTTTTTTTGAGCAGTATGTATACATCTGATTTAATTCTTCATTCTCCACTATAGAAGCAGCAAACATCACAACTGTTAACTTATAATCAGTTATTATCTATTATCAGTGAGCTTGAATTTTTAAGAAGAATGTATTCACTTATACAACAGCTAGTTCCAACCGAGCAATTTGATTGGACAATAGAGATTCCAGGAGTTACTATATTCCACGATAACTGTACTCCAGTTTCACTGGATATGTTTCACTCCGCTTCATAGGTGTTCTAATAACGTTAATTACTAACAGTAATTTTCTATCAACTCTCTGACAATTGTAGTACTGTTTTGGATACCTTAATATCCACAGTGAGGTGCTGTTTGACAACAAATTACACATCCGTGACCCGGAAGTCCCACCCTTTTGAAAAGGGTGCTCAGTCTACCCTGGCCCTGCTGTCATTTTAAGCTCATTAAGCGATTTCATGTCCCGTTTCCTCCCACATGCCAAAAACATGCAAGTTAGGTTAATTGGCATCAACTGGGGATTCTAAATTGTCCTTAGGTATGACTGTTAGAGTGAATGGTTGTCCATCTCTCTGTGTTGGCCCTGCGATGGACTGGCGATCTGTCCAGGGTGTAGCCTGCTCTCGCCCAAAGATGCTGGGATAGGCTCCAGCCCCCCCGCGACCCGAAAAGGATTAACACTAGAAGTCCCAGAGAGGGGCCATTTGGCCTTTTTGGCTAGAAAACCCATAGGGGGACCATCAAGTGGCCACAAGAGGGCCAACGTCTGGGACTTCTATTAAGCGGAAGAAAATGGATGGATGTCTGTTTAAAAAAGAGGCAGTGGTAGAGTCTGATTTATTGTCTCGATTAACAAACCACAATACCTTTGTGGTAATGGACTCTTTGTTTCATCTGAAAATGCGAAGAAAAGCGAGCAATATGTGCTAAATCGCTAGCATGCTAACCACTAGCTACCGGCTAACTACCGGTGGTTCCCGGCATTGGATACATTTTGATCTGGGATCTTCTGCAGTAATAATAATAATAATGGATACCGATTCAACAGGCATGTTTTATAAACACCTATTACTTTTGCACTTGACAATATCTAATTTGTTTACATGTGTGTGAAATGACAATAGACGTCTTCATGCTGATTGAGATGTTTAGCAACAGTTACTGGCTACATTTACAAGGGACTATTTTTTTTCTCAGCTGCGCAAAATAACTGGTTAAACAAACAAATCATAATATTTGTATTGCTGTCATTTAATAAACTGTGTTTGCAGAACTGTTGTATGAAAGCAATATTACACTCAAGTTTGTTACGGTATCATGATTACACTAACTGCGGCTGTGATATGTCTAATGCCCTCTTACGTTAGACGTATCACAGCCGCAGTTAGTGTAATCATGATACCAAACTCACTTGTGTAATTTTGCTTAATTAATCCTATTTTTCTTTCTTTTTTTCACCTCCACTTGGGGTTACTTTATTCCCCACTAAAATGACCTTAACCACCAGTATAGACTCATTCATCAGTCACATTCCTGGCCTATTCCTTCATAAATCTTAGACCTTAACAGAAAAAATCAAATATGATTATTTGTGTTCAGAAAAAAAAAAATCCTAACTGCCTATATTCTACTCTATGCTAATGTGTACAGAAGTTTGTAGATTTTTTTTAAATCAAGGATACCAGTGAAATTACCAAAAGTCATTGTCAAAATACTGATGGATCTTTAATAGCTTGTTTAAAAAGCTGCTCTCTTACCTCTCAAAGCCAATCTGTCTTATGGATTTCTCCCATGAGGAACCTGTAGAGAAACATGCAAATTAGATTAATATATTTTTAGCAAAGAAATTTTTTCCTCTTCCATAATATTTATATCATGGATTCCAAAAATAATCAGTGTCACTTCAGGGATCAATGAATAAGAAGATATTACTCCCAGATACTCATTAGGTCCTCAAAATAAATGATTAATGAACTATTATTCACTATACCTCTGACAAAGGCTAAAGATCAGTCCTTAGTTACATATACTAAAGCTACAATCGATTCAGACTGAAACTACATTTAATAAGCTGGTGTGGGACATGTGTGTGTGTATGGTATACTGGTATACTGGTACAGATATGAAAACGAGGATAGAGTCAGATTATTACCTGTAGGCTGAATACCAGGATACTTTGGCTTGGTGAGAAATGTTTAATATTCTGTGTATATGTTTATTGTACCTGATTCACTGACAATTTCTCAATTGTATGTATACAGTATAGGGCTGTGCAATATGACAATATACAGTATATTGGTGACGCAACAAAAAATATCTACTGTTTCATATAAAACTGTATTGTTTATATCGATTTAAGAAGAAGACAACTTTTACTGTCATTCAATCCATACAGCTAATCATGTACAGTAGAACAAAATTACGTTTCTCCTATCTACAATGTTAATCACATCTAGAATCAGAGGGGTCGCTGCCATGCAAGGCGCCACCACAAACAACTTCTCCTTCCCCCATTCTATTATGCTGAGCACCAAGCTATAAGGTGGGAAGTACCATTTTTATATGGTCTTTGGTATGATCCAGCTGGGGCTTGAACCCACGACCTCCCGGTTGTGGGAGGTTGTGGGTCGTGTGTCGTGTGTGTGTGTTAAATTACTGCCGAGTTTCTTAATTTTGTCTGAAAAAAAATTACTAAAGCTGCAAACGTGCGCATACACATTAAATAAATAATAAATAAATTAAAATGTGTGGGAGCAACAAACTCTCTCTTAATGTAACTTGATTTCTAATAATTTTTAATTAGTTAAGCAGCAATAATGAATAAAGTTGAAGTCATCTCAAATGCACATGAAAAAACAATTTAATAACAACACTGCAAAATTAAGAGGGGAAAAATGCATAAAATTAATGACAGATGAATTTGTATAATTTTTGTCAGTCTGTAATTTAAAATGTAGAAAAAGAGCTGGTCCTTTTTATTGGTTATCATATATAAACTATAGAATTTACAGGAAATGTATATCGTGATATATAACGTTATCGGGATATAAGATTAGTTATATCGTGACATGAAATTCTGGTCATATTGCACAGCCCTACCACTGTATACAGTATACATAACAACAGATGGCAGTCACAGAGCACAGACCTCTGCGAAGAAGTCACAGCTCCTCTCATAATGTGATTACACCAGTGTATAAGCAGACCTGCCCAGAAAGTATCTCAAGACTGGAAGGATGCAAGTATTGTGCCTTTGTTCAAGAAAGGTGACAGGAAAGATTGCGGAAATTACCGAGGTATATCACTGCTAGCCACTGTTGGTAAGATTCTCTCACAAGTACTACTTAACAGACTCAGTGAACACATCTCGCAGAATGTACTACCGGAAATCCAGTGCGGCTTTAGAAGTGGAAGAAGCACAATGGACATGATTTTCTGCTTGAAACAGGTTGAAGAAAAGTGTATCGAACAGAACATGCCGCTTTATGTAGTCTTCATAGACTTCAATAAAGCCTTCGATACTGTTTCGCGACAAGGACTTTGGCAGGTACTCAAGAAATATGGTTGTACAGAGAAGTTTGACAGCCTGCACTCCATACAGGTATGCAAGCAAACGTGGCAATGAGTGGTTCAGTATCTAAAGACTTTTCAGTAAGCAACGGGGTGAAACAAGAGTGTGTGCTGGCACCTACACTCTTCTCGCTATATCTGGCAGCCATGCTTGAGGTGGCCTTCAAAGACACTTCAGAAGGAGTATACAGTACATTCAAACAAGGAAAGAAGCAGACTTGTTCACTGTGGCACAGTTTAAAGCCAAGAGTAAGACATCGATAAAGGTAGTAAGAGAAATGCTCTTTGCCGACGACAGTGCTCTAGTTGCACACAACGTGGAAGATATGCAATCTTTAGTGGAGAAATTTGCAAGAGCAGCTAGCCAATTCAGCCTCCAAATCAACATCAAGAAGACAGAGTGCCTTTATCAACCACCAAAGTTCCAGTTATCAACATCACTACCAGAAGAGACCAGCATTGGTACAGAGCCACTAGTCAAGTGCAAGACTTTCAAGTACCTAGGGAGTACTGTTTCAGAGAATGCTAGGCTGGAGGATGAACTATCTCTCAGAATGGGAGGAGCGAGCGCTGTGTTTGGAACCTTGAGGGAGAGACTGTGGAACAATCGACATGTGTCTATCTGTGTGAAATGCAAAGTGTACAGAGTGACAGTACTGGCTACTCTATTGTACGGTGCTGAAACTTGGACTGTCTACAGAGTGCAGGTGAAGAAACTCCACACGTACATGGTGAGACACCTTCGAGCCGTAATGAACATCTCATGGAAAGACAAGATACCGGAGTGGTGGCTCAGTTGGTAGAGCATCCGCCCCACACCCGGGAGGCAGGGGTTCAAATCCCGGCCGGGTCATGCCGAAGACCATATAAAAGCGTAACTTCCTGCCATCCAGCTTGGTGCTCACCAATAATGGAATGGAGGAGGGAAATCTGTGGCGGCGCCTTGCATGGCAGTGGCCCTCTGATTCTACACATGGGGTGTGTGTGATTAACACTGTAGATAGGTAAAACACAATTTTGTTCTACTGTACATGATTGGTTGTATGGTTGAATGACAATAAAGGGTGATTTAATATTTAATAACCAACATAGAAGTGTTCAAATGAGCTGGTCTACCAACAATGGAGGACATGCAAATACAGATGAACCTGAGATGGCTCGGACATGTTGAGAGGATGGACCACCAGCGTCTCCCTCGGCAGTTACTCTACTCACAGCTATGCGAGGGCAAACGCAATCAGGGTAGACCAAGGCTCAGATTTAAAGATACTGTAAAAAGAAACTTGAAGAAGTTGGACATAGACAGGAATTCCTGGCAGCAGAAGGATAAGGACAGAGCTGGGTGGAGGAATCTGATCAGACTTAAATGAAACAGTCATTGTCGCCCACGACAGACTGCTATGATGATGATAAGCAGACCTGTCCTTATGTACAACATGTCAGCGCCGATGGGGGACAAATATCTAAGCTGGTTCTACCAACCCAGATAAGGCTAAAAGCATCCAAAACATAACTTATTTCGGCATAAATATCACTGTGATAAAGAACATGTTATATATGAAAACAGTGGTAAGATGGCGGCCTGGGATTGACCGGGGAATAGCGGGGGTTGGCGGCCCACCTTTCCGGTGGTGACGCCAGCCGGGGTATAAAGGTCACGGCCGGAAAGGGCACATCTTCTTTCGTCATTGACACCTGGATCAGGAGCACTGTAGTCCACTGCTGCTCATTTGTGAGTTCTATAATAAACACTATAAACTGCCTTCTGCCCTATTGCTTATTTCATCAATTATGGACACAACATTTGGCAACGAGGAGAACATGGTTATGGAGCGTGCTACAACCAGTTTTTGGCCATTTCTGGAGGCCCCTGGTGAGCCTCCCGTGCCTTGGCCTAGGTGGTATGCTGCGTTTAGCAACTACCTGGTGGCCCTCAATCTAGGTGAGTTAAAGAAACCACGGGCTAGAGCAATACTGTTCCATAATTTGGGCATGGAAGGACAAAGAATCCTTGAGACGTTGGGGGGAGCCGAGAGTTTTGAGGAGGTACTAGAGGTAATGGCGCGATATTTTCACGCGCCGGACAACGTCATCGTTCAGTGTATTCAGTTCCGACAGCGCCGCCAGAGGACGGGAGAGTCAGTGAAGAGGTTTGTGGCAGACCTACGCCAACTGGCGGCGGAGCGCAAATTTGGGGCTCTACAGGACGAGATGGTCCAGGATCAGTTGGCGGAGCATGTTTGCTGCCCTGCTGCCCGGTCACGGCTCCTGACCTACTCAGGTGAATTTACTCTGGCTGCTGCTATTGAAATTGTTCAGCAGTTTGAGGCGGCTGAAGTATTAGCGAGGGACCTCGGTAGAGAGTCCTCCTCTCCCACATTAAATGAGCCTCAACTAAAGGCGCTGACAGCGGGCCCTGAAGATAAAGACGACGTTGAGGATAAAGAATACGCCTCTGTTGTCAAAATAAGGTCTATCCCGGGAACACCGAGATGTTACGGCTGTGGGTTCACCAGACACAGGTACAAGTCCAGAGAGTGTCTGGCGAAAGGAAAGTGCTGCGGGAGATGTGGCCTGCTGCACCACTTTGCGCGGTCCTGTAGAAATTTTGAACAAGGGGAATGTGAAAAGGGAGGGGGCTCCTCTGTGAAGACTTCCACTGTTGTTCATACGGTTGCACCAGAGTCCGGTGGCAGTATCTACTGCATGGTATCTCTGGACGGGGTCGGGGTATCGATGCTGGTGGATACGGGTGCGGTGGCTTCAATTCTGAATCTGCAAACAGTGAAGAGTCTGTTTCCCTGGTACTGCATCCAGAAGATGGCGGCCCCATTTTACGGCTATGGTAGGAGTAGGATTGCCGTATTGGGGTACATCGAGTTAACGGCACAGTACAAGTTGAGGAGCATGGCGGATGTCCAGGTGGTGGTGACTGCTACGGAATCCAACATTATGGGATGTGACATGTTCTACGGCTTGGGCTTCTCCATCGCCAGTGACACCGGAGAGTAGTGGTCGGCTGGAGGTCTGTGGGACCGACCCCTGCCAGATGTGGATCATGATGCGGTATGGGATGCGATTGGTCCAGATTGGGAGAAGATAGCAAGGAGGACAGTCACAGGGCGCCTCCCTGGGATGGACCCGATGCCAGAGCCCAAGCTACCCTGGGTGTGGGAGCTGGGTGTCATGATGGGGCCCCCGGGTCGGTAGGCAGGACCGGGACGTCAGTGCTGAGCAGCACCAGGGCTAGACCAACAGGTGCATGTTTAAAACGCACCAGGAGGCAGCCTTCGAAAAGGGCTTCAGGCCGGACTGGTAAACAGACCAGTTCCAAATGGAAAGCCCCCCCACAACAGGAGGATCCGAGGAGATCTATTAGAGCTCCCTGGGTGTTAGTGATATGGTTCGCCCTAGGGTTGAAGCTCGGTCGAGGGGGATCCACAGGCGTCGTGGGCAGTATGATGACCAGGGGAGGCTGCAGGTGGAAGCGGCCCGGAGTGACGGCTATCTTCGCCTGTCAGACAAAACGTGGAGGCATCTCAATGAGCTGCGTCGGGTGGTGGAGAAGAGGAGAGGGCGCAGCCCGTCACCAGAAGCAACGAAGCGGAGATAATCTGGCTGGGAACCACAAAATGGCAATCCTGGGGGGGGGGGGGGGGGGGGGGGGCTTTCCACTGGGTTTGTGAAATGACTGTGGGTGTGACTGTTGATGTGATTTTAGTTTTAGGCCCTATGTCAGGGGTCCCCAAACTTTTTCCTGTGAGGGCCACATAACTTTTGCCTTCTCTGATGGGGGCCGGGGTCAGTTTGTAACAGAAAAAGTGTGACGATCGCAGGGGTGCGTAAACATAAACATTTATTGTTTTCCAGAAAGCCACACATAACCAAATATTAATAACCCTTTCCGGGATCTTCACAGGAAAAAAAAGTCAGAAAATAAATAATAACACTATTAATGAAATAAATAACACTATTTATGAAATAAATAATAACCAAATAACCCTCTCTGGGTTCTTCACAGAAAAAAAGTCCATGGAACATTAACTTTCTGTTGTGCCATGCACAATCTTAACAGGTAACATCTCAGCAGAATAGATCTGTACGCCAAGCTCAGCTGAACCAGTCATCTGTTCGGGCCAGCTTTCGGGTTGCTCAACTGATAGCAAGCAGCGGTAAACCTTTCACTGATGGAGAATTTGTCAAGAAATGTGTGAATGCTGTCGCGGAGGAGGTGTGTCCCGAGAAGAAAGATGTCTTTAATGCTGTGAGTCTGTCGGCGAGTACAATCACCAGCCGAGGCTCGCCCCCGTGTGAATGGCCCCGCGGAGCGGATGGTGTGTGTGAAGTGTGCGGTTGAATAGAGAGAGAGGCGACCGGAGCAGGTAGCGAACTAGAATTGTTGTTATTAATGGTGCAGTCTGATAATAAAGCCCCCAACTCTTCAGCAAAATGGCCTGTTCTTCGGTGTACCACCATATTGTTGTTAACAACCGTGAGGTTTACTCGGGAGTAAACCCCGGAGGAAAAGCTGCCTCCGGCCCTGGAGAAGACAGATCTCCCCTGTGTCCCCCAACCATGGTTAGGAGACCAAAGCAGGAAAGGTTAACACAAGGATTTTTTTTTTTCTGAGGGGGGGAGGTTTCAGATAGGGGCACAGACTGCAGAAGGGTGGAATAGAATGTCACGTTCTATGCGTGTATTAGTCTAGATCGCGTGGCCAGACTGAAAAAAAAATCATAATGCATGTCTGATATTGTTCAGGGGGCCGGACCAAATGTGGAGGTGGGCCGCATCCAGCCCACGGGCCGTAGTTTGGGGACCACACCCTATGCCATTATGTGTATAGTTTTGACTCTACTGGGTTTGTGCCCTGGGTGTGTTTATTAGGGAAGTAAATTGGTGAAGATTGCTTGATTTTAGTACATTATATGTGTGATAAACTAAATTGTTTGAAGCTCATCTGATTGAATGTATTTTTTTGAAAATGGGAAGATTTACGAGCTAAAGGAAAATGAAAAAAAAAAGAGAAACGAAGAAAAGAAACACACCGAGTTGTTTGTTTATATGATAAGAAGGGTATTTTGATATTTGGTGTATTAGTAGGTGTTTTAAGGCTCGACCTGTTAAGTAATGGTAATGTAAAGTGGTGGCAACTATTTGACGTGCCCAACGTTTTTGTATCGTGTGCCCAAGTGTGGGGTGGGTGTGCTGGGGTGGGGGCCGCCAGTAGGGGATGTTTAGGTTATGAGTTTGAACTGTTTATTGTTTGCTATTTATTGTATGTGTAAAAGGTTCTGGGATTGATTTTTCTTAGACACACGGCTGTATTTTGATTTGGACTGTTAGGGACAAGGCGGCAGAATAATCCGCCTGGCTGTGTAGGGGACGCTGGTAGTCTACCCAGCCCCCCAGCCTTGGTTGTATGAATGGATAGGTTATTTATTGGTTTTGTACGTACTGTTTTCGCCTGTTAGAGTGTGAGTCGGGTGTTAAATTTGGGCGGGTCAATCTGTGTGCCTGCGTTTTTTTAAGGGGGGGGGGGGGGTTGTGAATGTTACATATGAAAACAATGGTAAGATGGCAGCCTGGGAATGACCGGGGAATAGAAGGAGTTGGCGGCCCACCTTTCCGGTGGTGACGCCAGCCGGGGTATAAAAGTCACGGCCGGAAGGGGCACGTCCTCTTTCGCCGTTGACACCTGGATCAGGAGCGCTGTAGTCCACTGCTGTTCATTTGTGAGTTCTATAATAAACACTATAAACTGCCTTCTGCCCAGTTGCTTATTTCATCAATTATGCACACAACAGAACACACTTTAAAACTTAAGGTAAAATCAAAAATAAAAACAACTGATGCAAGCTTTGATTGGTCAAAGTGTCTCTACAGACCTCACTGACTGCTCTGAAAAAAATTTTCAGGTAGTTAAGCGAAGCTTGATCAGCATTTTTTCTGCTGTCATTGCTTTCAGATTGGATTACCTTCACTCAATGATCCATCAATATTTGCTGCTCTGTATTAAAGACACTAATTAGGTGCTGAACTGCTGCAATACTGAACCTTTGGCTTTATGGAGTGTGGTGAGAAATGAAGATGTTAAACACACACACACACACACACACACACACACACACACACACACACACACAGAGGCAGCAGATAAAATTCTTCATCTGACTCATTTTATCTCCCATGTCACCACTATAAAGGTCACAGACCCTTTGATTTGACAGAAGTGCTGTAAAACGGCCATCTCTGTTGTAAAACGTCACGCTCTAACTTCACGTCATAACAACCCTTCCAGGTCAAAGGTCAGGGTCATTTGGCTCTCAGGAGTGGTCGCATCCTTTGATCCAAACAGGTTTAAATTTAGATGATGTCACCTCAAAAGTGAAGCTACGCAGTCTTAAACTGATTTTGCTCTTTTTTGACCTGGAGACTTTGAAGTTTAAAAGTCCACTGATGCGTGATTTTTGCTTCACTTTTTTTCTGAACAATAGAATGCAGAGAAGGCCAACACTGACTTTAACTATTAAATATAAAAAATAGAATAGTATAGGAGTGCTGTATAATAGCTTTACAAACATCAGATATTTGAAATAGCAGAAGAAAAATGTGATGTTTGATTAAAAAAACTAAAAAAAATGTTAAAAGAATCAAAGCCAAAATTAAAAAAAAAAAAAAACGCAGCATCTTAAAGAGCTCTTTAACAGCACTCATTCCAACAGTCCGGTAAAATATCATTTGTGTGTTAGTTACTTATTTATTAGTCACAAACAGGAAACTCTAAATTTGACTCTCAACTAAAGCAGTAATGGACTGGACTCCCTGTACAACCTCTACTGTTTCTTTATTTCTCATCAGCGGCCAAGCTGCAAGAAAATCTCACACTGCAGATTTTTTAAAAACTCTATTGTAATTATGTCAGGAGGGGAAAAAAACAAAGTAAAAAGCTTTACTTTGAGTAGACAAAAAAGAGAAGACAGACGAGCAGGAAGCATGACAAATTCAGAAGGACAAAAACATCTGTGAGGGGAGACGGTGGCATGGCAAACCTCTGACATAATCTCTGACATCAAACACTTCGCCCACAGTCCGTCTTTTAAAACTGTTCACTCCGCACAGCCACTCCCATGACAGCTCACTGATGGAGGGCAGAGTAAGGAGGTGTGTATTCAGACAAACAAAGCAAAAAAAAGGAATTAAAAAGCAATATTCATTATTCACCATGATCTAACTTACAAGAATTATTTCATATATTTACCTCTGTTATACTGTATATCGATATTGGTTTGGTAAATTCAATCATTAAAACAAAACTTATATAAAATCAACACATCCTTACACTTTTGCATGTTAAAAGAATAACCAGCTACATCAAATCTGAAAATTGGTCAAATTTCTCATTAAAGCATTCAGTACCTACCATCCATCCATTCATTCATCAATCCATCCATCCTCTACTGCTTCTACGGAGGTCCAGGCCACAGAGGCAGCAGTCTAAGCAGGTGGGAGACATAGTCTCTCAGCAATGTGTCCAGGGTCTGTCCTGTTGTGTCCTCCCTCTAGGATGTGCACAAAGCACCCCACATAGGAGGTGTTTGGGAGGCATCCTGATTAGATGCCCAACCACATCCCAATAGCCAGCTCAGGACGCCAGGGATCGGACCCCCTACACCACATTCCAAATTATTATGCAAATGATATTCATCTCTGATTTTCCTAAACAGTCGATGCAAATGACAGTCAGTATAATTTTCAAATCATCAACTGTTAAGAGCATAATTCAAATTTTATTGAACCTCCCAATGATAACTATTTTTATTTGCAAAAACAAAAATCTCAAAATGCACTGTTCCAAATTATTATGCACAACAGAGTTTCAAAACATTTTATTGGTTGTAAAGAACTGAAAATGGTCATTTGTTGAATTTGAAGCATTAGGAGGTCATATTTACTGAAATCAAAAGCTATTTCAATCAAAAACATCTTATCAGGCCAAATTACATGTTAACATAGGACCCCTTCTTTGATATAACCTTCACAATTCTTGCATCCACTGAACTTTTGAATTTTTGGAGAGTTTCTGCTTGAATTTCTTTGCAAAATGTCAAAATAGCCTCCCACAGCTGCCGTTCTGATGCGAACTGTTTCCATTCTTCTTTTTGTATCATGGAAGAAGGTGGTCAGTCAGAAACTCTATATACTTTGCCGAGGTCATTTTCACACCTTCAGGGACCCTAAAGAGGCCTACCAGCTCTCTCCTCATGATTCCGGCCCAAAACATGACTCCGCCACCCCCTTGCTGATGTCACAGCCTTGGCTGGGACATGGTGGCCATCCACCAACCATCCACTACTCCATCCATCTGGACCATCCAGGGTTGCATGACATTCATCAGTAAGCAAGACTGTTTGGAAATTAGTCTTAATGTATTTCTGGGCCCACTGCAACCATTTCTGCTTGTGAGCATTGGTTAGAGGTGGCCGAATAGTAGGTTTATGCACAACTGCAAGGCTCTGGAGGATGCTACACCTTGAGGTTTGTGGGACTCCAGAGGCACCAGCAGTACGATGATCACGCCTAAGTTTTCGTGAAATATCTAATGCTTTCATACCTTTCGGTCATTCATTGACCAAAAGAATGAGACTGTGGATACAAGCGGCTGAAATGAGCTTTTTCTGTAGGATTGCTGGACTCACCCTTAGAGATAGGGTGAGGAGCTCAGTCATCCAGGAGGGTTCAGAGTAGAACCACTGCTCCTCCATATTGAAAGGAGCCAGTTTAGGTGGTTTGGGCATCTGATCAGGATGCCTCCTGGAAGCCTCCCACTTGAGGTTTTTCGGGCACGTCCCACTGGGAGGAGACTCCAGGGCTGACCCAGGATTCGCTGGAGAAACTACGTCTCCCAGTTGGTCTGGGAACGCCTTGGTATCCTCTCTGAATAGCTGGAGCACAAGGCTGGGGAGAGGGAAGTCTGGGCTTCTCTGCTTGAACTGCTGCCTCTGCGATCCGGACCTCCGGAACAGCGGTAGAAGCTGGTTGGATGGTTTTCATACCTTGTCCAAGGCTTTGCACTATTTAATGCTCTTCAGCAGCAGAGAGATCCTTTTTCTTTCCCATATTGCTTGAAACCTGTGACATGCTTAATAATGTAGAACATCCTTCTTAAGTAGTTTTCCTTTGATTGGGCTCACCTGACAAACTAATTATGACAGGTGGTCAGTCACTGCAACAGATACTGGAGTCAGTTTGTCTTGGCCTGTCCTTGCCACTGATAACACTTCTATCTGCCAAGAATGTGCCGCTAGTCCAGCAAAAGCTAGCGGTACTCAAATACTTTGCAAGCAGTTTCATGAAATGGTCAGTCAGAGAGCAACTCATACCGGCTTGGACATCGCCCAGGTTAACAAGGTCAGGAGTTCCTGGCAGCAGAAGGCGAATTACAGAGCTATGTGGAGGAATCTGATCACTGTCGGCCACGACAGACTGCTATGATGATGATGATGATCCAAAGAGCCCTGAGACACAATATCCTCCATGAGTTTAGTTGAAAAACAAAAAATTGAATGTTTAGAATCAGAATCAGAATCAGAATCAGAATCAGGTTTATTGCCATTGTTCATGTAGTACACAAACTAGGAATTTGTCTCGGTACAATGCTGCAACATTAAACATGATAGGATAAGAGAAATAAACTATACATGTAATAAAGTGTAGGAAAAGATTAAGTGATACTGGTCAACAGTTAAAATATATATTAGCCAGCAGCAGATACTGTGGAGAACTATATAGTGCAGTCGGTAATGCAGGAAGAAAGACAGTGATGATTGACATGAGTCTGGTTGAGCTGCTGTACATGGTGCACGAGAGTCAATAAGTCACTTAGTGTTCAGCAGTCTAATGGCAGAGGGGAAGAAGCTGTTCATGTGATGGGAGGTTTTAGTCTGGATGGACCGAAGTCTTCTACCAGAGGGGAGGGGGGCAAACAGTACGTGACCAGGGTGTGAGGGATCGGCTATGATCCGGCCAGCACGCCTCCGGGTCCTGGAGATGTACAGATCCTGGAGAGATGGGAGCTTGCAGCCGATCACCTTCTCAGCAGTGCGCACGACGCGCTGCAGCCTTAGTCTGTCCCTGGCAGTGGCTCCTGCGTACCACACGGTTATGGAGGTGGTGAGGATGGACTCGATGATGGCTGTGTAGAACTGCACTAACATCTTGGTGGGTAGCTTGAGCTTCCTCAGCTGCCGCAGGAAGAACATCCTCTGCTGGGCTTTTTTGATGAGTGAGCTGATGGTCAGCTCCCATTTGAGGTCCCTGGTGATGGTAGTACCTAGGAAGCGGAAGGAATCAGCAGTGGTGATGGGAGAGCCTGAGAGGGTGAGGGGGGGCAGAGGAGTAGTGACTTTCCTGAAGTCTACAATCATCTCCACTGTCTTCAGAGCGTTCAGCTGCAGGTTGTTATTGCTGCACCAGGACGCCAGCTGGGCCACCTCTCTCCTGTAGGCGGACTCGTCGCCGTTGGAGATGAGCCCGATGAGGGTGGTGTCGTCCGCAAACTTGATCAACTTGACAGACTGGTGGCTGGAGGTGCAGGAGTTGGTGTAAAGGGAGAAGAGTAGGGGGGAAAGTACACAGCCCTGGGGTGATCCGGTGCTGATGCTAGTATAGTCTGAGACAGTCTTTCCCAGCCGCACATGCTGCCTCCGGTCCGTCAGGAAGTCGATGATCCACCTGCAGAGGGAGTCAGGCACGTTGAGCAGGGACAGCTTGTCCCGGAGCAGAGCGGGGCGGATGGTGTTGAATGCGGAGCTGAAGTCCACAAACAGGATCCTGGCGTAGGTTCCCGGGGAGTCCAGGTGCTGCAGGATGGAGTGGAGGGCCAGGTTGACTGCATCGTCTACAGACCTGTTGGCTCGGTAGGCAAACTGCAGCGGGTCCAGGAGAGGGGTGGTGATGGACTTGAGGTGGGACAGGACCAGGCGCTCAAAGGACTTCATGACTACAGAGGTGAGCGCTACAGGTCTGTAGTCATTAAGTCCAGTGATCCGTGGCTTCTTGGGGACAGGGATGATGGTGGAGGATTTGAGGCAGGACGGCACGTGGCATAACTTAAGGGAGGTGTTAAAAATGTCTGTGAAGACAGGAGCCAGCTGTTTCGCACAGAGTCTCAGGGTGGAGGGAGACACGCCGTCTGGGCCGGGGGCCTTGCGCGGGTTCAGTCTGGAGAACTGTTTGAGCACATCCTGCTCACTGATGATAAGGGGAGGGGGGGAGGAGGGGGGGGTGCCTTAAATGAAGTAGGGAATGTGGAGGCTGTGGAGCTGGAGGGAGGGGGGGAGTTGGACACAGATGACGAGGTGTCAAAACGGGCATAGTGTTGGGACAGTCTTTGACAAAGGGCTTTGTCATCCTGACCTTTAGGAGCCTGAGGTCGATAGTTGGTGATTTGCCTCAGTCCTCTCCACACGGAAGCCGAATCATTAGCAGTGAACTGCTGCTGGAGTCTCTCTGAGTATAGAGATTTAGCCCTCTTCAGCTCTCTGTTAAACCGGTATTTAACCTCCCTGTAGCAGTCCCTGTCTCCACTTTTCAGCGCTGCTTCCTTCTCCTTCCTGATCTGTCTGAGCTTAGCTGTGAACCAGGGTTTGTCATTAGAGTAACTCACCCTGGTGCGTGATGGAAGAATGTTCTCTTCACAAAAGTGGATATATGAGTTCACAGTGTCCGTGTACTCATCCAGATCATGCGTGGCTCCTTTAAGCATGCCCCAGTCAGATATTTCCATGGACGTTTCCAGCTTCTCCTCAGCATCACTGGTCCGTATCTTCGTAGTGCTCACAACAGGTTTAGTGAGCTTCAATCTCTGTCTGTATGTGGGAATGAGGTGAACCATCACGTGATCAGATAATCCCAGCGCAGCACGAGGGACAGCGCGATATGCGTCTTTCACTGTGGTGTAACAGTGATCCAGTGTGTTTAATCCTCTGGTGGGGCATTTAATAAACTGTTTGTAGCGGGGGAGATCGTGGCTCAGATTGCACTGATTAAAGTCGCCAGCCACAATAATCAGCGAGTCTGGAAAACTCCGCTCTGTGTGTTGAATGTGATCCGCGAGCACGCGCTGAGCTTCGCGCATGTCCGCGTCGGGAGGGGCGTACACAGCGATCATTATGAAAGAAGCAAACTCCCGCGGGGAATAGAAGGGCTTGCGATTGATAACAAGAAATTCCAAGGCAGGAGAACAGTGTTTGGAAATTACCGTTACATCAGAGCACCAGCTGCAGTTGATGTAGAAGCAGACACCGCCTCCTGTGGTCTTGCCGGAAAGCTCTGTGTCACGATCAGCACGGAAGAGCTGAAAGCCGTCGAGGCGCAGCGCGCTGTCCGGTATATTTTCCCGGAGCCAGGTCTCAGTAAAGCAGAGGACAGCTGAGGAGGCGAGATCCTTAAAACGCATCAGCAGTCTCAGTTCATCTACCTTGTTAGAGAGAGAGTTGGTATTGGACAGAAATATGCCAGGCAGCGCCGTTCGCGAGCCTCTCCTGCGAAGCCGCACGAGAGCGCCCGCTCGTCTACCTCTCTTTCGCCGTCTCACTTTCCGAGCCAAACAATAAACCAGATCGGCGGCAGGGGCTAGAAAAACTGGGAGGAGGTCCGTGGGGGTGAAAGTCCTGATATTTAGAAGTTCTTCACGGGTATAAGTGCAAGCAGACACACAATTGACAAACAAAAACAAACAAAGAGCGCAGCGAAGCACCATGTCGACCGCTGTGGGCGCCATCTTGGATCTTGACCTTGATCTTGATCTTGGATTATGACACTAAATCCTATTTGCATAATAATTTGGAACTTGGTGTGTGATTGCCACCTGATCCACATAACACCAGGCCATCATGACCCCACTGGGCTGAGTCTAGTGGGGCCCCATGGGCAGAAACCTGCTCACCAGGCACTTAGCACTACCTACCAGGTGCTACTGTAATTGCCCCCAACAACATAACTCCTGGGATCATTGGGGCACACAAACCTCCCACCACAATGGCGTGGCGATCCATGAGGAGTACACAGCATTTACATTCAGCATCCGAAGTGGTTGGGGAGGGGGGGAGGGGGAGGGGCTCGAAGGCTAGCGTCTGGTGGCCGGGTTTCCACCCATGGGACCCGGCCGGGCTCAGCCCGAAGGAGTTACATGGGTCCGCCCTCCAGTAGGTTCACCACCTGCAGGAGGGATCATGGAAGTCCGGTGCTATGTGGATTAGGTGGCAGTCAAAGGCGGAGACCTTGGCGGACTGATCCCAAGCTTTCTAAACTGGCTTTTGGTACGTGGAATGTCACCTCTCTGGTGGGGAAGGAGCCTGAGCTGGTGTACGAGATTGAGCGATACCGGCTAGATATAGTCGGCCTCACCTCAACACACAGCTCCGGTTCCGGAACCAGTCTCCTGGAGAGGGGCTGGAGCTTGGCCTTTTCTGGAGTTGCCCCGGGCGAGAGGCGACGAGCAGGGGTAGGTATTCTTGTATCGCCCCACCTTGCTGCCTCTATATTGGAGTTTTCCCCGGTGGACGAAAGGGTTGCTTCCCTGCGCCTTCGGGTTGGGAAACGGGTCCTGACCATCATTTGTGCCTATGCACCAAATGATGTTTCAGAGTACCCACCCTTTTTGGAGTCTGTGACTGGGGTGCTGGAGGGTGCTCCTCCTGGAGACTCCATTGTCCTACTGGGGGACTTCAATGCGCACGTGGGCAACGACAGTGAAACCTGGAGGGGGGTGATTGGGAGGAACGGCCTGCCCGATCTGAACCCGAGTGGTGTTCAGTTATTGGACTTCTGTGCTAACCACAGTCTGTCTATAACGAACACCATGTTCAAGCATAAGGGTGTCCATATGTGCACCTGGCACCAGGACACCCTAGGCCGCAGGTCGATGATCGATTTTGTTATCGTATCATCAGACCTGCGACCGTATGTCTTGGACACCCGAGTAAAGAGAGGTGCAGAGCTGTCAACTGATCACCACCTGGTGGTGAGTTGGATCCGATGGCAGGGGAGGAAGCCATTCAGACCTGGTAGACCCAAACGTATAGTGAGGGTGTGCTGGGAGCGTCTGGCTGAGGCCCCTGTCCGGGAGGTCTTCAACTCCCACCTCCGGAAGAACTTCAACCACATTCCGAGGGAGTCTGGAGACATGGAGTCTGAATGGGCCATGTTCTCCACCTCTGTTGTTGAAGCGGCAGCCCAGAGCTGCGGCCGCAAGGTGGTCGGTGCATCTCGTGGTGGCAACCCCCGAACCAAGTGGTGGACACCAGTGGTGAGGGGGGCCATTAAGCTGAAGAAGGAGTCCTATCAAGCTTGGTTGGCTTGTGGGACTCCCGAAGCAGCTGAGGTGTACCGGCAGGCCAAGCGGAGTGCAGCTCGGGTGGTTGCTGAAGCAAAAACCCGGGTATGGGAGGAGTTCGGTGAGGCCATGGAACAAGACTTTCGGTCGGCTTCAAAGAGATTCTGGCAAACTGTTCGGCGGCTCAGGAGGGGAAAGCAGCTCCCCGTCCACACTGTGTATGGTGCGGATGGGACACTGTTGACTTCAACTGGGGATATCGTCGGGCGGTGGAAGGAATACTTCGAGGATCTCCTCAATCCCACTGATACGCCTTCCACAGAGGAAGCAGGGTTTGGGGACGAGGGGGATGACTCGCCTATCACAGGGGCTGAGGTCGCCAAGGTGGTTAAAAATCTCCTTGGTGGCCGGGCCCCGGGGGTGGACGAGATTCGCCCCGAGTACCTCAAGGCCCTGGATGTTGTTGGGTTGTCATGGTTGACACGCCTCTGCAACATTGCGTGGAGGTCGGGGGCAGTGCCTTTGGCATGGCAAACCGGGGTGGTGGTTCCTCTCTTCAAAAAAGGGGACCGGAGGGTGTGCTCCAACTTTAGAGGGATCACACTCCTCAGCCTCCCTGGGAAGGTCTATGCCAAGGTATTGGAGAGGAGAGTCCGGCCGTTGGTCGAACCTCGGATTCAGGAGGAGCAATGTGGTTTTCGTCCTGGCCGTGGCACATCGGACCAGCTCTTTACCCTCTCAAGAATTCTTGAGGGTTCGTGGGAGTTTGCCCAACCAGTTTACATGTGTTTTGTGGACTTGGAGAAGGCATTTGACCGCGTCCCTCGTGGATTTTTGTGGGGGGTGCTTCGGGAGTATGGGGTATCGGGCTTGTTGTTACGAGCTATTCGGTCTCTGTACGACCGTTGTGAGAGTTTAGTTCGCATTGCCAACACTCGGTCGGAGTCATTCCCAGTGAGAGTTGGACTCCGCCAGGGCTGCCCTTTGTCACCGGTCCTGTTCATAATTTTTATGGACAGGATTTCTAGGCGCAGCCAGGGAATGGAGGGTGTCATGCTTGGTGACCACAGGATCTCATCTCTGTTGTTTGCAGATGATGTTGTCCTGTTGGCTTCATCCAGCAATGACCTACAGCTCTTGCTGGGACGGTTTGCCGCTGAGTGTGAAGCGGCTGGGATGAGAATCAGCACCTCCAAGTCCGAGTCCATGGTCCTCAGCCGGAAAAAGGTGGATTGTCCTCTCCGGGTTGGGGACAGGCTCCTGCCCCAAGTGGAGGAGTTTAAGTATCTTGGGGTCTTGTTCACGAGTGAGGGGAAAATGGAGCGAGAGATCGACAGACGGATTGGAGCAGCATCTGCAGTGATGCGGACGTTGTACCGGTCTGTTGTGGTGAAGAGGGAGCTTAGTTCTAAGGCAAAGCTGTCGATTTACCAGTCAATCTACGTTCCTACTCTCACCTATGGTCACGAGCTTTGGGTAATGACCGAAAGAACGAGATCGCGGATACAAGCGGCTGAAATGAGCTTTCTCCGTAGGATTGCTGGACTCACCCTCAGAGATAGGGTGAGGAGCTCAGTCATCCGGGAGAGGCTCAGAGTAGAACCGCTGCTCCTCCACATTGAAAGGAGTCAGTTGAGGTGGTATGGGCATCTGATTAGGATGCCTCCTGGACGCCTCCCACTTGAGGTGTTTCAGGCACGTCCCACTGGGAGGAGACCCCGGGGCAGACCCAGGACTCGGTGGAGAGACTATGTCTCCCAGCTAGTCTGGGAACGCCTTGGTATCCCCTCTGAAGAGCTGGAGCAGGTGGCTGGGGAGAGGGAAGTCTGGGCTTCTCTGCTTGAACTGCTGCCTCCGCGACCCGGACCTCCGGAAAAGCGGTAGAAGATGGATGGATGGATGGATCCGAAGTGGTGGTCTAGGGGTAGAGCATCTGTCCCACAACCAGAAGGCCGGGGTTCAAATCCCAGCCAAGTCACGCCAAAGACCATGTAAAAGTGGAACTTCCTGCCATCCAGCTTGGTGCTCAGCAATAATGGAACGGAGGAGGGAAATGTTGGTTACCCACCCACAGTGGGTGCACAAATCAAGTGTACTCCCTGCGCCAGTCCCAACCTCAGATAAAATGGGCAGGGTTGCCTCATGAAAGGCATCTGGCATAAAAACTCTGCTTCAACTGTAAGAGGACCCACCCCAACTGTGGGACTAATTGTGTCCTGTCAAAATAAATACGAACGATGATGATTTACATTTTTTAAAAACTTTTTCTTTGGTGATGGTTTCATCTTCATGTAACACAATGCAGAATATTGCTGATTCTCCAACCTTTTAAAGCTCTGTCTGTGGGTATATGCAGCACATGTGGGTATTTACTTCAGCCCATGGACTCAAGTAATCTTTTTATAAAATTGCACTTTATTGAATAGTTTAAATTTTAGGATACTTTTTAAAAAGACTGAGTTACTTTTGATTTTGCTGATTTACAGCTGAAAATGTACTTATGTTGTAACATCTTGCTCTTATGAGAAAATATCACATCTTCAGACATTTTAGTGAATTTAATTGAATAATTTATTTGAATTTCATTGGATCAGAATGAAAATCACTGTTGCAAGATGAGAATGAGAAAAAAGTTACAAACTTATGAGAAACAAAAGTTGCCTAATTATGAGCAAAATGATAACTACCCTTACTTACACTGCACTTGCACTTGACTAATTAATATCAGACAGTAACACTACTTTTACTTCTTGAGTACAGCTTGTGGATACTCTACCCACCTCTGGTATGCAGTGATGTGGCCTCTGTAATCGAAGTGTGTCTAAAGTAACATTTTACAAAAAACAGCCATGTGTGCTCTGCATGCTGACACTCACACAAGGGAGTTTGGTCAATTGCGTGCATTTCAAAAACTGACATGAAGGGAAAGTATTAACAATCCACTTTAAAAATTAACTTGAAAACAGTAGCAGAGAAGAGTGAGGCAAACATCAAGCTACAACTACAGTATTTTTTTTTCCAGAGACAAGAGAGCTTTCAGAAAATTCCAGAACCCTGGAAAACTGATCCTGGTTTCTGTCGACTGGACCTAACCAAAACAAAGAGATAATCTTTGCTTCCATTTGAACCCAAATCACTAAAGGCAGCTTAAATTCAGGAGACACATCTTCATGATATTTAACAGCACCAAACACAATAACTTACTTGACTGGAAAGAAAACTATAAGCAGTTTTTTTTTTTAAAAATATGTGATTTCCAGAAATGTAGCCCACTCTCATCTGTGCTGTTGGTGACTTGTTTTGCTCCGATTTGTGAAATGTGCCATTTGTGTCATCTACAGCAGAAAATACCAGACACTTGACAGAAGTAGATAAGCTCCAGTGATGTTTTTTTCTAATCCCCGATAACCCCACCCACACCCACAGAGGCTGATAAAGTTCATAGATTACTTAATGCTCCATTTAAATCTTAAAATAGAAACCCAGTGGCCCGGTTTAGGAAAAATAAGTTGGTTTTAGAGAGTCCAAATAACTGCAGCATGTACCTTCCCCTAACACCACAACAACATACAGATGTAAGAGGAAATCCATCCTGCGGGTGAGATCATACTCTAGGAACATCAGAGGTAAAGTGAGGTCAGCCTGGTCCATAAGACAACAGAGAAATATTCGCTAATACAGACTGAACTCAGCATAGAGTTTTCTGGAAGAGAGCATGACTCTTTCTGCCTGCTGAGTCAAGGCCACGTTTCACCCCAGCTGGGCACCAAAAATACCTGTCCTCACACTTTATGCGAACATCATAAACCAGCCTTTGTACTTGCTGGGCTGTTAACCTCTCTGCACTGCATTTCTTCTGCTCTCTTCCATCTCTGGGACCTAACAGCAGCTGCAGCTTTCCTCAGAGATATGCAGCTTTTAGATTTGAGCACATCATTGACATTGTCAGACAATTGAGACGTGTGTCGGTATCGAGGGAGGCACAGATCAGTAACGCTGTGCACATAAAGACTATCCTTGAGAATTTTGCCACCAAAAAACACATTCAACAGTCCACTTAATTCTTCTGCATCAGACAATGAGCCAAAACTAATGTAAGAATCCCTTTTAATAGTGGATTTCATTCCCATAACTCACCAGATGGGAGGAACTGCCAGGCCAGTAAGTGCCAAAAACTTTAAACAATTACAGGAAAGGGTATGAAGCTCAAAGAAAGAGACTTCATTCTGCTGCTCTGACAGTTCCCATTATCTGAAACGAAGAAATCTCCACCCATCTGGTGCTCTTTGACGGGGTGATACAAATGCATCTGACTGTTTAGAAACACAATTTCCACCGTGTTGTGTAAGCACACGGGAATGAGGGATGACTCCAAAGAAGGCGGCTGCAGCTCATCTGGTGACCAGTCACTGACCTGCTCTAACAGCTGGAGCCTTTTTGGAAACGTTTTCTCATTCACGCTCGACTCAGTTTGCTGCTCTAATGGCGTGTTTGGCATGGGTGAACAGAGGAACGCATGTGAAGTTTTTCAGCGGGAGGATAACCGCCTCACCGCGAAGGACAACTCATTGTTTATTCTTGGCTGCCAAAAGGAAAAGGGTGTCGGGGGGGGGGGGGGGGGGGGGGGGGGCTAAATACCAGATATAGAAAACAGAGATAAGGCATTTTCTCAAAAATTAGGAAGCAGACAAAGAGTAATGCTACACATCCTGTAGCAAAACAAGTGTACAAGTAAATTCAGACAATCAGCCTGTACTGTACATGTATAAAATAGTGAAAAATACAAATAGATAGTATGAAGTTTTTGTCTTGTGTTTTAATGAGTTTCTCCTCTCTCTCCAGTTCCACCACAAAGCCATTATAAGCGTGTGATACGTCTCCACTCTGTGCCTCAGTAATTATCAAATGACATGAACCACCAGCTGTTAGCTATAAAGAAATTCAGAGGAGCCCAATTTTTAAATGACATTAACGGCTATGTGTTCATTTAAATTTCAGAGAGTTTTCAGTATAAAACCTAACATGCAGTTTCACTGACTTGCACACACGTATATTCTACTTAACTATAAGACCAGGGACAAGGTGAATTCAAGTCCTGCGTGTCAGATTAATGTATAAACGGTATATCAAACATGGATGTACAGTGCATCCAGAAAGTATTCACAGCGCTCCACTTTTTCCACATTGTGTTATGTTTTAGCCTTATTCCAAAATGGATTAAATTCATTTTTTCCTCAAAATTCTACACACAATACCCTATAATGACAACATGAAATTTTTTTTATGATTTTTGCAAATTTTTTTTAAAATAAAAAAGTAAGAAAGCACATGTACATAAGTATTCGCAGCCTTTGTTCAATACTTTGTTGATGCACCTTTGGCAGCAATTACAGCCTCAAGTCTTTTTCAGTATTATGCCACAAGCTTGGCACACCTATCTTTGAGCAGTTTCGTCCATTCCTCTTTGCAGCACCTCTCAAGCTCCATCAGGTTGGATGGGAAGAGTTTGTGCACAGTAGGGGTGTCAGAAACAAATCGATTCACATAAGAATCTAGATTCTCATTTTACACAATCCAGAACTGATTCATAAAAATGAAGAATTGATTTATTATTATTATTATTATTATTATTATTATTATTCGTCGTCGGCCTCCGTCGGTCTATGATGACCATGGAAGAGAATCCTAAACGTCTACTCTGCTGGAACAGCACTGCCTGTGGCTGAACAGGCCGATGCGCGAATGGCAGTCCCTGTCACACAGGTCGAACTTGTGGGTGGTCTCCGTGCTGCTGGGTCTGTGGCGGTTCTTCCTGTGGGTCCTTTTTTCCATCTGCTGCAGCAGTCAGTCTCTCTTCACCCGCCTTGAGCTGTCTGGTCAGGGTGCCTCTCCATTTGGAGCGGTCCGTTGCAAGGTCCTCCCAGCGCTCTATGTTGATCTCCAGGGCCTTCATGTCTCTCTTGCAGACGTCTCTAAAGCGCAGCTGTGGGCGGCCAACGTCTCTCCTGCCAGTTTCCAGTTCTCCGTAGAGGACGTCTTTGGGGATTCTGCCATCCTCCATACGGTGAACGTGGCCTAGCCAGCGGAGCCTGCGCTGCCTGAGTAGAGTGAACATGGAGGGAAGGCCGGCGCGGGACAGAACTTCTGTGTTGGGCACTTTGTCCTGCCAGGATATGTCCAGGATGTGGCGAATGCAGCGCAAGTGGAAGGAGTTCAGTCTCTTTTCCTGCCGGGCGTATGTTGTCCACGTCTCACTCCCATAGAGCAGTGTGCTGATGACGCAGGCATTGTACACTGCCATCTTCGTCTTGACAGAGAGTTTGGGATTCTCCCACACTCGTGTGGTGAGGCGAGCGAGTGTGAAGGCTGATTTTCCAATCCTCTTGTTGATCTCTGTATCAAGGGAGAGGTTGTTGCTGATCGTGGACCCCAGGTACGTGAACTGATTCACGACCTCCAGCTCGTAGTCATCGATGGTGATGGTTGGTGGTGCTTCCGTGCCTTGCGCCAAGACGTTAGTCTTCTTCAGGCTGATGGTAAGCCCGAAGTCCTTGCATGCCTGGGAGAAGCGGTCCATCAGGGTCTGAAGCTCCTGCTGTGTGTGGGTTGCAACTGCAGCGTTGTCTGCGAACAGCATGTCTCTGATTAGAGCCTCGCGTACTTTGGTTCTGGCTTTCAGGCGGGCGAGGTTGAAAAGCCTGCTGTCAGATCTTGTGTGCAAGTAGATTCCCTCTGTTGCTGTGCTGAAGGCATGCCTCAGGAGCATAGCAAAGAAAATCCCAAAGAGGGTTGGCGCAAGTACACAGCCCTGTTTCACTCCACTGCGTATGTTGAATGGCTCTGAGACGTTGCCACCGTGCTGCACTATCCCCTGCATGTTGGTGTGAAACGATTCAATGAGGCTTTGCAACTTTGGTGGGCATCCTATCTTTGGCAGGATCTTGAAAAGGCCCTCTCTGCTGACCAGATCGAACGCTTTGGTGAGGTCGATGAAGGCGACGTACAGGGGCATGTTCTGTTCTCTGCATTTCTCCTGGAGTTGGCGGATGGAGAATATCATGTCTACCGTCGATTGCTCAGCGCGGAAGCCACACTGAGACTCTGGGTAGACACGTTCGGTAAGCTTCTATAGACAAACGAGAACAACTTGTGCCTAGACTTTGCCAACAACGCTGAGGAGGGAAATGCCCCTGTAGTTGTTGCAGTCGCTTCTCTCCCCTTTGTTTTTGTAGAGGGTGATGATCTTGGCGTCCCTCATGTCCTGTGGTACGGCACCTTCTTTCCAGCACTGGCAGAGGACGTCATGCAATGGCAGCAGTAGGGCGGTCTTGCAGTGCTTGATCAGGTCAGGGGGTATGCCGTCGTTGCCGGGTGCCTTGCCAGTGGCCAAGCTATCAATGGCCTTGCTGAGTTCGTCGATGGTTGGCTCGGCGTCAAGTTCGTCCATGGATGGCAGGCAGTCGATGGCATCAAGGGCTGATGGTGTCACGGTGTTCTGTCTGGAGTAGAGGTCGGAGTAGTGTTCCACCCATCTCTCCATCTGCTTGTTCTTTTCTGTGATCATCTCCCCAGTGGAGGATTTGAGGGGGGCCGTCATGCTCTGAGCCGGGCCAAGTGCTTTCTTGATGCCATCGTACATACCACGGATGTTCCCTGTTATGGCAGCGGTTTGGATGTCTTGGCTGAGCTGAGTCCAGTACTCGTTGGCACAGCGCCGAGCAGTCTGCTGAACTTTGCTTCTCGCAGCCCTAAGAATCTGGAGATTCTTCTCGTTTGGGTACTTCTTGTACTCAGCAAGTGCTGAGCGCTTGGCTTCAATGACGGGGGTCATCTCGGTCAACTTGGCATCAAACCAGTCCTGTGACTTCGAGGTCTTCCTCCCAAAGGTAGCCAAGGCTGTGCAGTGGATGGTGTTTCGCAGCTCTTCCCACTTCTGCTTTGCAGATTCTCCTTCTTGTGGTACACCAAGTTCCTTCTCAAAGGTGGAGGCAAACTGCTCAACAAGTTCTGGTTGAGCCATCTTTCTGGTCTCAATCCGTGCCTTTCCAGGTTGTCTAGCACGATGGAATTTCTTCAGCTGCAGCTTGACCTTGCAACACACCAATGAATGGTCTGTGTCGCAATCTGCACTCTGGAACGAACGGGTGATTAGCATGTTCTTCAGTGAGGTGCGCCTGGTCAGGATCAAGTCCAGCTGGTGCCAGTGCTTTGAGCGTGGATGTTGCCAGGAAACCTTGTGTTGGGGCTTGGTCTTGAAGAACGAGTTTGTGATGCACAGATCGTGATATGTGCAGAACTCGAGCAGCCGCTGTCCGTTGTCGTTCATTCTGCCCACGCCAAAAGGTCCAAGACAGGAGGGCCAGGAGTCGTGGTCAGCACCCACTCTGGCATTGAAGTCTCCAAGGAGAATGAGTTGTTCAGAGTTGGGGATGGTCCTGACAGTTGTTGCGAGATTCTCGTAGAACTTGTCTTTTGCCTCTGGTGTGGCTGTCAGTGTTGGGGCATACACACTGACGAGGGTGACTGGGCCTTGAGTGGTGTTCAGGCGGAGGGTGAGGAGTCGTGCAGAGCCAGTGCTGCTCGGTTCCACCATCTTCAGCAAGGTGTTCTTCACTGCAAAGCCCACTCCGTGTTCCCTGTGTTCGTCACTGCCCTTTCCCTGCCAGTAGAACGTGTAGTCCTTCTCTCTCAGTGTGCCTGCGTCAGCCAACTGTGTTTCCTGGAGAGTGGCGATATCCACTCCGTCTCTTCAGCTCATTATTGATGGTGGCAGTCTTCCTGGTGTCATTGATGTCCTTGAGGTTAGCAGCGAGTCCTGTCATCATAGTGCGGACGTTCCAAGTTCCCAGTTTTAGAGTTGGTCTCTTTTGTTTTATTGTCTTGCCTGGTGCGAAGATTCTCAGCCTGCTGTTCGGACTTCTCCTCATCCCCATGCACCCAATGAGGAAAGCAAGCTGTGGCGGGACAACACCTTATTGGCTGGGGGCTGCCCAGCTTGAGGCGGGCGGTAGCTGTCCAGTGAGATCCGATGATCCCTCCCACCGTCGGGAACAACCCCTGGCGCCGCGCTCTACGCCAATTGAGCGGTGGCTTATAACCGGTAACTGTCATTCCCCATGTTTTGTCTACGCCAAAGGCGAAGCTGGAGTGTCCTCTCCAGTGATCCGGTGTTCTACCTTCCAGCGTTGGGCGTTGGTAGGATTCAAGCCTGGGCAGGAAGATATGGAGGACAAGATGTTGCCCATGCAGCATGTCCCCCCTCTCCACGTCACTGATGAATCCAAAGGAACAGCAGGGCTGCTACAGTTTGGCACCAGCGCCGTTGCAGGAGCTGCCAGAACGATGTTGAGCACAACATAGAACTGCCTTAGGGGCTCCGACTCCGGATTTTTCCTCAGGGTTGACTCCCAAAGCCTTTCCCGTGACCGGGTATGCCGCAAGGCAGCAGAGGTTTGAAATCAGGGTTTACCTTCCCCTAGATGGGCTACCTTCCCAGGTTGACGAGCCACCATCTACCCGAAGCATCTGGTTTTAAGGCGCCAGAGATCCGCCCTCGCCCCTTCTCCTATTAGTAAAAGCAGTTCCGCCGGGCTTAGAGACTAAACCACACGGGCAGGCTAGGAGTTGGACTTAGTTGTCAGAGGCTTTTCGAGACGCACGCCATAAGGAGCATTTTATGAGCACTGGGAGTTTAACCCCAGTGCCGCTCCTGGCTATGACAACCTTGGAACCAATATTATTATCATTATTATCATTATTACCAATATTATTATTATTATCATCATTATATATATATTTTTTGCGGTGGTGCCGGGGTCCCGTCACGTGACACGTATTGCTGCTTCGTGATACACAATTACACACTGACGCTGCCGGCGGAGGAGAACCATGCAGAGTAGCTTACTAAGCTAGCAGCCAGATAAAACAGTCGGAATAAAGAAAAAATGGAGCAGCAAGAAATTTGAGGCAGGTCCGGCTGCAGCTCGCAGGCTCTGTCAACACCCCTTCAACTAGTTCACTGTTGCCAACTTCTCAGTAAGGAAAGTAGCTATTGGCTGTCCTAAAAGTCGCTAGAAGTCACTAAATTACGCCGTCGCCTAATTTGCATAATTGGTCATTTGCATGTAATTGTAATGGGTGCTGTAGGACAGAAGAATAATGTCGTGGAAGAGACAAAAAGTGAGTAAAAAACACCCTAAATATGTTTAGAACTACAAATTAACTTTCTTCTGTTGATTCTTGGTTTGTCTGTTTTAATGTGGCATTTAAATAGGCCGTCACTTCTGTATCATCTCCAATAAACGGTTTCAGCCAGTCTGTGAATTCAGGGTTTGATTCCCACTCCTTTCTGTATTTCTGAGTGTACAGTTTAGACTGTGACATAAAGAGCTGCTAGATGTTTAGATTATGTCTCACACACACACAGAGTGAACGAAGTGAGTACGTGACTGAGGCTGTTAGTCAAATGCAGTGATTTATTAGTGTGACACTGACAGTGAAGAAACATTTACATTGATTGGCAGGGGGGGTTGCGCAGACGTAATTCATTTGCAGTCTGAACATGAGTGGCATGGGCGTGGGTCTCCTCTCTGACTGCAACTAACTGCTGCACGAGGCTACTGTGAGACTGACTGCTCGTGAGTGCTTTGGGATGGGAAGAAGCTCACGGCAGCACCTGTTGCTTGTTGAGGATAGTAACTGCAGACCAATAGTGCTTTCACGTCAGCAGGGCTTGACATTAACTTTTTGCTCACCGGCCACTGGGGCGAGTGACTTTCCAAAGTTACTAGCCACTCAGCCTTTTCACTAGCCACAATTTTGTAGTTGGAGAATGATGTTTAATAAGATAAGATAAGCCTTTATTAGTCCCACAACGGGGAAATTCCAGGATTGCAACAGCACAGGGATAGCAACACTCAGAGCAACAATCAGAAGGCAAGAAAAAAAAAACAAAAAAAAAACAAGCAAGCAGGAGCAGCTAATATACATATGTACATATTACTATAAAATATATATATACACACACACACACAGACACACAGTGCAGAGCATTGTAGCTGGATGGAATAAATATATGAATATATGAACACACAGTGCAGAGCATTGTAGCTAGATGGAATAAATATGTAAATATATAAACACCCACAGTACGGAGCATTGCAGCTAGGTGGAATAAATATGCAAGTATATAAACACACACAGTGCGGAGCAATGTAGCTAGATGGAATAATATGTAGATATATAAAAACACAGTGCGGAGCATTGTAGCTAGATGGAATAAATATATAGATATATAAATATAAACACACCCAGTGCTGAGCATTGTAGCTAGATGGAATAAATATGTAAATATATAAACACACACAGTGCAGAGCATTGTTGCTAGGTGGGATGAAACAGCATAACCGTCTATTTAGTTATCCTACATGGTATGATTATGTGCCCATACATATTCTCACCCTCCATAGCGACCGGTATGTTCCTAGTTGTATGCCGGAGAGGACCATAGTGTAAGTCTATTGCATCTTTTGCATTCAAAAAACTATTAGTTTGTTACGTCTTTTTGCTATCTCTGCGAGCAACCCTGCTTAGGTTGTACAGTCTGACAGCCGTTGGTAGGAAGGACCTACGAAACCTCTCGGTTGTGCACCTGGGATGATGTAGTCTGCTGCTAAATGAGCTCCTCAGTGCATCCAGTATGTCCTGCATAGGGTGGAACTCGGACTCCAGCAGAGATGACAGTTTAGCCACCGTCCTTCTCTCTCCTATCTCCTCCATCGGATCAAGGCGCTGCCCCAGGACAGAGCTAGCTTTCTTAATCAGTTTGTTCAGTCTCTTCCTATCTGCTGCAGTAATGCCACTGCCCCAGCAGACCACTCCAAAAGTGATGGCTGATGCCACCACCGTGTCGTAGAATGACTTCAGCAGCGCCCCTTGTACACCAAAAGACCTGAGTCTCCTCAGCAGGAACAGCCTGCGCTGTCCCTTCTTGTAGAGTGCGTCAGTATTGTGTGACCAGTCTAGTTTATTGTTCAGATGAATACCCAGGTACTTATAGGATGTCACCATCTCGATGTCTGTTCCCTGTATATTTACTGGTGCTGTGAGGGGCTGCCCATGCCTGCGGCAGTCCACCACCAGCTCCTTAGTTTTCCTCGCGTTGATCTGGAGGCAGTTCCGATGGCACCAGTCCACAAAGTCCTGGATAAGCCCTCTGTACTCAGCTTCATCTCCGTTGGAGATGAGACCAACGATCGCAGAGTCATCAGAGAACTTCTGTAGATGGCAATGTGTTGTGTTGTGTGAGAAGTCCGCAGTATAAAGAGTGAACAGGAAGGGAGCCAGCACCGTTCCCTGGGGGGCCCCCGTGCTACTGATGATCGTGTCGGAAACACAGTCCCGGGTTCTCACAAACTGAGGCCGGTTCGTGAGGTAGTCCAGGATCCATGATGACAGGTGCTGGTCCACCCCTGCGCGCAGCAGCTTGTCCTTCAGGATCATCGGTTGGATGGTGTTGAAAGCACTGGAGAAGTCAAAGAACATGATCCTCACCATATTCCCGGGCTTCTCCAGGTGGGACAGAGAACGGTGAAGGAGGAAGATCACCGCATCCTCCACCCCAATGCCATGCTGGTAGGCGAACTGGAGTGGATCCATCGCTGGTTCCACCAGGGGGCGGAGATGAGCAAGGAGCAGTCTCTCCAGGGTCTTCATCAAGTGGGACGTCAGGGCCACCGGTCTGTAGCTGTTCAGGTCTTTGGGGTGGGAAGTTTTTGGTACAGGTACCACACAAGATGTTTTCCACAGCTGTGGTACCCTCCCCAGTTTCAGGCTCATGTTGAAGATATACGTCACAATCCCACACAGCTGGTCTGCACAGGACTTGAGGAGCTTTGCGCTGATGCCGTCCGGTCCCGACGCCTTCCTCGCCTTGATCTTCCTCAGCTCCGTCCTCACCTGGGTCTTGGTCAGGGTCAGGATGGGGGGCTGTGTGTTGGGAGTGGGGGGGGTGTCGGTGGAGTGGGGAGTGGGCAGCAGGACTTGATTTCTTAGAGGCAGCAGTGGTTGTTGTGCAGACAGGGGGGAGGGCGGTTGGTCAAATCTATTGAAAAACAGATTTAGGTTGTTCGCCCACTCCCTGCCCCCCGTGGCCTGGGGGGAGGTATTCTGGAGCCCCGAGATGGTTTTGAGGTTTCTCCAGACCCCGCTGATGTCGCTCTGTTGCAGCTTGTCCTCCATCTTCTTCCTGAAGCTGTCCTTGCCTTCTCTGATCTTTCTCCTCAGCTCCCTCTGTACGGACTTCAGCATCTCCCTGTTCCCCGACCTGAAGATCCTCTTCTTCTCTCTCAGAAGTGTTTTTATCTCAGGGTTGATCCAGGGTTTGTTGTTTGAGTGACGCCGTATGGTCTTGGTGGGAACGGATTTGTCCACACAGAAGCTGAGGTAGCCCGTGAAGGTGTGAATGAGGCCATCGATGTCCTCACCATGTGGATCGCAGAGCTGCTTCCAGGCAGTGGCTTCAAAACAGTTCTTTAGAGTGTCCATTGTCTCCTCAGACCATAACTCCACAGTGTGCATGGCCGGAGGTTGTCTGTGCACTAGGGGTTTGTACACCGGCCGGAGATGAACCAAGTTGTGATCCGATCTCCCAAGTGGGGGGAGTTGTGATGAGGTGTACGCCTCCTTAGTGTTTGCGTAGAACAAATCCAGTGTTTTATTGTCTCTAGTGTGGCATGTGACATACTGGGTGAAAGTGGGCAGAATGGGAGACAGTGAAACGTGGTTGAAATCGCCTGAGATGAGGAGAAGAGCATCTGGGTGTTCTGTCTGCAGCCTGCTGGTTACTGAATGGATGACGTCACGCGCTGTCCCAGCGTTCGCCGTCGGATTTGCATAAACAACAATGCAGATCACGTGTGAGTGTTCTCTCGGGAGATATGTAGGCCTCATGCTAACAGCTAGCAACTCAATGTCTTTGCTGCAGTGCCGTTGTTTAACAGTGATATGTCCCGGTCTGCACCAGTTGTTGTTAACATACATTATCACTCCACCGCCCCTAGTTTTGCCACTCTCTGGTGTTCGGTCAGCTCGTATCATGTGAAAACCCTCCAGCTCAATGTTAGCATCTGCTGCTAGTTCAGTTAGCCACGTCTCAGTAAACAAAAGGAGAGAGCACTCCCGGTAAGTGCTATCATAACGGGAGATAGCCGCTAGCTCATCTAACTTTCCCAGTATCGACCGTACATTTCCCATGACAACAGATGGAAGGGAGGGTCTGTACCTTATATTTTTTGTCCTCCGCCTTACTCCAGCCCGGCAGCCGCGGCGTTTTCGCCTCAGTTCTCTCGGTATGTCGAGTTTTTCCAATGGGACCGGGTGGCGGTTGAATGCTAGCAGCTCTTCTCTGCTGTATCGTATCCTGCTATAAACAGTGGCTCCGTCCACCGGCTCAGGAGACATTTGGGACGATCTGTGTGTCCGTGATATAAGTGGGGTGAAAAAAAAAAAAAGTGATCAAAAGAGAGAGGAAGGGAAAAAAAAAACTCGGAATCGAGCCGCTGTTGCAAAAGGCAGCCTACTGGTGTGGCGCCGAGAGGAGAAAAAAAAAAAAAAAAAAAAAGATCTAATCTGATCTAATATGATCAGATTCGATTATTGCATGCTAAAACGTGGTTGAATTAAATGTACAACCTTCTTAAATGCAATGACCCTTATACATACATAAAAATAGCAAGAGAAACACTGGTTTAAGTAGTCATTAACAGCAGTAAATACTGTAAAACAGTCGAGAAAATATATTTGCAATATGAGAGTGAAGTACAGGTAGATTTGAGGTCTGTCCCAATTCTAATTTCTACCCTTTCTCCTTCGCCTACCCCTTGGCCCATGAAATCAAGGGCCCTTTGTTCTCATCAGAAAAAAGAAGAAAAAGAAAACTGATGAGAAAAAAGTCTCATCTTACAAAAATGTCTCAAATTTACACAAACTATTCTAATCAATAGAAAGTCAGAAATTTACTAGAAATAAAGCTGTAAATTAGAGAAAATGTTAGACCCCTTAGTGGGCTGTTTTTGGCCCACGGGCCATATGTTTGACACCCCTGGACCAGCCCAGTAAAAATATATAGAGGATTTACTTCCATGAAATAGCTGCATATCACAACAGCATGTAAATGAGTAAGATAAAATAAAGTAGAAAGCACAGATAAATGAAAGTTCACTTTAGAAGAAGCTTCATTTGTTCTTTAGAGCAACAAATCACAGACTTTTTCTCTGTGTGTAAGAAAACTTACATTTACACAATTGCAGACATCAAATGCGACCTTCTTTCTCTAAAAATACCCATGTTTAACCACAGAGTTAGGAGCTCATGTTGGGGGCTACTCACCGCTCGGACAACGTATTTCTTCCTACCGGGTTGCGGCGTGAACTGGGGCAGGACAGGAGACCCGTGGAGCAGACTGTCTGGGCTTTACAGGGGTCCAGGTGACAGTGGACCAATGAGCACACACTATGTGCAGATAGTGCTTCTGGGAGTTGTAGTTTTGTAGTCTCATATTACAGATAGGTTTTATTACCTCCGCCAAGGAGGTAATGTTTTTACCAGGGTTTGTCTGTCTGTTTGTCTGTCTGTCTGTTACCAACATAACTCAAAAAGTTATGAACGGATTTTGACGAAATTTTCAGGAAAGGTGTGTAATGCCACGGGGAACAGCTGATTAGATTTTGGTGATGATCTGAGAGTGCATACCTCCACCAAGGGCTTTGTTTGTATTTGTGCAGCAGGATTACACACAAACTACTGGATGGATTTGGATGAAATTTTCACCAGAGGTGGTTCTTGGGCTAGAGAGGAACCCATTATATTTTGGTGATGATCTGAGAATGCATACCTCAGCCAAGGCTCTTATCTTCTCACAGTGATGGGGTTGTAGCTTAGTTTTTTTTTTTCTCTGTGACATTTTGTCTTAGATTTGTTTTTGAATAGTAACCGCTTAACTTAGCCTAGCTTAGTTTTCTTTTTCTCTCAGTCACATTTTGTCTTAGCTTTGTTTTAAATTGTAATCGCTCTTGTCTTGTTTTCTCCTTTTTCTCTTTTGAATTCTTGGATGGAATATGGGTGGGCAATATAAGCTGCGGCTTCAGCCATCACCCATTTCGGATAACTCACGTGGAATTGTATAGTAGGAGGAGTCTTTGTCTAATTTGACCTTGTTGTTATATTATACAGTGTCTTTTAACCTGTACTGTACTATCCGAAATAAATTCATTCATTCATTCATTCAAATTCATTCATTCATTCATTCATTCATTCAGTGTGTTAGCAACAATACTTCAAAACTGATGGATAGACTTTGATGCAATTTTCACCACAAGTGGCTATAGGTCTACACACAAACCCATTACATTTTGGAGGTGATCCATGAGAAACGGAAGGAGCCTTGGCGGAGGTATGCACTCTATGAGTGCTTTTCTAGTTTTAGATGCTGTCTAAGGAAACTACAACCCGCTGAGCCCTGCATGTCAGAGTCTCCAAAACACCAGAAAAGTCTCTGATAACACCAGGAAAAGTCGCTAGATTTGTCGCTAGTCACTTTTGACAAAAAAAAAAAAGTCACCAAGAGAGTTTGAAAAGTCACCAGACTTAGCGAGAAAATCGCCAAGTTGGCAACACTGAACTAGTTACACTCCCTCAGCAAGTTACACCCACACGTTATGTCACTCCACAAAATGGCTGGCCGTAGCTGACCATGCAAATATGGCTGAGCCAGCACTGGGCAGGCTCAGCCCAGCACTGGCTCACAAATTCAGGTGATGCAGCCTTGTAGACGGGCTGATGGTGGCCACACATTTCAAAGGATGAATGTCAAAGAATCTAAAAATGAGTTTAGTCCATAGACAGTAAAAAAACGTTTGTGGTCTAGTCTTTGGATGACGTTTGTTTGCATGACCATGCCCTACCCAGATGCCCAGTAACCCTGACAGCCACAGTTGAGGTTTTTTTGTTTCTAACATTTTTTAACAGCGATGGTGTCATGATCCTGGGGCACGGGTTAGAGCCATGCCCAGTTTCTCTGCCCAATGAGCATTTTTCTGTTTGTTTATTGTTATCTTTAAGATTTAGGATGGTTTTTGAGTTCTGTTGTGTTTTTAATTTTTATGTTTCCAGTTGGTTTATTTTGACAGCACTGTGCAGCTCCTGGACTGTCAATTCCTTCGGGGCTGCACAGCTGCTGCCTATTCTGCTACTTGTGATTTGCACTTGCTTCTGATTACTGTGTGTGTATTTAAGGGACACGACAACCTTTGCCGTTGCCGTGTCCCTCTTCCCTTCTTGTGTATTCCTGCCTGCTGACTGCAACCGTGGGTGAAGGTCCCGCTGTCAAGGTGAGTTTGGAGTGCTCCGTCCTGGTGCCTTTTTTCCTGGTGTCTCAGCCGTCGAGCCACACAGCTCTCTTGGTTCTCCAGCTGAGTTTCGCCCTGGTCAGGCGTTCCCTGACTTTGTACCTACGGATGTTGAGCCCCACTCTCCTCCAGCGTAGTGTTCACATTTCTTTATTATAGTTTGCTCTTCATTTTTTTTGAATTTGTATGAAAACATTCTTGTTTGTGTTTTTGTTAATAAACGTGTCAACCTACAGCAAGTGTTTGGTGTCCTATTTGCGCCTGTGAAACAGGTGCGTTACGACAGAAGGACACGGCCAATGTGGACACCAGCCACTGTAGGTTTTGGCATTTTTTTCTTTGTTGTGTTTTTTGTCTGAGGTATAGAGGGGTATTACCACCATGGACTTCAGGGTTTTTGGACTGAGTGAGGAGGAGTGTGCGGTGGCAGAACTTGCTGTGGATTTAGCCTCTAAGGCTCAGATCACCCACACTCCCAAAGCCGTTTTTGGCTTCAAGAGCAATGCAGCTGGGTTAACTGAGACCTGCCCCAATCTCTGGAGCTACCCAGGTCTGGCTCCTCTTCTCACAATGATATTCAAAACTAGACGATGTATTGGGGAGTTGTTGGAAGATTCTCCCTCAGTGCAACCCGGGCTGAAGAAGCGTTCACGGGGGCAGAGGGCTTGCCACTCCCGTCTCAAGTCCACGCCATCACCCTCCACCCAGACAGTGCTTGAGGCTGCCAGAGAGGTGGCGCCTGACCCCGGAGCAGCAGCTGACTCCATCACCTCCCAGGAATTCAGGCAAGTGAACTCTTGTTTTCCATTACTAGAGAATGAATATTCTGGCCTGGTTCCTGGGGAGAAAAACCAGTCCCTGCAGTCCACTGGGTTTTCTCCCCCAGCTGTGAATAATTGACTCTCACCTTGCTCCTCCATGTCTCCTCCATCTGTCCTTGTGTGTCCGCTGGTCCCTGAACTGAGCTGCCAGATGATGGAGGAGCCCGTGGCCCTGGAGGACCCAGTTCCAGTGCCAGTGGAAAGCTAACCCCCAGCTGCCACACTGGACAAGCCACCGGGACTGCACACACCATCATGCCTGCTGTGGAGGCCACCGCAGCAGAGTTACAACTGGACCTCCAGAGGTCTGAGCCCGGAGCATTGTTGCCTGGATGGACGGCGTCCTGGATGGCGGTGGAGCTCGAGCTCAGGAAAAGTGCCCTCTTCTGTTTCCATTGTTTCTATATTGGAGAGGTCTTGTCTGGCTCATGGGGGGGGGGGGGAGTGCAGCCGTCAGCTGCACCTGAGCTCACCTTGCTGGGCTCCGCCGCTGCCGCTGCCGGTGACCCTGACCCTGTCCTTCAGCCTATTTTTCCTGAGCCTTCTCCCAGGGTCACCGGGGAAGATCCACCTGAGCCAGAAGTCTGTGTGGGTCCAGGCTTACCACCTGAGATTGTCGTGGGTCCACCTCCCCCTGCTGAGGTCATGGCGGACGTTCCATCCCAGCCCGGGATCTCCGTGGGTGCTGCCCCCCCTCCGGCTGAGGTCGTCGCGGGTGCTCCACTCCAGCCCGGGTCCACTGTAGGTCCAGCCGCGGCCCAGTCCTGGTCCACCGTGGGTGCAGCAGAGCTCCAGCCCAGAGCCACGTTGGGTACAGCTCCGCTCCTTCCCGGAGCCACCGCGGGAATCTCCGGCTGAGTTTTGCCCTGGTCAGGCGTTCCCTGACTTTGTACCTACAGACATTGAGCCCCACTCTCCTCCAGCGTAGTGTTCACATTTCGTTATTATTGTTTGCTCTTCATTTTTTGAATTTGTATGAAAACATTCTTGTTTGTGTTTTTGTTAATAAACGTGTCAACCTACAGTGAGCATTTGGTGTCCTATTTGCGTCCGTGAAACAGGCGCGTTATGACAGATGGAAGCAGTGTTCTTTTCACTGAATAAAAAAACAAATCTTGCTATTAACTAAAAGTAGACAAAAACGATTGCTAATGAACAGACTAAAATAAAAATATAAAAATAAAATCATCACAATAGATCTAGACTCAAATTAGGGGTCAAAAGTAAAATGCATAAATTGTAATTTTATTTTAATTTCTAGCTTTAATGGATAAAAAATAGATATAGTTTTAGTTGACAAAATTAACACTGGATGGAAGTTTATTTTTTGTTTGGTTGTTTGTTTTAAATAATTGCATTTACTTTATCTTTAACTGGAGAAGCTTCACCAGGCAAAGGACCATGACCAGATAATCACCCAGAGTTGAAAGAAGTGGAAAAAGTTCTTAAGTTGTGTTCACACCAAACGCGAACGGGTGGCGCAAATCCATACAAAGTGAATGGGAAGACGCGAGTATGTGCGAATTTGCGCAATCTCATGTTCGTGTCGACTAGCTAGCAGCTAGCTAACTAGCTAGCTTTGAGATTCTGCTGTCACCGGAGTAAAAGTATCACCATTGCAGAGTGAACTAGTTTGAAAATGAAACTCACTCACCGGGAGACAGGAGGACCGGGAACTCTTCAGCTGAAATCGGGATTTTGGAGTTATTTACCCACGGTTTCCAGCCACAGACGTCCTAGCAAGCTAGCAACGTAAACACCCATCATCTGTGAAATTTTGGAGGCTTGAGATAACACTTTCAGGTGAGCCCCCGGTCGAATAATGTCAACTTAAGCATGACGTTATTTTGGGAATTTCCACAGCAGGTTGAACACAGCTGCAGAAGTTTTAAAGACAACGTCACCTGTCTGCATCTCACTATTCATGTCTGTTGGTGTGTTTACATTGATTTATAATGTAATCGTGCCGTGCGAAAAATTTGCCTGTTCTCGTTTGGTGTGAATGCACCTTTAGTCCTCCTGCTGAACAATGCACACTGCACCATTTTAACAAACTCCCAGCAAAGTCTGAACGGGCAAAAGAAAATGTTATGTATGTAAATGGTGAACCAATGATGAGACCGAATGGTGAACTAGACAGGACTTTATTATAGACTCAGTTTATACAGAGGCATTCCCGCTAGGCTGAGAGGTGGTCAAAGAGACCGCCCCTCTTCCTCACAGCCCTCTTATACCCCAGGTGGCAGTGGAACTGGAAAGGTGGAGCCACCACCTGTGTCACACAATAATACGTCCTATGAACAACATCACTCCCCTTCCCTTCAAAAGGTCCAGAACACACACATACAATCAAGACCCTCCCCAATTTAGAACCCAAATCCATACCTGCCAACTTTTCAAACCTGAAAAGCCTAGTAGCTAGCCGGGGTCCAGGGGCCGATGCTAATGCTAATGCTAATAATGCTAATGCTAATAATAATAATGCTAATATTTGCCAAACAAATATTAGCATTAAATCTAGTTAAATGTAGCTAACAACCTCATATTTCTTCAACTTTCAAACCTGAAAAGCCTAGTAGCTAGCCGGGGTCCAGGGGCCGCAGGCCCCGGTAGGTCCAGGACAAAGTCCCGGTGGGGGGTTCAGGGGGGCGAAGCCCCCGACGCCAAACAAATATTAGCATTAAATCAAGTTAGAATGTAGCTAACAACCTCATATTTCTTCAACTTTCAAATCTGAAAAGCCTAGTAGCTAGCCGGGGTCCAGGGACCGCAGTGTCAAACAAATATTAGCATTTGACATAGAAGTCACATATTAATTATATTAAAGGTAAAATATCTAAATCAATTGCAATACTACACAGAGCGAAATATTTGCTGAATCAACCCACATTATATACTTTGTATCATTCATTAATACTCCCATACATGACATATTGTACTGAGGTATGGGGAAATACATATAAAACAAACATATATCCAGTCTTTATGCTTCAGAAGAGAGCTATTAGAATAATAAACAAAGCTGCTTACAGGGAACCAACAAATCCACTTTTTCTTAAATTAAAAGCTCTCAAGATGAAAGATCTGGTTGACTTTAAAACTGCAGTAATAATGTTTAAAGTGAA
Organism: Pholidichthys leucotaenia; assembly: GCA_020510985.1. Taxonomy (NCBI): domain Eukaryota; kingdom Metazoa; phylum Chordata; class Actinopteri; order Cichliformes; family Pholidichthyidae; genus Pholidichthys; species Pholidichthys leucotaenia. The sequence continues at coordinate 211,610,201 of CM035846.1, read as the reverse complement.
GAATCTATCACTGCCCGCAAATATCCAAAAGTTGTTCCAAATAAGGGAGAAACAATATCATTTCAGAGGAGCATGTATATTTCAAAAACCTTCAGTGAGAACTACCACCAAGCAACACTGTGTTTCAGTGCAAGGAGTCAGATTATGGAACAATTTTGGACCTGAATTAAAATCATGTACAACGCTTGGACAATTTAAACAAAAACTAAAGGAAGAAGTACTCCAAACATATATACAAGATGACATGTAAAATCACATAAAGATTGACATATCCAGTCTGTGTTATGTTGTTACTTAGTTTTTTTTTTTTTTTATCACATTTTGTCTTAGCTTTGTTCTGAATTGTAATCGCTCTTGTTTTGTTTTTCTTTTGAATTCTTGGATGGAATATGGGTGGGCAATATAAGCTGCGGCTTCAGCCATCACCCATTTCAGATAACTTATGTTGAACTGTATAATCAGAGGAGTTATTGTTTAATTTGACCTTGTTGGATTTTTTCGCCTTTGTTATATTATTCTGTTTCTTTTTAATCTTTACTTTTAATCTATCCGAAATAAAGATTCATTCATTCATTAAATTTGCATTCAAAAGACTATCTTAACACTGCATAGAACTTCGAATAGGCCAGATGTGATGTATTATGAATACTAGAAAAGCACTCGGAGAGTGCAGACCTCCGCCAAGCGCCACAGTTCCCCCCATACAGTGTTTAACATCATAAATAAAATACTGAAAATGGCCCTATCTCGCAATGTTAAATAAAAAAAAAAAAAAGAATCCTTTAAAAACTTCCTGGATCCAGAGGGTGATCCAGATCACCACCAAAATCTAATCATCTGTAGGATACCCCATTTCTGACAATCTGTAAAAATTTCATGAAAATCCGTCCATAACTTTTTGAGTTATCTTGCTAGCAAATAAACAGACAAACAGACAAACCAACGCTGATGATCACATAACCTCCTTGGTGGAGGTAACTAGAAAACTAGAAATATCAGCAGGGTATACTAGCACTGTTTAACAGACACGTGCGTAAAAGACGGCAAAATCGCTCTGATATTTTATGTGTTTACATGATACACCAAGCATGACAAGGCTTGCAATTACACAGCACATGTTCTTCAGAATCTTAGGCATTATATAAAATGTATTCTCCCTTTAGATGTCGAATCCATGGTCCATTTGCCAGGGTTGAAGTGCAGTTTACATCGTGTTTACATCTCGCCATGTACGCACGCCTCTCCGGGATTTCGCGCGAGAATAGAAACCTCAATAGCGATAGCGTTAGCTTAGCAAACGCTTGAGGTAAAGCGTAGCAGCGAACCACGAAAAGAAACCCTACTCAGTTTACTCACAGAGCCCGGTGAAAGGCGAATAAAGGGGTATTTCTACTTCAAAAGCTGGTTCAACCAAGGTGGAAATTCAGCCTGTGCGTGTGTGTCACAAATGCTGATCCGATATTCGCTGTTGGTTAGTTATTTTAGTGGCAAAATCAGCAACTTTGTCTCAGCACTGAAAAAATGTGACTATCCCGGCCGCCATCACGTGTTGCTCTGTTCTAAATTTAGATACGATTCCTAGCGATCTCGTGTTTGGAATTGTTTTCGTGTTTTTTTTACGATTTAAATTTTTTGACTGAATTTTTAGTGAAAAACCGTAATTTTGATTAATAAAGCCGTAACCCGGAATGGGGTCTTGAAAACCGGAACCATTACGGCAAAACCGGAGTAGTTGGCAGGTATGCGAATCATGCACTAAAAGTGAACAGAAATATCAGGGCCTACCACATTCATACAAAAACAACTAAGGCTAGGGGGAGACAGGTGGACTACCGTTCCACCCCCCACACAGCTAGATGGATTATTCGGCCATCATTGCTAAAACACAGTCAAATATACCCCATTAACAAATCCAATAAACAACTTAGTTACTATTCATACCGATACCATGCAATAAACATATCACCCCAAATATCAGTCTGCCCCAGTAGAGGGAAATCCCGCCCCCCCCGGAAAGCCATCAGATGGCTCCCCGCCGGAGCACCGTCGTCTCTTCACGCCCAGGGATGGCCCGTGCCGCTGTCCAAACACCTCCTTCTCCAGCTTGGTGTGCCGCACCCGACTTGCTTTTAGTGTCCATGAGTGGCATGTCGTTTTACCACCAATTTACCAAGTAATTTTGGAATGCAGCAAACCATCTCGTCCAAGGGACCAGAGGCTCTCACGGAAACTCCAAAAATGGCCGAATAGTAGACACACCAGCAGCCATACTTTTATCCTCATCGCCAAACGTTATGTATGTAAATGGTGAACCAATGATGAGACCAAATGGTGAACTAGACAGGACTTTATTTTAGACTCACAGTTTACACAGAGGTGCTCCCACTAGGCTGAGAGGTGGTCAAAGAGACCACCCCTCTTCCTCACAGCCCTCTTATACCTTGGTTAGTTGCGGAACCGGAAACGTGTCACACAATAATATGTCAGAATCAGAATCAGAATAAGTTTATTGCCAAGCACATTTACAAGTAAATAACAGGTAAATATACGAGGAATTTGACTTGACACTGAAACGTCATAAATGACATTCTCAGTGACGCGGCGAGCCGTGGAGGCGCCTGTCAGCAGGAGGGGAATAGAAGAAGGCAATGGGGAGGAGGGAGGGGTGGACACAATAGGAGAGAGAAAAAAGCATTGTTTATCAGAATAAAGTTCATATATGACCGATATTATGATTACAAGAAAAAAACTCTCATTTTCTGTGATGTTGTCCTATGAACAACATCACAGAAAAATCACGAAAACTTGTAACGGCACTTTATTTTGTTTTACAACTTTAATTTGTTTTTTAAGTCTCCAAAGAATTTAGATACTTAAGTTTATATTTGTACAGATTTAAAATTAATGTTACTTATCTTATGCATCAATTGCATTCAGTTCTTGTTGAATTTGTTCATTGCATTAAGTTACTGTATAGGTAACTGTACATTGACTGCATACAGTCAGGTAGCACTACTATTTAAATGGATGTTCAAAGTATTTGTGATAGAATTTTTAAATGAATAGCCTATATTTCTAGAATGCTGGAGGGCAACCAAACCTACACATTGTGTAAAAGCTGTTAGGAACTGTGACATGCTGAAAAGGAAAATTTTCAAAATTTATTTCACTTGTGTACAACTTCATTTTTGAAATTCACAAGTTTTCAAGAAATAAAAAAGCAGTTACTAACCTACGCTTACTTTTTCATTTAACAGTATTTTAGTGCAAATCTGTTGATGTAATTTTTTAAAAATATAACCACCCAAAACATCAACACACTGCATTGTGCTTTCAAGCTTACCTCAGCAATTTTTGCAGTGCAGTGGACTTTTTTTTTCCCTGAGATTAGTGGGTTTTTGTACTGAACTGAGAGCCAAATATGAATCGAATCGTGACGCCAAAAATCGGAATCGTATCGAATTGTGTGACTTCTAAAAATTCACAGCCTTAGTGCTCAGCCATTTTCAGATCTCTCCAGTGGTGTCCAATTGAATTCAAGTCTGGGCTCTGGCTGGGTCACTCAAAGACATTCACAGAGTTGTTCTGAAGCCACTCCTGGTTTATCTTGGCTGTGTGCTTAGGGTTGTTGTCCTGCTGAAAGATGAACCATCGCCCCAGTCTGAAGTTAGAAGCACTATGGAGCAGGTTTTCATCCAGGATTTCTCTGTACATTGCTGCATTCATCTTCCCCTCTATCCTGACTAGTCTCCCAGTTCCTGCCGCTGAAAAACATCCCTACAGCATGATGCTGCAACCACCGTGCTTCACTGTAGGTGTAACCGGTTGTTTTCTGTGTTGTGTGGAATAATGCAGGTCAGCCTGTCACCTTTGGAGATGCTCTCCATTTATTCTGGCAATCACAGGAAATAATAGAAAAACCACATCTTTACTGCTTGCCCACTCCAGCTTCTATATAACAACCAAGGTACAAGAGAAAAACCAGGAATACGCCTAATCCCATGGACCCATACAACTAGTGAAAAACCTTACAAACATTATTAACAGAAACATATTAAAATTTAGACACAAATGGTAAGTGAAAATGATATATAAAATAAATTAAACAAAACAGATATATAGAGAATAATGAATAACCACCTCTCCCTTTGGAGAATTGTTCAAAAGGGAAGAAGCGAAAGGTGCGCAGTTTTTATAATGAGTGTACCAACGAAGAAGAACTGAGGGAGGGGCTCCAAGCTTAAACAGAGTGGTTTAAAAAAAACTTATAGCCAGGATTAAGAAAACTAAAATACATATAATTTTGTGTAATTATAATAGACAAGTATAACTCTGTTACACTCACCCCCCCAGAATTGCACAAAAATTATATAACAGTATCAAACATGCCCAAGCCACATACAACACAGGCCAGAAAGAAATGCAGATAAATAAACTACTACATCAGCTATTCAGCTACCTTCTGAAAAGGTTAAGAGATATGAGAACCACTTAGCAAAATCTCATAATACTCTATTGACAAAATGGGGTGCCTTTTACACCACACAGCACTGCGCCTTAATAAACATACTGGGCTATATGCGGGGTAGTCAAATACTATATGTCATCACTGAAAAAAAAAACCAAAAAAAATATTCAAATTCAACAACAGCAAATAAAATCACACATTCATAATAGCTGATTGAACTTTCTCAGTATCAAAGTAAGCCTCAATTTGAACCATAGATTCGATCAAATGACAAATGACAAACAATGATGACGCTTTGCTTCCAGACAAGCTCAACAACTTCTTTGCACGATTTGAAGCATCAAACCCGACAATCAGAGGGAGGGCTGGCCCATCTCCACCATCTGTTGGGCCAGCTATCACCATCAATGCAGCGGACACACGGACGACCCTATTTAGGGTCAACCCACGTAAAGCTGCAGGTCTGGACAACATCCTGGGACGTGTGCTCCGAGTCTGCGTGAGCGAGTTGGCGGATGTCCTGGCTGACATTTATAACATCTCCCTGAGTCAGGCCATCGTTCCCAGATGCTTTAAGCCCTTTACCATAGTACCGGTGGCAAAGAAACCAGTTGTGTCCTGTCTGAATGACTATCGTCCTGTTGCACTGACACCAATTGTGATGAAGTGTTTTGAATGGCTTGTCAAACCACACATCACAGCCTGCCTCCCTGCATCACATGACCCGCTCCAGTTTGCGTATCGTTCAAATCGCTCCACGGAGGATGCTATAGTCACCACCCTGCACTCTGTCATCACCCACCTGGATCAGAAAGACACCTACGCCAGACTCCTGTACATTGATTTCAGTTCAGCATTCAACACCATTATTCCCCAGAGACTGATGGAGAAATTACTCCTTCTCAGTCTGAACACTGCCACGTGTCTCTGGATCCTGGACTTCCTGACTGAGAGACCTCAGTCTGTCCGGGTTGGAAACAACATCTCCAACTCTATCACGCTGAGCACCGTATCCCCTCAAGGCTGCGTACTCAGTCCACTGTTGTTTACACTTCTAACACATGACTGTGTATCCACACACGAGGGGAACCAGATTATTAAGTTTGCGGACAACACCACAGTGGTGGGACTTATTCAGAGAGATGAGGAATCAATGTACAGGGAACAAGTTAGAGACCTGAAGGGCTGGTGCAGGGAGAACAATCTGGTGCTCAACGTGGACAAAATGAAGGAGATGATTATCGACTTCCGGCGGTCATGACCTGAACACATCCCTCTCAGCATCAGCGGCCGTTTGGTGGAGAGAGTGGAGAACATCAAGTTCCTCGGAGTGCAGATCTTGCAGGACCTGACCTGGAGCAAGAATTCCTTGGGGATCAGGAAGCGGGCCCAGCAGAGACTGCACTTCTTGAGGAAACTCAAACAGGCCTCTCTCCCCATCTGCATCCTCAGGACCTTCTACAGAGGTGTGGTGGAGAGTGTTCTGACGTACTGCATTGCAACATGGTACTCCAGCTGCAGTATGTCAGACAAAAAAGCCCTGCAGAGGAGAGTTAAGGTTGCTGAGAGGGTAATTGGAGTTTCCTTCCCCTCAGTCCAAGAACTTTTTCAGAACTGTTGTAGGAGCAGGGCACTGAACATTGTCAAGGATCACTCTCACCCTCTGCATAAACACTTTGAACTGCTGCCATCTGGCAAACGATTCCGGAGCATCAGAGGCAGAACCACCAGACTGATTAGCAGCTTCCTTCCACAAGCTGTTAGGATGCTGAACAGTTGATCCGGAATCTTTCATACATACTACTGCACCTTATGGACATTATGTATATTATATGTATATAGTTCTAGTTAGTTTCAAGTATGTCTCAGGGATGTGTGAATGGCTGTGCTGGGGTGGGGGGTGAGGGGGTGTGTGAGTGTGTCTTAAATTATGTTCTTTTTACTTATATGGATGCCTAGAGAAACGTAATTTCATCTTGGCTGCACTACAGTTGTACATACAGCAACATGACAATAAAGGTTGATTTGATTTGATTTGATTTGATTTTGATTTGAAACAGGCTTAATGACTACCAAAGCATGTTGTAAGTCGATGACCTGTGTCCAACTCAGCAGAAATGACAGATTGAGTCTGAGAACAACAATTTGATGGCCCACCAGCACCAACCAACCCACTTGGGATAGGGGAGCATGACACAGATGGAAGATGCAGGTCAGCATCTTGGTCTGAGGCAGTGGGGGACTGTTTCTGGACCCATGAAGCTGTGCGGTCTTCATCATGTTCGGAAAAGTAGGAGAGTAACTCCGCAAGAGAAAGAGCGGCTGTCGCAGCATTAGTATCCACAACTGATAATTCTGTCACAGGCGGATCAGGAACAGAATCAGAATCAGCCACACTGTCAACAGGATAGCTGGAACTATCACCAAGAGTCACATCCAGTGGTAAAATGTTGACATTAAGGAGCAGATTGCGATGCACCACATGCTCAATCCCCTCACAATCTATGACATGGTAGATATGGAGCGCAGGCTTTGAGGCCACCACCGTGTACATAACCGGCTCCCATCTGTCAGACAGCTTTTTCTTCCCTCTGACTCCCTTGCTAGCCACTAGCACCTGATCTCCAACAGACAGAGGTAGGCCCTTGGTTCTTTTGTTGTACTGGTCAGATTGGTGCTTTTGCTCCTTGGTGATGTTTTGCTGGGCTACGAGCATGGCAGACTGCAGGTCACTAGCCAGTGACTGGACGTAGGTGTTGTAGTAACATATTGTGTCATCATGAAGGACATTTTTGAACATTAGGTCAACTGGCAATCTCGGGACCCTCCCAAACATCAAATAAAATGGGGCAAAGCCTGTCATCTCATGGGCAGTGCAGTTATAGACAACGGTCATAGTCTGAATCATCTGCGGCCATTTCTGCTTTGACTTTGGGGGAAGAGATTTCAACATGTAGCCCAGATTTCGGTTAAATCTTTCTGTGGTCCCATTATCCCCGGGGTAGTATGGTGAGGTGTGAGATTTCTTAACACCACCCAACTGCAGGAGCTCAGCCACTAGCTCACTCTCAAAATTAGCACCCTGGTCAGCGTGAATGTGCTGGGAGAAGCCATAAACAAAGAAAAATCCATCCCATAGCTTCTTCGCCACTCTCTTAGCAGCCTGGTCCTGGCATTGGAATGCATATGCTAGCTTAGTGAAGTGATCTGTGATCACTAGAACATCCACAGACTTCTTGTTATTGTCCTCAGCTGACCAAAAATCAATACACACTACCTCCAGGGGAGCACTAGTCTTGATATTTTCCAGAGGGGCTCGGGCAGAAGGCTCTGGGGTTTTGCTAAGGACATACCTGTGGCAGTTTCTCACATAGTTGCGCACATCTTTTTCCATGTCATACCAGAAGAAGCGCTGATGGGTGAGGGACAGCATGTGTGGCTAGCCTTGGTGGCCGCCATTGTCGTAGATACCAGAGAGAACCACAGCTTTCAGGGAGTCGTGCATGACGAACTGAAACTTTTTTGTTTGGTCAGTGGGTCCTTTATGACACTGTAAAAGACATCATTCAGCACTGTGAGTTTGTCCCACTGTTTTAAGTGCCTTAGAGTTTGCTGGCTCTCATTATAACGCTCCTGTCTTGACGGTCGCCTTTTCCTGTCAACTTAGTAGGCCATTCTGGAAACAACTGGGTCTTGCTTTTGGTGAGATAGCACGTCAGGCAGGGGCAGTGTGGCAGGAACATCTTGACCAGATGGGGCCCAGAGTTGTTAAGTGGTCACCCATAGATGTCACACGCTTCCTTGGAGCAAAGTCCCAGTCACTCAGAGAGGACAGAAGTGAGGAAACATCCTCCTCCAACATGGGTGTATTCACGACAGCCGAAAATGAGGGGTCGCTCAATGACTGTGGCTGACAAGTCAAACGGAAAGCATCCTGCACATCGTCATCCTTAAGGTCACAGACTTCGTCGAACAGCTTGGAGTATGGCTCACGTAGAAGGTGCTGGCCTGCAGGTTTTACAAAAGGGGTCCTACTCAGTGCATCTGCCCCAACATTTTCCCTGCCAGTCTAACATTCATTCAGCAGCTTTTGCAGTGTCAGGTGACCCAGCACCCCATCCAGTGCATGTTGTCCAACCTGTCATTGTCCTTGATCAGCCTCAGTCTGCATTCATGAGCGTGAGTCAGCAACAGCCTCCGGCCTAAGCCTCCGTGCCTCCTCCACATGCTGTCCCATCAACTCCGGTAGTTGAACCAACTGCCCAGCAAGTGGCACAGATGTTTGATAAAGTCCTGTCAATGTGTACTGCATCTTTTGCCGTGGGTTGACAAGGTCAAAAGCTGGCAAGACGGTCCCCTGGTCATCAAACTGTTCAATGTGCTTCATGTAACATCTGTAACTCTAGTGAACACACAACATAGAAAGACAAGTCTGACTCTGTTACATGGGGATGGTACCGGCCTGGTGATGAGCGGTGCCTGGCTTCCTCCAAACATGACGCCTGGCATTCACGCCAAAGAGTTCAATCTTTGTCTCATCAGACCAGAGAATTTTGTTTCTCATGGTCTGAGAGTCCTTAAGGTGCTTTTTGACAGACTCCAGGCGGGCTGCCATGCGCCTTTTACTAAGGAGTGGCTTCCGTCTGCCCAATCTACCATATAGGCCTGATTGGTGGATTGCTGCAGAGCTGGTTGTCCTTCTGGAAGGCTCTCCTCTCTCTACAGAGAAACGCTGGTGCTCTGACAGAGTGACCATCGGGTTCTTGGTCACCTCCCTGACTAAGGCCCTTCTCCCCCAGTCGCTCAGTTTAGATGGCCGGCCAGCTCTAGGAAGAGTCCTGGCGGTTCCGAACCACCGAATGAAGGCCACTGTGCTCATTGGGACCTTCACACCAGCAGAAATTTTTCTGTACCCTTCCCCAGATTTGTGGCTTGAGACAATCCTGTCTCAGAGGTCTACAGACAATCCCTTTGACTTCATGCTTGGTTTGTGCTCTGACATGCATTGTCAACTGTGGGAGCTTATAGAGACAGGTGTGTGCCTTTCCAAATTATGCCCAGTCAACTGAATTTACTACAGGTGGACTCCAATTAAGCTGTAGAAACATCTCAAGGACGATCAGTGGAAACAGGATGCAACTGAACTCAATTTTGAGCTTCATGGCAAAGGCTGTGAATACTTATGTAGATGTGATTTCTTAGTTTTTTATTTTTAATAAATTTGCAAAAATCTAAGCTTTTTTCACGTTGTCATTATGGGGTATTTTGTGTAGAATTTTGAGGAAAAAAATGAATTTAATCTATTTTGAAACAAGGCTGTAATATAAAATGTGGAAAAAGTGAAGCACTGTGAATACTTTCCCGATGCACTGTAGCCTCATGATATGACAAGGATGCAACTCCTGTGGTAGCACAAAAGTTTATGAGTCTAATTATTTCCTTTTTATGGTCACACTTGGTTATTTCAATTCTTTTTTGACAATATGATATTCTATTTCATTCCAGATGCTCTTCTCCTCATCTCAGGTGATTTCAACCATATTTCACTGTCCCCCATTCTACCCACGCTCACCCAGTATGTCACATGCCACACTAGAGACAATAAAACACTGGACTTATTTTATGCAAACACGAAGGAGGCGTACACCTCATCACCACTCCCCCCACTCGGGAGATCGGATCACAACTTGGTTCATCTCCTGCCAGTGTACAAACCCCTAGTACACAGACAACCTCCGGTCATGCGCACAGTGAAGTTATGGTCTGAGGAGGCAATGGACGTGCTAAAGGACTGTTTTGAAATCACTGCCTGGGAGCAGCTCTGCAATCCACATGGTGAGGACATCGATGGCCTCACTCACACCATCACGTACTACATTGGCTTTTGTGTGGACAACACCGTACCCACCAAGACCATATGGTGTTGCTCGAACAACAAACCCTGGATCAACCCTGAGATAAAAACACTTCTGAGAAAGAAGAAGAGGATCTTCTGGTTGGGAAACAGGGAGATGCTGAAGTCCGTACAGAGGAAGCTGAGGAGGAAGATCAGAGAAGGCAAGGACAGCTTCAGGAAGAGGATGGAGGACAAGCTGCAACAGAGCGACATCGGCGGGGTCTGGAGAAACCTTAAAACCATTTCTGGGCTCCAGAATACCTCCCCCCAGGCCACGGGGGGCAGGGAGTGGGTGAACAATCTGAACCTATTTTTTAATAGGTTTGACCAATCGCCCTACCCCCCCCCCGACTGCACAACAACCACTGCTGCCTCTAAAGTCATCGAGACCTGCTGTCCACACCCCACTCCGCCAACCCCCCCCCCCCCACTCCAGCCCCCCAACCTGACCCTCACTAAGACCCAGGTGAGGACGGAGCTGAGGAAGATCAAGGCGAGGAAGGCCTCGGGACCGGACGGGATCAGCACGAAGCTCCTTAAGTCCTGTGCAGACCAGCTGTGTGGGATTGTGGAGCACATCTTCAACCTGAGCCTGAAGCTGGGGAGGGTACCACAGTTGTGGAAAACATCTTGTGTGGTACTTGTACCAACGACTTCCAACCCCAAAGATCTGAACAGCTACAGACCAGTGGCCCTGACGTCTCACATGATGAAGACCCTGGAGAGACTGCTCCTTGCTCACCTCCGCCCCCTGGTGGGACCAGCGATGGATCCACTCCAGTTCTTCTACCAGCATGGCATTGGGGTGGAGGATGCAGTGATCTTCCTCCTTCACCGTTCTCTGTCCCACCTGGAGAAGCCCGGGAATGCGGTGAGGATCATGTTTTTTGACGTCTCCAGTGCTTTCAACACCATTCAACCGATGATCCTGAAGGACAAGCTGCTGTGTGCAGGGGTGGACCAGCACCTGTCATCATGGATCCTGGACTACCTCACTAACCGGCCACAGTTTGCGAGAACCCGAGATTGTGTGTGTGACACGATCATCGGTAGCACGGGGGCCCCCCAGGGAACAGTTCCCAGGGAGATGAAGCTGAATACAGAGGACTTATCCAGGACTTCGTGGACTGGTGCCATCGGAACTGCCTCCAGATCAACGCGAGGAAAACTCAGGAGCTGGTGGTGGACTGCCGCAGGCAAGGACAACCCCTCACAGCACCAGTAAACATACAGGGAACAGACATTGAGATGGTGACATCATACAAGTACCTTGGTGTTCATCTGAACAATTAACTAGACTGGTCACACAATACCAACACACTCTACAAGAAGGGACAGCGCAGGCTGTTCCTACTGAGGAGGCTCAGGTCTTTTGGTGTACAAGGGGTGCTGCTGAAGACATTCTACGACACGGTGGTGGCATCAGCCATCACTTTTGGTGTGGTCTGCTGGGGCAACGGCATTACAGCAGCCGATAGGAAGAGACTGAACAAAGTGATCAAGAAAGCTAGATGTGTCCTGGGGCAACGCCTTGACCCAGTGGAGGAGATAGGAGAGAGAAGGATGGTGGCTAAACTGTCATCTCTGCTGGAGTCCGAGTCCCACCCTATGCAGGACATATTGAACGCACTGAGGAGCTCATTTAGCAGTAGACTACATCATCCTAGGTGCGCAACCGAGAGGTTTCGCAGGTCCTTCCTACCTACGGCTGTCAGACTATATAACTTAAGCAGGGCTGCTCGCAGAGATAGCAAAAAAAATGTGACGACCTAATAGTATTGAATGCAAAAGACGCAACAGACTTACACAAATAGTCCCCTCCAGTATACATCTAGGACAATATCAGTCACTACGGAGGGTGACAATATGTATGGGTACATATTCATACAATGTAGGATAACTAAGTAGACGGTGATGCTGTTTATTCCACCTTGCTACAATGCTCCGCACTTTCAGGTTCAGGTTCAGGTTCAGGTTACTTTATTTGTACCCGTAGGTAGATTTGTTTTGCAGTTGGTGACATCCATATTTACAAGCCACTAATTACATTCAACATAGACACAAGCACAGGCACACATCTTACAAAATAGGTAAATATAGAATATGTACAATATAATTTTATAGCTTGTTCAACTCTTTGACAGCAGCAGGGACAAAGCTGTTTTTGTAGCGCTGGGTTCTACTTTTTGGGACAGCAAACCTCCGTCTGGAGGGAAGAAGCTGAAAGTTGCAGTGCAAAGGGTGGGAGTCATCATTTAAAATCGAGTCGGCCATCCTCTGTACTTGTCTGGTGTACAGGGATGTCAGGCTCAGCTGTGACTCACCAAGCAAACGACTGGACCATCTGACTACCTGATCCAAGGATTTCCTCTGTTTCAGTTTTATCTGACCAAACCATGACATTAAAGAAAAGGATAAAACAGATTCAATAAAAGCCCGATAAAACATAGTCATTATGGTTCGGTCAATTTGGAAGCGTGCAAGTTTCCTCAAACAATGCAAGTTTTGCTGACCCTTTTTGCACACCCTTTCACAGTTCACCTCAAAGTTCAATCCACTATCAATAATCGTCCTGAGATATTTGTACGATTGTACACATTCGGTGGTCTGGCCTTTTAGTATGGTGACTTTGTGCCTGGGAGTTTTCCTCCTAAAGTCAATAATCATATCTTTCGTTTTTGTTGTATTCAGCTGCAGGTAGGAATCCTCACACCAGTGAACAAAGTCATCAACTACTGGGCCGTGGCCACTCTCACCATCCTGGAGGAGACTGACAATGACTGAGTCATCAGCATACTTTATAATGTGTCTGTTGTCATGTCTACTCCGACACATGTTTGTGTACAGGATGAAGAGTAGTGGTGACAACACACACCCCTGAGGGGAGCCAGTAGAAGAGCACTTTAGGTCAGACAATGTGCCATTGACCCTTACTCTCTGCGTCCTGTTGGTTAAGAAATCCAGAATCCAACCCACCAGATTTTTGCTTAAATCAAATTGTTGCAGGAGCCTTTCAACTAAAATATGAGGTTGGATTGTATTAAAGGCAGAAGAAAAGTCCACAAATAAAAGCCTGGCGTGTGTCCCATTAAAATCCAGATGTTTAAAAAGCATGTCAAACAGAGTGACAGTGGCGTCCTCCACTCCTCTGTGAGGCCTATAGGCAAACTGCAGAGGATCCAATGCATGTTCAGTCTGCCTTAGGACCTCACATCTGACCAGTTTTTCAAAAATTTTCATTAAAATTGAAGTCAAAGCAACTGGTCTAAAATCATTTACCGTTTTAGGACAGCTGGATTTTGGAACGGGAACAACCACGGCATCTTTCCAGATCTTAGGCACATGTTGTGTCTGTAAGGACTTATTGAAAATGTAATGAAATATAGGACTCAGTTCATGTGCACAGGACTTTACCAAGCGCCCACATATATTATCAGGGCCCTGACTTTTGTTCACTTTTACAGCGCGGAACTCCCTTTCAACATCCTGCATCTCAATATTAAAGTGCTGATTGTCTTTGAGTTTCTGTTTCAAATCTTGGATTTCTGTGCTAAAATCAAAGGAGTCAAAACGACCATAAAAACAATTAAGAGCATTAGCCAGCTCTGTGTCTGAACTAAAACCATCTAAAAACACACGATTACTGCGCTCTGTGCTCTGAAGGCCTGCAATAGTTTTCATACTGGCCCAGGCCAAACCCAGTTTATTTGCTGCCATCTTGCTTTCCAACTCTGATTTATAATTCTATTTTGCTCTTAAAATTTCGGCCTTCAGCTCCTTGGTGGCAACCTGTAGCTCAGAAACAGACCCCTGTTTAAAGACAAGAGCTTTCCTCTGTAAGCAGGATTTAACTGATTTAGTAACCCATGGTTTGTTGTTGGGGTATATTTTGACACGTTTACGTGGAACAATCTTATTTTGACAGTAAGCCATGTATGAGCATGTGAGCTCAGCCAGAGAGTCCAAGTCATCCCCGCAGGCCATTATGAACATCTTCCAGTCTGTACAGTCAAAGCATTCCTGGAGGCTGTGCTCTGAATCTTCTGTCCACACATCAATGTCTCTCATCTCCACCTTGCCTCTTCTGAGAGCAGTTTTATATGTGGGCAGCAAATGAACACAGTTGTGATCTGATGATCCTAAAGGAGGAAGGGGGAGTGATTTATAGGCCCTCTCTATGGATCCATAGCACAGGTCCAGTGTCTTTTTTCGCCTGGTTGGGCAGGAGACATACTGATGAAAGTTTTTAAGTGTCTTCTTTAAAGAAACATGGTTAAAATCCCCAAGAATGAAGTTTGGCGCCTCTGGAGAAATTGACTGCAGCCGCTGCACCACATCAGAGATGGTGCTGGAGGCGGAGTCAGCGTCTGCCCTCGGGTGAATGTACACAGTTGTGATGAAAAGTTGGGGAAACTCTCGAGGCAAATAAAAGGGGCGTAGTGACACAGACAGGAGCTCCACATCGGGTGTACAGATGCGCTCTCTGACCGTGACAGATGTGCAGTACTGCTTATTAATGTATAAACATACATCGCCCCCCTGACGCTTCCCAGTTACCTCTTCCTGTCGATCCGAGCGCAGCGGAGCTCCAAAGCCGTCAATCCACAGGTCTGCATCTCGATCATGCGCAGTAAGCCAAGATTCAGTGAAAGCCATGACGCAGCAGTTCTTAAAATCCTTCTGGTAACGTACGTTGCCTTGAATTTCCTCCACCTTGTTTCTCACAGACTGTGCATTCCCAAAAATGATCGAAGGAAGAGGAATGTTACCAAACTGACGTCTCCTAAGGCGCAATTTCACACCTCCACGTCTTCCACGCGAAGATATATATATACTTTGTATATATATTTATATATTTATGTGTACGTATGTATATCCACTGCTCTTATTTATATTTTTCGTATCTTCTTAATTATTGCTCTGAGTGTTGCTATCCCTGTGCTGTTGCAATCCTGGAATTTCCCCATTGTGGGACTAATAAAGGCTTGTCTTATCTTATTTGTAACACACATCACTCTTTAGGGCATAAGTGTCTTTTGACATGCAATTCAACAGCGTGTGAACATGCAGTGTCTTTCATTTCTCAGTCACCTACAACACTTGGTTATGGTCAAACGGCAGCCCCCAGCACTTCTTCCAACACTCAAACAACTGTAGTTCCTCTAAGGGTCACCGTCTCCAAAAGTAAGTACATCGCTCTTGGCTTCTGTGCAAAAATACTCGCCTCTGCAGGAGAAATATTTATGTTCACATCCGTTTGGTTTGATGTGACAACTTTGACTAAAAGATGTGACTCAAGAGCTAGGCAGCTGCAGCCAGTCGCTGTGTGGCAAGTTTCATAATCTAGTGATACATTCCTTTGTGTTCAGTCTTTGCCAAAGTTTGAGTCCAGCCTTGGTTACAACAACTTTTGGCAAGTAAAATTATATGGGTTATTCCCATGCTGCTTAGCTGTGTCTGTGATATTTGAACAAACTCCAAACTACAGTAGCATCTAAATATGACCTTATTTATCAAAAAGTAAGTGCTATGTTCAAAAACCTGACAAATATTGGTAGCACTCCAAAATTCATTCAGTAGTGACTTTATTGTGTGATTTGTGGCAATAAAGTAGACAAAAATGAGAGATGATTTTTTTTAGACTGGGTAAAACCATACACTCATAAGAAAACTATTTACCAAAGTTATGGAGGTCAGTGAGGAAGAATGCATAATTAAAGTACCGGTTTGCTAAACATCTTTACTGGCTTCACTTTTCACATCTGGAAAATACCCTTGTTATTTAGAATGCAGTACATTTATACAGGCTATTTGCAGAACCTCCTTTTATGTACTCATGCTGCATTACAGTGCAGATTAATGTTTGTTTTTTTTGTTTACAAAATGTATACAAACAAAACTGTATTAATATAAAGTGACAGTTTTACCAATTAAACAACCATTAAAGATAAAGGCCGATATCCCCCCTTGCTCCTGTCATCCTGTCCCAATAAAAGATTAAACAGCACTATACTAGCAGTATTCCATGGGATTCCATAGAATCTAGTGGGGTTATTTTAGCTTGTCATCATGTTGAATTAAATTTATTTTTTTATTTATTTTTATAAATTAATTAAATTTTAAGTTGAAGTAGAAATTTTATCTTGAAAAACATGCTATTTTTCTATGTTTGGCCATCCCTATTTACATAAGACAAAGCTAAATACATAAACATTTCAAATGTAAAACAAGTAAACAGATAGAAATCAAAACCTCATTTGTCGACTTCCGGTTATGGCGGCCACGTAGGAAGACGTGTTTCACTCTGCTCTGCTCCTAAAAATAAAAAGTAGGCCAAAACTCTCTCAGTTGGAACAAAAACCTATCCTAGCGTTTAGGCGCGGATATGGTAAAAACCAAGGCTGTGAAATCAGGCGGAGGAAAAACTGATTCGTCGAGACAATCCAAGTTAACAGACTTCCACGCTTGTGACGAAGCAGGAGAATCTCCAGGGACAATGGCGGAGAAGGGAGCTAGCGGCGGAGTGGTGACTGCCGAGGAGGGAACGAATGCGGTACTTGCTGCTATCAGCAGATAGCAGACTTTTCGGCTAAATTTGATGGGATTATAGCAGCGATAGAAGGAATGAGAAAAGAAATAAGCGACTGTATGGAACGAGTATCGCAGGCGGAGCTCCGAATCTCCAACGCTGAAGATGACATCACCAGCCTACAATTAAAGGTCCAAACATTGGAATTAAAAAATAAACGTCTGGAAGATAATGTCCTGGACTTAGAATCCCGGTCGCGACGGAATAATTTAAGGCTGGTGGGCCTCCCGGAGGGTACAGAGGGACGGGATACATGTTCCTTTTTGGAAAAGTGGATTCCAGAGGCGCTGAACAACGCAGATCTGCAGTCATCGGTCGTCTTGGAGAGCGCTCACCGAATCGGCCCACCGAGAGATAATAAGACACCACCGAGGACGCTGATTATGAAGTTCCTCAACTACAGGGACAAGATGACGGTCACCAACGCAGCGTGTGCTAAAGGAGAAATCAAATACCAGGATCAACAGGTGCGGTTCTACCCAGATTTGGCCACAGGAATTCAACAATTAAGGAAACAGTTTGACCCCGCCTGTAAAGAGCTGCACAACCTCGGGATTCGCCACGGAGTGATTCATCCGGCAAGACTGCTGGTCACATATAAAGGGAGAACCCATATCTTCAAGACCCCTCAGGAGGCGCAGGAGCTTATCAAGCAGATCCAAGGAGAGACTGGCGGGAGCTAAGCATGAAGCAAGAACAAGATATAAAGGTAGAATATTTAAGCATGTGTACAAGTATCTGACTGATCTGAAACATATAGCATGTCTACAAAATATAGATTGTATTATATATTAAAAAAAAAGCTATGATGTACAAAGTTGCTATAAAATTTTGGAGTTAAGTTGGAAAAACTACAGAAGAGAGTTAGTCATGTCAATAAAAGTAGCAGAGTCAGGGTGATTGAGAGGAGGAAAGAGTGAGTGGTTTGACTGATCCTCGCGGGTGAGGAGCAGACACTGGCTATAGCGGGAGACGGAATTTTTTTTTTTGATTTTGGGGGGATTACCATGAATGTGGGGAGGGGGAATTT
Source organism: Pholidichthys leucotaenia (assembly GCA_020510985.1). Classification (NCBI taxonomy): domain Eukaryota; kingdom Metazoa; phylum Chordata; class Actinopteri; order Cichliformes; family Pholidichthyidae; genus Pholidichthys; species Pholidichthys leucotaenia. The sequence goes on along the minus strand of CM035846.1, from coordinate 211,592,218 downwards.
GTTTTTGTGTAGTTTGTGGGATGAATGTTCAACCATCCATGTTTTTGCTTCTTTGTATGAGCATGTTTATTTTGCAAGGTAATCTCAAACTCTTTATCACAGACCAAAGCGTTAATCTTAATTTAACTTCATGGAATTGCAGAGGTCTACAAAATCTAAAAAAACTTAAACAAGTTGTGAATAAAATAAAAGACATAGGTTCAAAAATTGTGTTTTTACAAGAAACTCATCTAATAGAGGAGGATGTAAAAAGAATAAGGAGAAGATGGCAGGGAAGTGTGTTCACCTCATCATTTTCATCCCGAGCCAGGGGAGTTATGACTCTCATACATAAAACAGTCCCATTTCAAGTGAAAAATGTAATTGGAGATAAATTGGGAAGATACATCAAACAGGTTCATTTTGTCTTCTTTCAATTATTTGTCCTTTTTTTTTTTTTTTTTTTTTTTTTTTTTGAAAGAATCTGTCAGATCCGCTGAGCCGGCCCCGCCTCCCGCCGTCAGATGGTCTCTGGAGAATGTGGTCCCAGGTGTGAGAAAGCATAAAGGCCCCCTCATCTCGGTTCATGGTGTCTTTTCCCCGCTTTCTGATCTCTATTGCCTCCTTGATCCAACGTTTGTGTCTGTTGCTCTCCGATCCAATAATTTTTGTGTTGTCCCAGTCCATGATGTGATTATTTCTTTTGCAGTGGTCCGATATAGCTGATTTTAATGTTTCTTGTTCTGCTTTTTCTTTTTGTGATCTTGTGAGTCGTCCTTGCGTTTCCTTCTCACATTCCTTTTGGTGTTCTTTTTTTCTTGTGGTGAATAATCTTCCGGTTTCTCCAATGTAGGTTTTGTTACATGATCTGCATGATATTTCATATAATACATTGCATTTATTGTCTTGTTCTATTCTGTCCTTGGGGTGTACTAATAACTGTCTTAATTTTTTGTGTGGTTTGACTGCTGTGTTTATTTTGTATTTTTTCATGATCCTTTGAATTGGTTCCGTGATCCCTCGTATGTATGGTATAGTTATGGTTTCCTTGTTTTTGATTTCAGCTTTTGTTCTGTGTCTTGTGTCCTGTTTATTTTCTTTGTTTTTGACTTGCTGTTTCCCTTTGTTTATGGCCCATACTGGATATTGGCAGCGTATAAGTGCATGTTTTATGTGGTTTTCCTCTTCCTGTCTGTCTTCTTGTTCCGTGATGATGGTGGCTCGTTCATATAATGTCCTGACGACTGATAGCTTGTGTGCTGTGGGGTGTTCCGATGTCCAAAGTAGGTATTGATCTGTGTGGGTTGGTTTCCTGTAGACTGTGATTTTTATGCTGCCATCCTCGTTGTGGTGGATTTTCATGTCCAGAAAGGCTATGGTGCCATTTTCCTCCTCTTCGTGTGTGAATTTTATGTTCCCCGTACTGTCTGTACTGTTCAGATGGTCAGTGAGTTCTTGTGTATGTCCTTTCCTTATTTTTTCCAGAATGTCATCTACGTATCTCTTCCACAGGGTGGGTTTGCATATTGTGGGTGCTGTGTTGATGGCTTTATTTTCCAGATCCTCCATAAAAAAACTGCTCATGATGGCTGATAGTGGGTCTCCCATTGCAAATCCTTCTTTTTGTTTGTAGATTTTTCCTCTGAATTGAAAATAAGTGGATTTTGCAACAAACTGTAGTAATTTGGATATGTCATGGACTGTGAGGTTGGTGCGTCTTTTTAGGGTACTGTCCTTGTTGAGGCGTTCTTGCACTATATGTAGTGTGACGTCAATAGGAGTCTTTGTGAATAAAGAGATGACGTCATGTGAGATGAGGATCTCGTCTGATTCTATTTTTATGTCTTTGAGTTCTTGTGCCAGCTCTTTTGAATTTTTACAGTGAAAGTCTGATAGTCCAAGGAGGGGTTTGATGATTTCAGCTAGGGCTTTTGATAAGTTGTATGTGACTGATCCAATGCTGTCTATTATTGGCCGCAGTGGGATATCCTTTTTATGTATTTTCGGTGTTCCATAAATCCGAGGGGTGATGCTGGCTGTGGGGATCAGGTGATCATATGTGTCCTTTGTGATTTTATTGCTTTCCAATAGAGGTTTTAGAAGGGCTTTGAGCATTTTTTTCTTTTCTTCTGTCGGTAAAATCAGCTATATCGGACCACTGCAAAAGAAATAATCACATCATGGACTGGGACAACACAAAAATTATTGGATCGGAGAGCAACAGACACAAACGTTGGATCAAGGAGGCAATAGAGATCAGAAAGCGGGGAAAAGACACCATGAACCGAGATGAGGGGGCCTTTATGCTTTCTCACACCTGGGACCACATTCTCCAGAGACCATCTGACGGCGGGAGGCGGGGCCGGCTCAGCGGATCTGACAGATCTGCTGAGCTGGCCCCGCCTACGAAAATCAGCTGATAAATGTCACCTGGCAGCAATCAGCTGACTCTTCTGATGAAGGCTGCAGTGCAGTTGAAACATGTAAAGAAGGTAAAGACATCTTTCTATTTTACTTTTGTCTTTCAAAAGAAAAAAAAAAAAAAAAGAAAAAAAAAAAAAAAAAGGACAAATAAATTGGGAAGATATCTAATCATCCAAGGATCTTTGTTATTAGAAAATATAAATCTGGTGAACTTATACGGTCCCAATATAGATGATCAAAGCTTCTTCGTTAATTTATTTCTTACTTTAGCATCACTCACAGGGCAACATATAATAGCAGGGGATTTTAATTGTACATTGAATCCCAGTATAGATAGAACAACAGGACTGGACTGTACGCACAATGGATGCAGGATGACCATTAATCATTTTATGAAAGAATTGAGATTGCTAGATATATGGAGAGAAATGAAACCACAAGTCAAAGCCTATTCTTGTTATTCTAATACCTACAAGACATTCTCACGTATTGACTATTTTTTGATCTCCACGGAATTAAGGTCCAAGATTCAAAACTGTTTCTATGATAATATCGTGATATCTGATCACGCACCCTGCTGTCTAATATATGTAGATAAGAAATTGACAAAGGTTCCAGGTAGGTGGCAATTTCAGCATAAATGGCTTCAGGATGAGGAATTTGTTAAGTACATAGAAAAACAGATAGATGAGTTCTTTGATATCAATACTACACAAACATCAGCATGTATAAAGTGGGAAGCTTCCAAAGCTTTTATTAGGGGGCATATTATTAGTTATACAGGTTCAAAATCTAAGAAGACTCGAGAGGAGAGAGTCCAATTGGAACATAAAATAAAAATTCTTCAAGAAAAAGTGTATGCAGGAAGTAATCCAAAATTAGAGAACGAATTTGTCACACTGCGCCGCTCATCAGCGGCGCCACCTGCTCGCACACCTGCTCGTCATCAGCGGCGAGGGATATAAGCCGCCTCGCCCTGAGCTTCGGCCTGAAGCCGTCAGACTTCGTCACTCATCATCGTGAGTCAAACCTCTACTTCAGCATAAACATTTTGGGTAAGAAGTCCTTACCTCCTTTCTTTCCCAGTCTGCTCCCCTGTGCACAGGTGGATTCCTCGGCGGCGGACAACGCCTCTCCCTCGCCATTCCTCGCTGCTGCACCGAGCCCTGCAGGTGGCTGTCTACCGGGTCCCGTCCTTGTGGTGCCAGTCATCTGTCTCTCCCAAGTAAGCTCCTCACTCGCTCATTCTCCTCCTGTGTTGGTGTGTGCCCATCACCCTTTCTCCTTGTGCTCTTTCCCATAGGGTTGCCGGCTGTACGGTCTCCTGCCTCTGTGCCCGAAGCAGACGCCGCCACCAATACATTTACATCCCGCAGACACACATCCATTCACTCCTGTTGCTAATAAACTATTTGAACTTCTCTGAGCCTGTGTGTGTACGTCTCCTGAGCCGTGCGTTATGTCAGTACGGCTTCAGCAGAGCGGCTCGGCAGACGGCGGGCTCGCACACCGGTTTTCCACTCTCGAGGCTCGAGTGGATCAGATAGCCTATCAGCAACAGGTGATTTTTAATCAATTATTAAATTTAACTAACCGGTTGGGCCGCTTGGACCCCCAGCAGCCGTTCCCCCCGGCTCGTCAGGGTGGCGCGGCTCCTGCTGCTCCAGTGGCCGTCCAGCAGGCTCCGAGTGCACCGGTTCGGCTCACACCCATTCCAACCCCCGCCCGCTTTAGCGGTAAGCTCGGCGGAGCGCGGAGCTTTATTATGCAGTGTGAGTCCGTTTTCCACCGTGTGCCCAGAGACTTTCCCTCAGATCATAGCCGAATTGGTTATTATCGGGAATCTCCTGGAGAGGCGAGCTTTAACATGGACCTACACCGTTATGGCGAGGCCCAGTTATGCCGCCCTCACATATGAGCAATTCGTGAGGCGCTTCCTGGAGGTCTTTGACCATACTCCTACCGAGACGGTCCAGGTCGATCGGCTTCTCGCCCTCCAGCAGGGAGGCCGGTTGGCAGCGGACTACGCGGTCGACTTCCGGGTAGCGGCGGAGGAATTAGGCTGGGAGGAACGCTCCCTCTGCGGCCTTTTTCTCCGCAGCCTCAATGATGATCTGAGGGATGAACTGGCTGGGCCGGATATTCCTGAGACGCTAGCGGAGCTGACATCCTTAGCGATTAGTTTGGACAACAGGCTGCGCAAGCACTCCTCGGGGCGGAAGTCGTCTTCTTCTCGCCCTCGTGGAGTCTCGCCGCACCTGTTCCAAGCTCGCCCCCTGGCGGCGCCGCCACCATCGTGCCCCGACGAGTCGGAGCCGATGGTGACGGGCTGGACAAAGCTTTCCCCTGCAGAGAAACAACGCCGCCGTGAGTTGGATCTCTGCATGTATTGCGGAGATGACCAACACACGGTGAAGCTTTGCCCACGGAAAGCCAGTCGGCGGGGTCCGCGAGTCACTGTAGGGGGCCTCGCGGATGTCAACCGGTTAAATACTCTCACTCAATTAAAGCTGCCCATCCGTTTCTGCCACAACCCCATTGGGCACCTCACCCACGCACTGGTGGATTCGGGCGCAGAAGGCAGCTTTATTTTACAAAGCCTGGCAACCCGATTGGGCATCCGCTGCCAGGCGCTCAAAAACCCCATCTCCCTGGTCAACCTCTCCCGTGCTTCCCTTGGGAGAGTCACGCACCAGACCATCCCGGTCCCGGTGATCATCTCTGGTAACCACCGGGAGGAGATAACCTTTCTCATCCTGCCCAACTCTGTGTCGCCCGTCATCCTGGGGTATCCCTGGCTACGCCTCCACAACCCTGTCCTGGACTGGAAGTCAGCTGGGGTGTCGGCATGGAGCACGTTCTGCATGGGCACCTGTCTTCAGTCCGCTGCCTGCTCTCCGTCCGCTTCTTCCCCCGCTACGGACGCTGGACCCCCGGACCTGTCCCTGGTGCCTCTGGAATTTCACGACCTGGGTATGGTATTTAGCAAGACCAAAGCTATGTCTCTCCCTCCTCATCGGCCCTATGACTGCGCCATCAACCTCCGCCAGGGGGCACCCTTACCTTCTGGTCGGCTCTACAGTCTGTCGGCGCCGGAGAAGGAGACGATGAACGCCTACCTTAAGGAGTCGCTGAGTGCGGGGATAATCCGCCCATCGTCATCACCCGTGGGGGCAGGGTTCTTCTTCGTTGGAAAGAAGGACGGATCCCTCCGCCCTTGCATAGACTACCGGGCTCTAAATGACATCACGGAGAAGGATCGTTACACCCTGCCCCTCATGGACACTGCTTTCCACTCCCTCCAGGGGGCGACCTGGTTCACCAAGCTGGATCTACGCAGCGCATACCACCTCGTCCGGATCCGGGAGGGAGATGAGTGGAAGACAGCCTTCCGTACCCCGAACGGCCACTTTGAATACCTGGTAATGCCGTTCGGGTTGACCAACGCTCCTGCCGTCTTTCAGCGCCTCATCAATGACGTCCTCCGGGACTTCATCGGCCTCTTTGTGTTCGTCTACCTGGACGATATACTCATCTTCTCCAAGTCCAGGGACGAGCACCAGGTCCATGTGAGGCGGGTCCTCCAAAGACTGCTGGAGAACCGGCTATACGTGAAGGCTGAAAAGTGTGAATTTTATGCTAAGACGACATCCTTCCTGGGATTCATCATCTCACACGACCAGGTGCGTCCAGACCCAGAGAAGGTGAAGGCGGTGGTAGAATGGCCTACACCTGCATCGAGGAAGCAGGTGCAACAGTTCGTTGGTTTCGCGAACTTCTACCGCCGCTTTGTCCCTAACTTCAGCTCGATCGTCGGACCGCTGACCCGCCTCACGTCCCCTAAGGTCCCGTTCCGGTGGACCGAAGAGGCCGCAGCTGCTTTTCAGGCGCTGAAGGCGGAGTTCTCCTCCTCCCGGGTCCTTCGCCAGGTCGACCCCGCGCTGCAGTGCATCGTGGAGGTGGACGCCTCGGACACGGGAGTGGGGGCGGTGCTATCTCAGCGGTCGCCTGACGACGGCGCCAAACGGCCCTGCGCCTTCTTCTCCCGGCGCTTGTCCCCAGCGGAGAGAAACTACGACGTGGGGGACAGAGAGCTCCTGGCCATCAAGCTCGCGCTGCAAGAATGGCGCCACTGGCTAGAGGGGGCGGACCTGCCGTTCGTGGTCCTGACGGACCACAAGAACTTGGAATACCTTCGATCTGCCAAGCGCCTGAACGCCCGCCAGGCGCGCTGGTCCTTGTTCCTCGCCAGGTTCCAGTTTTCCATCACCTTCAGGCCTGGCTCCAAGAACGGCCTGCCCGACGCCCTCTCTAGGCAGTTCGCCCCCGAGGAGTCGGAGGACACGCTCCACATCATCCTGCCCAGGTCGTGCGTCGTGGGAGCCATCTCCTGGGACATTGAGGGCAAGATCCGGAAGGCGCAGGAAGTGGAACCTGACCCTGGCGGCGGACCGGAGGGGAGGCTGTTCGTGCCATCTGCGGTTCGCGGAGAGGTCATCCACTGGCAACACACCTCCAAGCTCACCTGTCACCCTGGCTCCTCCCGGATGATAAACCTCCTCCAGCGGTCCTTTTGGTGGCCGGGCCTGTGGAGGGATGCGGCCCGCTACGCCCGGGCTTGTCCAATTTGTGCCACCAACAAGTCGGGAAACGCCCCTCCAGCGGGTCTGCTCCAGCCCCTGCCCGTCCCTGGCAGGCCCTGGTCGCACATCGCTTTGGATTTCGTCACCGGACTCCCAGTCTCTAATTCCTACGACACCATCCTGACCATCGTGGACCGCTTCTCCAAGGCTGTGCACTTCATTCCCCTACAAGGTCTTCCAACTGCCCTGGAGACGGCGGACCTCCTCATCCAACACGTGGTCAGGCTGCACGGGATTCCGGTGGACGTGGTCTCGGACCGGGGGCCCCAATTTTCCTCTGAGGTTTGGAGATCGTTTTGTAACGCCATCGGAGCCAAGGTGAGCCTCTCCTCCGGCCATCACCCCCAATCCAACGGGCAGTGTGAGCGGACCAACCAGGAGCTGGAGGCTGCGCTCCGCTGTGTAACAGCATCCAAACCCACGTCCTGGAGTAACCATCTTGCCTGGGTTGAATACGCCCACAACACCGCTCGTTCTTCTGCTACAGGGATGTCCCCCTTCAAGGCGTCCCTGGGTTATGATCCCCCGCTGTTCCCGGCGCAGGAGAGTGAGGTAACTGTCCCCTCAGTTAGGGCGCATCTCAGGCAGTTCCGCTCCATCTGGGCATCTGCGCGTAATGCGCTTTTACGCACGGCGGAGCGCAACAGAACTGTGGCGGACCGGCACAGAAGACCTGCCCCGGCGTACAGAGTTGGGCAACGAGTCTACGTGTCAACCCAGGACGTGACATTGAAAGGCGAGAGGAGGAAGCTGGCACAGCGCTTTATGGGACCCTACCCCATCACCCGGATCATCAACCCGGTAGCTGTGCGTGTGGCTATTCCCCCCTCCCTCCGCATCCATCCCACCTTCCACGTGTCCAAGGTGAAGCTGGCAGTCTCCGACCCCCTTTGCCCTCCTCCTGCTGCGCAACCCGCGCCCCGGATGATTAACGGCCATCCGGCCTGGTCCGTCGCCTTCATCCTGGACTCCCGGCGCCGGGGTCGTGGGTTGCAGTACTTGGTGGACTGGGAGGGCTATGGGCCCAAGCATCGACAGTGGGTACCCTCGTCGTTCGTGTTGGACCCATCGCTCATCGCTGACTTCCACCGAGCGCACCCAGAGAAGCCATCGCCAGGAGGCGCTGCTAGAGGGGGGAGTACTGTCACGCCGCGCCGCTCATCAGCGGCGCCACCTGCTCGTCATCAGCGGCGAGGGATATAAGCTGCCTCGCCCTGAGCTTCGGCCTGAAGCCGTCAGACTTCGTCACTCATCATCGTGAGTCAAACCTCTACTTCAGCATAAACATTTTGGGTAAGAAGTCCTTACCTCCTTTCTTTCCCAGTCTGCTCTCCTGTGCACAGGTGGATTCCTCGGCGGCGGACAACGCCTCTCCCTCGCCATTCCTCGCTGCTGCACCGAACCCTGCAGGTGGCTGTCTACTGGGTCCCGTCCTTGTGGTGCCAGTCATCTGTCTCTCCCAAGTAAGCTCCTCACTCGCTCATTCTCCTCCTGTGTTGGTGTGTGCCCATCACCCTTTCTCCTTGTGCTCTTTCCCATAGGGTTGCCGGCTGTACGGTCTCCTGCCTCTGTGCCCGAAGCAGACGCCGCCACCAATACATTTACATCCCGCAGACACACATCCATTCACTCCTGTTGCTAATAAACTATTTGAACTTCTCTGAGCCTGTGTGTGTACGTCTCCTGAGCCGTGCGTTATGTCAGAATTACTGATTCTGAGAGCTGAATATGACAAAAAATCAGCGAATAGAGCTGCCTCGAGTCTTCTAAGATTGAAGCAAACCTTTAATGAACAAGGTGAAAAATCAGGAAAATTATTGGCATGGCAGATTAAACAATTAGAATTTAAAACACCAATTACCAGTATTATAAGTAACGGACAGGCAGTTGTAGATCCTTTAGCAATTAATAGTGCCTTTAGAGATTATTATGAAAAACTATATGATACAAAAAATGAAACTGACTTAACAAAACTAAATGGGTTTTTGGACGGATTATCTATACCGTGTTTTCCAAATGAAAATAGGGAGATACTGCAGTCAAAAATTAGTCAAGAAGAAGTTGGGCTAGCCATTGATAATATGAAATCAGGAAAAAGTGCGGGACCAGATGGTCTTCCAGTTGACCTCTATAAAAAATTTAAGAATAAATTAATAAAACCATTTTTGGAAATGGTTTTAGAAGCATTTCAAAATAGTAATTTACCACCATACATGAATAATGCCTTAATTATACTGTTGCCAAAACGAGGTAAACCCTCTAATAAATGTGAAAACATAAGACCAATAAGCCTATTAAATGCTGACCTTAAGATAATCTGTAAAATTTTAGCAAGACGACTACAAGAAATATTACCAAATATTATTAACCGAGATCAGAATGGCTTTATAATGGGAAGACAAGGCTTCCATAATGTAAGAAGACTATTTAATATTATTTATTCTAATAAAGAAGCACCGGATACAGCTCTCCTATCATTGGACGCCGAAAAGGCCTTTGATAGGGTCGAATGGCCCTTTCTTTTTGAAGTCCTACAAAGGTTTGGACTTGGAAATAATTTCATAAAATGGGTTCAGATAATATGCAATAATGCTACAGCAGAAATCCTAACAAATAGCAATATCTCAAAATCAATAAAAATCAATAGAGGATGTCGACAAGGCTGTCCACTTTCACCTTTACTGTTTACTATGGCAATTGAACCTTTAGTGATGGCAGTACGTTTACATTCACAAATATATGGAATTAAAATAGGACCAACAGAACATAAAATCTCCCTGTATGCTGATGACATAATTTTATGTCGAATCTTAAAAAATCAATTCCGACCTTGTTAAATTTAATAAAGAATTTTGGGGAAATATCAGGATATAAAATAAATAAAACTAAATCTTCAATATTAATGCTAAATGAGACCCAGAGAAATCACCCAGCTCCTGAGGTAAATCAATTCAATGTTGTAAATCAGTTTAAATATTTAGGAATTCAAATTGTGCCTAAGTTAGAATCAGTCACCAGTGCCAACTATGAAGCCTTAATGACAGACATTAATGAGTTACTTCAGAGATGGATGTCACTACCAATGTCGATGATCGGGAGAATTAATATACTTAAAAGTAATATCTTACCAAAAATACTTTATTTATTTCAATACATTCCTTTACCACCACCTTCAGATCTATTCTCAAGAATTAAAAAAAAGTTAGTGGAATTTATATGGAACAATAGGAAGGCTAGATTACGTCTGTCCTTACTATATTTACCATTTGATCGTGGAGGTCTGAAATGTCCAAACTTTATATTGTATTACTGGTCAGCACAACTGAGGTCTATGACATATTATTTTTTATCAAATGATCCCCGTCACTGGACTGAAATGGAATCATACAATTTACCTTTACCTCTTCCCTTATTCATATACTCAGACTTGGCTAAAAAATTACAGAAACAAGTTAAAAATCCTATTGTAAAGCATATGATCAAAATATGGTGTAAAATCAAAAAATATTTAAAAGAACCACACTTATTGTCACAATTTAGCCCAATATGGGGTAATCAATCTTTTACACCAGGGAGAGTGGATGCTGTATTTAAAGTATGGAATTTAAAAGGGATTCAAAAGATTCAAGACTTATATTTGTCACGTTCAGATAACATAATGTCTTTTGAAGAACTGAGGATTAAATTTAATCTTAATAGAACACATTTTTTTTAATATCTTCAGCTTAGGAATTTTATTCGATCAAATCAAAATAATGCTCTCACCCGACCTACTTATTCATCCTTGGAAAAAATTTTGACGAAAGATAGTAAGAGAAAGGGTATTATTTCAGAGTTTTATAACTCATTGACACTATCCTCAAGTGAAAACTCACAGAAAAGAATGAATTACTGGAAAGAAGACCTGCAAACTGAAATTTCAGAGGAACAATGGGAATTGGTTTGCACAGAAGCTCAAACCAAATCAATAAATGTACGTCTTAAATTGATACATTTTAAATGGTTAATGCGGATGTATGTTACACCGGTGGAGTTAAATAGATATAACAAAAACATACCAGATATGTGCACAAAATGTATGGAAAGTAAAGGAACCCTATTTCATTGTTTATGGGAATGTAGAAAAATTAGAATGTTTTGGGAAGAGGTGAGGGTAACAATAGAAAAAATAATTTCAAAACAATTCATATTGAACTCTAAACTGTTTTTGTTGGGTCTGTATCCAGAAAAGCATAACTTTAATAAGAGTGAAAGAGCATTCATAGACCTCAGTTTGCTTAATGCCAAAAAATGTATTGCACTACTGTGGAAAAAGACTCATAGACCAGATGTGACTCAGTGGTTAAGACAGATGTTAACAAACCTTCCACTAGAAAGAATAACATACATACTGAAATCAAAGGAAAATGTGTTTGAGAATATATGGAGACCTTTCATTGATTATGTAAAGAAAGTAAACATAACTTCTGAAGAAGAAGGTGAATGATGTGTGTGGATCTTGTAAATTCCAAATTGGTGAATGTATAATATGTATACTTATGTAATGGATTACCTAGGCTAAACAGAGGAGCATTGTTGATGACTTGCTTTTGTTAATGGTTGTTGGTGTTTTTAGTACTTTTTTTTTCTTTTATTTTTAAATTACTTTAGTGTTAGTGTTTGACTGTTTGTGTCATGTTTGTTAAAAAAGGTTCAATAAAAAAATATTGTGGGAAAAAAAAAACCTCATTTGTCCAGGATTTGATGTAGGAAAAACTGCAGCCCCTAGATTTCCCTAATAAAGATTTGGGGGCATTAATTTGCGTTAATATTTTTTAATCCGTTAATTGGACTATCATAATTAATTGCATTAACACGTTAATATTCCCAGCAGTAATATGTAGTGTATATTTTTGTATCTTCATTTTCATTTTGTATATAAACAGCTCCTATATCTCTTTTAGAGAGATAGTAATTTAATTTAGTAATTTAATTTAGTAATTTAAATTAATTTTTTAATTTAGTGATGGCATCAGCCATCACTTTTGGAGTGGTCTGCTGGGGCAGTGGCATTACTGCAGCCGATAGGAAGAGACTGAACAAACTGATTAAGAAAGCTAGCTCTGTCCTGGGGCAACGCCTTGATCCGATGGAGGAGATAGGAGAGAGAAGGACAGTGGCTAAACTGTCATCTCTGCTGGAGTCCGAGTTCCACCCTATGCAGGACATACTGGATGCACTGAGGAGCTCATTTAGCAGCAGACTACATCATCCCAGGTGCACAACCGAGAGGTTTCGTAGGTCCTTCCTACCAACGGCTGTCAGACTGTACAACCTAAGCAGGGCTGCTCGCAGAGATAGCAAAAAGACGTAACAAACTAATAGTTTTTTTTGAATGCAAAAGATGCAATAGACTTACACAATGGTCCTCTCCGGCATACAACTAGGAACATACCGGTCGCTATGGAGGGTGAGAATATGTATGGGCACATAATCATACCATGTAGGATAACTAAATAGACGGTTATGCTGTTTCATCCCACCTAGCAACAATGCTCTGCACTGTGTGTGTTTATATATTTACATATTTATTCCATCTAGCTACAATGCTCTGCACTGGGTGTGTTTATATTTATATATCTATATATTTATTCCATCTAGCTACAATGCTCAGCACTGGGTGTGTTTATATTTATATATCTATATATTTATTCCATCTAGCTACAATGCTCCGCACTGTGTTTTTATATATCTACATATTATTCCATCTAGCTACATTGCTCCGCACTGTGTGTGTTTATATACTTGCATATTTATTCCACCTAGCTGCAATGCTCCGTACTGTGGGTGTTTATATATTTACATATTTATTCCATCTAGCTACAATGCTCTGCACTGTGTGTTCATATATTCATATATTTATTCCATCCAGCTACAATGCTCTGCACTGTGTGTCTGTGTGTGTGTGTGTGTATATATATATTTTATAGTAATATGTACATATGTATATTAGCTGCTCTTGCTTGCTTGTTTTTTTTTCTTGCCTTCTGATTGTTGCTCTGAGTGTTGCTATCCCTGTGCTGTTGCAATCCTGGAATTTCCCCGTTGTGGGACTAATAAAGGCTTATCTTATCTTATCTTATCTTTATATTTACCTCCACCAAGGAGCTTATGTGATCATCGGCGTTGGTTTGTCTGTTTGTTTGTTTGTTTGTTAGCGAGATAACTCAAAAACTTATGGACGGATTTTCATGAAATTTTCACAGATTGTCAGAAATGGGGTATCCTACAGATGATTACATTTTGGTGCTGATCCGGATCACCGTCCAGAAGAAAACCGCCATTACGGAAAATGCCATTTTCGTGAATAACTACTGAACCACTAATCCCATCATTGTCAATCCAATTGCTAGTCATATGTTTTCATAGTCAAGGAATCTGAAAACGTACACACAAACACTGTATGGGTGGAACTGTGGCCGCCATTATGGAAAATGCCATTTTCGTGAATAACTACTGAACCACTAATCCTATCATTGTCAATCCAATTGCTAGTCATATGTTTTCATGGTCAAGGAATCTGAAAACGTACACACAAACACTGTATGGGGGGAACTGTGGCGCTTGGCGGAGGTCTGCGCTCTCCGAGTGCTTTTCTAGTTTTCAATATTTTTCTATCCTGTCTTGCTGCTGTAGCACTGAAAATTTCCACACTGATGGACGAATAAAGGTATTATCATTCTTATTTATAGTTTACCATTTCTGGACAGACTGGTGTATTTCAGCCTCATGTGATAAGGTCTGTTCTACCTCCTCAGTTGTCCGTGTCATGATGGAGAAATGTGAGCCACCTCCATTAGAAAACAAAATTTTTTTTAACTTAAAGACACACTCTGGTGAATATAAATCCCCTATAAAACAAATCTGCATTGTCTAAAATGGTATCTTATGGCCTTTTTTCTACAAAAAAAAAATTAAAAAATCTTTCATTCTTACAGTTTTTTGTCAAAGTCTTTTCACTTTTGCTCCTCCTTCAAATGCCAGGATCTGTCCACCCACATCCCACAAGGCTAATAGTGGCTAATGCTACATTAAACAGCATAAATCCTGTGATGAAAGACTTACCGGTTGAAGGACATGCCCAATTGTATGCATGGTGGCCCAGGATAATGACTGAAATTGCATCAGTGTTTAAAAGTAGTTTAAGGGTAAAATCAATCTTAATTTGGGTCAACTTTTCAAAGCAGTAGGCCAAAACGCTAACTGGGCCTGGAGGTTAACTTTCATTTAGGCCAAAGAGTCCTGAGTCCCGTGTCCTCAACACTACAGACTCATTACAGTTATGTCACCAAAAGCGGTCTGTCCAAATTCGCCTTTTTTCAAGGGGCTGAGACATTTGCATGATTTCATTCTTGATTTGTCTTGTAAGTCATTAAAAAACATGTTACAGACATGTTAACAAGAAAAAAAACTTGATTTTTGGCAGAGTGCCACTTTTAATGTCACAGTGTGTCCTGTCTAGACATTCGGATTCAGATTTTACTGTTTGATAGAGTTTCATGAGAAGCCCAAGGCTAACTATTAACGCCTCCCCAAAACAGACTCAGTAACACGTGTGCCCACTTCACTGGCAGCGAATGCCAATTTTTTCTTACACTGCCATATGGCAGAAGGAAGCTAATTAAACTGAGGAATGTGTTCGAATTATAAATTTTCATGATGTGACAAAATATAATAAGAGTTTGGGTATTTCTAGAAATTCAAAATTTTTATTTGAGAACATACTTTATTCACCCTAGTGATATGCCGCATGTCTTCACTTAGGCCTGGTGCACACCACAATGTTTTCGTTTAGACCCAGAGAGAAACATCTGTGTGCACATGACATGTCACAGAAGCAACCACACGTGCACACGGATCCACCAAAGATGTGAAAACTGATGTTGTAACTAATGGATGACAAGTAGAAGTTTTACTAGGGACTTTGGGTTATAACTATAAATGCCAGATTCCATCCATCCATCCATCTTCTACCGCTTTTCTGGAGGTCCGGGTCGCGGAGGCAGCAGTTCAAGCAGAGAAGCCCAGACTTCCCTCTCCCCAGCCACCTGCTCCAGCTCTTCAGAGGAGATACCAAGGCGTTCCCAGACCAGCTGGGAGACACAGTCTCTCCACTGAGTCCTGGGTCTGCCCCGGGGTCTCCTCCCAGTGGGACGTGCCTCAAACACCTCAAGTGGGAGGCGTCCAGGAGGCATCCTAATCAAATGCCCATACCACCTCAACTGACTCCTTTCAATGTGGAGGAGCAGCGGTTCTACTCTGAGCCTGTCCCGGATGACTGAGCTCCTCACCCTATCTCTGAGGGTGAGTCCAGCAATCCTACGGAGAAAGCTCCTTTCAGCCGCTTGTATCCGCGATCTCGTTCTTTCGGTCATTACCCTAAGCTCGTGACCATAGGTGAGAGTAGGAACGTAGATTGACTGATAAATCGACAGCTTTGCCTTAGAGCTCAGCTCCCTCTTCACCACAACAGACCGGTACAACGTCCACATCACTGCAGATGCTGCTCCAATCCATCTGTCGATCTCTCGCTCCATTCTCCCCTCACTCGTGAACAAGACCCCAAGATACTTAAACTCCTCCACTTGGGGCAGGAGCCTGTCCCCAACCCGGAGAGGACAATCCACCTTTTTCCGGCTGAGGACCATGGACTCGGACTTGGAGGTGCTGATTCTCATCCCAGCCGCTTCACACTCAGCGGCAAATATTTATATTCATTTTTTAAGTTGAAAGAATGAGGGAGTCATAAATAAATAAATAGGCTAAATAAATAAAAAAAAAACCTGTATAATTGCAGGCAATAAAAAAATCTGACGTACTGACAGCTAGGGCTGTGCGATATGACAAAAAAAAATAATATCACGATGTAAGTCACTTTATATCATGATAAAAATATATATCACAATATACATTTTTCTGTAAATTCTGCAATTTAGATAATCACATAAAAAGGACCATATTTTTTAAACTTTTTTTTACATGTACCATTTTCACTCATAATTTTGCAGTGTTGCTATAAAATGCATTTATAATGTGCATTTGAGGCTTGATTCTCATAAATTTCAGGTTTTTCTTCTAAATCATATATGAATAAAAAGTAAACATCAATAAGTTAAATATTTCCTGAGCCAGAGGAGAATAGCAAAAAAAAACAAACAAAAAAACAGATAACATAAAAAATGTCTGAAAATGAGAAAATTACCCATCATATCGCACAGCCCTACTGACACCCGTTTTTAATATTTGATAAGGAGTCTGTTACATACGAGAATTGTAATTTGTGGTTTGCCATAGCTCAGCCGGGGTTGGGGGTGAGTGACGTCAGGCGGGCTACGGCTGGGAGTATATATTGAGCTCTAGAGCCAAATAAAGTATATTCAGTGAACCGCAGACCAAGCTCTCCGCTCTCCATTATTCAAACATCACATTTGGCAACAAGGAAAAATGGGCGCGTGCGTTAGGGAGCCACCTCCATTCCTGCAGTGTCAGGACACGCCGGCGATACCGTGGGCTCGCTGGAAGAACATGTTCGGGGGGTATGTGGTGGCAGCCGGACTCGTGATAGCAGTGAGGAGAGACGGAGGAGCCTGCTAGTACATTACCTTGGCACCAAAGGGCTGTGTATATTCTTCGGGCTGTGTGGTAGCGGTTTGCTAGAAAACGGGTTAGCACTGATGGACAGTACTTTCAGTGACCATTCCACTATCACCGGAAGGAGGTGAAAATTTTTTGACCGTCAACAGCGAGCGGGTGAGTCCACGCAGGGGTTTGTCATGGAGCTACATAGCCTGGCGTGAGAGTGCGCCTTCGGGCCTTCTGAAGAGGAGCTCGTGAGGGATAAGTTAGCTCACAGCACCAACGATACGTGGCTAAGAAACATGCTAAGGCTAGCCCAGGAAACTTTGTTGCTGGGAGGTGTGCTAGATTTGGTTAAACACAGGGAGTCCACAACCCTGCGGAGACTAATAGCACCGGTTAGCGGGGTGCCAACCGTGGACAGTTTCCCGGCAAGCACGCAGGTTAGCACGCTAACTAGGCCCTGAAGACAAGCTAAGAGGAAGAAAAGGCAGGCGAGGGCATGAAACAGAGCTCACGTGCTACCTCCTAGCCTGGTAACGGCGGTGCCCAGAGACACCGGACAGGTGTGTGTAGCACACATTGGGAAAGGACCACTGAAGTGGTACGTGCTCCAACTTGACGGGGTCGACGTACCCCTTATGGTGGATTCAGGGCCCGGGAGATCCATCTTGTGCTTGGCCACTCTAAGGAGGCTGCTCCCCACGAAGACTATTAGCGGGGGGTCAGTGAAGATGTTCAGGTACGGACATGCGGAGATTGAGATGGTGGGCACAGTGGAATTCTCAGTAACATGTGGGTCGAAAACGGTGTCCGGATTCACCATTCCGCCGAGGGGCGGACCTTTTGGGAATCGACCTGCTGGGGGAGCTAGGGTTCTCCATAAGGGACCCAGAAGGCTCTACCATGTTAACGGTGTGCCCCGATTGGCACTTCCGCTGGCCACCATTGTTTAAGGGCTTGGGCAGAATCGGGGCTATTCACCATCACCCTCTTATCAATGAGAACGTGCTGCTGAAGATTCAATGACTGCAAAGGCTTCCCCTCGCACTGCAGGATGAGGTCTCAGCGGAGCTGTCCAAGCTGTTGGAGGCCGGCATCATAGAAAAGGTGGATGCCTTGCCATGGATTTCCAACCTGGTGGTGGCCAAGAAAAAAGGGGGGGCATCAGGCCTTGCATAGACCTCTGGATGGTGAACAAAGCCGTCATTCCGGACAAATACCCCCTCCCGACTATGGAGAAGCTCACGGTGATGTTCAGTGGGTCTTAGGTGTTCACGAGGCTAGACCTCCGCCAGGGCTACCTGCAGGTGCTGCTACACCTGGACAGTAAGAACCTGGCGGCATTTGTGACCCACATGGGGGTGTTTCGTTACACTAGGATACCGTTCGACCTGAGCTCTGCACCAAGCTGCTTCCAAAAGGTAATGTCAACCATGCTATCCGGTCTCAGCGGGGTGGTAGCTTACTTAGATGACATTGTGGTACACAGGGCGTCACGAGAGGAACAAGACGCCCTGATGCCAAGACAAGAACAAGGCTGGAGAAAGTCCTGAGCACACTTCAAGAGCACGGGGTCACACTGAATGGCAAAAAATGTATCTTCGCAGCAGATGCCATAGAGTTTGTGGGATTCCGGCTGACTGGAAAAGGTCTTAGCCGCTGCTCTCAAATGTAGAGGCAGTTTTACACATCCCGGATCCCTCCACGCCGCTCAGATCTCATCGTTTCTGGGCATGGTCAACTTCTAAGGATGATTCATCCCTCGCTATTCGAAAACGATTGAACCTCTCAGGGCTCTGTTGAAGCAGGATGCACTGTGGGAGTAGACTCCAGCCTGCTCAGTGGCAGTCACGAAGTTAAAGCAGCAGCTCACCACCCCACCGGTGTTGGCTCATTCGACCCTAATCAGCCGAGCATTGTGACCTGTGATGTATCCAGCTCGGCATTGGGAGCAGTCATGTCCAAAGTGCAGGATGGCACGGAGCGCCCAGTGGCATTTGCATCTAGGTCTCTCTCGGCGGCGGAACAAAAATATGCTGTGGGTGAGATGGAGGCACTAGCCTGTGTCTGGGCGTGCGAGAGGTGGCACATCTACCTCTACGGCCGAAACTTCACCCTGAGGACAGACCACCGGGTGCTCACAACATTGCTAGAGACGTCGGGGTCGGGACACAGGCCACTGAGGATCCACAGATGGTCCGCGAGACTGAGAGCCTATAACTTCACAACCAAGTTCACCCCAGGTAAAGACAACATCGTGGCGGACCTCTTGTCTCGCGCCACAGTGGACTCCTCTGTACCGGGCGACAGCAATGATGACCCAGCTGAGGCGGAGCTGATCCACGTGCTACACAGAACACTGCAAAAGATAGTGTCTCCTCAGGAGCTCAGAGAGGAGTTGGAATGTGATCCACTACTGGCGAAGCTACGGTTGGCAATCAGAGAGTGTTGGCCAACAGGGGTACAGGGTGAGCTGGCACCCTGTCACCGGGTCAAGGACGAATTGAGCTGCTGGAATGAGGTGTGCGTGGAGTGGAACATGTTAAGATGGCGTACTATCACCCGCAGGCGAACGGGGGTGTTGAGCACTTTAATAAGACATTGAAAAACGGACTGAGAGCTCACCTGGCAGATGGTTTTGCATTCGCAGATGCTCTACATAACACACTGCTGCATAATAGGGCATTTGTCCACGCTACGACAGGCAGTTCCCCTGCGGCCCTTATACTGGGGCAGGAGCTGCCTTTGCTAGTGTGTCAGCTGAGACCTATGACGACAAGTTCTCAGGAAGGCATGGAGGCAGTGTGGAACCGGGTCGCCAGGCAACAGTGGAAAATGAAGCAGAGGTTCGACTGGAAACACAGGGTGAGGGACCATGGACTGAAGGAGACGAACTGTGTGTGGATCAAGGACCCTGTCCGCACCTACAAGCTTCAACCACTGTGGACGGGGCCACGGCAGGTCGCAAAGATGAGGGGCCGGACACGTTTGAACTTGATGGCTGGTTTCGGTAGCACGCCAATAGGCTGAGGAGGTCGCCACCGGAGCAGAGGGCTGGGCCCGCAGCAGGATGTTTTAGTGAGAGCTGGGACTGGGGAGTCTTGCCTGATGAGGACCCACAGGCTAGGCTGACGGTGCCTGGTGCAGGGTCCTCTCCTGCGGGACGCCCGGCTAGAATTTGTCGGAGGCCTAGGTACCTGGAGGACTATGTTACCAGAACTGTCGTGTTTGACGGCAGTTGGATCTAGTGGCAGAATAATCCACTCCAGCTTGGCCGGGTGAACTGACAGTCTACTCAGACACCCGAGGCGTGAGTCTGTTTAGTTATTTGTGTACATACACTACCGTTCAAAAGTTTGGGGTCACCCAGACAATTATTTTGTGTTTTCCATGAAAAGTCACACTTATTTACCACCATGAGTTGTAAAATGAATAGAAAATATAGTCAAGACATTGACAAGGTTAGAAATAATGATTTGTATTTGAAATTGTGGTGGACACACACATGGGACCTGTTTTGTGACTCACATTTTAGGTCAGAACAAAGGCAGGAAGCTGCAGGAATCTTAGCCTTGGTATGCAAGGCTTGAGACTGTGGGGGGTTCAATTAAAGGATTAAGGAAGGGATGCATTGGAGACAGTGGAAGTGATATCATGGAGAGAAATGCATTGTGACTGTCTTTATAATGCAAGGTGGTCTGTGTGACATGTGATCTGTGAAGTGTGAAGTTCCTGATATTTAAGGACGAGAATTTACTGTGTCATTCTCTTTCTCTGCTTTGAGATTTTTTTTTTTTTTTTTTTGGACTTATTTTGTATCCGTAGGTAGATTTGTTCTGCAGTCCGGTGACAAGCCACCAGCTGAGATGATGGTGTTGTGAATAAAGCTGACTTTGAGAGAGAACTCTGCCTCGTCATTTTCACATCACCACACTGGTGACCCGAGACGTATCATGCAAGAAGAAAATTCCCCTGGGCCAGCCGCGTCAGGAGCCCCCAGCCAAGCGAATGCCGCTACAGTCCAGCTACCGGACTTCTGGCAGAACAATCCACGCTCCTGGTTCAACGCGGTTGAGACGCAGTTCAACCTCTGGGGGATATCGGTAGATGCCACGAAATTCTACCACGTAGTCGCAAAGCTGGACAACAACACGGCCCAGCATGTGGAGAGCCTGATCGACCAACCGCCGGATAGCGACAAACACGGCACGTTGAAGGCTGCACTCATCCAGCAATTCACCCCCTCGGCGGAGGAGCGAGCAGAGAGGCTCCTGGCGCTGACGGAGGGGGAAAACCACATGCCCGCGAGCCTGATGGAGAAGTTGTTGAGGTTGAAAGACTCTGACGACGATCACTTCATTTTCACCCACCTCTTCCTCAGGACTCTACCGTCAACAGCGAGAGCGACCCTGGCTAGTTCGCCACTGTTGGCCCTATGGGACTACCGCGCGCTGGGCCGAGAGGCGCAGCGGATTGTCAACGCCACCAAGCGGCGCGCAGCCACGGCCGCTGCAGCGGAGCTCGGCGCAACGACCGGAGACGACAGGGGGCCAGAGGCAGCGGTGCCAGACTCACCGACGACGGTGGCGGCAGGGGCCAGGGAACGTGGACCGGACGTCCTTTGTTTCTACCATCGCCGCTTCGTAGAGAGGGCACACAAGTGTGTACCGCCGTGCCAGTTCAGGCGTTCAGGAAACGCCAAGACCGGGGGTCGGTAGCAGCCGCGGCCCTCGGGGAAGAGAACAAGCTGCTCTACTTCTCAGATGCATGCTCGGGGAGGCAGTTCCTCGTCGACACAGGTTCCCAGTTGAGTTTCATCACACCTTCCTACGTGGACAGACTCGCTGGTTCCGGAGGTCCCCGGGTGACGGCAGCGAACGGCTCGGAGATTAAGACCTTTGGTGAGAAGACTCTGCTTCTGTCTCTACATGGCCATACATTTGAGTGGACTTTTGTTGTAGCAGCAGTAAATTTCAATATGTTGGGGGCTGATTTTTTGTGCTCACATGGTTTGTTGGTTGATCTCGCTAACAGGCGCCTGGTTAATGCACTTTCTTTTGATTCTATCCCCTGTACAGCGCGAGTGGCCCTGCCAACAGCACAAGCCAACGTCACAGCAGCAAACGGTAAGTTCCACACACTGCTCACTCAGTTCCCAGCACTCACGGTCCCCACATTTTCGGCAACAGTCGCTAAGCACGGGGTGGAGCATTTTATTACCACTACCGGACTTCCCGTTTTTGCAAAAGCTCGGCGCTTGGACGCAGTTAAACTGGCCATAGCGCGCGAGGAGTTTGCCAACCTGGAGAGGTTGGGCATTATCCGACGTTCAAACAGTCCGTGGGCTTCCCCCCTACACATGGTCCCGAAAGCTGACGGATCATGGCGCCCTTGCGGGGATTTCCGCAGGTTAAACAATGCTACAGTGCACGACCGCTACCCAATCCCACATATCCAAGATTTTTCCATTCATTTGGCAGGGGCGCGCATTTTTTCTAAAATAGACTTGGTCCGCGGTTACCACCAAGTCCCAGTGCGTGCTGAGGACATACCCAAAACAGCGGTAATAACTCCGTTTGGCCTATTTGAGTTTTTACGCATGCCATTTGGACTTAAAGGGGCTGCTCAGACGTTCCAACGCATGATGGACGCGGTGCTTCGCAATCTCCCTTTCGTGTTTGTCTACCTGGACAAGATTTTAGTAGCCAGCGCGTCCAAAGACGAACACGAAAAACACCTGGCCACAGTTTTCCGAAGGTTGGGAGATCACGGGTTAATAATCAACCCAGCGAAGTGTCAGTTCGGGGTGGCGCAGATCGATTTTTTAGGACACCGCGTCTCCCCCGAAGGAGCAGTTCCGCTGCCTGACAAAGTGCGCGCGGTGGCAGATTCTCCCCAGTCGCAGACGGTCAGGGCGTTGCAGGAATTTTTGGGAATGGTGAATTTTTATAACCGTTTTCTCCCCTGCGCGGCGCAACTCATGCAGCCGTTGTATGCCGCGCTCAAAAAAAAGAAACCCGCGGATAAGATCGAGTGGCCCCCGGGGCGGGACCAAGCGTTCTCGGAGGTGAAAGCAGCTTTGGCAAAGGCTGCGTTGTTGGCACACCCAGACCCAACGGCCCGCATAGCACTCACCACTGACGCATCAAAGGTGGCCATAGGGGCGGTCGTGGAGCAACATGTAGCCAGGGTTTGGCAGCCCCTCGCCTTTTTCAGCAGGACCTTGCGCAATAGCGAACGTAAATACAGCACGTTCGACAGGGAGCTGCTCGCTCTCCATTTGGCCATCCGCCACTTTCAGTTCTGGCTGGAAGGACGTGCTTTCACCGCGTTCGTTGACCACAAACCGCTAACATTCGCGATAGCCAAGGTCTCTGAACCGTGGTCAGGCCGGCAGCAGAGACAGCTGGCCGAGATATCAGAGTTTACCACTGATATTCAGCATGTGGCGGGCAAACTCAACGTAGTGGCAGATTGCCTCTCACGCGCCGTGGCGGCCCCAGTCAGTGTAGGGGTAGATTATGCAGCCATGGCCGCGGAGCAGGTTAATGACGCGGACGTGCGCGCGCTCCAGTCTGGACCAACAGGGTTAAGGCTGGAGAGCAGGGTGCTGCAAGACGGTATGCCCCCCCTAATCTGCGATGTCTCCACTGGACATCCGCGTCCAGTAGTACCGGCCGCGTGGCGCCACCGCGTCTTTGACTCGATTCATTCTTTGGCGCACCCTGGAGTGCGCGTGTCGGTCAAAATGGTGGGAGAGAAATTTGTGTGGCCGAGCCTCCGCAAACAAGTCAAAGAGTGGGCAGCAGCCTGCATGGCGTTTCAACGAGCCAAGGTACACAGGCACACGAGGGCTCCTTTGGAATCGTTTCACATTCCGGCCAAGAGGTTCGATCACGTTCATGTGGACCTCGTGGGCCCCCTCCCACCGTCACAGGGGTGCACACACCTTCTGACAATGGTGGACCGCACCACGCGCTGGCCTGAAGTGGTCCCGCTGGCATCAACCACAGCCGAGGAGGTGGCGCGTGCGTTTTTAACAGCTTGGGTGGCGTGCTTCGGCGTTCCGTCGGATATTACGTCCGACAGAGGCCCTCAATTTGTGTCCAAGCTTTGGTCGACAATGGCCCGCAGCCTGGGTGTCACAATTCACCGCACAACCGCGTACAATCCGCAGGCTAACGGGTTATGCGAACGTTTTCATAGGTCATTGAAAGCGGCTCTCAGAGCGTCACTGACGGATACAAATTGGGTTGACAAGTTACCATGGGTGTTATTGGGGTTGCGTTCTGCACCTAAAGAGGATCTAGAAGCCTCCCCAGCGGAGCTCGTGTTTGCGCAGCCACTCCAGCTGCCTGGGGAGTTTCTCCCAGATAACCCTGCGCCAAACGCCTCCCCGTCTCAGCTGTTGCGGAGTAACATAGAATCAAGCACACTGCCCGGCCCCGCGCACCACAGTTTTCCGCTCGTTTTTGTGCCTAAAACTTTGAAGAACGCAAAGTTTGTTTTTGTTAGACACGATGCGCATCGAACCCCGCTGCGACTGCCTTACGACGGACCATTCAGAGTGCTAGAAACAGGGGACAAGCAGTTTTTGACAGATTTGGGGGGTAGGAAAGAGAGAATTGGCATAAACAGACTCAAACCCGCTTTTGTGGTGGCAGATGAGCAGGTGCTGTTGGCGAAGGCTCCGCGGCGAGGTAGACCACCGCGGGGGGCTTCACAGAGTAATGTTTCCCCAGAACACCCACAGGTGCTGACAAAAGGTTTCCACACCCAGACGGCAAACCCCCAGGACAGCCCCGCAGAGACGTTGAATCCCAGCTACAGCAGATACGGCAGGAGGCTGAAGCCTATACAGCATGTGGACTGATGTGTATTGATACTATCACGACATGCATGTGGTTATTCTCTTGTTGTTCTGTTTGTCTAAAATGTTGGGGGGGCTTTGTGTGGTGGACACACACATGGGACCTGTTTTGTGCCTCACATTTTAGGTCAGAACAAAGGCAGGAAGCTGCAGGAATCTTAGCCTTGGTATGCAAGGCTTGAGACTGTGGGGGGTTCAATTAAAGGATTAAGGAAGGAATGCACTGGAGACAGTGGAAGTGATATCATGGAGAGAAATGCATTGTGACTGTCTTTATAATGCAAGGTGGTCTGTGTGACGTGATCTGTGAGGTGTGAAGTTCCTGATATTTAAGGACGAGAGTTTACTGTGTCATTCTCTTTCTCTGCTTTGAGATGATGGTGTTGTGAATAAAGCTGACTTTGAGAGAGAACTCTCCCTCGTCATTTTCACATCACCACAAAATAATAATTTTTTCCAGATACTCAACCTGCTCAAAGGAAGGTCAGTTTTATAGCTTCTCTAACCAGCTAAACTGTTTTCAGCTGTGCTAACGTGATTGCACAAGGGTTTTCTAATCATCCATTAGCCTTCTGACGCAATGAGCAAACACATTGTACCATTAGAACACTGGAGTGATAGTTGCTGGAAATGGGCCTCTATACACCTATGTAGATATTGCACCAAAAACCGGACATTTGCAGCTAGAATAATCATTTACCACATTAGCAATGTATATTAGATATTAGCGTGTATTTCTGATTAGCTTAAAGTTATCTTCATTGAAAAAAACAGTGCTTTTCTTTCAAAAATAAGGAAATTTCTAAGTGACCCCAAACTTTTGAACGGTAGTGTAGTTAAAAAAAAAAATGATGTTGTTGATACAGTGGGGTAAAAAAGTATTTAGTCAGCCACCAATTGTGCAAGTTCTCCCACTTAAAAGATGAGAGAGGTCTCCAATTTTCATCATAGGTATACCTCAACTATGAGAGACAAAATGAGAAAAAAAAAATAATCCAGAAAATCACATTGAAGGATTTTTAATGAATTAATTGGTAAATTCCTCGGTAAAATAAGTATTTGGTCAATAACAAAAGTTCATCTCAATACTTTGTTATATACCCTTTGTTGGCAATGACAGTGGTCAAACGTTTTCTGTAAGTCTTCACAAGGTTTTCACACACCGTTGCTGGTATTTTGGTCCATTCCTCCATGCAGATCTCCTCTAGAGCAGTGATGTTTTGGGGCTGTCGCTGGACAACACGGACTTTCAACTCCCTCCAAAGATTTTCTATGGGGTTGAGATCTGGAGACTGGCTAGGCCACTCCAGGACCTTGAAATGCTTCTTACGAAGTCACTCCTTCATTGCCCGGGCAGTGTGTTTGGGATCACTGTCATGCTGGAAGACCCAGCCACGTTTCATCTTCAATGCCCTTGCTGATGGAAGGAGGTTTTCACTCAAAATCTCACGATACATGGCCCCATTCATTCTTTCCTTTACACGGATCAGTCGTCCTGGTCCCTTTGCAGAAAAACAGCCCCAAAGTATGATGTTTTCACCCCCATGCTTCACAGTAGGTATGGTGTTCTTTCTCCTCCAAACACGACAGGATGAGTTTTTACCAAAAAGTTCTATTTTGGTTTCATCTGACAATATGACATTCTCCCAATCCTCTTCTGGATCATCCAAATGCTCTCTAGCAAACTTCAGACGGGCCTGGACTTGTACTGGCTTAAGCAGGGGGACACGTCTGGCACTGCAGGATTTGAGTCCCTGGTGGCGTAGTGTGTTTCTGATGTAGCCTTTGTTACTTTGGTCCCAGCTCTCTAGAGGTCATTCACTAGGTCCCCCCGTGTGGTTCTGGGATTTTTGCTCACCGTTCTCGTGATCATTTTGACCCCACGGGGTGAGATCTTGCATGAATCCCCACATCGAGGGAGATTATCAGTGGTCTTGTATGTCTTCCATTTTCTAATAATTGCTCCCATAGTTGATTTCTTCACACCAAGCTGCTTACCTATTGCAGATTCAGTCTTCCCAGCCTGGTGCAGGTCTACAATTTTGTTTCTGGTGTCCTTTGACAGCTCTTTGGTCTTGGCCATAGTGGAGTTTGGAGTCTGACTGTTTGAGGTTGTGGACAGGTGTCTTTTATACTGATAATGAGTTCAAACAGGTGCCATTAATACAGGTAACGAGTGGAAGACAGAGAAGCCTCTTAAAGAAGAAGTTACAGGTCTGTGAGAGCCAGAAATCTTGCTTGTTTGTAGGTGACCAAATACTTGTTTTACCGAGGTATTTACCAATTAATTCATTAAAAATCCTTCAATGTGATTTTCTGGATTTTTTTTTTCTCATTTTGTCTCTCATAGTTGAAGTATACCTATGATGAAAATTGGAGACCTCTTATCTTTTAAATGGGAGAACTTGCACAATTGGTGGCTGACTAAATACTTTTTTGCCCCACTGTATGTTCATTTTTATGTTTATTGGGTTGTGGAAATGGGGTGGGGGTCTAGAGCTTTGTGTGTGTGTGTGTATGTGTGTGGGTGTGTGTGGGGGGGTTGTTACATATGAGAATTGTACTTTGGGGTTTGCTGTAGCTCAGCCGGGGTTGGGGGGGAGTGAAGTCAGGTGGGCTACGGCTGGGAGTATATATTGAGCTGTAGAGCCAAATAAAGTATGTTCAATGAACAGCAGACCAAGCTCTCCGCTTTCCATTATTCAAACATCACACAGTCTTCAGTCATAACCTTTACAAAAGCATTACAAGTAAGAAAGAATAGTGATATGATGTAGGAATGCAAGTTATCGATTAATTAATTAATTGTTAATTGATTCACCTTATTGATTGATTAACAATCAATTGATAAGCTGCAATTTTCCTGAGAATCTGAATTTCCCACGGTGCAATACGGTCTTTCTATCTTTAACATATAAAAAGTTAATTACTGTTTTTGGTATACTGAATAAAACATGAACATCATATTTCTCAATGATTTATTGTGCCATTTGTATTTTTTTACTACAGACAATGGCATTTTTTTGTAGTTTAATAAATTTTGTACTGTATAGTGTGTACTGGTCTATCTCAGTAAATCAGCTGGTCTATCTCAGTAAATTACAAATGCCATGATTTTTAATTTATTTTAAAAACTATTATCAATACCATAAATTCATCTTTTTTTAGTTATATTACAAAAAAAAACCTTTCACATTCTAATTTAATGAGATGTACTAGTAGACTGTTTTAACAGGAAAATAAACTGTGAGCTGCTTCATCTGTTGCATGTTAAACATTATCACAGTGCCACAGCAATCCAGGCAAGCCCAGAATGATCTGGGCTCCACTGTTGTCTGTTACCTCAGTGACAACTTGAGTCCGTTTTTCTTTCCTGTCTTGCAGCGAGAGGATAGGTTTTTGCACTCGTGTAATCTTTTTATTACCGGAGTGGTGGCTCAGTTGGTACAGCATCCACCCCACACCCGGGAGGCCGGGGTTCAAATCCTGGCCGGGTCATGCCGAAGACCATATAAAAGGGGAACTTCCTGCCATCCAGCTTGGTGCTCAGCAGTAATGGAATGGAGGAGGGAAATTTGTGGCAGTGCCTTGCATGGCAGCGACCCCTCTGATTCTAGATGTGATTAACATTGTAGATAAGAGAGACATAATTCCGTTCTGTACATGATGGACTGAATGACAATTTACCTTTATTAGCTCCAGTCAGTTTCTCGGCTATGTTAATTTGAAGCAGGTGGATCTTCAAACTGGCGTATTGTGGTGCTCCAACATAACCCAGAAGGGCGAGTTTTTCAGCGAATGCATTCTGGGGGCATGGCATCTTCTTCTGCTTTTTCGGTTGAAATGCAGCAGTAGGTGATCGCATGCACCCCCGCCTGGACGGCAACACCACTGCATTTCATAGAATAAGCTCCCATTGAAAAGGACTGCTGAGTTATCACTTAATTGACAACTAATTTAATTTAGTTGACTAAATTGTTATCGACAATTAATCGAAAGTCAATAAATCATTAACATCCCTAATACGATGTGATGTTGGCTATTTGCACAGCTGCACTAACTGGATTTGAAACATTGCCAGCACCACAGTGATTTTTTCATCATTCAGCAAAGATACTTTCTCCACTTTCTCCTGTAGACTGCTACAGCTCCGCCTTCGAATGGACAAATACAGGAAATCTTTCCACACAGCCACATGTAATTTCACTGTACAATAACTCACTCTAATGTTTGTAATGTTTGTTGGTTATAACCCCGCTTTCACACTGCACTTTTCAGTCTACATTGTACCTTACAGTTCACCCCGCACCTTATGGTTCTAATTTGCACAGTACAGTTTACCTTTTACTCAGTACATATCTACACTACCATTCAAAAGTTTGGGGTCACTTAGAAATTTCCTTATTTTTGAAAGAAAAGCACTGTTTTTTTCAGTGAAGATAACTTTAAACTAATCAAAAATACACTCTAATATCTAATATACATTGCTAATGTGGTAAATGACTATTCTAGCTGCAAATGTCTGGTTTTTGGTGCAATATCTACATAGGTGTATAGAGGCCCATTTCCAGCAACTATCACTCCAGTGTTCTAATGGTACAATGTGTTTGCTCATTGCGTCAGAAGGCTAATGGATGATTAGAAAACCCTTGTGCAATCATGTTAGCACAGCTGAAAACAGTTTAGCTGGTTAGAGAAGCTATAAAACTGACCTTCCTTTGAGCAGGTTGAGTATCTGGAAAAAATTATTATTTCAAATACAAATCATTATTTCTAACCTTGTCAATGTCTTGACTATATTTTCTATTCATTTTACAACTCATGGTGGTAAATAAGTGTGACTTTTCATGGAAAACACAAAATAATTGTCTGGGTGACCCCAAACTTTTGAACGGTAGTGTATGTATATTCAATATGGGTCATCCTTTACTTTTAGATGTTAGTTAGTTTAGTTTAGTGTGTTTAGCTGTCCTAGGTCATTTCTTTTTCTGTTTTCTTTACTATTCTATTATGCTGTGGGTATTTGTCTGTTTGGTCTGGTTACTGTATATCATGCTGCTGTTACACTAAAATTTCCCAGTTTGCAATAAATGAAGTACATCCATCCATCCATCTATTTATTTATTTATCTACCTACAAGGAGAGGGGGCTGAAAAGTTCATAGGCTAACTAAGAAGGAGTTATGTTCGTAGGTGCTGAGCCAGTAGCATTTGTACTTGAATGGCTGAGGAACAAGAGTGCAGAGCAGAGCTGTGAGTGAGAGAACTGTCAAGAGTATGGGGACAATAAACCACATTTGGTCAAATTTGACCACTGCATCATGGTCAGCCTATGAACTTTTCAGCCCCCCCTCGTATCTATCTATCTATCTATCTACATCCTCCTTGGTTATAATTTTGATGATTATTTTTCTATATAAGATTGCATCCATTGTGTAAAAAAAGGCATTTAACAGATACCATTAAGAGCCCTTTTTAACACATCAAGCTTAAAGTTTAACCACAGAGCTTGTATTTTTGTGTGAAATACAGAAATACAAGCTCGGTATTTGTATTTCTCTGTGAGAAGTAAATGCTCCTCGGTGTACTGACTGGCTGAAATCTATTGTAAATTGAGGCTGTAACATACAGTACCATTGCTGTTTATTTCTGTGCACACGGACGCAGACAAGCAAAGCAGAGAAAACCTCTCCACTCTGGAGACTGGCTTCAAATCTCTACACTTTCACACCTCCAAATACCTGGCGTCATATGCACGGACAGCTAAACTGTAGATGAATTTCCTCAATTTGGGGTAAAAACATTGTTATGCGCATGGCTCCTTAGTATTTTCAGTAGAAACTTTCCCTCACATTGTGAAAAGGCTTCAGCATTTTCAGATGAAATACAACTTTGTAACAGCATCCGTGGCAGAGGTCAGAGATCAGGCACAGAGTGGTCTTTGAGATGGAGGAGAGACACGTCTGCACACAATCAATCAAGAACATGTGGCCCAACAACTTCACCACTCTGCTGAATTATTGAAAGACTAAGTGGTAACTTTTTAATGATTATATCTGCAAACTGATGATCTGTTTTCAAACATCCACATAAGGCCATTAACGTATAAAAATTCCTCACTGTGCGCTTGTGTGTGAAATAGCTTTGGCAGCGCTGTAGGAGCACTAACATCGTAGCTCGTGTGCACCTCCTAAAAATATAACAACATACTGGGGCTAAAATGAAATAAAAACTCAAAGATTAATATGTTTGAGTTTTTTTTGTGAAACATGTTCACAAAAAGAAGTTTTTAATGCCAGCAGAGACTGTTTGATAATCAACTCACCATGGCTATACTGTATGTAGAAAACCTTTAAATTAAAACCTGTAGTTCAGCTGAGTTCACAAACTCAGTCAATGAATAAGAAGTAAAGCTATCTGCAGAACACAAAACAGACATGATTATGTGATTGTGAAGATTGTGTTGAAAAGTCCATTTTCATCAAAATCAAATTCTGTATTATACAGCTCAAAATGAATTAATTTGGATCAACACCAAAACTGAAAATGTCTTAATTTTTTAACATAATCTTCCTGACAGAGAAGCAAACAGCATAGACAGCCTACTGCCGCTTCAGCTCACACGTTGGCCGAGGAGTTAGCATAAAAAGCTGTTTGTGGCTTTATTAGCCTGTTGACTCTTAAAAACAAATCAGCAGTTTCCCGTCAGTACTTTTAAAAGTCCCCTAGAAGGCAGAGACAGCAGAACAAGACTCAGTCAATCGACTCCTTTCCAGCTTCTTAAATTCTTCACCTGTGAGGCTTTTTTTGTTTGTTTTAGTTTTTACATACACAACAGTCCCCACTACTCTTGGCCATAAAGGCTGCAGTGTACTCACAGTTGAAGCTGGGGGTGATGGACTTCCCGGCCACGAGGCTCTGGACGGTAATCTGATAGATGATATGGAGCAGCAGGAAGGACATACTGGTGAAGCAGAGCGACTGCAGCAGACGCCCTGTGTGGCCTAAAGAAGGAGAACAGCCACAGTTAGTCCACTCGCTTTAAGGACTACCACATGTTGTTGCTGCCACTCACGCACACAGAACGTCTCTTCTGATGGTTTGTTTTTTGAGATGACTTGCAGAACATAAAAAAACCCCAAATGTCACCTGAGCTGTTATCATTTTCTCGGCCCAGATCAAGGAATGTATATGAACATGAAGAGCTGTTTCCTATAGCAAGGATTCAAATTGTAGAGGCTGTTTGAATGAATGGGAAAAGAAGGTGAGGCAGACTAGGAGAGCACCCTGGGGGGATTTAGATAGGATCATGATGCATATCCGGGTTAAGAAATTGGCAACACTACAATTGAGCAGAGCTTATTTCTACTGGGAAGTCAAATAAACATTCTGGTGCACCACAAGGCCCCAAATTCAAGACTCCTGGTTCAGCCAGATTACCATGTTATACCTGATTTTAATCGCTGGTTTTGGAGGGTGTTCATGTCCACAGTTTAGCTCTTGGCTGCTTGAAGGCTATGTAGGTGTTGACTGTAACAAACACAGATGTCAGTAGGTATGAGTGATCCTGGGAGGAGAGGATGAGAGGAGGCAGGGGAGCTGCCACAGATGTTCAACACATGGCCTTTTTATAGTGCACCTACAGGTATTTGGGATGGTTTCAGGACTTGTTTTGGTGATAGTTATTTACAGTAGGATTATCTTCTTAATATGAAATGTAGAATTCTCATCTTCCAGGAAAGGTGTGCTTGATGGAAGTCTACTATTTGATAAGTTAAAAGATGCTTGACTAAATGTTCCCACATTTAGTTTTTCACATTTTTCCCCTCAAGGAGCAACATCTCCATCTCATTAATTTAACTGCATCCTTGCGGGGGTGTACACCAGTTTTATTAAAATACGGCGCAACATCCTGGCCAAGACAAGGCTACTGCTGAGCCACAAGCCGTAAGGGCTAACCTTATCAAACATGTCCAACAACACTCCACGTCTGGCTTATTAAATGCTGAAGTGAAAACAATTTGCTCTAATTTCCCAGAGCAATTCCCTCAGCATTCACAGTGAGAGAAAAATCATGCTTGTAAACAGCAGGCGAAAGCACCCAAATTGTTACGAATGCTCAGGACAAAGGCGCTGCATTGGCTCTTTCCCCTGCTTTTTTCCAGAGCACTTTTGTTGTATGCCGGCCATCTGTCCTGGTTGCCATACACTCATCTTGAATTAGGATTTTGTTCCACTTTTTGGCCTCAAAACACTGTCCCGAGAGTCCCTTTTAAATGCTACCAAAATAAAGGGCATTGTTCAACATTAAGAATCTATAAAATACCTTTAATTACCAAATCACGGTTGCATAAAAGGCTAATTCAATTTCAGGCCAAAACAGCCAACTTTACCCCTTCCATACTTGTCATTCATTATAAAAAAAAAAATACTAAATGCAAAGACTTTTTTTTTTTTTTTTTTTACAGTGTACAGAGACACAAACACACAGATACAAGGGCAAGGTGATCACAATACTTTACCATACCTTCCAGTGTCAATGGGACGTTGGGATGTTGTGTAAAATGCAAATAAAAGCAAACTACAATGATTTAAAAATTCTTTTCAACCTATATTCAATTGAATATACTACAAAGACAAGATATTTAATGTTCAAACTGATAAACTTTGTTGTTTTGTTGCAAATATTGAGTCATTTTTAATTTGATGCCTATAACACATTCCAAAAAAGCTGGAACAGGGGCAAGACAAGACTGGGTAAGTTGAGGAATGCTCAAAAACACATTTTTGGAACATTCCACAGGTGAACAAGTTAATTGGAAACAAGGGAGTGTCATGATTGGGTATAAAAGGTGCATCCCCAAAAGGCTCAACTGTTCACAAGCTAGGATAGGGCGAGGTTCACCACTTTGTGAACAACTGTGCAGGCAAATAGTCCAACAGTTTAAGAACACATTCAGAGAACATGGAGAATTTTCTGCATGTAAGCGGCAAAGCCGAAAACCAACAGTGAGTGCCCATGACTTTTAATCGCTCAAGCAGCACTACATTAAAAAACAACATCATTCTGTGAAGGATATTACCATGTGGGCTCAGGAATAAAGGGATAAATTGCCCACAACATAAACTAGCACTGCACTCAACAGAGATGCAGACCCATGCCTTTTGCAGCCCTCGTTCCCCACCACAAAGACTTGTTTTTTAAAGTCACTATCAGCAAAAATGAATTTTAATCTTTTATGACCCTGTGACTTTGACATTTGACCTTTTGACCCCAAAAGTATATCCATAGGTGCTAGTCCCAAGGTCAACCTATCTGCCAAGTTTGGCAATCCTCGCTTCATTATTTCTCAAGTTACAGTCCGGACAGACACACCCACCTTTTGTGACCTTGTGACTAGGGGTGTGTCACATCATATCGTTCATGATAATAATGGTATAAATTTTCATACCGGTGTAAAAATGAATATTGCGATATTTGGTTCTGATGTGTGACGACGTCACATGTGCTGCCGTCGGAAGTTATGGGTCAGCATAGAAACAGCAAAACACACATGGCACGGGAAAGCTGCAGCTCCGAAGTCGGATGGTCTATATCCAGTTGAGTGGAAATATTTAAGTCTCACTTTCTGTTTCAGACTGCTGTCACGTTTAAAAAAGCAGTGCAGCAGTGTGGATAATCTGCCTACATTTTTTCCTGCACGTCTACAACAGACTCCAACAGACTCTCATGATAAATTGTATATCAAGGATTCAGTGTACCCCGCCCGGTATGGGGTTACCGGGGCCCCACCCTGGAGCCAGGCCTGGGGGAGGGGCTCGAAGGCTAGCGTCTGGTGGCCGGGTTTCCACCCATGGGACCCGGCCGGGCTCAGCCCGAAGGAGTTACATGGGTCCGCCCTCCGGTAGGTTCACCACCTGCAGGAGGGATCATGGAAGTCCGGTGCTATGTGGATTAGGTGGCAGTCAAAGGCGGAGACCTTGGCGGACTGATCCCAAGCTTTCTAAACTGGCTTTTGGTACGTGGAATGTCACCTCTCTGGTGGGGAAGGAGCCTGAGCTGGTGTACGAGATTGAGCGATACCGGCTAGATATAGTCGGCCTCACCTCAACACACAGCTCCGGTTCCGGAACCAGTCTCCTGGAGAGGGGCTGGAGCTTGGCCTTTTCTGGAGTTGCCCCGGGCGAGAGGCGACGAGCAGGGGTAGGTATTCTTGTATCGCCCCACCTTGCTGCCTCTATATTGGAGTTTTCCCCGGTGGACGAAAGGGTTGCTTCCCTGCGCCTTCGGGTTGGGAAACGGGTCCTGACCATCATTTGTGCCTATGCACCAAATGATGTTTCAGAGTACCCACCCTTTTTGGAGTCTGTGACTGGGGTGCTGGAGGGTGCTCCTCCTGGAGACTCCATTGTCCTACTGGGGGACTTCAATGCGCACGTGGGCAACGACAGTGAAACCTGGAGGGGGGTGATTGGGAGGAACGGCCTGCCCGATCTGAACCCGAGTGGTGTTCAGTTATTGGACTTCTGTGCTAACCACAGTCTGTCTATAACGAACACCATGTTCAAGCATAAGGGTGTCCATATGTGCACCTGGCACCAGGACACCCTAGGCCGCAGGTCGATGATCGATTTTGTTATCGTATCATCAGACCTGCGACCGTATGTCTTGGACACCCGAGTAAAGAGAGGTGCAGAGCTGTCAACTGATCACCACCTGGTGGTGAGTTGGATCCGATGGCAGGGGAGGAAGCCATTCAGACCTGGTAGACCCAAACGTATAGTGAGGGTGTGCTGGGAGCGTCTGGCTGAGGCCCCTGTCCGGGAGGTCTTCAACTCCCACCTCCGGAAGAACTTCAACCACATTCCGAGGGAGTCTGGAGACATGGAGTCTGAATGGGCCATGTTCTCCACCTCTGTTGTTGAAGCGGCAGCCCAGAGCTGCGGCCGCAAGGTGGTCGGTGCATCTCGTGGTGGCAACCCCCGAACCAAGTGGTGGACACCAGTGGTGAGGGGGGCCATTAAGCTGAAGAAGGAGTCCTATCAAGCTTGGTTGGCTTGTGGGACTCCCGAAGCAGCTGAGGTGTACCGGCAGGCCAAGCGGAGTGCAGCTCGGGTGGTTGCTGAAGCAAAAACCCGGGT
This sequence comes from Pholidichthys leucotaenia, assembly GCA_020510985.1. Taxonomy (NCBI): domain Eukaryota; kingdom Metazoa; phylum Chordata; class Actinopteri; order Cichliformes; family Pholidichthyidae; genus Pholidichthys; species Pholidichthys leucotaenia. The sequence goes on along the minus strand of CM035846.1, from coordinate 211,556,543 downwards.
ATGGGAGGAGTTCGGTGAGGCCATGGAACAAGACTTTCGGTCGGCTTCAAAGAGATTCTGGCAAACTGTTCGGCGGCTCAGGAGGGGAAAGCAGCTCCCCGTCCACACTGTGTATGGTGCGGATGGGACACTGTTGACTTCAACTGGGGATATCGTCGGGCGGTGGAAGGAATACTTCGAGGATCTCCTCAATCCCACTGATACGCCTTCCACAGAGGAAGCAGGGTTTGGGGACGAGGGGGATGACTCGCCTATCACAGGGGCTGAGGTCGCCAAGGTGGTTAAAAATCTCCTTGGTGGCCGGGCCCCGGGGGTGGACGAGATTCGCCCCGAGTACCTCAAGGCCCTGGATGTTGTTGGGTTGTCATGGTTGACACGCCTCTGCAACATTGCGTGGAGGTCGGGGGCAGTGCCTTTGGCATGGCAAACCGGGGTGGTGGTTCCTCTCTTCAAAAAAGGGGACCGGAGGGTGTGCTCCAACTTTAGAGGGATCACACTCCTCAGCCTCCCTGGGAAGGTCTATGCCAAGGTACTGGAGAGGAGAGTCCGGCCGTTGGTCGAACCTCGGATTCAGGAGGAGCAATGTGGTTTTCGTCCTGGCCGTGGCACATCGGACCAGCTCTTTACCCTCTCGAGAATTCTTGAGGGTTCGTGGGAGTTTGCCCAACCAGTTTACATGTGTTTTGTGGACTTGGAGAAGGCATTTGACCGCGTCCCTCGTGGATTTTTGTGGGGGGTGCTTCGGGAGTATGGGGTATCGGGCTTGTTGTTACGAGCTATTCGGTCTCTGTACGACCGTTGTGAGAGTTTAGTTCGCATTGCCAACACTCGGTCGGAGTCATTCCCAGTGAGAGTTGGACTCCGCCAGGGCTGCCCTTTGTCACCGGTCCTGTTCATAATTTTTATGGACAGGATTTCTAGGCGCAGCCAGGGAATGGAGGGTGTCATGCTTGGTGACCACAGGATCTCATCTCTGTTGTTTGCAGATGATGTTGTCCTGTTGGCTTCATCCAGCAATGACCTACAGCTCTTGCTGGGACGGTTTGCCGCTGAGTGTGAAGCGGCTGGGATGAGAATCAGCACCTCCAAGTCCGAGTCCATGGTCCTCAGCCGGAAAAAGGTGGATTGTCCTCTCCGGGTTGGGGACAGGCTCCTGCCCCAAGTGGAGGAGTTTAAGTATCTTGGGGTCTTGTTCACGAGTGAGGGGAAAATGGAGCGAGAGATCGACAGACGGATTGGAGCAGCATCTGCAGTGATGCGGACGTTGTACCGGTCTGTTGTGGTGAAGAGGGAGCTTAGTTCTAAGGCAAAGCTGTCGATTTACCAGTCAATCTACGTTCCTACTCTCACCTATGGTCACGAGCTTTGGGTAATGACCGAAAGAACGAGATCGCGGATACAAGCGGCTGAAATGAGCTTTCTCCGTAGGATTGCTGGACTCACCCTCAGAGATAGGGTGAGGAGCTCAGTCATCCGGGAGAGGCTCAGAGTAGAACCGCTGCTCCTCCACATTGAAAGGAGTCAGTTGAGGTGGTATGGGCATCTGATTAGGATGCCTCCTGGACGCCTCCCACTTGAGGTGTTTGAGGCACGTCCCACTGGGAGGAGACCCCGGGGCAGACCCAGGACTCGGTGGAGAGACTATGTCTCCCAGCTAGTCTGGGAACGCCTTGGTATCCCCTCTGAAGAGCTGGAGCAGGTGGCTGGGGAGAGGGAAGTCTGGGCTTCTCTGCTTGAACTGCTGCCTCCGCGACCCGGACCTCCGGAAAAGCGGTAGAAGATGGATGGATGGATGGACGTCTACAACATCGCTGCAGCGGTATTAACGTTGGACAATGTGCCGCTCGACATGGCTGTAGCTGTATTTCAGTTCTGTTTTGGCAGCTTCTTGTTGATTTTATTCAACCACCCCAAGAGAGAAGAAAAAAAACATCTGGTTAGTACAACAAGAGTCAAAAAGCCTCAGGACAGGTCCGTGCTAGGAGAATAATGCAGGTAAAGTAATTCAGCATAAAACCCGACATCTGTGTGCAGTTAAGATGTATATTATTTTCTTGTAATATTTGATACAGAACTAAAAAATATTTAAACTAAATCTGAGCTGCTGTTTATAAACTGGAGAAATAAGTTTTTTGTTTTGTTTTTACTGAATATATTGAAGGTAAATAATGCTGGACTGTAAAACTGCCATTTTTGCATAAATTTAAAGGGAAAAAAAACTGTATGCTACAACACCGTGAAAAATATTGTTATTGTGAAAATTAACAGAAATATTGTGATGGCATTTTTAGGCCATATTGCCCACCCCTACTTGTGACCTTTGACTTTGTGGAGAGGCAGCGTTCAGTTTTTATGCTCCTCACATGTGGAACAAACTCCAAGAAAGCATCAGGGCTGCTGAAACGCTCAGCTTCTTTAAATCAAGGTTAAAATCTTTCCTATTTGCTGCTGCCTTTCAGTAGAACAATTGTTAATCTCCTACAATGCACTGTAACTTTTATTTCTTGCACTTTATCTGTCTTATTCTATTTTAGCTCGTTTCTGCTTCTCTTTTTTTTAAGTTTGCATTTAAATTCTTATGTATTTCTTTTGCAACTTGCTGTAATGCTATAATGTTTTATGTAAAGCACTTTGAACTGTCTTGTGCATGAAATGTGCTCTAGAAATAAACTTGCCTTGCCTTGTGACCCCAAAAACATAGCAACACATGCTAAGCCTGAGGTTCACCTACATACCAAGTATGGTGACCCCAGCTTCATTTTTTCCCCAAGTTAGACTTTGGACAGACAAACGGGCAAAGGGACAAACGAACAGATGGAGGCGACCCCCTACCCATGCAACTCTGTCGGCATGTGTAAATATTTACATAAATTCATAAAATGTTGCTAAAAACTGCCCTAAGGGAAATACTAATACCAACTAAACAAGGACTATACAGTAGCACTGACTCTAAAACTAAATGCTTACTCTGCGTTTGGCTCTTTACTGCCTTGAAGACCTTTAGTTCTCAGTCTAGGTGAACAACTGCAATTACTACATTATGAGAGCAAATCACAAACAATAGGTTGCACAACATTGTTTGTCTCTGGTTGGTACTTAAATCTCGCATACTGACATATCCTCAAGCGCAATGGACTGCTGATGCTTTTTAGAGTAAAATGGAGTTAATGAATTATTCATGTTAAACATTTGGTATGAATTAACTTTACATATTTAACTATAGCATGTCCTCAAAGATTAAATGACAAAATGAACCAGACCATCAAAAAACACTGAATTTGGATTAATCCCTTTTTGGAACAATAAGTTGTGGATATTCAGTTTGTTCTGTCAGTGTCTGTTTCGAATATACTGTAGTTTGCATAACATTTATTAAATGAAATTATGCAGCCACTGCTATAAAGCTGTGCTTATATTACAGTATAATCAGAGTTATGAACCATTTAATCAAACGTTACTACAGTGATGTCAAGCATAACATCTGGCTTTAAAGCAAAGTGAGTGAAAATTTTCAATGAAAAGGTCCACAAAAATTGTATGTTTTATGTAATGATATTACATTGTAGTCATTTTCTATATAATTTTATTGGTAAGGTCCTGTTTACTGTAACTTCCTCATACTGTGCCATTCAGCCTGCAGCCCCCTCCTGCATAGCAGATGTGATACGAGTCCTAGCACGTTTTACTAGAGGACTATCTCACACTATCCAAAGCCCTTAGCGATTTTCTCCACCTCGCCAGTGTTTTGAGTACAGTTCATGATCACTTAAAACACATTGGAATAAAGATTACAGAAACGTTAGATTGTACAAATCAGCTTCAAGTTACTTAACAAAAGTAAACAATTTAAGAAAACTTAGGAGGGGTGAGAAAATATTTCAGTTCCACTTTATTCACCACTTTTTCATACCTGTGTCACACATCAGGACATTTGCATATTTCTGGTGATTAACAACATAAAAATACAAAAAGTGGCTTTGTTCAGAGAGATCTGAAATCCTGAATTATTGTGGATTTTACAAAAGCTTACAAAGTGGCTGCTGTCTTTTTTCAAACATCTGTTAAATGAGACATCATCTGTGTCTGTAAAATCTCTAAGCTGCTGCTGATGCTCAGAAGTGCAGAAAGATTTTATTTGAATTATCAGATCTTGCTTTGATTAACTAAGAATTTACGCTTAGTGATTAACAGGCAAAACAACTCTTTTATTCTTTATACTGCTGCCCTTCATGAGTCGCTGTTTTGTCCTTGATGCAACTGTCTTTCTCTATTAAATGACATATAATATTTTTTATTGAAACAGATGACACATCTTCAATATTTCATCAGACAAATAAGTGTTACCAAAGGAAATGATGAGCCAAATGATGATCTGATTAATTTAACCAGTGTCTAACCATGTTTGAACACAATAGACCACATAAGATGATTTTTTTTCTTATGTTACACTTCAAAATATTAATTGATTAAAACATTCACAACAAAACCAAAAATCTCTCTTTTTCCTCTGGCCTCTATTCAGGGTGTTAAAAGTAACGTTCACCCATAACAAATGACATGTCTAGCTTCTTTTCTTGAATATTTTTATTATATTTCTTGAATATTTTGACTATCAACCCCAGTCATGGATGGGTAGGAGACAGCATACAGAAGGCAGGTGGCAGAACTGGTGCCCTGGTGAAAGAAAAATAATTTCTCCTTAAATTCAAAAAAGACCCAGGAGATGATTATCGATTCCAGGAGGGGAAGGAGGGGGCAGCACACTCCAACACACATCGGTGGGACAGAGGTAGAGAGAGTGAGAACCTTTACATTCCTCGGAACCCACATCACCAAGGAACTAATCTGGTCTCACAACTGCCACCAAATCATAAAGAAAGCCCACCAGAGACTGTGCTTCCCAAGGAGGCTGAGGAAACTTGGGATGTGAACTACAATCTTCAGCAACTTCTACAGAAGTACAGTTGAGAGTGTCACCACCAGCTCAATCACAGTGTGGCACGGTGGCTGCACTTTTCATGACCGGAAGGCTTTTATTTTTACTTTATTTTATTTAACCAGGCAGGACAGATTAAGAACACATTCTTATTAACAGCTATGGCCTGGGGGGAAAGGACAAGGGACAACTAGATGAAGTAAGGCGGTGCCTGTGTTTGGCCTGGCTACTGCTTCACTTCGTCTGTGTCGTCTGTCGCTGTTTGTCATTTTTGTTGTTATATCAACCCTATCACTAAATGAATGTGCCTTCGCTGCACTGAGTTATGATCGACAGTCGTTGTACGGGATTAAACCGTCTATGGAAACATCATTTGATTCTTGGGAGGGCTACAGAAAAACTTTTCTGTGTTCCCCCTCCTCACCTGAGTACCGGCTTCTCTTCGTGAGCTGGCGTCATGGCAAGCCTGGGAAGAAGATGGGTTGCAGAGCTGGCTGTCAAGCTAAGAGGAGCCGAGCCCTCCGGACCGAGGGTTTCTAGTTTGGTTGCCATGAACATATCCAGTGTCTGCTGCCGGTTTCCCTCCAGGACGTGACTACAAACGTCCCTCTGCAGCCGCTGGATTGCTCTTCTGTCTCACAATCACTTTTGCCCAGGATGCTTACGGACAGGATCACGGTTTTGGTATCAGGGTCTCAGTTCCTGCCTGACCAGAGACTGACCACCCGGCACAGCTGGAAGTCAGTGACCACAACAGGTGCCTACTGTCAGTTCCACGCCGATCAGCTGTGAACGCGGCTGAGTTGTCGTCATCTATCCGGATGGTGTTGCTTAACGCTCGCTCCATTTCTAATGCATCCCTCACCCTTAATGAACTTTTTTGAGGGAGGATGTGGATTTCATGTTCTTAGTGGAAGGAGCTCTGTCCCCCTGGCTGACTCTGTTATCGGGACTCCCCGGACTGCACGACACAGTGGAGGACTCGCTGTCGTGTACTGGGACAGCCACCTGTGCAGAATGGTAAACTGAGCCCTTCTCCTCCTTTGAGTCTCAGATAATAAAAGTTTGGACTTTTAATGCATTTTATTGTGTTTTAATTCACCGTCCTCCTGACTCTGCAAATGTCTTTCTTATGGATTTTACAGACTTTTTATCTTCTCTTATTAAATTGGAGAGGGTTTTATTCATTGGTGATTTTAACATTCATACTGATGATACTACATGTAACACAGCTGTTGACTTTTTATCCATCACTCATTTTTTTTTATCTCATCCAGCATGCTTTGGGCCCTACACAAGCTAAGGGTCATACCTTGGACCTTGTCTTTTCACTGGGCTTGAATGTTGAAAATGTGTGTGTGGATGACTTAAATATCAGTGATCACAACTGTGCTTTTGAATGTCAATTTCCCTGTGAATCCCGCCCCTCTGAAAATGGCAGCAAAAAGGCAGATTATTAACCAAGAGGCAGCTAATGACTTCTCTGCTTTGCTTGAGACACATTTACTGATGGGAATTAAAGATTCTGATGCTTTCACTCAGACACTAAACAGCCATTGTATGACTATTTTAGACAAAGTGGCACCAGTGAAATCTGTCCTTGCCTCTCACCGTGTCTCACCGTGGATAAAAGACTCCATTCAATCCTTTAGGACAAATTGTCGTAATGTGGAGAAAGGAGGCAGGTGAGACAATGAGCTGGATGACACAGTTAGTTTATTCCCATGCATCGAGACCCCACACTTCCGACCATAACCATTGTTGTTTGAGCCAAGAATTGTGTGGCACATTAACATAACATAACGCTGGCTCCGCTCCAACACACTTCTTCTCTCTGGCATTTACTCCTCTCCCCGGGGGGCGCATAGTCCTTACTGTCCCATCTGATATCCCCCGGTGACACCTCCTCCTTTGGTCCATTGTCCCTTGGGTGGAGAAGTCCAACACCATGCCCCCACAGTAAGGCAGAACGCCTATGGAAATCCACCCAATTGGAGGTTCACAGACTCCATCTAAGGGAGCTTAGAGCCTCTTTAAATGATATGCTGAGGGATGCCAGGAATCGGTATTTTTCACATATAATTTTAACAAATAAGAAAAATCCCAGTCTTATTTGACACAATTAACACTCTTGTCTCACTTGCTGCCCCTCTAATTCCTGTGTTCTGTAAAGGAGACTGTAACAAATTTCTCAATTTTTTTGTTGATAAGATCAGAGATATTAGGGAAAACATTTCGCTATCATCTTTTAACTGCGCCAGTGTTATGTCCTCACCTTGTACTTGGTCCACTTTTAATCTGGTTACCTTTCAGGACATCACGGTTCTGCTGCAGAAAATGAACCCCTGCTGATGTTCTCCCTACTAAGCTGCTTTTAGCAGCTTTTGAGTCAATTGGTCCTTCAGTTGTTGAACTGATAAATATTTCACTTTCAGCTGGTGTGGGTCCCAGCTCCTTCAAACATGCAGTGGTTGAACCAACAATTAAGAAGCAGAGTTTGGAATCATCACAGCCAAATAATTATAGGCCAATTTCTAAACTTCCTTTCATATCAAAAATTTTGGAAAAGGTAGTGGCTGAGCAGCTTATGCCATTTTTGGCAAATTGTAATATCATGGATAAATTTCAGTTGGGCTTTTGAAAAAATGGCATTGTGATGGCAGCTGACACTGGTAAATACACAGTTTTGGTTTTATTAGATCTTTCTTCTGCCTTTGATACTGTTGATCACTGTATAATGATCAACAGACTCAAAGAGCTAGGGTTGTCTAGTTCTGTTTTAAAATGGTTTTCATCATATCTCACCGACAGAACCTTTAATGTGTTCGTGAATCAGATTTTTTTCTGAAACAGCACAGTAGTCATGTGGGGTACCACAAGGCTCAGTTTTCAAATCAAATCAAATCAACCTTTATTGTCATATTGCTGTACATACAACCGTAGTGCAGGCAAGATGAAATTGCGTTTCTCTCGGCATCCATATAAGTAAAAAGAACATGATTTAAGACACACTCACACATACCCTCACCCCCCACCCCAACACAGCCATTCACACTTCCCTGAGACATACTTGAAAACTAGCCAGAACTATAATATACAAATAATATACATAATGTCCGTAGGTGCAGTAGTATGTATGAGAGATTCCAGATCAGCTGTTCAGCATCCTAACAGCTTGTGGAAGGAAGCTGTTAATCAGTCTGGTGGTTCTGCCTCTGATGCTCTGGAATCGTTTGCCAGATGGCAGAAGTTCAAAGTGTTTATGCAGAGGGTGAGAACGGTCCTTGACAATGTTCAGTGCCCTGCTCCTACAACGGTTCTGAAAAAGTTCTTGGACAGAGGGGAGGGAGACTCCAATTACCCTCTCAGCTTCCTTAACTATCCTCTGCAGGGCTTTTTTGTCTGACGTACTGCAGCTGGAGTACCATGTTGCAATGCAGTACATCAGAACACTCTCCACCACACCTCTGTAGAAGGTCCTGAGGATGCAGATGGGGAGAGAGGCCTGTTTGAGTTTCCTCAAGAAGTGCAGTCTCTGCTGGGCCCGCTTCCTGATCCCCAAGGAATTCTTGCTCCAGGTCAGGTCCTGCGAGATCTGCACTCCGAGGAACTTGATGTTCTCCACTCTCTCCACCAAACGGCCGCCAATGCTGAGAGGGACGTGTTCAGGCTGTGACCACCGGAAATCGATAATCATCTCCTTCGTTTTGTCCACGTTGAGCACCAGATTGTTCTCCCTGCACCAGCCCCCCAGGTCTCTCACTTCTTCCCTGTACATTGATTCCTCATCCCTCTGAATAAGTCCCACCACCGTGGTGTCGTCTGCAAACTTAATGATCTGGTTCCCCTCGTGTGTGGATACACAGTCATGTGTCAGAAGTGTAAACAACAGTGGACTGAGTACGCAGCCTTGAGGGGATCCGGTGCTCAGCGTGATAGAGTTGGAGATGTTATTTCCAACCCAGACAGACTGAGGTCTCTCAGTCAGGAGATCCAGGATCCAGAGACATGTAGCGGTGCTCAGATCAAGAAGGAGTAATTTCTCCATCAGTCTCTGGGGAATAATGGTGTTGAATGCTGAACTGAAATCAATGTACAGGAGTCTGGTGTAGGTGTCTTTCTGATCCAGGTGGGTGATGACAGAGTGCAGGGTGGTGACTATAGCATCCTCCATGGAGCAGTTTGAACGATATGCAAACTGGAGTGGGTCATGTGATGCAGGGAGGCAGGCTGTGATGTGTGGTTTGACAAGCTGTTCAAAACACTTCATCACAATTGGTGTCAGTGCAACAGGATGATAGTCATTCAGACAGGACACAACTGGTTTCTTTGCCACCGGTACTATGGTAAAGGTCGTAAAGCATCTGGGAACGATGGCCTGACTCAGGGAGATGTTATAAATGTCAGTCAGGACATCCACCAACTCGCTCATGCAATCTCGGAGCACACGTCCTGGGATGTTGTCCGGACATGCAGCTTTACGTGGGTTGACCCTGGTTAGGGTCGTCCGTGTGTCCGCCGTGTTGATGGTGATAGCTGGCCCAACCGATGGTGGAAATGGGCCAGCCCTCCCTCTGATTGTCGGGTTTGATGCTTCAAAATGTGCAAAGAAGTTGTTGAGTCTGTCTGGAAGCGAAGCATCGTCATCATCGACCCCCTGCCTAGACTTATAGTCCGTCAGTGTCCGAACACCCTGCCACATCCGCTTGGTGTTCCTAGTGTCACAGAGGTGTCCCTGGATTTTCTCCGCATTGGTGCGCTTCGCCGTCTTAATTCCCTTTGAGAGCGCAGACCTGGCTGAGCGGAGGGTGATCCTGTCCTTCCCTCTGAAGGCTGCATCTCTGGCTGTGAGCAGCGAGCGCACCTCTCCAGTCATCCAGGGCTTATGGTTGCCCCGTGCAGTGATGGTCTTCACTATAGTGACATCCTCTGTGCACTTTGCGATGTAGCTGGTGACCATTTCAGCATACTCCTCCACATCTGTCTTGTCTTCCTGGGAGGCTGCTATTTTGAAGACCTCCCAGTCTGTGTGCAGAAAACAGTCTTTCAGTGCTGAGGTTGCACTCTCTGGCCAAATTCTGATTTGTTTCACTACTGGCCTGCTGCGCTTCAGTAAAGGTTTGTAGCCAGGCACCAGCATCACGGATATGGGGTCAGAAAGGCCGAGGTGGGGGCGAAGTGTTGCCTTATAAGCATCTGTGTTTGTGTACACTAAGTCCAACATATTCTCTCCTCTGATCTTAACGTCTACACATTGTTTAAACTTGGGAAGCACAGTCTTTAAACTGGTGTGGTTAAAATCCCCCACAACCACCACAGATCTGTCCGGGTGTGAAGTTTGGATTTCACTAATAGCATCGTGCAGCTCTCCGAGTGCCTCTTTAGCATTAGCTTTAGCGTTAGCGCTCGGCGCTATGTAAACAGCAGCTACAAACACGTTGCTGAATTCCCTTGGCAGATAAAATGGCCAACAATTTACAATAAGGAAGTCCGCCAACGGAGAGCAGTGTTTAGATACTAACGTGGCATTAACGCACCAGTTCTTGTTAACATAGATGCATAGCCCCCCCCCCCCCCTCGGCTCTTACTGGAGCTCGCAGTTTCTCTGTCCACCCGGAACGTTGTCGTACCTTCCAGTTGAATGGCCTCGTCAGGGATGTTGTTGTGGAGCCATGTCTCCGTGAACGCAAGCACACAGCAGTCCCTCCACTCTCTCCAGGTTTCTCTCAGCAGACGTAGCTTGTCCAGCTTGTTGTCGAGGAAGCGGACATTAGAGAGAAGGAGTGACGGTACTGCTGGTCTGGAGGGGTTAGCCTTTAGCCTAGCATGAATCCCAGCCCTTTTTCCTCGCTTTTACTTGCGTTCACTCCGCTTACGCCTCCTCCTTTCCCGGGTAGCTTCCAGGGTAAACTCCGACAGAATTCCATGCTGGCGTAGAATGTCCAAGTCACAACCGAGCGCCGCGATTCTTGCAGCATGCAGTACCTTGATGTTTAATAAGGTCTCATGGTTGTAAATTTTACAGAATGTACGTCTGGGATGATCAAAACACTCAAAACTCTCACACTCGCTGATGCCAACAGGGGCCGCTGCGTCCATGCGCCGCCATCTTCTGATCAGCGATAACTGCATTTTATTTTTACTTTATATTCTGCCACTGGGACAGATAATTCAATTCAATTCAATTCAACTTTATTTATATAGCGCCATTTCACAACAACAGTCATCTCATAGCACTATCAACTGTAGGGAGGACCCCCACAGTTGCAGAAAGACCCCAGCAATCAGGCGATCCCCTGTGAGCAAGCACTTGGCGACGGTGGAGAGGAAAAACTCCCTTTTAACAGGAAGAAACCTCCAGCAGAACCAGGCTCAGGGAGGGGCAGTCATCTGCTGCGACTGGCTGGGGGGTGAGGGGATAGAGAAGAAGAAAAGAACAGACATGTAGAGAGCAAACAGCACGATGGGGACTCAATCTATGGGAGAGAACAAACAAATGTTAATGACCAGCAAAAAAAAAATATTTCATAGAGAGTGAGGAAAGGAGTGAGGCCCAGTGCATTACTGGAGGTCCCCCGGCTGACTAAACCTATTAGCAGCATAACTAAGGGAGGGTTCAGAAAACACATGATCCCTCCCTAATTGTAGGCTATATCAAAAAGGTAGGTTTTAGCCCTATTCTTAAAAACAGAGATCGAGTCTGACTCCCGAATCCAGATTGGCAGCTGATTCCACAGGAGAGGAGCTTGATAACTGAAGGCTCTGCCTCCCATTGTACTTTTGGAGATTCTAGGTATTACAAGTAAACCTGCATTTTGGGAGCGTAGTGCTCTGTTAGGATGATACGGTAGTATCAGATCTTTTAAATAAAAAGGAGCCTGATTGTTTAGAGCTTTGTAAGTAAGAAGAAGGATTTTAAACTTAATTCTAAACTCTATGGGAAGCCAATGAAGGGAGGCCAGAACCGGAGAGATATGATCTCTCTTTCTAGTACCTGTTAAAACTCTTGCTGCAGCATTTTGGATTAGCTGAAGACTTTTTAAAGATGTTTTAGGACAACCTGATAATAAAGAATTACAATAATCTAATCTCGAGCTAACAAAAGCGTGGATCAGCTTCTCAGCATCACTCTGAGACAAGATGCTCCTAATCTTGGCAATATTACGCAAATGATAGAAGGCAGTCTTAGAAACAAATTTAATATGTGAATTGAAGGACAAATCCTGATCAAAAATAACTCCAAGGTTCCTCACAGAGCTATTAAGAGAAAGAGTAACTGCATCCAAACTGAAAGTTTGATTTGGAAAGGAATTTCTAAGGTTTTTTGGACCAACAAGAATGACTTCAGTCTTATCTGAATTTAATAGCAGGAAATTACAAGTCATCCAAACTTTGATTTCCTTAAGACAGGCTTCTAACTTGGCTAATTGATTAGTATCATCTGGCTTCATTGACAGGTATAATTGTGTGTCATCTGCATAACAGTGAAAATGTATACAGTGCTTTCTAATAATGTTGCCTAACGGAAGCATATATAAACTAAAAAGAGTAGGGCCAAGCACAGATCCCTGTGGAACTCCATGACTAAGCTTTGAGCTGAGAGAAAACTCATCATTTACATGAACAAACTGGAACCTATCAGATAAATAAGATCTAAACCACTGCAACGAAGTTCCATTAAGTCCAACATAGTGTTCTAATCTATCAAGTAGAATATTATGATCAATAGTATCAAAAGCTGCACTAAGATCTAAAAGGACAAGTACAGAAACTAGTCCATTATCAGATGCAATGAGGAGGTCGTTAGTGACCTTCGCTAAGGCTGTTTCAGTGCTATGATGGATTCTAAACCCAGATTGAAACTCCTCAAATAAACCATTTCCCTGCAGGTGGTCAAATAATTGCATAGCAACAACTCTTTCTAAGATTTTTGAAATGAAAGGGAGATTAGAGATTGGTCTATAGTTAGCTAAAGCTCCTGGATCTAGCGTTGGCTTTTTGAGTAAGGGTTTAATTACAGCCGTTTTAAAAGCCTGCGGTACATGGCCTAAAGTTAATGAAGAATTGATTATATGAAGAATAAAGCTACCAATAAGTGGGAAGACTTCTTTAAATAACCTGGTAGGAATAGGGTCTAAAAGACAAGTTGAAGGTTTGGATGAGGAAACTATTTTGTCTAACTCACAAAGGTCGATTGGAGTAAACTCATCAAGACAGACATCAATAGAAGGAGTTGTAGTAGTTACAGTATTTAAGTTAACTGTGGGAAGAATCTGATTGATTTTATCTCTGATGGATGAAATTTTATTATTGAAAAAGTTCATAAAGTCCTGACTAGTAAGCTCTAAGGGGATGCTAGGATTGACAGAGTCCTGACTCTTTGTCAACCTGGCTACAGTACTGAAAAGAAACCTGGGATTATTCTTGTTCTCTTCTATTAATGCAGAGTAATAACTCGTTCTAGCTTTTCTAAGAGATTTTTTATAAATTAAAAGATGATTTCTCCAAGCTAAATAGATTTCATCTAAATTAGTAGAGCGCCATTTTCTTTCTAATTGACGAGTCTTCTGTTTTAAGCTACGAGTTTCTGTGTTGAACCAAGGAGTTAAAAATCTCTGATTAGACTTTTTCTTTTTTAAGGGGGCCACCAAGTCTAGAGTCTGATGCAGAGAAGCTGAAACACTATCCACCATGTTATCAATTACAGAAGGAGCAAGCTGTCTATAGCTTATTTCCGTTGTGTTGACACATGGCATAGAGGAAACAATCTGCATAAATTTGGAAACAGCATCATCTGAGAGGCATCTACTGTGATAATATTTTTCTTTAGGAGCCAAATAGTCAGAAATAGTCAAATCAAAGGTTAACAGACAATGGTCTGACAGTACAGGGTTATGAGGAGACACTACAAGATTTTCTATTTCTATGCCATATGTCAGAACAAGGTCCAATGTATGGTGGAGGTAATGAGTAGAATTTCCTACTTTCTGAGAAAACCCAATCGAGTCTAATATTGAATTAAAAGCCACATTAAGGCAGTCACTATCTACATCCACATGTATATTAAAGTCCCCTACTATAATTATTCTATCAGATTTCAGCACTAAATCAGCTAAGAAATCAGGAAATTCGGATAAAAATTCTGAATAGGTTGATGGGGGACGATAAACTATGGCAAATAAAATTGGGTTTAACCTGGAATTGCTAAAGTGCCCAATACTGAGGACCAGGCCCTCAAAGGAATTATAACATGTTTTTTGCTTTACATTAACTAGTAATTTGGAATGGTAAATTGATGCTACTCCTCCTCCACGACCAGAACTTCTGGGATTTTGACAGTTTAAATAACCAGAGGGAGTTGATTCATTTAAACCAACATAATCCTCTTGCCCTAACCAAGTCTCTGTAAGGGAAATTAAATCAATCTGATGATCAATTAACAGATCATGGACTAACAGAGACTTGGGAGTTAGAGACCTAATATTTAATAAACCACATTTAATTTTTAAATTATGAGGAGGAACAGAGGCCAAATCATTCAATTTAGAGGCTTTATGTTTAATTTGAGTTTTACCAATATTTTGCTTTATCACTTTGGGATGCTTATACATTATATATTATATAATTAATATTAATATTAATTATTAATTAATGGCTAATTATTAATATTAATAATTAGCCAGTTCACATATATTTCTTATCATCTTTATGCTGATATTCAGTTGTACTGCTCTTTTAAGGGGTCTGAGTTTCACATGCTGTCATCTTTAACTAACTGCTTGTCTAACATCAAACGGGTCATATGCAAACTTTCTACAGCTTAACTCAGACAAGACAGAGACATTAATTATCACTCTTGTAAACAAGACCCCGCTTATTAAGCACCACATGGGTACCCTAGGCTCCTCTGTCCAGGCTCCTCTTCAAAATCTTGGTGTTAGTTTTGACCCGGGTATGTCTCTTGAGCACCACATTAAGCAATTAAATTGAAACAGTTTCTTCCATCTGAAGAATATTTCTAAGTTGAGAACCCTGGTGTCAAAGGCGGAACTTGAGATGATATTCATGCTTTTATTTCTTCTCGCTTAGACTACTGTAATAGTCTTTTTACTTGTCTGAGCCAAAAGCATCTTCAATGCCTCCAGGTTGTCCAAAATCCGGCTGCTAGACTTTTAACCCACACTAAGAAAAAGGCACACATTACACCAGTTTTAGCAGCACTTCACTGGCTCTCAGTTGGTTTTAGGATTCAGTTTAAAATTTTAGTTCTTGTTTTTAGAGCCATCCATGATCAGGAACCCAAATATACCACTGAGCTGCTTAAAGTGTATAACCCCTCACGGTCTCTGAGGTCCTCGAATCAGCTGTTACTGGCTGTCCCTTGAACCCATTTTAAAACTCGAGGTGATAGAGCCTTTCAGGCAGCGGCACCAAAATTGTGGAATGTTCTACCACTGTCTTTGCGCTCAGTAAACTGATGATGCTTTTAAAAAGCAGCTGAAGACACTGCTGTTTAAACAGGCTTTTTAGTTTGGTTATAGGCTATGTTTTTTATGTTTTTAATGTTATGTTTTAATGTTTTTATTTTTAATGTTTATTGTTGTGTAGGAGAAATTACTGTTATAAGTGTGATAAGGTACAAGGATTATTCAATTTATACATAGAGGTGTGTGTGTGTGTGTGTGTAAACAGGGGTTTACTCCGTGACCACAAACACTCACAAACAAAAGGCAAAAAAAACCTCCTAGGGGCACCAGTCCACAACTTGGACAATTTATTAATAACTAATCTTTGTACCTTTCATCAACCAGTCTCAAATATTCATGAATTCTTCTGTGTGACTCAGAAAACAGACAAAAAATCAAGCAGGAACGTCTATATACCGTTAACAGTTTTAATGATCAAACTCAGATTAAATGACATTACATTCAATTGATTTGTAAGCAGGTGAAATGATCAACAAGTATCAAATATCATATTAACTGGTAACGGATTCCTGAGCATAAAGTCTATAGTTAAACCTTTGTGGAAACAAGACAAACCAGATTTTGAATTTGTAACTATAATGCAACGGAAGACTGAAGTATCTGTAACAAAAATATGCATAAAATCGGATGTAATTTTATGGAGAAACTCGGACTTGGAGGTGCTGATTCTCATCCCAGCCGCTTCACACTCAGCGGCAAACCGTCCCAGCAAGAACTATAGGTCATTGCTGGATGAAGCCAACAGGACAACATCATCTACAAACAACAGAGATGAGATCCTGTAGTCACCAAGCATGACACCCTCCATTCCCTGGCTGCGCCTGGAAATCCTGTCCATAAAAATTATGAACAGGATCGGTGACAAAGGGCAGCCCTGGCGGAGTCCAACTGTCACTGGGAATGAGTCCGACCGAGTGTTGGCAATACGAACCAAACTCTCACAACAGTCATACAGAGACCAAATAGCTCGTAACAACAAGCCCGATACACTATACTCCCGAAGCACCCCCCACAAAAAACCACGAGGGACGCGGTCAAATGCCTTCTCCAAGTCCACAAAACACATGTAAACTGGTTGGGCAAACTCCCTCGAACCCTCGAGAATTCTCAAGAAGGTAAAGAACTGGTCCAGTGTGCCACGGCCAGGACAAAAACCACATTGCTCCTCCTGAATCCAAGGTTCGACCAATGGCCGGACTCTCCTCTCCAGTACCATGGCATAGACCTTCCCAGGGAGGCTGAGGAGTGTGATCCCTCTAAAATTGGAGCACACCCTCTGGTCCCCATTTCTGAAGAGAGGAACCACCACCTCAGTTTGCCATGCCAAAGGCACTGCCCCTGACCTCCACGCAGTGTTGCAGAGGCATGTGAACCATGACAGCCCTACAACATCCAGGAGGCATCCAGGAATTGGAGGAGGCGTTTGACGTTGACAGCTGCGTCTGACACTCATTCGCGTCAGACTACTTTTTTCTCTGTTTTTGTTTGTTTTTATTGATTGTTTTTATTGATTTTATTTATTTATTTTTTATCCCTGTTTGTTGTTATCAGTTTTTATTTACTGTTATCTTGGTATTTGCCTCGCCTAAAAGTCCGTCCGGACGCACGAGTAGCGGTTTTTGGCTAGCTGCGGGCTACCCATCTCAGCGCCTGTAACGCCATGGCTCCTTCTCCGTCATGTTCCCGCTGTTCATCGCTCCTCGAGAAGGTCTCTGAGCTGGAAACGAGGCTCTCCAATCCTTACAAGATTCGGGAGGCCGAAGACCATATTGACACCATCATTCTCGGGCAATCATCAGCCCCGGCCACCGCCTCGCAGCTGCCGGAAACTGCTACTTATTTGGGTGAGCTGAGCGCATCTCCACCTACCTCCACACCTGCTACAGCCTCCGCAGACGTCCATGACCTCAGCAACAATCACTGGTTTCATCACGGGGCGAAACCAAAAGCTTCGCTTGGTCCCTCTCATCCTCCATCTGTGCCCTGGACCTTGGTTCGACCAGCTAATGGCCATCGTCGATCGACCGGAAAGGGCCGCGCCTCTTCTCTTCCGGTATCCGTGGATAACAGATTTGATATCCTTTCCCTGGAGGATTTTCCCCACCTGGACGCTGGACGCCCGCCCGTGGACGCCCCTCATTTTCCCTCCCCTCCTTCAGCGGCAGCTCATGTCCGCAAACCCCGGTTAAAGACCACCCAGGGTGTGTTAAACTACACACCTGCTTCAGACAGAAGAAAAGAGCGCATCTCCCCGCCTTCGCAACAACAACATCATCCTCTTCAGAATTCCTCTCCACATCAGAATCCACCAACAACCCCCCCCCCCCCCCCGACGATGCTGGTAACTGGTGATTCGATCGTGAGGAACGTCAGAAGCAGGTACTGTGTTACTCGATTTTTTCCCAGGGCTAGAGTCTCTGACATTGAGTCTCTTATCCCTGACCTGCTGAATGAATTCCCTCACGTTCAAACTGTCGTTGTGCATGTGGGATGCAATAACATCCCAGATGAAGCATCTGAGATTTTAAAAAGTGACTTCAGGAGCCTTCTGTCCACTCTCATGAACTGCAGCAGACGTGCGCTCATCTCTGGGCCTTTGGCACCTCTCAGGCGAGGCTGGAATCATTTTAGTAGAACTCTCAGCCTTAATTCTTGGCTGTGTTTTACTTGTCCTATTTTTAACATTGGTTTTGTTGACAATTTTAATTTATTTTGGAACCGCCCATCACTTATGAGGCCCAAAATAGACTTGGTGCACGTGTTTTAACAGACAATCTTCTCTATTTTATTCGGTGTTTTCTGGTACAGTGACTGAAATTTGGTGTGTTTACTCACTCTGAAGTTTCTGGGTTTGCCAATCTGCCCTTTTTTGGTCCTGTTCCCACATACTGTATCGATCCCGTTAACTCGGGTGGTCTTTACCGTTTGGATCAGCCTTTGATTTATAATCCTTCAGAGACTGAGTCTGTCTCCCGTTGCCCTAAATATTGTAACCCAGGACTATTACAACATAACCTGAAAAACACTCGCACTCTTGCAGCTCCTCCTCTTCCACCACCTTTCAACTTTGCCCCTCTCCTCCCTTAGAGAACCTTTTTCTGCTCCCTTTAAAGTTAATAAAAAAGTTTAAAAATATAGAAGGCATAAACTTCCCAGATTGATTAAACAAAATGTTGGGAAAATTCTAATCCAGCCTCAAGTCTCTAAAATTAATACAATTAATAATTTGTCCTCTCTTCCCCCCCCAAAGTTTAAAAATTAAATGTGGCTTATTAAACATTAGGTCTCTATCTTCTAAGTCTCTTCTGGTCCATGATCTATTAGTCGATCACCAGATCGATCTACTATCCCTCACAGAGACCTGGCTCGGGCTTGATGATTATGTTGGTCTGAATGAATCAACTCCATCTGGGTATTTAAACTGTCTTAACCCCAGAGGTTCTGGTTGTGGTGGTGGAGTGGCGGCAATTTTCCATCCTAAATTGCTGGTTAATGTTAAGCAGAAATTATGTTTTAATTCCTTTGAAGGTTTGGTCCTCAGTGTGGGGGCCTGTTGGCAATCTTGGCTTGATCCCAGTTCTCTTTGCCATAGTTTATCGTCCTCCCACGGCCTATTCAGAGTTTCTATCGGAATTTGCCGAATTTTTAGCTGATTTGGTGCTGAAAGCCGATAGAATAATTATTGTAGGGGACTTTAATATACATGTTGATGTTGAGAGTGACTGTCTTAATAAGGCTTTCAATTCAATTTTAGACTCAATGTAAAAAATTCTACCCATTATTTCCACCATACATTGGACCTTGTTTTGACATATGGTATAGATATCGAAAATCTGGTTGTGTCTCCTCATAATCCTGTACTGTCTGACCATTGTCTGTTAATTTTTGATTTCATTATCTCTGATCACTTATTTCCTAAAGAAAAATACTACTACAGCAGATGTCTTTCTGATGACGTTGTTGCTAAATTTTTGCAGATTGTCTCCTCTATGCCATGGGTCAACACAACAGAAACACCTGAAATAAGTGATGGAGAGTCTGCTCCATTCGTGATTGATAGCATGGTTGATGGTGTTACTGCCTCTCTGCATCGGACTCTAGATTTGGTAGCCACTTTAAAAAAGAAAAAGTCTAACCAGAGATTTCTTACTCCTTGGTTTAACTCAGAAATTCGTGGCTTGAAACAGAAGGCTCGTCAATTGGAAAGAAAATGACGTTCTACAAATTCAGATGAATTCTACTTGGCGCGGAGAAATCATCTCTTAATCTATAAAAAAATCTCTTAGAAAAGCTAGATCAAGCTATTATTCTGCATTAATAGAAGCAAACAAGAATAACCCCAGGTTTCTCTTCAACACTGTAGCCAGGCTTACAAAGAGCCATGACTCGGTCAATCCTCGCATCCCCGCTGAGCTTTCTAGTCAGGACTTTCTGAGCCATTTTAATCTTAAAATTTTATCTATTAGAGATGAAATTAGTCAGATAAGTCCTACCGTAAACTCTAGTACATTAAATACTGCTGCTCCCTCAATTGATATCTGCTTCGATAGATTTACTCCAGTCGACCTCTTGGAGTTGGATAGGGTAGTTTTCTCTTCTAAGCCTTCATCTTGCCTTCTGGACCCTATTCCTTCCAGGTTATTTAAAATTATTTTCCCAATTATTAGTAGCCGTATTCTTCTTATCATTAATTCTTCTTTAACTCTGGATTATGTTCCACTGGCTTTTAAAACTGCTGCAATTAAACCTTTACTTAAAAAACCAACGCTCGATCCTGGAGTTTTGGCCAATTATCGACCAATCTCCAATTTGCCTTTCATTTCAAAAATCCTGGAAAGAGTTGTTGCTGTGCAATTATCTGACCATTTGCAGGGAGTTGGTTTGTTTGAGGTGTTTCAATCTGGGTTCAGAGCTCATCACAACACTGAAACTGCCTTAGTGAAGGTCTCTAATGACCTCCTGACTGCATCTGATAATGGACTTGTCTCTGTTCTTGTTCTTTTAGATCTCAGTGCAGCCTTTGACACTATCGATCATGCCATTCTACTTGATAGATTGGAACACTTTGTTGGACTCAGTGGAACTCCGTTGCAGTGGTTTAGATCTTATTTGTCTGATAGATTTCAGTTTGTCCATGTCAATGATGGATTTTCTTCCAGCTCTAAGCTCACTCACGGAGTTCCACAGGGATCTGTGTTGGGCCCTACTCTTTTTAGTCTATATATGCTCCCGCTGGGCAATATCATCAGAAAGCACTTATACATTTTCATTGTTACGCTGATGACACACAACTATACCTGTCAATGAAGCCCGATGATTGTGATCAGTTGGCCAAGCTAGATGCCTGTCTTAAGGACATCAAAGCTTGGATGACTTGTAATTTTTTACTATTGAACTCTGATAAGACTGAAGTCATTGTTGTTGGCCCAAAACATCTTAGAAATTCCTTTTCAGATTATGCCCTTAATTTAGATGCTGCCACTCTCACTCTGAGCAGTTGTGTGAGGAACCTTGGAGTGATTTTTGACCAGGATTTGTCCTTTAATTCACATATTAAAACTGTTTCTAGGACCGCCTTATATCATCTGCGCAATATTGCTAAGATCAGGAGCATCTTGTCTATGGGTGATGCTGAGAAACTGATTCACGCCTTTGTCAGTTCGCGATTAGATTATTGTAATTCGCTATTATCTGGTTGTCCTAGAGTATCTTTAAAAAGTCTTCAATTGATTCAAAATGCTGCTGCTAGAGTTTTAACTGGTTCTAGAAAAAGCGATCATATTTCCCCGGTTCTGTCCTCCCTCCATTGGCTTCCCATTGAATTCAGAATCAAGTTTAAAATCCTTCTTCTTACTTTCAAAGCTCTTAACAATCTGGCCCCCCAATATATAAAAGATCTGATATTACCTTACCATCCTAACAGAGCATTACGCTCCCAAAATGCTGGCTTACTTGTGGTGCCCAGAATCTCCAAAAGTACGGTGGGAGGCAAAGCCTTCTGCTACCAAGCCCCTTCTCTCTGGAACCAGTTACCACTCTGGGTCCGGGAGTCAGACTCGATCTCTGTCTTTAAGAACAGGGTAAAATCCTTCCTTTTTAATATAGCTTTCGTTTAAGGAGGGTATTTGTGTGTTTTAACCCCACTCTTGTTCTATTGTTATCTGATCCATACCGTTGGTTGATCTCCAATATTGTACTTGGCATCTTACTGCTATGTTCTTTATGTCTGTCCTTTCCATCCTCCCCATCCCCTCATCCCCAGCCAGTCGCAGCAGACGACTACCCCTCCCTGAGCCTGGTTCTGCTAGAGGTTTCTTCCTTCCAAATGGGAGTTTTTCCTCTCCACTGTCGCCTAGTGCTTGCTCATAGGGGATCGTCTGATTGCTGGGTCTTTCTGTGACTGTGTGATTTTTTTTTATCTGCACTGTGGCGCCACGAGACAGCTTTTGTTGTGATGTGGCGCATTATAAATAAAGCTGAATTGAATTGAATCTCGTCCACCCCGGTGCCCGACCACCAAGGAGATTTTTAACCACCTTGGTGACCTCAGCCCCTGTAATAGGCGAGCCACCCCCCTCGTCCACAAGCCCTGCTTCCTCTATGGAAGGCGTATCAGTGGGATTGAGGAGATCCTCGAAGTATTCCTTCCACCGCCCGACGATATCCCCAGTTGAAGTCAACAGCGCCCCATCCGCACCATACACAGTGTGGACAGGGAGCTGCTTCCCCCTCCTGAGCCGCCGGACAGTTTGCCAGAATCTCTTCGAGGCCGACTGAAAGTCTTGTTCCATGGCCTCACCGAACTCCTTCCATACCCGGGTTTTTGCTTCAGCAACCACCCGAGCTGGACTCCGCTTGGCCTGCCAGTACACCTCAGCTGCTTCGGGAGTCCCACAAGCCAACCAAACCTCATAGGACTCCTTCTTCAGCTTAATGGCCCCCCTCACCACTGGTGTCCACCACTTGGTTCGGGGGTTGCCACCACAAGATGCACCGACCACCTTGCGGCTGCAGCTCTGGGCCGCTGCTTCAACAACAGAGGTGGAGAACATGGCCCATTCAGACTCCATGTCTCCAAACTCCCTCAGAATGTGGTTGAAGTTCTTCCGGAGGTGGGAGTTGAAGACCTCCCGGACAGGGGCCTCAGCCAGACGTTCCCAGTACACCCTCACTATACATTTGGGTCTACCAGGTCTGAATAGCATCCTCCCCTGCCATTGGATCCAACTCACCACCAGGTAGTGATCAGTTGACAGCTCTGTACCTCTCTTTACCCGAGTGTCCAAGACATATGGTCGCAGGTCTGATGACGCGATAACAAAATCAATCATTGACCTGTGACCTAGGGTGTCCTGGTGCCAGGTGCACATATGGACACCCTTATGCTTGAACATGGTGTTCATTATGGACAAACTGTGGTTAGCACAGAAGTCCAATAACTGAAAACCAATCGGGTTCAGATCGGGCAGGCCATTCTTCCCAATCACCCCCCCTCCAGGTTTCACTGTCATTGCCCACGTGTGCATTCAAGTCCCCTAGTAGGACGATGGAATCTCCAAGAGGAGCACCCTCCAGCACCCCAGTTACAGACTCCAAAAAGGGTGGGTACTCTGAAACATCACTTGGTGCACAGGCACAAATGATGGTCAGGACCCGTTTCCCAACCCGAAGGCGCAGGAAAGCAACCCTTTCGTCCACCGGGGAAAACTCCAATATAGAGGCAGCAAGGTGGGGGGATACAAGAATACCCACCCCTGCTCATCACCTCTCGCCCGGGGCAACTCCAGAAAAGGCCAAGCTCCTGCCCCTCTCCAGGAGACTGGTTCTGGAACCGGAGCTGTGTGCTGAGGTGAGGCCGACTATATCTAGCTGGTATCTCTCAACCTCGTACACCAGCTCAGGCTCCTTCCCCACCAGAGAGGTGACATTCCACGTACCAAAAGCCAGTTTAGAAAGCTTGGGATCAGTCCGCCAAGGTCTCCGCCTTTGACCGCCACCTAATCCACATAGCACCGGACCCCCATGATCCCTCCTGCAGGTGGTGAGCCCACTGGAGGGCGGACCCATGTAACTCCTTTGGGCTGAGCCCGGCCGGGTTGGAAACCCGGCCACCAGACGCTAGCCATCGAGCCCCTCCCCCAGGCCTGGCTTCAGGGAGGGGCCCCGGTAACCCCATACCGGGCAGGGTACACTGAATCCTTGAACTAGAATTTATCATGAGAGTCTGTTGGATCGTTCTTAGTCTGGCCCTTCACCTAGGACCAGTTTGTCTTGGGTGACCCTATTAGAGGCAAATTGCGCCGGACAACATAGCTCCTGGGATCACTGGGGCACGCAAACCCCCCACCACGATAAGGTGAAGATCCATGAGGAAAATGAAAGAACGAGCTTGCAGATACAAGCAGCTGAAATGAGCTTTCTCTGTAGGATTGCTGGACTCACCCTCAGAGATAGGGTGAGGAGCTCAGTCATCCGGGACAGGCTCAGAGTAGAACCGCTGCTCCTCCACATTGAAAGGAGTCAGTTGAGGTGGTATGGGCATCTGATTAGGATGCCTCCTGGACGCCTCCCACTTGAGGTGTTTCGGGCACATCCCACTGGGAGGAGACCCCGGGGCAGACCCAGGACTCGGTGGAGAGACTATGTCTTCCAGCTGGTCTGGGACCGCCTTGGTATCCTCTCTGAAGAGCTGGAGCAAGTGGCTGGGGAGAGGGAAGTCTGGGCTTCTCTGCTTAAACTGCTGCCTCCGTGACCCAGACCTCCGGAAAAGCGGTAGAAGATGGATGGATGGATGGATGGGTGGATGGTTTGTATCAAAAGGCTCTTAGCACATAAAACTGTCTGAGGGTAATTGTTCCTAGGGGATTTATGATGACAGTCCAGGCGTCTTCCTGGCACGAAGCGGATCCTGGGGGTCTTAAGCAAGGAGTGTGGTGATATAAGATAAGATAAGATAAGCCTTTATTAGTCCCACAACGGGGAAATTCCAGGATTGCAAAGCACAGGGATAGCAACACTCAGAGCAACAATCAGAAGGCAAGAAAAAAAAAAAAAAAAAAAAAAAGCAAGCAAGCAAGCACGAGCAGCTAATATGCATATGTACATATTACTATAAATATATATATATATATACACACAGACACACAGTGTAGAGCAGGGGTGTCAAACTCATTCCACATTTCGGTGCACAACCGAGAGGTTTCGCAGGTCCTTCCTACCAACGGCTGTCAGACTGTACAACCTAAGCAGGGCTGCTCGCAGAGATAGCAAAAAGACGTAACAACCTAATAGTTTTTTGAATGCAAAAGATGCAATAGGCTTACACAATGGTCCCCTCCGGCATACAACTAGGAAAATACCGGTCGCTATGGAGGTGTGAATATGTATGGGCACATAATCATACCATGTAGGATAACTATGTAGACGGTTGTGCTGTTTCATCCCATCTAGCAACAATGCTCTGCACTGTGTGTGTTTATACATTTACATATTTATTCCATCTAGCTACAATGCTCCGCACTGGGTGTGTTTATGTTTATGTTTATATTTATATATCTATATATTCATTCCATCTAGCTACAATGCTCCGTACTGTGTGTTTAAATATTTACATATTATTCCGTCTAGCTACATTGCTCCGCACTGTGTTTATATATTGACATATTTTTTCCACCTAGCTGCAATGCTCCGTACTATGTGTTTATATATCTACATATTATTCCATCTAGCTACATTGCTCCGCACTGTGTGTTTATATATTTACATATTTATTCCATCTAACTGCAATGCTCCGTACTGTGTGTTTATATACTCATATATTTATCCCATCCAGCTACAATGCTCTACACCATATAATGCTTTATTTAGGAAACAGGGTAACTCTGGAGGTCTCCTGTTCACAGAGGCTGTTAATGTGGATTGGAACTCAAATGTACGTTACAGTTGTATTTTTGCACCTCTTTTTTTTTTCCATGTGTCCAATAGTTATTCCCTGTGTCATTCCACTTTATTAAATATAACTTGTTTTGTGAGCACAGTTGCCTTGGTTTATTTGTATGTATGGATTACTTGAGTTGTCACTGATATCTGGTGAAACTCTCAGGTCAGTGGCTCCATCAGAAATACACTACCGTTCAAAAGTTTGGGGTCACCCCGACAGTTATTTTGTGTTTTCCATAAAAAATCACACTTATTTCCCACCATGAGTTGTCAAATGAATAGAAAATATAGTCAAGACATTGACAAGGTTAGAAATAATGATTTGTATTTGAAATAATAATTTTTTCCTTCAAACTTTGCTTTCGTCAAAGAAGCCTCCATTTGCAGCAATTACAGCATTGCAGACCTAACATGATTGCACAAGGGTTTTCTAATCATCCATTAGCCTTCTGACGCAATGAGCAAACACATTGTACCATTAGAACACTGGAGTGATAGTTGCTGGAAATGGGCCTCTATACACCTACGTAGATATTGCACCAAAAACCAGACATTTGCAGCTAGAATAGTCATTTACCACATTAGCAATGTATAGAGTGTATTTCTGATTAGTTTAAAGTTATCTTCATTGAAAAAAAGTGCTTTTCTTTCAAAAATAAGGAAACTTCTAAGTGACCCCAAACTTTTGAACGGTAGTGTATGTTTAATGAGAAAAACGTTGATATGTTCGATACTTATTTTCCCCGCTGTATATAATTACAGTAATAAAACTGAAAAAAAAATCCTGCAGCTCAACTGCAACAGTAAAAATAATTCAGAAACTAAATTTAGTTTTATACATTCCATCAAATAACTAGCTTTTTTAATTTTGCTTAAATCTGTTTTAATATTGGCTGCAGTAACATAAATATGTATAAAACGTTAATAATTACTAACAGCAGCCTCTTTAATCTTTAAAGTAAATCATCAAAACTCTCATCTAAATATGACACAAGGCAAACATATCATCTGAAAGGTTGAATTGTGTCATAAATCACCTTTTTCCAGGGCAGGAATGAGGATGCCAACCGCTAGCTGCGAGTTTGCACATTTATTAACAGAAAAACACACAAGAACAAAAATGCACACTTACAGGTTAAGTACAGAAACGGGGAATGCCCGGAGGATACAGACGGGGACACCGTCCGGGAGTGAAGAGAGACGTAGAACTAACGTGTAACCCAGAAGACCGCTACGAGGAGAAAGCCTTGTAGCAGGTCTTAAATAGGAACAGAGAAAATTGTAGAATGAATGACAGGTGTGGGTGACATGAGTGAGAGCAATCAAGACAGCTGATGACAGCTGTCAAAGCCCACAAACCGGTCTTGACAAGGGAAGTGAACAGTCAAAATAAGGCACAACCAGTGTTGGGCAAGTTACTAAAAAAACAGTAACTAATTACAGTTACTAGTTACTTCTTTTCAAAAGTAACTGAGTTACTTTTGAGTTACTGCATGATTAAAGTAACTACTTACTTGGAAAAGCAACTTTCATGTTACTTTCAAATGCATACTTAAATTATCTTGCACGCACAGTAAGATCAAGGGCCCCTTATTCTCATCAGAAAAAAGAAGAAAAAGAAAACTGATGAGAAAAAAGTCTCATCTTACAGAGAAAAAATGCCTCAGATTTACACAAACTATTGTAATCAGTAGAAAGTCAGAAATTCACTAGAAAAAAAGCTGTGAATTCACAGAGAAAATTTTGGACCCCCTGGTGGTCCGTTTTTGGCCCACAAGCATATGTTTGACACCCCTGGACCAGCCCATTAAAAATGCATATTTAGAGGATTTACTTCCATGAAATAGTTGCACATCACAACAGCATGTAAATTAATAAGATAAAATAAAACAGAAAGCACAGATAAATGAAAGTTCACCACTTACTGCAACAAATCACAGTCACTTTTTCTCTGTGCGTAAGAAAACTTTAAATGCATTTAATGTGGACATTAAATGCGAGCTTCTTGCTCAAAAAATACTCACGTTTAACCACAGAGGTAGGAGCTGTTAGGGGCTACTTACTGCTCAGACAACAGGTGATCAGGGCTCGATATGAAACGTCACCACCACCACAGCATTTCTCCCTATCGGGTTGTGATATGAACTGTGGCAGGACAGGAAATAGACCCGCGGAGGAGACTGTGTGACGGCTGCATCAGTTATGGTAGGGTCAGTTTATATTTATTTGCTGATTTATTTGCTTGCCTTTGCCTTTGGCATGACAACCTCCAGTGGCTTGAGGCCGGTGGTGGTGCTGGGGATGGCAGTCCCGCCCATTGCCACTGAAACTGTGTATTCAGCCCCAGTTGGCAGCTGATGAGGAGGGTGTCTAGCAACTGCAAGTTGTATGATCGTCTATTTGCGCTAAAATATCTATCCATATTAATAAAAAAAGTAACGCGAGTAACGCATCTGATCAAATTTCAGTAACTGTAACAGATTACTGGATTTTTAAACAGTAATTTCATTACACGGCACGTTACTGCAAAAGTAATGGTTTTACAGTAATGCGTTACTTTGTAACGCGTTACTCCCAAAACTGGGCAAAACCCATGATGAAAGGAAATCAAGGATCAATACATGAGCAGGAGTACACCAAGGGAGGAAGTGGGGAAAGCTAATAACACAAAATACTGAAATTAAAGCAGGGGGTCAACAAACAAGGACAACTATAAACAGGAGGATAATACAAGATAATACAGAAATACGTAAAACCCAAACCAGGATAAAATAACAAGAAACTAAGACAAAAACAAAAGAACAACTCCGATAACAAAATACCACAAGCCATACAGAAATATAAAATAACCCTGAAAAAAGAAAATACAAAACATAATTAGAAACAATTGAAACGTGCGCCCGGAGGCCCCCCCCCCCCATTGCTCCGCTTCATGACAGGGCCCCCCCTTCAAGGGGTGGGTCCCAGACACATCAGGGTAACACCAAAAAAAAAAAAGAGAAAAGAACCCCCCCCTCTTCCTCCCCAAAGAGGAATAGAACAAATAATCAGCCCCGGGAGGGTGGAGGGGAAACCAGGAAGGAGGGACTGAAATGAACACAAAACAAAAACACTCATGACCCACAACCAAAACAGGTATGGCAGCACAGAACTCTAGGACCACTGGGTGAGTAGATGAAGCAATTTGGGCAGCCCACAAGAGCCCCAGGACCACCAGATTATGCGGTGGAACACATTTGGTGGCCTCCCAGAGTTCTAAAGCCACTCAAGCAAAGGGCATAGCCCATCGGGTGGTCTCCCAGAGTTCATGAGCCACCCAACCAAACGGTGCAGTCCGTCAGGTGGTCTCCCAATATCCCTGAACCAACGGGCCGTGGGGCATAACGCATCTCCTCCTGGAGGCGGTAGCTGGAACCCGTGCCCCCAACGGACCGCAGGGACTACAGCGTAGATGAAGCGGAACAGGAGCTGTGGAAGGTTGACTCTCGATGATGATTGCTGGCCAACGGCGGAGCCCGACAGTGATGGCGGATGACCAGCAAGGCAACCAGATGATGAAAGCAGCTGACCAGTGAAGGAACCAAGTGGTGAAGATGACTGATCAGCGGAGAACCCCGCCAACACCCGATGACTTTGGTCGCCCTCCGACAAAGGCAGAAGACCCATGACAACCTTGGGTGGAGGCAGAGGACCCACGGCGACCTTGGGCGGAGGCAGAGGACCCACGGCGACCTCTTACAGAGAAGGATGACCCATGGTGACCTCTGGCGGAGATGGAGGCTCAGGAAAAGAGGAAACAAACACCAGTTCAGAGTCACCAGCAGCAGGGGAGCCTGGCGCGGAGAACTCAGGTGCAGCTGGCGGCCCCAAACACACATTTATTAACACAAAAGTGAACATACAAAAAGACATAGACAGCTTGGGTACACTCAAGAGTCCTTCAGGATGCCCAACACACACTGGAGGAAGTACTGGGCAATCAGCCAAAGCGTAGTGGCTGTGCTGCAAGGGGGGGAAATGCTGCGGAAGCGTAGCAGCACAGCGGCGAACAGAAACGCCAACACAGTACTCACAGTGAGGGGGCAGTCCGAGTAATCACAGCGCTTCCAGCGAGCATACACAGACTTAGTCCTTCAGGTGACGTGACGGTTAGATGGCGGAGAAAAACCATCTAACCCGTATAATGGTCCAGCAGTGTTTGTGTAGCGAGGAGCCGCTTAAGTATGAACACCGCTGGTCAAACAATTGAGAATACCTGGGCGAGGCACGGGAAAGACAACTACCGGGGTGAACAGCTGACTGTCAGAGAAAGAGGGGGCGTGGCCAGACAGGCCAGAGTGGCAGCAACAGGCAGGAACAGAAACCATACACAGACATGAAAACAACGTGAAATCAAAACATAACACCACATGATAAACCCACTGCCTGAGCCACCAGGAACGATCAGAACTGAGCCCACAGGAGACACAGGCTCGGTTCATGACAGAGCCCCTCCCTCTAGGGGTGGGTACCAGACACCCACGGTAACATCATAAGGAAAGAACCCTCACCACCACCACCACCAACCGCAACAGGTACAACAATAACACACGAACCCAGGTAGGAGGCAGGGGGAAGGGGAAGGGAGGGAACACAATACCCTGTGCAGGGTCCACAATTAACCCCCCCCCCCCCCCCAAGTCCAAAGATATGGAGACTCGGGAGGCCACCCTGAGTCCCAGGCCCAGCAGGCAGTTTGGCAAACCCAGTCTGGTGGCTTGTCGGAGAACACGGGCCATCTGGCCCAGAAACTCAGTCCCTCAGGTGGTCGGCCAGCATTGTTAATCCACCAGGGCCGACAGGGTGAGGCAGGAGGCGGCCTGCCTACCGGGAAGCTCACTGGTGGGTGACCGGACCGAAGGGAGGGAACCCCCATGGCATAGGACCGGGAGGAGAAGGGGACCATGGCATCCTTATGGTGATCCGCAGCGCCCTCGGGAATCCCAGCTTGGGACCCAGCTGCACCCGTGGTGGACCCTGTCTGGGCCGGCTCTGCTGCACCCATGATGGCCCCTGACCAGGCTGGTTCCGCTGCACCCACGATAGACTCCAGCGGGAGCCTTGCTGCACCCACGATGACCTCCGGCTGAGGCTCAGCTGCACCCACGGTGACCTCCGGCTGAGGCTTAGTTGCACCCGCAATGACCTCCGGCTGAGGCTCAGCTGCATCCACGGTGGGCCCCGATTGGGCCAGAGCTTCACCCACGACGGTCCCAGTCTGGGACGTGGCTGCACCTGCAATGGGCTCTGGTTGGAGCACCGTTGCACTAGCGGTGACCCCCATTGGGGGCCTCACTGTTCCCGCGGTGACCTCCCCAGCGAGGGAGGTGGTGCTCCTAACACCACCTGGCGCTGGATCCCTATCCTCGGCGACTTCCGGCGAGGTCAGCTGTTCTCCGGCGACCCTGGCAGGGGGATCCAACCCCGGAGGGAGAGAAAAAGAGACCAGGTCAGGGTCGCCGGCAGAGCCCGGTGAGTCGGCCCCGAGGGCTACAACGAGCTGCCCCGGGCCCTCCTCGCCATGAGTCGGGCAGTGTGACATTAACATCTGAGGTATTGATATAATGGAGCACACTTGCCTGAACTTGGGCTCCACCGCCATCCAGGACTCCGGCGGTTTGGGGTGCGTAGCCTCCGTCGTCGCGGCCGGTGCTGTGACCCCGTTGACCTCCTCTGGGGCCACTGACGACCCGTCGTCGTCAGTAGGCAACCCTGGTGATGGCAGCTCCTCCCCGGCGACCCTAGGGAGGGGATCGAAAGGCAGGGGAGAGAAGGAAAGGTTAGGGTCACCAGCAGCGGCACAGCCCAGCGAGGGGAGCTCAGGTAGGGCTGAGAGCCGCACCCGACTCTCCTCCCCAAGAGCCAGACAAGATCTCTCAATCAAAGGCAACTGAACTACAGGAGAGATAACATGCCTGTGTTCGAGCTCTACCACCGTCCAGGACTCTGACGCAGTCAACGATAATGGTCCGGATCCCGTCGGCTGGGGGTCTGGTTCGGGGGATGACTCAGCTGCGGCTGTCCCCGCAGCAGGCGTGATGGTGGTCGCAGTCTCAAGGCCCCCAGGCGATGTTCCCCACACAGGTGGATGATCCAGCATGGTGGCTGGGGGCTGCCTCTCCGCCGACCCTGGGACAGGATCCTCCAGGGCCTCGGGCTCCTCTTCTGCCTGGCGACTCGGTTTGGGAACCGGCGAATTCACCGAAGCACACAAAGAGGACACGGAGAGGACAGGTGAGGGATTGTCACATGCCGCTGGTGAGGAGAACTCAGGGGACTATGGGCCCTGAGTCTCTTGACCAGGGAACAGGCAAAATTGTTCATCAACAAAAGAGATAGAATGAAAAGGAACTTGCCTGTTGCCTGTTCTCCTGGTGTTCGATGTCTCCAGCGGTGCCAGAAACACTTCTCTCCTCCTCCTTGTCCACGGCGGCCCAGGGCTCCTCTATATGCAGAGGAGAAACTTCCAAAACAGGCACAGGGGTAGAGGAATTTGGGAGAGAAACTGCAGCCCCCACATTGGCGGAGGTAAAAGTTGTGGAGGAGACGGGTGCAGGCGACACCTTGGGAGCAACCAGTGGCTCCACAGCAAGATTCTCCTTCTCCTCAGCAGATGGAGCGGGCCGCGATTCTGGAGAAGGAAGCTGAGCTGCCACAGGCGAAGTTCGGGGCTTCCTATGGCGCACGCGCCTCGTCTTAATATGGACCGGCTCCAGCATCGATCCCAACGATAAAAACTCAGGCCCGGCCTCCAGGAAGTCCAGGTCAGGCTCCCACTCCACTGCAACAACCTCCACAGCAGGCGAGATGGTAGTATCAGTCCTATGCTCCTCCTGCACTCCAACGCTGGGGATTCCTCCGGCGTGGCTGCAGGGGAGCCTCTCCATGCTGGCTCCGGGAAAAGATCATCCGAGGCCGCTGGCTCCTCCACCGTCTGATGGCCCTGGCCTTGGGCCAATAGGCCCTCAGGGAGAATAGGAGGAGACACAGAGAGGCAAAAAAGTGAATTAATATCTGCAGCTGGAGGGGAGGACCCAGCGGACTGCTGAAACTGGGCCTCTCCCTCAGGAGACAGACAAGGTTTGTAATTAGATTGAGTGGAATGAAAAAACACTTGCCTGTCAACCCAGTTCCCGATGTTGACAGCTGCAGTCAGTTGGCAGTCACCCTTCTCCGTGTCACTGACTCCTTCAAAGGATTGTGGAGGAGCCACCTCAGATGACGCGGAGGTGAGCGTAGCCGGGACAATCTTGGAGGACCTCTCGGTGACTGGAATGATGACTGCCGCCGAAGACGAGGGGGGCTTCCTCCGGCGAGGCTTCCTTCTCCTCACAGGTGGTTGGAGAACCAGATAGTCCGGGATTCTGAGCACACCATCCGGCTGCAAGTAATCAAGGCTCGAGCGCTGGGAGCTCCTCACCCGACTCCTCGCATGGCACAGCGAAAATATCCCAGAGAATCTTGGTTGTCTCCGGATGGTCCCACAGGCTATCCTGATTCATTATTCTCACCGCCGTGTCCCGAGCCCATCGAGCTGTCCCAAGTAAACAGGGATCCAGCATCCGCGAAAGTATGTCCTTCAGCAGACAAAGCCAGCACAGCTCCCTCTCTAGCAGCTCAGCAATCGTGCCCGGAAAGCAGGTGAGTGAAAACAAGACAGTCCAAGAAATGAAAAAATGATTTGTGTAGGTGTAACCTGCTAAATCCTTTTGAACGGCTGGACCATTGTCATAAACTTCCCCGTGCGCTTTTCCACAGCGCATGGAGGAAGAGAAGATTGAATGGATTTACGCGCTGGGTTAACACCAAACACACATTTATTAACTCAAAAGTGAGCATACAAAAAGACATAGACAGCTCGGGTACACTTAAGAGTCCTTCAGGATGCCCAACACACACTGGAGGAAATACAGGGCAATCTTCCAAAGTGTAGCAACTGTGCTGCACGGGGGGGGGGGGGGGACGCTGTGGAAGCGTAGCAGCACAGCAGCGAACAGAAATGCCAACAGAGAGTACTCACAGTGAGGGGGCAGTCCGAGTAATCACAGCGCTTCCAGCGAGCATACACAGACTTAGTCCTTCAGGTGACGTGACGGTTAGACAGTGGAGAAAAACCATCTAACCCGTATAATGGTCCAGCGGTATTTGTGTAGCGAAGAGTCGCTTAAGTATAAACACCGCTTGCCAAACAACTGAGAACACCTGAGCGAGGCGCGGGAAAGATAATTACCGGGGTGAACAGCTGACTGTCAGAGAAAGAGGGGGCGTGGCCGGACAGACCAGAGTGGCAGCTACAGGCAGGAACAGAAACCATACACAGACATGAAAACAACGTGAAATCAAAACATAATACCACATGATAAACCCACTGCCTGAACCACCAGGAACGATCAGAACCGAGCCCACAGGAAACACAGGCTTGGTTCATGACAAAAACTTTTTTCCCGTAATCATTATGGAGTGTTGTGTGTAGAATTTTGAGGGAAAAATGAATTTAACCCATTTTGGAATAAGGCTGTAACATAAAATGTGGAAAAGGGGAGCACTGTGAATACTTTCCGGACGCACTGTATGTTTTAAAAACACCTGTCTAATAGTGGACAAGGCCTTAGAGCACTGTAAAACATTATATGGTAAATGTATTATTATAAGTAAAGACTGGTTTTCTAAGAGTCAGAAAATCACAATCAGAAGGCATTGTTGAGAATGATACTAGCATAATTTGTGGTCTTCCACATTAAGAGAAAAACACAGAGTGGACTATGTGGGGGAAACAAACTCTTTCAATAGACCCATATGTATGGCCCTGTGCCCTGTATTTTTCTCCAAAAAGTGTGTCTCTTACATTTTAATTGTTCTGAATTCTGTGTTTTACGATGTAACCACATTTTATTATATGAAGAGCATCTTACCTTGTTGTGGTTGAAGAAAAATCAACAATTTAATAGGAAAAATTCTAACTTTTATTGAGTATTGATCAATTTTAACAGAAACACAACAAAACGTACCATAGTGGTGGCCTAGTTGGTAGAGCATCTGCCCCACAACCTCCTGGATGTGGATTCAAATCCCGGCCGGGTCATACCAAAGACCATATAAAAAAAATGATACTTTCTGCCTTCTAGCTTAGTGCTCAGCATAATGGAACGGGGAAAGGAAAGTTAATGCACAGAGGACTGACCTCACCACCACCACTGTAGCTTTCACTACTCACAGTAGCTATGTGGCCTTGGGTCATTGAAATGGAGATAGACACCGCCCCATACACCACATGGTGTGGAAGGGATTAACTTAACAAAAAATGCTTACATTTAACAGAACATTTAGTACTTTTGTCAAGTGTTTTAAAAATGTATCTGTAACAATTTCAAACAAGAAACATTTTTAAATGACCTCTTTATAAAATAAAGTAATTCACATTTGAACTACTACTTACAAAGTCTCCACTTGTTTTAAAACGACAAAAAAACTGCCCCAACAGCACACATATACTGTATATAGTATGTCAAGCCTATGTCTGCCCAATGTATAAAGTAGCAGCCTACTTTGTACATTTAGTGCTGTTTACAGCCTATTAATGCGATCTTACCCTGCAAAACATACTTGACAACACTCCAGTACGCACTGTCACTGCTGCTCCCGCTAGTGGCTCCCTCACTCTTGCTCTATGCAGTATCACTTGCAGAGAGCGGCGCTAGGTTTCAATTAGAGCTCCCTCTGCTGGCGGACTCTAATTGCACTTAAGAATGCAGTTCAAAACGCAATTATAAATAAATATAGTAACTGATTTTTGGAAATGGACTGGCGGACTGCAATGGATGAGGGGGTGGGCCACATGTGGCCTGCAAGCTTCCAGTTGCCCATCCCTGTCTTATATGATTTCAGAAAAATCACTTATATGATTTCAGAAAAATCACTACTCCCCCTAGGCAAACACCTAGGGGGAGTAGGAGCTCACCAAACTCAAACAAATTATCGGGTCTGTATTCGGACCCACTGCATCCATTGTACTCAGTGTCAATGTCAGGGTCAAAGGTCAGGAGATCTGAACATCCTTGGGGTGATTTCATCAGGTCAGAATGAGCTACTCTGTCAATGATGGTCTGTTTTGACTTGCCAATAAAAATTGAATGAACTCTAAAAATGCAGAATGCCGTGGTATTTGTGGAAATGTGTGCGTGATTTATAAAACTCTGGATTTCCAGTTGTTCTGAGCCAAATCAACAAAGAAAAACAGTGACAGTCACAGCTCTGTCAGTCTGTCTGGATGGCCTGTTGTCACCGATGTCGGGGCTCAGGTGTGGTTCGTTCTGATTTCTTTCCTGCAACTTTGGACTTGTTTTTTTTTTTCTTTTTCTTTTTTTTAAAGTCGCATGTAAACTTGAGCAGTCATGGACTGCTCCCCAACAGCACACATACGTTGGGCCAATGTCAGCAAGTCTGCATCAGGAATACATCTTATAGAAGTTGTTTGCACATTGGCAAGACATTGGGTAGACGCTAACGTCTACTCAATGTCTTGCCAATGAGCAAACAACGTAAAAAAAATTGTACAGCTGAGGAGCTATAGCATTTATTCTTGTTTGACAGGTGAAGCCCATGTCAGCAATAAATGTTCAGAGACTGGTCGTTGTAATCTGCTGATTTTTTTGTTTGTTGTTGTTCATTTATATCTGTCATGGATGGCCCTCACGAGCCATCAAAAGACGCCACATATCAACCAGTGAGTTTGCACAGTTTATTAAAGGAAGGGGAAAACGACAAAATAACGAGCCACGGGGGGCTAAAACACACTATAACTAATACTCAGTCTATGACACGGAGGAACAGATACATAATGACACACACTTACAAAAAAGGACGAGGATGAAAAGGTAGATGACGTTTGACCAGGAATCTTGGCGAGGGATGCTCGCCGATGTCAGACCAGGGAAAGTTTGACGAGACTGCCGCACATTTCGCTCTCAGTTGCCCCCTTAAGTAGGGAACAGCTGATGAGGCGAAATGCAGCTCAGCTGTCAGGGCCTCAGCTCTGACAGCCAGAAGCCCCTCTGAGCGCTGTCACAATAAAAGCTCGGAGAGCCATAGGAACACACGTCAGCTGGGAGGAAAATACTGCATGGACTGAGCACGGACGAGATTGGCGCTCGAACCACGACAGCACCTCCCCCCGAGGCGTATGACACCCAAGCCCCCCACCCCCCCCACGGTGGGAGGATGGGGGAAAGGCTTGGAGGGTGAGAACCAGAAAAGACCAAAAAACAAATGAAGCAATTACAGAGTATGGTAGGGGAACCCCCCCCCCCCACAATACTCCATAAAGTGCGGATGATACATAGACAGGACAAAAAATGCAAATAACAGAAGGAGGCCTATAACTACAACACACAGGCCTATAAGACATACTGTGGAAAATACAAGTCATCCCTCAGACAGGGGAGAGGAGAAAAAAGAACACGCTAAACAGCGGTAATACACAGATCAACATAAGGCACATGACAACACACCAAAGATGACCTTAACATCAAGAGAAAAATAAAACATACGGGGATGACGGCAGGCAGAGTCCCATAATACCCACAGTTCTGGTGGTCTCCCTGCGTCCAATGCCCAAATAGCGGATGGGGGAAAAAGGAGCGTTCGGGCGGCCTACCCCAGTCCCAGGCCCGGGAAAACAGGATCTCTGGCGGCCAGACCAGGTCGCCAAGCAAACAGTCCAGCTGGTCGAGCGGCCGTCCCAGAACGCCAAACGGGCGAGGCAGTCTTTCAGGTGGCCGACTCACATCGCTCAGCCACCAGAACCGCAGGGGAGAGAACGGCAACGGCTTCCCTGTAGAGGGGGATAGTATGGGAGAGCCGGGCCGAATATGACGAGCCCAAACGGCACCCGGTGGAGAAGGTTTAGGGGAAAGATGAGGGACCAGTCCGGCGCCGCTCGGCTGAGGATCTGCAGCTCCACCTCCGAACATTACCAGCTTAGGCGCTGTCCTCCTGTTGGACCCAGGTTGAGCCCATGCTGCACCCACGTCGGACCCCGATTGGGTCTCGGCTGCACCCACGTCAGACCCCGACTGGGTCGGAACAGCTCCATAGGCAGCCTTCGCCCCCGAACCCGGAACCTCCAGAACAGCGACCGGGGTTGACTCCGCACCAGTGACCCTGGGAGAAGGCTCAGGAGAAGAAGAAGAACCGGGATCAGGATCACCGGTAGCGACAGAGCCCAGCGAGACGAGCTCGGGTGTGGCGGACAGCTGCCCCTGGCTCGTCTCCCCGAGAGACAGGCATAAATGCTCCAAAACAGATAGTAGGAAGGAAAAATAGAGCACTTGTCTGCACTTGAGTTCTGTCGCTGCCCAGGACTTCGATGATCCAGGCTCAGGACAAAGAAGGACATCTTCTGGCTCCTACTCGGCTACGACGGGCTCCGCAGCCGGCATGATGTTTTCCGCAGTCTGAGGACCCTCCAGCACTGACGTCCATGCCAACGACCCGCACGGTGTGGTGGCAGGGGATCCTCGACCCGCTGGATCGAACCGCTCATCGGTGGAGACCCGGGGACATTTCGTCGTCGGCGCAGGCTCCACGCTGCAGTCCACTCTCCTCCTCTGCCCATGACGCGGCTGCGGGGCTGGAACCAGGCTCTCCAGGACCGCAGGCCCCCTCCTTGTCCGGCGACGTAGGCCTGGCGTCGTGGACCGCTCAGCGGAGGGAGACACAGAGGCAGCAGGTTCAATGTCAGAAGCTACAGCAGGTGGTGGGAGCTCGGGGGACTGCGAACCCCGAACTCCACCCCCAGGAGTCAGACAAGGCAAATCACAACAACAAGGAGAAGAATGAACTTGCACTTGCCTGTTTCCCGGAGGGCCGATGGTGCCCGCTGTAGTGGACTTTGTTCCTCCCTTTCCCCGCTGGATGGTGATGGAGGGCCCCCTGGGAGGACGAGGAGAAGCTGCTCACGATGGTCCGATAACGGGCTTCGCCGGAGCAGGACTTGTGGCACTCACAGCAGCCGGGGAAGATGTCGAGAAGGAGGGGACGACAGCCGAGGTGATCCGGGCACGAGGAGCTGATGGGACAGCAGGGAAAGATGACCCGGGGGTTGAGGCTGCGGGGATTCCCTCCTGACGAAACGCCAAAGAGGCAGCTGACTGGGAGGTAGAGTTCCTCCGACGACCCGGAACAGGATCCAGACGGGGTTCTCGCTGAGTCTTAGTGTAGGCTGTGTGACGACGGTTATCAGCAGAGGGCGAGGTGAAGGAAAGGTTCGGAAAGCGCTGCTCCTGCGCGGAAACAGAGGCAAGCAGGTCAGCATACTCTGGATAATCAGTTAATGCCGGATTCCTCTCCACCAGCCTGACTGCCGCCGTCACATGCTTAATCATCTGTGTGGGGTGGACAGCGGAGCGCGCTGCCGCCACTCGGTCCCGGATGGAAACAGCTGACTGTTGTAGTTTCTCCAGGGGAATTCCGACTGACGTGTCACTCCTTCGGGGATCACCCCTGGCACCGCCCAGGTGCGACCTCCTGGCCTGGAGCGGGGACAGGAATGGGATCCTGAAGCGAGGATCAAGGATGCTTCCTCTTCGGTTTTCTGCCAGAGTTTCCCTCCAGCCCACGGAGTATCTCCTGTTGCGCAGCAATGTCTGCCTTCCTCGCAATGACTTCAGGGTGGTTGGAGTAGCGAGGAAGGCGATTAATGATGTCCTCAGCGAGGTCCAGGTGCTGGCGTACATCGCTGGGAGAGTCGTAGAGGCTAGCAGTGATGAGAGTTCCATCAACATAGTCCAGGGCCTCCACCAACTCGTAGCCTAGGCTCCGAGCGCGGCCCCTGAATGACGACATGACAGCACACAGGTACCCAGACAGGGAAAAACAAGTCCAATTCAGGCAAAACTCACGGCGACAGGCGTCTCAGTCACCACATATCAACCAGTGAGTTTGCACAGTTTATTAAAGGAAGGGGAAAACGACAAAATAACGAGCCACGGGGGGGCTAAAACACACTATAACTAATACTCAGTCTATGGCATGGAGGAACAGATACATAATGACACACACTTACAATAAAGGACGAGGATGAAAAGGTAGATGACGTCTGACCAGGAATCTCGGCGAGGGATGCTCGGCGATGTCAGACCAGGGAAAGTTTGACGAGACTGCCGCACATTTCGCTCTCAGCTGCCCTCTTAAGTAGGGAACAGCTGATGAGGCAAAATGCAGCTCAGCTGTTAGGGCCTCAGCTCTGACAGCCGGAAGCCCCTCCGAGCGCTGTCACAATAAAAGCTCGGAGAGCCATAGGAACACACGTCAGCTGGGAGGAAAATACTGCATGGCCTGAGCGCGGACGAGATCGGCGCTTGAACCACAACAATATCAGTGGCTCTTAAACTTTTTTTTAGTTCCCCATTTTGGGGAGCCAGAC
Source organism: Pholidichthys leucotaenia (assembly GCA_020510985.1). Classification (NCBI taxonomy): domain Eukaryota; kingdom Metazoa; phylum Chordata; class Actinopteri; order Cichliformes; family Pholidichthyidae; genus Pholidichthys; species Pholidichthys leucotaenia. The sequence goes on along the minus strand of CM035846.1, from coordinate 211,516,720 downwards.
ATTACCAAGCCCACACAGCTATGTCTCTGTCCCTCCACACCCACAATTAATCCATGAGCAAGCAAAGCCTCGTCATATTTCCTTTTCTTCTTGGCTTGTTTTGTTAATTATCATCCGGAATTTATCTTTGCTCATCATTTTGATGGAGAGAGTTTTAAAAATTAATTAGGTCATGATATAATTTTATCCATCCATCCATCTTCTAATGCAGGGCTACTGAATTACAAAATCAGTTGGGCCACAATTTGAAATCAAGACATGTAACTGGGCTGCACATGTTCAGTGGTCTGTTGAATATGACAAATTTCAAACCAACACAGATCAATTGGCAAAAAATATGCACTTTTTATTTGTTGGCTTGGTTTTAAATGTGCGCTTGGCACATGACAAAGGCACATCAAAAGTGCATAAAAACACAATAACAGTGCTGGGGTTGAGCAGAACTTGAAGTAGAAATATTTTTCCTCTTGGACAACAATTAAATAAACGGAATAAAAAAATAAAATTCAGTAAATAACTATTTTGGTCACATCTTACTCAGGCACATAAAAACTCAATGTGCACTGTTAGTAGCATTAACATTTGTTTCCCTTTTGAAATAAAATATATTACATCCTGGTCATAACTGACCTTGGCACATCACAAAGGGCATTTAGTTGAATAAAAAAAGAACTGTCAAACACTTCAGTGCACAAACCCCCAAGAAAAGATTGATAACATTAAACATTGCACATCCACTATTGTTTGTTTTGTTTTAAATCACCACATGTGTGAGTAGGAACCTCAGGATGCATGCTGGACAGATCGCTAGTCCATTGTACGGCATATATAATTTTATCAGTAATTTTAATTAATTTAATTTAATTCTAATATGATAAAATAACAAGTCTTCCATTCATTCATTCATTCATTAATCTTCAACCAATTAATCCTTTTCAGGTTGTGGTCACGCTGGAGCTGATCCGACCGTGTCCCTCATAGTGACAGGAACACTTCCATCATCTGAAGGAATATAGTTAAACAGATGCACACCACCTGAAGACAGTGTGAGTGTGGACAGTGGCAGATGTGGGGAGAGTTGCTCCACTGGGTGGGAGACAGACCCTCACCAAGTGCAAACCTCCACCTCAGACCTGTGAGAGTGACATCACACTACTTAACAACCTAAATGATTTTGTTGGCTGCTTTGAAACACAAAACAGCACATCAGCACAGAAGACCACTCCTCCCCCAGATGAGCACGCTATAAGTCTGGATCTGGCTAGCATGAAGAGGACCATCTCGAGGATCAACTCACGCAAGGTAGCTGGACCAGACAACATACCAGGTCATGTTCTGAAGGTGCGGAGAAGCTCAAGAATGTCCTGGCCAACATCTTCAACATCTCCCTGAGTCAAGCTGTTGTCCCCACCTGTTTCAAAACTGCCACCATAATACCATTCCCAAAGAAGCCCTCCAATCCAGCTACAACGATTACTGGCCCGTAGCACTGACCCCCATCATAATGAAGTGCTTTGAGCAGCTGGTCATGCAGAACATCAAGTCCATCCTCCCTCCCTCCAACGACCCATCTCAGTTTGCATACAGGTCAAACAGATCCACAGAAGATGCCATTTCTGCTGTTCTCCATCCAGCACCTGGACTCAAAGAACTCCTACGTGTGAATGCTGTTCTTGGACTCCAGTTCAGCATACAACACAATCATCCCCCAGCATTTAATACAAAAACTCAAACACTTGGGACTCAAAACCTCTCTCTGTAACTGGGTGCTGGACTTTCTCACAGGGAGCCCACAGAATGTGCAGGTTGGCAGCAACACCTCCAAGGCCATCACATTGAGCACAGGGGCCCCACAAGGGTGTGTGCTCAGCCTGCTGCTCTTCACCCTGCTGACCCATGACTGTGTACCAGCCTACAACACCAACTGCATCATCAAGTTTGTGGATGACACGACGGTGGTGGGCCTCATCCCCAACAATGCGGAGGCCAACTACAGAAATGAGGTGAGCCAACTGGTCCAGTGTTGTAAAGACAATAATCTCTTCTTGAACGTGGGAAAAACCAAGCAGCTTGTGGTCGACTTCAGGAGGGGACACACACAGCACCCCCCTCTGATCATTGATGGTGCAGCTGTGGAGAGGGTGAGCAGCACCAAGTTCCTGGGGGTGCACATCTCTGAGGACCTCTCCTGGTCTAACAACAACACATCACTGCCCAAGAAGACTCAAACTTACCTCTATTTCTTCCGCAAACTGAGAAGAGCATGAGTCCCACCCCCATTATGTGCTCATTCTCCCAGGGCACCATTGAGAGCATCCTCACCAGCTGCATCACAGTGTGGTACGGAAGCTGCACCACCTCCCGCGGAAAGACACTACAATGCACAGTGAAAGCTGCCAGCAAGATCATCGGTGCCCCTCTGACCCCTCTCAGATATCTACCTCACCCGCCTCACCCACAGAGCCATCAACACTGCAGGCGACACCTCCCATCCCTCACACTCCCTCTTAAGCCCCCTGCCCTTGGAGAAAAGGTACCGAAGCCTCTGGGCCCCCTCCACAAAACTGCTAAACAGCTTTGTTCACCAAGCTATCAGGCCCTGAACTCTGTTCACTTCCTCCCCCCCACCCCCACGGACCAAAACACACTCACCCACACAATAACTACCACAGCTGTTTGCACAGAAAGACTTGGCACACCAACAGTAATACATCTGCTATTGTATGTCTCTGCACCTTACTGCAACCATCTGCACAAATGCCATACCTGTTGCTATCTGTTATTGCAATATTGATCATGGGCAGTCCAATCTGTCACTGTCTGCACCTACACTACCGCATTGAACTCACAACTATGAGTATTACTGCTCTACCTTTTTCTGTATAAGATAAGATAAGATAAGCCTTTATTAGTCCCACAACGGGGAAATTCCAGGATTGCAACAGCACAGGGATAGCAACACTCAGAGCAACAATCAGAAGGCAAGAAAAAAAACAAGCAAGCAAGAGCAGCTAATAAACATATGTACGTATTACTATAAAATATACACTCACCGGCCACTTTATTAGGTACACCATGCTAGTAACGGGTTGGACCCCCTTTTGCCTTCAGAACTGCCTCAGTTCTTCGTGGCATAGATTCAACAAGGTGCTGGAAGCATTCCTCAGAGAGTTTGGTCCATATTGACATGATGGCATCACACAGTTGGCGCAGATTTGTCGGCTGCACATCCATGATGCGAATCTCCCGTTCCACCACATCCCAAAGATGCTCTATTGGATTGAGATCTGGTGACTGTGGAGGCCATTTGAGTACAGTGAACTCATTGTCATGTTCAAGAAACCAGTCTGAGATGATTCCAGCTTTATGACATGGCGCATTATCCTGCTGAAAGTAGCCATCAGAAGTTGGGTACATTGTGGTCATAAAGGGATGGACATGGTCAGCAACAATACTCAGGTAGGCTGTAGCGTTGCAACGATGCTCAATTGGTACCAAGGGGCCCAAAGAGTGCCAAGAAAATATTCCCCACACCATTACACCACCACCACCAGCCTGAACCATGATACAAGGCAGGATGGATCCATGCTTTCATGTTGTTGACGCCAAATTCTGACCCTACCATCCGAATGTCGCAGCAGAAATCGAGACTCATCAGACCAGGCAACGTTTTTCCAATCTTCGGTGGCGCAGTGGTTAGCACTGCGGCAGCACAGTTTACCCTTGGCCGGGGGATTGTGGGGATCGTGGGTTCGATCCCAGCCCCCGACCAACAGTGATCTGTGTGGAGTTTGCATGTTCTCCCCGTGTTGCGTGGGTTTACTCCGGGATTTCTCCGGTTTCCTCCCACATGCCAAAAACATGCATGTTAGGTTAATTGGCTGTTCTAAATTGTCCCTAGATATCTGTTTCCTATAGGCCCTTAGAATAGAGGGTTAGTATTAATGAAAGCACTTTGAGTGGTCTTTGTGACTAGAAAAGCGCTATATAAGTGCAGGTTAGTTAGTTAGTTAGTTATTGTCCAATTTCGATGAGCTTGTGCAAATTGTAGCCTCAGTTTCCTGTTCTTAGCTGAAAGGAGTGGCACCCGGCGTGGTCTTCTGCTGCTGTAGCCCATCTGCCTCAAAGTTCGACGTACTGTGCGTTCAGAGATGCTCTTCTGCCTACCTTGGTTGTAACGGGTGGTTATTTGAGTCACTGTTGCCTTTCTATCAGCTCGAACCAGTCTGGCCATTCTCCTCTGACCTCTGGCATCAACAAGGCATTTCCGCCCACAGAACTGCCGCTCACAGGATATTTTTTCTTTTTCGGACCATTCTCTGTAAACCCTAGAGATGGTTGTGCGTGAAAATCCCAATAGATCAGCAGTTTCTGAAATACTCAGACCAGCCCTTCTGGCACCAACAACCATGCCACGTTCAAAGTCACTCAAATCACCTTTCTTCCCCATACTGATGCTCGGTTTGAACTGCAGGAGATTGTCTTGACCATGTCTACATGCCTAAATGCACTGAGTTGCCGCCATGTGATTGGCTGATTAGAAATTAAGTGTTAACGAGCAGTTGGACAGGTGTACCTAATAAAGTGGCCGGTGAGTGTATATATATATACACACACACACAGACACACAGTGCAGAGCATTGTAGCTGGATGGAATAAATATATGAATATATGAACACACAGTGCAGAGCATTGTAGGTAGATGGAATAAATATGTAAATATATAAACACCCACAGTACGGAGCATTGCAGCTAGGTGGAATAAATATGCAAGTATATAAACACACACAGTGCGGAGCAATGTAGCTAGATGGAATAATATGTAGATATATAAATATATAAACACACCCAGTGCTGAGCATTGTAGCTAGATGGAATAAATATGTAAATATATAAACACACACAGTGCAGAGCATTGTTGCTAGATGGAATGAAACAGCATAACCGTCTACTTAGTTATCCTACATGGTATGATTATGTGCCCATACATATTCTCACCCTCCATAGCGACCGGTATGTTCCTAGTTGTATGCCGGAGGGGACCATTGTGTAAGTCTATTGCATCTTTTGCATTCAAAAAACTATTAGTTTGTTACGTCTTTTTGCTATCTCTGCGAGCAGCCCTGCTTAGGTTGTACAGTCTGACAGCCGTTGGTAGGAAGGACCTACGAAACCTCTCGGTTGTGCACCTGGGATGATGTAGTCTGCTGCTAAATGAGCTCCTCAGTGCATTCAGTATGTCCTGCATAGGGTGGAACTCGGACTCCAGCAGAGATGACAGTTTAGCCACCGTCCTTCTCTCTCCTATCTCCTCCATCGGATCAAGGCGCTGCCCCAGGACAGAGCTAGCTTTCTTAATCAGTTTGTTCAGTCTCTTCCTATCGGCTGCAGTAATGCCACTGCCCCAGCAGACCACTCCAAAAGTGATGGCTGATGCCACCACCGTGTCATAGAATGACTTCAGCAGCGCCCCTTGTACACCAAAAGACCTGAGTCTCCTCAGCAGGAACAGCCTGCGCTGTCCCTTCTTGTAGAGTGCATCAGTATTGTGTGACCAGTCTAGTTTATTGTTCAGATGAATACCCAGGTACTTATAGGATGTCACCATCTCGATGTCTGTTCCCTGTATATTTACTGGTACTGTGAGGGGCTGCCCATGCCTGCGGCAGTCCACCACCAGCTCCTTAGTTTTCCTCGCGTTGATCTGGAGGCAGTTCCGATGGCACCAGTCCACGAAGTCCTGGATAAGCCCTCTGTACTCAGCTTCATCTCCATTGGAGATGAGGCCAACGATCGCAGAGTCATCAGAGAACTTCTGTAGATGGCAGTGTGTTGTGTTGTGTGAGAAGTCCGCAGTATAAAGAGTGAACAGGAAGGGAGCCAGCACCGTTCCCTGGGGGGCCCCCGTGCTACTGATGATCGTGTCGGACACACAGTCCCGGGTTCTCACAAACTGAGGCCGGTTCGTGAGGTAGTCCAGGATCCATGATGACAGGTGCTGGTCCACCCCTGCGCGCAGCAGCTTGTCCTTCAGGATCATCGGTTGGATGGTGTTGAAAGCACTGGAGAAGTCAAAGAACATGATCCTCACCATATTCCCGGGCTTCTCCAGGTGGGACAGAGAACGGTGAAGGAGGAAGATCACCGCATCCTCCACCCCAATGCCATGCTGGTAGGCGAACTGGAGTGGATCCATCGCTGGTTCCACCAGGGGGCGGAGGTGAGCAAGGAGCAGTCTCTCCAGGGTCTTCATCAAGTGGGACGTCAAGGCCACCGGTCTGTAGCTGTTCAGGTCTTTGGGGTGGGAAGTTTTTGGTACAGGTACCACACAAGATGTTTTCCACAGCTGTGGTACCCTCCCCAGTTTCAGGCTCATGTTGAAGATATACGTCACAATCCCACACAGCTGGTCTGCACAGGACTTGAGGAGCTTTGCGCTGATGCCGTCCGGTCCCGGCGCCTTCCTCGCCTTGATCTTCCTCAGCTCCGTCCTCACCTGGGTCCTGGTCAGGGTCAGGATGGGGGGCTGTGTGTTGGGAGTGGGGGGGTGTTGGTGGAGTGGGGAGTGGGCAGCAGGACTTGATTTCTTTAGAGGCAGCAGTGGTTGTTGTGCAGTCAGGGGGGAGGGCGGTTGGTCAAATCTATTGAAAAACAGATTCAGGTTGTTCGCCCACTCCCTGCCCCCTGTGGCCTGGGGGGAGGTATTCTGGAGCCCCGAGATGGTTTTGAGGTTTCTCCAGACCCCGCTGATGTCGCTCTGTTGCAGCTTGTCCTCCATCTTCTTCCTGAAGCTGTCCTTGCCTTCTCTGATCTTTCTCCTCAGCTCCCTCTGTACGGACTTCAGCATCTCCCTGTTCCCTGACCTGAAGATCCTCTTCTTCTCTCTCAGAAGTGTTTTTATCTCAGGGTTGATCCAGGGTTTGTTGTTTGAGTGACACCGTATGGTCTTGGTGGGAACGGATTTGTCCACACAGAAGCTGAGGTAGCCCGTGAAGGTGTGAATGAGGCCATCGATGTCCTCACCATGTGGATCGCAGAGCTGCTTCCAGGCGGTGGCTTCAAAACAGCCCTTTAGGGTGTCCATTGTCTCCTCAGACCATAACTCCACAGTGTGCATGGCCGGAGGTTATCTGTGCACTAGGGGTTTGTACACCGGCCGGAGATGAACCAAGTTGTGATCCGATCTCCCGAGTGGGGGGAGTTGTGATGAGGTGTACGCCTCCTTAGTGTTTGCGTAGAATAAATCCAGTGTTTTATTGTCTCTAGTGTGGCATGTGACATACTGGGTGAACGTGGGTAGAATGGGAGACAGTGAAACATGGTTGAAATCGCCTGAGATGAGGAGAAGAGCATCTGGGTGTTCTGTCTGCAGCCTGCTGGTTACTGAATGGATGACGTCACGTGCTGTCCCAGCGTTCGCCGTCGGATTTGCATAAACAACAATGCAGATCACGTGTGAGTGTTCTCTCGGGAGATATGTAGGCCTCATGCTAACAGCTAGCAACTCAATGTCTTTGCTGCAGTGTCGTTGTTTAACAGTGATATGTCCCGGTCTGCACCAGTTGTTGTTAACATACATTATCACTCCACCGCCCCTAGCCTTGCCACTGTCTGGTGTTCGGTCAGCTCGTATCATGTGAAAACCCTCCAGCTCAATGTTAGCATCTGCTGCTAGTTCAGTTAGCCACGTCTCAGTAAACAAAAGGAGAGAGCACTCCCGGTATGTGCTATCATAACGGGAGATAGCCGCTAGCTCATCTAACTTTCCCAGTATCGACCGTACATTTCCCATGACAACAGATGGAAGGGAGGGTCTGTACCTTATATTTTTTGTCCTCCGCCTTACTCCAGCCCGGCAGCCGCGGCGTTTTCGCCTCAGTTCTCTCGGTATGTCGAGTTTTTCCAATGGGACCGGGTGGCGGTTGAATGCTAGCAGCTGTTCTCTGCTGTATCGTATCCTGCTATAGACAGTGGCTCCGTCCACCGGCTCAGGAGACATTTAGGACGATCTGTGTGTCCGTGATATAAGTGGGGTGAAAAAAAAAGACGGATCAAAAGAGAGAGGATTGTTGGGTTTTATCGTTTATTTGCACTACGGGATGTCTGGGTTTTATCTTTTGTTGTGATTTGCACTACGCGTAGCATTACTGTATGTAGACTGCTGTTTTTGTTTTTCCAGCCTTATTCCTTTTTTTATATTGTACACACCACTAAAGAGAAAGAAACAGCCTTTCAATTCTCCTGTGTCCTGTACATATAGTAGTATTGACAAATAAACTCTTTGAATCTTGAATCTTGAGGCATTAGTGCATCTCCAATAAGATCAATTAAAATTAAATTAAATTAAACAAATACTTTATACCATTTATTATAATACAAAGTTATGGTACTTTATGTGTACTTCCAGTAACATTACAAGAGTAAATCAGGAAGAAGGGTGAAATATTAAATAGTGAGGGTAACAAGGCATGTTTTTTTATCATTCATTTGCTTTACATAATTAAAGGGTGCTTTCAGTGTACTTTTAGTGAAAGTACATGGAAAGTACACAAAGTACCCTGTAACTTTTTGCTGTATTATAAAGTGTTACACATTATTCCAACATGATCCAACCTGTAACATTTAATGAGCTCATCATTATCCATTGTTTCAAGAACATTCCTCCTTTGTCTCCATCTTTCCCCTATTTTCTTCTCCTCTTAAACTCCTAAGCCCCTTCAAATTCCTCCTCACTCCTCCTAATGTGTTTTTAGCTTAGGAGCACTTTTAAGGGCTAAGATGCTTTCTAAATAACTTTTGTTTTTACTCAGAGTTTCTCCTAAATTTAGGTGGAACATCTTAGAAGACACCATCATTTTGACAATTTTCTAAGAATTACATCACTACCAGTAATTCTTAGCACCAGGACACTTTGTGCATATGGGTCCTGATCTCCAGAATAATGACCCTGCCGTTGAGCAAAACTAGGATGCAGACCCACTTGAGGATGACTGTGCACGAGTTTGGCAAGCATTGCAGCAATTGAATAGGAGAAGTATTGATTTTCATGAAATCCTAAATGAGCTCCTGATCTTTGACAATGACCCTGACATTGATGGACATTGGATGCAGGCAAACCTGAGGATAATCATGCATTGCACCATGCAAATCATATAAGTGCCCAGATCTCTTAAAGTGACACTCTGGCAAAAGTCAAGTTTTTTCTGTTGTTAATACGTCTGTAACATATTTCTTATGAATTACAACAGCAAAATCATTCCAAACTCCCAACTATGTGTTTTTCTGCTGTTAACGTCTGCTTAAGATCCACCCCCCCACGCCCAAAAAAAGGCAGATTTGGACAGAGTGTTTGTAGCTACATACTGTAAGTATTCCTGCTTAGCCTGATTGGTTATAACAATAACCAATCAGGCTAAGCACTGAGACCCCTACTTGACTTTCTCGGGGGAAGAGGAAGCAGCCGAGGAGCAAGCAGGAGCTCAATTTTTTACAAATTGGGAAAGATTTTTTTTTTTTTGACTTATTTTGTACCCGTAGGTAGATTTGTTCTGCAGTCCGGTGACAAGCCACCAGCTGCCGGTCGCTGCGTGCGCAAGCGCCCCTTAACTTCCTAACCTGCATGTTTTGGCATGTGGGAGGAAACCGGAGAAATCCCGGAGTAAACCCACGCAAACACGGGGAGAACATGCAAACTCCACACAGATCACTGTTGGCCGGGGGCAGGGATCGAACCCACGATCTCATGATCCCCACGATCCCCCGGCCGAGGGTAAAACTGTGCTGCCGCGGTGCTAACCACTGCTCCACCGTGCAGCCCAGATGCAGATGGCAGATTATATGGGGGGGGGGGGGCTGAAAACTTCATAGTAATCAAATTTGACCAAATGTGGTTTATTTTTCACCCGCAGGGATCTAAGCGCTGCAACACTGATAGAAGAAGTGTGTGGACCGAAGGGGAGACTATATTGAAAAATAAACCACATTTGGTCAAATTTGACCACTATGAACTTTTCAGCCCCACCACGTACGTGTTCAGTTTTTGGCCGTGTGAGCAATTACATGTCTTACCCACAGACATGAAAATACGACAGCAATGATTAATTTTATTTTGAAAAACCTCAGTGTCCCTGCTAAAATACCAGAGCGGACACGGGTTTACAGCCTGCATGCCGGGGGAGATGGCCCTGGTGGGCGTGGCGCAATGGCCAGGCGAGTATCGCCGTAGGTGAACCTGTGGAAGGATCATTCTTGGTGAAGCAGAGAGGCAGTCGCTGCCTGGTGGGAGGGCTCCCCTCGCCTTGCTGGGAGCACCCGCCAGTGCGCCCTGCCAGTCGCCTTGCCGACTGGCAGGAGCAGTCTCTGGTTACCCACTCACCGCGGATCACCTCGCTGAGAGCCAGCGAGCAGTTCACCTCGGAGCAGCTCCAAAGGAAGGAGGCCAGGGGGTGCCTCAGAGGTGAGCCGGCTGGCAGGCGCACCAGACCGAGGCTAACTGCTCACCAGCCCCCAGTGAGGCAATCCGCAGTGAGTGGTTAACCACAGACTTCCAGCTTCCATGCCAAGCCGGGCAGCAACTCTTCCGTGGGTTCACCTATGACAGTACTTTCTCAAGTTAGATCGCCTTCTCGGAGTCTTGTACAATGTTCTCGTCTTCTTCCAGCTACTGGTGGGCGGGAGTATGGGTGATGCTAATTAGAATATTCATAGATTTGCGCATACTTAGGTAGGTCAAAGACATTAAAGCTCTTTTTGTATAAAAAGCCACAATATGCTATTTTGATTAGGATGCCTCCTGGACGCCTCCCACTTGAGGTGTTTCAGGCACGTCCCACTGGGAGGAGACCCCGGGGCAGACCCAGGACTCGGTGGAGAGACTATGTCTCCCAGCTGGTCTGGGAACGCCTTGGTATCCCCTCTGAAGAGCTGGAGCAGGTGGCTGGGGAGAGGGAAGTCTGGGCTTCTCTGCTTGAACTGCTGCCTCCGCGACCCGGACCTCCGGAAAAGCGGTAGAAGATGGATGGATGGATGGATGGATGGATGCTATTTGGGGCAAAACACATTGGTTTCTGAGGTGGTTTTAGAGCTACCGGAGTGTGTCTTTAATTTTTCACTGTGCTCTTGACCTTGAGTACAACCGAGATGCAAAGCTATCTGAGGATCATTGTGAGTGAGTTTGGAGAGCATTGGGGCAATTGCCAAGGAGTTATGATTCCTGTGAAATGTAGACAGACAGACAGACAAGCAGATTTGGATCGCAATACTTTGGTCACGATACGATCCTATCATGATTCAACGATGATCACGATATCAGAATTCAAATTTTTTTTCACCCTATTCAACCTCAAATCATGTCCCATAGTAAAACTGTTGACATGACTTCCGGTTATGGCGGCCACGTGAGAGGGACACGTCTCGCTCTGCTCTGCTCCTGGAGAGGAAAAAACGGCAAATAACTCTCTCATTTGGGACAGAACCTATCCCAGCGTTTGGACGAGGATATGTCGGTGAAGCCTAAGGCTGGAAAACCAGGTAGAGGAAAAAGCGAACCGCCGAAACAGTCTAAATTAACGGACTTTCACGTCTGTGACGCAGCAGATAAAGAAGCTCCATATATGGCAGAGGAAGCTAGCAGCGGTGCGGTGACTGTGGGAAACGGCACAGGTGCGGTGCTTAATGCCATTAGTTCAATGAGAGCAGACTTTTCCGCTAAATTTGAATTAAATAATCCCATATTTAAATATGGGATTATGGCAGCGTTGAAAGGAATGAGAAAAGAATTGGGTGACTGTGTAGAACGAATGGCGCAGGTAAAGCTTCGTGTCTCTAGTGCTGAAGATGACGTCACTAGCCTTCAATTAAAGGTGCGCACTTTGGAAAAAAAAAAATAAATGTCTGGAAAATAATGTCTTGGACTTGGAGTCCCAGTCGAGACGGAACAACTTGAGGCTGGTGGGTCTACCGAAGGAATCCGAAGGTCGGGACACATGTTCTTTTTGGAAAAGTGGATTCCAGAGGCGCTGGGCAGCGCGGAGCTGCAATCAGCAGTCGTTCTGGAAAGCGCATATCGTATCGGCCCACGGAGAGATAAGGGACCACCGAGGACGATTATTAAGAAGTTCCTCAGCAACAGAGACAGGATGAAGATCTTCAACGCTGCGCGAGCTAAAGGCCAGATTAAACACCAGGACCAGCAGGTGCGGTTCTACCCAGATTTGGCCACAGGAATCCAACAATTGAGGAAGCAGTTTGATCCCGTACGTAAAGAGCTGCGCAACCTTGGGATTCGTCATGGTGTAATTTATCCTGCGAGACTGTTGACCACGTATGGGGGCAGAACACACATCTTCAAGACCCCAGAGGAGGCGCAGGAGTTCATCAAGAAGATCCAAGAAGAGACTGGTGGGAGCTAAGCATGAACAAAATATAAGGTAGAATATTTAAGCATTTGCACAGGCATCTGACTGATTTGAAGCAAATAGCAAGTTTACAAAATATAGATTGTATTATATATTTAAAAAAACCCAAAAAACTATGATGTACAAAGTTGCTAAAAATTTTGGAGTTAAGTTGGAAAACTACAGAAGAGAGTTAATGTTATGTCATTAAAAGCAGTAGAGTTAGGGTGATTTGGAGGATGAAGAGGAGTGGCTTTGGCTGATCCTCGTGGGTGTGGAGCGGTCGATGGCTATATCGGGAGACAGAATTTTTCTTTTGATTTTGGGGGGATTACCACAAATGTGGGAAGGGGGAATTTGTTTGTGTGTAGTTTGTAGGGTGAATGTTCAACCACTCATGTTTTTGCTTCTCTGTATGAGTATGTTTACACTGCAAGGTAATCCCAAACTCCCTATTGATCATAAACCAAAGCGTTAATCTTAATTTAACTTCATGGAATTGCAGAGGTCTACAAAAATTAAAAAAACTTAAACAAGTTATGAATAAAATAAAAGATATGGGTTCAAAAATTGTGTTTTTACAAGAAACTCATCTAATAGAGGAGGATGTAAAAAGAATTAGGAGTAGATGGCAAGGAAGTGTTTTCACCTCATCATTTTCATCCCGAGCCAGGGGAGTTATGACTCTCATACATAAATCAGTCCCATTTCAAGTGAAAAATGTAATTGGAGACAAATTTGGAAGATATTTAATCATTCAAGGATCTTTGCTATTAGAAAATATAAATTTGGTGAACTTATATGGTCCCAATATAGATGATCAAAAGTTCTTTGCTAATTTATTTCTTATCATCACTTATAGGGCAACATATAATAGCAGGGGATTTTAATTGTACATTGAATCCCGGCATAGATAGATCAACAAGACTGGACTGTACGCACAATGGATGTAGGATGACCATTATTCATTTTATGAAAGAATTGAGATTGCTAGATATATGGAGAGAAATGAAACCACAAGTTAAAGCTTACTCTTGTTATTCCAATACCTACGAGACTTTCTCACGTATTGATTATTTTTTGATCTCCGCAGAATTAAGGTCCAAGATTCAAAACTGCTTTTATGACAACATCGTGATCTCTGATCATGCACCCTGCTGTCTAATATACTGTATGTAGATAAGAAATTGACAAAGGAACCAGGTAGATGGCAATTTCAGCATAAATGGCTTCAGGATGAGGAATTTGTTAAGTACATAGAAAAACAGATAGATGAGTTCTTTGACATCAATACTACACAAACATCAGCATGTGTAAAGTGGGAGGCTTTCAAAGCTTTTATTAGGGGACATATTATTAGTTATACAGGTTCAAAATCTAAGAAGACTCGAGAGGAGAGAGTTCAATTGGAACATAAAATAAAAATTCTTCAAGAAAAAGTATATGCAGGAAGTGATCCAAGGTTGGAGAACGAATTACTGATTTTGAGAGCTGAATATGACAAAAAATCAGCGAATAGAGCTGCCTCGAGTCTTCTAAGATTGTTTCAATCTTTTTATGAACAAGGTGAAAAATCAGGAAAATTATTGGCATGGCAGATTAAACAATTAGAATTTAAAACACCAATTACCAGTATTATAAGTAATGGACAGGTAGTTATAGATCCTTTAGAAATTAATAGAGCCTTTAGAGATTACTATGAAAAATTATATGATACCAAAAATGAATCTGACTTAACAAAACTAAATGGGTTTTTGAACGAACTATCTATACCGTGTATTCCAAATGAAAACAGGGAGATACTGGAGTCTAAAATTACTCAAGAAGAAGTTGAGCTAGCCATTGATAATATGAAATCAGGAAAAAGTGCAGGACCAGATGGTCTTCCAGTTGACCTTTATAAAAAATTTAAGAATAAATTAATAAAACCTTTTTTGGAAATGGTTTTAGAAGCATTTCAAAATAGTAATTTACCATCATACATGAATAATGCCTTAATTATACTGTTGCCAAAACCAGGCAAAACCCTCTAATAAATGTGAAAATATGAGACCAATAAGCCTATTAAATGCCGACCTTAAGATAATCTGTAAAATTTTAGCAAGACGAATACAAGAAATTTTACCAAATATTATTAATCGAGATCAGAATGGCTTTATAAAGGGAAGACAAGGCTTCCATAATGTAAGAAGACTATTTAATATTATTTATTCTAATAAAGAAGCACCGGATACAGCTCTCCTATCACTGGACGCCGAAAAGGCCTTTGATAGAGTCGAATGGCCCTTTCTTTTTGAAGTTTTACAAAGGTTTGGACTTGGAAATAATTTCATAAAATGGGTTCAGATAAACAGAGGTGGAGAACATGGCCCATTCAGACTCCATGTCTCCAGACTCCCTCGGAATGTGGTTGAAGTTCTTCCGGAGGTGGGAGTTGAAGACCTCCCGGACAGGGGCCTCAGCCAGACGCTCCCAGCACACCCTCACTATACGTTTGGGTCTACCAGGTCTGAATGGCTTCCTCCCCTGCCATCGGATCCAACTCACCACCAGTTGTTGTTGAAGCGGCAGCCCAGAGCTGCGGCCGCAAGGTGGTCGGTGCATCTCGTGGTGGCAACCCCCGAACCAAGTGGTGGACACCAGTGGTGAGGGGGGCCATTAAGCTGAAGAAGGAGTCCTATCAAGCTTGGTTGGCTTGTGGGACTCCCGAAGCAGCTGAGGTGTACCGGCAGGCCAAGCGGAGTGCAGCTCGGGTGGTTGCTGAAGCAAAAACCCGGGTATGGGAGGAGTTCGGTGAGGCCATGGAACAAGACTTTCGGTCGGCTTCAAAGAGATTCTGGCAAACTGTTCGGCGGCTCAGGAGGGGAAAGCAGCTCCCCGTCCACACTGTGTATGGTGCGGATGGGACACTGTTGACTTCAACTGGGGATATCGTCGGGCGGTGGAAGGAATACTTCAAGGATCTCCTCAATCCCACTGATACGCCTTCCACAGAGGAAGCAGGGTTTGGGGACGAGGGGGATGACTCGCCTATCACAGGGGCTGAGGTCGCCAAGGTGGTTAAAAATCTCCTGGGTGGCCGGGCCCCGGGGGTGGACGAGATTCGCCCCGAGTACCTCAAGGCCCTGGATGTTGTTGGGTTGTCATGGTTGACACGCCTCTGCAACATTGCGTGGAGGTCGGGGGCAGTGCCTTTGGCATGGCAAACCGGGGTGGTGGTTCCTCTCTTCAAAAAAGGGGACCGGAGGGTGTGCTCCAACTTTAGAGGGATCACACTCCTCAGCCTCCCTGGGAAGGTCTATGCCAAGGTACTGGAGAGGAGAGTCCGGCCGTTGGTCGAACCTCGGATTCAGGAGGAGCAATGTGGTTTTCGTCCTGGCCGTGGCACATCGGACCAGCTCTTTACCCTCTCGAGAATTCTTGAGGGTTCGTGGGAGTTTGCCCAACCAGTTTACATGTGTTTTGTGGACTTGGAGAAGGCATTTGACCGCGTCCCTCGTGGATTTTTGTGGGGGGTGCTTCGGGAGTATGGGGTATCGGGCTTGTTGTTACGAGCTATTCGGTCTCTGTACGACCGTTGTGAGAGTTTAGTTCGCATTGCCAACACTCGGTCAGAGTCATTCCCAGTGAGAGTTGGACTCCGCCAGGGCTGCCCTTTGTCACCGGTCCTGTTCATAATTTTTATGGACAGGATTTCTAGGCGCAGCCAGGGAATGGAGGGTGTCATGCTTGGTGACCACAGGATCTCATCTCTGTTGTTTGCAGATGATGTTGTCCTGTTGGCTTCATCCAGCAATGACCTACAGCTCTTGCTGGGACGGTTTGCCGCTGAGTGTGAAGCGGCTGGGATGAGAATCAGCACCTCCAAGTCCGAGTCCATGGTCCTCAGCCGGAAAAAGGTGGATTGTCCTCTCCGGGTTGGGGACAGGCTCCTGCCCCAAGTGGAGGAGTTTAAGTATCTTGGGGTCTTGTTCACGAGTGAGGGGAAAATGGAGCGAGAGATCGACAGACGGATTGGAGCAGCATCTGCAGTGATGCGGACGTTGTACCGGTCTGTTGTGGTGAAGAGGGAGCTTAGTTCTAAGGCAAAGCTGTCGATTTACCAGTCAATCTACGTTCCTACTCTCACCTATGGTCACGAGCTTTGGGTAATGACCGAAAGAACGAGATCGCGGATACAAGCGGCTGAAATGAGCTTTCTCCGTAGGATTGCTGGACTCACCCTCAGAGATAGGGTGAGGAGCTCAGTCATCCGGGAGAGGCTCAGAGTAGAACCGCTGCTCCTCCACATTGAAAGGAGTCAGTTGAGGTGGTATGGGCATCTGATTAGGATGCCTCCTGGACGCCTCCCACTTGAGGTGTTTCAGGCACGTCCCACTGGGAGGAGACCCCGGGGCAGACCCAGGACTCGGTGGAGAGACTATGTCTCCCAGCTAGTCTGGGAACGCCTTGGTATCCCCTCTGAAGAGCTGGAGCAGGTGGCTGGGGAGAGGGAAGTCTGGGCTTCTCTGCTTGAACTGCTGCCTCCGCGACCCGGACCTCCGGAAAAGCGGTAGAAGATGGATGGATGGATGGATGGGTTCAGATAATATATAATAATGCTACAGCAGAAATCCTAACAAATAGCAATATTTCAAAATCAATAAAAATCAATAGAGGATGTCGACAAGGCTGTCCACTTTCACCTTTACTGTTTACTATGGCAATTGAACCATTAGCGATGGCCATACGTTTACAGTCACAAATATATGGAATTAAAGTTGGACCAACAGAACATAAAATCTCCCTGTATGCCGATGACATAATTTTGTTTATGTCGAATCTTAAAAAATCAATTCCGACCTTGTTGAATTTAATAAAGAATTTTGGGGAAATATCAGGATATAAAATAAATAAAACTAAATCTTCAATATTAATGCTAAATGAGACCCAGAGAAATCACCCAGCCCCTGAGGTAAATCAATTCAATGTTGTAAATCAGTTTAAATATTTAGGAATCCAAATTGTGCCTAAGCTAGAATCAGTCGCCAGTGTCAACTATGAAGCCTTAATGACAGATATTAATGAGTTACTTGAGAGATGGATGTCACTACCAATGTCGATGATCGGGAGAATCAACATACTTAAAAGTAATATCTTACCTAAAATACTTTATTTATTTCAATACATTCCCTTACCACCACCTTTAGATTTATTCTCAAGAATTAAAAAAAAGTTAGTGGAATTTATATGGAACAACAGGAGGGCTAGATTACGTCTGTCTTTATTATATTTACCATTTGATCGTGGAGGTCTGAAATGTCCAAATTTTATGTTGTATTATTGGTCGGCACAACTGAGGTCTATGACATATTATTTTTCATCAAATGATCTCCCTCACTGGACTGAAATGGAATCATACAATTTGCCTTTACCTCTTCCCATATTCATATACTCAAATTCGGCAAAAAAATTACAAAAACAAGTTAAAAATCCATTTGTAAAGCATATGATCAAAATATGGTGTGAAACTAAAAACTATTTAAAAGAACCACACTTATTGTCACAATTTAGCCCAATATGGGGTAATCAATATTTTAAACCAGGGAGAGCGGATGCTGTATTTAAAGTATGGAATTTAAAAGGGATTCAAAAGATTCAAGATTTATATCTGTCATGTTCAGATAACATGATGTCTTTTGAAGAGCTGAGGATCAAATTTAATCTTAATAGAACACATTTTTTTAAATATCTTCAACTTAGGAACTTTATTTGATCAAATCAAAATAAAGCTGTCACTCGACCTATTTACTCATCCCTGGAAAAAATGTTGATGAAAGATAGTAAAAGAAAGGATATTATTTCAGAGTTTTATAACTCATTGACACTATCCTCAAGTGAAAACTCACAGAAAAGATTAAATTATGGAAAGAAGATCTGCAAACTGAAATTTCAGAGGAACAATGGGAATTGGCTTGTACAGAAGCTCAAACCAAATCAATAAATGTACGTCTTAAATTGATACATTTTAAATGGTTAATGCAGATGTATGTTACACCGGAGGAGTTAAATAGATATAACAAAAACATACCAGATACATGCACAAAATGCATGGAAAGTAAAGGAACCCTATTTCATTGTTTATGGGAATGTAGAATAATTAGAATGTTTTGGGAAGAGGTGAGGGTAACTATTGAAAAAATAATTTCAAAACAAATCATATTGAATCCTAAACTGTTTTTGTTGGGTTTGTACCCAGAAAAGCATAACTTTAATAAAAGTGAAAGAACATTCATAGACCTCAGTTTGCTTAATGCCAAAAAATGTATTGCACTACTGTGGAAAAAGACTCATAGACCAGATGTGACTCAGTGGTTAAGACAGATGTTAACAAACCTTCCATTAGAAAGAATAACATATATACTGAAATCAAAGGAAATTGTGTTTGAGAATATATGGAGACCTTTTATTGATTATGTAAAAAATTTAAACATAACTCTTGAAGAAGAAGGTGAATGATGTGTGTGGACCTTGTAAATTCCAAACTGGTGAACATAATATGTATACTTATGTAATGGATTGTCTAGACTAAACAGAGGAGCATTGTTGAAGGCTTGATTTTGTTGGTGGTTGTTGGTGTTTTTAGTGCATTTTTTTTTTTGTAGTACTTTAGTGTTAGTGTTTGATTGTTTGTGTCATGTTTGTTAAAAAAAAAGGTTCAATAAAGATATTGTGGAAAAAAAAACTGTTGACATGTCTTTTATACAATAAAAGTATTCTCGGAGCTTCATTTTCCGTAAAGACGTGTCTCTGCACACACAGAGGGCGGTTTGGAACAGACTCCTACTCCAGATACGTTTATCTGACTCTGTGGATTCTTTTAAAAAAGCAGTTGAAAACGTTTTTGTTTAACAAGGCTTTCTGTTGAGTTTCAGATCAACTGCTTTTTAATGGTGTCTGATATTTGTAAATTATTTTAATCATATGTTTTAACTTGTTTTTTTTTAATATTTTGCTTTTATTGTTTTTTTAATCCATTTAAAATAATAGACAGTTGAAACAAACACTTAATGGCACATCATGGATACATAAAGTGAAAACATAAAATACTCATAAATATCTGTATTTATTGCAGTTCTTTTCATCCGTAGTCCAGAACAGCTCCTGTTTTGATTCTTGGTGTTCCACTGTGTACAGGTGTTAAATCAGTCCCATAAGTCTTTTTTGCTAAACAGAAAGAGGGTTGTGAGCATAGATCAAATATCTTTCAAATACATTATCCATTTTCCCAGAGATTTCTAACTCCTTGGTTCAACACAGAAACTCGTAGCTTAAAGCAGAAGACTCGTCAATTAGAAAGAAAATGGCGCTCCACTAATTTAGATGAAATCTGTTTAGCTTGGAGAAATCATCTTTTAATTTATAAAAAATCTCTTAGAACAGCTAGAACGAGTTATTACTCTGCATTAATAGAAGAGAACAAGAATAATCCCAGGTTTCTTTTCAGTACTGTAGCCAGGTTGACAAAGAGTCAGGACTCTGTCAATCCTAGCATTCCCTTAGAGCTTACTAGTCAGGACTTTATGGACTTTTTCAATAATAAAATTTCATCCATCAGAGATAAAATCAATCAGATTCTTCCCACAGTTAACTTAAATACTGTAACTACTACAACTCCTTCTATTGATGTCTGTCTTGATGAGTTTACTCCAATCGACCTTTGTGAGTTAGACAAAATAGTTTCCTCATCCAAACCTTCAACTTGTCTTTTAGACCCTATTCCTACCAGGTTATTTAAAGAAGTCTTCCCACTTATTGGTAGCCTTATTCTTCATATAATCAATTCTTCATTAACTTTAGGCCATGTACCGCAGGCTTTTAAAACGGCTGTAATTAAACCCTTACTCAAAAAGCCAACGCTAAATCCAGGAGCTTTAGCTAACTATAGATCAATCTCTAATCTCCCTTTCATTTCAAAAATCTTAGAAAGAGTTGTTGCTACGCAATTATTTGACCACCTGCAGGGAAATGGTTTACTTGAAGAGTTTCAATCTGGGTTTAGAATCCATCATAGTACTGAAACAGCCTTAGCGAAGGTCACTAACGACCTCCTCATTGCATCTGATAATGGACTAGTTTCTGTACTTGTCCTTTTAGACCTTAGTGCAGCTTTTGATACTATCGATCATAATATTCTACTTGATAGATTAGAACACTATGTTGGACTTAATGGAACTTCGTTGCAGTGGTTTAGATCTTATTTATCTGATAGGTACCAGTTTGTTCATGTAAATAATGAGTTTTCTTTCAATTCAAAGCTTAGTCATGGAGTTCCACAGGGATCTGTGCTAGGCCCTACTCTTTTTAGTTTATATATGCTTCCGTTAGGCAACATTAATAGAAAGCCCTGTATACATTTTCATTGTTATGCTGATGACACACAATTATACCTGTCAATGAAGCCAGATGATAGTAATCAATTAGCTAAGTTAGAAGCCTGTCTTAAGGAAATCAAAGCTTGGATGACTTGTAATTTCCTGCTATTAAATTCAGATAAGACTGAAGTCATTCTTGTTGGTCCAAAAAACCTTAGAAATTCCTTTCCAAATCAAACTTTCAGTTTGGATGCGGTTACTCTTTTTCTTAATAGCTCTGTGAGGAACCTTGGAGTTATTATTTTTGATCAGGATTTGTCCTTCAATTCACATATTAAATTTGTTTCTAAGACTGCCTTCTATCATTTGCGTAATATTGCCAAGATTAGGAGCATCTTGTCTCAGAGTGATGCTGAGAAACTGATCCACGCTTTTGTTAGCTCGAGATTAGATTATTGTAATTACTATCAGGCTGTCCTAAAACATCTTTAAAAAGTCTTCAGCTGATCCAAAATGCTGCAGCAAGAGTTTTAACAGGTACTAGAAAGAGAGATCATATCTCTCCGGTTCTGGCCTCCCTTCATTGGCTTCCTGTAGAGTTTAGAATTAAGTTTAAAATCCTTCTTCTTACTTACAAAGCTCTAAACAATCAGGCTCCTTTTTATTTAAAAGATCTGATACTACCGTATTATCCTAACAGAGCACTATGCTCCCAAAATGAAGGATTACTTGTAATGCCTAGAATCTCCAAAAGTACAATGGGAGGCAGAGCCTTCAGTTATCAAGCTCCTCTCCTGTGGAATCAGCTGCCAATCTGGATTCGGGAGTCAGACTCGATCTCTGTTTTTAAGAATAGGGCTAAAACCTACCTTTTTGATATAGCCTACAATTAGGGAGGGATCATGTGTTTCTGAACCCTCCCTTAGTTATGCTGCTAATAGGTTTAGTCAGCCGGGGGACCTCCAGTAATGCACTGGGCCTCACTCCTTTTCCCACTCTCAATGAAATATTTTTTTTTGCTGGTCATTAACATTTGTTTGTTCTCTCCCATAGATTGAGTCCCCATTGTGCTGTTTGCGCTCTACATGTCTGTTCTTTTCTTCTTCTCTATCCCCTCACCCCCCAGCCAGTCGCAGCAGATGACTGCCCCTCCCTGAGCCTGGTTCTGCTGGAGGTTTCTTCCTGTTAAAAGGGAGTTTTTCCTCTCCACCATCGCCAAGTGCTTGCTCATAGGGGATCGCCTGATTGCTGGGGTCTTTCTGCAACTGTAGGGGGAACCCCTACAGTTGATAGTGCTATGAGATGACTGTTGTTGTGAAATGGCGCTATATAAATAAAGTTGAATTGAATAAAGTTGAATTATGTTACCTTTTTTCTGTTGTATTTCTCAAAGAAAATGTTATTCTTTCCATGCTTTCCATCTCTTGAATAACTTCCATCCAGTCTCTAACTGTTGGGACATCACTGCTCAGCCACCTCCAAGTCGTAGCCTTTTTACTGGCTGCCAAAAATATTTTTAATAGATATTTTATCTATTTTTCATATCTCTGGTGGGATATTTCTCAAATACAGTTGTGTGTAAAAGTGTCTGCCCCCATCCTGATTTCTCATTTTTTTGTATGTTTGTCACACTTAAATGTTTCAGATCATCAAACAAATTTAAATATTAAACAAAGATAACACAAGTAAACACAAAATGCAGTTTTTAAATGAAGATGTTTATTATTAAGGGTAAAAAAAAAAAATCCAAACCTATGGGCCCTGTGTGAAAAAAGTGATTGCCCCCTGTTAAAGCATAAATTAACTGTGGTTTATCACATCTTTGGAAAGCTGAGTTCAATTTCTCTCACCACACCCAGGCCTGATTACTGTCACACCTGTTCTCAGTCAAGAAATCACTTAAATTGGACCTGCCTGACATAGTGAAGTAGATCAAAAGATTCTCAAAAGCTAGACATCATACTGCAATCCAAAGAAATTCAGGAACATATGAGAAAAAAGTAATTGAGATCTATCAGTCTGGAAAAGGTTATAAAGCTATTTCTAAAGCTTTGGGACTCCAGCGAACCACAGTGAGAGCCGTTATCCACAAATGGCAAAAACATGGAACAGTGGTGAACCTCCCCAGGAGTGGCTGGCCGACCAAAATTACCCCAAGAGCGCAGTGATGACTCATCCAAGAAGTCAAAAAAGACCCCACAACATCCAAAGAACTGCAGGCCTCACTTGCCTCAGTTAAGGTCAGTGTTCATGACTCCACCATAAGAAAGAGACTGGGCAAAAATGGCCTGCATGGCAGAGCTCCAAGACGAAAACCACTGCTGAGCAAAAAGAACATGAAGGCTCGTCTCAGTTTTGCCAGAACACATCTTGATGATCCCGAAGACTTTTAGGAAAATACTCTGTGGACTGACAAGACAAAAGTTGAACTTTTTGGAAGGTGTGTGGCCCATTACATCTGGCATAAACGTAACAAAGCATTTCAGAAAAAGAACATCATACCAACAGTAAAATATGGTGGTGGTAGTGTGATAGTCTGGGGCCGTTTTGCTGCTTCGGGACCTGGAAGACTTGCTGTGATAAATGGAACCATGAATTCTGCTGTCTACCAAAAAATCCTGAAGGAGAATGTCCAGCCATCTGTTCGTGACCTCAAGTTGAAGCACACTTGGGTTCTGCAGCAGGACAATGATCCAAAACACACCAGCAAGTCCACTTATTAATGGCTTAAGAAAAACAAAATGAAGACTATACTGTTATCACTACGTGTTGTATACACTGTGCATGTGAACACAGATCAACAGCAAGCCAAACTCGTTTTTCATGAGCCAGGAAACCAAGCGTCTTGCTCCTTTATTACAGTCTTCTAGACAGCTTACAATTCTTTACAATTGTGGCTTGAAAAGCTCAATGAAAAGCCTGAGTGAAACTGAAAATATAAACAGAAAATAAAATGTGTTTTAGCTCTTTGTCAAGTGAAATATAAATGCACCAAAAACTGGCTAGCGCCAGAAAACTTGCACAGAAGTTAACCTTAGCTGTTACTAAAGGCAAGCAAGACATTTTCACTATCTTTTCATATGCTAATTAGATCGCTAGTAGCAGCATTACTATGCTAATACACAGTACTCTCAGTCTAAGGCAAGCTAGTAAGCTCCTGGGATAAGGCTAATTCCTGGTAACAACATATTTACAAAACGATCTAAACACCACATCTTATAAAACTTATAAAGTTAACAAAACACTTATTAAACTCACAGCCATTGCTTTCGAAGGTGCAGAAAAAAGATTTAGCACACAGGGGGAGCACCTTGGACATTCACAGGCAGGTTTTTCCTTTTTTTTTTAACCACGTTTTTTTTTTTCTCTCTGACTGACTACTGCTTCTGCTACCCATAAAGCATTGCGACCACTGACTACGCCTTCAAAATAAAATACAGGTAAACCAGTACTGACTGTATAGAAATTACTTTTAACCCAATGAAAGTTTTTTAGCATGAATTACTACAGATGAATTATGACATTTTATCATTAAAGGGGACCTGTGGTGGTCGTGAAAAAAAGATATTATATTGAGCCCCTGTCTCACGTTCTAGTTCAAGTTTAAGTTCAAGTTCAAGTTCAAAGCAATGCGATATAAATCCATTGCTGATGTGCTGGTTCAGCTATGTCAGCAAAACATGCGCGCAGCCATACTGGCGGCTACATGGCCTGCCAGGACGCTTCCTGTGACGTAGTAGTGTGGATACCGCGATCTGGATCAAAATTGGCTGAGCCTGGAGTGCCCAGATGAGCAGTGGCTTTCGGGATATTCAAATTCAAATTCAAACGTTTATTTCAAACTCAGGGTTCATATTAAATGCAGAACTAAAACGAGTAGAAAATAAATAAATAAATAAAAGTATATACAGATCAGCAGAACTAAAACGAGTAGAAAATAAATAAATAAATAAAAGTATATACAGATCAGCAGACACTCGGCGCTCTTGTAACAACAAAAACATACAATGCGATATGGATATCGCAACATGGCGGAATGTAAAGCCTTTGGATGTCTCAATAATAAGCGAAAAAACAAAGATAAACACTTCTTTTGTGTACCCAAACCCAGCTCACCTTGTCGGCAGATCGTCGCGGAAAAGTGGTTGCGCAATCTCGGAACAGGGCACAGACGTTTCCTTTCGGACGAAATTCCGTTGTGTGTGAGGACCACTTCGTCACTTTCACCCTCAGAAGACCTTTCTGGCTCAAACCTGTAGCCATGTTGGCCGAATTCTTCCTCAGAGTCCGACAATTCAGCCATAATAGAACAAAAACACTGACAAAAGCACCCTAGTCGCTGGTACAGGCTGAGTATTGACTTTTCAGTGGCAACGACGTGACGTCACATCCGCATGTGTCATGGCTGCGCGCATAGTTTTCATTGGCCGGCCATGCCGGCGGTCGTATTTGCATATTTCTCTGGTGGTAGATGGCTGGCAATAATTATTTAACCAAATAACTAATACTTTGCCTAATGTTTTCAAGTTGAATGCGTTTAGACGACCACAACAGGTCCCCTTTAACTTATTATGAACCATTTTTAACCTTTTATGAAACACACTCTACTGTGGGCAGAACACTCCCCGCCTGGCATTACTAATGCCACTACTGCTTTTTATCAGTCACTTCGTTTTCTAAGAGCATAACAACATCCGAGATGGGACGCAAGTAAGTCTTTGAAACACCCTGGGATGATGTCTTCACTTCGACCTTTCGGACCTTTCTGTCGCTGCTTGGAAAGGTGGATGTGATGATGGCCATTGTCCATTCATTTCTGGGTGCTTGATTTTGTTTCAACAGCACCATGTCGCACGTCTGGAGGTTGCGGTGTGTTGTATGCCACTTGCGCCTTGATTGGAGGGCATTGAGATATTCGTTTCTCCAGCGGCTCCAAAATTCATTGGCGAGTGCTTGCACTTGTTTCCACTGGTTTTTGAGCAAGTCTTTTCCATAAAAGTCTCCCGGTGGAGGGGGGATGTGCTGCTTTTGGGTCAAGATCATTGCAGGACAGAGTAGGAATGGTGAGGAAGGGTCCGTTGAGATGGAGACTAAGGGCCTTGCATTGATTATAGACGATACCTCAGCCATTAAAGTACAAAGCACTTCATGCGTCAAACGAGTGTGTTTGTTTTGCAAAAGCATAGAGTCTAATATTCTGTGAGTGACCCCAATCATTCTTTCCCAGACGCCCCCCATGCGGGAGGCATGTGGGGGATTGAACTCCCATGTGCAACCGTTGGCATGAAGATAGTTGACAATGTTGGGAGGGTTCTTGTTTGGTTGTGCCATGCCTAACTCCACGCTCGCTGCAATGAAGTTAGTGCCTCTGTCAGATCGCATTTGCTTTGCTGGGCCTCGTATTGCGAAGAATCTGCATATTGCATTTATGCAGCTGCAAGTGTCCATAGATTCAATGACTTCAATATGTACAGTATGTCTCTTGTGGTCATACACGTAAAGAGTATTGCCCACCTTTTTCTTTGTGCAGCGCCACCTCGTGTGTGTCGAGTGACTACTGACCACGGACCGAATACGTCCAACCCGACATACGAAAATGGAGGGCATGTTTGGAGTCTCTCAGGCGGGAGATCTGCCATTTTCTGAGTCTCTAGTTTTCCCCTGAGTTTCCTGCACGTTACACAATGGTGGATAATGGACGAGACCAGTCTTTTGCAACCTACAATCGACAGTCCGGCTTGCGTAATTGCACTCTCTGTGAACTGCCTTCCTTGATGCACAACTTTGGCATGATAGTGTCAGACAAGCAGCTTAGTTACGTGATGCTTGTTTGGGAGAATGATTGGATTCTTGGATACTGTGTTCAATGAAGCATGTTTGAGGCGACCTCCAACCTTGACGAGGCTTTCACTCATATAGGGATCAAGAGCTACGATGGGACTTGAACTGTGGACGGTTTGGTTGGCATGGAGAGCAGCATACTTGTCGGGAAAAGCGTCCTTTTGAACAGACTGGAGGATGAGGTTACTGGCAGCATCCAGCTCCTCTGGAGTGCGTGGCTTGCTACATTGATGCCAGCCCCTGCATGAATGATCTGACGAGTTGCTTGATGAGTGAGAATGAGCTTGGTGAATTAGGAATGCAATGGCACGTACTAATGAGTTCCAGTTTGAAAAGCGCTGGAAGCATTCTGATAAGGGACCGTTTTTCTGAATGTGAGTAGCGAAAGTAGCGACTTGTCTGATTTCAGAGTCTACTTCAGGCTCATTTAACTCAAAGGATTCATGTGTCCCGGGTTCAAGTAGTTTGTAAAGGAAGTCTGGTCCCTTAAACCACATAGTGTCCATGAGCTGTGATGCAGGTATTGACCTGGTGGCTGGATCGGCTGGGTTTTGCTCTGATGTGACGTAGTGCTACTGTTCAGGGGATGGGGACTGACGTATACGACGAACGTGATTATGTACATAAACAGACGCACTTTGAATCATTGCAAATGTACCCAAGAACCACCCTGCTATCACAGTAGAATTTGACAGCATTTGGTTTGTGATCAAGTTCGTCCAGAATGAGCTCCGCCATCTCAACCGCTAGAACTGCTCCGCAAAGTTCAAGGCGAGGTATTGTGGGCTCTGGTTGTGGTGAAAGTTTTGCTTTCCCAAGCACAAACCCGACTTCGCATTGTCCTTCTGCATTGACTGTCTTCAAGTATGCGACTGCCGCAATAGCCCAGCTTGAGGCATCGGAAAAGATGCACAGTTCGGTGTAAGTGGACTAAGAAAGGAAAGCTGGTACATAGCAGCGTGGCACTTTGAGACTGCTAAGATCTTGGAGGGACATTTTCCATGTTTCCCATGTGTCCATTTTGTCCTGAGGGAGAGGAGCATCCCAACCTTGGACATTATTTGACAGTTCACGTAACAAGAGTCTGCCTTTGATTGTCACTGGTGACGCTAGTCCCAAGGGGTCGAAGATACTGTTAATTATTGACAGAACCCTGTGGTGGGTGTAGGGTTTGTCATTAACAGCAACCTTGAACGTGAAAGAGTCAGTATTTATGTCCCAGCACAGGCCTAGACTTCTCTGAGCTGGTAGAGTGTCATTGCCGAGACTCAAGTCTTTGATACCGGTGGCCAGGTCTTCTGGCATGAAGGCTTGCATGACTGAGACACTATTCGAGGCAATTTTGTGGAGCTTGAGATTGGACTCGGCCAAGGATGCACATGTGCGCTTGAGCAAGTCTACGGCTGCAGATTCAGTGGGGAGTGAAATCAACCCGTCATCTACATAGAAGTGTCTCTCGACAAAGTGCCTTGTGTCTGCTCCAAACTTTGGCTCGCCTTTCTGGATAGCCCTTCATGGGCAATAGATAGCTACCGCTGGCGACGGGCTATTTCCAAAAACGTGCACCCACATGTGGTACTCCTGCACCTCTTTTGACAAGTCATTTCCCTTGTGCCACAAGAACCTCAAATAGTCTCTATGGTCTGGTCTGACTAGGAACCCGTAAAACATTTGCTGGATATCGGCAGTGATTGCAATGAGCTCCTTCCTAAACCGAATCAGCACACCAAGGAGGGTATTATTAAGATCTGGGCCTGTTAACAGTACTGAGCTGAGTGACACACCAAATTGCTCGGCACTTGAATCGAAGACAGCCCCGTATCTGACCGGGCTTCTGGGGATGATATACCCCGAAAATGGGCAGGTACCAGCATTCAATGTTATCAGTGATGGGTGGAGCGATCTCTGCATGATTGTTCTCGAACAGCTTGTCCATAAACTCTGAGAACTGTTCTTTCATTTGAGGGTTTTTTGTTAAGTTGCGTCTTAGTGAGCCGAGTCTAGACAATGCTTGGTCCCTGTTATTTGGGAGTGGCAAGCGAGGAAACTTGAACGGTAGAGGAGCGATCCAATTGTTATTTCCATCCTGGTGGACTTCTTTCTCCATTATCTTTAGAAAGGTCTCATCCTCGAAGGACACTGCACACTTGTTATCGTTCTCTGTGCACTCAAAAACTTTGTCCCCAAGCTTTTCTTCCGCTGCATTGGGTTTTGAGTTGCATTTAGAGAGGCCATCCTTGTGCTCCCCGCCGTAGCATGGTTTCTCTTTGATGTTGATGCTGTTAGGACAAGGAGTGAGGAAAGATGGGCGCCCGTTGGAGAGCATGTGAGTTTTATAGACATTGACGGTTGGCTTATGAGCGTTAAGGCACACTTCCCCCACAATTACCCAGCCTAGGTCTAGGCGCTGAGCAACGGGAACATTGTGGGGTCCACTGACTTGTTGCCTTGCTTTGTGGACTTGTATGATGTCTCTGCCCAGTAAAATTGCTATCTGAGCATCTGGGTCGTACTTGGGAAGGAGAGGAGCGAGGTGTTTTAAGCGGGCGTGAGCAAGAGCGACTTCGGAGGTAGGTATTTCATCTCTATTGAACACTATCTCGTCGCATTCAATGAGAGGAGGGAGGTCTAAGCGTGGGCCTCCACCTACTGGCTCGATTTGGAACCTCACTGCTTTCCTGCCAAGCATTTCAGTTAGACCAGCACATGTTCTCATATGGTACGTCAGAGGGCTACCCTTGATCCCAAACAGCTCAAAGAATTCAGGACAGGCCAGCGAGCTATTACTCTGATCATCAAGGATTGCATACATCTTAATGGAGCATTCTGGTTGGCCTTTAGGGAAAACTTGAACTAGACATACCTTTGAGCAAGAATGTGGGGGATAACCTTCGCCGCAGATCTCAGTGCACCGTGACGTTACCTCGGGTGGCGTGTTGTCTCGGGGCTGAGGCTCTGGTTCAGGTGTGTTTTCCGGCTGAGGTTGCTGACCTGAATCGAGATGCATGGCAGAGCAATGCTTTTCACTTTGGCACTCCTCGCACTTGAGTTTCATGTCGCAGTCCTTTATTGTGTGTATGGGAGAGCAGCAGCGAAAACATCGTTTGTGTTCTTTGAGTATATTTCGCCTTTCTTGTAGTGCTTTAATCTGGAAAGCTCTACATTTGGCTAGAGGATGCATTTTCTTATGGACTGGGCAGTAACGTGTTAAATCGTCCTCTTTAGTACTAGCGGGAGCAGTTGTGTTGACCTCTGTTTTGTTTACAGTTAGAGGTGTTTTGTAGCTAGTTTGTTTGAATGGTGGTCTCTCACCTTTGCTGAAGGGTTGGCTGCTGCATGTCGCAAAACTTGGGTCATTTCTTGCTTTAGCCTCGTCTTGGACAAACTTTACAAAATGTGAGAAGGGAGGGAATGTTACATCATATTTTTGTTTGTATTTTGAGCCTGTGTGCAGCCATTTATCTTGTAAACTTGGAGGTAACTTTTCGACTATGGGCTTAACACCACAGGGTGTGTCAAGGTAAGCGAGGCCTGGGAGATAAGCTTCATCTTTAGCGACCCGCAACTCTAAGAGGAAATCTCCAAGTTCCCTGAGTTTTACATTGTCTCTGTTTGTAAGGCGAGGGAAGTTGTCTAGTTTTTTGAACAAGGCATTTTCTACTACTTCTGGCGTAGCATAACATTCTTCTAACCTGTCCCATGACAATTGGAGGGCAGCTTTGGGGTTAGTGGCATAGACAGCTCTGATTCTTTTAACATGCTCTGAGGACTCTTTACCAAGCCACTTGACTAGGAGATCTAACTCCTGGCTGTATGTGAGATCAACGTCTTCAGTAGCATTTATAAATGACGACTGCCATGCTGTAAAGTTTTCGGGGGTGTTGTCACAGTTAAAAAGCCCTGTTGTGATTAACTTTCTGTGCGCAAGGAACCTAGCAAAGTCTGCCATAGGTGGGTCACTATTGTGGGAAGCATGGTAACTGTTTGGCTTGACATAGTCTCTTGGTATGTTGATGGATTCATTTTTTACGTACATTTTCTTGAACACTGGTGGAGAGGGAGTTTGGTCGGGTCTCCTTGGAGTGAATAATTGCACCTTTTTTGCAGGTTCGACTCGAGGTGCTTCTTCTTTGGCTGGTCGCACCTGTGACTTTAGCTGGGTTTGGTGTTGCACATACTCCATAGTTCTCTGTCTGACGACTTGTAGTGGAACTGCACTCTTTACACTCTCTCCTGTCTTGTTCGGCAGCTGCAGCAGCTTCTAGAACTTCTGCTTTTGCTGTAGCGGCCACTGCTTCCTTCTCTATCTCCAGCATCTCTAAATCCAGTTCTAGCTTTGCTTGTTGCTTTTTAATTTCTAGTTGTTTCTTACTGTACAAGGCTTTAGCATTCGCAGCTTCGGCAGAGGCTTGTGCCATGATAGCTGCTTCCAGTACGCTGGACTTTGAGGATAACTTGGGAGGATGAGTGTTTGGAGCTAGAATGTTTGGAGCTGGAGCTAGCTTTGGATGATGTTTTGGCTTCAGAGTTAGCCTTTTCTTCTGCCTTCTTCTCTTGAGTGTCATCCATCGCTGTGTCGTGAATTTTATCTTCACCAACTGCTGATATGGCTTTTCACTGTACTGTTATCACTACGTGTTGTCTACACTGTGTATGTGAACGCAGATCAACAGCAAGCCAAACTCATTTTTCATGAGCCAGGAAACCGAGTGTCTTGCTCCTTTATTACAGTCTTCTAGACAGCTTACAATTCTTTACAATTGTGGCTTGAAAAGCTCAATGAAAAGCCCGAGTGAAACTGAAAATATAAACAGAAAATAAAATGTGTTTTAGCTCTTTGTCAAGTGAAATATAAATGCACCAAAAATTGGCTAGTGCCAGAAAACTTGCACAGAAGTTAACCTTAGCTGTTACTAAAGGCAAGCAAGACATTTTCGCTATCTTTTCATATGCTAATTAGATCGCTAGTAGCAGCATTACTATGCTAATACACAGTACTCTCAGTCTAAGGCAAGCTAGTAAGCTCCTGGGATAAGGCTAATTCCTGGTAACAACATATTTACAAAACGATCTCAAAACCACATCTTATAAAACTTATAAAGTTAACAAAACACTTATTAAATTCACAGCCATTGCTTTCGAAGGTGTAGAAAAAAGATTTAGCACACAGGAGGAGCAGGTTTTTCCTTTTTTTACCACGTTTTTTTTTTTTTCTCTGACTGACTACTGCTTCTGCTACCCATAAAGCATTGCGAAAACCGACTATGCCTTCAAAATAAAATACAGGTAAACCAATACTGACTGTATATAGAAATTACTTTTAACCCAATGACTGTTTTTTAGCATGAATTATTACAGATGAATTATGACTATCACGACGGCCCTCACGGACCGTCACAAGACGCCTCAGTCACCAGAGAGTTTGCAGTGGTAATTTATTGAGGATAAGGCAGAACACTCACAGAACACATACAGTGGCTGGGTGACGTCTGAACCGGGGGACACCCGATGCGCCAGACGGACAACAGTGAGAGTAAGGTCTCAAAGGAACATACCTGAGAATAACAGGAGCACGACGGAACGTGGCTGAACATACAGAAGAGCATAGCAGGTGATCATAACAGGATATAACAGAGACTACCGCGCTGGAGGACATTTAGCACCCGCTTATATCTCTGGCGGCTAATGACCCCAACGCGGCACAGCTGCTGCTAATGACAGCAGAGCAGCAGCTGACTTTGACAGCAGGGAGCTCCCCCGGGCGCCTTCACAATAAGAGCCCGAGGAGCTGGAAGGAACCCTCAGCTGCCAAAGCCAGGGAACAAAAAGATATGAGACCCGAGTGTGGCCAGAACCAACACTCGGGTTATGACAGTACCTCCCCCTCAAGGCCGAGCTCTGAGCGGCCAGAGTAACACCCAAGCCCCCCCCCACCCCCCTAGGGTGGGTGGATGGGGTGCTGGCAGGAGGGAGAGAGACAAACAACCAACAAGGCTATAGAAAAAAAAAACCATAATCCCTTAAACGTGGGTAACAACAAAACCACAGGCAATATATATATAGGCAAACAACGAATTGACATAAGGTGGAGGGAAAGGACCACCAAACATTGGAACAAGAAAGGAGTGAGCCACAAAAAACACAGATCAACCCCCCCCCCCACCCCAACAGTCTCACAGACAAACAGAAACCCCGGGAAGAGTGTAGTTCTGACCCAGAGGGGCGGAGGCAGAAAGTTCGGGGGGCCGACCGGCAACAGGAGGCCACAAAACAGGCAGGGGGAGAAAGAACAGTTCGGGCGGCCTACCCCGGTCCCATGCTCGGAAGCAGAGAATCTCAGGCGGCCGGACCAGGTCGCCACACAGGGAGTCCAAAATGTCGGGAGGCCGACCCAGAGAGCCAAATTGGCGAGACAGTCTTTCGGGCGGCCGACCCGCATCGCTAGCCCACCAGAACCGTTGAGTCAAAGTAGCCGGCGGTTCCGCTGAAAAGGGGAGAGATGAGGGAGAACCGGGCGAAGCAATCGGAACCCCAACGGCCCCAGGTGAACATGGGCAGCGCGCCTCAGGGAGACGAGGAGGATGACAATGGAGATGAGAGTGAAGAAGAAAACGAGCCTGTCCAGCATCCGGTGGCTGGGGATCTGCAGCTCCCTCACTGAACCTAGGACCTGCTGGTGCAGCACCCACGGTGGACCCCGATTGGGCCTCCGGAACCAAACCCACGGTGGACCCCGATTGGGCCTCCGGAACAGCACTCCCGGTGGACCCCAACTGGACCGGAACAGCACTCCCGGTGGACCCGGTCGGCGTGGCACCAGACTCTACCTCCAACCCCGAAACCTCTGGCGCAGCAGGCGAGAGCAGCCCCTCGCCGGCGACCCTGGGAGAAGACTCACACAAGAGAGAAAACCCGGGATCAGGATCACCGGCAGCGCCAGAACCCGGCGAGATAAGCTCGGACGCAGCGGGCGGCTGCACCCGGCTCATCTCCCCTTGAGACAGGCAAAAGTGCTCTAAAAGGTGAAGAAGAAAGATAAAACAGAGCACTTGCCTGAGCTCGGGTTCTGACGCCGTCCAGGACTGCGATGATCCGGGCTCAGAAGTCAGGAGGTCGTCCTCAGGCTCCCACTCAGCTGCGTCGGGCTCCGCAGCTGGCATGATGGTGCGTGCAGCTAGAGAGTCCTCCAGCACCGATGTCCACGCCGGTGGCCCGCACGGCGTGGTGCCAGGAGAATCTTGCCCTGCTGGACCGGACCGCTCCTCCGTGGAACCCCGGGGACGCTTCTTCATCGGCGATGGCTCCACGCTGCAGTCCGCTCTCCTCCTCCGCCCATGGCGTGGCTGCGGAACCGGAACCAGGCTCTCCAGAACCGCAGGCCCTCTCCTCATCCAGCGACGTTGGCATGACGTCGAGGACCGCTCAGCGGGGGGAGACACAGAGGAAGCAGGGTTATTACTTTCGTCCACAGTGGGTGGAGGGAGCTCGGGGGGCTGCATACCCCGAACTCCACCCCCAGGAGTCAGACAAGGCAAAACAATATCAAAAGAAGAGAAATTATCATGCACTTGCCTTTCCCCTAAGGGTAAGATGGTCCTCGCTGTGGGGGACGTCATTCCTTCCTTTCCCCGCTGGATGGCGACAGAGGGCCCTCTGGGAAGACGAGATGAGGCCACTCGAGGCGGATCCGGGATGAAGCTCGCCGAAACGGAGCTCTCGTGACACACAGCAGCCAGGATAGGCGACGAGGAGGAGGGGGCGACAGCCGGGGTCAGTCGGGCATGAAGCACTGACGGGACAGCAGGCGAGGGCCCGGGAGAAGACGAGGCTGCGGGGATTCCCCTCTGATGAGGCGCGGGAGTGACAGCTGTGTGGGGGGTTGAGCCCTTGCGGCGACCCGGGACAGCATCCAGACGGGGCTCTAGCCGAGGTTGGAAGCCGGAGTGACGACGGTTCCTTGTAGGGGGTGAGGCGAAGGTGAGGTCCGGAAATCGCCGTTCCTGAGCAGAAACGGCGGCAAGCAAGTCAGCAAACTCAGGAAACTCACGCAGCGCTGGATTCCTCTCCACGAGTCTAACCGCCGCCACCACATGCTTCATACACGCTGGAGGATTCTCAGCGGAGCAAGCAGCTGCCACCCGGTCCCAGATCTTGTCTGCTGTCATCTGCAGCTTCTCTGGGGGAATCCCGAGTGACGACATGCCCGATGGGAAAAGACCTCCGGATGGTGCGAACTCCCGGGCCGGAACAGAGGCAGGAGCGGGATCCCGAAGCGAGGGGCGACGTCTCCTCCGCTTCAGCTTCCTGCCAGGATTTCCCTCCAGCCCTCGGAGTATCTCACGCTGGGCGGCGATGTCATCTCTCCTCACGCTTACCTCTGGATGATTAGTGAAGCGGGGGAGAGAATCCAGAATTTCCTCGGCTAGGTCCAGGTACCAGGGCACTTCGCTGTTGTATTCGAGGAGGGAGGCGGCGACAAGGACTCTGTCCACGCGCTCGAGGGTGTCAGCGAGAACAGCGTCCTGCCTCCGAGCACGAGACCTCCACGATGGCATGCTTCAACACGGCACCCAGACAGGTAGGAACAAACAGTCCACTACTGCAAACTACACGGTGAATGGCGTCTCGATGCAACGCCTCCTCTCCGGGCGTTTGGTGGCAGTCTACTATCACGACGGCCCTCACGGACCGTCACAAGACGCCTCAGTCACCAGAGAGTTTGCAGTGGTAATTTATTGAGGATAAGGCAGAACACTCACAGAACACATACAGTGGCTGGGTGATGTCTGAACCGGGGGACACCCGATGCGCCAGACGGACAACAGTGAGAGTAAGGTCTCAAAGGAACATACCTGAGAATAACAGGAGCACGACAGAACGTGGCTGAACATACAGAAGAGCATAGCAGGTGATCATAACAGGATATAACAGAGACTGCCGCGCTGGAGGACATTTAGCACCCGCTTATATCTCTGGCGGCTAATGACCCCAACGCGGCACAGCTGCTGCTAATGACAGCAGAGCAGCAGCTGACTTTGACAGCAGGGAGCTCCCCCGGGCGCCTTCACAATAAGAGCCCGAGGAGCTGGAAGGAACCCTCAGCTGCCAAAGCCAGGGAACAAAAAGATATGAGACCCGAGTGTGGCCAGAACCAACACTCGGGTTATGACAATGACATTTTATTATTAACTTATTATGAACCATTTTTAACCTTTTATGAAACACACTCTACTGTGGGCAGAACAAAGACTTTGGAGTGACCTAGTCAAAGTCCTGACCTGAATCCGATTGAGATGCTGTGGCATGACCTTAAAATGGCGGTTCATGCTCGAAAACCCTCCAATGTGGCTGAATTACAACAATTCTGCAAAGATGACTTGGCTAAAATTCCTCCACAACGTTGTAAAAGACTCATTGGCAGTTATCACAAATGCTTGATTGCAGTTGATGCTGCTAGAGGTGGCCCAACCAGTTATTAGGTTTAGGGGGCAATCACTTTTTCACACAGGGCCACGTATGTTTGGAATTTTTTTTTCCCTTCATAATAAACACCTTCATTTAAAAACTGCATTTTGTGTTTACTTGTGTTATCTTTGTCTAATATTTAAATTTGTTTGATGATCTGAAACATTTAAGTGTGACAAACATACAAAAAAATGAGAAATCAGGAAGGGGGCAAATACTTTCACACCACTGTATATTATGCCAAAGCTGGAATGCAGTTGTATGCCAATTATATTTTGAATCTTTTTTATGATGTCAATCCAGTGTGTACAAATCTTTGGGCATTCCCAAAAAATATGGAAAGGTCTGGTTGACATGTCACCACACAGTCTCCAGCACTGACCATGTTCAGGTTTTCTGACTTGTGAATGTTGCATTTTTTAACAAACCTCACTGTATTTTTCCAAACAAATTCTCTCCACAAGGCTAAGATGGAGGTGGTACAGTGGGTCTTACAAATATTCATCCAGTCTTCTTCCGTCAGTGTTATCCCAGCCTCCTTCTCCCATCTACGTGTACATTGTGGAGAGACCCCTCTCCAGCTGTAAGGATGAATAGATTTTACCATTCGGATTACCTTTATATGCACTTATAAGTATCTTAACCACGCTAGTTTGTGTTTTTTCCTTTGTTTGAATGTTTTTGTTTAAATGGTGTTGTATTTGGAGAGATCTATGAAAATCTTGTTTCTCTAAACCATATATTTTGTGAGTTCCTGAAATGTGCCCAGTCCTTTGTTAGATGATATTTTATAATATGAGGCGATACCTTGATTTGTCCGCTGTCTACATCTGCCATCCATTGCAGCTGGAAGAAAGTCCCCATCATATTCCACCCAGCCCAATATTTGTGCATTTCTTTCAAATTGGGTGATTTCTTACACCAAATATTTAGTGGGGTGCCAATCCATCTAGGAGTTTTATCAAAATCCTTTTTTGAGATATTTTTTTCTTCAAGAAAAGACTGAAGAGGTATTTTAACCTGGTTTAACCTGGACAGCTCAGTTTTAATAAAACTTTCCAGGAGTACAGTCATGTGAAAAAATTAGGACACCCTGTATAAGCCTGTGTGTTTTCTTAACATATTTGGACATATGGATATTTAATATCAATGCTAAAAAATACTGGGAGACTCATGTAATACAACTAAACAATTAAAAATGAATTAAAGACTTTTTCAAATTTTCTGTAAAATATAATTCTTAACAAATAGTGAGGAATAAATTTGGACACCCCCCATCTTTTTTAGGACACTCCCACATTCATTCCCACTTAAAATGGCTAAAATAAATGTTAAAAAATGCAAATAAAAACAAAAACAAGGTTAGACATAGATATTTGAACATTTATTAATAAAGAACTGAATATTAAATGGGGTGTCCTAATTTTTTTTCCACATGACTGTAGCTGTAAGTTTTCACCTTCAGCTCCTTCTGTGAAGCCATGTATGCATATATATATATATATATATATATACGTATATATACAGTATATATATATGCATATATATTATTTTTACGTAAGAGTGCCTCGAGGTCTGTGAGTCGGGTTTGAATACTTTCTTGTGTTTTAACCTCTGCGTTAAACTCCTCCACATCACCAATTCTCTGCTCCATCTCCTCCACTTGGTCTATCACTTCTCTCAGCTCAATAGTGATGGTACTTACCTTTTGGTTGTTGTCTTCTCTGAAGTCCGCCAGCTCATTCCTCATTACTTTTATCTCTGCGATGATGTTAGCTTGAAGCACCTCCATGTTCTGCACAGCGTGTTTGCTAGCAGCGTCACTAGCCTCCTCACTTTCCGTCGATATTTAATCCGTTTCTATCTTTTTTCTTGTGTTTTCCCTCGTCTTTCTTCTGTTTCCTCCTTTCATAATAGCCAACTCCACCTTTCTCTTCAAAACTCAGTACTCTTAAAGAAGAATGTTAGACCTCCTGGGAGCCCCTGATCTATGCTGCCATCGGCTTCTCCGCCATACCGGTGAAGTCCTTGTGTTTGAGCTTGTTTTTGTATTTTTTAAATTATTTTTTTCTATCAAGTTAGTTTTATTCTATTTTACTGTACAGCGCATTGTGACTATATGTGTGTGAAAAGCGCTTCATAAATAAACTTTACTTACTTTTTCTCCGAGCGCTGCTCATTCATACTGGTGTGTTTTTAGCTTAGCCGTTGCTAATGCTGTTCTGAGACATGTGCTGGCCTACCGTGTTCTGAGTGGGTTTTTTTTTTTCTTGCAGCGCTTCTTGCAGGTTGTGTGTCATATCAAGGTCTTTCCTTACATCTTTGTTATAAGATCCAAAAAAGGTCCATTTGTGTCATGGTACAGAAACTAAGGAACCCTTACAGTACCGTCCACTCAAGGGATGCCTCCTGGCATCATATTGGCTTGTCGGCATGTCAGCAGTAGAAATCGTCAATCAGGGAGTTGTCCATGATAAATGACCGGGGAATCCAAGACCTCACTTCAGAGCCATAGCCCTTCCAGTCCACCAAAAACTGGACGCTGCACCCCCTGCGACGGGTGTCCAAGATGCGAGTCACCGCATAGATGAGACCACCATTGATCATCTTCAGGAGTGGAAGTGGTTTGGATGGGGGACACACGGAGCTGGTGAATCCAGGCTTGATGTGGGACACATAGAAGGTGGGGTGGACACGAAGAGAAGAGGGGAGGTTGAGCCTGACCAAGGAGGGGTTCACCAAGGCCTTGATGGTAAAGGGGCTGACAAACTGGGGAGCGAGTTTCTTCGACTCGGTCTTTTGTAGATAGCCATACTCGTTGACTGATAGTGAAAGCAGGAGCAGGGTGCTTCCTCCAGTTTGCCCACCAGGCATTCTCCCTGACCAACCTGAGCAAAGCAGCCTTAGTGTCCTTCCAGAAGTGCTTGCACCTAGCAGTGTGGGCGGCGATGGAAGGGACGATGATCTCCTCCTCCGAGGTGGAGAGCAGGAGGGGGTTGTACCCCAGGGAGGCTTCGAAGGGGGAAAACCAGTGGCGGCGGACGTGGCAGAAGAGCATAGCTTCCAGCTCCTGATTTGCTCGTTCCCTCTGCCCATTGCTTTGGGGATGGTAGCCAGAGGAGAGACTGAATGTAGCCCCGACAGACTTGCAGAACGCCCACCATACTTGGGAGATGAACTGGGGCCCCTGGTAGGAAACAATGTCAGCAACGATCCCGTGTAACCTCATCACGTGGGTCATCAGCAGGCAGGCTATCTCCAAGGCAGATGGGAGTTTTCTCAGGGGAACAAAATGCACAGCCTTGGAGAATCGGTCAACAATGTTGAGGATCACTGTGTACCGGTTGGAAGGGGGCAATCTAGAAATGACATGCAGGGCAATATTGGACCAGGGGCGACTGGGAACAGGGAGGAGCTGAAGCAGGTCAGTTGGGGGGAGGTGAGGGATTTCCCAGTCGAGCATTGGGGACAGGCCTTGACATAGGACCGGACATCTCTCTCCATTGATGGCCACCAAAATGAACACTGAAGTGCTGCTAACATTCTCGTCACCCCCGGTGGCAGGAGAGGTTATCTGAATGGATCCAGTGGATAACCAACCCCCTCAGAGCTGCCAGGACGAACTGCCGGCCCGGTGGAACCCCCCCCCAACTCCCTTCCCCCCCAGGGTCCGGGTCGGAGGCCAAGATGTCCCTGATCCGCTGCTCAATCTCCCACCTGAGTGCCCCAACAACGATGGACTCTGGCAAAATCGTGTCCTTAGTGAGTATGGACGCTTCTACCCCAAACTGACTCAAAAGAGTGTCCGGCTTGGTATTTTTAGAGCCAGGTCTATAAGTGAGAGAAAAACTGAACCTGTCAAAAAATAGGGCCTGGGGTTAAGTCTTTTAGCTGACCTGATGTATTCCAGGTTCTTGTGGTCTGTCCACAGTAGGAAAGGTTGGGTAGACCCCTCCAACCAATGCCACCATTCCTCCAGAGCCAGCTTAACCACCAGCAGCTCTCAGTCACCAACATTGTAATTTCTCTCTGCTGGGGATAAGTGCCAAGAGAAATATGCACAAGGGTGTATTTTATTGTCGGTACCCGAGCGCTGCGATAGCACAGCTCCCACCCCCACGTCAGAGGCATCCACCTCCACAATGAACTGACGGGTCAGATCGGGCTGGATTAACATGGGTTTAGACGAGAAGCGGGCCTTAAGCTGGGCAAAGGCCTCATTCGCCTCAGGAGTCCAACAGAAAGGAACCTTAGTTGATGTCAGGGCAGTGAGGGGAAGAGTGATGGAGCTATAGCTACTGATGAAGCACTGATAGAAACTGGCGAACCACAGAAATTGCTGGAGCTGTTTACGGGAGGAGGGGACCGGCCACTCGATGACAGCTCAAATCTTCTCAGGAAAGGGTTCTATGCGGTCCTGGGAGATGATGAAACCGAGGAAGGTAGTGGTGGTAACATGGAATTCACACTTTAACATAGAGTTGATTCTCTAGGAGGCATTGGAGGACCGCTCGGACATGAACCCGATGTTCTTCGAGGGAGCAAGAAAAAACAAGGATGTCATCCAAGAATACAAATATGAAAGAGTTCAGGAAATCCCGAAGAACATCAGTTTTCATCCGCTGGAAAATGGCAGGGGCATTAGTGAGGCCGAATGGCATGACACAATATTCAAAACGGCCAAGGTGGGTTTTAAATTCCGTCTTCCACTGGCCCCCCTCCCTGATTCTAATAAGACGGTATGGATTGCAAAGATCAAGATTGGAGTAAATGACGGAATCCTAAAGCAGGTCAAAAGCTGAATTTAAGAAGGGACGCAATTGTGCTTTAGCCTTACTAAAAGCCAGGGCTAAATGATGATACTCGGAAGGAACTTTAGACAGATCCGGAGGCTCAGGAGCTGGCGTTTTAACAGGGATAGATGGGGAACATACAGCTGACTGAAGGCAAGCAGCCATACAAAAGGGACTCCAAGAACTTATTAGCCCTTTACTCCAGTCAATGACAGGCTTGTGAGCCTTCAATTAAGGCTATCCAACAACTATGGGGGGAGCTAAGGTTGGAATGACCAAGAGGGCAGATTCTCATGATGGTTTCCCGAGGCTAATAGGGCGAGAGGGACAGTTTGTTTAGAAACCTGGAAAAGGGGCTGGTCAGAAAGGGTAATTACTTTCAGAGGCTGAAGTAGCTGGAGACAAGGGATTTTTAACTGGGTTGCCAGAGTTTCTGAAATGAAGTTTTGTTCTGCACCTGAGTCAATTAAAGCTGACCCTATGTACTCAGTAGCCTCAAGCAACAACCTAACAGGTAGTGTGAAGCAATTGGTGGAGGGGTGTGAAGTCTTGCCTGTCAGGTCCCCTACAGTTACTGACAACCTTGGTCTTTTAACTTTGAGGGGCAGTGGACCACCATATGACTAGATTTACCACAGTACAAGCACAACCCCTCCTCGTGACGTCGTTGCTTTTCTGTGGGAGTGAGTTTGGACCGACCCCCCGCCATAGGCTCGGGCTCGCCGGCCGGCGGAAGCGCGAGGAGCTGTAGGTTGGGAAAGGAAGAGAACCGCAGAGAGGTGCGGGGACCTGACTGCCGTTCCCTTACACGCTGACGGAGCCTGTTGTCAATCGTAACCACCAAAGGTGGGGTGGAGTACAGCAGAGAACAACCTGAACGGCCCGGGGACGATGCTGCCGTCGGAGGTGGACCCGCCAACAGAATTGCAGTGAGGCCCTGGACAGTGCTTTCTAATTTGGTAAGCCGCTCTGAGAGTTTCATTATTTCATTTAATATCACCTGGTTTTGATTATCAACCTGATCGGTGCGTTGCTCGAGGGGACCGAGATGGGAATTTACAGCTTCCATCTTAGTCGCTGGGTCTAAATTGCTGGTCACGTACTGTCACGGTACAGAAACTCAGGCCCAGTAGCAACTTAGAGGGAAAGTGTAGCAGAATGAAACAATAATCTTTATTACAAAATGTGCAAATGTGGATAGTGCAGGATTGCTCTGACAACCCTGCAGGAGAAAACAAAAACAAGGATTAGCGTGGGCAACAGGCTCAATTAATACTTGCGTTAATGCATACAGGGTCTTCTACGTGGTGGTGGTTAGTTGAGTAGAAGATCCTTCCAGGGCTGGGCGTTGGTGATGAGGAAGGGGGCACCAGTGAGGGGGGCTGAGGGAACGTTGGAGGAGAGGCTAGGGGCAAGCTGGCCAGGCCTGCATGAAGAGGAGTGGGTGATGGTGAAAAGGCTGACAAAGCACAAAGGTGAGTTGGCTTACTTGGGTTGGGGGAAGAACTGTGCACAGTCCGGGGGAATTCCAAATTCAAAATCAAAAAGAGCAGGCAGAAGGTCAGGGCAGAGCAAGCAAACACAAGGCAGGCAAAATCCAAATCATCAGGCAGGAACAGGGTCGAGAGCAAGCAGAGGTCAAAGCACAGCAAAACAAGACAGATTCATTCATAGATGATCTCAAAGCAAGGATATGCAGGTGGCTAAGTCGATGTGACCAGACAGACTGAAAGGAGAGTATCCAATTTATTCCACTGATTGATTACCGGTGGTGCTTGCAGCTGCGGGGAGAGCAGCTCAATTAGTGAGGACAGAGGAAGATGGTGCAGACAGGAACCCTTAAAATTTGAGCTAACTTTCAAAGCTGGCTGCAAATTTCACACGACAAGCTATGACTTCACTTGACTGGGTGCTTGCTGTGCACCATCTAGTGGACTGAAAATGCAATTGGTTGAATACCCAAGAGAATATGCAACGTTTACATGAATATATGTAATTAATAAAAGATTGATCCATGTGTTTAGGGATCGGTGCATCGTCGTTAGTGTCAAGTATCGCGATCCATCACTGAATTGATCTTTTGTCCCACCCCTACATTTTATGCTACAGGCCTTGTATTTGTTTTGTGCTAATAAGCCAGGATCTTTTTTACAGTATAGTACCCATGTGTAAATCCTCTGAGCAGTCTCAGATACGTGAACATTCAGCTTTACTAGAAGACTCTTTAACTATTGATGCGATTGTAAGTGGTCCACTTTCTCTGCGCCATCCTCTCCCTTCCCTCACTCTTCCTCCTTTACTTCCTGACTGTTATTTCAGCTGCAGACGAGCAGAGATGGGTGTCAGACTGGATGTCGGTCCCTCCTCCAATATGGGTTTATATATTATTAAACACTGCATGCGGTCTCCTACAGATAGCCACATTATTAGAGGTCTGCGAGGCATACCGTTTAGTATTTTGCGGTGAAGGAAGTGCATAAAAGTGAGGCTGAAGTTGGCACCTACGATCCCACATTCATCAACCATAAGGAGAACAACCACTCCAGTCACTTTTCATAAACCACAGACGTCCACTGTGACTCATATTTCTACACAGGAGGACAACTTT
The DNA here is from genome assembly GCA_020510985.1 of Pholidichthys leucotaenia. NCBI lineage: Eukaryota > Metazoa > Chordata > Actinopteri > Cichliformes > Pholidichthyidae > Pholidichthys > Pholidichthys leucotaenia. Next base: position 211,473,264 of record CM035846.1, on the reverse strand, counting down.
CTTTGTGCATAGTCATGAAGGATGCTAGTTCAACATTTAGTAGTGCTTTTCAGGGATGCATTGAATTTTGAGCCGATACAGATGTTTAAAGTAATAATTTGGCTGATGGCCAATAGCTGTACAGTTTACTTCTTTAGGTTACAGTGGATATAAAATGTCTGCACACCCTTGTTCAAATACCAGGGTTTTGTGATGTAAAAAAATGAAACCAAGATAAATCATTTAAAAACTTTTTCCACCATTAATGTGACCTATAACCTGTACAACCCAATTGAAAAGCATACTGAAATCTTTTAAGGGGAAAAACAAAAAATAAAAAACTTACAATACCCCGTTTGCATAAATATGCACACCCTCAACCTAATACTTTGTTGAAGCACCTTTGGCTTTTATTACAGCACTCAGTCCTTTGGGATAAGAGTCTATCACCGTGGCACATCTTGATGTGGCAATATTTGCACACTCTTCTTTGAAAAAATGCTTCAAATCTGTCATATTGCAAGGGCATCTCCTGTGCACAGCCCTCTTCAGATCACCCCACAGATGTTCGATTCGGATTCAGGTCTGGACTCTGGCTGGGCTTGGCGTCTTCTTCTGCTTTTTCGGTTGAAACGTGGCAGTGGGTGACCGCATGCCCGCCCCCCCCCCCCCCCCCCCCCCGCCTGGATGGCAATGCCACTACATTTCATAGAGTAAGCCCCCATTGAAAAGGACTGCTGAGTTATCAATTAATTGACAACTAATTTAATTTAGTCGACTAAATTCTTATCGACAATTAATCAAAAGTCAATTCATCATTAACATCCCTATGCAGCACACACAGAAAGCATCCCCAACCCTGCTGCACTCAGTTTGACACAGTGCCCAACCATCCTTGCATCACACAAGACATAGACATGAATGTCCTTGGTAGTGGAGCCCAGCACCTGCCGCATCCTATCTGAAAGCAGTTTTTTAACTTTAACTTTTTAAATTTTGATACAGTTCTCAGAGGTGTTAATGAAATGTCTGTGATATGTTTTGACTGAAATACATTAATGAGTGAGCTAGGCACAAGAATGTCTAGTTGGATGAGTAGAATACAGAGGTAATTATAATAATAAGTTTATTTGTAGAGCACTTTTCACAGCCAAGGTCACAAAGTGCTTTCCATAAAACAAACAGTAAACAAATAAAAGGCAATAAAAGACAATAAAAATGAAAAAAACAGTAAACAATAAAAGACACAAGAACAATGTACATCTAGCAGAGGATTAATAAAATGCCAAAGTAAAAAGATGGGTTTTTAACTGATTCTTAAAATGAGCAAGTGAAGGTGCAGATCTTAAAATGAGGGGTAGGGAGTTCCATAAATTTGGTGCCACAGCTGCAAAGGCTCTTTCACCTTTGGTCTTGAGTCTAGTTTTTGGTACTGAGAGAAGGTTCTGACTCGAAGACCTAAGAGACCTGCTAGGAGAGTATGGATGCAGTAAGTCAGAGATATAATAATAATAATGGTTTGCATTTATATAGTGCCTTTCAAGAAACCCAAAGCACTTTACAATAAAAAAAAAACATTATTCATTCACTCCACAGACAGACAATGGTAGCGGTAAGCTACTACTGTAGCCACAGCAGCACTGGGGCAGACTGATGGAAACGTGGCTGCCAATCCGAGCCAATGGCCTCTCCGACCACGATCGAACATTTATGCACATTCATACGTGAAGGAGCATGAAGAGTGAAGGAGCCTCACCATGAATGGCTTTATAGGTAAAAACAAGAATTTTAAATCGAATTCTAAAATTAATATGAAGCCAATGCAGGGAGGATAAAATGGGCGTTATATAATAGAACGTACTAGATCGAGTTAGAAGATGAGCAGCAGCATTCTGGACTGACTTGTCGGTAAAATGACATGATTGTTCTGTCTTTCTCACACTTCTTTATCTGCTTGCTTCACACGCTACACTGCAGAGTTTAGTTTACACCCTATAATTCATTCGCTGGAACCAGTCAGAATCAGTTCTGCACACAGCCGAGCTGCCACATAAGCGGAAATGTACTGATACAATGAGGAGGAAAAACCCCTCCCTCTTGCAAGTGGGAGTGGTTAAGCTTTATAAAAACTATAGGGCTCCCTTTTTGGGTAGCACTCTCTTGGGGAATTGCCTAAAGAGTTGTGTTCCAGCGCTGCTTGTATCCATATCTCACTTTCAGTAAAATAAGTGAAAGTATACTTCATCTCTCAGTCTGGTTATTTGGCCTTTGTATAAAAGAACTGGGGGTTTATGGCATTTTAGACGCAACAGACTGTAAGCGATCTATAGAAGACTTATTCAAACATGTGAAAAGAGCATTACAGTAGTCCAGACGTGAAGAGACAAAGGCATGTATAATAGTTTCCAGCTGATTCTGTGAGATCAACGATCTAATTTTAGAGATATTTCGGAGATGGTAAAAACATGACTTAGTTAACGACTTTACATGTTTATCAAAAGACATGGACTGATCAAAAATAACTCTTAGATTTTTAAGATCAGCCCATACACGTGAGCTCAATGACCCGATACCATCCAACACCTTTGGCGCTATACTGTCGGGTGCTACAATGAGGACCTCAGTTTTATCAGTGTTAAGTTGCAGAAAATTGTTACTTAACCACTCCTTGATCTCAGACAGACAATCACAAATAAGATTAAAATTAAGAGTGTGGTCTGGTCTAAAAGACAAGTACAGCTGGATATCATCTGCATAAGAATGACAGGAGACACCTTTGTTTAAGGTGTGTTGTTTAAAATAAAACTCAAGGGAAGCATATAAATAGCAAACCCAATATAGAGCCTTGAGGTAGGCATTAAAACAATGATTTCTCCACTAAGCTAACTCACTAGAAGGGCTGCACAATACAGTACATTGAAATTTTATTATTATCACAATATCCATATGTGCAATATGCATATTACAAAAAATGGATTGAACAGTGATAACAGTAAATTTTTCATGTGCTTTCATGAATTGTGCATTCATGCTCTGCCATTTTGGAGCAGCATTTACATGGTTAGAGAGTATGCCAACTGTAAAAAAAGGAAGAAGTTACAGCTCATGGAGTCTGATGGTATGGTATCATTATGGCTGAAGGGACGGAGACGGAAGAGTGCATTGTAGGTGAAGAAAAACGTGGCTGAAGCAGAGAAACATGAACACGGTATACTTAAGTATTTGTTTAGATATTAATACAATATCACAATTCATGTTTTCCTCATATCATGCAGCCCTACTCACTATTGGTACTGTAGGTGTGTGGTTTCCAAGGCTCACTGTTAAATGTCATTAACATGGGTGGAGATGAAGCTGGTGGGATCATATCATTTCAGTGAGCTTCAGTTCTCACATCACAAGCATAGCAAAATCAAAACTGCTCATTTGAGAGTTACTAGGACAAATAAATCCTAACTAAATGACAATATTGTGTTTTTTTCAGTTTTTTCCATTAGCAGCCACACCAACTACCCATACTGATGCACAAAAGCAAAGAAAAAGTGAAATTTTCATCATATGGCCCCTTTAAAATGTTACATTGGCTAAATTAGGTAATAGCACTTGTCAAATGCACACAGATTACAGTACTAATGTCTAAACCCCTCTGAAGTAAGCTATGCAGCCTTAGGAAAATGTTTTGTTCTTTTCAGTAACTGATGTGGTTTGCCGTTATTAAAAACAGCTCTCATTCCAGTTGTCACTTATGTGAGGTTAAGGGCATTCATCAGGCTGTTTGGTTTCCCTTTCTTAACTATGAGGTCTGTCTGTTCACTTTTGCTTCACATATACAGTCTTGTGAAAAAATTAGGACACCCTGTATAAGCCTGTGTGGGTTTTTTTTACATATTTGGACATTTGGATATTAAATATCAATGTTAAAAAAATACTGGGAGATTCATGTAATACAACTAAACAATTAAAAATGAATTAAAGACTTTTTTTCAAATTTTCTGTAAAATGTAATTCTAAACAAATAATGAGGAATAAATTAGGATGCCCCCCATCTTTATTAGGACACCCCCACATTTATTCCCACTTAAAATGGCTAAAACAAATGTTAAAAAATGCTAATAAAAACAAAAACAAGGTTAGACATAGATATGTGAACATTTCTTAATAAAGAGCTGAATATTTAAAGGGATGTCCAAATTTTTTCACATGACTGTATGGCTGTTGTCTGATCAAATAAACCACACATAAGCCTAAACTGTCCTTATCATGTTTTGCTATCTCAGATTTGGATCATTTTTATATTTACAGATGGCCTCATGCTCGCTCTTATTCTTACTGCCTGCCTTTCATGGGCAAAAACTAAGCACAAAATCCAAGCCCATCTCAAGGAAATCCAACTCCGCTGGAGAACGGCTGGTTTGTATTACTCAAGACAACATGGCAATTCAAACTGGAGGCTTTTTGGGAAACAGTCAAGTTTCTCCAGGTGATAGCCATAGCCAAAGAAACTGAGCGAGTACGGCCACAAACAGAGTGCAGATCTTACCTTGCATTGTTGTGCATGTTGGCTCTGGGAAGAGTGGAATAAGCAGGAGGTAGATGAGGTAGACGAAGGACAGGACATTGTACCTGAACAGGCATGCTGCAGAAACACACACAAGCACAGTGTGAGGAGCAAATCCAAATAAATCTGCAATACTGTACACAAAAAAACAGATTGAAGGCAACAGGATAAATGTTTTGGAGTGGTGAAGTCAAGGCCCAGACCTCACTCCAAGAGAGAAATTGTGGCTGGACTTGAAAAGGGCTGATCGCTGTGCAACTGACTGTACTTGAGCAGTTTTGCAAAGAAGGATGGAGTAAAACTACGGCCCAGACATGAAAGCCTGACTGAGTCCTATCCACACAGACTCAGAGCTGCATCTACTAAATACAGTCTGGAAGAGGGTGAATATTTAGCCAGTCACTTAGTTTGCATGATATATTTTTATTTAAATGGCATTACTTGGTAGAAATATTTCTTTCTCTTTGATATCAAGAGGTGTTTTTGTAAATCCTTCAAAAAAATCTACACTGACCATGATTCCATTTATGAGAGCAACAAAAAGGAAAAAACATTGAAGGGGGTGAACACTTTTTAATGGTCACTGCACTTTCAAATACCACCAATACAGATGTTTCTTTATTGTTTTGTGTGTGTTACATAATGCTTCACACAGCAAGTAAAGTGCAGAAGTGGAGAAACATGTGGTGTAAATCATTAAAAATGTTCCTGGTGCAGAAAAGCTGCTCCTAGTAATAAAACGTCAGAACATTCCTCCAACTAAACTTCTCACTCACAAGCCTCATTATCTGTTCATCTGGACTGCATCACAAAGAAACGGCCTGGGCTTAACTCTGTCAGTTGGGGAACAGAAGTTTGTTTTAATGACACAACAGTCCCGGGGTGTTAAGGGAGACGATTAACTGAGTGAACAGGCTGCGGTTCGGTCTGCTTCACAAAGTGCAGCTTTATGTCACATGAAGTTTTCCTCTTCCCAGAATCTCATTCTGTGGGCTTTATTGAATCTAGATCCACTTCAGGATTAAACTCAACTGAACAAAACATCTGAAGGTTTTTCTAACAGAGTAGAGTCACGCACCAGATGCCCTTAAAAGTTTACAAAAGTGTGCAAAACAGGAAAATTTCCCTTGGACACCAAAACAGACACATGAAAAAGTGTGTGATGTGTCATAAAAAGGGTTGAAACGTTAATATATGCCATCTGCATGTCTATTTATTTTTTAAGATTTTACAATTTCACTTCCATTTTTGCTTTTTTCTGCTTTACCCAGCTGAAACACTTCTGGTGGTTTTTGTCAATAAAAAAATGTTTTTCATTGATTCAACTTACTCGGACTTGGAGGTGCTGATTCTCATCCCAGCCGCTTCACACTCAGCGGCAAACCGTCCCAGCAAGAGCTGTAGGTCATTGCTGGATGAAGCCAACAGGACAACATCATCTGCAAACAACAGAGATGAGATCCTGTGGTCACCAAGCATGACACCCTTCATTCCCTGGCTGCGCCTAGAAATCCTGTCCATAAAAATTATGAACAGGATCGGTGACAAAGGGCAGCCCTGGCGGAGTCCAACTCTCACTGGGAATGAGTCCGACCGAGTGTTGGCAATACGAACCAAACTCTCACAACGGTCGTACAGAGACCGAATAGCTCGTAACAACAAGCCCAATACCCCATACTCCCGAAGCACCCCCACAAAAAACCACAAGGGATGCGGTCAAATGCCTTCTCCAAGTCCACAAAACACATGTAAACTGGTTGGGCAAACTCCCACGAATCCTCAAGAATTCTCGAGAGGGTAAAGAGCTGGTCCGATGTGCCACGGCCAGGACGAAAACCACATTGCTCCTCCTGAATCCGAGGTTCGACCAATGGCTGGACTCTCCTCTCCAGTACCTTGGCATAGACCTTCCCAGGGAGGCTGAGGAGTGTGATCCCTCTAAAGTTGGAGCACACCCTCCAGTCCCCTTTTTTGAAGAGAGGAACCACCACCCCGGTTTGCCATGCCAAAGGCACTGCCCCCAACCTCCACGCAATGTTGCAGAGGCGTGTCAACCATGACAGCCCAAACACATCCAGGGCCTTGAGATACTTAGGGCGAATCTCGTCCACCCCCGGGGCCCGGCCACCAAGGAGATTTTTAACCACCTTGGCGACCTCAGCCCCTGTGATAGGCGAGTTATCCCCCTCGTCCACAAACCCTGCTTCCTCTGTGGAAGGCGTATCAGTGGGATTGAGGAGATCCTCGAAGTATTCCTTCCACCGCCCGACGATATCCCCAGTCGAAGTCAACAGCGCCCCATCCGCACCATACACAGTGTGGACAGGGAGCTGCTTTCCCCTTCTGAGCCGCCGGACAGTTTGCCAGAAACTCTTCGAGGCCGACCGAAAGTCTTGCTCCATGGCCTCACCGAACTCCTCCCATACCCGGGTTTTTGCTTCAGCAACCACCCGAGCTGCACTCCGCTTGGCCTGCCGGTACACCTCAGCTGCTTCGGGAGTCCCACAAGCCAACCAAGCTTGATAGGACTCCTTCTTCAGCTTAATGGCCCCCCTCACCACTGGTGTCCACCACTTGGTTCGGGGGTTGCCACCATGAGATGCACCGACCACCTTGCAGCCGCAGCTCTGGGCCGCCGCTTCAACAGCAGAGGTGGAGAACATGGCCCATTCAGACTCCATGTCTCCAGACTCCCTCGGAATGTGGCTGAAGTTCTTCCGGAGGTGGGAGTTGAAGACCTCCCGGACAGGGGCCTCAGCCAGACGTTCCCAGCACACCCTCACTATACGTTTGGGTCTACCAGGTCTGAATGGCTTCCTCCCCTGCCATCGGATCCAACTCGCTACCAGGTGGTGATCAGTTGACAGCTCTGCACCTCTCTTTACCCGAGTGTCCAAGACATACGGTCGCAGGTCTGATGACATGATAACAAAATCGATTATCAACCTGCGACCTAGGGTGTCCTGGTGCCAGATGCACATATGGACACCCTTATGCTTGAACATGGTGTTCGTTATGGACAAACTGTGGTTAGCACAGAAGTCCAATAACTGAACACCACTCGGGTTCAGATTGGGCAGGCCGTTCCTCCCAATCACCCCCCTCCAGGTTTCACTGTTGTTGCCCACGTGCGCATTGAAGTCCCCCAGTAGGACAATGGAGTCTCCAAGAGGCACACCCTCCAGCACCCCAGTCAGGTCCTCAGCCAGAAAAAGGTGGATTGTCCTCTCTGGGTTGGGGACAGACTCCTGCCCCAAGTGGAGGAGTTTAAGTATCTTGATTGTTGGACACCCCTGACCTAGACTAAACAGAGGAGCATTGTTGTGGACTTGCCTTTGTTAATGGTTGTTGTTTTTAGTACATTTTTTTGTTGTAGTTAGTGTTTTTTTTAATTTTTAAGTTACTTTAGTGTTAGTGTTTGACTGTTTGTGCCATGTTTGTAAAAAAAAGGTTCAATAAAAAAATATTGTGGAAAAAAAAAAACACACCCAAGAATGGCTAAGAGCGAAATATTGGACTATTCTAAAGTGGCCTTCTATAAGCCCTGATCTAAATCCTATTGAACATCTGTGAAAGGAGCTGAAACATGCCGTCTGGAGAAGGCACCCTTCAAACCTGAGACAACTGGAGCAGTTTGCTCATGAGGAGTGGGCCAAAATACCTGCTGAGAGGTGCAGAAGTCTCACTGACAGTTACAGAAATGGTTTGATTGCAGTGATTGCCTCAAAAGGTTGTGCAACAAAATATTAAGTTAAGGGTACCATCATTTTTGTCCAGGCCTGTTTCATATGAGTTTGTTTTTTGAAATAATTCTGTTGAACCACAATTCAAAAGTATTGTCTGATTTTCACTAGTTAATTTTCATAGAATTTTTTATTTATTATCACTTTTGTCAGATTCAAGTTATTTCTGTGACCATTGTGGGTTTTTCTTTCATTAACAGAGGGGTACCAACAAGTTTGTCCATGTGTGTAGTACAATATCAGATTTTTTTATTTTTACTTCAATCTTACAACAGGGTTAAATGATTTTATTTGGTTTGTATGAAAGACCAAAACTCCACAAATTACAGGTGCACAAAAACTTTTTAAATAAATGATATTAAATAAACCAAAGATCAGGGTTTGACATTAACACCCGCCAGCCTGCCAAAGGCAGGAGAATTTCAGCAGTGGCCAGTAAGACAGCCACTCCCACTAGCCCCTTTCACGGGTTGTAGTTTTCTCAAACGGCATCTAAAATAATAAACCTATCACAATGTGAGCCTATAAAACTACAACTCCCATAAGCACTATCTGCACAGAGTGTGTGCTCATTGGTTCACTGTCGCCATGGACTTAGTCTGGCTCCGCTGCCAGCACGATACAGGAGAAGTTGTGGACAGAGTCTGGCTTCACAAAGGGCTGGGTACAGGAGAAGTCACAGATGTGTGCTTCGCAGGTTGGGTCATTGTGTGCCCAAAGAAACAGCGATGAGCAGACAGCAGCCAGCAGAACACATCTGTGCCCGCTCTCAGCGATAAGATCACGAGGACAACTGCCCCCCCCCACCCCTACATCAACTCTGTGGATATCTGTGGTTAAACATGATTTTTAGAGCAAGAAGCTCCTGTTTTCTGTCCGCAGTTGTGCAAACTTAAGTTTTCGTATGACAGAGAGAAAAAGCGACTGCACTTTGATATGTTGCTGTAAAGAACAAATGAAGCTTCTTCTGGTGAACTTTAATTTATCTGTGATTATCTATGATAACTGTGATATATAGCTGTTTCATGGAAGTAAACCCTCTGAATATGCATTTTTAATGTGCTGGTCCAGGGGTGTCATACATATGGCCCGGTGGCCAAAAATGGACCGCCAGCTGGTCCAAATTTTTCCCTGTTAATTTACAGCTTTCTTTCTAGTAAATTTCTGACCTTTTTCTACTGATTAACTAACTGTCCATGTTTTCACGTGCCCCTAGTGGTGCGGCGCCGTAATTGCGCCTGTCAACTGAATCTTGACATCCATTTAACTCCCCAACTGTACCAGGACTTGTACTGATCTGCCAGTTTCAGAAGGTGGCAGACACGCATTGGAGGACTCAATGGATGGCACGTAATACACCAAAGAAGAAGAACTCCTCATTTCCTTTTCCTGTTTTCATCCTTTTAGTCCAGAAAGCTAATATGGCCGTCATGATAGTCATGGATGGTCACAGAAAACTGCATCATACAGAAAAAATAGCTGAGTAATACAAACGAAATTCACATGGGATAATCATAAGAGTATGTAGATGTGATAGAGAGCGTAAATGACCGACAAAACGCAAAACAACGACCACGATGGGTGAAAACGGACCAATCACGCGAGCGAGCGAGCGAGCCCCCCCACCCCACCCCCCGTAAGTGACAAATTTATTTGGTTGTTTTACATTGTACTGATATTGTGGTTCATATACTTTGAAGATAAAATAATAAAATGCCCCTGTAGATAAAACAGTGTCAAAAAACCATTCCTTGTGTAAATATGTCCAAAGTCCACTTTTGACTGAGTTATGTAATTTATATAGCTGCTGCGACATTATGCAAATTAGATACATAAATTTATTCCTATCTGAAACTTTGGATCATATTGTACATCTTTCTAATTGACAGTAAGCCATTATCTCTTGCAACTTTCAAGCTATAGCCCTGGAAATCTGAACTATTTTCTTGACAAAAAATCATTACCACTCTTGACAACAAGGGGTTATGGTGCCAAATGGTGCCTTGGACAGTTAGAGGGTTGTAAAATAGTTCATGTACATTTGAGACATTTTTCTCCTTAAGATGTGTCATGTGTCTGAGCTGATGTTTTTACTGAGCTCAGACTCTCACCTTATTTCTAAGTATTGTTTGTCTGTTAATTTGATTTGTTTATTTCTGTATATGTATACTGCCCACAGGTTACTTCCTTGCCATCTCAGCTGTGGGCAGCGGGTCTAATTAGGTCACCGGCTCGCTCATTGACTCACACCTGCAGCTCATTAGACTGTATGGTATTTGAGCACTGCCTTTTCCCTGTGTTGTTGCGGTTACATTAGATAATCTACTCTTCACTCCTGTTCTCCCAGCCTCTGAAGTTTTGCTACTTCTCTAGAGCTCACCCTGCTCTGAGGCTTATCTCTGTTAAGTTATCATTTGTTACATTTTTGTGTTGTCAGCACTGTTTTTGGACTGCTATGTTCTTTTCGTTAATAAATGTCACTAACACAGTTCAGCGCCTGGGTCTGTCTTCCTGCCCTGTAGGGGCATTCATGACAGGCTGAGACTTTTTTCTCATCAGTTTTCTTCTCTTTCTCTTCTTTTTTCTGGTGAAAACAGGTATTGTCTATTTAATTTAAATTCATCAGCAACAACACTGGAAGGGTGGCCCAATTTATGGGATAATCTTCAACCCCCACCCCTTGGTCCTTGAAATCAAGGGCCAAGGGGTGGGGGCAGGGAAAGAGGTAGGAGTACAGATGACAATTGGGATGGATCCCAAATCTACCTGTACTTCACTCTCATATTGCAAATATTTTTCTTGACTATTTTACAGTTTTTACTGCTGTTAATAAAAAAAAAATAAACAGTGTTTCTCTTGCTATTTTCATGTATGTGTAAGGGTCATTTACATATAAAAAGGCTGTAAATTTAGTTCAAGTAAAATTTAGTATGCCATAGTCAAATTTGATATTATAAATTTGATAATGATATTATCATATTAAACATAATTTTCCAACCACAAAATTGTGACTAGTGAAAATGCTACGTGGCTAAAAAATCAGTACCCACAGTGGCTGGTGAGCAAAAAAGTTAATGCCAAGCCCTGCCAAAAATCATACAGACATCAGTGTAATTTTTATGTGCAAGGTACATACTAGATGACAATAAAGAATTCTTCAATCTTCTTCTATAAAATTTAAGACAAATTACTGTTTCTGATTACTTTGACATTGAATCAATTTAAGTACTTTCTTTTCCATCTATTTACAAATTCATCTATAAATTTTATATTTAATTTAATTGTTTACATTTTCACTTAAATAATTTTTAATAATTTATTTGCAAGGTCTGACTTTCATTTGTTTCAGCATTTTTCAGCATTTCCTCCATATTATCAACTAGAACAATATTCTTACACTAGATTAGATTAGATTAGATGAAAGAACCTTAGTGAGGAAGTTCACATACCCCATGCATCCCCATATCACAGTTCTTGCTAAACATAATAATGCATGCCCTTGTCTGATGCAAATATAAAAGGAAGGAATTAGTGGGCCTTATTACAGCACCACAGTCCATAATCAATTGTTTGATTAATTATGGCCCCTATAAATGGGGCACATTTATAGGTGTTCCAAGTTCCTGTTGCTATTACAGCAGTGCAAAAACAAATTTTGCTTTTAATTATTCATAGGTGTGTTTGGGGCGTAACGTGAAATAAACTAATCACTGTCTTTGCTCTCATTCTCTTTAATAAACAGGGGCACAAGATCAAAGGTTTAATACTAACATGACAGTGTTTAAATGGGAGGCCAAATCTATTTTGCACTGAGTACAATGCAGGCTCATTCACAAAGTAAAAATATGTTTAAGGGCAAGGAGCTGTTAAAGAGCTGTTTAATCTCCTCCACAGCCCCGCTTGCATTGGGGAAACTTGATTACAATTGCGTACGGATGAGAGCTGTAGGCTATATATAGCTATATAGCTGTAGTCTTTTTCTTTGTCCGTGATTTTGACAGAGTTGTAAAATTTCATTCAATTATATTATCATTCATTGGAACTTCTCTTTAAAACCAAGAAAGAGTGACACGTTCAACTAAGATGAAGTCTGTTAATCTCCTCTGCTGAATGCAAAATTGTTGTTTTAATTCAAAACAAATCATTCTGTTAAGACTGGCAGTGAATGAGGTTAAAAAAATTGTTTAAAAAAAACTATCATTAGATAATGATGAAAGTCGGTTTTGCACACACCTGTCGGCTCTTCTCTGGGGCCATGGTGACAGCTCTTTTCCTGGTACAGGGCGGACTGGTCCCACTATGGTCCGGTAGTTAAATTAAAAACAGGACTGTCCACTAAATCGTAAATCCATACAATGTTTTTTTTTTCCTCTATGCAGTGTAGCATCAGCTTCTCCTCAGGCTAATTCAGGAAATCCCTCTTCTTCATCTTAAAGATACTCTCACTCAAGTCTGGTCAAGAATTGCTGTGTCTTCATCATCAGGACCCCAGTGTAAACAAGTTCCCTTTTGTAGAGAAACCTGATGAGGACTTCCTTTTAAAGGCTTAAGTGGACTATAAACTTCTGGAGTCAAACCCCAACTAGACAGTTCTTGCTGATAGCATCCATTCATACCAGGAACTGATACTCTTAAAAAGTCATAAACTTCCAAACTTTCACTCCTTAATCTGTCAGGTTATGCTGATAAACTCTTGGAGCCTTTCCAGAAGCCTCATAAAACCCTCTAAGCTGCCCTCCCTTCACATACCAAAACCTAAAAATTGTCTACATACTTCCTAGTGGACATCTACGGAATATGTTTCATTACTTGTGCAATCTGGAACTGTTTATCTCTGACTGAACATTAACATTTTTTATAGTTTACATTCCACAGAATAACTCTGGACACTATGAAGATAATCACTCTTTGTGATGGACAATAATGGTTTGCAATAATTCATTAATCCTTGATTTAAATGTGAGTGCATGTCTTAGGAATGTCTTTTTCATGAATGTTATTCAAATGAATGTTAAACTTAGTAATATTATAAATGCATGGTCACTGAATATTAGCCTTGAGTCACTTAATTTAGTTAGATTTTATATTGAGTATATAATGAATTTCATAGGAACTGAATGAATGTTTTCTCAAACTTTGTCGTCCGTCTTCCCACTCGCGATAACCAATCACCAGGCTGCCTCTCTGTTGGATAATGCCCCCACATTTGATTGGCTTTTCACAGACAAAGAACTGTTCCCTCATTGGACAAAAGCCCATTCAAACTCCTCTTTATAGAAGATAATTGGTCCGTCTTGCGGCCGGTCACAGGTTTATGACCCAGCAGCACGCTTCAGTTAAATGCAACAGAGCCACCACGGCAGCTCATTTTTTTCGGTGTTTAGTTTTTCTGTTGTTTTCAGTTGTCTTTGTCTAAATTGTTCTGTGAGTCCTGTATGTTCGAGTTTTAAGAAGTCTTTTGTGTGTGTCTGAACCTTGTCAAATCCTGCACGAGCTTTCTTAAATCGCCTTTTGATAACCTTTTGGCTGTTTTCTGGTTAACTGAGGAGAAACCATCCTTTTTCCTATAAGCTCGCCTTTAAAGAGAGTTAAACTCTCAAATCCTTTTTTTTTTTTCACCTCAGAATCCGTGCTTATTCTATTGAATGTTTTTTCTTGGACTTTTTGACTTTTCTGGCCGTTAAAGTGGACTTTTTAAGATAAGATAAGCCTTTATTAGTGCCACAACGGGGAAATTCCAGGATTGCAACAGCACAGGGATAGCAACACTCAGAGCAACAATCAGAAGGCAAGGGAAAAAAAAAGCAAGCAAGCAAGAGCAGCTAATATACATATGTATATATTACTATAAAATACACACACACAGACACACAGTGTGTCACACACACAGACACACAGTGCAGAGCACTGTAGCTGGATGGAATAAATATATGAATATATAAACACAGTGCGGAGCATTGTAGCTAGATGGAATAAATATGCAGATATATAAACACCCACAGTACGGAGCATTGCAGCTAGGTGGAATAAATATGTAAGTATATAAACACACACAGTGCGGAGCAATGTAGCTAGATGGAATAATATGTAGATATATAAATACACAGTGCGGAGCATTGTAGCTAGATGGAATAATATGTAGATATATAAACACACAGTGCAGAGCATTGTAGCTAGATGGAATAAATATATAGATATATAAATATAAACACACCCAGTGCGGAGTATTGTAACTACATGGAATAAATATGTAAATATATAAACACACACAGTGCAGAGCATTGTTGCTAGATGGGATGAAACAGCACAACCGTCTACTTAGTTATCCTACATGGTATGATTATGTGCCCATACATATTCTCACCCTCCATAGCGACCGGTATTTTCCTAGTTGTATGCTGGAGGGGACCATTGTGTAAGTCTATTGCATCTTTTGCATTCAAAAAACTATTAGTTTGTTACGTCTTTTTGCTATCTCTGTGAGCAGCCCTGCTTAGGTTGTACAGTCTGACAGCCGTTGGTAGGAAGGACCTGCGAAACCTCTCGGTTGTGCACCTGGGATGATGTAGTCTGCTGCTAAATGAGCTCCTCAGTGCATTCAGTATGTCCTGCATAGGGTGGAACTCGGACTCCAGCAGAGATGACAGTTTAGCCACCGTCCTTCTCTCTCCTATCTCCTCCACCGGATCAAGGCGCTGCCCCAGGACAGAGCTAGCTTTCTTGATCAGTTTGTTCAGTCTCTTCCTATTGGCTGCAGTAATGCCACTGCCCCAGCAGACCACTCCAAAAGTGATGGCTGATGCCACCACCGTGTCATAGAATGTCTTCAGCAGCACCCCTTGTACACCAAAAGACCTGAGTCTCCTCAGCAGGAACAGCCTGCGCTGTCCCTTCTTGTAGAGTGCGTCAGTATTGTGTGACCAGTCTAGTTTATTGTTCAGATGAACACCCAGGTACTTATAGGATGTCACCATCTCGATGTCTGTTCCCTGTATATTTACTGGTGCTGTGAGGGGCTGCCCATGCCTGCGGCAGTCCACCACCAGCTCCTTAGTTTTCCTCGCGTTGATCTGGAGGCAGTTCCGATGGCACCAGTCCACAAAGTCCTGGATAAGTCCTCTGTACTCAGCTTCATCTCCATTGGAGATGAGGCCAACGATCGCAGAGTCATCAGAGAACTTCTGTAGATGGCAGTGTGTTGTGTTGTGTGAGAAGTCCGCAGTATAAAGAGTGAACAGGAAGGGAGCCAGCACCGTTCCCTGGGGGGCCCCCGTGCTACCGATGATCGTGTCGGACACACAGTCCCGGGTTCTCACAAACTGAGGCCAGTTCGTGAGGTAGTCCAGGATCCATGATGACAGGTGCTGGTCCACCCCTGCGCGCAGCAGCTTGTCCTTCAGGATCATCAGTTGGATGGTGTTGAAAGCACTGGAGAAGTCAAAGAACATGATCCTCACCATATTCCCGGGCTTCTCCAGGTGGGACAGAGAACGGTGAAGGAGGAAGATCACCGCATCCTCCACCCCAACGCCATGCTGGTAGGCGAACTGGAGTGGATCCATCGCTGGTTCCACCAGGGGGCAGAGGTGAGCAAGAAGCAGTCTCTCCAGGGTCTTCATCAAGTGGGACGTCAAGACCACCGGTCTGTAGCTGTTCAGCTCTTTGGGGTGGGAAGTTTTTGGTACAGGTACCACACAAGATGTTTTCCACAGCTGTGGTACCCTCCCCAGCTTCAGGCTCAGGTTGAAGATGTACGTCACAATCCCACACAGCTGGTCTGCACAGGACTTGAGGAGCTTTGCGCTGATGCCGTCCGGTCCCGACGCCTTCCTCGCCTTGATCTTCCTCAGCTCCGTCCTCACCTGGGTCCTGGTCAGGGTCAGGATGGAGGGCTGTGTGTTGGGAGTGGGGGGGGAGGTGTTGGTGGAGTGGGGAGTGGGCAGCAGGACTTGATTTCTTTAGAGGCAGCAGTGGTTGCTGTGCAGTCAGGGGGGAGGGCGGTTGGTCAAACCTATTGAAAATACCTTTTTTTAATTTCCCTGCCTTTAAAGTGGACTAATAGAGATTTTGGACTTTTCTGTTTTCCCCCAGAGAAGAATTCAGACTTCGTGGGTGAAACTGACTAAAAAGATTTGTCCTTCAGCCTTTGGGTTTGTCCTGCGGGCTGGGGACATACTAAATTTCGGATTGGTTGCCAAAGGACGTCACGCCTGCTCCGGGGCCAGCCTTCACTCTGTTGCCAGCTCCTCGCCGCAGACCCCGTGGCAGCCCCAGCCGAGTTTACGCTTCTCACAGCTGTGAACGATCTGAAAGACGACCAGCAGTCGCTTTCCCCCTGTGTGCCACCTTACTGGCACTGACCACCACTAAATACCTGGAATCGGCTATTTGTGAGACGACCACTTTCCTATCTGCTGGATTTAAATGAGATGTCCTAAATATCAATTATAATTGAACATAACCAATATTTCATGGTACAATTAGTCCCTCAGCCATAGGACAAACCTATAAACTGAAGGAAAATTCTTATTAATTTTTTTATAACCTCCGGTAATTTTTGTAGAGTAATTCATAAGTTCCTTTTCCAGATAATCAGCTTATGTAAGTTTTCACCATAAAGTTGCATTCTGATTTTGTCAGTTATCTCAGCCTTCCATTGCATTACAGTTGAAACATA
Organism: Pholidichthys leucotaenia; assembly: GCA_020510985.1. NCBI lineage: Eukaryota > Metazoa > Chordata > Actinopteri > Cichliformes > Pholidichthyidae > Pholidichthys > Pholidichthys leucotaenia. Next base: position 211,456,307 of record CM035846.1, on the reverse strand, counting down.
AAATCTGGTTTCCTCTTGGTTCCACAAAGGTTTAACTATAGATTTTATACTCAGGAATCCATTAACAGTTGATGTGATATCTAACACCTGCGGATCATTTGATCTTGTTTACCCACCATTTGAATGCCATGTCATGCAACCTGAACGAGTTTCATTTAATAAACTTGTAAACGAGAGAAGCTGAAGCGTTTTCCTTTGCATATATGCTTTCCTGGGTCACGGCAGTAAAGGAACTCACTGCATTTTAAGACCAAATTCATTAAGAAATTGAAGGTACAGAAATTAATTAATTGAAATTAATTAACAATTTGTTCTTTTAGAACTGATGCCCCCTTTATACAAGTGCTTTTCTATTTTATTTAGTGAGTATTGGGGTGACTGTTTAACTGTCCCCTCGCACACCTACTATTAAATAAAATAAATAATTTCTGTACCTTATTAAACTATATTTTATTAAATATTGCTACAGCAGTGAAAAATTCTGCTGTGTCTATTCAATTACCCTCATTTAACAGGAAACAACAGCTGAGTTTGTGCTTTTCATTAATCGGGATGCGCAAGCTCAAACGGACAGAAGATATGGTGTGATATATATATGATGTGATGACACACACAACAGATGAGTGGACAATACTTTGTCAAAGAACAGGTTTGTCGTTTAAAATCTTAAGACTGACAGTATCCCGCCAGACCGCCCCGTGTGTCATATTAAATACTCCCTGTTCATTCATTCGTTCCCCTAAATATTAATACATTAATGCCTAATCTACAGACTCCAACGGTAAGTCTGCAATTAAAAATGAAAATGTGTCACTTCCGGTTATGGCTGCCACGTAGGACGGACGTGTCTCGCTCTGCTCTGCTCCTGGAAAAAAAAAATCGGCAAATAACTCTCTCATTTGGGACAGAACGTATCCCAGCATTTGGGCGAAGATATGTCGGCGAAGCCTAAGGCTGGAAAACCAGGAAAAGGAAAAAGCGAGCCGCCGAAACAGTCCAAATTAACGGACTTTCAGGTCTGTGACGCAGTAAACAAAACTCCATATATGGCGGAGGAGGCTGGCAACGCTGCGATATCTGCGGAGAATGGCGCAGATGCGCTGATGGCTGCCATGAGTTCAATGAGAGTGGACTTTTCCTCTAGATTTGATGGGATTATGACAGCGTTGGAAGGAATAAGAAAGGAATTGGGTGACTGTGTAGAACGAACGGCGCAGATGGAGCTCCGTCTCGCTAGTGCTGAAGATGACGTCACCCGTCTTCAATTAAAGGTGTGCACTTTGGAAAAAAAAAATAAATCTCTGGAAGATAATATTTTGGATTTGGAATCTCGGTCGAGACAGAATAATTTGAGGCTGGTGGGTCTTCCAGAGGAATCAGAAGGTCGGGACGTATGTTCCTTTCTGGAAAAGTGGATTCCGGAGGTGCTGGGCAGCGAGGAGTTGCAATCAGCAGTGGTTCTGGAAAAAGCACATCGTATTGGCCCACGGAGAGATAAGGGACCGCCGAGGACCTTAATTATGAAGTTTCTTAGCAACAGAGACAGGATGAAGATCTTCAACGCTGCACGAGCTAAAAAAGGAGAGATTAAACACCAGGACCAGCAGGTGCGGTTCTACCCAGATTTGGCCACAGGAATCCAGCAATTGAGGAAGCAGTTTGATCCCGTACGTAAGGAGCTGCGCAACCTTGGGATTCGTCATGGTGTAATCTATCCTGCGAGACTGCTGACCACGTATGAGGGCAGAACCCACATCTTCAAGACCCCAGAGGAGGCGCAGGAGTTCATCAAGAAGATCAAAGAAGAAGAAGAGACTGGTGGGAGCTAAGCATGAACAAAATATAAGGTAGAATAATTAAGCATTTGCACAGGCATCTGACTGACTTGAAGTAAATAGTAAGTTTACAAAATATAGATTGTATTATATATTAAAAAAACAAAACAAAAACAAAACAAACAAAAAAAAAAAACTATGATGTACAAAGTTGTTAAAAATTTTGGAGTTAAGTTGGAAAACTACAGAGGAGAGTTAATGTTACGTCATTAAAAGCAGTAGAGTTAGGGTGATTGGGAGGATGAAGAAGGAGTGGCTTAGGCTGTTCCCCGTGGGTGTGGAACGGTCGATGGCTATATCGGGAGACAGAATTTTTCTTTTGATTTTGGGGGGTTTGCCACAAGTGTGGGAAGGGGAAATTTGTTTGTGTGTAGTTTGTAGGATGAATGTTCAACCACTCATGTTTTTGCTTCTCTGTATGAGCATGTTTACACTGCAAGGTAATCCCAAACTCTCTATTGATCATGGACCAAAGTGTTAATCTTAATTTAACTTCATGGAATTGCAGAGGTCTACAAAATTTAAAAAAACTTAAACAAGTTATGAATAAAATAAAGGACATGGGTTCAAGAATTGTGTTTTTACAAGAAACTCATCTGATAGAGGAGGATGTTAAAAGAATTAGGAGTAGATGGCAGGGAAGTGTATTCACCTCATCATTTTCATCCCGAGCCAGGGGAGTTATGACTCTCATACATAAATCAGTTCCTTTTCAAGTGAAAAATGTAATTGGAGACAAATTTGGAAGATATGTAATCATTCAAGGTTCTTTGCTATTAGAAAATATAAATCTTGTGAACTTATATGGTCCCAATATAGATGATCAGAAGTTCTTTGCTAATTTATTTCTCATCTTATCATCACTTACAGGGCAACATATAATAGCAGGGGATTTTAATTGTACATTGAATCCAGGTGTGGATAGATCAACAGGACTGGATTGTACGCACATTGGATGTAGGATGACTATTAATCATTTTATGAAAGAATTGAGATTGTTAGATATATGGAGAGAAATGAAACCACAAGTTAAAGCCTATTCTTGTTATTCCAGTACCTACAAGACATTCTCACGTATTGATTATTTTTTGATTTCCACAGAATTAAGGTCCAAGATTCAAAACTGCTTTTATGATAACATCGTGATCTCTGATCATGCACCCTGTTGTCTAATATATGTAGATAAAAAATTGACAAAGGAATCAGGTAGATAGCAATTTCAGCATAAATGGCTTCAGGATGAGGAATTTGTCAAGTATATAGAAAAACAGATAGACGAGTTCTTTGACATCAATACTACACAAACATCAGCATGTGTAAAGTGGGAGGCTTTCAAAGCTTTTATTAGGGGACATATTATTAGTTATACAGGATCAAAATCTAAGAAGACTCGAGAGGAGAGAGCTAAATTGGAACATAAAATAAAAAGTCTTCAGGAAAAAGTGTATGCAGGAAGTGACCCAAGGTTGGAGAATGAATTACTGATTTTGAGAGCTGAATACGACAAAAAATCAGCGAATAGAGCTGCCTCGAGTCTTCTAAGATTGAAACAATCTTTTTATGAACAAGGTGAAAAATCAGGAAAATTATTAGCATGGCAGATTAAACAATTGGAAATTAAAACACCAATTACCAGTATTATAAGTAACGGACAGGTAGTTATAGATCCTTTAGAAATTAATAGAGCCTTTAGAGATTACTATGAAAAATTATATGATACCAAAAATGAACCTGATTTAACAAAACTAAATGGGTTTTTGAACGAACTATCTATACCGTGTATACCAAATGAAAACAGGGAGATATTGGAGTCTAAAATTAGTCAAGAAGAAGTTGGGCTAGCCATTGATAATATGAAATCAGGAAAAAGTGCAGGACCAGATGGTCTTCCAGTTGACCTTTATAAAAAATTTAAGAATAAATTAATAAAACCTTTTTTGGAAATGGTTTTAGAAGCATTTCAAAATAATAATTTACCATCATACATAAATAATGCCTTAATTATACTGCTGCCAAAACCAGGTAAGCCCTCTAATAAATGTGAAAATATGAGACCAATAAGCCTATTAAACGCCGACCTTAAGATAATCTGTAAAATTTTAGCAAGACGAATACAAGAAATTTTACCAAATATTATTAATCGAGATCAGAATGGCTTTATAAAGGGTAGACAAGGCTTCCATAATGTAAGAAGACTATTTAATATTATTTATTTTAATAAAGAAGCACCGGATACAGCTCTCCTATCATTGGACGCTGAAAAGGCCTTTGATAGAGTTGAATGGCCCTTTCTTTTTGAAGTCCTACAAAGGTTTGGACTTGGAAATAATTTCATAAAATGGGTTCAAATAATATACAATAATGCTACAGCAGAAATCCTAACAAATAACAATATTTCAAAACCAATAAAAATCAATAGAGGATGTCGACAAGGCTGTCCACTTTCACCTTTACTGTTTACTATGGCAATTGAACCTTTAGCGATAGCGATACGTTTACATTCACAAATATATGGAATTAAAGTTGGACCAACAGAACATAAAATCTCCCTGTACGCCGATGATATAATTTTGTTTATGTCGAATCTAAAAAAATCAATTCCAACCTTGTTGAATTTAATAAAGAATTTTGGGGAAATATCAGGATATAAAATAAATAAAACTAAATCTTCAATATTAATGCTAAATGAGACCCAGAGAAATTACCCAGCCCCTGAGGCAAATCAATTCAATGTTGTAAATCAGTTTAAATATTTAGGAATCCAAATTATGCCTAAGCTAGAATCAGTCGCCAGCGTCAACTATGAAGCCTTAATGTCAGATATCAATGAGTTAACTCAGAGATGGATGTCACTACCAATGTCGATGATCGGGAGAATCAATATACTTAAAAGTAATATTTTACCTAAAATACTTTATTTATTTCAATACATTCCCTTATCACCACCTTTAGATCTATTCTCAAGAATAAAAAAAAAGTTAGTGGAATTTATATGGAACAACAGGAGGGCTAGATTACGTCTGTCTTTATTATATTTACCATTTGATCGTGGAGGTCTGAAATGTCCAAATTTTATGTTGTATTATTGGTCGGCACAACTGAGGTCTATGACATATTATTTTTCATCAAATGATCTCCCTCACTGGACTGAAATGGAATCATACAATTTACCTTTACCTCTTCCCATATTCATATACTCAGATTCGGCAAAAAAATTACAAAAACAAGTTAAAAATCCATTTGTAAAGCATATGATCAAAATATGGTGTGAAGCTAAAAACTATTTAAAAGAACCACAGTTATTGTCACAATTTAGTCCAATATGGGGTAATCAATATTTTAAACCAGGGAGAGCGGACGCTGTATTTAAAGTATGGAATTTAAAAGGGATACAAAAGATTCAGGATTTATATTTGCCATGTGCAGACAACATAATGTCTTTTGAAGAGCTGAGGATCAAATTTAATCTCAATAGAACACATTTTTTTAAATATCTTCAACTTAGAAACTTTATTCGATCAAATCAAAATAAAGCTCTCACTCGACCTATTTATTCATCCTTGGAAAAAATGATGATGAAAGATAGTAAAAGAAAGGGTATTATTTCAGAGTTTTATAACTCATTGACACTATCTTCAAGTGAAAATTCACTGAAAAGATTAAACTACTGGAAAGAAGATCTGCAAATTGAAATTTCGGAGGAACAATGGGAATTGGCTTGTACAGAAGCTCAAACCAAATCAATAAATGCACGCCTTAAATTGATACATTTCAAATGGTTAATGCGGATGTATGTTACACCGGAGGAGTTAAATAGATATAACAAAAATATACCAGATACATGCACAAAATGCATGGAAAGTAAAGGAACCCTATTTCATTGTTTATGGGAATGTAGATTAATAAGAATGTTTTGGGAAGAGGTGAGGGTAACAATTGAAAAAATAATCTCAAAACAAATCATACTGAATCCTAAACTGTTTTTGTTGGGTCTGTACCCAGAAAAGCATAATTTTAATAAAAGTGAAAGAACATTCATAGACCTCAGTTTGCTTAATGCCAAAAAATGTATTGCACTATTATGGAAAAAGACTCATAGACCAGATGTGACTCAGTGGTTAAGACAGATGTTAACAAACCTTCCATTAGAAAGAATAACATATATACTGAAATCAAAGGAAATTGTGTTTGAGAATATATGGAGACCTTTTATTGATTATGTAAAAAATTTAAACATAACTCTTGAAGAAGAAGGTGAATGATGTGTGTGGACCTTGTAAATTCCAAACTGGTGAACATAATATGTATACTTATGTATTGGATTGTCTAGACTAAACAGAGGAGCATTGTTGAAGACTTGATTTTGTTGGTGGTTGTTGGTGTTTTTAGTGCATTTTTTTTTTTTTGTAGTACTTTAGCGTTAGTGTTTGATTGTTTGTATCATGTTTGTTAAAAAAAAAAAAAAAGGTTCAATAAAGATATTGTGGAAAAAAAAAATGAAAATGTGGATGGAATAAAACACTTAAGTGTATCATCATCCATCCATCCATCTTCTTCCGCTTAATCCTTTTCGGGTCGCGGGGGGGCTGGAGCCTATCCCAGTATCTTTGGGCGAGAGGCAGGGTACACCCTGGACAGATCGCCAGTCCATCGCAGGGCAAACATAGAGACAGACAACCATTCACTCTCACAGTCATACCTAAGGACAATTTAGAATCCCCAGTTTGATGCCAATTAACTTAACTTGCATGTTTGTTTGTTTTTTGGCATGTGGGAGGAAACCGGAGAAATTCCGGAGTAAACCCACACAGACACGGGGAGAACATGCAAACTCCACACAGATCGCTGTTGGTCGGGGGCTGGGATCAAACCCAGGATCCCCCGGCCAAGGGTGAGTTGCTGTGCTGCCGCAGTACTAACCACTCTGCCACTGTGCTGCCCCATATTATATTTAAATGATGGGTGATTAGATTATAATTGTTACAACTCTCTCCATTAAAATAACAGAAAATCCCAGCACCAGCTGCTTCCTCATGTGTTCTTGTTAGTAGGAGCTGCATGATTTCAAAACGCAACCCTGAAATAGCATTAATCAATGCACTTCTGACGACAGACCTCCTTTTTCCTCATCAAATGCACAATGACATAAAAAAGCACCAAAATCCTGATGCACATGAAATTGCCACACCTCTACCACACCTCTTCCACTCCTCCAAGTGCAAAGCCAGCGCAGTGTTTACTGATAATTAGATGGTGTGATGCAAAGTGTAAAAAATACACATTGCACTGACAGACACTAACAAAACACACTGTTAATTATCATAATTGGGTCCACTGTCTTTTTTAATAGAAAAAAAGTTCATATTCAAGACCTTTTAGTTGTTGTTTAATCTTGCAGGTTAATGATTCATTAGAGGTATGTCAAAATCGAACACATCCAAGGTAATGATAAGTGAAACCTTCTGTATAAATTTATTGATTTAACCCCTTGCACTCCGGTCAATTTCCCTAAAAACGCCAAAAAATAACGTGCCCAAAGTAAATCGAAAGCTGTTCTTCAACTCTTTGCAGCATCTTCATGGGGTTGGTCTCATTTAAAAGAAAACACTTTGAATTTTTTGGCAAAACAGTCATAATCTCTCTAAGTGCTCCGGCCACTGAGTTACAGTCATCTAAACATACTGAACTTGAAGAAAATAAATTTGGCCTGGGTGTTTTTTTGGATACAAATGCTTGCAAATAACACACAGCTTCAGATCCGGGCTGGAAAATGCAACAGAAATGTAGAACCAAGTGTTATCCAGCTAAGGTCAAAATTTTGTAACAATATCACAAAAAATGAATATATTACACAGCTTTTTCCTCAGGTAGTTCCCAGGCATTTTTGAACTGTGCCAAATGGCACAGTTTGGAAAAACGTCTGTAACTTTTGAATGATTCAATATAGAAGCTTCATCTTGGGCTCTAATGAAAGGTGACACTCAGGGCTGTGTGTGTGGGGGGGGGGGGTTGTCCCCCTCCCTCGCTACAGAGGACGGACATCGGCCATCGCTACATGACGGAATAGTCATGTGGCGACCGCGGCACAGTCACCGCGGCTTCCCCCCCCCTCGCTACAGAAGAGTAGCCGGGGGGGGTGGGGGCGTTCACAGTCCGGACGCGGCGCACGACCCGTGTACCGTGGCGCACGAACTTCAGACTTCGTGCGCCGCACAGTTGTAATTTACCGATCGGTCAAAAGTCATTTTTGATTACAATTTTCAGGGATAAAGAATAATTTAGCTTATAACACCTTACCTCTTCACAGCAGCAGTGTCTTGGCGAACTTCTCTTCCTCATTGTCAGACAAACGTGACGCTGGTCCCTTGTTACGGACTCATGGTTCTGGTCTCGGCGACCCGGTCAAAACATAATTCCATTATTGCGGTTTTGCGCTTCCATGATTGCGGTTTTGGCGAATGATTTACGACCTTCGTCGTCGGCCTCCGTCGGTCTATGATGACCATGAAAGAGAATCCTAAATGTCTATTCTGCTCGAATAAAAAAAAAAAAAAGCACCGCCTGTGTCTGAAGAGGCCGATGCGCAAATGGCTGTCCCTGTCACACAGGTAGCACTTGTGGGTGGTCTCCGTGCTGCTGGGTCTGTGACGGTTCTTCCTGCGGGTTCTTTTTTTCATCTGCTGCAGCAGTCTGTCTTCACCCAGCCTTACAAAAAACAGCTCGCAAACTTCTGTGCTTCAATTGGCTCGCTGCATTCACAGCGTTGGTAGGCGGGTCCTTCTTGCTAGGTTTTCAGTCATTGGTTCTTCAAGGTTTCAGAAACCCAATTCAAGGCTCTTATTAGTCGAATGAGAGGTCAATCATATCTGATCTGTTCGCGGCTGTGTCTGTAGTGGAAGAACTTTTTTTTTTTTTTTTCAGTGCGCGCTTGGAGGCAGCGCCCTCGTGCGTCCTAGAGCGCACGAGGGCGCACGAGAGCGCCCTCGTGCGCTCTGGAACGCAGAGACGTGCCCGTCCGCGGTACACCGGAGTGCAAGAGGTTAACCTTTACTTAACCAGGTGAGTCTCATTGAGATCTAAATCTCTTCCGCCCCACAACCGGGGGATCGTGGGTTCAAGCCCCGGCCAGGTCATACCAAAGACCATAATAAAATGTTTTTTCCCACATTCTAGCTTGGTGCTCAGCATAATAGAATGGAGGGAGGAAAAAGTTGTTTGTGGCGGCACCTTGCATGGCAGCAGCCCCTCTGATTCTAGATGTGATTAACATTGTAGATAGTAGACACATAATTTTGTTCTACTGTACATGACTGGCTGTATGGATTAAATGACAATAAAACATACATCTCAGAAGTTTAAACACAAAAATCTGTAAAAATGATAACCAAAAGTGAGATATTAATTTCAAAACATGTACATCTCTATGCGTCTTGCTCCAAATCATGCATCATTGATTTAAATTCATTTGGTGAAATCAACTTGCTTAACGTCTAAACAACACTTTGCTTAACAATTTGAAGTTAATCTAGTAAGAAATGTAAAAATTAATGTGGTAACATCATAAAATGTCAGACAGACGGTCAAAAACTAGTGGTGTTGGACGATTAAAATTTTTAATCGTGATTAATCTTTTGGAATGTTGAGATAATCGCAATTAACAACGTGTTAATCGTGTGTTTTTCCATACAGATACAGTGTACCTTAAGTCGGTCATTTTTCAAGTTTGTCATACTGTTATGAACATGGGAGTGGACAAATATGCTTGCTGTCTTCACCTGCAGGTTTATTAAAGCTCTCAACATATCCAAAATGACAAAAACTATCCAGAATATTCTCCAGAAAATTCTCAAAAGTAGACTGCATGTGCAAACAATGGAATGCCAGGGCTCATTAACGTCACTGCAACACAACTCAGCATTCAACCAGCCAGCAGCCACAAATGGAGCTTGCTCTTTCTCCCATAGCAAACATTCACAACTTTTAAGCAGATCAACACAAAACCATGGCCATCATGTGTCACAACAGACACAATTTTCCTTTTAGCAGAAAAATCACAAACATAAACAACCAACTATCTCGCCCGTGATGACACCCCACCGTGCTAGAAAAACGGTGGGGGAGTGAATGGGGCATTACAAATACAGCTTGAGAATTTTTTAGATTGGTACTCACCAACAGTTGGACCCAAAGCTATGAGGATGAAAATAGGTGAATTTCTGTCTGTGTCAGCTGCTGGAGGTCAGCTACAACGTACCATGTAGCTACTAGCCAGCTAGCCAGCTTCCACAGAGGAACAATCCAACATCCAGGCAAAGTTTTGGAGGAGGCTTTAACAATTATCCAGGTGAGAGCTCCGACAGATAATATTGTAAACTGAAACATGACAGTATTTTTGGGATTTCCATGGCTGTAATCCAGCTTGTTTGACTTCGCAATGTCTGCAGGGCATGCACAGCGTCTGTGGCCAGAGAGGCTTTGGTACAGAGAGCTGCTAGGCCAAAAAGTACTGTTTGCGCTTTCTGCTGTTAACTACCATTAACCGTGATCACAAAATTTGTCGCTGTTAACAGGGACAAAGCGTTAATGGGCAATTGACGCGATAACGCCAACACTACTATCGAAAACATTAGATTCAAAATGATGTGGTTGCAACCAATTCTAAAATAAAGCTACTTCTAGTTCTTGTTTAAATTTAGTATTTAAGTGGCACTACAACACAAATACCATTGACCACCCACACATGTATAAAATCAAAAGAAACTTCAAATAGCATTAATCAATAACATAGATTCAAAGATTTTATTTGTCAATACTACTATACGTACAGGACATACAGGAGAATTGAAATGGCATTTCTCTCCCTCTTCAGTGGTGTGCACAATATAAAAAAAAGAAAAAGAAATACGGCTGGAAAATCAACAACAGCAGTCTATGTAGAGTAATGCTACCTGTAGTGCAAGTGGCAACAAAAAATAGACCCAGAAATCCCTTAGTGCAAATAAGATAAATGATGAAACCCAGCAATCCTATATACAGAAAAGGAGAGCAGTAATACTCACAGCTGCAAGTTCAATGTGGCAGTGTAGGTGCAGACAATGACAGATAGGACTACACATGATCAGTATTGCAATAACAGACAACAGCAGATATGGCATTTGTGCAAACGGTTGCAGTAAAGTGCAGAGACATACAGCAGCAGATGTATTACTGTTGGTGTGCCAGTCTTTCTGTGCCAACAGCTGAGGTGGTTATTATGCGGGTTAGTGTGTTATGGTCCTGGGTGGGGGTGGGGGGCAGAGTTCAGGGTCCTGATGGCCTGATGAACAAAGCTGTTTAGCAGTCTTGTGGAGCAGGCCCAGAAGCTTCGGTACCTTTTCCTCGAGGGCAGGGGGCTGAAGATGGAGTGTGAGGTGTCACCTGCAATGTTGATGACTCTGCAGGCGAGGTAGATGTCTGAGAGGGGGGGGCAGAGGGGCACCGAGAATCTTGCTGTCTACTTCCACTGTGCGTTGTAGTGTCTTCTGGCAGAAGGCGGTGCAGCTTCCATACCACACCGTGATGCAGCCGGTGAGGATGCTCTCAACAGTGTCCCGATAGAATGAGCACATGATGGGGAGGTGGGACTCATGCTCTCCTCAGTTTGCGGAGGAAATGGAGGTGAGTTTGAGCTTTCTTGGCCAGTGATGTGTTGTTGTTGGACCAGGAGAGGTCCTCAGAGATGTGCACCCCCAGGAACTTGGTGCTGCTCACCCTCTCCACAGCTGCACCATCAATGATCAGAGGAGGATGCTGTGTGTGTCCCCTCCTGAAGCCGACCACGACCTCCTTGGTTTTTCCCACATTCAGGAAGAGATTATTGTCTTTACACCACTGGACCAGTTGGCTCACCTCATTTCTGTAGTTGGCCTCCTCGTTGTTGGTGATGAGGCCCACCACCATCGTGTCATCCGCAAACTTGATGATGTGGCTGGTGCTGTAGACTGGTACACAGTCATGGGTCAGCAGGGTGAAGAGCAGTGGGCTGAGCATGCACCCTTGTGGGGCCCCTGTGCTCAGTGTAAAGGTCTTGGAGGTGTTGCTGCCAACCCACACATTCTGTGGGCTCCCTGTGAGAAAGTCCAGCACCCAGTTACAGAGAGGTTTTGAGTCCCAGGTGTCTGAGTTTTTGTATTAGGTGCTCGGGATGGTTGTGTTGAATGCTGAACTGAAGTCCAAGAACAGCATTTGCATGTAGGAGTTCTTTGAGTCCAGGTGGGTGAGGGCTGGATGGAGAGCAGCAGCGATGGCATCTTCTGTGGATATGTTTGATGTGTATGCAAACCGAGATGGGTTGTGGGAGGGGAGATGGACTTGATGTTCTGCATAACCAGCCGCTCGAAGCACTTCATTATAATGGGGGTCAGTGCTACGGGCCAGTAATCGTTGTAGCCAGATAAGACAGGCTTCTTTGGGACTGGTATTATGGTAGAAGTTTTGAAACAAGTGGGAACAATAGCTTGACTCAGGGAGATGTTGAAGATGTCGACCAGGACATTCTTAAGCTCCTCTGCACAGTCCTTCAGAATGTGACCCGGTATGTTGTCTGGACCAGCTGCCTTGTGTGGGTTGATCGTGGAGAGGGTCCTCTTCACGCTAGCCAGATCGAGACTTATGACCTGCTCATCTGGAGGAAGAGTGGTCTTCTGTGCTGATGTGCTGTTTTGAGCTTCAAAGCGGCCGAAGAAGTCATTTAGGTTGTTAAACAGAGTGATGTTACTCGCACAGGTCTGAGGTGAAGATCTGTAGTTGGTGAGGGTCTGTATACCACGCCAGAGGGAACATGCATCTCTGGTGTTGCTGAAGTAGCTGTATATTTTCTCGCTGTACTGTCGTTTTGCCTCCTTGATGCCACGGGACAGGTTGGCCCTAGTTGTTGCTAATCCTGCAGTGTCGCCAGCCGTGAAGGCTGTGTCCCAAGCCCTCAGGAGCCTGTGGACCTCTGCTGTCATCCACGGCTTTTGGTTGGCATGAACAGTGATGGTTTTGCAGTGAGTGACATTATCAATGCATTTAGCTATGTATGCTACAACAACCTCAGTGTATTCCTCTAGGTTTGTGTGTCCATTGGGAGTGACTGCATGCTTGAAAGTGTCCCAGTCATATACGTACTAGTACATTGCCTGTAGAACACAAGTATTCCTGTCTGAAACAGTTATCCCAATTAGGTTTTACAGGCCCAACTATAGGCTGTGTTTGAAAGTGGAATACAAAGAGGTGTAGGCTATATGTCGGCAATCACATGTTAGACTTTGACAAATATAAAAGGGAGTAAATGGCACTAAGATTTATTTGATTGTGTGAATATTAATTGCCGAATACTTAAATGTTGAAAATGAATCAGACATCCAATATTAGAGACTCAGATCCCTTGTTTATTTGTTTGTCAGATCACTTATTTGTGTGATCTTTTATCACTTCTATTCAAGATAACAGTGTATCTTGCACTTTGGGGAATGGGAGTTGTTCAGTCATCATGATAATTATTTTAGTTTATATCACTGTTCAGTGATGGAGTTAAGTGTAATATTGAATTTCTTCTGTGTATCGTCAGTAAACTCATGCAGTACTGTAACAGGACGTGTACAAATATTTGAGACCCACTGTTGTCATGTTCAGGGTCATGACCCTGAGCATGATTGTCGGCTGTGGGTTAATTATAACTTGTTAATTTCCAGCTGGCAGATTGAGCTAGCTCTCCGCCAGTCCCACAGCCATGCATCCCTCTCACCAGGCATCCACCAGCAGTAGGTTCACCACATTCTCACTCACACACTCATGCATGCACACACACATTCACACACATTCATTTTCACTCTTATACTCACACACACGCATCCATACACTAGTTCAATCAGTCACGCACCTGTTGCCACATGGCTGGTCTGCCTGCAGTCATTAGGGCTGTGCATAAATAGCAGGCCAGCAAGGCCAGCCGATGTGGCAGCTTTGCATTGTAAACTTTGGACATCCAGTCTCGCGTCTGTTGGTTTTCCCTGGACTTTATCTCGTTGTTTCCTCTGAGCCTATCCACTCCAACGTACTGTAAGTCTTCCCTTGTGCCTTTTCTCCGCTCCTATTTTTTGGAGCACGTTCCACACATCCTAACCAACTAAGCTTGTAGCGGCTGTCCTTCCCCTTATTGTGACTGTGTTTTGGACTACTGTACATTTCACCCATTGTAAATAAACACGTTACTTGCTCTGCATTTCGGGCTCGCTGCCATTTAATATGTTCACTGCGGAGTTACGCAGCCAAACATGACAGAAAGCTGCCACCAACAGGACCCGAGCGAGCAGTAACGTGTTACTCATTTTTTTTTTTTTTCACTAACCTGCTCTGAGCGACATGTCCTGGTCGAGCCATTCTCATGCAGGGTCTAGTGGATGGTCCGCAGGACAACCCAGCACGGAGGAGCAGTGGGCGGCCTGGCGAGTCTAGGAACTCCTGGAGGAGGCATACGACTCCATCGGACCCAGAGAATGTCTAGCCTGCCTCAACGGAGTAATCCGGATCCTGAGGTCTCACCGGGGCCTGTGGAATTATCCCGAGTACTCCGAGCTGCTGTCCGGGGTCTTCGCGCTCGAGGAGGCTTTTCCTGACCTGAAGAGAAGGGCTTTCCGGACAAAGCCCAAACAAGGACGCCCTTCTCCGCTGGCAGCCATCTTCTCCTCTCCTCCATCCACCGCTCCAAGATGGCGTCCACCAGGTCGGCGGTGTCAACGTCACCCGGAATACTGGAAGGACGATTTCGCCTCACGATCTGCTCCCGTTTCGACACTGAGCCCTATTACCTCCGCAACGGATCATCTCCAGTTCCTAGCGGTTCCGTCTGCAGGACTCTCTTCCGCATCCGCAGCGAGGTCATCTACCCAGGCTCGTTCTCCAGTGACAGTGGGGCGTTTGCCTTCGTCACCGGGGTCTTCCATCCCAGAGGCGAGAGGGGCGGCTCCGAAATTGTTTACTGAGGAGCCAAACACCGCCTCTCCCAGACAGACGGGTGGAGACGCCCAAACAGCAGCAACGGCAAATAACACCACCAATAGAGGGAACAGGTAAGTTTCTTTTCATTTTTCTCACATTGATAATGAAATGTCTTGTCTGATTCCCGGTAGGGAGGCTCAGGGTAAGCAGTCCCCTGAGCTCTCCCCGCCTGCTGCTGTCAAGAACTGTTCACCAGCCCTCTCTCTTCCTTCCTTGGTGGTCCTGCCGGAACCGGAGCCGAGCCGCCGGGATCAGGAGGAGCCGGAGGTCCGGGAGGGGGGTCCCTTCACATCTTTGGTGAACCAGGTCCCAGCTCCCACGCCGGAGGTGTCACCAGCGTGGATTATGGCAGCTGGGGAAAAGAAGACTGCTGAGACCATCACGCCTGCTGTGGAGGCCGCCACAGCAAAGTCGGCACCTGAGCGGAACCTCGTGGAGCCTGGACCCGAGGAGACATCGCCCAGCTGGTCGCAGTCCTGGACAGCGGTAGAGCTTGAGCTAAGGCAAGTGCTCTCTTTTGTCTTTCTTCTTTCCATTATTGAGCACTTTTGCCTAGCTTTAGGTGAGAAGAGCCAGCTGCAGCCAAACACTGCACCTGAGCTCGCCTCGCCAGGCTCTGCCGCTGCCGGCGACTCTGACCCTTACCTCTCTCTCTCTGAGTCCATTTTCAGAGTCGTCGGAGAGGGTCTCCCGTTGCTGGACGAGGCTGCAGATCAGGTCCGCCACCGGAGGTCACCGAGGTTCCAGAGGAGGTGGTTATCGGGGGCACCCGGCCCCAGTCCAGGGTGCCAGTGTCCGACCATCTCGCTCGGGAGCTCATATGGGTCGGCTGGCCCATGACCAAGATAGCGTTGGGGTCAGCAGTGGCCCAGCCGGGTCCCACTTGCGGGTGCAGCAGGGGTCCAGCTGGACTCCATCGTGGGTGCAGCAATGGATCGGTCGGGGTCCATCGTGGGTGCAACGTTGTCCCAGGCCGGGACCACCGTGGACGCAACCACAGCCCAGCCCGGGTCCATCGCGGGTGCTACTAAGGTTCTTTCCTTCATCTGGACCACTGGGGGTGCCATGGGACAGTTTGGGAACGCCGGGGCCATCCTTTCCCGTTTGGAGGCCCTGTAGGTGTTCCTCCTCCTTCTGCCGGGCACCGTCGGGGTCCTCCTCCCTTCGCCACCAGTGACTGCAGGGGTCTCCCTTTCCCTGTTGGGCCACCCACTTCTCAGCCTTCCTGTGGGTAGGCCACCGCCTCGGCTGCCCTTCCAGTCCTGGTGGCCTAATCACGTGGGCAGGCCACCGGATATTGCTCTGCAGGCCGCTCACTGGCCCTGGGATTTTGGTCGGCCCCCTGAACTGTTGGCAACCCGCTGGGTCTTGGACTCTTGTCGGCCCCCTGAACTGTGGGACTCTTTGGGAAGGGTGGGTTGTTTTGTTTTGGGGTTGGGGAGTGTTGTGTTGTGTTGTTTTTGTGGTGAGATGCCCATTATGTTCTGTCCCTCCTAACCTGTTTTTCCCCCACCTCCCACCCTGGGTTGTTGTGTGTTGTTTTTTTTGAGTGGGGGAGGGGTAGGCTGTGTTTTCCTGTTTGGTATGGTGGGTGTCTGGTATCCACCCCATAAGGAGGGGGCACTGTCATGTTCAGGGTCGTGACCCTGAGCATGATTGTCGGCTGTGGGTTAATTATAACTTGTTAATTTCCAGCTGGCGGATTGTGTTAGCTCTCCACCAGTCCCACAGCCATGCATCCCTCTCACCAGGCATCCACCAGCAGTAGGTTCACCACATTCTCACTCACACACTCATGCATGCACACACACATTCACACACATTCATTTTCACTCTTATACTCATACACATGCATCCATGCACTAGTTCAATCAGTCACGCACCTGTTGCCACACGGCTGGTCTGCCTGCGGTCATTAGGGCTGTGCATAAATAGCAGGCCAGCAAGGCCAGCCGATGTGGCAGCTTTGCAATGTAAACTTTGGACATCCAGTCTCGTGTCTGTTGGTTTTCCCTGGACTTTATCTCGTTGTTTCCTCTGAGCCTATCCGCTCCAACGTACTGTAAGTCTTCCCTTGTGCCTTTTCTCTGCTCCTGTTTTTTGGAGCACGTTTCGCACATCCTAACCAACCAAGCTTGTAGCGGGTGTCCTTCCCCTTATTGTGACTGTGTTTTGGACTACTGTACATTTCACCCATTGTAAATAAACACGTTACTTGCTCTGTATTTCGGGCTCGCTGCCATTTAATATGTTCGCTGCGGAGTTACGCAGCCGAACATGACAATTGTAGTGCATCATTTTATTTCAGCAATATTTTGTTATTAAAAGGTTTTTTAAACTGTAATCAACCAAATTAACTACAAAACACTCAACATCAATAAAGTACCTCTATTATTATACACAGCAGAAGGATTTGGGCGTTTTTGTGTCCTGCATTTGGTCGTTATGTCATTCTGGCCGTTCCACTCCACAATCACGGTGGTATTATTATTAAGTTTTTAATTTTTAGATACTCGCACGGGAGGGGGGACTTGCGGTCCTGCAAAGTACAGTGGTACCACACGGGTGAAGCAGAAGCAGGGACTCCTGCCTACCACTGACTGGGCGTGCCTCCCCACGAAGGACCATACTCTGCCCGGTCAGGCCGCTGCTTCTTCCAGCATGTTCTGTGTTTGATAAACCAGTGTTGTTTGTCAGACCCAGGGCCCTACTGATGCTCTGCCCAGTCTGCTCACATGCCTCATGTTCCCCACATATGCCGAATTATCCTTTAGACCTACGCAATCACGGCAACTTTATGGTATAATTGTTTAAGCATTAAATCTTCAGTATTATCTTTTTCTAGTCAAATTTGTCGCTTTTTGCTTCCTTGTTTTGCTCATGGTGTGCTGTGGTTACTGATGCCGAGATGTTGCGTATTATCCAATCAGTACAGAGCCAATGGAAAACCCCATCCACACCTCTAGAAGCCAGAGCATGAGTACAGAGCAATGACTAAACTTTTATTGATAAAAATTACATATTGTGACTGAACGACTCCATACTCAGGGCTGTACACCCTCGTAACCTCAGCAAAGCACGTATAAAATCTTAGGTCAGTCTGATGAATGGTTCAAGAGATATGCGTGGAACAGTCACACACAGACAGAGATTCCATGTACTTCTAGATAGATACTGTATATTGATACTACATACCACTGACCGCCTGACATACCTGACAGTGGTTTTCACAAGTTTAGTTCACATCTTATGTTGAATAAATAACATTTAAAGATGCACTTCGGTGGCTCTAAATCCACCTCAAAAACAAATATGTATTGCCCAAAATAGTATATTATGGCTTTTTACCAGACCAAGATGCTAGCGCAAGACTTCGACATACCGGGTGAAATAAGACAGAAACAACATGGATGTCATGCTGGAGCAAGACGGCGGGCGAGAAATATAAGGTCCCGTCCTTAGACCCGTCCTTAGACCCTTTAGACCCGTCCTTCCATCTGTTATTATGGAGAGTGTACGATCGCTACTTAATAAGACTGACGAGCTAGCGGCTATCTCCCACTACGAGAGTGTCTTCAGAGAGATTAGCATGATGTTGTTTACTGAGACGTGGCTAACAGAACTAGCAACAGACGTTAACATCGAACTGGAGGGTTTCCACGTAATACGGGCAGACCGGACACCAGACAGTGGGAAGGCAAGGGGCGGAGGAGTGATAATGCATGTCAATAACAGCTGGTGCAGACCGGGACATATCACGGTTAAACAACAACACTGCAACAAAGACATTGAGTTGTTAGCTGTTAGCATGCAGCCTACCTATCTCCCGAGGGAATACTCACACGTGATCTGCATTTTTATTTATGCAAATCCAACGGCGAACGCAGGGACAGCGCATGATGCCATTCACTCAGTAACTGGCAGGCTGCTGACAGAACACCCAGATGCTCTTCTCCTCATCTCAAGTGATTTCAACCATATTTCACTATCCCCCATTCTGCTCACGTTCACCCAGTATGTCACATGCCACACTAGAGACAATAAAACACTGGACTTATTCTATGCAAACACTAAGGAGGCGTACACCTCATCACCACTCCCCCCACTCAGGAGATCGGATCACAACTTGGTTCATCTCCTGCCGGTGTACAAACCCCCAGTACACAGACAACCTCCGGTTATGCGCACAGTGAAGTTATGGTCTGAGGAGGCAATGGACGTTCTAAAGGACCGTTTTGAAACCACTGCCTGGGAGCAGCTCTGCGATCCACATAGTGAGGACATCGATGGCCTCACTCACACCATCACGGACTACATCAACTTCTGTGTGGACAACACTGTACCCACCAAGACCATATGGTGTTGCTCGAACAACAAACCCTGGATCAACCCTGAGATTGAAACACTTCTAAGAGAGAAGAAGAGGATCTTCAGGTTGGGGAACAGGGAGATGCTGAAGTCTGTACAGAGGGAGCTGAGGAGGAAGATCAGAGAAGGCAAGGACAACTTCAGGAAGAGGATGGAGGACAAGCTGCAACAGAGCGACATCGGCGGGATCTGGAGAAACCTTAAAACCATCCCTGGGCTCCAGAATACCTCCTCCCAGGCCACGGGGGGCAGGGAGTGGGCGAACAATCTGAACCTGTTTTTTAATAGGTTTGACCAACTGCCCTCCCTCCCGACTGCACACCAACCACTGCTGCATCTACAGTCATCGAGACCTGCTGTCCACAACCCACTCCGCCAACACCACCCCCCCACTCCCAGCACACAGCCCCCCAACCTGACCCTCACTAAGACCCAGGTGAGGATGGAGCTGAGGAAGATCAAGGCAAGGAAGGCCTCGGGACCGGATGGCATCAGCGCAAAGCTCCTCAAGTCCTGCGCAGACCAGCTGTGTGGGATTGTGGAGCACATCTTCAACCTGAGCCTGAAGCTGGGGAGGGTACCACAGTTGTGGAAAACATCTTGTGTGGTACCTGTACCAAAGACTTCCCACCCCAAAGACCTGAACAGCTACAGACCTGTGGCCTTGACGTCTCACATGATGAAGACCCTGGAGAGACTGCTCCTTGCTCACCTCTGCCCCCTGGTGGGACCAGCGATGGATCCACTCCAGTTCACCTACCAGCATGGCACTGGGGTGGAGGATGCAGTGATCTTCCTCCTTCACCGTTCCCTGTCCCGCCTGGAGAAGCTCAGGAACGTGGTGAGGATCATGTTCTTTGACTTCTCCAGTGCTTTCAACACCATCCAACCGATGATCCTGAAGGACAAGCTGCTGCGCGCAGGGGTGGACCAGCACCTGTCATCATGGATTCTGGACTACCTCACTACCCGGCCACAGTTTGTGAGAATCCGGGATTGTGTGTCCGACACGATCATCAGTAGCACGGGGCCCCCCCAGGGAACAGTTTTGGCTCCCTTCCTGTTCACCCTTTATACTGTGGACTTCTCACACAACACAACACACTGCCATCTACAGAAGTTCTCTGACGACTCTGCGATCGTCGGCCTCATCTCCAACGGAGATGAAGCTGAGTACAAAGGACTTATCCAGGACTTCGTGGACTGGTGCCATCAGAACTGCCTCCAGATCAACGCAAGGAAAACTAAGGAGCTGGTGGTGGATTGCCGCAGGCAAGGACAACCCCTCACAGCACCAGTAAACATACAGGGAACAGACATTGAGATGGTGACATCCTATAAGTACCTGGGTGTTCATCTGAACAATAAACTAGACTGGTCACACAATACCAACACACTCTACAAGAAGGGACAGCACAGGCTGTTCCTACTGAGGAGACTCAGGTCTTTTGGTGTACAAGGGGTGCTCTTGAAGACATTCTACGACACGGTGGTGGCATCAGCCATCACTTTTGGAGTGGTTTGCTGGGGCAACGGCATTACAGCAGCCGATAGGAAGAGACTGAACAAACTAATCAAGAAAGCTAGCTCTGTCCTGGGGCAACACCTTGACCCAGTGGAGGAGATAGGGGAGAGAAGGATGGTGGCTAAACTGTCATCTCTGCTGGAGTCCGAGTCCCACCCTATGCAGGACATACTGAATGCACTGAGGAGCTCATTTAGCAGTAGACTACATCATCCTAGGTGTGCGACCAAGAGGTTTCGCAGGTCCTTCCTACCTATGGCTGTCAGACTGTATAACCTAAGCAGGGCTGCTCGCAGAGATAGCAAAAAAACGTGACGACCTTATAGTATTGAATGCAAAAGATGCAACAGACTTACACAAATGGTCCCCTCCAGTATACAACTAGGACAATATCAGTCGCTATGGAGGGTGACAATATGTATGGGTACATATGCATACCATGTAGGGTAACTAAATAGACGGTTATGCTGTTTATTCCATCTAGCTACAATGTTCCGCACTGTGTATATATATTTATATATTTACAGTATGTGTACATACAGTATGTATATTCACTGCTCTTATTTTCTTATCTTCTAAATTATTGCTCTGAGTGTTGTTATCCCTGTGCTGTTGCAATCCTGGAATTTCCCCATTGTGGGACTAATAAAGGCTTATCTTATCTTTATAAACAAAAAAAAACTTTCAATGCCTTAGAATTGCTTGGGAAGAGCTTTTACATCTTTTACATAAGTATATGCGGATATACAGTCATGTGACAAAATTAGGACACCCCATTAAATATTCAGTTCTTTATTAAGAAATGTTCACATTGTCATGAGCCGAGCCAGTTTGGCCTTCCCCGGCTCGGTCTCGATCTCTCTGTGGGTTTTGGCTTTATTGTTTATGTGCATTTTGTGTTTTTCTGTATTTTTCTGCTTGACCAGCAGCTGTTAGTCAGCCTCTGTGATCTTTTTCTCACGCTGCTGACAGTCTGTCAGTCCTACCACGCCCCCTTGCTTTTCGTAATTCCACCAGCTGTACCAGCCCCGGTAAATATCTTTCCTGCGCCTCGGCCAGGTGTTCCCAATTTGTGTGGCCATCGGCGTTTGGATTTAAGCAGCTCTTCACTAGACAAACACCGCTGGGTCATTGTACGAGTCACACTCTCATTCTCCGTGGTGTGACCATCACGTCAGGAAGGATTTCTGGATTATGCTTGCTGACAGAACTGGGCTTTCTGGACTGTTCCTACTCCTGAGTAAACTGTTGCGTTCCTCTGTGCAGTTGCTGCTACGCTGGACCAGAAGCGTTTCCTCTTGCAGTGATTCTGCTACGCTTCTGGTGGCGTTTCTTCTCACAGCATAACTGCTACGCTTAGGCTGTTGCCCAGTTTGTGTTCCCCCCCGAGTAAGGTGAACTCCCCGTAGTCTTCCTCGTGCTCCCGAGCGCATTCATATTGTGTTGTAACCTACTTGTTCGTCTGTTTGTGAACAATGTTTGTCAATAAATGTGTGTGTGGTGAACTCCTGCGTTCAAATCCTTCCCTCCTTCTCCTCCTCTGTGCGCTGTGGCAAAGCGCACGGAGAGTTTATGACACACATATTGATGTCAAATCTTGTTTTTATTTACTTTATCTTTGGAAAAGAAGGTGCAAAATGGCTGCCCGTCCACACGCTGTGGCTAGACACTCTGGACTACTGCGCTTGTTTCTGTGTTTTTCCTGCCTTTTTTTGTCCTCCTTCTGCAACGGACTAATTACCTACAGTCGCCAGGAATTTCTAGGCATTGGGCACCAACTTAACTCCGACATCTCCAGCACTTATCCCAGCAATCGATACCACATCCCTGAGGAAATCACCAGACCTCCGGGCACTCCATGGATTGTTATTGGGCCTAGCAAGAGGCGCAGAAGGCACTGAGAGAGAAAGCAGAAACAAGGCTGCAAGGCTGCCCTCTGTGCCCAGCTGCGCAAACGACGCACCTAACCACCATTACTTTTAATTTTCCTCACCAACGCCAGATCCCTCACCAACAAAATGGATGAGCTGCGATCAGAGATCACCTACAATCGCTACATCTGGGGCTGTTGTATTCTGATCATGACTGAGTCATGGCTGCATCCACGTATTCCTGATGCCACTGTGGAATTAACCGGCTGAACTACACACCATTTGGACCTCAATGCCGATTCTGGTAAGGGAAGGGGTGGTGGGCTCTGTGCTTCAGACTTGGTGTAATAACAGCAGAATAATTCAAAGCCACTGTTCAACAGATTTAGAGGCTGTGTCCTTTCTGTGTAGGCCCTTCTATCTACCTCGCAAGCTAACAGCAGTAATTGTAACAGCTGTCTGCATCCCTCCAGCTAGCATTAGCTTAGCACTCAACCACCTCCAGCACATTGTTAGCAGGCAACAGAAAGATCACCCTGATGCAGTCCACATTATTGCAGGGGATTTTAGCAAAGCATGCTTAAAGACTGTACTCCCAAAATTCCACCAACATGTTAAGTGTCCCACAACAGGGGAAAGAACACTGGATCAAGTTTACCGCAACATTAAGTACGCCTACAGAGCCACCCCCCTCCCCCACCTTGGACAATCAGACCATCTCTCTCTGCTTCTAATACCTTCTTACTGTCATAAACTTCCCCGTACGCTCTTCATTGCGAACGGTGGAGAGATGGAAGAATGAGCATTTAAACGCTTGGGTTACCACACACACATTTATTGACACAGTTCAGGGCAAACCATACAAATGGCTAGGCTGCTGGGCTAACAAAGAGTCCACTTGAAAAGCTAGGCTGTGTAGGGGAACGCGGGAAGCAGTTGTGCCACACTCGGAAATGCTACCAGCGTGGCGGCACAACTGAACAGAGAAACGCTAAGATTACTCACAGCCTAAGCAGAATGGGTCCTCCAGTTGATCGGCGAGCCAAAAACCCTTCCGTGACACGACGGTTAGATGGCGAAGTACAGCCATCTAACACATACAATGATCCAGTGGCGTTTGTCCAGCAAAGAGCTGCTTATGAACAAACGCCGCTGGTGTGGCAAATTCAGAACACCTGGGCGAGGTGCGGACAGGATGATTAGCGGGGCTGGGAACAGCTGGTGGAATCAGAGGGAGAACGAGGGGGCGTGGCTGGACCGACAGACTGTCAGCCGTGTGAGAGAAAGTAGGTCATAACTGCAGACTAACAGCTGCCGGTCAGGCAGTGGCAAGGAAATAGAAGTTATTGTATTAATACACAAAATGCACATAACCAGTAAACCAAAACCCCTAAAGAGATCGAGTCCGAGCCAGGGAAAGCCAAGCCGGCTCGGCTCATGACAGCTTACACCCCCCTTAAGAAGAGTCCCCCCCCCAAACAAACAAACAATTAAAATCTGGCCTGAAAATGCTCTCCTCCAGCTACAAGACTGCTTTGCCTGCACTGATTGGAGAATCTTTGAACAGCAGGACCTGGACTCCTACACTGAGTCTGTCCTTTTCTTCATCAAATGCTGTGTAGAAAATATGACAGTCACCAAACACATCCGGGTCTTTCCAAACCACAAACCCTGGATGACCACTGAAATCCAGGCTCTGGTCAGAGCCCACAACTCAGCCTTCAGAGAGAGGGACAGCTCCGCTAGAACCAACCTGAGGAGAGGCATAAAACTCGCTAAGAACGCCTAAAGCAGAAAGATGGAGGGCTTCCTCACAGACAACAACCCTGGACAGATGTAGAGAGGTATCCAGGCCCTCACCAACTACAGGGCCCAAGGCCCCCCAACATCAGACAGCAGCCTCACTCTGGTAGAGGAGATTAACAGCTTCTTTGCCTGGTTTGAGAACACCTCCCCACCCTCGTCCCCTCCTCATCCCCTCTCACCCCTCCCCTACCCTCCCCCTCTCTCTACAGGTGCACGAGGTGAGGAAGCAACTGAGACCAGTGAACCCCCGCAGAGCTGCTGGTCCAGACGGCATCACAGGAGTGGTGGTCAAAGCATGTGCAGACCAGCTGGCAGGGATCTTCACCAAGCTGTTCAACCTCTCCCTGACACATGCCACCGTCCCCTCCTGCCTCAAGGCCTCCACCATCATCCCAATCCCCAAAAAGTCCACAATTAACAGCCTGAATGACTACAGACCCATAGCACTCACGTATCTAGTCATGAAGTGTTTTGACCGACTGGTGTCCCAGCACATCAGGGACTATCTTCCCCGCTCCTTCGA
Source organism: Pholidichthys leucotaenia (assembly GCA_020510985.1). Classification (NCBI taxonomy): domain Eukaryota; kingdom Metazoa; phylum Chordata; class Actinopteri; order Cichliformes; family Pholidichthyidae; genus Pholidichthys; species Pholidichthys leucotaenia. The sequence goes on along the minus strand of CM035846.1, from coordinate 211,431,359 downwards.
CCCCCACCAGTTCGCCTATAGGGAGAACCGGTCTACAGAAAACGCCATCACTACCACTCTCCAAAGAGCAATGAGCCACCTGGAGAACCCAAGGAGCTAAGTGAGGATGCTCTTTGTGGACTACAGCTCAGCTTTTAACACCATCATCCCGGACATCCTGATCAACAAACTGCACCTCCTCCAGATCCCCCCCCCCCCCACCTGCTCCTGGATAAAAAATTTTCTCACCAACCGCCCACAAACAGTCAGACTTGGCCTCCACCACTCCTCCACACTGCTTCTTAGCACTGGCTCCCCCCAGGGCTGCGTGCTAAGCCCTTTACTGTATTCCCTGTATATCTTTGACTGTCTTCCAACCCACCCAACCACCATCATCGTGAAATACACGGGCGACACCACCTTGGTTGGGCTCATTACCTACAACAATGAGAAGGCATACATGGCGGAGGTACAGAATCTGCTGCTGTGATGTCAAGCAAACAACCTGAAACTGAATGTCCAAAAAAACAATGAACTCACACTGGACTTCAGGAAGAACAGACAGGAAACCACCCCTCCTCATAAATGGCGACCGCGTGGAAAACATCCCTGCCTTCAGGTTCCTGGGCACCCACATCTCCTTTGACCTCTCTTGGACTGTCAACACCAAGGCCCTGGTGAAGAAAGCCCAGCAGCAGCTGTACTTCCTCTGTGTCCTGAGGAAGAACAACCGGGACCAGAAGCTGATGCTGGCCTTCTATCGTTGCTCAGTGGAGAGAGTGCTCATCTACTGTCTGGGTGTGTGTTACGCAGGCTCCATGGCCAAAAACAGGAAGCCTATGCAGAGGGTCATCAACACCGCCCAAAAAATTATCGGTAACCCTCTGCCCTCCCTGGAAGACATCTCCTGATCCTCCTGTCTCAGAAGGATCAAGACCATCACAGGAGACCCCTCACATCCCGTCCACCACCTGTCTGACCTGCTTCCTTCTGGATGATGATTCAGATCGATCAGGTCCCACACCTCCAAATTGACAAACAGTTTCTTCCCCTGGGCCATCCGAACTGCAAACACTCAGAAGCCCCATCCCCTCCCTCCGAACACTCACATGTACAGAACTGAGGACCTTTTAACTATCACAGTAACTCACCTGTCTTTGAACGCCACACTTTCATGTATATTGGCCCATCCGTGAAATCACTACTGTGCATATTTTCCATAATCCTTGGGCCATTTTACTCAATTGTGTGTTCAACTGTGTGTCTACACTCCGCACTCTTATGTACATAGCTCCACCCACGTAGCCACTACCATACCGGTGTATATTTCCATAATCTTGGGTGATTTTTATTTTTATTTTATTCTATTTTTATTTCAGTCATGTGTTTAATCATGTGTTCTGTAACCGTGTTTTATCTAATCCTTCTCTGTTACTTTACTGCGCAGTAGCCTGGTGGAGCACCCACAATTTCGTTGCGCTGTACTACTGTACAATGACAATAAAGCCTATTCAATTCTATTCTATTCTAAATGCTGTTTAGAAAATGTGCCAGTCACCAAACGCATCTAGGTCTTTCCAAACCGGAAACCCTGGATGACCAGTGAGCTTCAGGCTCTGATCGGAGCTCGCAACTCACCCTTCGGGCAGAGGGACAGCTCTCTGTACAGCACTGCCAGAGTCAACCTGAGAAGAGGCATAAAACACGCTAAGAATGCCTACAGGAGGAAGGTGGAGGGCTTCCTCACAGACAACAACCCCAGACAAATGAGGAGAGGCATCCAGGCACTCATCAACTACAGGGGCCAGTGCCTCCCAACATCGGACAGCAGCCTCACTCTGGCAGAGGAGCTTAACAGCTTCTTTGCCCTGTTTGAGCTTAACCCCCCCCCCCCCCCGCCCAACTCGTCCCTCTTCCTCCCCTCTCTCCCCCTCCTCCCCACCCCCCACAGGTGTATGAGATGAGGGCAACTGAGAGCAGTGAACCCCCACAGAGCGGCTCGTCCTGACAGCATCCCAGGAGCAGTGGTCAAAGCATGTGCAGACCAGCTGGCAGAGATGCTCACCGACCTCTCCTTGGAGCACACCACCATCCCCTCCTGCCTCAAGGCTTCCACCATCATGCCCATCCCCAAAAAGTCCGCAATTGACAGCCTGAATGACTACAAACTCACAGCACTCATGTCTGTAGTCATGAAGTGTTTTGAGTGGCTGGTGTCCCAGCACATCAGGGACTATGTTCCCCCCTCCTTCAACTCCCACCAGTTCGCCTACAGGGAGAACCGGTCTACGGAAGACGCCATTGCCACCACACTTCACAGAGCACTGAGCCACTGGAGAAGCAAAGGAGCTCTTTGTGGACTACAGCTCAGCTTTCAACGCCATCATCCCGGACATCCTTATCAATAAACTGCACTTCCTCCAGATCCCCCCCCCGCCCCCAGCCACCTGCTCCTGGATAAAAAATTTACTCACCAACTGCCCACAGATAGTCAGACTCGGCCCCCACCACTCCTTCACACTGTCCCTCAGCACTGGCTCCCCCCAGGGCTGCATGCTAAGCCCTCTACTGTACTCCCTGTACCCCTTTGACTGTATTCCAACCCACCCAACCACTGTCATCGTGAAGTACGTGGACAATACCACCTTGGTTGGGTTCATCACTGATGACAATGAGAAGGCATACAGGGCGGAGGTAGAGAATCTGTTGCTGTGGTGCCAAGCAAACCACCTGAAACTGAATGTCCAAAAAACCCAAAGAACTCATACTGGACTTCAGAAAGAATAGACAGAACCACCCCTTCCTTTTTGTAAATGGTGATTGCACGGAAACCGTACCCACCTTCAGGTTCCTGGGCACCTATATCTCCTCTGACCTCTCTTGGACTGTCAGCACCAAGGTCCTGGTGAAAAAAGCCCAGCAGCGGCTGCACTTCCTCCATGTCCTGATGAAGAACAACCTGGACCAGAAGCTGCTGCTGGCCTTCTACCACTGCTTAGTGGAGAGCATGCTCACCTGCTGTCTGGGTGTGTGGTATGCCGGCTCCACGGCCGAGAACAGGAAGGCTGTGCACAGGGTCATCAACACTGCCCCCCAAAAAATCATTGGCAGCACAATGTTTTACTTATGTCCACCTGATGTGATACACCTGTGTGATTTTAGCCATTTTAAGTAGGAATAAATGTGGGGATGTCCTAATTTATTCCTCACCAGAAATTGCATGTTTTTAGAATTGCATTTTACAGAAAATTTTAAAGTCTTTTCTTCAGCTTTAATTGTTTAGTTATATTATTTGAATCTCCCAGTAGTGTTAAAATTGATATTAAATATCCATACGTCCAAAAATGTAAAAAAAAACAAAAAAACCCCACAGGCTTTCATGGGGTGTCCTAATTTTTTCACACGACTGCATGAATATTCTAATTAGCTCTAATCATACCCCCACCCACCAGTAGCGGGAAGAACTAACTAACTAACTAACTAACCTGCACTTATATAGCGCTTTTCTAGTCACAAAGACCACTCAAAGCGCTTTCATTAATACTAACCCTCTATTCTAAGGGCCTATAGGAAACAGATATCTAGGGACAATTTAGAACAGCCAATTAACCTAACATGCATGTTTTTGGCATGTGGGAGGAAACCGGAGAAATCCCGGAGTAAACCCACGCAACACGGGGAGAACATGCAAACTCCACACAGATCACTGTTGGTCGGGGGCTGGGATCGAACCCACGATCCCACGATCCCCACAATCCCCCGGCCAAGGGTAAACTGTGCTGCCGCAGTGCTAACCACTGCGCCACCGTAGGACAGTGGGCTCTGAGAAGGCAATCCAACTTGAGGAAGCCGGTGAACCTGCGGAAGAATCATTCTCCGTCGAGTGGCGAGTCATTGCCCAGCCCCGCGTGGAGGCTGAAGGGCTCTCCACTGGGCTCTGGTTGCCCACTTGCCGAGGGTCTCTCTGGCTTGGGGGTGAAGGATGCAGTGCCCTGTCCGCCGCCGAACCAAGTTGGCTGGGACCACTGAGCAGCTCGCTGGGTGCTGCCTTACTGGCCATGGTTGTCTCCCCCGGCATGCAGGTTAAAATGCAGGCTGCAAAACCCATGTCCTCTCTCCAGTATTTCAGCAGGGACACTGAGGTTTTCCCAAATAAAATTAATCATTGCTGTCATATTTTTCATTTCTGTGGGTAAAACATGGAATTTAAAAGAAGAGGATTTCTTGCTCATACAGCCAAAAACTGAACACATATAATCTGCCATCTTTCCCAAATAGGAAAAGCTGCTGCTCCTCGGCTCTTCTCTCTTTCCCGAGTGAGTGAACTCAGGTCTGTAGCCATGCTCAGTGTTTCGCCCGATTGGCTAATGTTATAACCAATCAGGCTAAGCAGCAATACTTATGTAGCTAGAAACGCTCTGTCAAAACTCACATTTTTTTTTTAATTTTTTTTTTTTTTTGGGGGGGGGGGGGGGTCTTAAGTGAAACTTTACAACAAAAAACAAAGATATGAGACATTTGAGTGATTTCACTCTTGACATATCTTCTAAGTCACAAAAAACATGTTACAGACATGTTAACAACAGAAAAAGCTTGATTTTTGGCAGTGTCACTTTAACATGTTCCAAAACCCATGAGTAACTTTTTCTCAAAACTGTACTTTACTGAGTAGTTTCACTGTCAGATACTTTTCATTCTTATTTTGGTACATGAAGAACAACACTGTACTTTTACTGAAGTACATTTTGCCATACCCTTTGAGTTACTTTTGACTTCACTGATTGGAATTGTCACAAAACTAACAAAAAACCTAACATTTTAAGGTGATAGAGTCAATTTCTGAGCTTCCTGACAAATGATGACACGTGATATAAACCTAGTTATGCTTTGAGAGCCTTACTGGCCACCATAGTTCTTGTCAGCAAACTGCTCAAAGGTAAACACTGTGATCATTTTGGACCTGTACATTTTTTAAATAATTATTTCACAACTATATTTTTTTTTCCAAGAAGATATACAGGTACATCTCAAAAAACTAGAATATCATGAAAAAGTTCAATATTTTTGGTCACTCATTTCAGAAGCTGAAACCCATATATTATATAGATTCATTACATAGAGAGTGATCTATTTCAAGTGTTTATTTATTTTAATTTTGATGATTATGGCTTACAGCCCATGAAAACCCCAAATTCAGTTTCTCAAAAAATTAGAATATTACATAAAATTAATTTAAAAAGATAGATTTTTTTAATAGAAATGTAGGCCAACTTTAAAGTATGTCCATGTACACACTCAATACCTGGTCTGGGCTCCTTTTGGATTAATTACTATATCAATGTGGTGTGGCATGGAGGTGATCAGCCTGTGGCACAGCTGAGGTGTTATGAAGATCCAGGTTGCATTGATAGTGACCTTCAGCTCGTCTGCTTTGTTGGGTCTGGTGTCTCTCATCTTCCTCTTGACAATACTCCATAGATTCTCTATGGGGTTTAGGTCAGGAGAGTTTGCTGGCCGATCAAACACAGTGATGCCATGGTCATTAAATCAGGTTTTGATACTTTTGGCAGTGTGGGGGGGGGGGGGGGGGGGTGCCAAGTCCTGCTGAAAAATGAAATCAGCTTCTCCATAAAGCTTGTCAGCACAGGGAAGCATGAAGTGCTCTAAAATTTCCTGGTAGACGACTGCGCTGACTTTGGTCTTGATAAGACACTGAACAAACACCAGCAGATGACCTCTGTTCAGATAAAAGTAAATTTTGCGTTCCATTTGGAAATCAAAGACCCAGAATCTGGAGAAAGAGTGGAGAGACACAGAATCTAAGTTGCTTGAGGTTTAGTGTGAAGTTTCCACAGTCACTGATGATTTGAGGAACCATGTCATCTGCTGGTGTTGGTCCACTGTGTTTTATCAAGACTAAAGTCAGCACAGTCATCTACCAGGAAATTTTAGAGCACTTCATGCTTCCCTCTGCTGACAAGCTTTATGGAGAAGCGGATTTCATTTTCCAGCAGGACTTGGCACATCCCACACTGCCAAAAGTATCAAAACCTGGTTTACTGATCATGGCATCACTGTGTTTGATTGGCCAGCAAACTCTCCTGACCTAAACCCCATAGAGAATCTATGGAGTATTGTCAAGAGGAAGATGAGAGACACCACACCCAACAATGCAGACGAGCTGAAGGCCACTATCAAAGCAACCTGGACCTTCATAACACCTCAGCAGTGCCACAGGCTGATCACCTCCATGCCACGCCACATTGACACAGTAATTAATCCAAAAGGAGCCCCGACCAAGTACTGAGTGTGTACATGGACATACTTTTCAGTCGTCCAATATTTGCATTAAAAAACTATTTTTTTAAAATTAATTTTATGTAATCTAATTTTTTGAGAAACTGAATTTGGGGTTTTCATGGGCTGTAAGCCATAATCATCAAAATTAAAATAAATAAACACTTGGAAATATATCACTCTCTGTGTAATGAATCTACATAATATATGGGTTTCAGTTTCTGAAATGAGTAACAAAAAATATTGAACTTTTTCATGATATTCTAATTTTCTGAGATGTACCTGTAGACGCTCACTTTACATATTTCTAAAAGTTTTGTGGATGCATTATTGAATAAAAACCTCATTCATAAGAATAAAGCTGTTTTTCACTGCTCAGTTGATTTTTAGTAGAGACTTGCTTAGCCTTACTCAAATTTGTGGCCTTTGTGGTAACTACTCTCACTGATACTTTGGTTACTAATATCATAAGGCAATGCTACTTTTACTCTACTCACCTCTGCTGCCCACATTTACAGCAGCACATTCTGTTTCAGAACAACCTGAGTACATTAACCTGTTAAAAAGGATTAAACTTCCTCTAAAACATGCACAAACTACATGATGAACTACATAACTTTCTTTTAACATTTTTTCGGTCAGGAGGTAAACAGGGAGGAGAGTACATAGTGACTTTGTACAAAATGTGGACAGTCTGACCTCCCAAATTTTTCTCTGCGGTTCTATTAACAAGAATGTCATTAACAACCTGGCTGGCAGCACGAGTTATCGTTTGAGTCACAGACATCGGCAGCTGCTGCTCTTAAACTACTGAAAAATTACACTTAACTGCCGAAAATTGTGCTTTTTATTTATCTTTGCATGCTCAAAGGACCTATTCACTGACATTTGACTTGGCTCTGACTTTTCCCTCTCTGGAGCCCTGATGAAGTAAGTCAGTGCACCTCCTGGTTCTCCCTCTGTGCTCAGATGCAAACTAGTAAAAATTATATTAAAAAAAAAATTCAAAAGTTAACCAATTAGAGAATAAAAATGATCACAGTTCACCAATTCATGATTTCTCCTCTTAAGTTTTCAGTAAGTAGGTGACACAGTTTTACAGAATAACTGTTGGGTAAACAAGGAGGGAATGACTCAATCTTTAATTTTCAGTCTTTCACTCTGCACCATTAATAACTCCACCCAAACCTTTTTCAGTCGGCATTAAATGAGTAAGATTCCCCGCTTCCATCATCCTCCTTTGCTCAGAATTCACATGAATTCTGACTCTGTAAAGATCAGACAGATAATATAAGTAAATCTTCCACTATACTCCCACTTCCTGGAGATGCTTGACCACAGTCGGCCTGATCTTTTGCTCGCATGACTCACCATCAGAAGATTTCACCACAGGGAATAAAAATAAACTGCCATTGTTTTAAGACATCAGATTACCATGGGTATCCAAACTCATGCCTGAATGAGGCTTTTGTCTCTCTGAATTTAAGCTATCATCACAGACACACAAAGCCCAAACGCAGGACGATTAAACCTTTAATGTGAAGTCAAGAGCAATTGATTTAAAAGTTTGAGCTCCCAAACATAATAAATCATGAGAAAAGGGTAGTAGATGCAATGCCAGGACAACTGAAGCACTGTGTACAAACAGGACAGTTGGTTAACACTTTATTTAGATCTATAGATAATTCAGAGGTTTTGACATTTCAATGGCATTTCTGCTGAAATACAACAAAATTCCTGGGGTTTTTTTTCCAGCAGATGTTCACTTTGTAATTCAAGCTCATCTTTGTTACACTGAGAATATGTAGCTTAAGTTTAAACCTGAAGTTTACATACACTGTATAAAAAGACACATAACCTTTTTTCTTACTCACTGTCTGTCATGAACCGAGCTGGGTTGTCCTTCAGGCTCGGTTCTGACTTTCTGTGGCTCAGGTTATCTGTGTATTTGTGTTATCCTTTGAGTTCTTGTAGTTTCTGTGTTTACTGGTTTATTTCTCCTGTACCTGTAGCCACTGTTTCTGGCCAGCAGCTGTGAGGCAGCCTCCTTTGGCCTACATTCATGTGGGCGTTGTCTGACAGTTTGCCGGTTCGACCATGCCCCCTCTCTCATGACAGCCAGCTGGTTCCACTCCCGGTGATTCCTTTCCCGCTCCTCATCCAAGTGTACCCAATCTCCCCTTGCCAGCATGGCAGTACTTATGCAGCTCATTGCCAGTCTACCATTGCTGGATTACTGAACTGTCATATGTATGTGTTTGGATCTACACCAAGGGTGTCAAACTCATTCCATGGAGGGCCAAGACCCTGCAGGTTTTACCTCCACCCAGTGTCTTCACCAGGTGATTTCACTGAATTTCTTCCCACTGATTGCTGATCAGTGAAAACACCTGCTGAAGACACTGGGTGGAAGTAAAACATGAGGGGTCTTGGCCCTCCATGGAATGAGTTTGACACCCCTGATCTACACTGTCGCAGATCCCCTCAGTGTATGTTATCCGCCTCTCATGTCTGGATGCCCTGCCTAGGCTTTGGTACCGCATCACACTGGGAGGCATGATTATCCATTTTTGTTGTTTGTACTCGCCGGACTAGCTTGGACTTACTCGGACTGCTCCAGTATCGTGAGTACCAACTGTTTGTGTTACCCCGTTGCAGTCAGGCTGTCACACTTTGGAACATTTCCCCAGTTTTACTCACCCAAGACTGTAGAGCGTCCTGGAGGTCTCCTAAGTTTTCCTGAGCAGTTATGTTATTTTGTACTGTTTGTTTTGTTTGTCTTCCGTTTAATAAATGTGTTTGTGGTGTAACCTGCATGTAAATCAGTCTTTCTTCTACTCCTCCATGCGCTGCATAAAAGCGCACGGGGAGACCGTGACAGTCTTACATTAAATCAGACTAAACCTTTCCTGTTTTAGATGAGTTAGGATTACCAAAATTAATTTAACTTGGTAAATATTTTTTATATTTGATAAATAATTTTTTAGAGAATTTTTTATTACTTTCTTCTAAGTCAGAAGTTTACATACACTAAGACTACTATGCCTTGAAACAATTTGGAAAAGCCTAAATAATGATACAATGGCTTTGGAAGCTTCTGATAGGTTAATTGACATTTGAGTTAATTAAAGGCACACCTGTGTATTTTAAGGCATACCTCAAACACACTGCTTCCTTCTGTGTCATCATGGGAAAATCAAAAGAAATCAGCCAAGATATCAGTAAGAGAACTGTGCACCTCCACAAGTCTGGTTCATCCTTGGTACAATTTCAAGATGCCTGAAGGTTAATGGTAAATGGTAAATGGCGTTAGCAAATAGAGATTATTTTGGTAATCCTAACTGACCTAAAACATGAATGGTTTACTCTGATAGTGAGACTAAATTAGACAGTGAAAGAAAAAAAAGGTGATGTGTCTTTTTTACAGTCAGTGTATGTAAACTTCTGGTTTCACCTCTATGTTCATGAACAGTCACAAAAACTCTATAGATTATCTGTGGTATAAAAAAAGGATAAGCTCATTTTTGTATTTCTAATATGCAGTTGAAATGTTATAAATGGTACTGGATATTTTATGTTTTCTTCACATTTTAGGGCCATATACTGTACTAAGAATGGAGACAGAAACAGAAAATAGACAGCTATGATGCAAATACTGATTATTTTTCAGACATGATAATAACGTTCCATGGGTCACCACCTTAAAGATGTGATGGGGTTTGCAGGCACTAGATGACCAAAGCGCTTTACAGATCCTGCTATCCACACACTGATGGCAGCAGAGCTACCATATACCGGTGCTGGGCTAACCCACCAGGAGCAACTGGGGGTTCAGTGTCTTGCTCAAGGACACTTCGACATGCAGACTGCAGACAGAGTGGGAATCGAACCCCGACCCTCCAATCAGTAGTCGGCTGCACTACACCTGCGTCACAGCAGCCCCCTCGATCAGTGTTTCTCCATGAGACAGCTCAGAAAGTTGCTTGTCTCATTTGCTGAAGTAAAGTCCTGGTTTCCTCATGCATTCTGAGGTGCCACCACCAGGCAGAGTCTAACTGATATCAAGAGTGGGCCTCAATTCACCCCTTCACCCTACCTGTCCATTTTGTGCATTCACGGTGAATGCGCAAAATGGAGAGGTAGGGCAAAGGGGTAAATTGGGACACAGCCTATGAAAGCTCTTAACAAGGGGTGGCAATATGGCCTAAAAATGACAGGATGATATTTAAGATAAGATAAGATAAGCCTTTATTAGTCCCACAATGGGGAAATTCCAGGATTGCAACAGCACAGGGATAGCAACACTCAGAGCAACAATCAGAAGGCAAGAAAAAAACAAGAACGGCTAGTATACATATGTACATATTACTATAAATATATATATACACACACACAGACACACAGTGCAGAGCATTGTAGCTAGATGGAATAAATATGTAAGTATATAAACACACACAGTGCGGAGCAATGTAGCTAGATGGAATAATATGTAGATATATAAAAACACAGTGCGGAGCATTGTAGCTAGATGTAATAAATATATAGATATATAAATATAAACACACCCAGTGCGGAGCATTGTAGCTAGATGGAATAAATATGTAAATATATAAACACACACAGTGCAGAGCATTGTTGCTAGATGGGATGAAACAGCATAACCGTCTACTTAGTTATCCTACATGGTATGATTATGTGCCCATACATATTCTCACCCTCCATAGTGACCGGTATTTTCCTAGTTGTATGCCGGAGGGGACCATTGTGTAAGTCTATTGCATCTTTTGCATTCAAAAAACTATTAGTTTGTTACGTCTTTTTGCTATCTCTGCGAGCAGCCCTGCTTAGGTTGTACAGTCTGACAGCCGTTGGTAGGAAGGACCTACGAAACCTCTCGGTTGTGCACCTAGGATGATGTAGTCTGCTGCTAAATGAGCTCCTCAGTGCATTCAGTATGTCCTGCATAGGGTGGAACTCGGATGACAGTTTAGCCACCGTCCTTCTCTCTCCTATCTCTTCCACCGGATCAAGGCGCTGCCCCAGGACAGAGCTAGCTTTCTTAATCAGTTTGTTCAGTCTCTTCCTATCGGCTGCAGTAATGCCACTGCCCCAGCAGACCACTCCAAAAGTGATGGCTGATGCCACCACCGTGTCATAGAATGTCTTCAGCAGCGCCCCTTGTACACCAAAAGACCTGAGTCTCCTCAGCAGGAACAGCCTGCGCTGTCACTTCTTGTAGAGTGCGTCAGTATTGTGTGACCAGTCTAGTTTATTGTTCAGATGAACACCCAGGTACTTATAGGATGTCACCATCTCGATGTCTGATGATGATTTCTGTGAACTTTCATGGTAACAGTATTCTTCATGCTACATGGAGTACAATTTTCTTTTTTTTTTTACTTTATAAAGGATCATTTTGCAGGCCACTGCTATTTACTGTACCTTCAACATATTCAGTAAAAACAAAACAAAAATGCTCATATTTCTCCAGTTCATAAACAGCAGCTCAGACTGAGTTTCAAATATTTTTTTAAATTCTGTATCAAATGTTTCAAGAAAATAACATAAGCTGCCACATCTTAAGTGCACTTAGATGTCAAGGTTTTATGCTGAATCAGTTCACCTGCATTAGAAGTCTCCTGGGACTTTTTGGCTCTCGTCGCATTGAATGAATGTTTTTTTCTTCAGGTGGTTGAATAAAATTGAGCTGACTCAGACAAAACAGAATGAAAACAGAACTCCAGACACTTCTGGCATCAACAACACCACTCCAGTGCAGGCAGAGTATCCGTATTGCTGTATCGTTTTGGATTTTTTTTTTTTTTAATGTGACAGCAGCCTAAAACAGCCTTAAAACTAAACTATAGCCACACAACGAGACACAGACACTCCAACCACAGAGCGGCAGTGTGTTTATTTTGCAATTTCTGTGGTAATGCATAATTTCCATCAGCAGCGTAACTGTGAGACGTCATCATGTGGCAGACCCAAAATATTACAGTATTCATTTTTACACAGGTATCACAATTTATCATGAATGATATGATATGGCACACCCCTACTCTTAACCTGTTACCATCACTGCCATCATAGCAGAGCAAGAGTCGGACCTCAAATTCAGCATCAAAAAAGGTGACGTCCAAGGTCTGGGATTATTATGGATTCCAGAGACCGGGAGGATGAGCTGCCCACCTACAGAGCCTGCCGGAAGAAAGTGTCTGCCCCTCAAAGCAACACAACCAATTTGCACACACATTTCTGGGACAACCAAACCAGTCTGTTTCCAGTTTCCAGTATGCAGGTGAAATTACTAGGGATAAGCCAATCCGATCAGTATTGGGTTTGATCCAGGCAAAATGGCTGGATCGGTACTGGTAAGGAATAAAATTAATTTACCAATCTGATGCATTAAGCCTTTAATTTTCCGGCTGTCATAAAACATGTGCGTCACCTGCTGCCTATGTCGCAGGTCCGCGCCTGTCACATGATGTGTCCCAAAAGCACAGAAAACACAGTTGTAACAAGCATTTCACATCACAAGATGTCAGACACATATAGCTTACTGCTCTTCACTGGAGGACTAGGAGTTCACCCAAATGAGCTGCCTCAAAACATCATTTAAGGAAACGCGAAGAAGAGAATGTAAACAAAGGGTCCATCCCAACATATAGTTCCACACGGAGGAAGCACTTGCTCCAAATTTTGCCAACTATGATTCTAAAAAGACATTATTTAGCTTCTGAGGGGAAATATTTATGTTTTGTGACAACAGAAGATGGTCTGGAGTGTGTACACTTTCGTCTGCCATCGACGAAGCTGCACGTCACGACAGAGAACAATAGCGCTGGTTCGGCAGCGTAATGTCACCGAAATTGAAGTGGAATAATTCATATATTTCAGATAAATGTGAGAGTTTCTGGATGTGGGAGAGAAAGCAAAAATGACTGGCAAAAGACGAAATAAGGACCATGGATGATGAAAATGGACGAATAAAGACACAACAAGCAGTAGGGCTGACCGGTTTTTATCAATTTATGTACATTCTACTGATTTTCTGGTTCATATACTTTGAAGATGACAAAAAACAAAAATGGTGACAAAAAACAAAATCATCCTTTGTGTAAATATGTCCAAAGTCCACTTTTGACCTAAAGTTATGTAATTTGATACAGCTGCCGTTGCATTATGCAAACTAAATGCATAAATTTACTCCTATCTCAAACTTTGGATCATATTCTACATCTTTCTAATTGACAGTAAGCCATTATCTCTTACCACATTCAAGTCAGAGCCTTTGGAATTTGACATACCTAAACTGAATATTTTCTTTAAAAAAAATCTTGACTGCCAGAGGGAGGTGAGCTGACGGGAGCACTACTGCGCCATAGACAGAAAATGGGTTGACCCTGTAAGGACTAAAGTTGATTAGATGATCTGCCTCTCCTGTGGCTGGTGTCGCAAAGCCACACCTGTCACATGATTGGTCAAAAAGTATGAAAAAAAAAAAAAAGAAAATAAACCCAGATGTACCAAGCATTTCACATCACTAGATGGCAGACACATACAGCTTACTGCTCTTCACTGGAGGACTGAGTTCAGCAAACCAGAACCGCATCGAAGCTGATATCACTTCTGGGGCGCAGAAGAAGAGACGTATAAAGAATTGCGCAATACATATTTCAACAGGGAGGAAGCATTTGCTCCAAATTTTGCCAACTATGATTCTAAAAGGGATTATTTAGCTTCTGGAGGGAAATATTTACCTTCTGGACAGCACAAGATGGACTGGAGCGGAACACTTTTCGTCTGCCATTGATGAAGCTGTACATGATGGAGAGGACAATCCTGCCGGTTCCGCAGTGTAATCTAACCGAAATCGAGGTGGAATAAATCAGAAGATAAATGTGAGAGTGTCTGGATGTGGGAGAGAAAGCGAAAATCCCCGACATAAGACAAAATAAGGACTGGGGATGAGCACACAGACGCATGGCGACACATGATGAGCAGTAGGTCTGATGTTTTTACTTGTTTACATTCTACTGATTTTCTGGTTCATATATTTTGAAGATAACAAAACCAAAAACCAAAAACAAAGACAAACAAAACCATCCTTTGTGTAAATATATTCAAAATTCATGTTGACCGAAAGTTATGCAATTTGATATGGCTGCCGTCACATTATGCAAATTAGATGCATAAATTTACTCTTATCATAAACTTTGGATCATATTCTACATCTTTCTCATTTACAGTAAGCCATTATCTCTTACCACTTTCAAGTTACAGCCTTTGGAATTTATGATATCTAAAGTGAATATTTTCTTGAAAAAAATCTTCACCACCAGAGGGTGCATGCAGATGGTACAGATCTGCAACCGAAATCCTCTCAGGGTTAATAATATTAAAATGAAGGCGTGATCAAAATGTCCAAATAGCGCATTAAATTATATCTAATGGGACCAAGTGACATCAAGTCAACTAACGGGACACGTTGCTATTTGACATACACCTATTAGACATAGACCTATTAGACCTATTAGACATAGACATAGACCTATTGTAATATATTTCTTGGAATTTAACTTCATAATTTCGCCATTTTGTGTCCCGTTTGGGTACGTTCATTGTTTAAGCCAAATACTAACTGGACATTTAGAAATCCATCATTACATCTCGGTCATGAAGTAAAAAAAACGCACATTGAGCAGTCAAAGATAACTGAAGCTGAAGATGTCTGAGGGTGGAAAGAAATATGTCTGATAAAACTATCACAAACAACAAAAAAAGCTGGACACAAACCGCAACACGCAGTACTGGGGTTCCCCTTCTGTGCACAATAGAAGGGAATTCCCAAAGCGCACGTTGTCTTCAATACGCATGGATTTAATATCAGCTGGGGACTGAAGTCCATAGAATGTTTGGTATCATTAAATTAAGCAGATTCTCCTCTTTCAGCTGACTAAAAACCTCACTGTCCTAATTTAGTATGTTTTTACAGTGGCTAATTATACCAGTATTTTTTTTTTTTTTTTTGGTGTGCCAGCACGAGCATTGGGTTTATCACATTGCTGGATTAGTATTTCATGTCCTGTTGGTAATAATGTGTATATACTTATCAAGCATCATATGACAAATCTGAACATAAATCCAATATTTCCCCACTGGGACTTAGAAATGTCTGTAGTTGCACACTTAAAGACACATGCCGCAGAAAACCTTATACAAACAATGACTGCTTACCTTTGTGCAAACAACGGTTTTCTGGTCGTTCAACCGGAAGATCTGAGGCGGCTGGACTCATCCACTGGTGACTTGAACATGAGCCTCTAATGCTTTAGTTTTTAAATTGCTCATGGGTTTATGCGCTCAACCCACAAACCAGATAGGCAAACACATCTGACAGCGTGACTCAAGGCAGTTGGTGGAGATCCGTGGTCCATTTCTTGTGCTCATAGGGATCAATTACATTTATTTCTTAAATTTTTTGGAGGTAGCACTCCTTTGCTTCCTTGTTCAGCTTCTCTGAATAAGGAATTTTAATTTTCTGTTTGCTCTGTTCCATTGCATGTATGTCTATTCCCGTTAGCAGTTGCCTAGACAACAGGTAAACAAAGAAGCCAGACCATAACAATGGCAACAACGGCCCAGAATGCAGTGCGGCATGACATCAATGCCCAATCTCTATTAGCAAAACAACCAAAATCAGGCTAGTCTTCACCTTGATGTTCCCGATTGCAGCATACAGTATGCCTGTGAGACCTGGTCTATCAATGCTGCAGATCGAAGGAGGATTGTTAGAATTCCTGCCTGCTCTGTGTCCTAGCCTCTCTCCTCTCTGATTTGGCGCTGCTCTCTGCAGCTGATTACACCATCTGTCGCTTATCAAAGGAGCCCTTTAAATTGGATGCCTCTCCTGCCACTCTGTCTGGTCATGTCAGACCTCCTGCCAGCATATTTCCCACCTGAGCATTGCCTGATAGTATCTGTGAATCTGTCTCTTGTGTTTTGACTATCTGCTTGCCCTAGAATCCCAAGCCTGCCTGCTGATTTGGATTTGCCTACCTGCTCACTGTGTTGCCTGCCCTGCTCTGACCTTTGCCTGCCTGACCCCCAAGCCTGCCTCACGGATTGGATTGTTTACTTCCCAGATTGTGCACACTCCCTCTTCCCCAAAGTAAGTTGACTTGCCACCGTTTACCTTCACTGCTTTCCCTATTCCTTTCCCCTGCATTCAGACCTGGCCAGCCCACCATGGTTCCCCTCCGAAGTACACCACAGCTGAGGATTTACTCTTGGCATCCAGCTTCTCTGCGATTGAAAATTATCACCGACTCCACACAGCACCTTTCTGGGAAGCCTGTAAGCACAAATTACCCTATTAATGTCCTTAATATAGTCTGCCCATTTATATATACACTCACCTTTGTGTCTGTTCTCTCCCCGCAGGGTTGCCAGATCTCTGCTGCACTATCATTGCACAATTTTTGTCAATAAATCATTGTTTAACCTTACACAAGCACTCTCATCTGTGTCTGCTTCTGGGTCTGGGTTTGTTAACCCTTAATCCTTAAGGAGTTAATTCCCATGCCTTCACACTACACAGGGAAGCTAGGGGAGACCAGTGGGTTCCTACCACAGTGTCAGTTAGTTTTTGACCGTGTGTCTGACGATTTTCCATCCGACCGTAGCCACATTAGCTTCCTGGCGGGTCTCCTCGATGGGTACCCTCTCCTGGGCTCAAGCTATTATCCGGGGCAAAATTTCCATGCATATTCATTCGACCGGTTTATGGAAGAATTTTAATCATCAATGTTTAATCATTCCGACCGGGAAGGGAGTGCAGCCACACGGTTAATTAACCTCCGCCAGGGTACTAACACAGTGGCAGAACACACTCTCGACTTCCAGGTCCTGGCGGCCGAGATGGGGTGGAGTGATGCAGCACTCCATTCAGTTTTCATTCATGGATTAAACTCAAACCTCCGCAATGAGCTTACACCGTCTTCACAACAAACCAGATTCATTCGACGCCTTAGTCTCTCTGATAATCAAGCTCGGCAATAGGCTTTGTGAACCATCGTGGGAACAACAGTCCGGAACCTGCCCCTCTCCCCACGTCATACTATCTCATCCTTGATCGTCGCGTCACCAATAGCCGTGACTCATGAGACCCCATGGCGCCCAGTCAACCTAAACTTGCCCCGTCTGTACGACAGTGGTGTTTTGACGAGGGGTTATGTATATAATGTGGGCAAACGGGTCATAGGGTAGCTCAGTGTACCAAGAAGCCCAAATGACCTAGCCATCAGTTGCTGTTGGGGGACTGACAGGCAGTTTAAAAAATCCCTCTAAACCACATCTGGCACTGCCAATGCGCTTGCTGCTCCAGTCCACCAAGTATGTTGGCACACCCTTGGTCAATTCAGGGGCTGAACAAAACTTCATCTCCGAGAGTCTAGCAACCCAGTTTAAAATCCCCTGTTGCCAGTTACAACAGCCAATTAGCCTGGTTGCTCTCTCTGGCCAGTCCCTGGGCCAAGTCACCAAATGCACTGGCCCATTAGCCCTCTTAGGTTCAGCTAACCACCACGAGCAGTTATCCTTTCTGGTTCTCCCTGCCTCCACTTCCCCTGTGGTACTCAATTACCCCTGGCTAAAGATTCATAATCCGGTGATCGATTGGTGCAAGGGAACGATTAATTCTTGGAGCTCCTACTGTATGGCCGGGTGTCTCCAGTCTGCTGCCTGCTCACCCACTATCCCTATTCAGACTCCAGTTCCCGAATCCCCAGATCTGTCCAAAGTTCCCCCTGATTACCATGATTTGGCCCCGGTCTTCAGCAAAACTAAAGCTCTCTCTCTTCCCTCGCACCGACCCTATGACTGTGCCATCGAGCTCCCGCAGGGGCGCCTCTCCATTCTAGTAGGTTGTACAGCCTGACAGTCCCTGAACAAGCAGCCAGCCATGGAAAAATATGTTAAGGAATCATTGGCCACCAGCCTAATTCACTATTCGTCATCAGCTTTGGGAGCCGAGTTTTTCTTTGTGGGAAAAAAGGATGGCTCATTACGCCCTTGTATAATTCAATTCAACTTTATTTATATAGCGCCATTTCACAACAACAGTCATCTCATAGCACTTTCAACTGTAGGGGAAACCCCCACAACTGCAGAAAGACCCCAGTAATCAGGCGATCCCCTGTGAGCAAGCGCTTGGTGACGGTGGAGAGGAAAAACTCACTTTTAACAAGAAGAAACCTCCAGCAGAACCAGGCTCAGGGAGGGGCAGTCATCTGCTGCGACTGGCTGGGGGGTGAGGGGATAGAGAAGATGAAAAGAACAGACATGTAGAGAGTAAACACAGACATGTAGAGAGAAAAGACTTCCATGAGCTCAATAACATCACCGTCAAGGATAAATACCCCCTCCCCCTCATAAACTCCACGTATGATCTACTCCAGGGCTCAGTCATATATACCAAACTCGACCTCAGGAACGCTTATCACCTCATCAGAATGAAGGAGGGCCATGAATGGAAAACGGTGTTCAAAATGCATCTGGGACATTTTGAATATTGTATAATGCCTTTTGGCCTCAGCAATGCCCCAGCTATTTTCCAGCGCGTGATTAATGACGTGCTCAGGGACTTCCTCAATTCATTCATGTTCGTGCATCTAGATGCCATTCTAATCTTCTCTCACTCTCCTGAGGAACATCGAGTACATGTCATGATGGTCCTTCAGCGCCTCTTAGAGAACCAACTCTATGTAAAACTGGAGAAATGCCAGTTTAACACTACCAAAACTACATTCCTAGGTTATATCATCTCCCATGGCCACACTGAACCCGACCCTGAGAAGATATATACAGTCACTGAGTGGCCTGTTCCCTCCTCCCTGAAACAACTTCAACAGTTTCTGGAGTTCGCCAACTTTTACCGCCACTTCATTAGAAATTATAGTACCATCGCCCACTCCCTCACTGCCCTTACATCTGTGAAGGTCCCCTTTCACTGGTCAGAACAGGCTAATGAGGCATTTCTACTGCTAAAGACCCGCTTTTCAGAGACCCCGATTCTAATCCAACCCGACCCGGAACGACAGTTTATTGTGGAAGTGGATGCTTCTGATATTGGGGTGGGAGTCATACTGTCATAGTGCTCAGTAGCCGACAACAAGATACACCCATGTGCATATTTCTCTCGGTGCTTGTCATCCACCGAGAGAAACTACGATGTCGGCAACGAGAGCTGTTGGTGGTAAAGATGGCTTTGAAGGAATGGCTGAGTACATTAGATCAGCAAAGAGACTCAATTCCCGTCAGGCCAGGTGGGTGCTGTTTTTCCACCAGATTTCAGTTCTCCATCACTTACAGGCCTGGCTCTAAGAATATTACGCCCAATGCCCTGTCTCGCCAGTTCGTGGCTGAAGCAGCGGGTCCTAAGGTAGAGACCATTGTCCCAGAGTCCCTGGTCATCAGAGCTGTCATCTGGGACACTGAACGGGGGGTCAGGAAGGCCCAAACCACCGACCTGGACCGTGGGGGTAGGCCACTGGGCCAGTTGTTTGTTCCTGCGGCAGTGAAGGGGGAAGTGATTCATTGGCTCCACATGGCCAAATTCTCCTGCCACCCAGGGATGGCTAGGATCCTGTCATCACTGCAACATTCTTTCTGGTGGCCATCAATGAGAAGGACGTACAGTATGTGACTCCATCAAGTCCTGTCCCCAGTGCTCCCCGAGAAAGTCCCCCCCCCCCCCCCGCCGGCTTGCTTCAACCTCTCCCTGTCCCTAGCCACCCATGGTTGAATACTGCACTCGACATCGTCACGGGATTGCCTCCCTCCAGCAAGTACACAGTCATCCTCACAGTGGTGGACAGGTTCTCTAAGGTGGCACATTTTGTGCCCCTTAAAAAACTACCATCCGCCTTGGAGACAGCCCACCTCCTGTCCAACCACATGGTGAGACTCCATGGCATCCCGGTAGATACTGTGTCTGACCGTGGCCCCCAGTTTGTTTCCCAGGTGTGGCGGGCTTTTTGTAAATCCACTGGGGCCATGGTCAGTCTTTCCTCTGGCTATCACCCACAGAGCAATGGGCAGTGTGAGTGGGTGAACCAGGAGCTGGAGGCGATGTTGCGCTGTGTGTTGGCAGCGGACCCTTCCCATGGAGCACCTACTTACCATGGATAGAATACACACACAACTGGGCCACCTCTTCTGCCACTTGGTTTTCCCACTTTTGAGACCTCGCTGGGATACAACCCCCCCCTTGCTCACCATCACGGAGGAAGAGATGGTGGTCCCCTCCATTGCCACTCACATTGCTAAGTGCAAGCACTACTGGTGAGACACCAAAGCTGTGCTGCTCAGATCGGCCCAAGAGAACTCAAGGTGGGCAAACTGGAGGAGATGGCCTGCCCCCGCTTATGCGGTCAGTCAGAGAGTTTGGTTAGCTACCAAGAACTTTCCCCTGAAGACGGAATCTAAGAAACTCACCCCCAGGATCGTCGGGCTATTTTCCATCAAGGCCATCGTCAACGCCTCTTCAGTCAGGCTCAACTTACCTTCATCGCTCCGGGTCCACCCCACTTTCACGTCTCACACATTAAACCAGTGTTTGCCAGCTCCCTGTGCCCTCTATCTAAACCACCGCCACCCCCAAAGATGACAGATGGAGGACTCATGTACGCGTTACACGCACCCTGGATGCTCGCCACAGGGGGTGCAGCATTCAGTTTCTGGTTGACTTGAAGGGGTATGGACCCAAGGAGAGATCGTGGATCCATAGATCCTTTATCATGGATGATTCACTGATCCATGATTTCTATCAAGGACACCCAGACAAGCCCAGGGTTGTGCCTGGAGGCGTCCCTTGAGAGAGGGGTACTGTTAAGATTCCTGCCTGCTATTCCAAATGAAAACAGGGAGATATTGGAGTCTAAAATTAGTCAAGAAGAAGTTGGGCTAGCCATTGATAATATGAAATCAGGAAAAAGTGCAGGACCAGATGGTCTTCCAGTTGACCTTTATAAAAAATTTAAGAATAAATTAATAAAACCTTTTTTGGAAATGGTTTTAGAAGCATTTCAAAATAATAATTTACCATCATACATAAATAATGCCTTAATTATACTGCTGCCAAAACCAGGTAAGCCCTCTAATAAATGTGAAAATATGAGACCAATAAGCCTATTAAACGCCGACCTTAAGATAATCTGTAAAATTTTAGCAAGACGAATACAAGAAATTTTACCAAATATTATTAATCGAGATCAGAATGGCTTTATAAAGGGTAGACAAGGCTTCCATAATGTAAGAAGACTATTTAATATTATTTATTTTAATAAAGAAGCACCGGATACAGCTCTCCTATCACTGGACGCCGAAAAGGCCTTTGATAGAGTTGAATGGCCCTTTCTTTTTGAAGTCCTACAAAGGTTTGGACTTGGAAATAATTTCATAAAATGGGTTCAAATAATATACAATAATGCTACAGCAGAAATCCTAACAAATAACAATATTTCAAAACCAATAAAAATCAATAGAGGATGTCGACAAGGCTGTCCACTTTCACCTTTACTGTTTACTATGGCAATTGAACCTTTAGCGATAGCGATACGTTTACATTCACAAATATATGGAATTAAAGTTGGACCAACAGAACATAAAATCTCCCTGTACGCCGATGACATAATTTTGTTTATGTCGAATCTAAAAAAATCAATTCCAACCTTGTTGAATTTAATAAAGAATTTTGGGGAAATATCAGGATATAAAATAAATAAAACTAAATCTTCAATATTAATGCTAAATGAGACCCAGAGAAATTACCCAGCCCCTGAGGTAAATCAATTCAATGTTGTAAATCAGTTTAAATATTTAGGAATCCAAATTGTGCCTAAGCTAGAATCAGTCGCCAGCGTCAACTATGAAGCCTTAATGTCAGATATCAATGAGTTAACTCAGAGATGGATGTCACTACCAATGTCGATGATCGGGAGAATCAATATACTTAAAAGTAATATTTTACCTAAAATACTTTATTTATTTCAATACATTCCCTTATCACCACCTTTAGATCTATTCTCAAGAATAAAAAAAAAGTTAGTGGAATTTATATGGAACAACAGGAGGGCTAGATTACGTCTGTCTTTATTATATTTACCATTTGATCGTGGAGGTCTGAAATGTCCAAATTTTATGTTGTATTATTGGTCGGCACAACTGAGGTCTATGACATATTATTTTTCATCAAATGATCTCCCTCACTGGACTGAAATGGAATCATACAATTTACCTTTACCTCTTCCCATATTCATATACTCAGATTCGGCAAAAAAATTACAAAAACAAGTTAAAAATCCATTTGTAAAGCATATGATCAAAATATGGTGTGAAGCTAAAAACTATTTAAAAGAACCACAGTTATTGTCACAATTTAGTCCAATATGGGGTAATCAATATTTTAAACCAGGGAGAGCGGACGCTGTATTTAAAGTATGGAATTTAAAAGGGATACAAAAGATTCAGGATTTATATTTGCCATGTGCAGATAACATAATGTCTTTTGAAGAGCTGAGGATCAAATTTAATCTCAATAGAACACATTTTTTTAAATATCTTCAACTTAGAAACTTTATTCGATCAAATCAAAATAAAGCTCTCACTCGACCTATTTACTCATCCTTGGAAAAAATGATGATGAAAGATAGTAAAAGAAAGGGTATTATTTCAGAGTTTTATAACTCATTGACACTATCTTCAAGTGAAAATTCACTGAAAAGATTAAACTACTGGAAAGAAGATCTGCAAACTGAAATTTCAGAGGAACAATGGGAATTGGCTTGTACAGAAGCTCAAACCAAATCAATAAATGTACGCCTTAAATTGATACATTTCAAATGGTTAATGCGGATGTATGTTACACCGGAGGAGTTAAATAGATATAACAAAAATATACCAGATACATGCACAAAATGCATGGAAAGTGAAGGAACCCTATTTCATTGTTTATGGGAATGTAGATTAATAAGAATGTTTTGGGAAGAGGTGAGGGTAACAATTGAAAAAATAATCTCAAAACAAATCATATTGAATCCTAAACTGTTTTTGTTGGGTCTGTACCCAGAAAAGCATAATTTTAATAAAAGTGAAAGAACATTCATAGACCTCAGTTTGCTTAATGCCAAAAAATGTATTGCACTATTATGGAAAAAGACTCATAGACCAGATGTGACTCAGTGGTTAAGACAGATGTTAACAAACCTTCCATTAGAAAGAATAACATATATACTGAAATCAAAGGAAATTGTGTTTGAGAATATATGGAGACCTTTTATTGATTATGTAAAAAATTTAAACATAACTCTTGAAGAAGAAGGTGAATGATGTGTGTGGACCTTGTAAATTCCAAACTGGTGAACATAATATGTATACTTATGTATTGGATTGTCTAGACTAAACAGAGGAGCATTGTTGAAGACTTGATTTTGTTGGTGGTTGTTGGTGTTTTTAGTGCATTTTTTTTTTGTAGTACTTTAGTGTTAGTGTTTGATTGTTTGTATCATGTTTGTTAAAAAAAAAAGGTTCAATAAAGATATTGTGGGAAAAAAAAAGATTCCTGCCTGCTCTGTGTCCTTGCCTTTCTCCCCTCTGATTAGGCGCCACTCTCTCCAGATGATTACACCATCTGTCACTAATCAGAGGAGCCCTTTAAATTGGACACTCTCCTGCCACTCTGTCTGGTCATGTCAGACCTCCTGCCAGCATGTTTCCCACCTGAGCATTGCCTGATAATATCTGTGAATCTGTCTCTTGTGTTTTGACTATCTGCCTGCCCTAGAATCCCAAGCCTGCCTGCTGATTTGGATTCGCCTACCTGCTTATTGTGTTGCCTGCCCTGCTCTGACCTTTGCCTGTCTGACCCCTGAGACTGCCTCACGGATTGGATTGTTTACTCCCCAGATTGTGTGCACTCCCTTCTTCCCCAAAGTAAGTCGACTTGCCACCGTTTACCCTCACTGCTTTCTCCACTCCTTTCCCCTGCATTTAGGCCTAGCCAGCCTGCCACGGTTCCCCTCCGAAGCACACCACAGCTGAACATTTTCTCCTGGCATCCAGCTTCTCTGCAGTTAAAGATTATCACCGACTCCAT
Organism: Pholidichthys leucotaenia; assembly: GCA_020510985.1. Classification (NCBI taxonomy): domain Eukaryota; kingdom Metazoa; phylum Chordata; class Actinopteri; order Cichliformes; family Pholidichthyidae; genus Pholidichthys; species Pholidichthys leucotaenia. The sequence continues at coordinate 211,406,926 of CM035846.1, read as the reverse complement.
GCAGCAACTTTCTGGGAAGCCTGTAAGCATATATTATCCTATTAACCTCCTTAATATAGTCTGCCCATTTATATATACTCACCTTTGTGTCTGCTCTCTTTCCACAGGGTTGCCAGATCTCCGCTGCACTATCATTGCACAATTATTTTCAACAAATCATTGTTTAACCTTACACAAGCACGCTCATCCGTGTCTGCTTCTGGGTCTGGGTTTGTTAACCATGTCAAAGATTGAAGCATTTGAAATGTAGTGTTGGAGAAAGCTTCTGTGCATTCCTTGGAAAGCCAAAAGAACCAATGAGCGCGTCCTTCGTGAAACTGGTGGAGGGATCAATCTCTTCAATGCAATCTCAAAATTAAAATTGCAATATTTTGGACACATTGCCAGATGGGAAGGAGAAAATCTGCAGAAACTAAATATGTTTGGTATAGTTGAAGGGGAAAGGAGCAGAGGGAGACAGAAACTACAGTGGACAGATGGAATTGATCGCTCTCCAAGAAGTCTATCTATACCTGTTACAACATGTCCCAAAACCGACATTACTGGAGAAACTTTATCATTGAGGTCATGAATGCTCAGACGTGAGTAGAATGATGATAGGGCTATCGGGATAACTGCAATTATGTAGTACCACACTAGGGACAAGCCTACCGCGGAGGATAACGAGCAACCGCAAAAACCACGGTGTATAACCCCCTTAAAGGTTTATTATTTTATAAACTGAAGTGATGAAGTTGATAACGGTGGTTTTGTTTTCACTTCCTGTGCCTGCCTGTGGAATTGTCAGTAAGGCTACAGTGCTTATATTAGCAGAGACAGTCAAGCTACAAATGCTAACATTAATCGTGTATGGACTCGTAATGAGGCACAAGCTCTTATGGTGGTCGTAGTTTATGTGTTTTACTTAATGTGTACTGTGCTAAAATAAGAAAATAAAACTAAACTTCACCAGCAGTCAAGACCATTGCCATCACATATTACGGGGATTCGTACACGCAGTGTTCACTTTTTTTGTGTGTGTGGCAAAATCTCATTGTTCACTTATGTACCCCTAGTGATTATTTAAAAAACTGCTAAATATTAAGCGTATTTTTATTGCCAACAGTAAGTTTGCACCCGGTACTGTGGAAGCTTCCACAGCAATGGGAGCTGCCCCTGCCAGCACCGTGTGGGACACTCTCTAGATGAACTCCAACAGGCAGTTAGTGGCGGAAGCCTTTAGACGAATTACTAAATACAGCTGTGACAGTGAGCACTGAAAGGGCACAAAGTGTGTTATTTCCTTCTGAGCGGAGTGTTTATGATTCTGACAATTGAGCTCTTAGACTCTAAGAGCTAAGACTTATAAGACTTCAAGTGAAACAACTACTGCATAGTGCATTGCTTGAAAAAGATCAAGTTTTTGTTTTTTTACAGAATCGACCAGAGCTCTGCACAACTGTCACTCACGCACAAGTTGAGAGCGGAGCTGCAGCGAGTTTTTCACAGCTTCCATTGTTTGTCATAAGTTATGAATCCTGTTTAAATGACGAGACCACGGGGTCCTAAAAACATTTGCAATAATACCACATATCATGGTGTTGAGCTATCCACCATCACCGCTGGGGAAATTCCTCCACAGTGACAGCCCTAAATGACGACGACAAATTCTGTCAAGAACCGAGTAGAAGAAAGTGTGTCGCGCATCAGCAGTTGCTGCTTTTCCAGCTCAGAAGCTGGAAGATGCTAAAAGTGAAACTAAAAGAGCAAAACTGAAAGTAAAAACCAGACAGGAGACTTCCGGTTATGGCTGCCACGTAGGACGGACGTGTCTCGCTCTGCTCTGCTCCTGGAGAAAAAAATCGGCAAATAACTCTCTCATTTGGGACAGAACGTATCCCAGCATTTGAGCGAGGATATGTCGGCGAAGCCTAAGGCTGGAAAACCAGGAAAAGGAAAAAGTGAGCCGCCGAAACAGTCCAAATTAACGGACTTTCAGGTCTGTGACGCAGCAAACAAGGCTCCATATATGGCGGAGGAGGCTGGCGGCGGTGCGATTTCTGCGGGGAATGGCGCAGATGCGCTGATGGCTGCCATGAGTTCAATGAGAGCGGACTTTTCCTCTAGATTTGATGGGATTATGACAGCGTTGGAAGGAATAAGAAAGGAATTGGGTGACTGTGTAGAACGAACGGCGCAGATGGAGCTCCGTCTCGCTAGTGCTGAAGATGACGTCACCCGTCTTCAATTAAAGGTGCGCACTTTGGAAAAAAAAAATAAATCTCTGGAAGATAATATTTTGGATTTGGAATCTCGGTCGAGACAGAATAATTTGAGGCTGGTGGGTCTTCCAGAGGAATCAGAAGGTCGGGACGTATGTTCCTTTCTGGAAAAGTGGATTCCGGAGGTGCTGGGCAGCGAGGAGTTGCAATCAGCAGTGGTTCTGGAAAAAGCACATCGTATTGGCCCACGGAGAGATAAGGGACCGCCGAGGACCTTAATTATGAAGTTTCTTAGCAACAGAGACAGGATGAAGATCTTCAACGCTGCACGTGCTAAAGGAGAGATTAAACACCAGGACCAGCAGGTGCGGTTCTACCCAGATTTGGCCACAGGAATCCAGCAATTGAGGAAGCAGTTTGATCCCGTACGTAAGGAGCTGCGCAACCTTGGGATTCGTCATGGTGTAATCTATCCTGCGAGACTGCTGACCACGTATGAGGGCAGAACCCACATCTTCAAGACCCCAGAGGAGGCGCAGGAGTTCATCAAGAAGATCAAAGAAGAAGAAGAGACTGGTGGGAGCTAAGCATGAACAAAATATAAGGTAGAATAATTAAGCATTTGCACAGGCATCTGACTGACTTGAAGTAAATAGTAAGTTTACAAAATATAGATTGTATTATATATTAAAAAAACAAAACAAAAACAAAACAAACAAAAAAAAAAACTATGATGTACAAAGTTGTTAAAAATTTTGGAGTTAAGTTGGAAAACTACAGAGGAGAGTTAATGTTACGTCATTAAAAGTAGTAGAGTTAGGGTGATTGGGAGGATGAAGAAGGAGTGGCTTAGGCTGTTCCCCGTGGGTGTGGAACGGTCGATGGCTATATCGGGAGACAGAATTTTTCTTTTGATTTTGGGGGGTTTGCCACAAGTGTGGGAAGGGGAAATTTGTTTGTGTGTAGTTTGTAGGATGAATGTTCAACCACTCATGTTTTTGCTTCTCTGTATGAGCATGTTTACACTGCAAGGTAATCCTAAACTCTCTATTGATCATGGACCAAAGTGTTAATCTTAATTTAACTTCATGGAATTGCAGAGGTCTACAAAATTTAAAAAAACTTAAACAAGTTATGAATAAAATAAAGGACATGGGTTCAAGAATTGTGTTTTTACAAGAAACTCATCTGATAGAGGAGGATGTTAAAAGAATTAGGAGTAGATGGCAGGGAAGTGTATTCACCTCTTCATTTTCATCCCGAGCCAGGGGAGTTATGACTCTCATACATAAATCAGTTCCTTTTCAAGTGAAAAATGTAATTGGAGACAAATTTGGAAGATATGTAATCATTCAAGGTTCTTTGCTATTAGAAAATATAAATCTTGTGAACTTATATGGTCCCAATATAGATGATCAGAAGTTCTTTGCTAATTTATTTCTCATCTTATCATCACTTACAGGGCAACATATAATAGCAGGGGATTTTAATTGTACATTGAATCCAGGTGTGGATAGATCAACAGGACTGGATTGTACGCACATTGGATGTAGGATGACTATTAATCATTTTATGAAAGAATTGAGATTGTTAGATATATGGAGAGAAATGAAACCACAAGTTAAAGCCTATTCTTGTTATTCCAGTACCTACAAGACATTCTCACGTATTGATTATTTTTTGATTTCCACAGAATTAAGGTCCAAGATTCAAAACTGCTTTTATGATAACATCGTGATCTCTGATCATGCACCCTGTTGTCTAATATATGTAGATAAAAAATTGACAAAGGAATCAGGTAGATGGCAATTTCAGCATAAATGGCTTCAGGATGAGGAATTTGTCAAGTATATAGAAAAACAGATAGATGAGTTCTTTGACATCAATACTACACAAACATCAGCATGTGTAAAGTGGGAGGCTTTCAAAGCTTTTATTAGGGGACATATTATTAGTTATACAGGATCAAAATCTAAGAAGACTCGAGAGGAGAGAGCTAAATTGGAACATAAAATAAAAAATCTTCAGGAAAAAGTGTATGCAGGAAGTGACCCAAGGTTGGAGAATGAATTACTGATTTTGAGAGCTGAATACGACAAAAAATCAGCGAATAGAGCTGCCTCGAGTCTTCTAAGATTGAAACAATCTTTTTATGAACAAGGTGAAAAATCAGGAAAATTATTAGCATGGCAGATTAAACAATTGGAAATTAAAACACCAATTACCAGTATTATAAGTAATGGACAGGTAGTTATAGATCCTTTAGAAATTAATAGAGCCTTTAGAGATTACTATGAAAAATTATATGATACCAAAAATGAACCTGATTTAACAAAACTAAATGGGTTTTTGAACGAACTATCTATACCGTGTATTCCAAATGAAAACAGGGAGATATTGGAGTCTAAAATTAGTCAAGAAGAAGTTGGGCTAGCCATTGATAATATGAAATCAGGAAAAAGTGCAGGACCAGATGGTCTTCCAGTTGACCTTTATAAAAAATTTAAGAATAAATTAATAAAACCTTTTTTGGAAATGGTTTTAGAAGCATTTCAAAATAATAATTTACCATCATACATAAATAATGCCTTAATTATACTGCTGCCAAAACCAGGTAAGCCCTCTAATAAATGTGAAAATATGAGACCAATAAGCCTATTAAACGCCGACCTTAAGATAATCTGTAAAATTTTAGCAAGACGAATACAAGAAATTTTACCAAATATTATTAATCGAGATCAGAATGGCTTTATAAAGGGAAGACAAGGCTTCCATAATGTAAGAAGACTATTTAATATTATTTATTTTAATAAAGAAGCACCGGATACAGCTCTCCTATCATTGGACGCCGAAAAGGCCTTTGATAGAGTTGAATGGCCCTTTCTTTTTGAAGTCCTACAAAGGTTTGGACTTGGAAATAATTTCATAAAATGGGTTCAAATAATATACAATAATGCTACAGCAGAAATCCTAACAAATAACAATATTTCAAAACCAATAAAAATCAATAGAGGATGTCGACAAGGCTGTCCACTTTCACCTTTACTGTTTACTATGGCAATTGAACCTTTAGCGATAGCGATACGTTTACATTCACAAATATATGGAATTAAAGTTGGACCAACAGAACATAAAATCTCCCTGTACGCCGATGATATAATTTTGTTTATGTCGAATCTAAAAAAATCAACTCCAACCTTGTTGAATTTAATAAAGAATTTTGGGGAAATATCAGGATATAAAATAAATAAAACTAAATCTTCAATATTAATGCTAAATGAGACCCAGAGAAATTACCCAGCCCCTGAGGTAAATCAATTCAATGTTGTAAATCAGTTTAAATATTTAGGAATCCAAATTATGCCTAAGCTAGAATCAGTCGCCAGTGTCAACTATGAAGCCTTAATGTCAGATATCAGTGAGTTAACTCAGAGATGGATGTCACTACCAATGTCGATGATCGGGAGAATCAATATACTTAAAAGTAATATTTTACCTAAAATACTTTATTTATTTCAATACATTCCCTTATCACCACCTTTAGATCTATTCTCAAGAATAAAAAAAAAGTTAGTGGAATTTATATGGAACAACAGGAGGGCTAGATTACGTTTGTCTTTATTATATTTACCATTTGATCGTGGAGGTCTGAAATGTCCAAATTTTATGTTGTATTATTGGTCGGCACAACTGAGGTCTATGACATATTATTTTTCATCAAATGATCTCCCTCACTGGACTGAAATGGAATCATACAATTTACCTTTACCTCTTCCCATATTCATATACTCAGATTCGGCAAAAAAATTACAAAAACAAGTTAAAAATCCATTTGTAAAGCATATGATCAAAATATGGTGTGAAGCTAAAAACTATTTAAAAGAACCACAGTTATTGTCACAATTTAGTCCAATATGGGGTAATCAATATTTTAAACCAGGGAGAGCGGACGCTGTATTTAAAGTATGGAATTTAAAAGGGATACAAAAGATTCAGGATTTATATTTGCCAGGTGCAGACAACATAATGTCTTTTGAAGAGCTGAGGATCAAATTTAATCTCAATAGAACACATTTTTTTAAATATCTTCAACTTAGAAACTTTATTCGATCAAATCAAAATAAAGCTCTCACTCGACCTATTTATTCATCCTTGGAAAAAATGATGATGAAAGATAGTAAAAGAAAGGGTATTATTTCAGAGTTTTATAACTCATTGACACTATCTTCAAGTGAAAATTCACTGAAAAGATTAAACTACTGGAAAGAAGATCTGCAAATTGAAATTTCAGAGGAACAATGGGAATTGGCTTGTACAGAAGCTCAAACCAAATCAATAAATGCACGCCTTAAATTGATACATTTCAAATGGTTAATGCGGATGTATGTTACACCGGAGGAGTTAAATAGATATAACAAAAATATACCAGATACATGCACAAAATGCATGGAAAGTAAAGGAACCCTATTTCATTGTTTATGGGAATGTAGATTAATAAGAATGTTTTGGGAAGAGGTGAGGGTAACAATTGAAAAAATAATCTCAAAACAAATCATATTGAATCCTAAACTGTTTTTGTTGGGTCTGTACCCAGAAAAGCATAATTTTAATAAAAGTGAAAGAACATTCATAGACCTCAGTTTGCTTAATGCCAAAAAATGTATTGCACTATTATGGAAAAAGACTCATAGACCAGATGTGACTCAGTGGTTAAGACAGATGTTAACAAACCTTCCATTAGAAAGAATAACATATATACTAAAATCAAAGGAAATTGTGTTTGAGAATATATGGAGACCTTTTATTGATTATGTAAAAAATTTAAACATAACTCTTGAAGAAGAAGGTGAATGATGTGTGTGGACCTTGTAAATTCCAAACTGGTGAACATAATATGTATACTTATGTATTGGATTGTCTAGACTAAACAGAGGAGCATTGTTGAAGACTTGATTTTGTTGGTGGTTGTTGGTGTTTTTAGTGCATTTTTTTTTTTTGTAGTACTTTAGTGTTAGTGTTTGATTGTTTGTATCATGTTTGTTAAAAAAAAAAAAAGGTTCAATAAAGATATTGTGGAAAAAAAAAAACCAGACAGGAGCTGAAAATCAACAGGAATGAAGACATAACATGGGTTTACCTTTTGGGGGAGAGTTACAGCTGATGAGAGGTAGGTTACAGAAACATAAATTGCAAATTATAAGTGTGAGCTGAAAAGCAGGACTACAAGAACAAGGCACATGAAATGGAACAAGAATGGCTTCAAAATAAGACCAAACCTAAAAATTAATCAATCAATCAATCAATCAAAGACTTTATTCCAGACTCAAAGTCCATCAAGAGAAGAGTAAACAAGTAAAGTAAAAAACAAGACAGTTGAAACAATCAAAAAGTTACAAGAAACACTAAGACATAACTGCTTAAAGAAGTACAAAGACAGTACAGACTTTAAAAAGACTTAAAAAGACAACTGTACCAGTGCCTTCTAAACTGTGACTGACAGCGAATAGAACTGAGCTTAATGCTAGACATGACTTGAATGATTTCATTTCTAGATACATCAAGCCGACAGATGAATTTATACATAAAATTCCTTATTACTGCATGCAGAGTATTTACACGTGATGAGACAAATAACTCGGAAGCACTGCACCATCGAGGCTTTTTAAGTAAAATTCTTAAAGCATCATTGTAGGCAACCTGTAATTTCTGCATACTTAGTTTCCTATAATTTATCCATAAATGAGCAGTGTATAAAGGTGTACAATAGGTTTTAAAAAGAACCAGTTTCACCTCATCTGAACAAAAACCAAATCTGCATGCAAGAGTATTTGCTTGCATGTAGATTTTGCAGCGTTGTCTGAAAATATCATCATCATCAGTCATTCTATCATTAATAACATGTCCCAGATATTTAATTTTATCCCTGACAATTAATTCCCTGCCTGCCAATTCAAAGACAGGGAATTTCATTAACAAATCTTCTTTAGTGCGGCAGATCAGCACACAACTCTTATTTGTATTATATTTTATGTCATTTTCTTCTCCATAAGCACTACACACTCTTAATAACTCCTGAAGACCAGCACTACTTGGACTGAGAATAACTAGATCATCAGCATACATAAAATGATTCACTAACTTATTCCCTATTAAACACCCAGTTTTACAGGCATTCAGTTGCTTTGACAACTCATCCATGTAAAGATTAAATAGAATAGGGGACAATATACTGCCCTGTAAGAATGGACAGAGAATAATATCAGAAACACTACTAAATAAACCAAGGACCAGAAGAATACTTATAATAATAATAATAATAATAATAATGGATGACAAAAATACAACTTAAAGGGTTAGTTCCTTTATTTTCAGATCAACAGCATTTTTTACCTCATGCATAAAGTGGCACTTTGAATTTCATCTGAATGTTTACTTAAATATTCAACTTTAAAGTTTTGCATAAACTTGCACTTAAAACTTCAGAATGCATGTTTACATGGTCCTGACCAGTGAAATGCTCCCAACGTTACAAAGTTTAAAATTTAAAAAAAAGGCAGCTGCATTGCTGAACTGAGTCAAGTTTGTAATATATTCTGTCAGGGTTTGAGCATGGGTTGGGGACCATTTTCCCTCCTTTTGTTTTCTCCATTCCGTTTCCCCTGCCTCAGTTCAGTGGTTTTTTTGAAATTTTCTTTATTTATTTATTATCAGTCATGTTATGTTCTTCACCCAAGTTTGGGGTTTGAGTTTAATGTTTTTGATTCTGGTTATTTTCATTTTTCATGGTTGTATATCCCCTGGTCCTGTGTTCATGTTTTGGTTTGCCTTTTGTCTCTGCCCTCATATTCCCGTGTCTGTAGCCACTCCCTGCTGTCTCTGATCCCCTCGATTGCTCCCATCTGTCTCATGCTGTCTTGATTGCTCCCCTGTCCTATATATACCTATGTTTAATTTATATGATTGTGGTGACCTTGACTCTTGTGTCCTGTTCTGTTATTCCTGATTTGTGTTCCCTGCCATGTATATTTCTGCCAGTCAGTAAGTCTGCCTTGTTTGCCTTCAGTTCAGCCCACATGCTGCTTGTTTTCTGTTTTGTTATTAATAAATTATGGTATATCAAATCCGCTTTGCATACGGGTCCTCTTCTCCTTTGCCCCGGAGGGGCAATCCTGACATATTCTTTGACTTTTAGATTTATGTTTTTATATGTGTGCAAAATGCAACCAGTCATTACCAATGTAAGTTCTGTACTTTTGTTGTTTTAAATAAGAGAGACTGTATCAGGTTTGGATTGGTATCGGATGATACTCAAAGTCACAGTATCAGTACTGGATTTGAAAAAGTGATATCGGCTCATCGCTAGAAATTACCCACAGCAAGTTTAAACCAGACTGTCAATAATGGAGTAGGTCATTCTGGCCTGAAGAAATCACTGCGAGGGTGCTCACATCTCATGACCTTAAACTTGACCTTAAGCACAGCCGAGATGCAGACCCATCTAGGCTGTGTTTAAGGTCAAGGTCAATGGCCTAAAACAGGGGTCGGCAACCCATGGCTCCGGAGCCGCATGCGGCTCTTTCATCCCTCTGCTGCGGCTCCCTGTGGCTTTGGAAAATAAATAATGAGTATTTAATTAAAATGTATTTTATTTTAGTTCATTAGTTTTTAAAATGTAATTCTAAATTTGAAGATTATGGTGATCTTGTAAAATCTAAAAAAAAACGTGTTAAAGTTTAATCACCGTCAGCGAAAAATCAACACGAAGTCGGAAGTCGTCTCCCGCGATAACCCGGATGTGTTGTGTTCAAGCTACTGCTGTATTGTAAACAGCCCTGCGATTGGATAGTTGCAAACGATTGGACCAATCAAATGGCTCGTTGTATGCTTTTTCAAAGATTCATGGCGGCGTGTTCTCAGGGATGTGATTTTCTGTTAATTCGCCGAATTCCGCTTTATTTTATCTTCCAGGAAGATAAAGTACGTTAAGTACATTAGCGGCTTGTGGTCCATGAACGCAGTGAAGCTGCGCCCTTTCAGGCAGGACTGGAAGTGGCGTATGGCCACCGGTAATCGATATGGCCAGGTGGAGAGTCATTAACTCTACAACGGCTGTATGAGCTGGGCTGGCGCGAGGGATTAAACGGTAATAAAAGTTAACCATCCCCTTTTATGATTCCAAACAGTTTGAAATTGACAGTGCACGGTGGACATTGACTCATAACTTTTGAATATTTCTAAGACTTGGCTGCATCAGTGATTGTGCAAAATGAACTGCTCAAGACTCAATAGAGATTGAAACTGGTGATCTGAAATGAATGCTGAAATTATAAAAAGTAATGGTATGTTGGAATTTTATTTCTATTATGGAATAGATAAAATTAACTGATTTTGATTTGATCAAGTGTTAAAGCATGTGATGGATAATGCTTGTTGGAATATTTTAGGAATGCTATCTTCTTGGAACATAAGACAATATTATATATTAATAAGTGGCATTCAGCTGTTTGTTTTATGTCATTTAAGCACAGTTCTGGTACTTAAAAATCATAAAAACCCAGGAGCTTTGGGAGGCTTTGCCCCCCCCTTGCCCCCCATCCCACCCCGGACCCCGCTGGGGGACTATGTCCCCCAGACCCCCTGCTGAATTTTCAGATAATTTCCCCAACCCCAAATCACATTGCTGGTTCGTGTTGGAATTCTGAGCTTTCGGTATTGTTTTCAGCGGAATTATGAGATTTTTATCGAAGGATCAGGAGTCATCAGTGCTAGAAATAGCACTCTCCTTTCAACCCAATGTCAACCTTCAACCCAATGTCTTTTTTTTTTCTTCTCGGAGTTCAAAATGTTTTTGTTGCATGCAGAAATGTAATTTTGTTTTCTCTGCAGGAGTTCCCTGATTTCATAAATGCAACACATTATAGTTTGTTTATACATAGCATAGCATAAAGGGAAAAAAAAGTTATATGCAGTGTTATTTCATTTTAAGTGTCAAAAGGGTTTTTGTGGCTCCCAGTGTTTTCTTTTCTGTGGGAAACGGGTCCAAATGGCTCTGAGCGGTAAAGGTTGCTGACCCCTGCCCTGGACAGATCACCAGTCCATCGCAGGGCCAACACAGAGAGACAGACAACCATTCACTCTCACAGTCCTATCTAAGGACAATTTAGAATAAGATAAGATAAGATAAGATAAGCCTTTATTAGTCCCACAATGGGGACATTCCAGGATTGCAACAGCACAGGGATAGCAACACTCAGAGGAACAATCAGAAGGCAAGAAAAAACAACATCTAGTAAACATATGTCCATATTACTATAAATGTATATATATAGACACACAGTGCAGAGCATTATGGTTGGTTGGTGAATGTGCAGCAGAAAGTCTAAGCTCTCTCTCCGCGGATGCGGCGGGCCAGCTGGAAGTCTTTGGGCATGATGGTGACCCCCTTAGCGAAGAAGAGACCACCAGGTGGGCCTCGTTGGTCTCCTGCAGAGCCATGACGGCGAAGCTCAGGAAACGCAGGACGGTCTTGAAGTCCTGAGCGATCTCCCTCACCAGGCGCTGGACGGGCAGCTTACGGATGAGCAGCTCCGTGGATTTCTGGCAGCGACGGATCTCTCTCAGAGCCACGGGCCTGTGACGGCGAGGCCTCCTCACTCTGCCGGTGGCCGGAGCGCCTCTCCGAGCAGCCCTGGTGGCTAGCTGTCTCCTGGGGGGCTTCTTCCTCCAGTAGATTTTACGGACGGTCTGCTTGGTTCTTGCCATCGCTCTTTATTATTCTGTCTTATATTTCTTGCACGCAGCCTAAACTCCAGCCCGGCACCCGCGTCGTTTTCGCTACAGCTCCCGGTATGTCGAGTTTCCCATTAGCACCGGGCGGCGGCCAAGTGCTAGCTAGCACTAGCTCCTCCCCGCTGTAGCGTCTCCCGCTGCAAACCGTGGCTCCGTCCGCCGACCTGGGAGACCCCCGGGGCGATCCGTGCGTCCGTGATATATATACAGAGTGAAAGGTGTAGAAAGAAGAAGGAAGATTAAAAAAAAGGCTTTTGCAACGGGCAGCCTACTCGTGTGGCGCCACCGGTCCGGCGGAACCGGAACCCAGAATCCCCAGTTGATGCCAATTAACCTAACTTGCATGTTTTTGGCATGTGGGAGGAAACTGGAGAAATCCCGGAGTAAACCCACGCAGACACGGGGAGAACATGCAAACTCCACACAGATCACTGTTGGTCGGGGGTTGGGATCGAACCCAGGATCCCCCGGCCAAGGGTGAGTTGCTGTGCTGCCGCAGTGCTAACCACTTTTCCACCGCGCCGCCCACAACCAATCCACTAGTTGTCAAATTGAGAGTCTGGAGAACAAGTGAAGGATACAGATTTATATTATTTTAATACATTTGAATAAGGAGCATTATGAGGAAACAGGATGAAAAGTAGCTTCTTCTAAATAAAACTTTCATCTCTAATTTATGAAAATATCAGGAACTAAAGCTGTGTGATCACTGTTGAAAGTAGGAGATGGGTGATATTTTTCAGATTTAAACAATTTATGAATGTGCTGATAATTAAAACTATGCAAAAATTATGTGAAGATATTCAGAAATTTATTTTTCAGCACAAAACAATTTATAATATAAATCTAACATTTATTTCATGAATGAAGCTATATAAATGAAGCTATAAGCAGTTTTTTCCCACTGCTATAGTAGGAATTCATTAATGCCACATAATATTCAGAGCTATGTACAGTATATAAAAAACTTTATAAGCAGCATAATCTTTATTTTAAAGGTCAAATTGCCGTTGCGGCTCTCAGCCACATCTGTTTTAGTCGGAGACAGGCAAAACGGCTCTTCGGCTGGCAAAGGTTGCAGACCCCTGGCCTAGAAGGAGTAACATTTTTTGTGAAATCATAAATGCCCAGATCTCCTGACCTTTCACAATCAGGGTTTCCTCTGGTAACATTTCACCGTGGCGGCCCGCTGCGCCAGAATTTTTACTGCCACCCCAAGGCCATATGAATTTATTAAGAAAAATATATGAAGCAATGACTTTCCGCAAGCGCGCACACGAACAACGTGTGTGGCGGTCATCCGCGCAGAGTTCACAAGCGCCCCACTCACGAGTTTTCCAGTCGGTCAGCAGTGTCTCGCTAAGTGTGACTATCTGACAGAAACATGAGTTTATTAAAGTACTTTAAACACAAAAAAAAATTATAAGAGGTATGTAAGCACTGGCGTTTATCATGGTTTTAACCAACTGGAAACGGGGGCAATAATGGAAGTCACTTAGCTAAGAGATGTGGTTAGAATTCATATGCAGCCGGCTTCATATGACGGGAAAGGCAATGGGGACTGATGAATTGCTGAGGATATATTTCACCAGCCACTACAATATTAAGTTATGTTCTGTAGGAATTGCAGGAATGAAGAGACTGGCAATTTCTCTCTTTTCTCGCACGAGCAGGCGTGCCATTTTTATTCTCCAGCGGCAGTGACAAAAAGCAACAGCTGAAAACGCTAGCTCTAAACTGCTAAACTGAGGTCCTTCAGCGGCTGCCTAGAGAGGTGCCTGATGAGAAAGCCTGAGCGCACAACTATAACTGCCTAAACAGATCATTCTGTACATGAACACATATTGTGGTGAATTATGTCTTTAGAGTCCGCTACAGTTCCCTATTATGTACCTGGCAGGTTAAGATGACCGAAATTCACAAAGTCAATGACTTTAATCTGTCAGCAGCCTTCAGACAAACTAAACGTGCCAATATCTGATTTCAAAATAAGGGAGGTTTTTCCTGCTGTCTGGGTGGTGATGAGATTTCTAAAAAAAACAAAAACAAACTATAAATATAAAGAAATATTATAACAGAAATAACGGGATCCTTGGTCATTTAAGTTAATTTATTTCATTAAATACAATTTTATTAATATTTTTTCTTTGTAATCAGAGTTAAATTATTGTTCTGTTCTGACTGCAAAATTATGGTCAAAAATGTAAATTGTTATAAGGAAAAAGTAAAAAAAATAACCACAGTCTGTTTCAAATTTATCTAAAAAAAAAAAAAACCCCAGTAATTTTATTTTAAAAAACAGACAAAAATTAGTCATAAAATAATCCATAAATTTATAATAAAGTTTCAAACGTACAAGAAAAGTCAATTTGACAAGAGCAAATTACAAATTTGAGAAACATGGTTTCAACTTTAGATTTACAGAGAAAAGTAGAAAACTATAAGAAAATTGTTATAAATTTTTGAGAAAAACCTCAAACCTTCAAGACTGAAGTCATTACTCAAGTTTTTAAGTGGGTGCTCTTTGTACCCTTAGTCAATTAGAAATTTTTGGTTGCCTACTTTTAATTATTAATTTCAAAGCACTGCTTTTACATGAGTAGAATTTCTGGTTACTATACCCACCTGATCATATAATTTAAGTATGCTTGAGTACATTACAAAATTAAATGTGGTTTATTAAATATTAGGTCTCTAACTCCCAAGTCTCTACTAGTTCACGATCTATTAATTGATCATCAGATCGATTTAATATCCCTCACAGAGACTTGGCTAGGGCAGGATGATTATGTTGGTTTGAATCAATCAACTCCCTCTGGTTATCTAAACTATCATAATCCCAGAAGTTCTGGTCGTAGAGGTGGAGTAGTGGCAATTTTCCATTCTAATTTACTAGTTAATGTAAAGCAAAAATCATGTTTTAATTCCTTTGAGGGCCTGGTCCTCAGTGTGGGGCATGTTGGCTATCTTGGCTTGAACCCAATTTTCTTCGCCATAGTTTACTGCCCTCCCTCAGCCTACTCAGAGTTTTTATCTGAATTTTCTGAAATTTTTAGCTGATTTAGTGCTGAAATCAGAATAATTATTGTAGGGGATTTTAATATACATGTTGATGTAGATAGTGACTGTTTTAATAAGGCATTCAATTCAATTTTAGACTCAATGGGGTTTTCCCAGAAAGTAGAAAATTCTACCCATTATCTCCACCACACATTGGACCTCGTTTTGACTTATGGTATAGAAATAGAAAATCTGGTAGTGTCTCCTCATAATCCTGTACTGTCAGACCATTGTCTGTAAACCTTTGATTTCACTATTTCTGATTATTTAACTCTTAAAGAAAAATATTACTACAGCAGATGTCTTTCAGAAGACGTTGTTACCAAATTTTTGCAGATCGTCTCCTCTATACCTTGGGTCAACACAACGGAAATAAAAAATGGACAGCCTGCTCCTTCCGTAATTGATAGCATGGTAGATAGTGTTACAGCCTCTCTGCATCAGACTCTAGATTTGATGGCCCCTTAGAAAAAGTCTAACCAGAGATTTCTAACCCCATGGTTTAACACAGAAACTCGTAGCTTAAAACAGAAGACTCGTCAATTAGAAATAAAATGGTGTTCTACTAATTTAGATGAATTCTATTTAGCGTGGAGAAATCATATCTTAATTTACAAAAAATCTCTTAGAAAAGCTAGAACAAGTTATTACTCTGCATTAATAGAAGAGAATAAGAATAACCACAGGTTTCTTTTCAACACTATAGCTAGGCTGACAAAGAGTCAGGACTCGGTCAGTCCTCGCATCCCCCTTG
Organism: Pholidichthys leucotaenia; assembly: GCA_020510985.1. Lineage (NCBI taxonomy): Eukaryota > Metazoa > Chordata > Actinopteri > Cichliformes > Pholidichthyidae > Pholidichthys > Pholidichthys leucotaenia. Next base: position 211,391,122 of record CM035846.1, on the reverse strand, counting down.
AGCTTTCTAGTCAGGACTTTTTGAACTTTTTTAATCATAAAATTTTATCTATTAGAGATAAAATCAGTCAGATTCTTCCCACCGTAAACTTAAGTACATTAACTACTACAACTCCTTCAACTGATATCTGTTTAGATAAGTTTACTCCAATTGACCTCTTAGAGTTAGATAAAATAATCTCCTCATCTAAGCCTTTATCTTGTCTTTTAGACCTTATTCCTACCAGGTTATTTAAAATAGTCTTCCCAATAATTGGTAGCCGTATTCTTCATATAATTAATTCTTCTTTAACTTTGGGTTATGTACCACAGGCTTTTAAAATTGCTGTAATTAAACCCTTACTCAAAAAGCCAATTGTCACGTCTCGCCGCTCATCAGCGGCACCAGCTGCACGCACACCTGCGCCTCGTTAGCGGCGAGGGATTTAAGCCGCCTCGCCCTGGGCTTCGGCCTGAAGCCGTCTGATCACATCGGCTACTCTTGCTGCAAGGAACTCCCTTCTACTAAGCAAGATCGCAAGTAAGCATCCTTACCTTCTTCTTCCAGTTCTCCTCCCCTGTACACAGGTGGATTCCCCGGCGGCGGACAACATTCTCCAGCCGTCATCTCCTCGCTGTTGCATCAGGCACACCAGGTCGCTGTCTACCGGGCTACGCCCTTGCTACGCCAGCCACCTGCCCAAACCAAGTAAGCCAGCTGTTATTGCTACAATCTCCTGTATTGGTGTGGTGCCCGTTACCCTTCTCCCTCTGCTTCTCCCATAGGGTTGTCCGGCTGAACGGCCTCCTGCCCCCGTGCCTGATGCAGACGCCACCACCAATACATCCACACATCACAGACACGCAACCACACACACACTTGTTGTTCAATAAACTGTTAAACCTAGTCTGAGCCTGCGTGTGTGTCTCCTGAGCCCTGCATCATGTCAGTACGGCTTCAGCAGAGCGGCTCGGCAGACAGCGGGCTCACACGCCGTCTCACCACTCTCGAGGCTCAAATAGATTTTATAGTTTATCAGCAACAGGTGATGCTGAATCAATTAGTTAAGACCACTCACCGGTTAGATCGCCTGGATCTCCTGCAGCCGTTCCCCCCGGCTCGTCAGGGAGGTGCAGCTCCTACCTCTCCGGTGGCCAGTCAGACTGATCCCGGGTCGCCAACCCGGCTCACACCTATTCCGACCCCCGCCCGCTTTTGCGGACAGCTCGGCGGAGCGCGGGGGTTCATCATGCAGTGTGAGTTGGTGTTCTCCCACGTCCCTGGGGATTTTCCCTCAGACCACAGCCGAATTGGCTATATAGGTAACCTCCTGGAGGGGCGGGCACTCACCTGGGCTTACGCCGTCATGGCGAAGCCCAGCTATGCCAACCTCTCCTACGGCCAATTCGTGCAACAGTTCCTTGACGTGTTTGATCATAGCCGACGAGATAGTGTGTTAGTAGATCGTCTTCTCTGTCTTCAGCAGGGAGGTCGGTCAGTTGCAGACTACTCGATCGACTTCCGGGTCATTGCAGAGGAGGTTGGCTGGGATGAGCCCTCGCTCTGCGGCATCTTCCTCTGCAGTCTGAACTCTGGTCTGAGGGATGAGCTGGCTGGTCGCGATATTCCGGGGAGGCTTTCAGGGCTGATATCGCTAGCGATTAGTTTGGATAACAGGCTTCGCGAGCGGTCTTCAGAGCGGAAGTTTGCTTCTTGCTCGTGGGGAGGCTCGTCTCGCCTGTCCCAAGCTCGCCCCCTGGCGTCGCCACCGCCAGACTCCTCCGAGAAGTCGGAGGCGAAGGCGGTGGTCCGGTCAAAGCTCCATCTAGCGGAGAAACAACGCCGCCGGGAGTTGGGCCTCTGCATGTATTGCGGAGGCAGTCAACACTCTGTGCAGCATTGTCCAGAGAGGCCGGTTAGGGGTCCGCGAATCACTGTAGGGGGCCTTGCAGATTCTAACTGGTCGAGTCCCCTCACTCAATTGACGCTGCCCATCCGTTTCTGTCATAACTCCACTGGGCACCTCACTCATGCACTGGTGGATTCAGGCGCGGAGGGCAGCTTTATTTCACAGAGCCTGGCAACCCGATTGGGCATCCGTTGCCATACCCTCAAGACTCCTCTCGCCCTAGTTAATCTCTCCCGTGTTTCCCTGGGAAAGGTAACACACCAGACCATCCCCGTCCCTGTTATTATTTCTGGAAACCATCGGGAGGAGATCACCTTTTTCGTCCTACCCAGCTCAGTATCTCCCATCATTCTCGGATACCCATGGCTCCGCCTCCACAGCCCTGTCCTGGACTGGAGGTCTGGCAGAGTGTCCTCCTGGAGCTCCTTCTGTATGAGCACCTGCCTCCAATCCGCTGCCTGCGCCCCGTCCTCGCCTTCAACTCCCAAGGGCGCCGCGCCTCCAGATCTCACCCTGGTGCCATCGGAGTTTCACGACCTGGGTATGGTATTCAGCAAATCCAAGGCGATGTCTCTTCCTACGCACAGGCCCTACAACTGTGCTATAAACATCCGCCAGGGGGCACCCTTACCCTCGGGGCGACTCTACAGCCTGTCTGCGCCGGAGAAGGAGGCTATGAATTCGTATCTTAAGGAATCGCTGAGTGCTGGTATCATCCGTCCCTCGTCATCACCATTAGGCGCTGGGTTCTTCTTCGTGGGCAAGAAGGACGGCTCCCTCCGTCCTTGCATTGACTATTGCGCCCTGAATGACATCACAGAGAAGGACCGCTACACCTTGCCCCTAATGGACACCGCCTTCCACTCCCTCCAGGGGGCGACTTGGTTCACCAAGCTGGATCTTCGTAGCGCATACCACCTCGTCCGGATCCGGGAGGGAGACGAGTGGAAGACAGCCTTCCGTACCCCGAACGGCCATTTCGAGTACCTGGTTATGCCGTTCGGGTTGACCAACGCTCCAGCCGTCTTTCAGTGCCTTATAAATGACGTCCTCTGGGACTTCATCGGCCTGTTCGTGTTCGTCTACCTGGATGACATCCTCATCTTCTCCAGATCCAGGGACGAGCACCGGGTCCATGTGAGGTGGGTCCTCCAGAGGCTGCTGGAGAACTGGTTGTATGTCAAGGCTGAGAAGTGTGAGTTTTACACCAAGACTACGTCCTTCCTCGGGTTCGTCATCTCCCACGACCAGGTGCTCCCAGACCCAGCTAAGGTGAAAGCGGTGGTGGAATGGCCCACTCCTACGTCTAGGAAACAGGTACAGCAGTTTATTGGGTTTGCCAACTTCTACCGCCGCTTTGTCCCGAACTTTGGTACCATCGTCGGCCCTCTGACCCGCCTCACGTCTCCTAAGGTCCCGTTCCAGTGGACTGAAGAGGCCGCAGCTGCTTTCCAGGCGCTGAAGGCGGTGTTCTCCTCCTCCCGGGTCCTCAGCCAAGTCGATCCCTCGCTGCAATGCATCGTGGAGGTGGACGCTTCGGACACGGGGGTGGGGGCGGTGTTATCTCAGCGGTCTCCTGACGACGGGATCAAACGGCCCTGCGCCTTCTTCTCTCGGCGCTTGTCCCCGGCGGAACGGAATTATGACGTGGGGGACAGAGAGCTCCTCGCCATCAAGCTCGCGCTGCAGGAGTGGCGTCACTGGCTAGAGGGGGCGGCCCTGCCGTTTGTGGTTCTCACCGACCACAAGAACTTGGAGTATTTAAGATCTGCCAAGCGTCTGAACGCCCGCCAGGCGCGTTGGTCCTTGTTCTTCGCCAGGTTCTGCTTCAACATCACCTTCAGGCCTGGCTCTAAGAACGGCCTGCCTGACGCCCTCTCTAGGCAATTTGCCCCTGAGGCGTCTGAGGACACAGCCCACACCATCTTGCCCAGGTCGTGCATCGTGGGAGCCGTCACCTGGGACATCGAGAGTAAGATCCGGAAGGCGCAGGAATCGGAACCAGACCCTGGCGGTGGACCGGAGGGGAGGCTTTTTGTGCCGTCCGCGGTCCGGGGGGAGATTATCCACTGGCTGCACACTTCAAAGCTCACCTGCCACCCTGGGTCCTCCCGGATGATTGATCTTCTTCAATGATCCTTCTGGTGGCCGGGCCTGCGGAAGGACGCTGCCCGCTACGTCCGGGCCTGCCCCGTCTGCGCCACCAGTAAATCAGGTAATGCCCCTCCAGCGGGTTTGCTCCAGCCTCTGCCTATCCCTGGCAGGCCCTGGTTGCATATCGCCCTGGATTTTGTCACCGGTCTCCCGGTCTCTAACACCTTCGACACAGTCCTGACCATTGTAGATCGTTTCTCCAAGGCCGCTCACTTCATCCCACTACGAGGGCTTCCATCTGCCTTGGAGACAGCGGACCTCCTTATCCAGCACGTGGTCAGGTTGCACGGGATTCCGGTGGACGTGGTCTCGGACCGGGGTCCCCAGTTTTCCTCAGAGGTTTGGAGATCCTTCTGCGACGCCCTGGGAGCCAAGGTAAGCCTCTCCTCCGGCCATCACCCCCAAACCAACGGGCAGTGTGAGCAGACCAATCAGGAGCTGGAGGCTGCGCTCCGCTGCGTCACAACATCCAAGCCTGCGTCCTGAAGCACCCACCTCGCCTGGGTTGAGTACGCCCATAACACCGCCCGCTCTTCTGCCACTGGGATGTCTCCTTTTAAGGCGTCCCTAGGCTACGACCCCCCCTCTGTTCCCTACACAGGAGAGTGGGGTAACTGTTCCCTCAGTTCGGGCGCACCTCAGGCGGTGCCGCTCCATCTGGGCGTTGGCGCGCAATGCGCTTTTACACACGGCGGAGCGCAATAAGTCAACGGCGGACCGGCACAGAAGACCTGCTCCAGCCTACCAGGTAGGCCAACGTGTCTACGTCTCTACCCAGGACGTCGCTTTAAAGGGTGAGAGGAGGAAGGTGGCACAGCGTTTCATGGGCCCATACCCCATTACCAGGATTATCAACCCGGTGGCTGTGCGTGTGGCTATTCCCCCCTCCCTCCGCATCCATCCCACCTTCCACGTTTCCAAGGTGAAGCTGGCAGTCTCCGACCCCCTTTGCCCTCCTCCTGCTGCGCAGCCCGCGCCCCGGATGATTGATGGTCATCCGGCCTGGCCTGTCTCTTCCATCCTGGACTCCCGGCGCCGGGGTCGCGGGTTGCAGTACTTGGTGGACTGGGAGGGCTATGGACCTGAACATAGGCAATGGGTACCCTCGTCGTTTGTGTTGGATCCATCTCTCATCACTGAGTTCCACCGAGCGCACCCGGAGAAACCATCGCCAGGAGGCGCTGCTAGAGGGGGGAGTACTGTCACGTCTCGCCGCTCATCAGCGGCGCCAGCTGCACGCACACCTGCGCCTCGTTAGCGGCGAGGGATTTAAGCCGCCTCGCCCTGGGCTTCGGCCTGAAGCCGTCTGATCACATCGGCTACTCTTGCTGCAAGGAACTCCCTTCTACTAAGCAAGATCGCAAGTAAGCATCCTTACCTTCTTCTTCCAGTTCTCCTCCCCTGTGCACAGGTGGATTCCCCGGCGGCGGACAACATTCTCCAGCCGTCATCTCCTCGCTGTTGCATCAGGCGCACCAGGTCACTGTCTACCGGGCTACGCCTTGCTACGCCAGCCACCTGCCCAAACCAAGTAAGCCAGCTGTTATTGCTACAATCTCCTGTATTGGTGTGGTGCCCGTTACCCTTCTCCCTCTGCTTCTCCCATAGGGTTGTCCGGCTGAACGGCCTCCTGCCCCCGTGCCTGACGCAGACGCCACCACCAATACATCCACACATCACAGACACGCAACCACACACACACTTGTTGTTCAATAAACTGTTAAACCTATTCTGAGCCTGCGTGTGTGTCTCCTGAGCCCTGCATTATGTCACCAATGCTCGATACAGGAATTTTGGCTAACTATGGACCAATCTCTAATCTACCTTTCATTTCAAAAATCTTAGAAAGAGTTGTTGCTGTGCAACTGTTTGACCACTTGCAGGGAAATGGTTTATTTGAAGAGTTTCAATCTGGCTTCAGAGTTCATCACAGCACTGAAACAGCCTTAGTGAAGGTCACTAATGACCTCCTTATCGCATCTGATAATGGACTTGTTTCTGTACTTGTCCTTTTAGATCTTAGTGCAGCCTTTGATACTATTGATCATGACATTCTACTTGATAGATTAGAACACTATGTTGGACTAAATGGAACTTCGCTGCAGAGGTTTAGATCTTATTTGTCCGATAGACTTCAGTTTGTTCACATCAATGATGAGTTTTCTTCCAACTCTAAGCTCAGTCACGGAGTTCCATAGGAATCTGTGTTAGGCCCTACTCTTTTTAGTTTATACGTATATGCTTCCGTTAGGCAATATCATTAGAAAGCACTGTATACATCTTCATTGTTACGCAGAGGACTCACAGTTATACCTGTCAATGAAGCCCGATGATTGTAATCAATTAGCCAAGTCAGATGCCTGTCTTAAGGAAATCAAAGCCTGGATGACTTGTAATTTTCTGCTATTAATCCCAGATAAGACTGAAGTCATCCTTGTTGGTCCAAAAATCCTTAGAAATTCCTTTCCAAATCAAACTCTTAATTTGGATGCCACTACTCTCACTCTGAATAGTTCTGTGAGGAATCTTGGAGTTATTTTTGATCAAGATCTGTTCTTTAATTCACATATTAAATTTGTTTCTAAGACTGCCTTCTATCATCTGCGCAATATTGCCAAGATTAGGAGCATCTTGTCTCTGAATGATGTTGAGAAACTGATCCACGCCTTTGTCAGCTCTAGATTAGATTATTGTAACTCGTTATTGTCAGGTTGTTCTAAAATATCTTTAAAAAGTCTTCAGTTGATCCAAAATGCTGCAGCAAGAGTTTTAACTGGTTCTAGAAAGAGAGACCATATCTCTCTGGTTCTGGCCTCCCTTCATTGGCTTCCCATAGAGTTTAGAATTAAGTTTAAAATCCTTCTTCTCACTTACAAAGCTCTTAATAATCAGCCCCCCTTATATATAAAAGATCTGATATTACCCTAACAGAGCACTACGCTCCCAAAATGCTGGATTACTTGTAATACCCAGAATCTCCAAAAGTACGATGGGAGGCAGAGCCTTCTGCTATCAAGCTCCTTTTCTGTGGAACCAGTCACCACTCTGGGTCCGGGAGTCAGACTCGATCTCTGTTTTTAAGAACAGGGTAAAATCCTTCCTTTTCAGTATAGCCTATGATTAGGGAGGGATCTTGTGTCTCTTAGCCTCCCTTTTGTTTTGCTGTTAATAGATTCAGACTGCCGGGTGACCTCCAATAATGTACTTGGCTTCTCATTGTTCCTGTTCTCTATGTCTGTTCTCTTCATCCTCTCTATCCCCTCACCCCCAGCCAGTCGCAGCAGATGACTGCCCCTCCCTGAGCCTGGTTCTGCTAGAGGTTTCTTCCTGTTAAATGGGAGTTTTTCCTCTCCACCGTTGCTAAGTGCTTGCTCACAGGGGATCATCTGATTGCTGGGTCTTTCTGCAATTGTGGGGTTTCCCCTGCATTTGGTGGTGCTATAAGATGACTTTTGTTGTGATATGGCGCTATATAAATAAAGCTGAATTGAATTGAATTACTATTATAAATGTTTCTTTCCCTTCCCTACTCTCTCAATGGAAAAAAAGAAACACTAGAATAAAAATACAAAAGATACACATATTTTTGTCATTTATGTAAACCATGACAAAAAAAATCTTGCAGGACAAAACATGACACTTGATATTTTCTGACCTGTTTGTATACCACCATAGACAGAGAGAGAACCTGAATTAGACAGAGCTCAGAGAGGGCAAGATGAGACAGAAGAGAGGAGCCAAGGAGAGGAAAGTGTTCAGGCATAGGAAGGAGAGAAGGATAACACCACTAAAAAGTCTAAACACAGGATGTCTGGGTGGGACCCCAACTGGCCCAATATTCAAGCCTCAGTTGTACAATACTTCAAATGGTAAGTTCCATATGCAACTTTACTGCGTAAAATTTTGAAAAGAAATAAAAAGTATGAAATTAACATATTCTGGTATGTTTACCCTCCCCCCCCGGGGGGGGGGGGGGAATATGTTGCCACAGCGCCAAGTTCTTTAAGCCAGAGGAAACACTGCAATGGCTTTGATGGTGACCTCAACCTGCATGCAGACTTGCATGTGGATCATTGTGAGTGAATTTGGTGAGAACTGAGGTTAACTGCCTAGAAGGAGTAGCGATTCTTCTGAAATCACATAAGTGCCCTGATCTCCTGACCTTTGACCTTGGGCACAACCTGGATGCAGACCCACCTAAGGATCATTGTGTATGAGTTTGGTGAGCATCAGGGCAAATGCCTAGGAGGAACAGCGATTCCCATGAAATGTGGATGGACAGATGGACGGACAGACAGCAAATGCTATATCATTGTACTAGCTCCTTTCCGCTTTGCTGGAATGAGTTAAAAAGAAAAAAACAAGCATGTTTTAAAAAACTTAACTTGGATAACATTTAGCACAAGGTTTGTTATGGTAAGACTTTGTGTTTTGTGAACGTCAACTTGGTCCGTTTTAGAGATGTAAGTTATCAATTAATTCATTAATTGTTAATTGATACACCTTATCGATTGATTAACAATTAATTGATAAGCGGCATTTTTCCTGAGAATTTGAATTTCCGTTGGTACATTATGGTCTATAACATAAAAAGCCAATTACAAGCAAGGTGAGGCAGGAACAGACTTACATGAAACACTTGGGAATATGGACAAGTAACACTAGCAGGGTAATGACAATGACCTCTCACAGAGCAACAAACCGAGACTCACATATGAAGGGGAAGGACAATCAACAAAACGCAGGGATAAGAACTTCTTATACAAAGATATAAAACCGGCAACCCTGTCCTTCCGAGGGTGTGGAGGGTGAAACTGGGCATCCTGGCAGAACTAAAAATAATATCTGTCACAGGTCTGTGGTGGACCACTCCCACTTACACAGGGTGAGACTGGACATCCAGGCAGATAAGCACATCTGTCGCAAGGTCTGTGGTGGACTTTTGCAAGTGGGTGCATCGTGACATGCACTACACAAAGAAAAGAGATAAACAAACCAATCATCTGGTCAGTCACTGCAACAGATACTGATGTCAGTTTGTCTTGGCCTGTCCTTGCCACTGATAATACCTCTCTCTGCCAAGAATGTGCCGCTAGTCCAGCAAAAGCTAGCGGTACTCAAATGCTTTGCAAGCAGTTTCATGAAATGGTCAGTCAGAAAGCAACTCATACCGGCTCGGACGTCGCCCGGGTTAAGAAGGTCAGGAGTTCCTGGCAGCGGAGGGCGAAGGACAGAGCTGCGTGGAAGAATGTGATCAGACTTAAATGAAACAGTCATTGTCGCCCCTGAGAGACTGCTATGATGATGATTGTTTGATATACTGAATAAAAAAATGCAAGTCATATTCCTTGAGGATTTGATTTATGTATGTAATCTAATCTGTCGCATGTTAAACATTAACAACAAAATAAACTCAGAAAAATAAATATTAAGGCTATTATAACATAAGTGTGTGCACTGGCTGATATTAAACTTCAGCAACATAAATTCTGAATAAAAAAATATTTAGACTTAGTCCACATAATATTAAAAACTACATAAAATTGGGCATGCTCTCTGTGAGAAGAACTGCTGGTTTTACGTGCCAGTCATTATCAATGTAGTGGCAAGTGACCGCAATGTAGCTTTCTGTAGTTAGCGCAGTCCAACAATCCGCTGTCAGCGCCACATTTTCAGTGGCTAGCTGTGTTTTCAGGTCAGCTTTTTTCTTCTTGTAGTGTGCTTCCAAGCATGTAGTTATCGTTCCTCTTGACCAGTGGTTTTTAATTGTTTTGTGCCAAGCCCCCCCACCCACTTAGTTTATCTATAAAATTGTTACAAGCACACCTCTGCATAACATTTTATGCTTATGAAAATTAAAGAAAACTAAAAAAAGAAAACAAATACAGATCTACTTAGAAAAAAAAATACTATCTTTTTTAACCTTATTTTTCAGTCTGAGTGCAGAGTGCAGTTCAAAAAATATTTAAACACATTTCAACCAACAAGATGAATATGATTGCAACATCAGTCTCCAGGAAATATGCTGGAACACAAACTTGCAGTGCTTTTTGGTTTACTGAGGCAGCATTCATGAAGCAGGATGCTTGTTGGCGGTATTTGGCCAATTTTCGTTGAAAAAAACTCAAGTGGCTTATCACTGTATTTAGGATGTAATGTTTGTAAGTGCCGCCTTAATTTATTTGGCTTCATACTGTCTGCTGCCAAAGTTTTTATTTTTTTATTATTTTTTTTATTGAGAGATTAGAGAAATAATAGGTGATTGTATGCAGCAAAGCTCTCTCATTTTTCTTGCTTTTAGAATCAGAACAGAACAGTGTCTCTGTATAAATAAATAAATAAATATACAAAAAAAAGAAAAGAAATTGGTTTTAAATAAACATAGACCCATATATAAGCACATCCAAGCATACTTATTTTATATACCCATATGTAAACAGAGTGCCAATAGAAGAAATATCACAAAAAAGGAGGGGGAAAGGGGGGTGGGATGGGGGAGGGAATTACTTAGTAAATGAAGAAATATTTGCAAATAGAGCTCAATCTAAAGATGGGGTTTTTAAAGAGTAAAAGTAATTGATGAAAGGGTTCCATTTTTCAGAAAACTTAGCTGAGGAGTCTTTTACAGTCAGGTTTATCTTTTCTACCTTAAGGAAGGACATAACGTCCTTATGCCATAAAGAGCTGGATGGGGGTTTAGGCGACTTCCAAAGAAATAGGATACAATGTCTAGCTAGAAGGGAGGTTAAAGCAAGTAATTGTAGTTGGGATGATGTTAACTGAATTGGAGCCTGTGGGACTCCAAATATGGCAATCAAAGGGTCCATCTTAATTTTAAATATTAGAACTTTGGACAGAATCATAAAGAAGTCACTCCAATATTTATACAATCTGGGACAAAAAAAAAGAACATGTGACTCAGACTACAGGGTGAGGCTTGATATCTGTCACATTGGTCCCTTATATCAGGATAAATTCTTGATAGTCTTATTTTTGACAACCAACTGAGTATCAAATGCCATAAGTGCATCATATATTTTGGAAATAAGCTATTTTTGATTAAGTTCAAGGGTCAAAAGGTCATCCCAAGGTTGATTAGCCAGGAGGCGAGGATAGCAAGAAAAAAAGAGTTGAGGCACAGTACCTAATCTGAAAATAGAGGAATAAATGGGATGTAAGTAAGTTGAAACTGGAAGCGAAATTTGAAAATCTAGCAAAAAAATCATCCTTGTAAAGATCTCTGAAGGTTTTAATACTATGATTATGCCATTGTTGAAAAGAGAAGCTGGTAAGTGAGGGTAAAAATAGAGGATTTTTAAGTATGGGCATCATACTAGAAGGTGATAAAAACTTGAAATGATGTCTAAACTGGAACCAAATTCTAAGAGTAGACAGTACCATTGGGTTCTTTGTGAAATTGGAAAGGTTAATGGGCAGTGGAGAAGTAATTAAGGTGGCGGGTGAAGATGAAGAACAGAATTGACTCTCAAGTGTGCACCATAATAGATCTGGAGAATGAAGCCAGTAATTCAATTTACATGTGTGTGCAGACCAATAATATAAAAGAAAATTAGGCAAGGCAAGGTGACCATTTGATGAAAATTTTTGTAATACTGATTTACTCAATTTGGGAGCTTTACTACTCAACAGAAAAGTGGACATAATCTGGTCTAAAGTTTTAGAAAAGGTTTTTGCCAAAAATAAGGGAATGCACTGGAATAAAAAGAGAAATCTGGGCAAAATGTTCATCTTGGCTGCATTAATTTTACCTATCAGTGACAGAGGGATAGAGCTCAATTTCTGTAAATCAGCCTTAACATGGGCCAGTAGAGGAACAAAATTAGCAGAATAAAGAGCCAGTAGAGTGTGTGTTACGTTGATCCCAAAGTATTTAAACCCTGAAGGACTAAGTTTGAAAGGAATGTCAGATTGATTAAGTCCTAGAGCTAGGGAGTTTATGGGGTAACATTTGCTCTTAAGAATAACTTTGTAGCCTGAGAAAGAACTGAGTTGCTGCAACAGAGGTAAAATAGGAGGAATACTAGTTGATGGATCAGACACATACTGTATAAAAGAAGGCCATCAGCATATAAAGATAGTTTAATTTCAAAACCAGATTGAAAAATTCCACGAAAAGAAGGTAGAGACTGTAATGCGATTGCGAGGGGCTCTATAGCCAAAGCAAAAAAGGAGAGGGAAAAGGGGGCAACCCTGCCTAGTTCCACGAAATAGTGTGAAATACTTAGATTAGGTATAATCTGTAACAACACTGGCTTTTTTTGGGGGGGGGGGGGTGGAGTATAGAGAAGCTTAATCCAAGACAAGAAGTTCTGTCTGAAGCCAAACCTGTTGAGGAGTGCAAAAAGGTAGTTCCACTTGACCCGATCAAATGCTTTCTCTGCGTCAAGCGAAACTACAACCTCAGGAACAACAGAAGTGCCTGCAGAGAAAATTACATTAAAGAGGGTATGAGCACTGAAAAATGGCTGTCGCCCCTTTATAAAGCCATTCTGCTCCTGCGATATATAGTAGGAAGAACTGATTCCAGACGAGTAGCTAAGACCTTAGTCAGAATCTTCACGTCAACATCAAGGAGTGATAAATGTCTGTAGGATGCACATGATGTGGGATCCTTATCTTTCTTCAAGAGGAGAGATATACAGTGGTGTGAAAAAGTGTTTGCCCCCTTCCTGATTTCTCATTTTTTTGTATTTCACACTTAAATGTTTCAGATCATCAAACAAATTTAAATATTAAACAAAGATAACACAAGTAAACACAAAACGCAGTTTAAAATGAAGGTGTTTATTATTAAGGGTAAAAATAGTCAAAACCTACATGGCCCTGTGTGAAAAAGTGATTGCCCCCCCCAATTAAAACACAAATTAACTGTGGTTTATCACATCTTTGGAAAGCTGAGTTCAATTTCTCAAGCCACACCCAGGCCTGATTACTGCCACACCTGTTCTCAATCAAGAAATCACTTAAATAGGACCTGCCTGACAAAGTCAAGTAGACCAAAAGATCCTCAAAAGCTAGACATCATGCTGTGATTCAAAGAAATTCAGGAACAAATGAGAAAAAAGTAATTGAGATCTATCAGTCTGGAAAAGGTTATAAAGCCATTTCTAAAGCTTTGGGACTCCAGCGAACCACAGTGAGAGCCATTATCCACAAATGGCAAAAATATGGAATAGTGGTGAACCTTTCCAGGAGTGGTTGGCCGACCAAAATTACCCCAAGAGCGCAGCGACGACTCATCCAAGAGGTCACAAAAGACCCCACAACAACATCAAAAAGAACTGCAGGCCTCACTTGCCTCAGTTAAGATCAGTGTTCATGACTCCACCCTAAGAAAGAGACCAGGCAAAAAAGGCCTGCATGGCTACACACAAATCAACACCATGGTCCAACGACCAGGTGCAGACTTTTCTGTGCTTGGTAGCTGATTAAAGAAATCCAGAGGGAGCTGGATGGAGCGACCCGAAATGAATTCACGGCCACCGACCGGCGAAGGCAGATGAGAGGCAGAGTGGAGAAAGAGCAAGCTCCATGGCAGCGTGGCGCCAACCCGACCACGGCATCATCATTGTTGAAAACAGTGATAGAGGATGGTGAGTGATGTGATATTATGTATCTTTGCCGTTATTTATCCTAGTGGTGGAAAGCTCACTTTGAACAAACAACACCATTGTTTCCTGTATGCAGACAATGAGCTAACTTGTTAGCCATCAATGCTAACTCTGTGCTCTGCTTGTATTTTGCGCTTGTGTCAACAACATCTGACAAAATAAGCTAGTGTTAATCCCGGTTAAAAAAGTAGTTTTTTATATGTTGCACTTTCGTGCTGTGCTTGCACTTAAGTTGTGTGTGTATTTTCATTCTGGAGTCCCACTGCAGGCTGATGATCTGCTGAACCAGGACCAGCAGCACATCCAGTTGCTTCTCAGTGAGGCAAGGGAGCATGAAACGGGAACAGGTCAAGTGGACCCCTGACCGAGTGAGCACCCCAAGTGGACCTTGGGGTCCAATCTGTACATGTACAAGTACATTTTCAATCCAGTGATTTATAAACCGATTCAGAGCTTTCTAAAGCCTCATTCAGAACATTCTAGTCCCACATACCTATTCTGTGGATTTTCATCTGGGGGCAGCCAGTGGTAACGAGCAGTAGTGGTGGAAAAGAAAAGTCTTTCGAAAGCAGAAACAGAGCCAAAACCTTCTCCAGGTCAGCTTAGTTGTCATCTTACATATATATTTTTTACACTTCTTGGTGACTGGGAAAAGTCTTTCCAACAGTTTTACACAAATTCTTGTTCTCATTCTTCGCGTTCACAAATCACTAGATTGAGAATGTACTTGGACATGTACAGACTGGATCCCGGGGTGCTCACTTGGGAGTACTCACTTGGTCAGGGGTCCACTTGACCTATATCCCATGAAACTACCTTGTGAAGGGAGGAGATGGCTCAGAATGCTGCCTTCAATTAAGCATTCCTTGGTGTGCTGGGCCACTTTGTGAAGGTGATGAGTCGGCATGTGTGGCCGGCATGTGTGACCCATTCTGAGTTGTTTTTTTTTACAGTTTAAAGTTTGAATTTTGCACATTCTAAATAATCTGGATTTTGCTGGTGATTGTAATAAACAATTAAGTGACTCATGTGTTCGCATCATGATTTTCTATTTGTCTTTTAAGACAGCGGTGGGAAGAGTCAATAGTACAAACCAAACATTTATCAATGACATTGAAAATAATGGCTCATTTTTAAGAAAAGGTAACCAAAAACAATTATTTTATTTACTGAAGACTGTATTGTTGGATGTGCCAGTGCAGAAAACACTGCACACTTTAGTGATAGTACCAGTATATGGAGGAATTCTGGGCCATATTAGCATCTGTATTTCCTAATAATGGGTTAGGGTTTAATGGGATTTAACATGTTTTAACACAAACTACTTTATGGTTCATAATTTTGTTGACGAACTTACACCAAACCAAAAGTGATTTCTCAAACTGCTGGATTATTTAGATAGCTTTGCCAATCTTTTAGCATTTAATTTATGTCACTAAATCTTGGAAACCTTCACAAATAAAACAAAAGTAGAGACATATCTGCAAAAGGCTCAAAAGTTTATTGTAAAAATTCCTAGTGCAATACAAAAGGAGTACATAGTGCATTATTCACACATAGAATATATATTTATACAGTATCTACATGTATGTATCCAGTAAATCCATGTATTTTCCATGTAATTTTGTAACTGCATTATTTTAATTGCTTTTAATCCTAGATGAAGTTTGTTTTGTGTTAAAATGCATCATAATTGAAATATATTTTATTATACCTAACTCAGTACTGTTTACCTGTTGAAATATATATTTTACGGCTAAAATAACCCCATAACTGTAATATGGCACCTGGCCATCAATTTTTGGCAGCTGATCACTTTTTGCCACGACACCACCGGCTGGAGCAGGTACATCCCATGATGTCTCTAAAGTCTCTCCATGATTTTCACACAGATCAGAGCAATTTGTAGCACAGGAAGCTAAACGTTTCTTCAGACATTCTGAAGTTCTGCAGTCACTGCGGTTCATGAAGTTGGGGTGACATCCCACCACTGGGAGGCTTGGTTAAACGCCAGACCAATGGTTTGAAGCAATAATTTTGCCACAAGAGAGCCATCTAAAACACACACACAATATACATATTTTAGTACCTAATAGTGATAACTTGCCGTGATTACAATGTAGTACGGGGGACTTATTAATGACTGTCGTAAACAAGCATTAGCAATCATTAGCTCACCCTCAGATGTGATCGAGTTCATATCCTCACGTCTTCGGCTTTACATATACTGCTCATTGGTTTCCTACACTCTCCAGTACCTTTTCCAGAGTGTTTTGTCTCACCGCCTGTAGCCTTCTCTGGCTCTCCTTTTTTGCCTTTACTCTGACAAAAAGCCAGCAAGCAGCAGGCTCGCCTCAATATCCATCTTGTGTTTTGCTTGTCACATACAAATGATGTCATGGGAGTATCGGGCCACCCTGCTGTAAAGATCTCACTCACTTGAAGTGATATTCACTTGTAATGGAAAACGAACAACACTGTGGTGAGTCGGGCTGAGTTGGTGCTAGTGAGATTATTATTATTCTCAACACAGGGCCCACGCCATTTGCCGTCCAAAATGGCAGACAAACAATGTGGCACGTGACGTCACGTGCAACCCCTCTATACTGTACCCACCTCTGATCATATACTGTAATTCAATTCAACTTTATTTATATAGCGTCATTTCACAACAATAGTCATCTCATAGCACTTTCAACTGTAGGGGAAACCCCCACAATTGCAGAAAGACCCCAGCAATCAAGCGATCCCCTGTGAGCAAGCACTTGGCGACGGTGGAGAGGAAAAACTCCCTTTGAACAGGAAAAAACCTCCAGCAGAACCAGGCTCAGGGAGGGGGAGTCATCTGCTGCGACTAGCTGGGGGGTGAAGGGATAGAGAAGAAGAAGAAAAGAACAGATATGTAGAGAGCAAACAGAATGACGGGGACTCAATCTACGGGAGAAAACAAACAGATGTTAATGACCAGTAAAAATATTTCATTGAGAGTGAGGAAAGGAGTGAAGCCCAGTGCATTGTTGGAGGTCCTCCGGCTGTCTAAACCTATTAGCAGCATAACTAAGGGAGGGTCCAGGGGCACCTGATCCCTCCCTAATTATAGGCTAAATCAAAAAGGAAGGTTTTAACCTTATTCTTAAAAACAGAGATTGAGTCTGACTCCCGAATTGGCAGCTGGTTCCACAGGAGAGGAGCTTGATAACTGAAGGCTCTGCTTCCCATTGTACTTTTGGAGATTCTGGGTATTACAAGTAATCCTGCATTTTGGGAGCATAGTGCTCTGTTAGGATAATAGGGTAGTATCAGATCTTTTAAATAAAAAGGGGCCTGATTATTTAGAGCTTTGTAAGTAAGAAGAAGGATTTCAAACTTAATTCTAAACTCTATGGGGAAGCCAATGAAGGGAGGCCAAAACCGCAGAGATATGATCTCTCTTTCTAGTACCTGTTAAAACTCTTGCTGCAGCATTTTGGATCAGCTGAAGACTTTTTAAAGACGTTTTAGGATAACCTGATAATAAAGAGTTACAATAATCTAATCTAGAGCTAACAAAAGCGTGGATCAGTTTCTCAGCATCACTCTGAGACAAGATGCTCCTAATATTGGCAATATTACGCAAATGATAGAAGGCAGTCTTAGAAACAAGTTTAATATGTGAATTAGAAAACAGATCTTGATCAAAAATAACTCCAAGGTTCCTCACAGAACTATTAAGAGAAAGAGTAACCACATCCAAACTAAGAGTTTGATTTGGAAAGGTATTTCTAAGGTTTTTTTGGACCCATTAGAATGACTTCAGTCTTATCTGAATTTAATAGCAGGAAATTACAAGTCATCCAAGCTTTGATTTCCTTAAGACAGGCCTCTAATTTGGCTAATTGATTACCATCATCTGGCTTCATTGACAGGTACAAATGTGTGTCATCTGCATAACAATGAAAATGTATACAGTGCTTTCTAATAATGTTGCCTTGCGGAAGCATACGTATATAAACTAAAAAGTATAGGGCCTAGCACAGATCCCTGTGGAACTCCGTGACTGAGCTTTGAGTTGGAAGAGAACTCATTATTGACATGAACAAACTGGAACCTATCAGATAAATAAGCTCTAAACCACTGCAACGAAGTTCCATTAAGTCCAACATAGTGTTCTAATCTATCATGTAAAATATTATGATCGATAGTATCAAAAGCTGCACTAAGGTCTAAAAGGACAAGTACAGAAACAAGTCCATTATCAGATGCAATAAGGAGATCATTAGTGATCTTCATTAAAGCTGTTTCAGTACTATTATGGATTCTAAACCCAGATTTAAACTATTCAAATAAACCATTTCCCTGCAAATGGTCAAATAATTGCTTAGCAACAACAAAGATTTTTGACATGAAAGGCAGATTAGAGATTGGTCTATAGTTAGCTAAAACTCCTGGATCCAGTGTTGGCTTTTTAATTAAGTTTTTAATTACAGCAGTTTTAAAAGCCTGCAGTACATGGCTTAATGTTAATGTAGAATTGATAATTTGAAGAATAGAGCTACCAATAAATGGGAAGACTTAGGAATAGGGTCTAAAATACAAGTTGAAGGCTTGGTTGAGGAAATTATTTTATCTCAATCTAAAAGGTCAATTGGAGTAAACTCATCCAAACAGATATCAGTTGAAGGAGTTGTAGTAATTACTGTATTTAACGGTGGGAAGAATCTGACTGATTTTGTCTCTAACAGACGAAATTTTATTATTGAAAAAGTTCATAAAGTCCTGACTAGTAAGCTCAGGGTTTCCTCTGATAACATTTCACGGTGGTGGGCTGCCTCGCCAGAAATATTACCGTCACGCCAACAAGGAGATATGAATTTAAGAAAAATATATGAAGCAATGACTTTCTGCAGGCACGTACAAAAACAACGCACGTGGCCGTCATCCGCACAGAGTTTAGAAGCGCTCTGCCTACGCAAGCTTTCCAGTCAGTCAACAGGCAGTGTCTCGCTAGAGGCAGCAGAATATTCGTGGAAAAGGAGTAAAAACCGGGAAGTCAAACAGCAGAAATGGACTCTTCAAAGAGAAACTTTGTTAAGAAGTCTGCCGTTTCTTTGTTGGTGAAAATCCTGGCGTGTCAGCACCTTGACGCTACCTATCGGGCGGAAGTGAAACTACAAATGATGGTTGTGTGCATGCATCAACCACTTGGCCTGGGTAGATGAAAAAAATGAGCATGTACAGCGCCGCGTGCATGCCGGGCTCGTCCAAAGCATACGCGGACCATGGCGGACTAGAGGGGAAGTGCAGCATAATAAGGCTTGACTGTACAACAAAAACATCAGTTTATTAAAGTACTTTAAACGCGGAAAAAAAAATCATAAGAGGTATGTAAGCACTGGAGGCATTTATCATGGTTTTAACCCGCTGGAAACGGGAGCAATAACAGAAGAGTCACTTAGCTAAGAGATGTGGTTAGAATTCATATGCAGCCAGCTTCATATGAAGGGAAAGGCAAGGGGGACTCATGAATTGCTGAGGATATATTTCACCAGCCACTACAATATTAAGTTATGCTCCCAATTATATACGAAGTCAATGACTTTAATCCGTCAGCAGCCTTCAGACAAACTAAACATGCCAGCATTTGGATTTCAAAATAAGGGAGGTTTTTCTTGGCGGTGAGGAGATTTCTAAAAAAAAAAACAAACCTATAAATATGTAGAAATATTATAACAGAAATAACGGCATCCTTGGTCATTTAAATCATTAAATACAATTTTATTAATATTTTTTTCTTTGTAATGAGAGTTAAATTATTGTTTTGTTCTGACTGCAAAGTTATGGTCAAAAATATAAATTGTTATTAGGAAAAAGTAAAAAAAAAAATACCACAGTCTGTTTCAAATTTATTTTAAAAAAAACAGTAATTTTATTTTAAAAAAGACAAAAATAAGCCATAAAATAATCCACAAATTTATAATAAAGTTTCAAATGTACAAGAAAAGTCAATATTACAAGAGGAAATTACAAATTTGAGGAAAATTCAAATTTAGATAAATTTACAGAGAAAAGCAGAAAATTATAGGAAAATTGTTATAAATTTTGGAGAAAAACCTCAAACCTTCAAGACTCAAGTCATTACTCAAGTTTTAAGTGGGTGCTTTTGTACCCTTAACTAGATATTTTTGGTCGGCTCCTTTAATTTACATGGCACTTGATATTTTCTAACCTGTTTGTATACCACCATAGACAGAGAGAGAACCTGAATTAGACAGAGCTCAAAGGGGACAAGATTAGACAGAAGAGAGGAGCCAAGGAGAGGAAAGTGTTCAGGCAGAGGGTCCAGGAGAGGTGAGAGCAGAGGAAAGAGAGAAGGATGACACCGGTAAAAAGTCCAAATACAGGACGTCTGGGTGGGACACCAAATGGCCCAATATTCCAACATTCAAGCCTTGGTTGTACAATACTTCAAACTGTAAGTTCCATATGCACGGCAGTGGCTCAGGAGGTAGAGCGGGTCGTCCAATAACCAGATGGTTGGTGGTTCGAATCCCGCTGTCCCAAGATATCTTGCTGTTGTGTCCCTGGGTAAGTCACTTTACCCACCTTGCCTCCAGTGTCCATAACACCAGGTATGAATGTGTATAAATGTTTGGTGGTGGCCCGGACTGGCAGCCACGTTTCCGTCAGCCTGCCCCAGGGCAACTGTGGCTACAGTAGTAGCTTGCCACTACCATTGTCTGTCTGGAGTGAATGAATAATGTATCTGTAAAAAGCGTCTTTGAGTGTCTATGATAAATCTGATGCATTATTATTTTTTGCAAAATTTAAAAAAAGAAATAAATAGTATAAAATTAACATATTCATACATATGTGTTTTCTGCCCCTGGAAAAATATGTTGCCACCGTGCCAAGGCCTTTAAGCCAGAGGAAACACTGAAGCTCTAAGGGAATGCTAGGTTTGACAGCGTCCTGACTCTCTGTCAGCCTGGCTACAGTGCTGAGAAGAAACCTGAGATTATTCTTGCTCTCTTCTATTAACACGGAATAATAACTTGTTCTAGCTTTCCTAAGAGATTTTTCATAAATTAGAAGATGATTTCTCCAAGCTAAATAGATTTCATCTAATTTAGTGGAGCGCCATTTTCTTTTTAATTGACGAGTCTTCTGTTTTAAGCCACGAGTTTCTGTGCTGAACCAAGGAGTTAGAAATCTCCGATGAGACTTTTTCTTTTTTAAAGGGGCCACCATGTCTAGAGTCTGATGCAGAGAAGCTGTAACACTATCTACCATGCTATCACTTACAGAACGAGCAAGCTCTCCATAGCTTATCTCCATTGTGTTGACACTAGGGCTGGGAACAATCCCTAATTTCCAGAATCGATTCGATTCCGATTCTTGAGATTCTGAATCGATTCGATTCCGATTCGATCCCGATTCGATCTGGGAAATTACCATTTTAATAGCCATTTTACTTCCCATGAAACAAAAATCTTTGAGACCTAATGCTGCAAATTGTACCAAGAATCTTCTAACTTTGTTAATACATAAATTATCACATATAGAACTGACCCAAAATCAGTTACAACTAGAAAAGCACTCGGAGAGTGCAGACCTCCGCCAAGCGGCACAGTTCCCCCCATACAGTGTTTGTGTGTACGTTTTCAGATTCCCTGAGCATGAAAAGATATGAGTAGCAATTGGATTCACAATGATTATTTGTTTATTTGACATGGACAGTGCAATAAACAGACAATTAATGAATGACAATCAATGTGATAGTGATAGGATTAGTGGTTCAGTAGTGTAAAATGGGGCTATAAGGGACGGCGGGTTAATAAGGGACACTTTTCTGGGAAATGTTTTAAATGTAATTTTGCTTTTTTTATTTTGAGCAGGACGCTGAGTTGTGTTGTTATTGTCAAATATCCATGAATCCTTCATCAAATCTAGGCGGAAGCAAAATTAAAAAAGCAGAATTACATTTAGAAAAGTGTCCCATATTACCCCGCCATCCCTTATAGCCCCGTTTTACGGTTGTAAAAGCATTGCCTCCTCGGCGGAGGTAATAAACTGAAGTGTTGGTGTGTCCATCTCCTCCACTGACGGATGCAGATTGGTTAGACAGGTTGCCGTGGGTTTTATATTATATTGGGGTTGCGCTCCGCGGCAAAACAGAATTTAGAATCTTCCCCGGCAGAGAGGTCGTTTTTACGCAGCGCCTATAGCTGGGCGGGGAATTTGTGGTAAATAATCGGGCGGCGGACAGGTGGCCGTGTCAGGTTTTGCAGCGTGGCGCAAAAACAGGCACGCTGGCGGGCCCAGGCCAGCAGTGTTTTCCGCGTGCTTTTGTGCCTAAAACGTTGAAGAACACGGAGTTTGTGTTGGTCAGACACGACGACCAGCGCAATGTGCGCAGCGCCTATGGCTGGCACAGGCACGCTGGCGGGCCCAGGGCACCAGTGTTTTCCGCATGCTTTTGTGGCTAAAACGTTGAAGAAGGCGGAGTTTGTGTTGGTCAGACACGACACCCAGCGCCCTCCATTGCGCCTACGCACATGTTGAAAATGGCCGTATGTCACAGTGTGGAAAAATGCTTTAAAAAATTCCTGTATGCAGACGGTGATGCGGATCATCCCCAAAATTTAATCAGTTCTTCCTTGTACCATTTCCAACAACGCCTGAAAGTTTCATTGAAATCCGTCCAAAAGTTTTTGAGTTATCTTGCTAACCAACAGACAAACAGACAGACAGACAAACAGACAAACAGACAGACAAACCCCGGCAAAAACATTACCTCCTCCTGGCCTTTCGGCCTGGCGGAGGTAATAATGCATTTTTTATTATTTAACTTATCATTTCATAAAGTGCTCACAGGTGCTTTCTTTAGTGCAAAGGGTGTGTCATGTCAAGTTCACCACCCAGAGTAAGTAGACAAATTCAATGCATGAACCATGCATACATAATCTCACTGTATTTCAGTCCCTCCAGGATTTTGTCAGCTGTTTTTGTGATTGTTGTGGCCCAAAAAGCCTGGATTTGTGGGAGCTTTTCCAAAAAGTTATGGCACTTTTAGAGTTTTTTTGCACTCAAAGTTGTGTGAGGAAGTACAGATTTTAAAGCAGCTGCTTTTGCCATAGTTTACAGTGATGCTATTCTATGTAACACCACAAGAAAAGCACAGGATTGCCAAAAATTTCCTGATAAACAGTGATTTATTTAGAATTAAATGCTCAGTAAAATTGTAAAAAAAAAAAAAGACCAATATTGTGTTCTTGCTGAGAACTTAAAAAAAAGAAATAAAAGAATTTGTCATTACAACAACTAAATTGCATTGAATGCATGCTAGTGTGGAGAAAATGACGGCAGCACCTCCTTGAATCTTGAATTTGAAGGTCTTCTTCTTTGCTGAAATCCACATGAAGCAAGGATGCTCCTCCACTGACGACCTCTGACCTTCAGAAGGTCTCAGTGAGGATGAAGCTTCCAGTCTTCACACATCTGAAGGCAGATAAAAAGAAGAGATTTCACAGTAAAATTAACATTCATATTTTTAGATCCCCACACCACAGTAGGGTTTGATAATTTAGTTTTTTTATATACATTTCAACTACAAATTAACTTTCAGTGTTTGAAAAGGGTTTCAATTCATTTCCTGAGAAGGTTTGTTCATTTCAATTTAGTTCTACTGAGTAAAAATAGCTTGTTGTACTGCAGCCTTTATTAATTTTATTGTGCTTTCTCTTCACATCTCTTAAGTGGCAGAAGTCCATAATCTCATAAAATATACCTTAATTCTGCATTTATTCACAGCGCTTAACCAACAGTTCTCTCTGTGTCCATAGTTTGTAAAAGAAACCACCATCATGCCAGATAAATTATTAATTGACGACACAAACATTAAAACAAACAAATGATATTATACTTACAGTCTCAGCAGCTCCAAGTCTCCCTCTGCTTCACGGGTTTCAGTCTCCACGCATTTTCCGTTTATCAGTCGTCAACTTTATGTTCCAACACAGCGCTGCACGGAGTAAAAGTCCATTTATCCCCGCTTTATGAAAAATATTCAGAAGCTGTTGAGGACAGTCTTTACGGTGACTTTTGTTGCTAAATTAAGAGACACGCACGTCTCTTAACGTCCCTGCCGCGCGTAAACACGAACGCGCGGCAGGGAACTCTTGCCGGATGAGAACCGTTTTAACACCACAGAAGAAGAACTAGCATATCCGTTAGCTTGCTAGCTCCGTTAGCGCGTCGGTTGTTTATGGTTCTCGGCCGTTGTTCCTGGCTCACTGACCCGGTTTCGACCCGATTATACTCAGCAGACATTTACAAACGTAAAAATATTATATTCAAATATATTAATATTATATTAAAAGATCGATCCGCGGATTTTGTGGATCGATATCGGCTCAGTCAAACGTGGATCGATCTATATCGATATATCAATCTTTTGAACCCACCCCTAGTTGACACATGGCATAGAGGAAACAATCTGCATAAATTTGGTAACAACATCATCTGAGAGGCATCTACTGTAGTAATATTTTTCTTTAGGAGCCAAATAGTCAGAAATGGTAAAATCAAAAGTTAACAGATAATGGTCTGACAGTACAGGGTTATGAGGAGATGCTACCAGATTTTCTATTTCTATGCCATATGTCAGAACAAGGTCCAACGTGTGGTGGAGATAATGGGTAGAATTTCCTACTTTCTGAGAAAACCCCATCAAGTCTAATATTGAATTAAATGCCAGATTAAGGCAGTCACTATCTACATCTACATGTATATTAAAGTCCCCTACCATAATTATTCTATCTGATTTCAGCACTAAATCTGCTAAGAATTTGGCAAATTCAGAAAAAAAACTCTGAGTAGGCCGAGGGAGGACGATAAACTATGGCAAATAAAATTGGATTTAACCTAAAACTGCTAACGTGCCCAATACTGAGGACCAGGCCCTCAAAGGAATTATAACGTTTTTTGCTTTACATTAACTAGTAATTTGGAATGGTAAATTGTTGCTACTCCTCCTCCATGACCAGAACTTCTGGGATTTTGACAGTTTAAATAACCAGAAGGAGACGATTCATTTAAACCAACATTTAAGTATGCATGATTAAATTACTATTATGAATGTTTTTTCCCTTCCCTTTCCTACTCTCTCAATGGAAAAAAAAACACTAAAATAAAAATACCCATATTTTTGTCATTTATGTAAACCATGACAAAAAAAAAAACAAACCTGCAGGACAAAACATGACACTTGGTATTTTCTAACCTGTTTGTATACCACCATAGACAGAGAGAGGACCTGAATTAGAAAGAGCTCAGAGAGGGAAAGATGAGACAGACAAGATAAGCCAAGGAGAGGAAAGTGTTCAGGCAGAGGTTCCAAGAGAGGTGCAAGCAGAGGAAGGAGAGAAGGATACACCAGTAAAAAGTCCAAAAACAGGATGTCTGGGTGGGACCCCAACTGGCCCAATATTCCAACATTCAAGCCTTGGTTGTACAATACTTCAAATAATAAATTCCATATGCAAAGTTACTGTGCAAAATGTAAAAATAAATAAATAAATGGTATCAAATTAACATGTTCCGGTTACGATAGTGTCATGTGTTATCTGCCCCCCCCCCAAAAAAACCCAACCATGTTGCCACTGCAGCAAGGTCTTATCCCAGAGGAAACACTGTTGCAGACAACATTGTGAGTTTTAATGAGCGTAGGGAGCAGGTGGAAGAGACCTGGAGAGGTGGCGGTATGCTCTGGAGAGAAGAGGAATGAAAGCGAGTCGAAGCAAGACAGAATACATGAGTGTGAATGATTGGGAGGCAGGTGTAACAGTGAAGATGTAAGGAGAAGAAGTAGTGAAGGTAGATGAATTTAAATACCTGGGGTCAACCATCCAAAGCAATGGAAAATGTACTAGAGAGGTGAAGAAGAGAGTGCAGGCAGGGAGGACTGGATGGTGTCGAGTGTCAGGGGTGATTTGTGACAGATGGATTAGGGGTGGGACAAAAGATCGATTCAGTGATGGATCGCGATACTTGACACTAACGACGATACGTTGTGAAGCACTTTTCAGAGACATATAATCACAAAGCGCTGTACAATAAAATAGAATAAAAGGAATTTGATAGATAAAAATTATTTTAAAAATACAAAAACAAGTTAAAATGCAAGATTAAAATCATTTTAAAATATCAGAATTACTATTAAAAAGAAGTTGGAACTCAACAGAATGCCTCCTTAAACAAAAACGTTTTCAGCTGCTTTTTAAGAGTCCACAGTCAGCTAAACATAGCTTGAGTGAGAGTCTGTTCCAAACAACACCGTCCACTGCCCTCCCTGTGTGCAGAGACACGTCGCCTCGGAAAATGAAGCCCCGAAAATACTTTATTATATGAAAAAGATGTCAACAATTTTACTTTAGGACATGATTTGTGGTTGAATAAAGTGAAAAAAAAATTGAAAGCTATGGTATTGTGATACTCATGATTATCGTTGAACCATGATAGGATCTTATCGTGACCCCCATTTATCGCGATCCGAATCGAATCGCAAGGTCCCTCGGGATTCCTACCCCTAAGGATAGCAGCTAGAGTGAAAGGGAAGATTTACAAGATGGCAGTGAGACCTGCTATGATGCATGGTTTGGAGATGGTGGCACTGACAAAAAGACAGGGGGCGGAGCTGGAGGTGGCAGAGTTGAAGACGCTAAGATTCTCATTGGAAGTGAACAGGAGGGACAGGATTAGAAATGAGTATACCAGAGGGACAGCTCAGTTTGAGCAGTTTGGAGACAAAGTAAGAGAGGCAAGGCTGAGGCGGTTTGGGCATGTGCAGAGGAGGGATAGTGGATATAATTCACAAAGAATGTTGAAGATGGAGCTGCCAGGCAGGAGGAAAAGAGGAAGACCACAGAAGATTCATGGATGTAGTGAAGGAGGACATGGAGAGGGTTGGTGTTACAGAGGAAGATGCAAGAGATGGGGTGAGATGGAGGCAGATGATCCGCTGTGGAGACCCCTAAAGGGAGCAGCCAAAAGAAGAATCAAACCAATATTAAATATTTAGTTAGTTAACCTTTATTTATACAGGGGAGCTCCACTGAGAGGCAACCTTTCTTTTTCCAGGACACCCTGCTCACATTCACACCTGGAAGCTGCCCAGTACAACAACAGACTAATCTGTGACCACTGAGCAGCTCCACTGAAATAGTTGGAGTTAAGAGCCTTGCTCAAGGGCACCACAGTGGGGTTATTGAGAGTGGGGCAAACACTGCTATGTTATCTGTCTCACCCAGATCTGTTCCTGCCGGTCCAGGGCTTGAACCGGCAACCCTCCAAGTGTGGGTGACCCCCACAACAGACTGGGACAAGCAGAGCACTCAGCTGGGGCAATTAGCAGAACAATGAGATGTGTGTATTGATATCAATAGGCAGCCGCTCTTTGTCTAGCTCCTTCCTGCCAGTCCTGCTGTTGATATGTATGACTCAAATGCAAACGTTCATGCTTCCTGCTCTGACTGTGATGCAAATGTCCCATCCTTTCATGTATTGTCTGTAACTGGGTATATAAGTGACTGAATATCACATGCTCACTCTCTCTCTGTCTACTGCTTCTGACTACATGCATTGCCTGAGAGCCTGAGGGCTCGCTCTGGCACGCTTATACAGTGCTGGGGTGAGTTCTGTGATGGTGGAATGAAATAAAACCCACTTTTAAACCGCAGTTCGCTGCTTATTATTTCATGCCGCCACACAAGCACCATTACGCCTCCACTGCCCCCAATATTTTTAAAAAGCCGTCTGAAAAAATCTCATAGATGCTAAATTATTGAGAAAATATAGAACTTTTCTCATTTGCTGAAAAATGTCTGCTTTGGACTTACAAGGTTTGCAGCTGACAGGCCAATGTGTTTCCTAAAAGGCACAATCCACATCAACTAGATTTTATTATAGCTTACAAAAATTATTTTCCAATTTAATGTGGCCTGCTAAAATAAAGAGTTTTCCAGTAAAATTTACTGTAAAGTGGTTCCATTATGTTTGATTTGCATTTTTAAATTTTTAAGCATAATTTGATAAGTATCATAATAATATCATTTAATCCAATAATTATGGCCAGAATTGCCACGAGATGAAATCTGAAAATCGTCCCATGTCTACTTGGTGGTTAATTAGATCATTTTAATTTCTATCAATAATATTTTAGTTTAAAACAAAAAAAGGCTTATTTCCTTCAGATGATCTTCTCCCTAAACAGAAATGATGGCCCTTGGTTCTCACTGACTGTGTCTGCCCCGAAATATGCAATGCAACATCAAAGCTTTCATAACGCATTAAAACCCAAAGTGCCTCAAACTCCACTGATGCATCCCAGCAGCTGAAGCATCTGCATGTCAACCTCCACCTGCATCTGGTGGGGTGTTAAACCTCAACACGCACACACAGACACACTACTCAGGTTCAATATTGGAGCAGACATTTGGGAAAGTGCACGCTCACAATTATGTTCACACTCCAAAACTCTGCCAGCAAACACATAAACAGCGGCTTGTTTGATCAGCAAAACTGAAGCTGTCGGCGTGTGTGTGTGTTTGTGCGTGCGCGTCTGTGCATGTTGTGCACACATGGGCCCCGCTGTCTCAATAGAGGTGCTGTCAGATGGCCAACAGGAAACACGGACTATGTAACGTCAGCAGACAAGTCTTTCACTGTAGGACGTGAGAAAAGCAGCAGTGTGAAACATATGTACATTACATGATTGAACATATGCAACAGCATTAATGTCTGTGTCCAGGCTCAGATAACATCCACTGAGCTGCAGTTTCATTCTGCCCGTTTATTTCATAGTCGGTGGACCAAAAAAAAACCAAACAAAAAAAACCCCTTTTTCCTCTTTTATTTCCCCCAAACCCCAAATCCTTCATTGCTTGTGAACGGCTAGTCAGGTTATTCTTGGTGATGGACAAGGGCATCACAAACTGAAGCCCATCTCTTATCTTTACATTTCCTCCATCCTGTCAGCGACTGATATGTGCAGCTGTGGTGAATGCTCATTTGCACTTTGACAAAACATGAAATATTAAAAGGTATGTTTACGATAAAAGGGAAGGCAATTCTTCTCTCCCTCACAACCGCATTATTAATTCATACTGTTAAAACGACTTTCCACGAATTAATGGAGACAATGCATGGCCTCATTATTGCTTTTGGAAATAAAGGAAGGGCGTCGGGCTGTCAGGGGTTGCATTATGGTGGTACTACTGAGTGGGGCTTATCTATAGAAAGCATGCTGTTAGCTTTAAAAGTATACTTAGCCTCATCATTCTTACGCAGACACCACAGTGGAACCTCAGCAGCAGTTAGACTAATCACTTTTTACTTGTGGCCTACCACAGGGTTACAGCTGAAACCCCCAAAAGTACGCTGCACTTAATTCAAAGAGTCTGCATCCACCCACAAGGTGACGACACCTCCAGCATCTCCTTCTCAAACCCAAAATGAGACTTTGAAGAGGATTCATCCTGTCAAACAGCTGTGTCGAACCGGTGAATCATTGTCAACATCTGCATACCAAGAGAGTGAATCAAGCAGAAACTTTCAATAACACAGCGACAACTTCTTCTTCTGTGTACGGTTATAAATTCTGTAAACAAGCCCCAAAAAGAGCCACAGCTGAGTGAGGAATGTGGAACAGCAAGAGATAGATTTCTAACACTTCCAAGGTGATTTGGTTGCACTTCAACATCAGAAACCTTGATGGAGTTCCAAACTTAGAGGGCTCATATTGTGCAAATTTTTGCTTTTGTGGGTTTTAACTTTAGGGAATACGTCCCTGGGTTACATGCATACCACTGAAAAATTAAAAACGCATCATTTCACAGAGAAATACATGCTGCCTTGATTTTCTTAAGCACTCAAAGAAACAAATGCAATGCACTTCTTGGATTTTATGATTTCACAAACCACCAAAGCAAACACATCCTGACTACCTCCTTATCTGTGATTGGCCCACCTTTTAACCAATCAAATTAGAGGCTCATTAATATTAATACTTGAGCTGAAAACTGTTCCAGCCTGAACTTTACTTTTTGATGAGCTGTAAAACAACACACAATTGTTTTTTGGGGGTTTTTTTGCCTTTAAAACCACATATATTTGTCCTGGAGGATGTCAAAACTTAAAATCAATTCCTGAAAAATGCACAATGTGAGACCTTTAAAGTCTAATAGTTTCATTCACAAAAACTAATTCAGCATCTCCTTGTTAGAAATACACTAGGACACAGCTAAGGACGGGGCCCAATCACCTTTGTCTAAATATCACAGTGGGATTGATAACAAATAACTACTGTATGTCAGCTCTAGAAGTCATTTCAAACACAAAATACACCCAGACGACTTCAATACAACTGTCAGTGTAATGTTACACAGTCACTCATCAGCAACACATGATTTTATCATAAACTTCTGAACCACAATGAAAATCAAGTCTAACAATTACCAATATTAGAAATTAAAAAAACAAGAAAAACAACTAACTCTTTGATTTCAATATTACACATCCTCTATGTGTGTGTAATTATAGGGAACCGTGGGGGCTCTTTGGGGTACAGTCTCATGGTGTTTCAGGCTGCTCTGGCTTCACTAAATCCAGTAAAAGGTGTCAGTCAGGTGGAGGTCAGCGTCGGTAAGTGACAGCTCTGCTCGGTGATCAGCACGTCACAGCTGTGATGGGCCAACACACTTTGTTCTGAGTCACTGCTGGGCCTCACCAATGAAAAAGGGTGACCTCCATCATGGAGAGGTCAAACACAAATCATGATTTAAAAAAAAAAAAAAATCAATCACATTTTCACACAGAGATTAATTGCTGCTCTTATAAGTGTCCATATATTAAAAGAAAAAATACAGCAGAACTGCCTTATTCGTGTGTAAGAAGTTTACTTTCCCAATATTATAACTGGGAATACATGTAATTTAACTTCAAGGGTATTAACTGGTCAGTTATTCGACATCTGGAGCCAACATCTGGAACAAAACGCACTATTACAGGCGGGGGCCTATAATCGCTGCAACGAGCCATTTTGAGCAATTTTGCCCATAATCAATCAGCACGAAGCAGTGAAACACGTCTGAGCCTTAAAACGAAGGTGAAAGAGTCGAGTTCTAGGCGAAATGGCCCGTCAGTATTAGTGAAGGGCTCTTCCTCTTTGATTTACACTTTTTCTGTAAGAAATTTAGACTTTTCTTGAAGCCTAAATTTGCAACTTTTCTCGTAACTTAAATGTGATATTTTTTTCATGCAAACTAGCGACTTCTGTATAATTTTGTAACTTTTTTTTTCATAGTCACAAGGCGTCACTGGCTGTTAAAATGCCACATGTGGCTCGGCAGCTGCAGACTTCTGCTCGCGGACTGCTACAGCCCGGTACGGGCCGATAACGGTGCGTAAAACGTGAAAACTCACCAGCCGCTAGACACACTGGCAGCAGCAACCTGAAGATCAGCCCGCACACCATTTGAGAGGCCATGGCTCAGGGCAGGCCGTGTGGGATCCAGGTAAAGAAGCCGAGGACTGTCTCTCTCTAGGGTTTCTCTTGCATCCCAAACTCCTGCGCTCTGTCTGATCCCGGCTGGCTCCTCCGAGCGGCCACATCAGCTCTGCCCCGGTGACACCTGGACTCCGGTTATTCCACGGGGAGAGGCACGATCACCGAGGCTCACCACGGCAGCGCTGTCTGCGGGGATTACAGTAACCATGATAGTTCAGCGGATCAGACGCAGCGAAGTCATGTGGACACGGCGCAAAGTGAGCGGCAGATCCAGGTGCGCAAACAGCTGCGCTGGCGCGGCGCGTAAATAAAAGCCGGAGGCAGGGAGCCAACAAGTCTTCCAAGTCCAATTAACTTATATTTTAGGAACAAGCCCGCAGGGAGGAGAACTCCTGGAGTATCACACTGTCAAACCGCTGCTCTTGGATGGAAAAGACTGGAAGAAGACCCAGAATAACCGTTTGGACCTACCGTTCAGCTTTTACCCCCTTGTTGAAATTTGGCTTTCACACTTCTGGTCTGGACTGAATTCGCCAACAGGAGGCTACAGGACAAGTCCGCAACTGGCACCGGGTTCAGCCAATCAGAAGTGCTCGACTGTGAGCCGGTCCAGCCCCCTGGGATAATTGGAAGCAAGAGGTGGGACGGAGATGGATGAACATAGCACAAACAAGAAGTGATCAGGTGCCCCACAAAACCCCAGTTTTAGGTTGTTTCACCAAAAAAAAAAACCCTCTCTTCATTTGTTATTTAATGTGCATCTTTAAAATTAATGATCACAAAATCCAAATCCCTTAACAGAGGGGTTTTGTCAATTTCCAGAGTTTCACTAATTCATCGGGACGCTTCAGCCCAGATGTTTATTAAAGAGAATACAGCGACCCCTACCGGGGCAAAAATACCACTTCATTCCCATCCTCAGAATCGCTCCTATCACGGTTCTCCCTCCAGGCAGGAAAATTCACTTTAGATGTTTGTTTTCTCTTCTTAGACTATGCATAAACAGTGAACAATAACATCTTCTTTTATTACACAAACATTTTACGTCATGGTTCAAACTTACGACCACAGTGCTCTGGTGATTTTTCATTTCCAAAAAACGGGCCAAAGGTTTGGGGACATGTCCTCTGTTTGGATGATGTGCAGCTGCAGCTGCAGGAGTGTCTGGTTCAGCGGATCCGATCTGCGTTGTTGACATGAGGAAAAAATGTCTTGTAATTCTTTATACTGGTAAACATCGCTGAATGAAAATATCTATTGTGTTAGGAAGCTACAATTAGGAAATAGTTTGATATCTTTCATCTTAAAATAATCATTTATTATCATTCGAAATGATATGTGGCACTAGTAGAAAAGTATTAAAAATAGGAGGAACTAGAAAGCATCATGTGGAGGTGCAGACCAGTGCTGGCCCCTGACCTTTAAATTTTTCCTTTGACCTTCTGACATTAGTTATTTTACATCTGAAGCTTTGTATGAACTTTTCCTGCACAAAGTTTGGTGCTGATTTCTGTGGCCCTTTCTTTCTTTCTAATTTCAGAAAAACAGAATAGTCCTGGCCTAAATTCCTTAAACTAAATGAAAATATTTGTAAATTAACATTTTTTTCTTTGTGTTAATGCAGCTATATGTTCAAAAAGTGAAGTGAAAATGAGTCAGCCTCGTCAGAGTAAAGAGAGAGGCTGCAAAGATGATAAAGAAAACTGAATAGCTCTCAATAAACAACAGTTAATTTGGGAGCTTTAGAGGAGTTAGTCAGCAGATTGTTGCCGAGATGCAAGCTGCCCAGACTCAGCCTTTGAGCTCTAGCATACCACATGGATATAAGAGAAGTCTACATTAAATCTCTAAAATTGGTGGACTTTTTCTGATTACAAATAAGTAAACAATACACCCCCTTAATAAAAAGAATTTTTTTTACAAAATAAAAAAGAATTGTTTTTTCATGGGTAGTTAGCGTTTTTATGCATTTTGGCTTTTAGTGGACAGATAAAAGTAAGAGAGAGACAAGAAATGTGGTGAAAAATGAGAGAGACATGCAGAAAAGATCACGCAGGCAATGAATTGAACCAGGAATGACTGTTGTTGAGCAACTTGCAGGTTTCATGATAAGCAGGCCACCTGGTGCCCCTGCACTTTGATTTTTTTATGAATCTAAACTGCTTTGATGATTTGTCCAGTTTGAGAACCACTGGGTGTAGCGACGTCTGCCTTCTCTTAAATATGATGCAACAAAATGATGCTTTCATTGAGTGATTTAAAATACAAAAATACACTTTCATTTAGGAACTATTTTAAATGTCCATCAAAAGATCAGCAAACTAATCTAGCAGAAATGTTTAGAGGGTTTATTCATGTTTCCATTCTATCATCATGAGTACTGATGCTTTAATCATGTTAAGGTTTACAAGCTTAGACCTAAAAGCAACACGGATGAAGCAGAAGGTAAAGTGACAATTAGCTTTATTTACAAGATTGTGCAATAAATAGTGCAGTAATGATTTGCCGCAAGGATCTGGCAACCCTGAGAGGAGTGAGCAGAACAGGGGTATGATGAATAGATAGGAAGTAATGATACTGTATATTTTATGCTTACAGGTCCGCTGGGAAAACGCTACTGGACCAGGGAGACCGATCTTCTTCGGATGAGGAGTGGGAGACAGTGGAGGGACACACCCAAGTGGGGAAACAGTGCAGGAGTTCCAGGGGGATGCAGACAGGCTGGCCAGGCCTGGATGGAGGGAAAGGGGTGAAGGAAACTATGCAGGCACACAATGGTAAGTTGTCTTACTTTGGGAAATGTGCACAGTCCAAGTAATCCAATTCCAATCTGAAAGGCAAGTTCAAATCCAGTCAGGGAGAGGTCAGAACACGGCAGGCAGAGCAGGGCAGACAGAGGTCCAAGGTGTCAGGCAGGCAACAGGGCCTAAAGCAAGCAGAGGTCAAACATGGCAGGCAAGACAAGAGTTCATACAGTGCAGGCAAACCAAGGATATGGTATGGTTGAGAGTCTACATGACCAGGCAGAGCAATAAGAGAAGCTCCCTTATAAAGGGTGATCCAAATTGGCAACAGGTGTAGTCAGGGCTGCAGGGAGAGTGCCAGTCAGGAAGGGGAGAGAGAGAGGCAGGCACACAGAGCAGGCAGGATCCCTTACAGTACTCCTCCCTCACAACTGCCTCCTGGCATAATACGGGCCTTGTCAGGATGGCGTTGATAGAAATCATTGATGAGGGAGTCAACCATAATAAAGGATCTAGGGATCCAAAATCATTCCTCTGGCCCATACTCCTGCCAATCAACCAAAAACTGGATGCTGCTCCCTCTGCGGCGAGCGTCCAGAATGCAGGTTACTGCGTAGACCAATCCCCCGTCTACCATCTTGGGCGGCGGCGGTGGCTTGGACGGTGGGCAAAGAGAACTGTTGAATACCGGCATAATCTGTGAAATGTGGAAAGACGGATGGACATGGAGCACACCAGGTAGGTTGAGTCTTACAGAAGAGGGTTTAATGATGGTCTTTATGGCAAACAGGCCCACAAAGCGGGGGGACAACTTTCTGCCGATGCCGTTCTGGGATGCTGTGCAGTCTGACCATATGAGCTGACAGAAGTTGAGCCGTCTGCAAGGCAGATGGAAGTTTCTACAATGGTACGAAGTGTCATGATCTCCTCGTGCGCTTCTCCTTTGCACACGGAGGAGGAGATAAGGTTGAGGATTCACACGCTGGGTTACACCACACACACCTTTATTAAACACCCACAAACTGACTGACAGTTTAAATGCAAAACATTCACAATGGCTCAAGGAGTCCTCCAGAATGCCTGACAGTCTGGGTGAGGATACCGGGGAAACCACACACACAGATTAGACTCACCAGACTGGAGCTGTCGAGTAAATCCAAATAAGCTCCAAGCAAATACAGTCCTTCAATGTGACTTCATACGGTGAATGAAGACCGTAGATGAAGTGCAATGACGCAGCAATGCATGACTTGAAAAAGGCTCCTTAAGTACATGCATTGCTGGATCCACAAATTGATCACACCTAGGCGAAGAGCGAGGAGATGGCACACGGGAGTGGGAACAGCTGGCAGTAATAGAGAGGGGGCGTGGTCCGACCGGCAGACAGTTAGACAGCGCTCACTCCAGCGTGAGCCCAAGAGGCTGCCTCACCGCTGCCGGCCAGACAGCAGTGGCTATGGGTATGGCAGAGTACACAGAAATACATATTAACATGCATACAATGTGCCACGTACCCACAGAGAGGCCAGGATCGAGCCGGGGGAAACCAAGCCGGCTCGGTTCCTGACAGAGCCCCCCCCTTTAAGGGGTGGATTCCCAGACACCCAAAGAAACATCCCAAACCACCCCCCCCCCCCCAACAGGAACAAACAACACAACAACACAAACCCGGGTGGGAGGTAGGGGGAACAGGAAAGGTGGGAACACAACTCCCCGCCCAGGGTCCACAATTACCCCCCCCCCCCCAAGTTCACAGGCGTTGGGGCTCAGGAGGCTGCCCAGAGTCCCAGGCCCAGCAGAAGGTCCAGTGGACAGAATTCGGCGGTCTGCTGGAATACATAGGCCACCAGATCCGGGGAGTCAATCCTTCTGGCGGCCAGCCAGCGTTGTTCATCCACCAGGGCCGGTGGGATGAGGCAGGAGGCAGCCTGTCTACCGGGAAGCTCGCGTCCTGATGGCGATCCGCAGTGCCCTCGATGATCCCGGCTTGGAACCCAGCTGTGCCCACGATGGGCCCCAACTGCTCCGGCTCTGCTGCATCTGCAATGGACCCCAACCAGGCCGGCTCCGCTGCACCGGCGATGGACCCCAACCGTGCCAGCTCTGCTGCACCCGCGGTGACCTCTAGCTGAGGCTCTGCTGCACCCGTGGTGACCTCCGGCTGAGGCTCTGCAGCACCCGCGGTGACTTCCGGCTGGAGTTGGGCTGCACCTGCGGTGAACTCCCCAACGGGGGAGGTCGTGCTCCCCTTGCCCCCTGGCACTGCTCTCCGATCCTTGGAGGCCTCTGGTGAGATCAGCTGCTCTCTGGCGACCCTGTCAGGGGGCTCCGAACCAGGAGAGGGAGAAAGAGAGACCAGGTCAGGGTCGCCGGCAGCGGCAGAGCCCGGTGAGGTGGTCCCAGGGGCTACTGGAAGCTGCCCCTGGTCCTCCTCACCATGAGTCGGGCAGTGTGATGTCGACATAGAAACTATTGCCATAATGGAGCACACTTGCCTGAACTCGGGCTCCACCGCAGTCCAGGACTCCGACGATTTAGGGTGCACAGGTTCCTCTGGTCCGTTGGGTGCTACACCCCCGTCGATCTCCTCTGGAACCACTGGACCCACATCGTCGTGAACTGGACCCTCCCGGGACTCTGGTCCCTCTCCCCTCGAGCGACCTGGACCCGGTGCCAGTGAGCTCATGGGGGTACAAAGAAGGGGTTGAGTGAGGTCGGGTGAAGGAACACTACGTGCCGCTGGGGCGGAGCGCTCGGGGGACTGCACGCCCCGAGTCTCCTCACCAGGAGGCAGGCAAAATTGTTTATTAACAGAGAAAGTCGAATGAGAAAAAACTTGCCTGCTCTCCTGGCATTGGACCTCCCCAGCGGTCTCCGGGACATCTCCTCTTCTCTCCTTCCTGGTGTTTCTCCAATTCCTCCGGGAACAGGGTGTGGCATGGCTCAGGGCAAAGGGGCAGGGCTGTCGTCAGTGAGGCTGGCCGCTTTTTGCGACAAGAGTTCCTCCTCCTCTTCATGGGCAACTCGGGGACTAGATAATCTGGGATGAGGAGTACTGTGCTGGGTAGTGAGTCCGTCGTTCCGAGGAGTACCTTGCGGTGCTCCTCCCTCTCCCAATGCTCCTCCTTGACCCGGATGTTGACCACAGTGAGCAGGTTCGCCCACTCCTCATCCGATGGCAAGCCTGGGGATTGAGCAGGTGTGGGGGTGGCGCCCTCGCAGCACGTGTCCTTGGGCTTCTCTCTCGCGGCGCTCCTCCCTCTCCTGACAGTCCTCCTCGACCCAGCTGTTGACCACAGCGAGCAGGTTCGACCACTCCTTGTCTGGTGATGAGCCTGGGGGTTGAGCAAGCGTGGGGGGGTGGATCCCTCGCAGTCGGGGAAGCGCATCCTCGGACCACCCTCGTGCGGCGCTCCTCCTCGACCTGGCAGTTGAGCGCGATGAGCAGAGCTGACCACTCCTCGTTCGTCGGCACGCACAGGGATGGATCCCCCGCAGCCGGGGAAGCGCATCCTCGGACCTCTCTCTCGTGGCGCTCCTCCACAGCTGGCAAGGTGGTGCTAGCAGTCCCGTTGTCCTCCTGCAGCAGCTTCAATGCTGGGGATTCTGCCAGCGTGGCTGCAGGGAAATGTCTCCGTGTGGGTCCCTGGGCAAGGATCATCCAGGGCCCCGACCTCCTCCACCGTCTGGCAGCTCGGCTCTCGGACCGACAGGCACTTGGGAATTAACGGAGGAGACACAGAGGGGGTAGAAAAAGAGTTTTTAGCTGCAGCTGGTAGAGGGAGCCCAGCGGACTGCTGTAACTGGGCTCCTCTCCTGGGAGACAGACAAGGATTATTGTCATCAAAATAGATAGAATGAAAAAAAAATACCTGCCTGTCATCCCGGTCTTTGATGTTGACTGCTACAGCTGGCAAGCTGTCATCCCTCTCTGTGTCCACGGTGACGTGGGCCCCTCTGCAGACTGGTGGAGGAGCCGTCTCCCTGACAACGGAGGTAGGCGTGGCTGGGGTAAATTCAGCGGACTTCACGGCAGCTGGAACAACGGCGGCCGCTGCTGATGAGGAGGGCTTCCCCCGGCGTTTCCTCGTGGGATGATGCTGAGAGCTGGGTGCTGGAGCTGGAAAAGTCGGGACGGGAGTGGGCATCTCGCTCTGGCAGGAGGCAGGAGGAATGGAGCCCCGGCAGCGCCTGGCCCTCGACGCGAGCTCGGTCTTCCTAGGGGATTTCCTCACCCCTTCGCCACGCCCACGCTGCAGCACTGCCAACAGGTTAATCCTCTCCATTCCCTCGGCGAGCTGAGGGCACCACCGGACCTCTGCCTCCGCCAGACCTACGTACCAGAGAATGTCCTCTGGAGTAGAACACACGCTGGTTGATGCGATGAGCCCGTCAATGTTCATTAATGCTCTGCAACATTCCCATCCCAAGCTCAAAGAATAGCTGCGGGGCGCCAAATTCATGGCCCGCTCCAACACAGCTCAGTCCCAAAAAATAATACAAAAGGAGGAAGGGGAAAAGGATGTGTGGGTGTACCCGCTAAAACCTTTTATTTGGGCTGGGTCATTCTATCATGATCTCCTCGTGCGCTTCTCCATTGCGCACAGAGGAGGAGATAAGGACGAGGATTTATGCGCTGGGTTACACAACACACACCTTTATTAAACACCCACAAACTGACAGACAGTTTAAATGCAAAACATTCACAATGGCTCAAGGAGTCCTCCAGGACGCTCGACAGTCTGGGTGAGAATACCGGGGAAACCACACACACAGATTAGACACACCAGACTGGAGCTGTCCGAGTAAATCCAAATAAGCACCGAGCGAATACAGTCCTTCAACGTGACTCCATACGGTGAGTGAAGACCATAGATGAAGTGCAATGGCCGAGCAATGCATGACTGGAAAAAGGCTCCTTAAGTACATGCATTGCTGGATCCACAAATTGATCACACCTGGACAAGGAGCAGGGAGATGGCACACGGGAGTGGGAACAGCTGGCAGTAATAGAGAGGGGGCGTGGTCCGACCAGCAGACAGACAGCGCTCACTCCAGCGTGAGCCGAAGAGGTTGCCTCACCGCTGCCAGCCAGACAGCAGTGGCTATGGGTACGGCAGAGTACACAGAAATACATATTAACTAGGGGTGGGTTCAAAAGATCAATATATCGATATGGATCGATACATGTTTGACTGAGCCGATATCGATCCACAAAATCCGCGGATCGATCTTTTAATATTAATATGTTTTAATATAATATTTTTACGTTTGTGAACGTCTGCTGAGTATAATCGGGTCGAAACCGGGTCAGTGAGCCAGGAACAACGGCCGAGAAGCATAAACAACCGACGCGCTAACGGAGCTAGCAAGCTAACGGATATGCTAGTTCTTCTTCTGTGGTGTTAAAACGGTTCTCATCCGGCAAGAGTTTCCTGCCGCGCGTGCTCTTTCGTGTTTACACGAGCGGAGATAATAACGTGCGTCTCTTAATTTAGCAACAAAAGTCACCGTAAAGACTGTCCTCAACAGCTTCTGAATATTTTTCATAAATAAAACTTGTGTGTTCCCTGCGGCGCGTGCACACGTCTTTTGCGTTTACATGACGCGGAGTTAATAACGTGCGTCTCTTAATTTAGCAGCAAAAGTCACCGTATAGACTGTCCTCAACAGCTTCTTAATATTTTTCATAAAGCGGGGATAAACGGACTTTTACTCCATGCAGCGCTGTGTTGGAACATAAAGTTGACGACTGATAAAGGGAAAATGCGCGGAGGCTGAAACCCGTGAAGCAGAGACTTGGAGCTGCTGAGACTGTAAGTATAATATCATTTGTTTGTTTTAACGTTTGTGTCATCAATTAATAATTTATCTGGCATGATGGTGGTTTCTTTTACAAACTATGGACACAGAGAGAACTGTTGGTTAAGCGCTGTGAATAAATGCAGAATTAAGGTATATTTTATGAGATTATGGACTTCTGCCACTTAAGCGATGTGAAGAGAATAAATCACAATAAAATTAATAAAGGCTGCAATACAACAAGCTATTTTTACTCAGTAGAACTAAATTGAAATGAACAAACCTTCTCAGGAAATGAACTGAAACCCTTTTCCAACATTGAAAGTTAATTTGTAGTTAAAATATAAAAAAAAAAAACCTAAATTATTAAACCCTACTGTGGTGTGGCGATCTAAAAATATGAATGTTAATTTTACTATGAAATCTATTCTTTTTATCTGCCTTCAGATGTGTGAAGACTGGAAGCTTCATCCTCACGGAGACCTTCTGAAGGTCAGAGGTCGTCAGTGGAGGAGCATCCCTGCTTCATGTGGATTTCAGCACAGAAGAAGACCTTCAAATTTAAGATTCAAGGAGGTGCTGCCATCATTTTCTCCACACTAACATGCATTCAATGCAATTTAGTTGTTGTAATGACAAATTCTTTTATTTCTTTTTTAAAGTTCTCAGCAAGAACACAATATTGGTCTTTTTTTTTTTTTACAATTTTACTGAGCATTTAATTCTAAATAAATCACTGTTTAACAAGAAATTTTTGGCAATCCTGTACTTTTCTTGTGGTGTTACATAGAATAGCATCACTGTAAACTATGGAAAAAGCAGCTGCTTTAAAATTTGTACTTCCTCACACAACTTTGAGTGCAAAAAAACTCTAAAAGTGCCATAACTTTTTGGAAAAACTCCCACAAATCCAGGCTTTTTGGGCCACAACAATCACAAAAACAGCTGACAAAATCCTGGAGGGACTGAAATACAGTGAGATTATGTCTGCATGGTTCATGCATTGAATTTGTTTACTTACTCTGGGTGGTGAACTTGACACGACACACCCTTTGCACTAAAGAAAGCACCTGTGAGCACTTTATGAAATGATAAGTTAAATAATAAAAAGTGCATTATTGTAACTGATTTTGGGTCAGTTCTATATGTGATAATTTATGTATTAACAAAGTTAGAAGATTCTTGGTACAATTTGCAGCATTAGGTCTCGAAGATTTTTGTTTCATGGGAAGTAAAATGGCTATTAAAATGGTAATTCCCCAGATCGAATCGGGATTGAATCGGAATCGAATCGAATCGATTCAGAATCTCAAGAATCGGAATCGAATCGATTCTGGAAATTAGGGATCGTTCCCAGCCCTAATATTAACATACATACAACGTGGCATGTACCCACAGAGAGGCCAGGACTGAGCCAGGGGAAACTAAGCCAGCTCGGTTCCTGACAACCAAGTGCGCAGCCTTGGAGAATCTGTCTATAATGGTAAGAATGACAGTATGGCCGTTGGACGGGGACAGGCCCTTAACAAACTCCATGGCAATGTTAGACCAGGGCCGACTAGGGAAAGGAAGGGGCTGAAGCAGGCCGGCAGGAGGGGAGGTGAGAGTCTTGCCTGTGGAGCACTGAGGGCAGGCTTTGATGTAGTCACGGACACCTCGGTCCATGGAGGGCCACCAGAAGTTGCAGCGAAGGAGGGGGAAAGGGCTCTGGTAATTCCAGGGTGGCAAGAGACTTTGACTGTGTGGATCCAGTGGATGACATCGCCCCTCACCGCCATCGGGACAAAAAGGCAGCCCTGTGGACCCCCTCCTGGGTCCGGGTCAGTGACCAGTGCCTCCTTGACGTGCCGCTCTATCTCCCAAGAGACAACTCCCACGATGATCCTCTTGGGCAGGATGGTCTCCTCCTCAGGGGTCAATGGGTTGGATGCGAACTGGCATGAGAGGTTGTCAGGCTTGAGGTTTTATGATCCGGACCTGAAGGTGAGGGTGAAGTGGAATCTGGCGAAAAAAGGGCAAATCTGGCTTGGCGAGGGTTGACTGCTTTGGCTGATTTGATGTATTCTAAGTTTTTGGGATTAGTCCAAACCAAAAAGGACTGGACAGCCCCCTCCAGTCAGTGACGCCCCTCCTCCAGGGCCAGCTTCACTGTTAACAGCTCCTGGTCACGGATGTTGTAATTTCTCTTGGCTGGGGACAGACACTGAGGGAAATACGCACAAGGATGTAATTTATCGTCAGTGACCAAGCGCTTCAAGAGAACTGCCCCCACCCTGGTATCGGAGGCATCCACCTCCACAACAAACTGGTGAACAGGATCAGGCAGGATGAGTATAGGTGACTGGGTAAAGCGGCTCTTAAGCAGGGAAAAAGCCTGGTTGGCTTCCGGTGTCCAGCGAAAGGGGATCTTGGTAGAAGTGCGGGTGGTGAACGGGCGGGCAACAGAGCTGTAATTCCTAATGAAGCACCAGTAAAAGTTGGCAAACCCTAGGAATTGTTGGAACTGTTTTCAGGTTGAGGGAAAAGGCCAGTCAGTCACAGCCTTAATTTTTGGGGGGGTCGGGCTCAATCTGCCCCTTGGAGATGATAAATCCCAGGAATGTAGTGGTGGTGATGTGGAACTTGCATTTCTCAGTCTTTACATAAAGATGGTTCTCTAGTAGGTGCTGGAGAACCAATCACACATAAACCTTGTGTTTGGCTAGGAATGGGGAGAATATTAGGATGTCGTCTAGGCTGACGAACATAAAGGAGTCTAGAAAATCCCGTAACACATCATTGATCATGCATTGAAATACTGTGGGGGTGTTGGTGAGGATTGGACACACTCTCAGGAAACCAGCGTGCAGCATCACACACCAAGTCCTGACCTGAAACCCGCAGGGGAAAAGAAAGAGAGGCCAGTCTCAAAACAGCTGGAGACAAGACACTGAGGGGGAGCTGAAACAGCAGGGAACCAACTGAAGTGGAGTGGAGAGAGCAGCCCAGAACCAAGTGTGATGGCGAGGGGTCGTCGATGGCCTATGCTCCATGGTGAGCTATGGGCTTAAGTAAGAATGTAAGTAAGTTGGTAAGGCCAAACAGCATGATGCAGTATTCAAAGTGTCCACTAGGGGTGCGAAAACCCATCTCCCATTCGTTGCCCACACGTATGTGAATGAGGTGATAGACATTGAGAGATCCAGCTTTGTATAAATCGTGGAGCCCTGGAGCCAATCAAAGGCAGAGTTGATTTCGGGCAGTGCGTATTTATCCTTTATGGAGATGTTATTTAGCTCGCGGTAGTCTATACAAAGGCGTAGTGAGCCGTCCTTCCCCATGAAGAAGAAACTCACACCAACAGCTGAAGACGAGGGACGAATGATACCAGCATTCACTGATTCCTTGATATATTTATCCATAGCCTCCCTCTCAGGGGCAGACAGGCTATAGAGGCGGCTGGAGGGTAACTGAGCCCCTGGTTGAAGCTCAGTGGAGCAGTTGTAAGGGCGGTGAGGGGGCAGAGACAAGGCTTTAGCCTTGCGAAAACAGGGGCCAGATCATACCTTAGAAATACCTTTCCAAATCAAACTCTTAGTTTGGATGTGGCTACTCTTTTTCTGAATAGTTCTGTGAGGAACCTTGGAGTTATTATTAATCAAGATCTGTTTTTCAATTCACATATTAAACTTGTTTCTAAGACTGCCTTCTATCATTTGCGTAATATTGCCAAGATTAGGAGCATCTTGTCTCAGAGTGATGCTGAGAAACTGATCCACGCTTTTGTTAGCTCTAGATTAGATTATTGTTGTCACGCCGCGCCGCTCATCAGCGGCGCCACCTACTCGCACACCTGCTCGTCATCAGCGGCGGGGGATTTAAGCCGCCTCGCCCTGAGCTTCGGCCTGAAGCCGTCAGACTTCTTCATGCATTGCTGTGAGTTCCTTCACCCTCAGCGAATTACTCTGGTAAGAAGACCTTACCTCCTTTTCCTCCCAAGTCTGCTCCCCTGTGCACAGGTGGATTCCCCGGCGGCGGACAACGCCTCTCCATCGCCTGTTCCTCGCTGCTGCACCGGGCGCTCCAGGT
Source organism: Pholidichthys leucotaenia (assembly GCA_020510985.1). NCBI lineage: Eukaryota > Metazoa > Chordata > Actinopteri > Cichliformes > Pholidichthyidae > Pholidichthys > Pholidichthys leucotaenia. The sequence continues at coordinate 211,347,292 of CM035846.1, read as the reverse complement.
GGCTGTCTACCGGACCTCGTCCCTTGTTGTGCCAGTCATCTATCCTCTCCAAGTAAGCTCCTCTCTCGCTCTTATACCTCCTGTGTTGGTGTGTGCCCGTCACCCTTGTCCTTGTGCTTTTCCCATAGGGTTGTCCGGCTGTACGGCCTCCTGCCTCTGTGCCCGAAGCAGACGCCGCCATCAACACATTTACATCCCGCAGACACGCATTCATACACTCCTGTTGTTAATAAACTGTTTGAACTACTCTGAGCCTGTGTGTGTGCGTCTCCTGAGCCGTGCGTTATGTCAGTACGGCTTCAGCAGAGTGGCTTGGCAGACGGCAGGCTCGCACACCGGCTTACCACTCTCGAGGCTCGGGTGGATCAGATAGCTTATCAGCAACAGGTGATCCTCAATCAATTAATGAATATAACTAACCGATTGGACCGCTTGGACCCCCAACAGCCGTTCCCCCCGGCTCGTCAGGGTGGCGCGGCTCCTGCCGCTCCAGTGGCCGTCCAGCAGGCTCCTGCGGCACCGACTCGGCTCACTCCCATTCCGGCCCCCCCCCGCTTTAGCGGAAAGCTCGGCGGAGCGCGGGGGTTCATAATGCAATGTGAGTCCGTGTTCCATCGTGTGCCCGGAGACTTTACCTCAGATCACAGCCGAATTGGTTATATCGGGAATCTCCTGGAGGGGCGAGCATTAACTTGGACCTACGCCGTAATGGCAAGGCCCAGTTATGCCACCCTCACATATGACCAGTTCGTGAGACGCTTTCTGGAGGTCTTTGACCATTCGCGTACCGAGACGGTCCAGGTCGACCGGCTTCTCGCCCTCCAGCAGGGAGGGCGAGAAGCTGAGAGCAGGCAGCTTTATTTCACAAAGCCTGGCAACCCGACTGGGCATCCGCTGTCAGGCACTCAGGAACCCTATCTCCCTGGTCAACCTCTCTCGTGCTTCCCTTGGGAGAGTAACGCACCAGACCATCCCCGTCCCAGTTATTATCTCTGGAAACCACCGGGAGGAGATAACCTTTTACGTCCTGCCCAACTCTGTGTCGCCCGTCATCCTGGGGTATCCCTGGCTGCGCCTCCACAACCCTGTTCTGGATTGGAAGTCCGCCGGGGTGTCGGCATGGAGTACGTTCTGCATGGGCACCTGTTTACAGTCCGCTGCCTGCTCTCCGTCCGCTTCTCCCCCGCCTACGGACGCAGCGCCCCCGGACCTGTCCCTGGTGCCACTGGAATTTCACGACCTGGGTATGGTATTCAGCAAATCCAAGGCAATGTCTCTCCCTCCTCATCGGCCCTATGACTGCGCAATCAACCTCCGCCAGGGGGCACCCTTACCTTCTGGACGACTCTACAGTCTATCGGCGCCGGAGAAGGAGACAATGAACTCATACCTCAAGGAGTCGCTGAGTGCTGGGATTATCCACCCATCGTCATCACCTGTGGGGGCAGGATTCTTCTTCGTTGGTAAGAAGGACGGGTCTCTCCGTCCTTGCATTGACTATCGTGCCCTTAATGACATAACGGAGAAGGATCGTTACACCCTGCCCCTCATGGACACCGCTTTCCACTCCCTCCAAGGGGCGACTTGGTTCACCAAGCTGGATCTCCGCAGCGCATACCACCTCGTCCGGATCTGGGAGGGAGATGAGTGGAAGACAGCCTTCCGTACCCCGAATGGCTACTTCGAATACCTGGTGATGCTGTTCGGGTTGACCAACGCTCCAGCCGTCTTTCAGCGCCTCATCAACGACGTCCTCCGGGATTTCATCGGCCTTTTTGTGTTTGTCTACCTGGATGACATACTCATCTTCTCCAAGTCCAGGGACGAGCACCAGGTCCACGTGAGGCGGGTCCTCCAAAGACTGCTGGAGAACCGGTTATACGTGAAGGCCGAGAAGTGTGAATTTTACACAAAGACAACATCCTTCCTTGGGTTCATCATCTCACACGACCAGGTGCTCCCGGACCCAGAGAAGGTGAAGGCGGTGGTGGAATGGCCTACGCCTGCATCAAGGAAGCAGGTGCAACAGTTCGTTGGGTTTGCGAACTTCTACCGCCGCTTCATCCCAAATTTTGGCACCATCGTCGGCCCGCTGACCCGCCTCACGTCCCCTAAGGTTCCGTTCCTTTGGACCGAAGAGGCCGCGGCTGCTTTTCAGGCGCTGAAGGCGGAGTTCTCCTCCTCCCGGGTCCTTAGCCAAGTCAACCCTGCGCTGCAGTGCATCGTGGAAGTGGATGCTTCGGACACAGGAGTGGGGGCGGTGCTATCCCAGCGGTCGCCAGATGACGGTATCAAATGGCCCTGCACCTTTTTCTCCTGGCGCTTGTCCCCGGCGGAGAGGAATTACGACGTGGGTGACAGAGAGCTCCTCGCCATCAAGCTCGCGCTACAGGAGTTGCGTCACTGGCTAGAGGGGGCGGACCTGCCGTTCGTGGTCCTGACGGACCACAAGAACTTGGAGTACCTTAGATCTGCCAAGCGCCTGAACGCCCGCCAGGCGCGCTGGTCCTTGTTCTTCGCCAGGTTCCAATTTACCATCACCTTCAGGCCTGGCTCCAAGAACGGCCTGCCCGACGCCCTCTCTAGGCAATTCGCCCCTGAGGAGTCGGAGGACACGGTTCACACCATCCTACCCAGGTCGTGCGTCGTGGGAGCCGTCACCTGGGACATCGAGAGCAAGATCCGGAAGGCGCAGGAAGTGGAACCTGACCCTGGCGGCGGACCGGAGGGGAGGCTGTTCGTGCCATCCACGGTTCGGGGGGAGGTCATCCACTGGTTGCACACATCCAAGCTCACCTGTCACCCTGGCTCCTCCCGGATGATTGACCTCCTCCAGCGGTCCTTCTGGTGGCCGGGCCTGCGGAGGGACGCTGCCCGCTACGCCCGGGCCTGTCCAGTTTGTGCCACCAACAAATCGGGAAATGCCCCTCCAGCGGGTTTGCTCCAGCCTCTGCCCGTCCCTGGCAGGCCCTGGTCGCATATCGCCCTGGATTTCGTCACCGGACTCCCAGTCTCGAACACCTACGACACCATCCTGACCATCGTGGACCGCTTCTCCAAGGCGGTACACTTCGTTCCCCTTCGAGGTCTCCCAACTGCCCTGGAGACGGCGGACCTCCTCATCCAACACGTGGTCAGGCTGCATGGGATTCCGGTGGACGTGGTCTCGGACCGAGGGCCCCAATTTTCCTCAGAGGTTTGGAGGTCGTTCTGCAACGCCTTAGGAGCCAAGGTGAGCCTCTCCTCCGGCCATCACCCCCAATCCAACGGGCAGTGTGAGCGGACCAACCAGGAGCTGGAGGCTGCGCTCCGCTGTGTAACGGCGTCCAAACCCACGTCCTGGAGTAACCACCTTGCCTGGGTTGAATACGCCCATAACACCGCTCGCTCTTCTGCTACAGGGATGTCTCCCTTTAAGGCGTCCCTGGGTTACGACCCCCCGCTGTTCCCGGCGCAGGAGAGTGAGGTAACTGTCCCTTCAGTACGGGCGCATCTCAGGCAGTTCCGCTCCATCTGGGCGTCTGCGCGCAATGTGCTTTTACGCACGGCGGAGCGCAACAGAGCCGTGGCGGACCGGCACAGAAGACCTGCCCCGGCGTACAGAGTTGGTCAGCAAGTCTACGTGTCGACCCAGGACGTGATCTTAAAGGGCGAGAGGAGGAAGCTGGCACAGCGCTTCATGGGTCCATACCCCATCACCAGGATCGTCAACCCGGTGGCTGTGCATGTAGCTATTCCCCCCTCCCTCCGCATCCATCCCACCTTCCACGTGTCCAAGGTGAAGCTGGCAGTCTCCGATCCCCTTTGCCCTCCTCCTGCTGCGCAACCCGCGCCCCGGATGATTGATGGCCATCCGGCCTGGCCCGTCTCCTCCATCCTGGACTCCCGGCGCCGGGGTCGTGGGTTGCAGTACTTGGTGGACTGGGAGGGCTATGGGCCTGAACATCGACAGTGGGTACCCTCGTCGTTTGTGTTGGACCCATCGCTCATCGCTGATTTCCACCGAGCGCACCCAGAGAAGCCATCGCCAGGAGGCGCTGCTAGAGGGGGGAGTACTGTCACGCCGCGCCGCTCATCAGCGGCGCCACCTGCTCACACACCTGCTCGTCATCAGCAGCGGGGGATTTAAGCCGCCTCGCCCTGAGCTTCGGCCTGAAGCCGTCAGACTTCTTCATGCATCGCTGTGAGTTCCTTCACCCTCAGCGGATTACTCTGGTAAGAAGACCTTACCTCCTTTTCCTCCCAAGTCTGCTCCCCTGGCACAGGTGGATTCCCCGGCGGTGGACAACGCCTCTCCATCGCCTGTTCCTCGCTGCTGCACCGGGTGCTCCAGGTGGCTGTCTACCGGACCTCGTCCCTTGTTGTGCCAGTCATCTATCCTCTCCAAGTAAGCTCCTCTCTCGCTCTTATACCTCCTGTGTTGGTGTGTGCCCGTCACCCTTGTCCTTGTGCTTTTCCCATAGGGTTGTCCGGCTGTACGGCCTCCTGCCTCTGTGCCTGAAGCAGATGCCGCCATCAACACATTTACATCCCGCAGACACACATTCATACACTCCTGTTGTTAATAAACTGTTTGAACTACTCTGAGCCTGTGTGTGTGCGTCTCCTGAGCCGTGCGTTATGTCAATTGTAACTCTTTATCAGGTTGTCCTAAAACATCTTTAAAAAGTCTTCAGCTGATCCAAGATGCTGCAGCAAGAGTTTTAACAGGTACTAGAAAGAGAGATCCTATCTCTCCAGTTCTGGCCTCCCTTCACTGGCTTCCCATAGAGTTTAGAATTAAGTTTAAAATCCTTCTTCTCACTTACAAAGCTCTAAATAATCAGGCCCCTTTTTATTTAAAAGATCTGATACGACCCTATTATCCTAACAGAGCACTACGCTCCCAAAATGCAGGATTACTTATAATACCTAGAATCTCCAAAAGTACAATGAGAGGCAGAGCCTTCAGTTATCAAGCTCCTCTGCTGTGGAACCAGCTGCCAATCTGGATTCGGGAGTCAGACTCGATCTCTGTTTTTAAGAATAGGGTTAAAACCTTCCTTTTTGATATAGCCTATAATTAGGGAGGGATCATGTTCCCCAGAATCCTCCCTTAGTTATGCTGCTAATAGGTTTAGATAGCCGGAGGACCTCCAACAATGCATTGGGCTTCACTCCTTTCTTCACTCTCAAAGAAATATTTTTGCTGGTCATTAACATCTGTTTGTTATCTCCCATAGATTGAGTCCCTGTCGTGCTGTTTGCTCTCTACATGTCTGTTCTTTTCATCTTCTCTATCCCCTCACCCCCCAGCCAGTCACAGCAGATGACTGCCCCTCCCTGAGCCTCGTTCTGCTGGATGTTTCTTCCTGTTAAAAGGGAGTTTTTTTCTCTCCACCATCGCCAAGCACTTGCTCACAGGGGAACACCTGATTGCTGTGGTTTTTCTGCCATTGTGGGAGTTTCCCCTACAGTTGAAAGTGCTATGAAATGACTGTTGTTGTGAAATGGCGGTATATAAATAAAGTTGAATTGAACTGAATCATGGTAATCGAGAGAAACCAAGGATAGATCAGGTGCTTCAGGAGTGGGGGGCTAGATGTCAATGGATGGGGAGCAGGCAGTGGACCTGAGGCAGGCGGACATACAGAATGAGCTCCATGAGCTTATGCTTCCCATCCTCCAATCAATAACTGGGTTATGAAGTTTCAGCCAGGGGAACCCCAGGATGATGGGGGAAGTGGACAAAGGGAGAACTAGAAAAACCAGGCGTTCGTGATGGTTACCTGAAGTAAAGAGGGAGAGGCAGGCTGTCTGTTTAACAATCCGGCAAAGGGGCTGGCTGAGGAGACCCACCACCTATATGGGTTGGGGGAAATCAAAACAAGGAATATTAAATTGGGGTGCTAGATGCTCAGAAATGAAACTTTGCTCAGCTCTGGAGTCACCGACCCGGCATCGGCCCGGTAAATGACGGCTGAGCCTCCCGTACATTTTGTTAGAATCTTGTGATTGGGGCTCGGCGGAGGAGCTAACCGAGGCCACAGCTGGTCAGGAGCTGGATCGGAGCTCAACTACAGCAGCAGTGGGCGGCAGGGCTTGGCGGAGGAGCTACCAAGGCCCCAGCTGGACAGGAGCCAGATTGGAGCTCAACTACAGCGGTGGTGGGCGGCGGGGCTTGGTGGAGGAGCTACCAGGGCCCCAGCTGGACAGGATCCCGATCGGAGCTCAACTACAGTGGCGGTAAGCAGCGGGGCTAGCAGCGGAGGGGGCTAGCTGAGGCCCCAGCTGGATTCGAGGTCAATTGGACCGGATACCAGCGACACCAGCAGAGATTGTCCTACTATCATCATGTCAGTAAAAAATGCCACCAAACAAGGAGGAAATGGAAGAGATTAAAAAATCTCTGAACTTCATGTCAGAAGAACTGACCAAAGTGGTCAATCAACAGTCCAAATTATTAGGGCTAATGGAGGAAGTTGGAGAACTGAAATTAAGAATTAAGGAAAGAGACAAAATAATTGCAGACTTGGAGCGATGCATTGAGGATCTTGAACAATATTCTCGTATGGATGATTTAATCATTAGTGGCCTGGACATTAAAAATCAATCATATGCTCATGCTACAGCAGGAATGAGAGGTGAGGAGGCTCCCCCAAGTGAATCAGTCTCCTTGGAAAATCAGGTGCTTCAGTTCCTTGAAAGCAGAAACATAAAGGTTGAAGTAAATGCAATTTCAGCCTGCCATACTCTACCCAGAAAGGATAATAAAACAAAGAAATCAGTTGTGATGCGCTTTGTGAACAGAAGAGTAAAAAATTACATATTGAGGCAGGCCAGAAAGCTATGGGAAACAGAAGTTTACCTAAATGAACATTTAACAAAGACTAATGCTGAAACAGCACGGCAAGCATGGATGCTGAAAAGACAAAATAAGATACAGGCAACATGGACAAGAAACTGTAGAGTTTGGATTAAACTAAATGGAACACCTCAGGAAGCAAAGGCCATAATAATAAGAGATGTCTCTGACTTAAATAGATATAGATGAACACTGAGTAAGAAAATTAAGAGACTAAGATAATCCATAGCCACACACACGGCAAGAACAGTCCTTTTGTGACATAACATGATAATGTACTTTAGATAGATAGATAGATAGATAGATAGATAGATAGATCTTTAATTGTCATTGTCACAGGTACAACGAAATTCAAAAGCGCTCTCCAGTCAGTGCCCCATTTATAAAAACATTGCCCCATTATAAAAAACAGACATAAAATTACTAAAAAAAATCAGTTAAAAATAATAATTAAAAAGAATAAATAGCAAACCACATTCACACAGACATCAACACAGGACATCATGCACACACAGTGATTGCAAGGAGCATTCAACAACATATAATCATGTTCATTTAGCACATTACTTCCTCATTTTATTCAGAATGGTTATTGCTGTTGGATAGAAGCTGTGTTTGAGTCTGTTTGTCCTTGTGTTCATTTGTCTATATCGTTTCCCAGATGGCAGTAGTTCAAACAATGAGTGTCCAGGATGTGAAGTATCCTTTAAAATATTTTGAGCTTTCTTCTGACAACGGGAGCGGTGTAGGTCTTCCAGTGTGAGGAGAGGGCAGCCAATGATCTTCTGGGCGGTGTCAATGACCCTCTGGAGTGCTTTCCTCTGAGCTACTGTACAACTACTGTACCAGATACATATACAGTATATTAATATGCTTTCAATAGAAGCTCGATAAAAGGACACCAGCAGTCTCTGTGTGATGTTCTCCTTCCTGAGAATCCTCAGGAAGTACAGTCTCTGCTGGGCCTTTTTCACCAGCTCAGAGGTGTTCACACTCCAGGACAGGTTCTCCTCTATATGGACTCCTAGAAAACGAAAGTCAGCTACCCTCTCTACACAGTCCCCGTTGATGATGAGAGGGGAAATCTCTGTCTTCTTCCTCCTGTAGTCTATTATCAATTCCTTAGTCTTAGAGGTGTTCAGGAGAAGGTTATTCTCTCTACACCATGACGACAGCCGCACCACCTCATCTCTGTAGGCAGACTCGTCCCCCCCGAAATGAGACCCACCACTGTAGTGTCGTCTGCAAACTTCACGATGGTGTTATTGTGATGGGCGGGGGTGCAGTCGTGTGTATACAGACAGTAGAGCAGGGGACTCAGCACACAGCCCTGGGGGGATCCGGTACTGAGGCTTAGGGCCGTAGATGTATGATGGCCCACCCTGACTCTCTGTCTGCGACCAGAGAGGAAGCTGCTAATCCACATACAAATAGCCTGAGGAAGCCCCAAGTCCCCCAGCTTGACCACCAGTTTGTGTGGAAGAATGGTGTTAAATGCAGAGCTACAATCCATGAACAGCATCCGCACATAGCTCCCCTGCCGCTCCAGGTGGGCTAGAGTGGCATGGAGTGCTGTGGCCACCGCATCCTCTGTGGATCGATTCGCTCTGTAGGCAAACTGGTGGGAGTTCATACTGCGGGGCAGGGCTGCTATGATATGACTACGGACCAGCCTTTCAAAGCACTTCATCACCACCGGGGTGAGTGTGACTGGTCTGTAGTCGTTGAGGCTAGAAATGTGAGGTTTCTTGGGTAAGGGGACTATGGTGGAGGACTTCAGGCAGGATGGGACAGTGGACTGTGCCAGGGATTGGTTGAAAATCTTAGTAAAGACTCCAGCCAGCTGATCTGCACAGTCCCTCAGCACACGTCCCGGGACACCGTCCGGACCCGCTGCTTTTCTTGGGTCGATAGACCGCAGGATGCGCCTCACCTCATGTTCTTCCAAAGTGAGGAACGTACTGCTGTGGGCCTGGTGTAGGTTGGCCAAGACAGGTGCAGCGACCTCAAAGCGGGCAAAGAAGATATTCAGCTCCTCCGCCAGTGTGAGGTCACCTACCGCGGTTCAAAACAAAAAACTTATGACTGACTTTAGTAGACATCAATCATCTCCAGTTGGAGGAAGTCACTTGACACAGAGTGAGGAAATTCAGACTCTGAAAATATGTCATTATGCTGAACATAAACAACAAGAGATGGAGAATGATACTGATCCTGATAACCACTTCTTCAATAATATTCATAATCACTGTGAATATTACACTGAAAAGCAATTCAAAAGTCAAGCGCAATTAGATGGTAAACTATCATTAATACACTTTAAAAGCAAAAGTCTTAACAAAAACTTTCCACAGACTCAGGACTATTTAAAACAGCTAGATAGAAAATTTACAGCTATCGCAGTCTCTAAAACTTGGCTCAATGAAGAGCAGGCTTCTTTGATGGCAATAGAGGGATATCAGATGTTTTATATTAATAGATCTCAAAAAAAAAAAAGTGGTGGTGTTGCACTGCATATTGATGAACTGTATAGGTGTAAACTTGTAAATGGAATGTCCTTTGCACTACCAGAGATTCTGGAATGTGTTACTGTTGAGATTGACCAAGATAAAACAAAAAATCTAATTATAAGTTGTATATATAGAATGCCAGGAACTTGCATTGAGACATTCAGAGATAAGTTAGTCGAGCTGTACAATAATATAACTAATAAGAAAATGGTTGTAATCTGTGGAGACTTCAATATTGATTTACTAAATCCATTTCAACAAAATGTAATTACAGAGTTCATGAATTCTATGTATAGTATGAGTCTATATCCCACAATAGCACATCTCAGTAGAATCACAGTTCACACTGCTACACTTATTCACAACCTGTTTGTTAATATTATTGATAAGAAAATTGAAAGTGGATTATTGGCTGCACGGTGGCGCAGTGGTTTAGCACTGTGGCAGCACAGTTTTACCCTCGGCCGGGGGATCGCGGGGATCATGAGATCGTGGGTTCGATCCCAGCCCCCGACCAACAGTGAGCTGTGTGGAGTTTGCATGTTCTCCCCGTGTTGCGTGGGTTTACTCTGGGATTTCTCCGGTTTCCTCCCACATACCAAAAACATGTAGGTTTAGGGCGCTCACGCACGCAGCGACCGGCAGCCGGTGGCTTGTCACCAGACTGCAAACCAAATCTACCTACGGGTACAAATAAGTAACAAAAAAAAAAAAAATAATAATAATAATTGATAAATGACATAAGTGACCATCTGCCAGTCTTCGCACTTATCCATGGCCACACGGGGCCAATACAGAAAAAACTTTAAAATCTTTCAGATACAAATCACAAAATGCAATCAGTTCTTTTAAAGAAGACCTGCTGAAGCAAGACTGGACAAAAGTCTATGTATCAGATGTAAATGGAGCCTACGACACATTCATGAACATTGTAACCACCATTAATGAAAAAAATTGTCCATTAGTAAAGAAAAAGCTTAAACAGAAATTTGTCGACAAGCCATGGTTAACCAAAGGATTACAAAAAGCGTGTAAAAAGAAAAATTTATTATATAAAGTTTTTCTAAAGAAAAGGACAAAAGAAGCAGAGCAGCGGTATAAAACATACAAAAATAAGTTAATATATATAATGAGATGTAGTAAAAGAGACTATTACAGTAAAGAACTGGGAAAAAACAGAGATACACTAAAAATACATGGACAATACTTAACAATATTCTTGGAAATAAAAACAGAAATACAAGCTACCCAACCAACCTTTAAAAAAAAAAAAAAAATGACAGCGTGTGAATGCAGTCTCACCTGCAGATGAATTTAATAAAATTTTTGTTAACATTGGTCCTAATTTGGCGCGAGAAATACCCATTACGGCACCTACAGGTGATACAATAAGCAAAAACATTGCTATAAAAGACTCCATTTTCATAAAGAACACAGACGAGAGAGAGGTTACTGAAATTGTTAAATTGTTTAAAAGTAAAACGTCTATGGATTGTGATGGTATTGACATGCTTTTAGTCGAAACTATCATTGAATGCTTAGTGAAGCCACTAACATATATCTGTAGCCTGTCTCTCCAAACAGATATATTTCCCAGTGCAATGAAATAGCCAAAGTAATTCTGATATACAAGACGGGTGACAGAGGGGAATTTTCAAACTATAGACCTATTTCACTATTGCCGCAATTTTCTAAGATACTCAAAAAAATATTCTGTGAGAGAACTGACAACTTTATAATGAAGAATAATTTAATGTGTGAGCAGCAATAAGGGTTCATACACAAGAGGACAACTGTATTTGCTCTAATGGAATTTATAGAAAAAATATCAACTGCTGTTGAAAATAAAGAGTATTCAGTTGGGGTATTCCTGGATCTTAAAAAAGCATTTGATACAGTGGATCATAAATTATTGTTAAAGAAACTACAAAATTATGGTATTGGGGGGTAGCACTGTCCTGGTTATGTATTTATTTAAAGAACAGGTATCAGTATGTATGTGTTGGTAGCAAAAACTCACAGTTACTGAAGGTTACTTGTGGCATCCCACAGGGTTCAGTTTTGGGGCCATTGTTATTCAATATGTATAGAAATGATATATGTAAAGTTTTGGAAAAAATGGATTTAATAGTTTGCAGATGACACTAATTTATTATGCAGTGGAAGCAATTTGGAACAACTTTTGGATACACTTGGAAAGGAATTATGAAAGCTTAAACTGTGGTTTGATTCAAACAAATTAATGCTCAATTTAAGTAAGACAAAATTTATAATTTTTAACAACTATCACAACAACTTAGTATCTAAACTCAGTGTAAATGGTATAGAGATAGAAAGGGTATCCGAAATTAAATTTCTTGGAGTAATAATTGATAATAAACTGTGTTGGAAGTCACATATTAATTATATTAAAGGTAAAATATCCAAATCAATTGCAATACTACACAGAGTAAAAAATTTGCTGAATCAACCCACACTATACTTTGTATCATTCATTAATACTCCCATACATGACATATTGTACTGAAGTATGGGGAAACACATATAAAACAAACATATATCCAGTCTTTATGCTTCAGAAGAGAGCTATTAGAATAATAAACAAAGCTGCTTACAGGGAACCAACAAACCCACTTTTTCTTAAATTAAAAGCTCTCAAGTTGAGCGATTTTAAAACTGCAGTAATAATGTTTAAAGTGAAGAATCTATCACAAATATCCGCAAATATCCAAAAGTTGCTCCAAATAAGGGAGAAACAATGTCATTTCAGAGGAACATGTATATTTTAAAAACCTTCAGTGAGAACTACCACCAAGCAGCACTGTGTCTCAGTGCAAGGAGGCAGATTGTGGAACGCTTTTGGACCTGATTTAAAATCATGTACAACGCTTGGACAATTTAAGCAAAAACTAAAGGAAGAAATACTCCAAACATATATACAAGATGACATGTAAAATCACATAAGAATTATCATATTCAGTCTGTGTTGAGCTGTTGCTTAGTTTTTTTGCCACGTTTTGTCTTAGCTTTGTTCTGATTTGTAATCACTCTTATTTTATTTTCCTTTTGAATTCTTAGATGGAATATAGGTGGGCAATATAAGCTGCGGCTTCAGCCATCACCAGTTTTGGATAAATTATGTTGAACTGTATAATCCGAGGAGTTATTGTTTAATTTGACCTTGTTAGATTTTTTCCCCTTTGTTATATTATTCTGTTCCTTTCTTTTAATCTTTACATCTAATCTATCCGAAATAAAGGTTCATTCATTCAAAAACTAGAGTGGAACTGATATACTCTGCAGACTCGAGCAGCAAATGAATGGGTAATGATAGGCGAATGAGTGAAGGATTAGCTGTGCCACCCATCAGACACCCTACAGTGACTGACGGGCTCAGGCTTTTAACTTAGCCGGACACTGGGCGGCGATGTGACCGGCTTGACCACAATACAGTCACAGCCCCTCCTTGTAGCGCCAATGCCATTCAGCATGGGCGAGTTTGGACCGCCCCACTGCCATTGGCTCAGGTACGTCAGAGGAGATCCTGGCAGGCAGAAGAATGAGGAGCGATGATCGAGTGGATGAAGAATGGAGGGCGGAGCGAAGACTGGGCTGTCGCTCTCTGGAACATTGTCGCAGCTGGTTGTCAAGCTTATTAACCAGAGAGATCAATTCATCTAGAGACTCGGGCTCATCCTGGAGGCAAGCAAGTTCATCGCAGAGGGTGACGTTTAAACTGTGTGTGAATGCTGAGTGCAGTGCGACGTTGTCCCATCCCGCCTCAGCCGTGAGTATGCGGAAATCAATTCCGTGTTACACCATGGTTCTCATCCCCTGGCGGATGTCCATTAGCCCGACAGACGTGCTCCCCTTCCAATCAGTGTGATCGAATACTCAAGAGAATTCACTAGTGAAATGTTCATAAGAATAAGCCTGATAATCTGGTCCTTGAATTATGGCATGTTCCCAAGAGAGGATGTGGCCGTTGAGCATACCCACTATAAAACTTATCCTACTATGGTCAGTGGGAAAATTGCCCGGAGCACTGTCAAAAACAAGATGGCACTGAAACAGGAACCTGTGAGTCTGCCCAACTGACCCCCATAATGAGACGGCGCGGTGGACGGCAGGGGGGCGACCTGACGGGGGGGCTGCTTCCGGGGGCACCGCGGCGGAAGCGGCAGTGGCAGTGGCAGCAGAGAGAAACTGAACTGCCTCCTCTAACTTAGTGAGACATTCTGACATGACTTAATTCTGGATGAGAATTTGGTCATAATTCTGCTCGAGGACGCTAAGCCGAAATAATATCACCTCCATCCTAGTCCCTGGGTCTATATGCTGGTCAAGTACTGTTAAGGTTTACGAACTTAGACCTAAAAGCAACACAGATGAAGCAGAAGGTAAAGTGACAATTAGCTTTATTTACAAGATTGTGCAATAAATGGTGCAGTAATGATTTGCCGTGAGGATCTGGGAACCCTGGGAAGAGAGAGCAGAAAAGGGGTGAGTATGATGAATAGATAGGAAGTAATGATACTGTATGTTTTATGCTTATGGGTCCGCTGGGGAAATGCTGCTGAACCAGGGAGACTGATCCTCTTTGGCTGAGGAGTGGGAGACAGTGGAGGGGCACACCCGAGTGGGAAAACAGTGCAGGAGTTCCAGGGGGATGCTGCAGACAAGCTGGCCAGGCCTGGATGGAGGGAAAGGGGTGAAGGAAACTATGCAGGCACACGATAGTTAGTCAACTTACTTTGGGGAATGTGAAGGGGAAATATGCACAGTCCAGGTAACCCAATTCCAACCCGAAAGGCAAGTTCAAATTCAGTTAGGCAGAGGTCAGAGCATGGCAGGCAGAGCAGGGCAGACAGAGGTCCAGAGCGTCAGGCAGGCAACAGGGTCTAAAGCAAGCAGAGGTCAAACATGGCAGGCAAGACAAGCGTTCATACAGTGCAGGCAAAGCAAGGATATGGTATGGTTGAGAGTCTACGTGACCAGGCAGAGCAATGAGAGAAGCTCCTTTAAAAAGGTTGATCCAAATTGGCAACAGGTGTAGTCAGGGCTGCAGGGAGAGCGCTGATCAGGGAGGGGAGAGAGAGAGAGGCAGACACACAGAGCAAGCAGGATCTCTTACAAATCAAGCATTCACAGTTGTCCGATGTAGTTGTTTTTTGTTTGGGTTTTTTTCTTGGATGTCTCCTAAAAATTAATTTATATCCATAAGTTTAAGTTGCAAAGTAATTATGTTATAAGTACACACTAATAGGGCTGTATTCTTCCGTGACTTTAATCAGATGTATTTACAACATAAGTACACAGTAATCATGGGAATGAGCATGAATTTCCAAAACTTACAGTATATTACAAAATACTTACTATGTACTTTTCTTGTACTTCATCTACTGTTAACAGTGAAGTTAGCCTCTACTTAATCACACTTGGGATCAATTTACAGCATAGTTGCTGCAACAATTTATTAGACGACAAAGCCAGCTGACCTCCACTAGCCATCGGGCATACTTCGGCTCCTGTACTAGCCAACAGGTGAGACTCTCCTTTGATCCCAATCAGACTAGTCATTATGCCTCCAAAAAACAATCAGACAAATGGAGAGGAGTTGGAGGAGATCAAACTCTCACTAAATTTTATGTCTGAAGAAATATCTAAGATAGCTGAACAACAAACTCTGCTTATTGGCCTTATGGAACAAGTGCGTGAATTAAAGGCTGAAATTATGGAAAAAGACAAGAAAATTAATTTCTTAGAAAGACGTGTGGATGAATTAGAACAATATACAAGAATGGATGATGTCATTGTGAGCGGTCTTAACACCAGACACCGCTCCTATGCACATGTGACAGCTGGAGTTGATAACCAGGATGGGGAGGATGAGACATTGGCAGAATCACACACTCTTGAGCAACAGGTACTAAATTTTTTCAACTCTAAAAACATTGTTGTAGACAATAAGACTACAGTATTTCAGCTTGCCACACGTTACCTAGAAAAGACAGTAAAAGAAAGCCAGTGATTATCATCCGATTTGTCAACAGAAAAGCAAAAACTGATCTTCTGCGACAAGCAAGAAAAACTGAGAGGAATGGCTGTCTATGTAAACGAACATTTAACAAAGAAGAACTCTGAAATAGCTAGACAAGCCAGGGCTCTCAGAAAACAGGGAAAAATACAATCGACATGGACAAAGAACTGTAAGGTGTGGATAAAACTGCTTGGCACTCCAGAAGAAGCTAAAGGAAGAATGATTACGGATATGGAGAAATTAGACAAATTTAAACCTTAGCTCTTATGCATGAATAACAACACAGTAAGATTATGAGTGGAATTTTTTTTTCTTTTGTTTTTTGTTTTTTTTTCCTCTCTTTTTTTTCTTTTTGGTGTACACTACCGTTCAAAAGTTTGGGGTCACTTAGAAATTTCCTTATTTTTGAAAGAAAAGCACTGTTTTTTTCAATGAAGATAACTTTAAACTAATCAGAAATACACTCTAATATCAAATATACATTGCTAATGTGGTAAATGACTATTCTAGCTGCAAATGTCTGGTTTTTGGTGCAATATTTACATAGGTGCATAGAGGCCCATTTCCAGCAACTATCACTCCAGTGCTCTATTGGTACAATGTGTTTGCTCATTGCGTCAGAAGGCTAATGGATGATTAGAAAACCCTTGTGCAATCATGTTAGCACAGCTGAAAACAGTTTAGCTGGTTAGAGAAGCTATAAAACTGACCTTCCTTTGAGCAGGTTGAGTATCTGGAAAAAATTATTATTTCAAATACAAATCATTATTTCTAACCTTGTCAATGTCTTGACTATATTTTCTATTCATTTTACAACTCATGGTGGTAAATAAGTGTGACTTTTCATGGAAAACACAAAATAATTGTCTGGGTGACCCCAAACTTTTGAACGGTAGTGTACATTGTTGACACAACTTAGGATCAGAACTTTAACCAATCATCCTTCCTCATTTAATAATGGAAGTGTATTAGGTCAAATTGAAGCTGAAACCCTGGTAAATACTGAACAGCAACCACAAGATATTTTAGGTGATATTGACTCAGATAACAACTACTTTAATCACATTAATAATAAGTGTACTTATTATGATGAGCAACAATTAAATGGAATTATGAACTTGGATCAGACATTGACAATAATACATATTAATAGTAGGAGTCTCTATGCCAACTTTGATAGTATTAAGGAGTTTTTAAATCAATTTAAGACCCCATTTAGGATTATAGCAATAACTGAAACATGGATTAATGAAGAAAAAGATGTACATTTTGAATTACATGGATATGAGATGTATACACAAAACAGGAAATGTAAAAATGGTGGTGGGGTAGCACTGTATGTTGATAGAAATTTAAAAAGTAAAAAAGTGGACAGCATGACATCAACAGTGAATGAAATTATGGAATATTTAACAATTGAAATTATGATGGAAAACAGAAAAAACATAATAGTAAGTTGTATATATAAAGCACTGGGATGTGACATGGAAAAATGTAGAAGTGGTATGGAAAAGATGTATACAAAATAAGACAAAAAAATCTTTATTTGTGGTGACTTTAATGTAGATTTATTTTGACAACAAAACAACATAAACCAACTGAAGATTTCTTAGATACAATGTATAGCTTAATCTTATTTCCAAAGATTACAAAACCTATGAGAATGATGACACACTGTGCTACCTTGATAGATAACATTTTTACCAATGTTGTTGAATATAATATGGTGAGTGGTATACTAATAAATGACATTAGTGACCACCTGCCTATATTTGTTTCTTTAGATGTTAATTATGGGGTTAATGAGAGTAAGAATAATAATGAACCATGTAAAAAGATTGTTTATAAAAGAATAGGAACAGAAGATACAATCAATGCCTTAAAAGATGACTTAATGTTTCAGAATTGGGATGTGGTCTATAGAGAGAAAGAAGTGGATATGGCATATGATAAATTTAGGCTGTGTGTCCACAAAACGTGTTTTTTGTCACCCAACCGCCCTGAGCATTTTTTTTTTCAGTGTTTGTGCATGACACTGTAGGGGGAAAAAAAGCCTGTGCCCTGTATCCCAGCAACAGCTTGTCATTCTCAGCTCAACACTTCCACTTTCCTAAGGTCAGACTTTCTTCTGATTTTTTAATAGCAGTCTCTAAATAACAATGGACAGGAAACGTGTTTTAGCAGCTCTGTATGTGAAATATGATGGCACGGAAAGTAGGAGTCTGAGTACAGACAAGTACCGGCATCCTATGTCCTACCCACACAGCAGTTCTGATTGGCTGCTTAGGTTTGACATTGATGAGGTCAGCTGCAGTCTCTGAAAAGTTGAACTTTTTTCAGCTCTGAGCGCCCTGAGCGCTGCGACAAAAAACCGCCACCGCCGAGAGTGTTTCAGCGCCATGGGCGCTCAGTGCTGTAAGCGCTGGACTACATAGAGAATGAATGGAAAATAGCCGCCCAGAACTGAAAAAACGCATTTGGTGGACACGCAGCCTTATTGATATATTTAAATCATTATATGATTAAAAAAAACTGTCCAATTAAAGAAATTAATAAAAATAAAAATACAAAAATTACTGGTGGTTAACCACGGAGTTACAAAATGCTTGTAAAAAGAAAAATTATCTCTATAAAAATTTTATTAAATTGAGAACTAAAGAATTGGAAAAAAGATATAAAACAAAAATAAAAATAAATTAACTGAAATAATACAAACTAGTAAAAAATTATACTATAGGAAACTATTAAATGAAAATAAGATTGATATAAAAGGAGTCTGGGACATATTAAATAAATTAAGGAAAAATGGAACTAAGAAAACAATATATCCAGAGTATTTTACTGATAACTGTGGTGATAATTATGATAAGAACATGGTAGTAAATAGAATGGATACATTTTTTGTAAATGTTGGACCATTGTTGGCAGCAAAAATTACAAATCAAGGAAGAGACACCGTGAGTGAAACACTGATTGGAAGTAACCCTCGGTCAACCTTTCTCTCAGCAGTGGATGAACTGGAGGTAAAATCTGTTGCTGAAAAGTGTAAAAATAAATTATCTACTGATTGTGATGGTATTGATATGGCACTGGTAAAAAGAACTGTTGATGGCATATTAAAACCATTTACATACAGTATATTTGTAATCTATCATTTCAAACTGGCTCATTCCCACAGAAAATGAAAATAGCAAAAGTAATACCATTATTCAAGCAAGGAAATAAACACCACGGCACAAACTACAGACCAGTATCGCTCATCCCACAGTTTTCAAAGATTCTGGAAAAACTTGACAACAACAGATTAGAAAAATTTTTAAATAAACATGGTCTGCTTAATCAGAATCACTATGGATTTAGAGCAAAGAGTACAACATCATTAGCAATAATAGAAACAACAGAGGAAATAATAAATGCATTAGATGAAGGAAAATATGCAATTGGTGTATTTATAGATTTTAGAAAAGCATTTGATACAATAAATCATTCAATACTTCTTAATAAACTGCAATTGCATGGTATTAGGGGAGTGGCACTGAATTTGAATTGGATTACAAGTTATTTATCTGAGAGACAACAGTTTGTGAAGATGGGAGAATATCTGTCTGGATGTATGGGAATTGCCTGTGGGGTCCCCCAGGGGCCAGTATTGGGCCCCAAATTATTTAACATATATATAAATGATATAGTCCAAGTTTCTAAATTATTAAAAATAATATTATTTGCTGATGATACAAATATATTTTATTCTGGAAATAATTATAAGGAACTAATCCATACTCTAAATAATGAATTAAATAAGCTTAAAAAATGGATGGATAGTAATAAATTTTCACTAAATATTGATAAAATGAAGGTAATGATATTTGGTATTGTAAAAATAAAGAAGATATACATTTTCATAAAGATAATGTAATTATTGAAAATGTTGAGATCAAATTTTTGGGTGTAATACTAGATGATAAAATTAGTTGGAAACCACACATCTGATACATACAAAACAAAGTGGCAAAAATATTGCAATTTTAAATAAAATTAAGCAAGTCCTAGGTTACAAATCACTTCATATCTTGTATTGTTCATTAGTACTTCCATATTTGACCTATTGTATAGAGGTCCGGGGCAACAATTATAAAAGTACACTTAATTCATTGCTAATATTACAAAAAGGGCAGTCCGTGTTATATACAAAGTCGGGTATCTTGAACATACTAATTTATTGTTTTTACATTCAAAGTTATTGAAATTACAGCATCTGGTTGATTATTATACAGCACAGTTAATGTTTAAAGTCAATAAAAACTTTTTGTCACACAATATACAAAATCTTTTTAGTCAGAGAGAAGGGAAATACAATTTACGGAGGAATACAAAATTTAAAATGCACCTAGTAAGCTCTACTAGGAAAAGTTTTTGTGTGTCTGTGTGTGGCGTAAAATTGTGGAATGGATTGGGGGAGAAACACAGGCAGTGTCCAAACATCCATATATTTAAATCAACATATAAAGAAATGATTTTTGAACAATATATAAATAAAGGATAGTAATATTACAATGTGTCTTCAATGAAGAAAGGTTGTTATTGTTGAATATATATGCTGAGTTATTGTTGAATATATATGCTGAGTACTATTATTATTGATATCATTATTACTAGAATATTACAATGGCATTATAGTATTATGATTGTTGTTTAGGATGGAATTATTTAAAGTATTATAGGCCAGGTGGTATTATTATTATTGTTGTTGTTATTGTAACTACTATATGGCTACCTATTATTATGGTTATTATTATATGGCTAATTATTGCACCTAGGTATTGTAAGCCATGTGGAGGTATATGGTGGTATATATGGTGATTATGATGATGAAAATATTGTCTATAATTATATTAAACATACCAGAAGTATTTACTTATTATTATAATTATTATTAGATGTTGGTATTATTGTCACTATAAACTATCATTGTTGTATTGTTTCTACTGCATAATTTAATTATAAAATGAATTATATATTATGGTATTGTATAATGAATGTAATTATGGGATGGATAATGACTAGAACAGGGGTCAGTAACCTTTACCACTCAAAGAGCCATTTGGACCCGTTTCCCACAGAAAAGAAAACACTGGGAGCCACAAAAACCCTTTTGACACTTAAAATGAAATAACACTGCACATAACTTTTTTTTCCCTTTATGCTATGTATAAACAAACTATAATGTGTTGCATTTATGAAATCAGGGAACTCCTGCAGAGAAAACAAAATTACATTTCTGCATGCAACAAAAACATTTTGAACTCCGAAAAAAAAAGACATTGGGTTGAAAGGAGAGTGCTATTTCTAGCACTGATGACTCCTGATCCTTCGATAAAAATCTCATAATTCCGCTGAAAACAATACTGAAAGCTCAGAATTCCAACACAAACCAGCGATGTGATTTGGGGTTGGGGAAATTATCTGAAAATTCAGCAGGGGGTCTGGGGGACATAGTCCCCCAGCGGGGTCTGGGGCAGAGCCCCAGTGGGGTGGGGGTGGGGGGCAAGGGGGGCAAAGCCCCCCGAAGCTCCTGGGTTTTTATGATTTTTAAGTACCAGAACTGTGCTTAAATGACATAAAACAAACAGCTGAATGCCACTTATTACTGTATAATATTGACTTAGGTTCCAAGAAGATAGCATTCCTAAAATATTCCAACAAGCATTATCCATCACATGCTTTAACACTTGATCAAATCAAAATCAGTTAATTTTATCTATTCCATAATAGAAATAAAATTCCAACATACCATTACTTTTTATAATTTCAGCATTCATTTCAGATCACCAGTTTCAATCTCCATTGAGACTTGAGCAGTTCATTTTGCACAATCACTGATGCAGCCAAGCCTTAGAAATATTCAAAAGTTATGAGTCAATGTCCACTGTGCACTGTCAATTTCAAACTGTTTGGAATCATAAAAGGGGATGGTTAACTTTTATTACCGTTTCCTCCCTCGCGCAGACCAGCTCATACAGCCGTTGTACCCCGCCAGTAACAGAGAGTTAATGGCTCTCCACCTGGCCATACCGATTACCGGAAGTGGCCATACGCCACTTCCAGTCCTGCCTGAAAGGGCGCAGCTTCACTGCGTTCGTGGACCACAAGCCGCTAACGTACTTAACGTACTTTATCTTCCTAGAAGATAAAATAAAGCGGAATTCGGCGAATTAGCAGAAAATCACATCCCTGAGAACACGCCGCCATGAATCTTTGAAAAAGCATACAACGAGCCATTTGATTGGTCCAATCGCAGGGCTGTCAAGCTACTGCAATAAAGCAGTAGCTTGAACACAACACATCCGGGTTATTGCGGGAGACGACTTCCGGGGAAGCGACGAGCGCTTATGTTATCGTGTTGATTTTCGCTGACGGTGATTAAACTTTAACATGTTTTTTTTTAGATTTTACAAGATCACCATAATCTTCAAATTTAGAATTACATTTTAAAAACTAATGAACTAAAATAAAATACATTTTAATTAAATACTCATTATTTATTTTCCAAAGCCACAGGGAGCCGCAGCAGAGGGATGAAAGAGCCGCATGCGGCTCCGGAGCCGCGGTTTTTTTTTTTTTTTTTTTTTTTTTTTTTTTTTTTTTTGTTACTTATTTGTACCCGTAGGTAGACATGGTTTTGCAGTCTGGTGACAAGCCACCGGCTGCTGGTCGCTGCGTGCGCGAGCGCCCTAAACCTACATGTTTTGGTATGCGGGAGGAAACCGGAGAAATCCCGGAGTAAACCCGCGCAACACGGGGAGAACATGCAAACTCCACACAGCTCACTGTTGGTCGGGGGCTGGGATCGAACCCACGATCTCATGATCCCCGTGGTCCCCCGGCCGAGGGTAAAACTGTGCTGCCACAGTGCTAAACCACTGCGCCACCGTGCAGCCCCAGGGGTTGCCGACCCCTGGACTAGAATGATATAATTTATTGGGTGTGGAGAAGGGGTGGGACTATGTAAGCGTTGGCTTCTTCCCACTCCTTTTGAACATGGCATTATTTTTTTTTTTGTTATGTTTAATTTTTGGTTTTGAGTCCTTGTTTTTTTTGTCTTGATGTTCAAATAAATCAATAAATAAAAAATAATAGTTACATTGTTCTTACACCATAATTGCACTGTAAACTGCATGCTCTATGTGCTCAGACACATCCCTGAAAGGTCCCGTTATATGAACAAATACATGTGTTTAGCTTTGTGTGTGTGTGTGTTTGTGCTGCAGGCAGAGCTCTGTATGAGTTTTTCCTGTGAAGCGACGCTGCAAATACGGCATTATATGGTAGCTAAAAGTTAGAAACCTGTTCATTAAGTTACACGTAGATTCAAAGAGTGTTACTCTTTGTTAGAAATAATTTTGGGGTACGCTAGACATTAATCTTGACGTATTTCGACTTTGTAGAAACAATAACTGCTTACATTTGTGTTAAGCGACAGTTTTCTGGTTGTTCGGCCAGAATATTTGAGGTGGTTGGACCCATCCATTGATTAACTGAACATGAACCGCTAATGATTTATAGTTTTTAAATTGTTCATGGGTTTATGCGTTCACCCCACAAACCAGGTAGGCAAACACATCTGGCAGCGTGACTCGAGGCAGTTGGTCGAGATCCGTGGTCCATTTCTTGTGCTCATATCGATCAATCCTGTTTATTTCTGAAATTTTTTAGAGGTAGCGCTGCTTTGCTTCCTTATTCAACTTCCCTGAAGAAGGAATTTGACTTTTCTGTTTGCTCCTTTCCATTGTACGTATATCTGTTCATGTTAGGAGTTGCCTAGACTACAGGTAAACAAAGAAGCCAGACCATGATGATGGCAACAACAGCCCAAAATGCAGTACGGCATGACATCAATGCCCATTCTCTATACAGTGAAAATTATTTTTACAAAGTGTAGATAAAGTAGAGGAAGACTTGATAGGTTTGGTCTTCAAAAATAGCCCATTTTTGTCATGGATTATCTCTAAAGTAGAAGCTGACTGGTTTTAAATCTCTGAGACCCTAAAGACTGCTGGAGAGGGCAAAAAAAAAAGTGTTGTTCAATGCATGCTGCTGTAGGGAATGTGAGTTCCAACTTAATCCTTAAAAATATAAAGTTCAATGTTCGGTGGACAGTTCTGGTTCTGACTGCTGTTTCCCCCCTCCCCCTCTTTCTGTCAGACACATGACTATAGCGAAAAGTTCCCTCACGCTTGGTATGCTCAGTGCAACAACATATGGGACGTGTACATACTCTTCGCCCAAGAACCCTCTAATCACGCCTTTTTCTTGAGTGGATGATGGCACACCCCACCCATATAACCTCCTCCATCATGTCATCCCTTCACTTCTGACGCTCTTCACCTTGCTAAGACCTCTGTGGGTTTGGCTCCAGCTAAACTGACTGGGCGGAGAGGAGTGGAGCGGTGGTCAAAGAGGTGGATTTTGAGTTGTGCGGGCTCAGAGCCCGCACAACTCAAAATCCACCAAAATCCACTCAAAATCCGCACACCTCTTCACCGCTCGGGAATCTTGCAAGCTGATTGGCCGAGACGTTTTACCTCGCAAGCTGATTGGCTGAGACGTTTTACCCAGCTTCTCTCCCTGCAGAGCGCCTTCTTTATCGCTCGTGCTGCTTAGTGGCACTTTCCGCTGTTCTCTTGTGCCTTTTTGTGCAAAATAGTGCTTGTGACGCCCTTGGGGGGGGGGGTGACGCTACTTCGCGGTTTTTCAGTTTTCGCGGTCGGTTCTGGTCCCCATTAAACATGATAAGTGAGGGATCACTGTATTCCCCGACGGCGGACCTCGCCTCTGCATCGCCGTCTGCCAGCTGCTGTCACAGGTGCATTAGGTCTCTGTCTCCCAGGCTCGCCCTTGTGCACGCCTGCCACCTGCCACACTCCTACATCCTCCTCTGTCTCGTCACCGATCCTGAATGCCTCTTCACTCTGAAAACTCTGGTTTTCTTGACTGCTGGAACTGCTGGAACTATTATCATCTGCCATTGTTGTTTTGTTTAGGGATCACACTCGTGACGTCACGCAGCATCGTCTGCACTACTTCCGGTTTGTTTGGCACTGCCAGCCAGAGGCAAAAGTTTATCGGCTTATAGCTTGGCCATTGCACGGCCTAAAAATTTCTTTTATGTGTTGAAAAATACAATAGGTAATAACGAATTAATCTGCTATTCTACTTTTTGCGCCAAAAGGTGGGTTCAGTTTTACTTTAACTTCTGATACAGAGTTCACATTGGTCTTGCCAAGGCTCATCAAACTTTAAGAGCCAAAAACAACTTCACCACCCAGAAGTACATGTTGGGCACTCACCAGTCTATCACAGTACAGCTTAGAGCGAGAACTCAGACAGCAGGGAAATTCAAGATTTAACAACACAACAAAGATTTTGTGTCTGATAACTTTAAATGAAAAGTGTGAAGGTTGATAAATTAATGTAACTGAAATGTTCATCTCTTGGTTTGACATGTGATTAAAGAATGGGGGCATCAAATCATCAGTGAGCCTCTGTGCCCTGTAGAAGTCTTGTTGTCATCACTGTTGACCCCCACCGGGATTAAATTGTCCCATCAGCCACTTAAACATTCTCCTCCTTCTCCAAAATCAAGGTCAACCATTTTGACAGTGAATACATGTCACAGAGAATAATGACATGCTAATACTATGGAAATACCTGCATTCATCGTGTTTCTCTATTCATTTATTCAAGACTAAGTCATTAATGAGTCATAACGAAATCCATGAGGAAATATTAGTAAGAGAGCTGCTGCTGTTGACTCATTTGAGCTAAATTTTAAAATGAGAGTGAGAACACTGAGGGTACAAGCACGTCAATAATGTTCCTACTTAGCACTGAAAAATCATAAACCAGTGTAGTGGGGTTTTTGTGTCAACTGGTGTGCAAATGAAAAAAAAAAAACACTAACAGAATAAAACAGTATGGGCACAAATTTATTTAAAAAGACCCTAGAAGATGTTTGGTAGTCCGAATACTGTTAAATGTTTTGTTATAAAAAGTTAAGATTTTACCTCTTTGTTTTTACTCATTTCAATAATACATGAAAAAGTCTTCCTGAAGGTTGTTTATCACTGCTGATGAGGTAAACATTTTTGAGCTTTAAAGTGCTGACCTCATGTTTACTTGTGTGTTAAACAGAGATTCCAAACTCTGTGGTGCATTAACATA
This sequence comes from Pholidichthys leucotaenia, assembly GCA_020510985.1. NCBI lineage: Eukaryota > Metazoa > Chordata > Actinopteri > Cichliformes > Pholidichthyidae > Pholidichthys > Pholidichthys leucotaenia. Next base: position 211,321,677 of record CM035846.1, on the reverse strand, counting down.
AGAATAAAACCAATCAATCGAGCATGCTTTGATATGTTTAATGACTCTATTGACGAGGAAATGATCAACGCTGCTGTTTCCTCTGAAGTGCATTATGTAGGAGGAGAGCAAGGTATGATGGGAGTCATCGAGGCTGAGCCAAAAGACGTAGAAGAGGCCAGGCACTTAGAGTAGTGAAGGCTGTGATGAATCATCATTTGGCCTAACCCTTAAAATTGCATTCCATTTATGAAAATAAGACATAAAAACTGCTGTTGTCACCTTCTGGCCTGAAGTTTTTACTTCAGATCCAGACTGCAGGGGTGATGGAGGAGCAGTCAGTCACCCACCAGGCCCCCTGAACTCCAGCCAGTGATAATCAATATCCAGCGTCTCAGAGAGCACTTGATTTGTTTCTGCTGTTTGAAGTCGGGTCCTGCTGATGTAATCCCTCAGATGGATGCAAATCTTAAGTAACATTTGTCTTTGATACATTATTTACCTCATTCTGGAGAGGGACTTGTCGATGAACTCTTGGGTGAAATGGATTCAACAGTTTTTGTGGAGGTTCAGGTCAGGTTAGTCCTGAGGTCTGAAATTATTTCAAAAGCAGCCACAGATATTTATTACTTCAGACCAATAGGGTTTTGTTTTTTCAACAGTGCTCTAAATGTTATTTACAGGTTTTGATGATATTTTCAGGAGAGGCTGGCAATGGGCCAAGGATCAGTTGATTAGATTTTATGGGTGACTTTAATCCCATTCAGCCTCCATTATTTTTCTAAATATTCCAAAAGGGTGAATGAATGCAGTGGCTTGTCTGATGGTTCGAAGGTCACAAGCAGAGGGTGCTGTCTTTTCACAACAAGAGGGACAGAATTACCTGACTTGGTGAAGGGTTGTTTTCTGGGAGCTTTCTAGTTGCTTGGTCAATGATTTTTACTGGAACCCCATGAATTTTTAGCTGTATTTATTCTCAAAAAGACTGAATTATTATAGCAGCTCTGTAAAACCAGTGTTGTTTTGAACTATATGAAAAGTTATATCTATTCACTATCTTAATATTTAACGTTTAAATGCTTAGATAAGTTGATAAGCACATAAAGTACTGTCATTAGGTGATTGTAATGGTTGGGGAAAAAAATCAACCCGATCTCACTAAGAAACAGGACTAATTAACATTCTCCACCCCTCAAAAAATGTGCATTTGTACGTAAAACGAAAAAAAAAAGTACCTGGATACGTTTTACAAATGGAGTCCATGCCTTCGCTCACTGCGTATGCGCAAATGCATAGAGGAGAGAACACTCTGTGCTCACTGTGCATGAGCAGAACAACACCTGTTGTAGCCAGGCTTCCAACACTCATTTGAGTGATGGGCGGGGGATGGTGGACAGTTAGTTACAAACGGTTTCAACCAACAAAATGTGAGTTTGAGTCCCACGCTGAAAAGGGAGTGACTTTTTTTTTTGGTTAGGTTAGGCATCACCTCCTCTAATGGCTAGGATTAGGAAAAATGTTAGGGTTTGGTGTCACCTCTAATGGTGAAAGAGAATGAAAGTGAAAGAAAGCAGAAGTGGCAAATGTTCAAGTGCCAGCAGACATGTTTCTTAAAGCTGTAAACATCATGCATCCATTGCACACAAAAAATGCTTTCCCTGTCTGTGCACATTTTCTCAAAGTGAAAAAATGTGCAATTTTACATTTACATCACTTTAATAAGGTGAGATCAAATGAAAATCAAAATGGCTTAATGACTGAAGAGATCAAAGATGTGCAGACTCTAACATTGAGATTGCAATATACATTAAATCTTTCAGTGTCTCAGTGTGAATAAAGTAGTGGTTCAGATGGAGGAGCAGGCTGGATCTTCTTTTTCTTCTTCTTCTTCTTCTTCCTCTTCTTCTTCTTCTTCTTCTTCTTCTTCTTCTTCTGGCTGCTCCTTTTAGGGGTCGCCACATCAGATCATCTGCCTCAATCTCACCCTATCCCTTGCATCTTCCTCTGTAACAATCCTCTCCATGTCCTCCTTCACTACATCCATGAATCTTCTCTGTGGTCTTCGTCTTTTCCTCCTGCTTGACAGCTCCATCTTCAACATTCTTTGTCCAATACATCCATTATCCCTCTGCACATGTCCAAACCATCTCAGACTTATCTCTGTTACTTTGTCTCAAAACTGCTCAACCTGAGCTTTCCCTCTGATATACTCAGTCCTAATCTTGTCCCTCCTAGTCACTCCCAATGAAAATCTTAGCACTGTGGCAACCTGGGGAGTGCATAATGGTTTACCACCTTACACAGGAACAAAGGACGCAAAGTTAACCTTTTGTGTGGGAGAAGTTTCTAGATGCCCTAGTGAGATAACAGGGAGGTGTCAAGGATGAATGGACTGACTGCAGCCGGACGGGGAGATTATCTTTTGTGTGGGAGAAGAGTCTAGACGGAGATTATCTTTTGTGTGTGAGAAGAGTCTAGAAGGATGTCATGTTATTTAAGGGAAGAGTTCCTACTTGTATGCCATTCTGTCTATGCTCCTTGTGTGAGTCGTGTAATAAACCGCCTGAACCAAATCCGCCTCATTATTTACACGCTCCACACTGGTGACCCAAGACGAATCATGGAATACGACGGAAGATCCCCGGAGCCAACCTCGACTGGAACCCCCAGCTTCGCGTGTGCTGTAGCAATCAAACTACCTGATTTTTGGCAGCACAACCTGCGCTCCTGGTTCCACCTAACCGAGGCGCAGTTCGCCCTCCGAGGGATATCGGCGGATGATACGAAATTCCACTATGTGGTCGCAGCGCTCAATGCCAGCACGGCTCAGCACATCGAGAGCCTGCTCGATCAGCCACCAGCCGATGGCAAATATGACGCGCTGAAGGCTGCCCTCATCCAGCACTACACGCTCTCGGAGGGTGAGAGAGCAGAGAGGCTTCTGATGCGGACCGAGTTGGGAGACGGTTCGGCCGTGGACATGATGGAAAAGATGCTGAGGTTAAAGGGCACGGACGACCACCACTTCATCTTCACCCACATTTTCCTCAGGAACCTTCTGACAGTGGCGAGAGCGGCCCTGGCCAATTCGTCGTTGCTGGCCAAACGGGACTATCGTGCGCTGGCCCGAGAGGCAGACCGGATAATCGTTGCCACCAGGGCTTTCGTGACCATTGCGGTAGCGACGGAGCCCGGCACGTCGACACGAGGGGGCGAGGAGCCGCCGACGGCAGCAGCAGAACCACCGACGGCAGCAGCAGCGGGGGCCAAGGAACGTGGAGGTGACACGCTTTGCTTCTACCACCGCCGCTTTGCAGAGAGAGCACGCAAATGTATACCACCGTGCCAGTTCAAGCGCTCGGGATGCCAAGACCGGGGGTCGGTAGCAGCCGCGACCCTCGGGGAGGAGAACAAGCTGCTCTATTTGACGGACGCACGCTCGGGGAGGCATTTCCTCGTGGACACCGGCACACAGAGGAGTTTCATCCGGCCGACCTACGCTGACCGGCTGGCAGGAACCAGCGGCCCCGAGATGGAAGCAGCAAATGGCTCAGACATTAAGACCTTTGGTGAGAGGACTCTACTCTTGTCTCTACACGGTCGTACATTTGAATGGACTTTTGTTGTAGCAGCATTGGATCACCATATACTGGGGGCTGATTTTCTATGTGCACATGGGTTGTTGGTAGATGTCGCTAACAGGCGCCTGGTTAATGCACTGTCTTTTGACTCACTCCCCTGTATAGCTCGAGTGAGCCGGCCAACAGCACAAGCCAACGTCACAGCAGCATGCGGTAAGTTCCACACACTGCTCGCTCAGTTCCCAGCACTCACAGTCCCAACGTTTTCAGCAGCTATCGCTAAACATGGGGTGGAGCATTTTATCACCACCACCGGGGCGCCCGTTTTTGCAAGACCTCGGCACTTGGACGCAGTTAAACTGGCCATAGCGCGCGAGGAGTTCGCTAACCTAGAGAGGTTAGGCATCATCAGGCGCTCAAACAGCCCATGGGCTTCCCCGCTACACATGGTCCCTAAAGCTGAAGGTTTGTGGCGACCTTGTGGCAATTTCCGCAGGTTAAACAACGCTACAGTGCACGACCGCTACCCAATTCCCCACATTCAGGATCTTCCTGCTCACCTCGCGGGAGCGCGCATTTTTTCTAAGATAGATTTGGTCCGTAGTTACCACCAAGTCCCAGTGCGCACTAAGGACATACCCAAAACAGCGGTAATAACTCTGTTTGGTTTATTTGAGTTCTTGCGCATGCCGTTTGGGCTTAAAGGGGCAGCACAGACGTTCCAACGCATGATGGATGCAGTGCTGCGCGATCTCCCTTTCGTGTTCGTCTACCTGGACGATATCTTGGTAGCCAGCGCGTCCGAAGACGAACATGAAACCCACCTCACGACGGTTTTCCAAAGGTTGGAAGAGCACAGTTTAATAATCAACCCAGCGAAATGTCAGTTCGGGGTGACGGGGATTGATTTTTTAGGGCACCGCGTCTCTCCCGAAGGAGCGGTTCCGCTGCCTGACAAAGTGCGCGCAGTGACAGATTTTCCCCGACCGCAAACGGTCAGGGCGCTACAAGAATTTTTGGGAATGGTGAACTTTTATAACCGTTTCCTTCCCCGCGCAGCGCAGCTCATGCAGCCATTGTACGCTGCGCTCAAAAAACAGAAACCCGCGAATAGGGTCGAATGGACCCCGGAACGAGAGCAGGCGTTCTCGGAAGTTAAAGCAGCCCTGGCAAACGCCGCATTGTTGGCACATCCAGACCCAACGGCCCGCATAGCCCTCACCACTGATGCCTCAGATGTGGCCATAGGGGCTGTAGTGGAGCAGCGTGTCGCCGGGGCTTGGCAGCCGCTTGCTTTTTTCAGCAGAACCTTGCGCGACAATGAACGTAAATACAGCGTGTTCGATAGAGAGTTACTGGCTCTCCACCTGGCCATTTGCCATTTCCAGTTCTGGCCGGAAGGGCGCAATTTTACTGCGTTCGTTGACCATAAGCCACTAACATTCGCGATGGCCAAAGTTTCAGAACCTTGGTCGGGCCGGCCGCGATCTCAGAGTTTACTACCGATATTCAGCATGTGTCGGGCAAACTGAATGTAGTGGCAGACTGCCTCTCGCGCGCCGTTGTGGCCCCGGTCTGTGTAGGGTTGGATTACGCAGCCATGGCCGCGGAGCAGGCTAGTCACACGGACGTGTGCGCGCTCCAGTCTGGACCAACAGGGTTAAGGCTGGAGAAGAGGGCGCTGCTTAACGGCGTTCCCCCCTTAATCTGCGACGTCTCCACGGGTCGCCCACGGCCTGTGGTTCCGGCCGCGTGGCGCCGCCGCGTGTTTGACTCGGTTCACTCTTTGGCACACCCAGGGGTGCGCGCGTCGGTCAAAATGGTAGGAGAGAAATATGTGTGGCCGGGCCTTCGCAAACAGGTGAAAGAGTGGGCGGCAGCCTGCGTGGCGTGCCAACGAGCCAAGGTTCACAGACACCCGAAGGCTCCTTTAGAGCCGTTTTGCATCCCGGCTAAGAGGTTCGACCATGTCCACGTGGACCTCGTAGGCCCCCTTCCGCCATCACAGGGGTACACGCATCTCCTGACAATGGTGGACCGCACCACGCGCTGACCAGAAGCGGTTCCGCTGGCAGCAACCACGGCCGAGGAGGTGGCGCGCGCGTTTTTAACAGCATGGGTGGCGCGTTTTGGAGTTCCGTCAGACATTACGTCCGACAGGGGCTCTCAATTTGTTTCCGAACTCTGGTCAACCATGGCCCGCAGCCTAGGTGTCTCAATTCACCGCACAACCGCGTACAACCCGCAGGCTAATGGGTTATGTGAACGTTTTCATAGGTTGTTAAAAGTGGCTCTGAGGGCTTCACTGACGGATGTAAATTGGGTAGACAGGCTCCCATGGGTTTTATTGGGGTTACGTTCTGTGCCTAAAGAGGATCTGGAAGCTTCCCCGGCAGAACTCGTTTTTGCACAACCACTCCGGCTGCCTGGGGAGTTTCTGCCAGATAATCCTGCGCCGGACAGCTCCCCGCCTCAGCTGCTGCAGCGTTGCATAGACTCAAGCACGCTGTCGGGCCCTGCCCACCACAGTTTTCCGTGTGTTTTTGTGCCTAAAGCTTTGAAAAACGCAGAGTTCGTGTTTGTCAGACACGACGCGCACCGCCCCCCACTGCGCCCACCTTATGATGGACCGTTTAGAGTGCTGGAAACAGGGCAGCACAGTGGTGCAGTGGTTAGCACTGTTGCCTTACAGCTAGAAGGTTCCTGGTTCGAATCCCCAGGCTGGCAGGGGTTGGAACCTTTCTGTATGGAGTTTGCATGTTCTCCCTGTGCTGTGTGGGTTTACTCCGGGGGCTCCGGTTTCCTCCCACAATCCAAAGACATGCATGTTAGGTTAATTGGTTGTTCTAAATTGTCCCTAGATATCTGTTTCCTATAGGCCCTTAGAATAGAGGGTTAGTACTAGTGAAAGCGCTTTGAGTGGTCTTTGTGACTAGAAAAGCGCTATATAAGTGCAGGTTAGTTAGTAGTTAGTTAGAAACAGGGGATAAGCATTTTTTGCTAGACTTGGGGGGTAGGAAAGTAAAAATTGGCATAGACAGACTCAAGCCTGCTTTCGTTGTGGCTGACGAGCAAGTGCTGTTGGTGAGGGCCCCTCGGCGTGGAAGACCCCCACGGGGCGCTTCCCAGAGAAAAGATTCTCCAGAGCACCCACACGGACAGTCAAAAAGTTTTCACCCCCAGACATCAGCCCCCCAGCATGGCAGCGCCACGGAGGCAGCGAATCCTGGCTACAGCAGATACGGCAGAGGACTGAAGCCCAAGCAGCATGTGGACTGATGTTGATTGTTCTACAGCACAGGTGTCAAACTCATTCCATGGAGGGCCAAGACCCTGCAGGTTTTACCTCCACCCAGTGTCTTCAACAGGTGATTTCATTGAATTTCTTCCCACTGATTGCTGATCAGTGAAAACACCTGCTGAAGACACTGGGTGGAAGTAAAACATGCAGGGTCTTGGCCCTCCATGGAATGAGTTTGACACCCCTGTTCTACAGCATGTGGACTGATGTTAATGGTTTTATCACAGCATGTGGACTGCTACCCTTTTGTCTTATCTAAGTTGCTGGGGGGGGGGCAACCTGGGGAGTGCATAAGGGTTTACCACCTTAGACAGGAACAAAGGACGCGAAGTTAACCTTTTGTGTGTGAGAAGTTTCTAGATGTCCTAGTGAGATAACAGGGAGGTGTCAAGGATGAATGGACTGACTGCAGTCGGACGGGGAGATTATCTTTTGTGTGGGAGAAGAGTCTAGACGGAGATTATCTTTTGTGTGTGAGAAGAGTCTAGAAGGATGTCATGTTATTTAAGGGAAGAGTTCCTACTTGTATGCCATTCTGTCTATGCTCCTTGTGTGAGTCGTGTAATAAACCGCCTGAACCAAATCCGCCTCATTATTTACACGCTCCACAGCACCTTCAACTCTGCCACCTCCAGCTCCACCTCCCGTCTTTTTGTCAGTGTCACTCTCTCCAAACCATACATCATAGCAAGTCTCACTACTGTCTTGTAAATCTTCCCTTTCACTCTAGCTGCTATCCTTCCGTCACAAATCACCCCTGACACTGATCGCCACCCACTCCATCCTGCCTGCACTCTTCTTCACCTCTCTTGTGCACTGTTCATTGTTTTGGATGGTTGACACCAGGTATTTAAATTCATCTACCTTCTCTACCTCTACTCCTTGCATCTTTACTGTTACACCTGCCTGATGATGACAAAGAGATTGGAGTCCTGGGTTACTGAGGTGAGGTGGAGCTCAGGAGGAGGTGGATTACAAAACTGAGCAATGAAAGGGAGAATGACAGAACAACACTGAGTTCTAAAGAGCAGGGAAAAGAAAGTGGTCAAGAAGATTACTGGGTCAGGGTACTGTTGTCAGAAAAGAATTGATAGTGTAGGAGAGTGTAAGCGGTGAGCAGAACAGAGCAGCACATTTATCCCAACTGCATGCCAGGATATACTGTAGATGTTCCTTACTAAACTAGCAAAAGAAAAAGAGCACATAGATTGTACACTGTAAGCAATTGCTGTTAATTTATGGGCAATTTCCAACAGTAATATTAATGTAATATTAATTATGAATTAATGTAGTACGGTTTTGTACTGTAATTTGCAATGGATTGTGGGCTGATCAATGTGACGCAACAGCACATACGCCATCAACAGTATGCTAATGTTTTAAAATACAGTAAACTACAGTATTTTTAGAATGGGTGTGGCAAACTCATGAGGGAAAATTTGAAGCCTTTCAGAGCATTAGGAGATGTGCTGCTACTCATGAGCAAGACATCCTGCTTAATCTGCATCAACTGGATTGTGCATCTACAAATAATAAGGTAATTAAAAACTAACTTGTCTTTATTTCTTTGCCAGTAGAGTATTACCAAAAATTATGTTTGAAAAGGTTAGTGAGCTCTCTTTTGTGTCTTGCGCTTGACTCCACATGTTGTTCTGACAAACCATAAGAGATTTTGATATTATCAAAATAGCATGTAATGTTATTGTACACCCCTAAGTTATTTTGATTATTTTGGTTGTTGCTATTTTCAAGTGACAACACTGGAATGAAGTCAAGGACAGGAACAATAACCAGCAAGGTGGTGATCATCTCTCTTTGACAGACAATAGCACTGAAGCAGTTACAGCTTTTGTTGTATTTTCATGTTTGGTAAGTTCTCTGACATTCAAAATTTTAGTTTATTGCCATTGTAACTGTCAAGACGTGGGTTGGGCCCCATTTCCTCACCTTGATTTATAGTTTGTTTTTCTTGTCACCAGGACGTGGGCCTCAGCTCACGTCCACGCCTTGAGTTGTTATTGTATAGTTTTGTCTTGTATCTTTGGTGTTCATTTTCATTATCATTTCTCTAATTATATTCCGTAGGATTTGTCCCTGCCCGGTTCTCAGTTGATTACCTCCGCCAGGCCGTAGGCCGCAGGAGGTTATGTTTTTGCCAGCGTTTGTCTGTTTGTCTGTCTGTCTGTCTGTTTGTCTGTCTGTTAGTTAGCAAGATAACTCAAAAAGTTTTGGACGGATTTTGATAAAACTTTCAGGCGTTGCTGGAAATGGTACAAGGAAGAACTGATTAAATTTTGGGGATGATCCGGATCACCGTCTGGATACAGGAATTTTTTAAAGGATTCTTTAACATTGTGAGATACGACCATTTTCAACATGTGTGCAGGCGCAATGAAGGGCGCTGGTCGTCGTGTCTGACGAACACAAACTCCGCGTTCTTCAAAGTTTTAGGCACAAAAGCACGCGAAAAACAGTGGTGGGCAGGACCCGGCAGCGTGCCAGTGTTTGCACTACGCTGCAAAAGCTGAGACGGCCAGCTGTCCGGCGCCGGATTATTTGGCAGAAATTCCCCGGGCAGCCATAGTGGCTGCGCAAAAACAAGCTCTCTGCCGGGGAAGCTTCCAAATCCTCTTTTGCCGTGGAGCGCAACCCCAATATAAAACCCACGGCAACCTGTCTACCCAATTTGCATCCGTCAGTGAAGCCCTGAGTGCTGCTTTCAGTGATCTATGAAAACGCTTGCAGCCTGGGAGTTTGCAGATGGAGGAGATGGACACAACACCAACACTTCAGTTTATTACCTCCGCCAAGGAGGTAATGCTTTTACTACTGAACCACTAATCCTATCATTGTGAATCCAATTGCTAGTCATATGTTTTCATGGCCAAAGAATCTGAAAACGTACACACAAACACTGTATGGGGGGGGAACTGTGGCGCTTGGCGGAGGTCTGCGCTCTCCGAGTGCTTTTCTAGTTATTATGATTGTAATGGTCTTGTCTCCCCTGGTCCTTTGTTCATGTTTCATGTGCATCCCCTGTCTGTGATTGTCTGTGCATGCCCACCTGTCCTGTTCTCCGCACCTGTAGCCACTTCCCTGCTGTCTCCTTTTGTCATTGATTGTCTCCCACCTGTCCTGTGTTCCGTCATTACCCATTGTCTATATATGTCCGTGTCTGTCTGTGTCCTGCACTGGTTCCTTGCGTGTCATATGGCATGAACAACAAGCTTCATGTTTCTGCCTAGTCCTGTATCCTGCCTTGCCTGAGTCTCGTCCTAGTCTGTTTTTCCATACTCTTTTGTTGCTGCTTCCGAGCTGTATTTATTTTTGTTTTAAGCCCTTGAGCTGCATCTGGGTGACCAGCTCTCAAAAAAAAACATTAAGCTTACATCCGGGGTTTGGATCCTGTCTTTACGACACCGTGACAGAAGGAACCCGTCCATATGGACCCAGTGGACCGCATGTTTTTTCAAATGGGTCTCAATGAGGAGGAAGTTTGGGCTGCTTCCCGAATCAAGATCCTCGTCGAGGATGCCTACGCCATCGACACTCCAGAGAAAGACATCAAATTTCTTGGAGGTGCCGCTGATATAATTGAGGCTTTCCCTATACGACAGTGTTTTCCCCAGCTCACCGGACTCCTGCACTGAGTCCCATCCCTGCAGTGGATGTTCCTGGGGCTGGTAGGATGCCAGTGGCAGCCGGGGAAGAACAGAAGAAGGAGAAATTACATCAAGCTGTTGGGAGACGCAGCTCACACCGGTTCATGCCAGCTCCATGCCGCTCTCTAAATGGTAAATGGCGTTCACTTATATAGTGCATTTTTACTCATCTCTGAATGACCAAAGTGCTTTACAGATCCTGCTATCCACCCATCCACACATACATTCACACATTGATGGTGGCAACGCTGCCATACACAGGCACTGCCCTGACCCACCAGGAGCAACTGGGGGTTCGGTGTCTTGCTCAAGGACACTTCGACACGCAGACTGCCAACAGAGCGGAAATTGAACCCCTGACCCTCCAATCAGTAGTCGACCACACTACGCCTGTGCCACAGCTGCCCCTAGCTCCAGTACCAGCTCCACATCGCTCCTTAGCTCCAGTATCGGCTCCACGACACTCTCTAGCTCCAGTGCCGGTCACCTCGTCTGCAGCTACACTGGTCATCACATTAGGCGTCCAGGTGGCAGCTCCTCCAAAGGTCATCGCTCCAGCAGTAGAGCCACCAGGGTCCTTGTCAGCTGTGGAGCAAGAGCTAAAGCAAGTTCCTTCCATTATTTCCTCTACATCAATTGTTTTTTTTGCTTTTTTTTTGTTGTTTTTTTTTGGGGGGGGGGTCTTGCCTAGCTCTTGGTGGGGGGACCCAGTTGCAGCTGCCATCTGCTTCTGGACTCACTCCACAGGGCTCCACCGTTATTGTTGGTAGTGGACCAGCGTTTGTTTTTTCCTCCCTGTCTGAGGTGACTGTGTCAGGGATGAATCCCCAAGCAGTTGGGCTCAAGGTTCTCCAGCCTGAATCACCTGGGCTTGTTGCTGATCAGCTTGCATCATCTGGGTTTTCCACTGATCAGCCTCCGTCACCTGTTGTTCCAGAGGCCGGTGACCAGCTCTCAATAAAAACTGTTAAGCTTATGTCCAGCGTTTGGGTCCTGTCTTTACCACACTATGACAGCAACTGTTTTGTTTTTTTTTCAGAATCTCTTTGGCTTGTGTATTTGGGACACGTAACAGTTTGTATTTTTGTTTAATAATTACTGTTATTGGGGTTTTTTTTGACAGTAGCAGTATTCATGTTGATACTGCCTGTTTAAATAAACATTTGAGCTATTAAATCCCTTTGTAAGCTGTTCATTATTTAGGAGGTTTAAACACTTGTCTGGAGCCTACAGAACAATGCTAATTATAATTGCATTAAATATTGGGATTTTAGATGTTCAAAACTGCTAAACTAATTCTTATGCCTGTCTGCAGTAAAAAGTGAAAATTTTAAGTAACCCCAGAATATTACTGTAAATTAGAATAGTCACAGAAATATACTGCATTTTAGTTTTACTCTAAGTCTGTGAATACGTAGGTAACAGTATGAATACTGTAAAATTACAGTATTGTGGCATCCTGGGCAGCGTCTGGGACATGACTGGCCAAAATAGAGAAAGTATGCTAATGAGACAGGGACAGACGTTTACAATAAATCCTCTCAAAACTGACGTTTCAAGGGGATTTAATGTGGGTTCTGGGTTATGTTCTGTGTTCTGCACTTGTTAAATGTTAGTGTTCACGCATTGTTCTCTGTGGAAACCGTGACTGAGGGAGCTGGTCAGTTTAATGGCTTTGGCCATTGTGGTGTTTGGGGGAAGTTAAAAGATAAATGTCGATTGAGCAATAGCTGCCTCGTCATGGCTTGAAACCCACTGCTCATTACAGCATATTGCTGGCATCTCTGCTGCCAGTACTTCACTATAAATTAAATAGATATAGAAATATATTGTTTTCACTATTGCAATATACACATATACAGTATATATACTGTATGTATATATATATATATATATATATATATATATATATATATATATATATATATATATATATATATATATATATATATAGTAGCGGAGCCAGATTATCTAGCATCTCAGACAGGAGACAGTGGATAAGCTTGGGACAACAAAGAGCAGGAGGTTCCTGAGGAGATAGCAGGAAGGAGTCAGGGATGAAGGATGTTGAATGCAGTGTGATGCAAATGTCATGTTGTGTGTGATGTAAATGCCATGAAACTTAAGAGGAGGGTTTCTGCTTAAATGTTCAGTCTGTTCTGTGCTTGAGAGATGTGAGTGTGTAATAAATCGTCTGAAATGATTCTGCCTCTGATTTCACACACTCCACACTGGTGACCCAAGACGTATTACGGAACACGAGGCAAGATCCCCGGAGCCGGCCCGGTCAGGAAGCTACAGCGAGGCGGCAGCCATCCCACAGACAGCCCGGACTGGAACCCCCAGCTACGCGTGTGCGGTTTCAGTCAAGCTACCAGATTTCTGGCAGCACAACCCGCGCTCTTGGTTCCACCTCACCGAGGCCCAGTTCGCCCTCCGGGGAGTAACGGCAGACGACACCAGATTCTACCATGTGGTCGCAGCGCTTGACGCCCGCACAGCTCAGCAGGTAGCGAGCCTGCTCGATCATCCGCCAGCCAGCAGCAAATATGAGGCGCTTCAAGGCTGCACTCATCCAGCGTTACACGCTCTCGGACTGTGAGAGAACAGAGAGGCTCCTGACGCGGACCGAGTTGGGAGATGGTTCGGCCGTAGACCTGATGGAGAAGATTCTGACGTTAATGGGCACGGACGACGGGCACTTTCTGTTTGCCCACCTCTTCCTCTGGAACCTTCCCACAGTGGCGAGAGCCGTTCTGGCCAATTCGCCGTGGCTGGCCGCGCGCGACTACCGTGCGCTAGCCCAGGAGGCAGACCGGATCATCATCACCCCCAGGGTGATCACAGTCAACGCAGCAGCGGTGGAGCCCAGCGAGACGACCAGAGGAGGCGAGGAGCCACCGACGGTAGCAGCAGCGGGGGCCAAGGAGCGCCAGAGAGACACACTCTGTTTCTACCACCGCCGTTTCGGAGAGAAGGCACGCAGATGTGCGCCACCGTGCCAATTCAAACACTCGGGAAAACGCCAAGGCCGGGGGTCGGTAGCAGCTGCAACCCTCGGTGAAGAGAACAAGCTGCTCTACTTAACGGATGCACGCTCTGGGAGGCGTTTCCTCGTGGACACCGGAGCCCAGAAGAGCTTCATCCGGCCGACCTATGCTGACCGGCTGGCAGGATCTAGCGGCCCCGGGATGTTGGCAGCAAACGGCTCGGATATTAAGACCTTTGGTGAGAGGACTCTGCTCTTATCTCTACACGGCCGTACATATGAGTGGACTTTTGTCGTAGCAGCACTGAATTACCATATACTGGGGGCTGATTTTCTGTGTGCACATGGTTTACTGGTTGATGTTGCTAACAGGCGCCTGGTTAATGCACTGTCCTTTGACTCTCTCCCCTGTATAGCTCGAGTGACCCAGCCAACAGCACAAGCCAACGTCACAGCTACAGGCGGTAAGTTCCACACACTGCTCACTCAGTTCCCAGCACTCACGGTCCCGACGTTTTCCGCAGCCATCGCTAAGCACGGGGTGGAGCACTTTATCACCACCACTGGGCCACCCGTTTTTGCAAGACCTCGGCTCTTGGACGCAGCTAAACTGGCCATAGCGCGTGAGGAGTTCGCCAACCTGGAAAGGTTGGGCATCATCAGGTGCTCGAACAGTCCATGGGCATCCCCGCTACACATGGTCCCTAAGGCTGAGGGATTGTGGCGACCGTGCGGTGAGTTCCGCAGGTTGAACAACGCCACAGTGCACGACCGCTACCCAATTCCCCACATACAGGATTTTTCCGTTGACCTCGCCGGAGCGCGCATTTTTTCCAAAATAGACCTGGTCCGTGGTTACCACCAAGTCCCAGTGCGCGCTGAGGACATACCCAAAACAGCGGTATTAACTCCGCTCGGTCTATTCGAGTTCCTGCGCATGCCATTCGGGTTAAAAGGAGCGGCACAGACGTTCCAGCGCATGATGTATGCAGTGCTGCGCAATTTCCCGTTTGTATTGGTCTACCTGGACGATATCCTGGTTGCCAGTGCGTCCGAAGATGAACACGAAACCCACCTCACGACGGTTTTCCAGAGGTTGGAGGAGCACGGGTTAATAATCAACCCGGCGAAATGCCAGTTCGGCGTGACAGAGATTGATTTTTTGGGGCACTGCATCTCTCCGGAAGGAGCGATCCCGCTGCCCGACAAAGTGCGCGCCGTGGCAGATTTTCCCCGGCCTCAGACGGTCAGGGCGCTACAGGAATTTTTGGGGATGATGAACTTTTATAACCGTTTCCTTCCCCACGCGGCACAGCTCATGCAACCATTATACGCCGCGCTCAAGAAACAGAAACCTGCTGATAGGGTCGAACGGACCCCGGAGCGAGAGCGGGCGTTCTCGGAAGTTAAAGCAGCCCTGGCAAATGCCGCACTGCTGGCGCATCCAGACCCGACGGCCCGCATAGCGCTCCCCACCGACGTTTCAGACGTGGCCATAGGGGCTGTCGTGGAGCAGCGTGTCGCCGGGGCTTGGCAGCCGCTCGCCTTTTTCAGCAGAACTTTGCGCGACAGCGAACGTAAATACAGCGCGTTTGACAGAGAGTTGCTGGCTCTCCACCTGGCCATACGCCACTTCCAGTTCTGGCTGGAAGGGCGCAGCTTCACCGCGTTCGTGGACCACAAGCCGCTAACATTCGCGATGGCCAAGGTTTCAGAACCGTGGTCGGGCCGGCAGCAGAGACAGCTGGCCGCGATCTCAGAGTTTACTACCGATATTCAGCATGTGTCTGGTAAACTGAACGTAGTGGCGGACTGCCTCTCGCGCACCGTAGTGGCCCCCGTCTGCGTGGGGATAGATTACGCAGCCATGGCCGCGGAGCAGATTAGCGATGCAGACGTGCGCGCGCTCCAGTCTGGACAAACAGGGTTAAGGCTGGAGAGCAGGGTGCTGCAGGATGGCGGCCCCCCCCTAATCTGCGATGTCTCCACGGGTCGCTCGCATCCGGTGGACCCGGCCGTGTGGCGCCGCCGCGTGTTTGAGTCAGTTCACACTCTGGCGCACCCAGGAGTGCGCACGTCGGTCAAAATAGTGGAAGAGAAGTTTGTGTGGCCGAGCCTGCGCAAACAAGTGAAAGAGTGGGCTGCAGCCTGCGTGGCGTACCAACGAGCCAAGGTACACAGACACACGAAGGCTCCCTTGGAGCCGTTTCGTATTCCGGCTAAGAGGTTCAACCATGTTCACGTGGACCTCATGGGTCCCATCCCGCCATCACAGGAGTGCACGCACCTCCTGACAATGGTGGACCGCACCACGCGCTGGCCAGAAGTGGTCCCGCTGGCGGCATCCATGTCCGCAGACGCGCTTTTTTAACAGCATGGGTGGCGTGTTTTGGAGTCCCGTCGGACATTACGTCCGACAGGGGCCGGCAATTTATTTCCGAACTCTGGTCCGCGATGGCCCGCAGCCTGGGTGTTACAATTCACTGCACAACCGCGTACAACCCACAGGCCAATGGGTTATGTGAGCGTTTTCACAGATCACTGAAAGCGGCACTCAGGGCTTCATTGACGGATGCAAATTGGGTAGACAGGCTGCCATGGGTTTTATTGGGGTTGCGCTCCGTGCAGAAAGAGGATCTGGAAGCTTCCCCGGCAGAGCTCGTTTTTGCGCAGCCCCTTCGGCTGCCCGGGGAATTTCTGCCAGATAATCCCGCGCCGGGCAGCTCCCCGTCTCAGCTTTTGCAGCTTAGCGCAAACACAGGCACGCTGCCGGGCCCTGCCCACCACAGTTTTCCGCGTGTTTTTGTGCCTAAAACTTTGAAGAGCGCGGAGTTCGTGTTCGTCAGACACGACGCCCACCGCCCTCCATTGTGCCCACCCTATGATGGACCGTTCAGAGTGCTGGAAACAGGGGATAAGCATTTTTTGCTAGACTTGGGGGGTAGGAGGGAAAAAATTGGCATAGACAGACTCAAACCCGCTTTCGTTGTGGCGGACAAGCAAGTGCTGTTGGCTAAGGCCCCTCGGCGTGGAAGACCCCCACGGAGAGCTCCCCAGGGAAACGATTCACCAGAGCAGCCACACCGACAGACCGAAGTGCCCCCCCCCCAGCAACAGCCCACCCGCAGTCAGACACACTCCCAGCAGCCCCCCACTGGCGCAGCAGTGCCGCGGAGGCGGTAAACCCCAGTTACAGCAGATACAGGAGGAGACGGAAGCCCAAACAGCATGTGGACTGATGTTCAGTTGTTCTATCACAGCATGTGGACTGTTATTCTATTGTCCTATCTAAGATGCTGGGGGGGGGGGGGGGTGTAGCGGAGCCAGATTATCTAGCATCTCGGACAGGAGACAGTGGATAAGCTTGGGACAACAAAGAGCAGGAGGTTCCTGGGGAGATAGCGGGAGGGAGTCAGGGATGAAAGATGTTGAATGCAGTGTGATGCAAATGTCATGTTGTGTGTGATGTAAATGCCATGAAACTTAAGAGGAGAGTTTCTGCTTAAATGTTCAGTCTGTTCTGTGCTTGAGAGATGTGAGTGTGTAATAAATCGTCTGAAATGATTCTGCCTCTGATTTCACACACTCCACAATATATACACATATATATATATATATATACGTATATATATATACTATATATCTTCTACCGCTTTTCCAGAGGTCCAGGTCGCGGAGGCAGCAGTTCAAACAGAGAAGCCCAGACCTCCCTCTCCCCAGTTGTTATGTCCGTGGGTTTCTACTTTAGATTACCATTCGGAAGAACAAACACAAAGACACACACGGCTGCAGGTCATTAGCTTGCTCGTTTACTCAGGCATACGCACACATACACGTTTTGGTTCAGTTCAATGAGCACACTCTTATACTATTGGCAATGCCACAGGATACAGCGTCCACCAATGGGGTGGCATATGCAAATGCAACTCATACAACTCATACAACTCCCATACATCACATCTCCTCCCCACTAAATGTTGTACCCACCCCCAAGATACACAAAGCAAACAACTTTTATTATTTTAAAAACACACACTAGCCTTGAGGCTGGGAGTAGACGATCCCAAACCCCTGAGTCAGTCAAGGGTTTATTCTGCCCTTTTGGTGAGACGTGACTCTCTCATCTAACACATAAAAAAGGCCTCTTATTCAAAAATGTCCAATATATGTCTCTTAAAAGTATCTTAAACAAAGTTTATGGAACATAACGCTCTGGTGGTCTAGTAATACGAGAAGGATATCTCTTACCAGTCTCTGGAGGTGATGTGGTGTTTCCCTGTGAGGTTACCTGGGGTAATGGTGAGGGGTCACTCACAGGAACCGGAGTAGCTGGTTCTGGAACAGTCTTTTCCAGCACAGGCAGGTCTGCTGAGATGCACGACGATGCAGCTCCGCCGTCGTCTGTAGAGGTATCCAATTCAACAATCCTGGCCAGCATCTGGTCTGTGTGTCGCCTCCAGTGCTGCGATGTGCCGATGTCGAGGGTGTAGGATACAGGGCCAGTCTCAGCTGAAACAACCCCTGATATCCACTTCTTCTCTCCTCTCCCGTAATTCCGAACAAGAACTGGATCTCCCACCTTGAACGTTCTGGCTTTTGCATGCATTCCTCGATACGCACACTGTGCCTCTTGTGCTTTCTCTACCTCTGATGTCACGTTAGGCTTCAGCAGGTCCAATCGAGATCGCAACTTGCGATGCATGAAAAGCATAGACGGGGACTCCTTCGTTGTAGAGTGTGGAGTATTACGGTACGTGAGTAGAAAGGCGTCCAGTCGGTGTTGTATGGAAGTGGTTCCAGTGGAACGCTTCAGTGGCTGCTTGAATATCTGTACAAAACGTTCTGCAAGACCATTTGTTGATGGATGAAATGGTGCAGAGCGAATGTGCTTTACTCCATTGCCTTTCATAAAAGTGTCAAACTCGTGTGAGGTAAACTGAGGACCATTATCGCTCACTAACACCTCAGGGAGCCCATAGCGACTAAATAACCCTCGGAGCACCTGGATGGTATTAGCCGTTGTAGTGGAACTCATAAGGTGTACCTCAGGCCATTTCGAATGGGCGTCTACAACCACCATAAACATTTGGCCTTGGAACGGCCCAGCAAAGTCAACATGAATTCTCTGCCACGGGGATCCAGGCCAGGTCCATGGGTGGAGTGGTGCTGGTCCCGGTGCTTTCTGTGTGAATTGACAGGACTGGCATGTTTTTGAGACCTGTTCAATTTGAGTGTCAATTCCAGGCCACCACATGTAACTGCGGGCGACAGCTTTCATTTTGACAACACCTGGGTGTCCAGTATGCAGTTCCGACAGCAGTCGTGATCTCAATTTTGAGGGAATGACGACGCGCACACCCCACATAAGGCAACCTTGCTGGAGTGTCAACTCATCCCTCCGGCTGATGAATGGCGCCAATGTGCTGGCCACATCCTGGACCCTCGGAAAGCGACCTGTGGAGACCATCTCCAGGACTTGAGCAAGGACAGGATCACCCCTGCTCTCTCGGCAGATTTCTCGACAGTTCACAGGTAAGGCTTCTAGGTGTTTAATGTGAAAACTGTCCACAGTACTGATTCTCTCTCTTGATAATGTTGGTAATGGAAGGCGTGAAAGCCCATCCGCATTTCCATGACGAGCTGCCTCTCGGTACTGTATGGTGTAATTATGGGCAGCTAACAGGAGAGCCCACCGCTGCATTCTAGCAGCAGCCATAGATGGTGTGGCTTTGCACGGACTCAGAATAGTGGTCAATGGGCGATGATCTGTAAGGAGTGTAAACTGCCTGCCATACAGATAATGATGGAATTTATGAACTCCAAATATAATGCCAAGAGCTTCGCACTCAATGTGGGCATAATTGCGTTCTGCCTTATTCAGAGTCCTTGATGCAAAAGCTATGGGCCTCTCTTGTCCATTCGGGAAAATATGTGAGATGACACTACCTACACCATAAGGTGATGCATCACACGCCAGCTGAATGGGAAGTTGTGGATCATAATGGGTTAACACGCTCTGAGAGAGTAACTGCTCTTTCGCCTCTTTGAAAGATGCAGCACATTCAGATGTCCATTGCCATTGTTTTCCTTTGCACAGCAGAGTATTCAGTGGGCTTAGGATAGATGACAAGTTGGGGATAAATCTGCTGTAATAATTAATTAGCCCCAAGAAAGAACGTAACTGACTCACGTCTGTAGGTGCAGGAGCCTCCACAATTGCCCTGACTTTCTCTGGTGCCTTGTGTAGACCCTGGGCATCAATGACGTGACCCAGATATTCCAGTGAATCCTTAAAAAATTCACATTTTTCCTTCCGTACTCGCAAACCGAATTCTTCCAAGCGCCCTAGGACTGCATCCAGATTTTTCAGATGCTGCACACGATCCTGTCCACTGACCAATATATCGTCCAGGTAACAGTGAACGTTCGGCAGACCCTGGAGGACTTGGTCCATGGCACGCTGGAATATCGCTGGTGCTGAGGTAATTCCAAATGCCAGCCTGTTGTAACAAAACAGACCCTTGGATGTGGTTATTGTAAGATATTTTCTGGAATTTCCCTCTATCACCATTTGCAAATAGGCATGAGATAAGTCCAGTTTACTAAAATGTTGCTCCCCCGAAAGTGATGCAAATAGATCTTCAATGCGTGGAATTGGGTATTTCTCCACACACAGGGCAGGATTAACTGTGACTTTAAAATCCCCACATATCCTAACATCTCCGTTCTTTTTCACAACGGGCACAATGGGTGTTGCCCATTCACTGAATTTGACAGGGGATATAATGCCCTGCTCACACAATCGGTCAATTTCAGCCTCCACTTTTGGCCTAAGGGCATAGGGAACGACTCTCGCTTGACAGAACCGTGGCACATGATCCGGCTTCAGCGCTATGGCTACTTCCATGCCTTTCAGAGTGCCTAATTCTTTTTTAAAGACCTCTGCATGTCTTTGTAGCACGCCCTCTAGCGTCTCCTCCCGGACCGTCTTTATTTCTCGCCAGTCAATTCGAATCCTCCGCAGCCACTCCCGACCAAAAAGTGGGGGTGAACTTCCCCCAACCACATACAGTGGTAGTCTAGCCCTCTGCTTGTTCATCCTCACTGAAATGGTGATGACACCCTCTGCTGGAATCACCTCGCCCGTGTATGTTTTCAGCATTATATGGGTTTGGCGCAAGGGCAAGTCCTTAAAGTGTGCATCATACAGTTTTCTTGAAATCAGAGAAACAGCAGCACCGGTATCTAATTCCATGATAATCTTTTTACCTTCAATTTTTGGTTTAACACTCATGTATGACAAATTACTCTGCTGAGACACCATATGCAGGCTCACTTCAGTGTCTGTAGTGCTACCATCACTAGATATTTCTTTTACATCCAGTTGGTGCACCCTTTTTTCCTTTTTAGCTTTATACTCCACTGGTTTCCCCTTATTTACAGTCTCTTTGTTCCTGCACATTTTCGAGATATGTCCACTCTTACCATATTTATGGCATTTTTGCTCCTTATAAAAACAATCGCTCTCTTTGTGGCTCATTTTTCCACAGCGCGAACATTTCGTGTGTTGTTTGTCGTGTGGTGACAGTACATGCACTTTCAGCGCGTTGCTCAGCTGATGTGTCTCGCGAGCTACTGTCTCCATTGACACGGCTAGTTCCATTGCTTTGGAAAAAGTAAGCTTCTCCTCCGTCAGCAATTTTTTCTGGATAGCTTCTATATTTAGTCCACAAATGAGCCTATCCCTCAATGCATCCTGCAGGTGCATACCAAACTCGCAGTGTTCAGAAAGTTTTTTTAATGACTGCTATGTATTGCGTCACAGTTTCTCCCTCTTGTTGGTTCCGTTTATGAAAGCGAAATCTTTCAGCAATCACAATTGGCTTTGGGGAAAAATGGTCTTTCAAAACTTCCGTGAGTTGAGCATATGTCTTAGCCCCTGGCTTATCTGGAGCTACGAGACTACGTAAAAGTCCATATGTTGACGCACCAATTACACTTAAGAAAACAGCAAGCTTTTTCTCCTCTGCAATACCTTTTGCCGTTACAAAATACTCAAACCTCTCAACGTAGGTTGTCCACTGCTCCACCGACTCGTCGAATGGGTTAATATGTCCAATAAATCCAGCCATGGCGTGCAGTTAGCTAGCGTTTAGCAATCTTGTCACCTGGCGTCCTGTCACCCGGCGTCCTGTCACCTGGCGTCCTGTCACTTGGCGCACTGTCACCTGGCGTTCTGTCACCTGGCGTGCCGCGCCCAGCCAGACTCCCACCAGGACAAACGTTCCTCTTCCTCCGTCACTCGCAGTCAATACCGCGGCGAGACTTGGAAACCTAAAGTTATCCTCGTCGCCAATGATGTTATGTCCGCGGGTTTCTACTTTAGATTACCACTCGGAGGAACAAACATAAAGACACACACGGCTGCAGGTCATTAGCTTGCTCGTTTACTCAGGCATACGCACACATACACGTTTTGGTTCAGTTCAATGAGCACACTCTTATACTATTGGCAATGCCACAGGATACAGCGCCCACCAATGGGGTGGCATATGCAAATGCAACTCATACAACTCCCATACATCACACCAGCCACTTGCTCCAGCTCTTCAGAGAGGATACCAAGGCGTTCCCAGACCAGCTGGGAGACGTAGTCTCTCCACCGAGTCCTGGGTCTGCCCCGGGGTCTCCTCCCAGTGGAACGTGCCCAAAACACCTCAAGTGGGAGGCGTCCAGGAGGCATCCTAATCAGATGCCTATAACATCTCAGGTGACTCCTTTCAATGTGGAGGAGCAGCGGTTCTACTCTGAGCCTCTCCCGGATGACTGAGCTCCTCACCCTATCTCTGAGGGTGAGTCCAGCAATCCTACGGAGAAAACTCATTTCAGCCGCTTGTATCCACGATCCTGTTCTTTCGGTCATTACCCAAAGCTCGTGACCATAGGTGAGAGTAGGCACGTAGATTGACTGGTAAATTGACAGCTTTGCCTTAGAACTCAGCTCCCTCTTCACCACAGCAGACCGGTACAATGTCCGCATCACTGCAGATGCTGCTCCAATCCGTCTGTCAATCTCTCACTCCATTTTCTCCTCACTCGTGAATAAGACCCCAAGATACTTGAACTCGTCCACTTGGGGTAGGAGCCTGTCCCCAACCCAGAGAGGACAATCCACCTTTTTCCGGCTGAGGACCATGGACTCGGACTTGGAGGTGCTGATTCTCATCCCAGCCGCTTCACACTCAGCAGCAAACCGTCCCAGCAAGAGCTGTAGGTCATTGCTGGATGAAGCCAACAGGACAACATCATCTGCAAACAACAGAGATGAGATCCTGTGGTCACCAAGCATGACACCCTCCATTCCCTGGCTGCGCCTAGAAATCCTGTCCATAAAAATTATGAACAGGATCGGTGACAAAGGGCAGCCCTGGCGGAGTCCAACTCTCACTGGGAATGAGTCCAACTGAGTGTTGGCAATACGAACCAAACTCACAACGGTCGTACAGAGACCGAATAGCTCGTAACAACAAGCCCGATACCCCATACTCCCGAAGCACCCCCCACAAAAAACCACGAGGGACGTGGTCAAATGCCTTTTCCAAGTCCACAAAACACATGTAAACTGGTTGGGCAAACTCCCACAAACCCTCGAGAATTCTCGAGAGGGTAAAGAGCTGGTCCGATGTGCCACGGCCAGGATGAAAACCACATTGCTCCTCCTGAGTCCGAGGTTCGACCAACGGCCGGACTCTCCTCTCCAGTACCTTGGCATAGACCTTCCCAGGGAGGCTGAGGAGTGTGATCCCTCTAAAGTTTGAGCACACCCTCTGGTTCCCTTTTTTGAAAAGAGGAACCACCACCCCGGTTTGCCATGCCAAAGGCACTGCCCCCGACCTCCACGCAATGTTGCAGAGGCGTGTCAACCATGACAGCCCTACAACATCCAGGGCCTTGAGATACTCAGGGTGAATCTCGTCCACCCCCGGGGCCCGGCCACCAAGGAGATTTTTAACCACCTTGGCGACCTCAGCCCCTGTGATAGGTGAGTCGTCCCCCTCGTCCACAAACCCTGCTTCCTCTGTGGAAGGCGTATCAGTGGGATTGAGGAGATCCTCGAAGTATTCCTTCCATCGCCCGACGATGTCCCCAGTCGAAGTCAACAGTGCCCCATCCGCACCATACACAGTGTGGACAGGGAGCTTCTTTCCCCTCCTGAGCTGCCGGACAGTTTGCCAGAATCTCTTTGAGTCCGACCGAAAGTCTTGTTCCATGGCCTCACCGAACTCCTCCCATACCCGGGTTTTTGCTTCAGCAACCACCCGAGCTGCACTCCGCTTGGCCTGCCGGTACACCTCAGCTGCTTTGGGAGTCCCACAAGCCAACCGAGCTTGATAGGACTCCTTCTTCAGCTTAATGGCCCCCCTCACCATTGGTGTCCACCATTTGGTTCGGGGGTTGCCACCACGAGATGCACCGACCACCTTGCAGCCACAGCTCTGGGCCACCGCTTCAACAACAGAGGTGGAGAACATGGCCCATTCAGACTCCATGTCTCCAGACTCCCTCGGAATGTGGTTGAAGTTCTTCCGGAGGTGGGAGTTAAAGACCTCCCGGACAGGGGCCTCATCCAGACGTTCCCATCATACCCTCACTATACGTTTGGGTCTACCAGGTCTGAATGGCTTCCTCCCCTGCTATCGGCTCCAACTCACCACCAGGTGGTGATCAGTTGACAGCTCTGCACCTCTCTTTACCCGAGTGTCCAAGACATATGGTCGCAGGTCTGATGACACGATAACAAAATCGATCATCGATCTGCAACCTAGGGTGTCCTGGTGCCAGGTGCACATATGGACACCCTTATGCTTGAACATGGTGTTCGTTATGGACAAACTGTGGTTAGCACAGAAGTCCAATAACTGAACACCACTAGGGTTCAGATCGGGCAGGCCATTCCTCTCAATCACCCCCCTCCAGGTTTCACTGTCATTGCCCACGTGTGCATTGAATTCCCCCAGTAGGACAATGGAGTCTCCAAGAGGAGCACCCTCAAGCACCCCAGTCACAGACTCCAAAAAGGGTGGGTACTCTGAAACATCATTTGGTGCATAGGCACAAATGATGGTCAGGACCCGTTTCCCAGCCTGAAGGCGCAGGGAAGCAACCCTTTCATCCACCGGGGAAAACTCCAATATAGAGGCAGCAAGGTGGGAGGATACAAGAATACCAACCCCTGCTCATCGCCTCTCGCCCGAGGCAACTCCAGAAAAGGCCATGCTCCAGCCCCTCTCCAGGAGACTGGTTCCAGAACCGGAGCTGTGTGTTGAGGTGAGGCCGACTATATCTAGCCGGTATCTCTCAACCTCGTACACCAGCTCAGGCTCCTTCCCCACCAGAGAGGTGACATTCCACGTACCAAAAGCCAGTTTAGAAAGCTTGGGATCAGTCCGCCAAGGTATCCGCCTTTGACTGCCACCTAATCCACATAGCACCGGACCCCCATGATCCGTCCTGCGGGTGGTGAGCCCACTGGAGGGCGGACCCATGTAACTCCTTCGGGCTGAGCCCGGCCGGGTCCCATGGGTGGAAACCCGGCCACCAGACGCTAGCCATCGAGCCTCTCCCCCAGGCCTGGCTCCAGGGTGGGGCCCCAGTAACTCCATATCGGGCGGGGTACACTGAATCCTTGATATAGAATTTATCATGAGAGTCTATTGGATTGTTCTTAGTCTGGCCCTTCACCCAGGACCAGTTTGTCTTGGGTGACCCAATCAGAGGCAAATTGCCTTGGACAACATAGCTCCTGGGATCACTGGGGCACGCAAACCCCCCCACCACAATAAGGTGACGATCCATGAGGGGGACATACATATATATATACATATATATATACATATATATATATATATATATATATATATATATATATATATATATATATATATATATATATTTAAGTTATGGACAAGCGTCTAGGCTCCTAGGAGGGGTAAAAGATTAGATGAGCAGACAATAACTGGAGTCACCAGGTAGTTGAACATAAACATGTATTCAATTAAATAATAAAGAACAAGAACATTTCAAAATAAATGTTTACAGGAAATGAACAACTCATTTTGAACCAGTCTTTTTTTCCAAATTAAAATAAAAGTCCATTCACAGTTTTTGGTCTGTTCCTTCAATTAGTCATTTTCTGTCATAAGTTCATAAGTCAAGGTCAGGTGTTCAGTTAGAGCTCTTTATAGTCAAGTCACTTAGTCTGTTGCAATCCTACCCCACTGATGCACCGGTGGGGATGAAGAGACGGATGGGATCTTCCTCAAATGCATCTTGGGCTCTCCATGGGAAAAGGAGGTAGTCATCTCAAGGGTGGCTTGCCATCTCCCCCGTCGAGCAGAACTCAGGTTCCAGTTCTCTATCAATTCAATTCAATTCAATTCAACTTTATTTATATAGCGCCATTTCACAACAACAGTCATCTCATAGCACTATCAACTGTAGGGGGGAACCCCCATAGTTGCAGAAAGACCCCAGCAATCAGGCGATCCCCTGTGAGCAAGCACTTGGCGACGGTGGAGAGGAAAAACTCCCTTTTAACAGGAAGAAACCTCCAGCAGAACCAGGCTCAGGGAGGGGCAGTCATCTGCTGCGACTGGCTGGGGTGAGGGGATAGAGAAAAAGAAAAGAACAGACATGTAGAGAGCAAACAGCACGATGGTGTCACGCCGCGCCATTCATCAACGGCGCCACCTGCTCACGCACCTGACAATCATCAGCGGCGAGGGATAAAGGCCGTCTCGCCCGGAGGCTCGGCCTGAAGCCGTCAGACTTCGTCCCTCACCGTTGTGAGCATACTTCCCTTCAGCGTCACCATTTTGGTAAGAAGATCGCTTACCTCTTTTCTTCAGTCTTCTCCCCTGTGCACAGGTGGATTCCCCAGCGGCGGACATCTCCACTCCATCGCCCAATCCTCGCTGCTGTACGGAGCTCTCCAGGTGGCTGTCTTCCGGGCTTCGCCCCCTTGTTGTGCCAGCTGTCCTGACCCACCAAGTAAGTCCTTCTCTCGCCATAAATTCCTCCTGTGTTGGTGTATGCCCGTCACCCTCTCCCTGTGCTCTCTCCATAGGGTTGCTCGGCTGTACGGTCACCTGCCTCTGTGCCTGGAGCAGACACCATCACCAACACATTTACTTCCCGCAGACACGCACTCATTCACTCCTGCTGTTAATAAACTCTTTGAACTACTCTAAGCCTGTGTGTGTGCGTCTCCTGAGCCGTGCGTTATGTCAGTACGGCTTCAGCAGAGCGGCTCGGCGGACGGCGGGCTCGCACACCGGTTTTCCACTCTCGAGGCTAGAGTGGATCAAATAGCTTATCAACAACAGGTGATCTTTAATCAATTATTGAATTTAACTAACCGGTTGGGCCGCTTGGATCCTCAACAGCCGTTCCCCCCGGCTCGTCAGGGTGGCGCGGCTCCTGCTGTTCCAGCGGCCGTCCAGCCGGCTCCAGTGGCACCGGTTCGGCTCACACCGATTCCGACCCCCGCCCGCTTTAGCGGTAAGCTCGGCGGAGCGCGGGGGTTCATTATGCAGTGTGAGTCCGTGTTCCACCGTGTGCCCGGAGATTTTCCCTCGGATCACAGTCGGATTGGTTACATAGGGAATCTTCTGGAGGGGCGTGCGTTAACTTGGACCTACGCCGTAATGGCGAGGCCCAGTTATGCCACCCTCACCTATGACCAGTTCGTGAGGCGCTTTCTGGAGGTCTTTGACCATTCTCAAACCGAGACGGTCCAGGTCGATCGGCTCCTCGCTCTCCAGCAGGGAGGCCGGTCGGCAGCGGACTACTCGGTCGACTTCCGGGTAGCGGCGGAGGAATTGGGCTGGGAGGAACGCTCCCTCTGTGGCCTGTTCCTCCGCAGCCTCAATAGTGATCTGAGGGATGAACTGGCTGGACGGGATATCCCTGGGACGCTAGCGGAGCTGACATCCTTAGCGATAAGTTTGGATAACAGGCTGCGCGAGCGCTCCTCGGGGCGGAAGTCTTCTTCTTCTCGCCCTCGTGGAGTCTCGCCGCACCTGTTCCAAGCTCGCCCCCTGGCGGCGCCGCCAGCATTGTGCCCCGAGGAGTCGGAGCCGATGGTGACGGGCTGGACCAAGCTTTCCCCTGCGGAGAAACAACGCCGCCGTGAGTTGGGCCTCTGCATGTATTGCGGAGGTGACCAACACACTGTGGAGCGTTGCCCGCGGAAAGCCAGTCGGCGGGGTCCGCGAATCGCTGTAGGGAGCCTCGCGGGTCCCAACCGGTTAGACTCTCTCACTCAATTAAAGCTGCCCATCCGTTTTTGCCACAATCCCACTGGGCACCTCACCCACGCACTGCTGGATTCGGGCGCAGAGGGCAGCTTCATTTCACAAGGCCTGGCAACCCGATTGGGCATCCGCTGTCAGGCATTAAAACACCCCATCTCCCTGGTCCATCTCTCCCGTGCCTCCCTTGGGAGAGTTTCTCACCAAACCATGCCTGTCCCAGTCATCATCTCAGGGAACCACCGGGAGGAGATGGTATTTTACGTCCTGCCCAACTCTGTGTCGCCCGTCATCCTGGGGTATCCCTGGCTACGCCTCCACAACCCTGTCCTGGACTGGAGGTCCGCTGGGGTATCGGCATGGAGTACCTTCTGTATGGGCACCTGCCTTCAGTCCGCCGCCTGCTCCCCGTCCGCGGCTCCCCCTGTGGCGGATACAGCACCTCCGGACCTGTCACTGGTGCCTCCAGAATTTCACGACCTGGGTATGGTATTTAGCAAATCTAAAGCTATGTCTCTTCCCCCGCATCGACCATATGACTGTGCCATCAACCTCCGCCAGGGGGCTCCCCTGCCATCTGGTCGGCTCTACAGCCTGTCGGCACCGGAGAAGGAGACCATGAATACATACCTGAAGGAATCTCTGAGCGCTGGGATTATTCGCCCATCGTCGTCACCCGTGGGGGCAGGGTTTTTCTTTGTCGGGAAGAAGGACGGATCCCTCCGCCCCTGCATAGACTACCGAGCGCTGAATGACATCACTGAGAGGGACCGTTACACCCTGCCCCTCATGGACACTGCCTTTCACTCCCTCCAGGGGGCGACCTGGTTTACCAAGCTGGATTTACGCAGCGCTTACCACCTCGTCCGGATCCGGGAGGGAGATGAATGGAAGACAGCCTTCCGTACCCCGAACGGCCACTTTGAGTATCTCGTCATGCCGTTCGGGCTGACCAACGCTCCTGCCGTCTTTCAGCGCCTCATTAATGACGTCCTCCGGGATTTCATCGGCCTTTTTGTGTTCGTCTACCTGGATGACATCCTTATCTTCTCCAGGTCCAGGGACGAGCACCAGGTCCATGTGAGGCGGGTCCTCCAAAGACTGCTGGAGAATCGTCTGTACGTGAAGGCTGAGAAATGCGAATTCTACGCTAGGACCACATCCTTCCTGGGATTCATCATCGCTCAAGATCAGGTGCTCCCAGACCCAGAGAAGGTGAAGGCGGTGGTGGAGTGGCCTACTCCCGCATCCCGGAAGCAGGTGCAACAGTTTGTTGGCTTCGCCAATTTTTACCGCCGCTTTGTCCCAAATTTCAGCTCGATCGTCGGACCGCTGACCCGCCTCACGTCCCCGAAGGTCCCGTTCCGGTGGACTGAAGAGGTCGCTGCTGCCTTTAGGGCGCTGAAGGCGGAGTTCTCCTCCTCCCGGGTCCTTCGCCAGGTCGACCCCGCGCTGCAGTGCATTGTGGAGGTGGACGCATCGGACACGGGAGTGGGAGCAGTGTTATCCCAGCGGTCACCTGACGATGGCGCCAAACGGCCGTGCGCCTTCTTCTCCCGGCGCCTGTCCCCGGCGGAGAGGAACTACGATGTGGGGGACAGAGAGCTCCTGGCCATTAAACTCGCCTTACAGGAGTGGCGCCACTGGCTAGAGGGGGCGGACCTGCCGTTTGTGGTCCTGACGGACCACAAGAACTTAGAGTATTTACGATCTGCCAAGCGCCTGAATGCCCGCCAGGCGCGCTGGTCTTTGTTCTTCGCCAGGTTCCGCTTCTCGATCACCTTCAGGCCGGGCTCCAAAAACGGCCTGCCTGACGCCCTCTCTAGGCAGTTCACCCCCGTGGAGGCTGAGGAGACGCCCCACACTATCCTGCCCAGGTCGTGCGTCCTCGGTGCCATCTCTTGGGACATTGAAGACAAGATCCGGAAGGCGCAGGAGGTGGAACCTGATCCTGGCGGCGGACCGGAGGGAAGACTGTTCGTCCCATCTGCGGTCCGAGGAGAGGTCATCCACTGGCTCCACACCTCCCGGCTCACCTGTCATCCCGGCACCTCTCGGATGATCAGCCTCCTCCAGCGGTCCTTTTGGTGGCCAGGCCTGCGGAGGGATGCAGCCCGCTACGCCCGGGCTTGCCCAATCTGTGCCACCAGCAAGTCGGGAAATGCCCCCCCAGCGGGTCTGCTCCAGCCTCTGCCCGTCCCCGGCAGGCCCTGGTCGCACATCGCACTGGACTTCGTCACCGGACTCCCCGTTTCCAACTCCTTTGACACCGTCCTGACCATTGTGGACCGTTTCTCCAAGGCGGCGCACTTCGTTCCCCTGCGAGGTCTCCCTACTGCCCTGGAGACGGCGGGCCTCCTCGTCCAACACGTGGTCAGGCTGCACGGGATTCCGGTGGACGTGGTCTCGGACCGGGGCCCCCAATTTTCATCCGAGGTTTGGAGATCCTTTTGTAACGCCATCGGAGCCAAGGTGAGCCTCTCCTCCGGCCATCACCCCCAGTCTAACGGGCAGTGTGAGAGGACCAATCAGGAGCTGGAGGCTGCGCTCCGCTGTGTTACTAGATCCAAGCCGACGTCCTGGAGCAACCATCTCGCCTGGGTGGAGTATGCCCACAACACCGCCCGCTCTTCTGCAACGGGGATGTCCCCCTTCAAGGCGTCCCTGGGTTACGACCCCCCGCTGTTTCCAGCGCAGGAGAACGAGGTGACTGTCCCCTCCGTTAGGGCGCACCTTAGGCAGTTCCGCTCCACCTGGGCTGCCGCGCGTCATGCGCTTTTACGCACAGCGGAGCGCAACAGGACCGTGGCGGACCGGCACAGAAGACCTGCCCCGGCGTACAGAGTTGGGCAACTCGTGTATGTGTCTACCCAGGACGTCACATTAAAAGGCGAGAGGAGGAAGCTGGCACAGCGTTTCATGGGTCCCTTTCCCATCACCCGGATCATCAACCCGGTGGCTGTGCGCGTGGCTATTCCCCCCTCCCTCCGCATCCATTCCACTTTTCATGTGTCGAAGGTGAAACTGGCAGTCACTGACCCCCTTTGCCCTCCTCCTGCAGCGCAACCCGCGCCCCGGATGATTGGTGGCCATCCGGCCTGGTCCGTCTCCTCCATCCTGGACTCCCGGCGCCGAGGTCGTGGGTTGCAATACTTGGTGGACTGGGAGGGCTATGGGCCCGAGCATCGACAATGGGTGCCCCCGTCGTTTGTGTTGGACCCATCGCTCATCGCGGACTTCCACCGAGCGCACCCGGATAAGCCATCGCCAGGAGGCGCTGCTAGAGGGGGGAGTACTGTCACGCCGCGCCATTCATCAACGGCGCCACCTGCTCACGCACCTGACAATCATCAGCGGCGAGGGATAAAGGCCGTCTCGCCCGGAGGCTCGGCCTGAAGCCGTCAGACTTCGTCCCTCACCGTTGTGAGCATACTTCCCTTCAGCGTCACCATTTTGGTAAGAAGATCGCTTACCTCTTTTCTTCAGTCTTCTCCCCTGTGCACAGGTGGATTCCCCAGCGGCGGACATCTCCACTCCATCGCCCAATCCTCGCTGCTGTACGGAGCTCTCCAGGTGGCTGTCTTCCGGGCTTCGCCCCCTTGTTGTGCCAGCTGTCCTGACCCACCAAGTAAGTCCTTCTCTCGCCATAAATTCCTCCTGTGTTGGTGTATGCCCGTCACCCTCTCCCTGTGCTCTCTCCATAGGGTTGCTCGGCTGTACGGTCACCTGCCTCTGTGCCTGGAGCAGACACCATCACCAACACATTTACTTCCCGCAGACACGCACTCATTCACTCCTGCTGTTAATAAACTCTTTGAACTACTCTAAGCCTGTGTGTGTGCGTCTCCTGAGCCGTGCGTTATGTCAGATGGGGACTCAATCTATGGGAGAGAACAA
Organism: Pholidichthys leucotaenia; assembly: GCA_020510985.1. NCBI lineage: Eukaryota > Metazoa > Chordata > Actinopteri > Cichliformes > Pholidichthyidae > Pholidichthys > Pholidichthys leucotaenia. The sequence continues at coordinate 211,289,956 of CM035846.1, read as the reverse complement.
ACAAATGTTAATGACCAGCAAAAAAAAAATATTTCATAGAGAGTGAGGAAAGGAGTGAGGCCCAGTGCATTACTGGAGGTCCCCCGGCTGACTAAACCTATTAGCAGCATAACTAAGGGAGGGTTCAGAAACACATGATCCCTCCCTAATTGTAGGCTATATCAAAAAGGTAGGTTTTAGCCCTATTCTTAAAAACAGAGATCGAGTCTGACTCCCGAATCCAGATTGGCAGCTGATTCCACAGGAGAGGAGCTTGATAACTGAAGGCTCTGCCTCCCATTGTGCTTTTGGAGATTCTAGGTATTACAAGTAATCCTGCATTTTGGGAGCGTAGTGCTCTGTTAGGATAATACGGTAGTATCAGATCTTTTAAATAAAAAGGAGCCTGATTGTTTAGAGCTTTGTAAGTAAGAAGAAGGATTTTAAACTTAATTCTAAACTCTATGGGAAGCCAATGAAGGGAGGCCAGAACCGAAGAGATATGATCTCTCTTTCTAGTACCTGTTAAAACTCTTGCTGCAGCATTTTGGATCAGCTGAAGACTTTTTAAAGATGTTTTAGGACAGCCTGATAATAAAGAATTACAATAATCTAATCTCGAGCTAACAAAAGCGTGGATCAGTTTCTCAGCATCACTCTGAGACAAGATGCTCCTAATCTTGGCAATATTATGCAAATGATAGAAGGCAGTCTTAGAAACAAATTTAATATGTGAATTGAAGGACAAATCCTGATCAAAAATAACTCCAAGGTTCCTCACAGAGCTATTAAGAGAAAGAGTAACCGCATCCAAACTGAAAGTTTGATTTGGAAAGGAATTTCTAAGGTTTTTTGGACCAACAAGAATGACTTCAGTCTTATCTGAATTTAATAGCAGGAAATTACAAGTCATCCAAGCTTTGATTTCCTTAAGACAGGCTTCTAACTTGGCTAATTGATTACTATCATCTGGCTTCATTGACAGGTATAATTGTGTGTCATCTGCATAACAATGAAAATGTATACAGTGCTTTCTAATAATGTTGCCTAACGGAAGCATATATAAACTAAAAAGAGTAGGGCCTAGCACAGATCCCTGTGGAACTCCATGACTAAGCTTTGAGTTGAAAGAAAACTCATTATTTACATGAACAAACTGGAACCTATCAGATAAATAAGATCTAAACCATTGCAACGAAGTTCCATTAAGTCCAACATAGTGTTCTAATCTATCAAGTAGAATACAGTGATCCCTCGCTACTTCGCGCTTCACCTTTCGCGCCCTCAGTGCATCGCGGATTTTTCAAAAATATTCATCAAAAATTCAAAATTGAGAAATAATGGGCGGGCGCTAGCAGAAGGCAGGGAGACTACATTAGACCATCAGGTGTCAACACGGAGAGCCGCACAACTCTCTGTTCACTGTTGTCGTGTTGGCTCGACTCGGAAATCTCGCAAGCTGATTGGCCGAGACGTTTCACCCCGCAAGCTGATTGGCCGAGACGTTTCACCCACCTCCTCTCCCTGCCGAGCACCCATGAAGGGAAGGAAGACCGCATTCATTGCTTTTTATCGCTCGTGTTACTTAGTCTCGCCGCGTGGAACTTTTTGCTGTTCTCTTGTGCCATTTTGTGCGAAATAGTCTTCCCGTCGAGGCACTACGCCGCCTCCTGCAGCTTCAGCTCTATCGGAAGCTGCCCTCGATGATCCTGCGCCTCCAGCATCTCACGATGAGGCATCACCTGAGGAGCAGTAAAGCTCTCATTAACCTGTGCAGTAAATCATTTTCATCTTGAGCTACGTATCTTGTTATAAGAATAAAAGAGTTCTAAAAACATATTTATGTACACTTTGTTTACATCTACGTATGTATGTACACGTACACACACACACATGTATCATATGAGAGAGAGAGAGTGAGAGAATGAACGTACGTATTATTTATGGATGACGTCATTAGGGGTGACGCTACTTCGCGGTTTTTCACTTTTCGCGGTCAGTTCTGGAACCCATTAACCGCGATAAGTGAGGGATCACTGTATTATGATCGATAGTATCAAAAGCTGCACTAAGGTCTAAAAGGACAAGTACAGAAACTAGTCCATTATCAGATGCAATGAGGAGGTCGTTAGTGACCTTCGCTAAGGCTGTTTCAGTACTATGATGGATTCTAAACCCAGATTGAAACTCTTCAAGTAAACCATTTCCCTGCAGGTGGTCAAATAATTGCGTAGCAACAACTCTTTCTAAGATTTTTTGAAATGAAAGGGAGATTAGAGATTGGTCTATAGTTAGCTAAAGCTCCTGGATCTAGCGTTGGCTTTTTGAGTAAGGGTTTAATTACAGCCGTTTTAAAAGCCTGCGGTACATGGCCTAAAGTTAATGAAGAATTGATTATATGAAGAATAAAGCTACCAATAAGTGGGAAGACTTCTTTAAATAACCTGGTAGGAATAGGGTCTAAAAGACAAGTTGAAGGTTTGGATGAGGAAACTATTTTGTCTAACTCACAAAGGTCGATTGGAGTAAACTCATCAAGACAGACATCAACAGAAGGAGTTGTAGTAGTTACAGTATTTAAGTTAACTGTGGGAAGAATCTGATTGATTTTATCTCTGATGGATGAAATTTTATTATTGAAAAAGTTCATAAAGTCCTGACTAGTAAGCTCTAAGGGAATGCTAGGATTGACAGAGTCCTGACTCTTTGTCAACCTGGCTACAGTACTGAAAAGAAACCTGGGATTATTCTTGTTCTCTTCTATTAATGCAGAATAATAATTCCTTCTAGCTTTTCTCAGAGATTTTTTATAAATTAAAAGATGATTTCTCCAAGCTAAATAGATTTCATCTAAATTAGTAGAGCGCCATTTTCTTTCTAATTGACGAGTCTTCTGTTTTAAGGTACGAGTTTCTGTGTTGAACCAAGGAGTTAGAAATCTCTGATTAGACTTTTTCTTTTTTAAGGGGGCCACCAAGTCTAGAGTCTGATGCAGAGAAGCTGAAACACTATCCACCATGTTATCAATTACAGAAGGAGCAAGCTGTCTATAGCTTATTTCCGTTGTGTTGACACATGGCATAGAGGAAACAATCTGCATAAATTTGGAAACAGCATCATCTGAGAGGCATCTACTGTAATAATATTTTTCTTTAGGAGCCAAATAGTCAGAAATAGTAAAATCAAAGGTTAACAGACAATGGTCTGACAGTACAGGGTTATGAGGAGACACTACAAGAGTTTCTATTTCTATGCCATATGTCAAAACAAGGTCCAATGTATGGTGGAGGTAATGAGTAGAATTTCCTACTTTCTGAGAAAACCCAATCGAATCTAATATTGAATTGAATGCCACATTAAGGCAGTCACTATTTACATCCACATGTATATTAAAGTCCCCTACTATAATTATTCTATCAGATTTCAGCACTAAATCAGCTAAGAAATCAGCAAATTCGGATAAAAATTCTGAGTAGGTTGATGGGGGACGATAAACTATAGCAAATAAAATTGGGTTTAACCTAAAATTGCTAAAGTGCCCAATACTGAGGACCAGGCCCTCAAAGGAATTATAACATGTTTTTTGCTTTACATTAACTAGTAATTTGGAATGGTAAATTGTTGCTACTCCTCCTCCACGACCAGAGCTTCTAGGATTTTGACAGTTTAAATAACCAGAGGGAGTTGATTCATTTAAACCAACATAATCCTCTTGTCCTAACCAAGTCTCTGTAAGGGAAATTAAATCAATCTGATGATCAATTAACAAATCATGGACTAACAGAGACTTGGGAGTTAGAGACCTAATATTTAATAAACCACATTTAATTTTTAAATTATGAGGAGGAACAGAGGCCAAATCATTCAATTTAGGGGCTTTATGTTTAATTTGAGTTTTACCAATATTTTGCTTTATCACTTTGGGATGCTTATACATTATATTTTTATTCACTTTGGAGGGAGCAGACAACGATTCTCTGATGGGGAAGTCAGGGGCTAAGCTGAGGGGTGGCGGATGAAGAGGAGCTGCAGAGAGGTGTGTAAGACTGCGACTCTGCTTCCTGGTCCCAACTCTGAGTAGTCAGGGTTTTGGAAATTTGGATAAAAAAGATGCCAGATTGTTAGATAAATGAGAAGCACCATCCAAAGTGGGATGAATGCTGTCTCGTCTCATAAGACCAGGTTTTCCCCAAAAAGAGCTCCAATTGTCAATGTAGCCCACGTCATTTTTAGGACACCACACAGACAGCCAGCGGTTCAGGGATGACGAGCGGCTAAACATGTCATCACTGGTCAGATTGGGGAGGGGCCCAGAGAATACTACAGTGGCAGACATCGTTTTGGCAAAGTCACACACCGATTCTACATCAAGTTTCGTGACTTCCGACTGCCGGAGACGGATGTCATTAATGCCGGCGTGAATAACAATTGTGGAATATTTACAGTTACTTTTAGCCAGCATTTTCAAATTTGACTCGATGTCGCCTGCTCTGGCCCCAGGAATGCATTTGACTATGGCCGCTGGAGTCTCTAGGTTCACGTGTATCAGTGTTCAGGGCCTCTTTAAAAAACCTAGCCCATATGAAACAAGCTATTACCATAGAGATCCTCACACATACTCATTTTATGGCCATATAAATATATATCAAGAATCTCAAATGAAGAGTAATACTGTCATTACAAAATAATAATGAATTTCTCTGTATCTTGTACATTCAGTATTGTAGAGCTTTTAACCGTTTTAATACATTTTTAACATTAACCATGAACTATGATTGATTTTCTTTTATGTGTAATTCAATTTAACCATGAATTGACATTTTACATTCATAAACACATATGTTTTATATACATCACACTTGGCATTTTAAAATTAAGGCTCCACATTCCTTTTGAGCAATTAAAATATTTGGTTTTAGCACTGGAAGTGCATAGCAGCTATGCTGCACATTCAAACAAAATTAAAATTAACAAAAGTGCAAAAAATAAAAATAAATGTACCATCAACATACGTATAGAAAATTAATAAACAGAACTCCTTCAGTCTGTGAATACAAGGCTAAAAGGCCTATAACAGTAACAGCATACTATCAAGCAACAAGTTAGCAAGCTAATGCACAGTCATGACGTGTTCTGTTAAACCTCATGTCAACCACAACGCTAACTAGCCACGGCAAGTCTACAAGCTAACTCACCAATGTGGCTCTCATACAGCCTCTCACAGTCAGCAGGTTACAGAATCCCTTCTCTCCTCAATTGTTCCATAAGCTCTGACCAACTATCAGGCATGTTGGGTGGATTCAGGTGGATGGCTGTCAGCAGTTACCACTGACCACTCTCTCAGAGCACTCTGGCCTTCTGCCGCCAACGTTAAGGTGTGTTCACACCAAACGCGAATGGGCAAATTTTTCACGCAGCACGATTACATTAGAACTCAATGTAAACACGCGAACAGACATGAATTCCCCTTCTGAGTGAAATGCAGAAAGGTGAAGTTGCCTTTAAAACTTCTGCAGCTGTGTTCAACCTGCTGTGGAAATTCCCAAAATAATGTCATGCTTAGGTTTACATTGTCTGACGAGGGGCTGACCTGAAAATGTTGTCTCAAGCCTCCAAAACTTCACAAGATGATGGGTATTTACGTTGCTAGCTTGCTAGCTTACTAGCTTGCTGGAAGGAAACCGTGGGTAAATAACTCCGAAATCCCGATTCAGCTGAAGAGTTCCTGGTCTTCCAGTCTCCATGTGAGTGAGTCAAATTTTCAAACTAGTTTATTCTGCAGTGGTGATACCTTTACTCCGGTGACGGCAGAATCTCAAAGGTAGCAGCCTGCTAGCTAGCTAGGCTCGGACACGAACACGCGACTGCACAATTTTGCCGCTTCCCATTCATTTTGTATGGATTTGCGCCTGTTGGATATGAATATAGTGTATATAGTTAGGGTGTACCAATATGGCGGTGCCCTGGGTGTAGTGGGAGGTGACGCCCCATCTTTCTGGCATTGGCGTCACGGGAGTATAAGAGGGCCGAGCGGAAGGGACTCTGTCTCTTTGCTGTGGACTTTCAGGCTTGTCAGAGTGACTCCTGTGTGTTTCTGTTCCAATGTTAATAAAACTACAAAACTGTCACCTTGACTCCTCATTTTCAGATGTAACAGCGCCGCCCATTTGCGTTTAGTCTGAACACACCTTAAGTCCTCTCTCTTCCCTCCAGACTGCATCAACAGAAGTTTCGCAAAGGGGTGGAGCTTAGCCTTACTTCTGCTTGTGATAAACTTACATGAATTTTTGTCTTAAATGAATAAAAGTGCAAATAAAATTATTACTATCAATAGATTAACAACAGAAATGAAAACTATTTATTTCTAAGGGGTCATTTATCTATTTATGCATCCATTTATTTATTTATGTTTATTAGATTTTTAAAGAAAAAATAATACTGAAATGATATGAAATGATTGAAAATAGTACACATTCTGTACCTAGGTTACATATACAACAGCTCTGATCGAGCAGTTTGATTGGACAATTGGGATTCCAGGAGTTACTATAATCCGCAATAATTGCGCTCCAATTTCACTGGATATGTATCACTCCGCTTCAAAGGTGTTATAGTAACCATTAAATTACTAACAGTAATTTTCTATCAACTCTCTGACAATTGCAGTACTATTTTGGATACCTTAATTTCCACAGTGAGGCACTGTTTGACAAGAAATTACACATCCGTGACCCCGAAGTCCCACCCTTTTGAAAAGGTCTCCCTCTGCCCTGGCCCTGCTGTCATTTTTAAGCTCATTAAGCGATTTCATGTCTGTTTAAAAAAAAAAAAAAAGCAGTGTCTCGATTAACAAACCACAATACCTTTGTGTTGATGAACTCTTTGTTTCATCTGAAAATGTGAAGAAAAGCAAGCAAAATCTGCTAAATCACTAGCATGTGCTAAATTGCTAGCATGCTAACTACTAGCTACTGGCTAACTACCAGTGTTTCTGGCAACTGCACTGGATATGTTTTGATCTGAGATTTTCCGAAGTACCGAGTCAACAGGTATGTTTTATAAGCACATTACTTTTGTACTCGACAATATTTAATTTGTTTACATGTGTGTGAAAGCTGGGGATCAGACTGCCAAGGTCTCTGCCTTCGACCGTCACCTAATCCACATTGCCATGTGGAGGGCACAAGCCGTATCATACCCACTTACCGAGTTCTGTGGAAAAAAAATTTCCAGAGAGGAAAAAAATAAATAATTTATTCTGTTGCTCTGTATTGTTTATTGGAGTCTATGTTTTTCTGGAAAAAAAAAATTACAGACAATATTCTCTCTCTTTCTGTGCCTAACTCCTACCTGTCTGTCTGTTGCACGTCTTAACACACACACACTTGTCTCTTCAGACACACATCTTTCATTTATGGCGGGGGGTGGGGTGGGGGGGCTTTGTCCATGTCCAGACTAGAGATTCACACCTTTAAAGCTCATTGTCAAGATGTAGTAATGATTTTAGCTTTAAAAATGTATAAAATGTCCAAACACTGGCTGTAGTGTTAGATTTGTGCATTTTGTTTGTGGTTTTATGGCATCTGTCTTCGCGCACGCTCCCACGACGGGGAGCTTTTGGGGCAGACAGACATTTTTCAACACAAACTCAGTGCTTTGTACACACGGTCAGGACAGGGACGTGGTGAGACGTCCACCGGCAGGCTGGGGGAGACGGAGGAAGGGACGGTGTTGGAATCCTCACGGGTGAGTGGTTTTTTTAAGTCACACACTCTGTTTTTGCTGATGTGTTTGGTTAATACTCACTGTAAACACGGAAGTGAACGGGTGCAGCCATGCATTTGATTGGTTAGACTGAGCATTTGGGTGCCAGTGAGAGACAAATTTGATTGGTGAAATGGGCAGAAGTTGACGAGGACTGGCCAAAGTCGCAAGGCCGCACAATAGTTGAGCTGATTTGCTGATTTTGTGTGAACTAACATGATTGCAACATTGCGAAATCCTGGAGGGACTGATATGTGCCCATAGAAATCTGTCAATGTAATATACTGTAACTGAGTTGTATGAATGCAACACAATTTACAGAATCAAAATGATAATTGAGCAATATTACACAAGAGGGGGTATGGTATCAATGAATATAGTGACTGCGGGTGTGATACGTCTAATGCCCTCCCATTAGAGAATCACACCCATAGTTAGTATATTCATGATACTGTGGTGACCCACAACACTCTACAGGAACATTCCTCACACTCAGCAAGTCTGCAGGAAGCAGAGGACAATTTGCATACGGACAGAGAGCCCCTGGGGGACAACCAGAACAATGGACTATTGTTTATACATCCCTGGATTAAGGAGAGGACGTCTGGGCGCCAGTTGGTCATGCTAATCATATGTATTGACTGATATCTATATCAATATGCTAATGTGCCATGCATTCTCTCTGTTTGTATAATATATAAAAGAGCTGACGATACATGCCTCAAAAACAAAGTAGCACAGTAGCTCAGAGCTACAATGTGTGTCTCATTTTGATGGAGGAAATAAAACTCTGCAAGCTTCCAGCTCGTCGCATCTCGCCTGAACTTATTCCTCCACATTGGTGACCCTAGACGTGTCATGGTGCGCCCCTCGCCTGATCCTATTCCTCCACATTGGTGACCCTGACGTGTCATGGTGCGTCCCTTGCCTGATCTTTTACCTCCACACTGGCGACCTGACAAGAAAGAATGACCGTCTGCTCCCTCTCACCGCGCTGTGGACACAGAGGACCAGAGAACACCTGCAACCTCTACATCCTCACCAGAGCGCGCTCTCCGGAGCACAGCGCTGGGACCGATACGCACCATGAACGGCAACACGAGCGAAATGAAGGAAGCAGCCTGAACAGGGACGATCACCGGCGCCGACTGCGTTGATTTCCACCAGGCTCCCCGGCCCTAACTCAGCTTGCGACAGCGGACATCCCGCACACAGAAGCCCCGGACACACACTGCAGGATTACGAGGACAGCGCAACTGCCAGCTATGTGGTCACTGCGCCAAGCGTGCGCCACACACAGAGACAAACCAGCTCCACAGACTGATACATTGTCCTCCGCCGCTGCACATGCCCGAGAAACACGGCCGATCGCCACCCTCGGAACCTTCAGGGCAGCTTACGCACCAGAGGCAGACGTGCAGCCCGCACACAGGACATTGTATAGGTTTCTCAGCCACGGCGCACACTGGGAGTTTAGCCGATTGCTGTCCCCGGTAGCTTTAGAGCTGCTTCTGCACCTAAAAGCCAAACCGCCAAGTCCCTCACACAACTGCAGTTGTTTCACAGCTGCTACGCATCCTCGGGGAATTTGGCCGTTCGCTTTCCCCACATCCTCGCTGGACCAAGCCGCGAGAGGAGTCAGAGACTTTTTTTTTTTTTCACAGCTGCTGCGGATCACTGCCCCTGGTTTACCGGGAATGTCCCTCACCATCGCGGATCCACACGCAATTTTTGCGTGGCACAGACACCTTGCACGTCCCGGGCCGGCACTCACTTACTCCCACCCCCTCCGCTTCCTCCTTCACAGCGCTCTTCCCGCACCTCACTCCCTAAAGCCGGCCGGTCGCCGTCTTGTTCCATTACGCACGACATGCACCGGCACCCACGATCCACGGCCGTTCAACGTGCTGGAAACTGGGGGGGAGCCCTGTGGTGACCCACAACACTCTACAGGAACATTCCTCACACTCAGCAAGTCTGCAGGAAGCAGAGGACAATTTGCATACGGACAGAGAGCCCCTGATGGGACAACCAGAACAATGGACTATTGTTTATACATCCCTGGATTAAGGAGAGGACGTCTGGGCACCAGTTGGTCATGCTAATCATATGTATTGACTGATATCTATATCAATATGCTAATGTGCCATGCATTCTCTCTGTTTGTATAATATATAAAAGAGCTGACGATACATGCCTCAAAAACACAGCAGCACAGTAGCTCAGAGCTACAATGTGTGTCTCATTTTGATGGAGGAAATAAAACTCTGCAAGCTTCCAGCTCGTCGCATCTCGCCTGAACTTATTCCTCCACATTGGTGACCCTAGACGTGTCATGGTGCGCCCCTCGCCTGATCCTATTCCTCCACTTTGGCGACCTGAAAAGAAAGAATGACCGTCTGCTCCCTCTCACCGCGCTGTGGACACAGAGAACCAGAGAACGCCTGCAACCTCTTCATCTTCACCGGAGCACGCTCTCAGCGCTGGGACCGACACGCACCATGGACGGCGACACGAGCGAAACGAAGGAAGCAGCCTGAACAGGGACGATCACCAGCGCCGACTGCATTAATTTCCACCAAGCTCCCCGGCCCTGACTCAGCTCGCGACAGCGGACATCCTGCGCACAGAAGCCCCGCACGCACACCGCAGGATTACGAGGACAGCGCAACTGCCAGCTATGTGGTCACTGCGCCAAGCACGCGCCACGCACAGAGACAAAACGGCTCCACAGACTGATACATCGTCCTCCGCCGCTGCACGTGCCCGAGAAACACGGCCGATCGCCACCCTCGGAACCTTCAGGGCAGCCGCTACGCATCCTCGGGGAATTTGGCCGTTGGTTTCCCCACATCCTCGCTGGACCGAGCCGCGAGAGGAGTCAGAGACTTAATTATTTTTTTTTTTTCACAGCTGCTGTGGATCACTGCCCCTGGTTTACCGGGAAAGTCCCTCACCATCGCGGATCCACATGCAATTTTTGCGTGGCCCAGACACCTTGGACGTCCCGGGCCGGCACTCACTTACTCCCACCCCTCCCCCTCCTCCTTCACAGCGCTCTTCCCGCACCTCACTCCCTAAAGCCGGCCGGTCGCCGTCTTGTTCCATTACGCACGACATGCACCGGCACCCACGATCCACGGCCATTCATCGTGCTGGAAACCGGAGCTGGAGCCAAACGACGTGGGGGGGGAGGGTCACAGCCCCTGTTGAGTGTTCTGGGGGGGAGCCCTGTGGTGACCCACAACACTCTACAGGAACATTCCTCACACTCAGCAAGTCTGCAGGAAACAGAGGACAATTTGCATACGGACAGAGAGCCCCTGGGGGACAACCAGAACAATGGGCTATTGTTTATACATCCCTGGATTAAGGAGAGGACATCCGGACGCCAGTTGGTCATGCTAATCATATGTATTGACTGATATGTATATCAATATGCTAATGTGCCATGCATTCTCTCTGTTTGTATAACATATAAAAGAGCTGATGATACATGCCTCAAAAACACAGTAGCACAGTAGCTCAGAGCTACAATGTGTGTCTCATTTTGATGGAGGAAATAAAACTCTGCAACCTTCCAGCTCGTTGCATCTCACCTGAACTTATTCCTCCACACTGGTGACCCTAGACGTGTCATGGTGCACCCCTCACCTGATCCTAATCCTCCACACTGGTGACCCTGATGTGTCATGGTGCGTCCCTCGCCTGATCTTTTCCCTCCACACTGGTGACCTGACAAGAAAGAATGACCGTCTGCTCCCTCTCACTGCGCTGTGGACACAGAGGACCAGAGAATGCCTGCAACCTCTTCATCCTCACCGGAGCGCGCTCTCCGGAGCACAGCGCTTTGACCGACACGCACCGTGAACGGCGACATGAGCGAAATGAAGGAAACAGCCTGAACAGGGATGATCACTGGCGTCGACTGCGTTGATTTCCACCGAGCTCCCTGGCCCTGACTCAGCTCGCGACAGCGGACATCCCGCGCACAAAAGCCCCGCAGGATTACGAGGAAATAAAACTCTGCAATCTTCCAGCTCGTCGCATCTCGCCTGAACGTATTCCTCCACAATACCGTAATGACTTCAAGTGTAATATTGCTTTTATACAACAGTTCTGGCAGGCACAATTTATTAAATGACAGCAATACTGGACAAAATATTATGATTTGTTTGTTTAACCAGTTTTTTGCGCAGCTGAGAAAAATAGTTCCTTCTAAATGTAGCCAGTAACTGTTGCTAAACATCTCAATCAGCATGAAGACGTCTATTGTCATTTCACACACACATGTATACAAATTAAATATTGTCAAGTGCAAAAATAAGTTTACAAACCATCACCTGTTGAGTCAGTACGGCAGAAGACCCGAGATCAAGATACCGGTAGCTAGCCAGTGGCTAGTAGTTAGCATGCAAGTAATTGCATGCTTCGCTTGCTTTTCCTTGGCATTTTCAGATGAAATAAAGAGTCCATCACCACAAAGGTATTGTGGTTTGTTAATTGAGACAATAAATCCAACTCTAGCACTGCCTATCTTTTTAAACAGAGGTGAAATAGCTTAACAACGTTTATACAAAGGGAGAAGTTGCAGACAAACTTTTTTTCAAAAGGGTGGGACTTCCGAGTCATGGATGTATAATTTCTTGTCAAACAGCACCTCACTGTGGAAATTAAGGTATCCAAAACAGTACTGCAATTCTCACTGAGAGTTGATAGTAAATTACTGTTAGTTATTAACGGTTACATGAACAAGCAAAGTGATTACATGTTCAGTAAAACACTGGAGTGCAATTATTGTGGATTTTAGTAACTCCTGGAATCGCTATTGTCCAATCAAATTGCTCAGTCGGAACTAACTGTTGTATAAGCAGTAATAATAGAATGGTTGTAAACCCATTCCATACAGCCAGTTCACCCAGGTCATCCCCCTAAACGATGTTACATTTAAGAGAACAGTGTTCTATAACAGTATCTACCAATAGGACTTTGTTCTGAAGTCCAATGAACTGCAAGAAGGTAGCTTTGTTTACAAAATGTGAATTCAATGTTACAAAAAAAACAAATAAAATAAAGCAGGAACCAATTATAATTTTAGCAGGAAGAACTACACAGAGGAAGAAAAAAAATCTAAATAAACTCCCTTCTTTGTCCTGACTGCACGACTGAGCTCAAATAAAGATTCAGATTGTATTTTCACCACTTTCTCCTACTTTGTCAGTTCAGAAAAAATGTAAAAATTCACTTCTTCTACTCTCACTGTGCTATTTTGTTATTTATCAGAAAATAAATCAATTTTGAAGATAAGAATTTGATTTAAAAGCAAATTAGACTGGCTTATAAATGAGCTGGCACATTATCAGAAATGTATTTCCATTTTGAGTATATTTCAGACTTTTCTTTGTTTTGTGCCCCCCACCCCATAGTCCCAAGGGTGGGGTTTGGGAGAAATTCCTCAAAATTCCTCAGTTATGTTTAAAGACTCTGGTTAAAGAATCTGTTGTGGAGAGAGAAATAATCAGGCAGATAGGTCCAGAGTAGAACAGGCTTTATTCATCTCTCTCTCTCACATTCTCCAGAATCACAAACATCAAAAGAATCACAGGTCACAGGCACCTCTCCTTTCATAGCATACCACTCAATCAGCCTTCTGTGGTGCTGCATTAACATGAAAGCCTTTGTAATTCCCATTCTCTTTGTCACTGTTCGCATCAACACACCAACCCCCGCATAAACACACAAACCCCCCATGACGATTCCCCTTGCCCTTCCGTCTGAGTGGAAACATACTGACATGCTGAGTGGCTTCTCCACCCCCCCCACCCCCCCAGGAACTCAGACTGAGCCTCCGAGGTGCTGCTGTGCCGGTGGGGGGCTCTTGGGGGTGCGTCCGTCTGTGGGGGAACATTGGGAGGGGGGAAACACCTTTAGTATGCCATTGTGACTGATCTGACAAGTCATTTACCTGGGGAGTTCTCAATGGGGGTTGTCCGCACCAAGGAGCTCGGGCCAACACCACCTGCTCGTCTGCTAAAATGAAAGCGGGCTTAAGCCTGTCTATACAGACTGTTTCCTTGCGTCCCCCCAAGTCTAACACAAAATGTTTCTCCCCGGGTTCCAGCACTCTAAACGGGCTATCGTAGGGCGGGCGCAAGGGGGTCCGGTGGACATCATGCCTGACAAATACAAACGCCACGTCCTTCAAGGCCTTTGGCACAAAAACGCATGGAAAACAGTGGTGGACCGGACCGGGTATCGTCCCTGCCACTGCGCTACGCAGTGAAAGCGGGGATGGATTGGTGTTCGGCACGGGGCTGTCCGGCAAAAATTCCCCTGGGAGCCGCAGTGGCTGGGAAAAAAACAGCTCTGCTGGGGAGGCTGCCAGATCCTCCTTCGGTGCTGAACGCAACCCTAATAGAACCCACAGCAACCGGTCCACCCAATTTGCATCCGTAAGCGAAGCCCTGAGCGCTGCTTTAAGCGACCTATGGAAACGCTTGCATAACCCATTGGCCTGGGGGTTGTACGCGGTCGTGCGATGAAGTGTGACGCCCAGGCTCCGGGCCATGGTGGACCAGAGGTCGGAAACAAACTGCAGGCCCCGATCGGACGTGATATCCGAAGGGGCGCCGAAACGTGCCACCCATGTCGTCAAAAAAGCGCGTGCAACTTCTGTGGATGCGGTGGAAGCTAGCGGGACTGCTTAGGGCCAGTGCGTGGAGCGGCTCACCACTGTCAGGAGGTGCGTGAACCCCTGCGATGGCGGGAGGGGGCCCACGAGGTCCACGTGAACGTGGTCGAACCTCTTACCCGGGATATGGAACGGCTCCAAGGGGGCCTTTGTGTGCCTGTGCACTTTGGCTTGCTGGCACACTACGCAGGCTGCAGCCCACTCTTTCACCTGTCTGCGCAGGCTCGGCCAGACGAACTTTGCTCCCACCATTTTGACTGATGCGCGCACTCCTGGGTGCGCCAGGGAGTGAACCAACTCAAAAATGCTGCGGCGCCAAGCGCGTGGGACCACCAGGTGCGGGCAGCAAATGGAGACGTCACAGATTAGGGAGGGGCCCCATCTTGCAGTACTCTGCTCTCCAGCCTTAACCCTGTTGGTCCAGACTGAAGTTCGCAAACGTCCGCATCACCAATCTGCTCAGCGGCCATGGCTGTGTAATCTATCCCCATGTAGACTGTGGTCACTAATGCGCGCGAGAGGCAGTCCGCCACCATGTTGAGTTTACCGGCCACATGCTGAATGTTGGTTGTAAACTCTGAGATCACGGCCAGCTGTCTCTGCTGCCGGCCTGACCATGGTTCCGAAACCGTGGCCATAGCGTACGTTAGCGGCTTGTGGTCCACAAATGCAGTGAAGGTGCGCCCTTCCAGCCAGAACTGGAAGTGGCATATGGCCAGCTGGAGAGCCAGTAACTCCCTGTCGAACGCGCTGTATTTACGCTCACTGTCGCGCAAAGACCTGCTAAAAAAAGCAAGTGGCTACCAAGAACCTGCGATGCGCTGCTCCACTACGTCCCCTATGGCCATGTCCGACGTGTCGGTAGTGAGTGATATCCGAGCTGCTGGGTCCGGGTGCGCCAGCAGTGCGGCGTTCGCCAGGGCTGTTTTAACCTCGGAAAACGCCTGCTCTCGCTTAGGAGTCCAGTCGACTCTGTCCGCCGGTTTCCGTTTCTTAAGCGTGACGTACAATGGCTGCATGAGCTGGGCTGCGCGGGGGAGAAAACGGTTGTAAAAGTTAACCATCCCCAAAAACTCCTGCAGCGCCCTGACCGTCTGAGGCCGGGGAAAATCTGCCACTGCACGCACTTTGTCTGGTAAGGGTATCGTGCCCTCCGGTGAGATGCGGTAGCCCAAAAAATCGATTCCCGTCACCCCAAACTGGCACTTCTCCGGGTTGATCATTAATCCGTGCTCCTCCAACATCTGGAAAACTGTCCTGAGGTGGGCTACGTGTTCGTCCTCGGACGCACTGGCCACCAGGATGTCGTCCAGGTAGACGAACACAAACGGCAGATCGCACAACACCGCATCCATCATGCGTTGGAATGTCTGCACCGCGCCTTTTAACCCGAAAGGCATGTGTATAAGCTCAAAAAGACCAACCAGGGCTATTACTGCCGTCTTAGGTATGTCCTCAGCGCGCACCGGGACCTGGTGGTAACCGCGGACCAGGTCTATCTTGGAAAAAATGCGTGTCCCGGTGAGGTGAATGGAAAAATCCTGAATATGGGGGATCGGGTAGCGGTCGTGCGCTGTGGCGTTGTTCAGTCTGCGGAAATCTCCGCACAGTCGCCATGATCCCTCAGCTTTAGGAACCATATGTAGCGGGGATGCCCATGGGCTGTTTGAGCGTCTGATGGTGCCCAACTTTTCCAAGTTGGCAAACTCCTCGCACGCTATGGCCAGTTTAGCTGCGTCCAGGCGCCGAGGTCGTGCAAAAACAGGCGGCTCCGTGGTAGTAATGAAGTGCTCCACCCCGTGTTTAGTGATGGTCGCTGAAAAAGGTGGGACCGTGAGTGCTGGGAACTGGGTGAGTAGTGTGTGGAACTTATCCCCTGGAGCTGTGACGTTGGCTAGCGCTGTGGGCCCGGCTCCTCGAGTCGTACAGTGGAGAGAATCAAAAGACGTTGCATTAATCAGACGTCTGTTAGCCACATCGACTAGTAGACCATGTGCACACAAAAAATCAGCGCCCAAAATGGGGACGCTGCATGTCACTATGACGAATGTCCATTGGTATGTACAGCTGTGCAAGGATATAGCCAGTGTCCTCTCACCAAAAGTCTTAATGTCTGAGCCATTTGCGGCTGTCAGCTCGCGGCCTCTAGTTTCCACCAGCCGGTCTGCATAGGACGGCAGGATGAGACTCTTTTGGGAGCCGGAGTCCGCAAGGCACCGTCTCCCCGAGCGTGAGTCTGTCACATAGAGCAGCTTGCTCGCTTCACCGGCGGTCGCAGCTGCTACCGACTGCCGGCCCTGGCGTTTCCCGAGCGCTTGAATTGGCACGGTGGCACGCATCGGTGTGCGTCCTCTCCAAAACGGCGGTGGTAGAAACAGAGTGTGTATCTCCGGTGCTTCTTGGCCTCCGCTGCAGCCACCATCATTGGCTCCTCGCCCCCACTGGCCGTCTCGCTGGGTTCCGACGCCGCTGTGTTCACTGCGAGGGCTCTGGTGGGGAGAATAATCTGATCTGCCTCTTGTGCTAGCGCCCGGTAGTTGCGCGCGGCCAGCAGCGTCGAATTGGCCAGGACCGCTCTGGCCGCTGTCGGCAGGTTCTGGAGGAAAAGGTGGGCAAAGAGAAAATGCCTGTCATCTGTGCCCATCAACGCCAACATCTTCTCCATCAATTCGACCACCGACCCGTCTCCTAACTCGGAGCGCATCAGGAGCCTTTCTGCTCTCTCACAGTCCTAGAGCATGTAGCGCCGGGTCAGCGCAGTTTTGAGTGCACTGTATTTGTCACTGGCTGGGGGCTGTTGGAGCAGGCTCGCCACCTGCTGAGTTGTGCGTGCATCCAGCGCTGCAACCACGTAGTAATATCTGGTGTCATCTGCCATTATTCCCCAGAGCGCGAACTGGGCCTCGGTGTGAAGGAACCAAGACTTCGGGTCGTGTAGCCAAAAGTCTGGGAGTTTGACCGAAACGGCGCACACGTTGCTGGCACTTCCCGTCTGGGTCGTCTCCGGGGTGTTTGTCTCACGTTCCATCGTGCGTCAAGGGTCACCAGTGTGGAGAGAATAACCAGGCCGAACTTTTCCGAGAAGATGAAGCATTATTCCACTCTCTCTCACATTCTCCAGAATCAGAAAACTTCCCCCAGGTTGCAGGCACTCTGTTTTATATCACAGCACTAACACTTCTCTGCTACCTGGGGTGCTGCATTAACATATCACTCCCCCACTCCCCACCTTTGATCTGCCACTTCAGTCTGAGGGAAAACTACTGAGTAACTACTGGGTGGGTTCCCCACAACATCATAGATTTAATTGTGTTACAATTACATCTTCCCAGAATCATTTTTGTCAGGGTGGAAACATCTTGCAAACCTTTGATTAGGATTAGTGGAGTCTGTGAACAGCACAAAAATGAATCATACAGTTTCTTTTCTGTTCCCTACAATTAGGAACCTTTTCTTCCAGCCTTCTGATTTTGACAATGGATTTTTCTTTGGAAGGAATAAGGTGACAACATGAAACATATAAATTTCTCAGGAATAAGTTTTCAGGTTTCTACAAACCGGAAATGTGCGTATCCATTTACCTGCTTTTAAAAATGCCTTACTTTCAATAAGACAGGAGCCTTCTACAGTTGTAAGGGTCTGACAGAAAGGTGTCACATTTTCACAATACATACTGTTATGTCCCAGTAATGGAGAATGGAGACGGGACTTGTCTGAACATCACACACACTTTATTTGCCGCTTTCACATATATTTATATCCAGCCGCAGCATGCCTGACGTCACTCTACTCCCCGCCCCGGCCAAGCTACGGAAGCCCCGAGGCCCAACTCCCACATATAACATTCCCCCCTCCCTTGGAAAAGTCAACCACACAAATTGACCCACCTGAATTTGTCACCTGACGCACCCCCTAAACACACGGAACAATGAACAATAACAATATAGCCTAACATTTTCATACTTAGAACAACCAAACTCGGGCCTCAACCTCCAAACCAACAAAATAACCATAATCATGTATGAACACACAACATATTAACATTCTTAACAATTTCCATGCCCTTTTTTTTTTAAACACAAGACAGGCCTTACGGGCGCCTGGGAGAACTACCAAGGCACCCCGCCAGGTTGGAACAGAAACCCTACTGCCGAACTCAGCAGTCATCAATTAATTCAGTCACAAAATCGTCCAAATACCTGGGTCTCCGACGCACTCTAGCCAGGCGTCCCTCAGGAGAAAACGTTGCCTCTGGCACCATTGATCCTGCCTGTGGATTGGCATTTGCCCGGATCCTCCAGTCCCAGATGTCACTGGAACAGTCCACGGTGGGGCTGCTCGTCACCTCCGGCAGGGACCTTCTCAGCCTGGTCGCAGGCCACCGGGACCCATCGTCCAGTTCAAAAGTGTCAGGTCCTCTCCACTTCACAATCGGCCGTGGTCCCACCCACAGCGGTTGGAATTTATGGGCGTGGATGGAGTGCTTGATCCAGACCCAATTTGCCACCCTCAGTTCCGTGACTCTTGCCCAATTCTTCCTGTCGAACCTTACTTTCATCTTGCGCTGCTGTTTAGCAACTCAGCGCCGCAGCGTCCCTGAGTCTTCCATTCTGTCCACATGTGCCGGCCCCAGTTGTCTCACTGGTAGCAGCAACTCCTGCCCCAGCATGAGGGCTGCTGGGGAACGTGCTGTCGTGGCGTGCACCGACGCCCTGTAGTGGAGCAGGGTGCTGTTCAGGGCGTCAGCAAACGTGAAACTGTCTGCCAAATGGGCCCTAAGTCCATTCTTTAGTGTCTTATTGAACCTTTCAATCCCCCCCCCCCCCGTTAGCCTGCGGGTGGTACACCGCCGTCTTTATATGCTCTACCGCTCTAGCACTCAGGAACTCCTCGAAAGCTCCAGAGATGAATTGTGGGCTGTTGTCCGTGGTGATCAAGCTCGGAGTTCCCCACCTGGCAAACAAGGACTCCAGGAACCCCGTGACCACCTCCGTCGTCACTGAGCTCGTCAGGAGCACATCAGGCCACTTCAAAAACACATCGTAGGCCACAATAAGGAACCGGCTATTGGGGGGGGGGGGCTGCGTGCAGTTCACCGCAAATGTCCAACTCAATGTGTTCCCAGGGCCAGGCAGGGAATGGGACCCGTCGCAGAGGCGGAGGAGGGGGTCCACCAGTCTTTCGACTCTCCAGGCACGGCATGCAGTGCTTCACCATAGCCTCAATGTCTTTGTCGATTCCTGGCCACCAGACCAAGTCCCTGCTGCACTGTTTGACCTTGACCATCCCCAGGTGTCCCTCATGCAGCATCGCCAGAACGCGTCCTCTCAGGGCCAAAGGAATCATGGGGAACTGCCCCCTAGCCGCACACATGTCATTCCAGCAGTTGAGCTCATCTCTAAACCGATGGAAAGGAGCCAGTTCCTTGAATACCCCCATCAGCCAACCCTCTCTGATCGCCGAACGCAGCCTCTTCATCACCTGGTCACGCTCCGACTCCTCCCTGAGCTCCTGGGGGGGACACAATCTCCTGAAGCACTCCGTGCAGTGCATGGACCAAGTCCGCCTCGTCAGGGTCCGCCACCGCTGGATCAGGCATTGAAGTGCACTCCATGGCCCACGAGAGGAGGTTCGCCACAATGTTGTCCTTCCCTGGCGTGTACCTCTTCGTGAAGGTATAGGTTCTTAGCCTCTCCAACCACCTGTGGATCCTCAGTGGCCTATGACCCGACCCCAAAGTTTCAAGTAGGGTTGTGAGCACCCAATGGTCTGTCCTCAATGTGAAGTGGCACCCATAGAGGTAAATATGCCACCTCTCACAGGCCCAGACACAGGCCAGTGCCTCCCTTTCACCCACGTCATACTTCTTTTCTGCTGCCAACAGGGACCTCGACACGAAAGCCATGGGACGCTCTGTACCATCCTGTACCTGTGACACAACCACCCCCAGGGCGGAACTGGATGTGTCACACGTCACGATGGTGGGGCAGTTCGGGTCAAAATGAGCCAGGACTTGTGGAGCAGTGAGCTGCTGTTTTAACTTCCTTACAGCCACCGCGCTTCAGCAGCGCCTGGAGCGGCTCGATTGTATCCGAGTATTGGGGAATAAATCTGCCATAGAAATTTATCATGCCCAGGAATGATGAAACCTGAGCTGGTGAGGAAGGGTCCACGATCCGCAGCACCGCTTCCACGCTCAAAAACAGCGGTTTCAGTTCATTCCCGGTCAGCCGAAACCCCACAAAGTCCACAGCATCCACCGTGAAGACACACTTTTCTCCATTCAGCGTGACTCCGTACTCCTGCAGTGTCTCCAATACCCTTTCCAGCCTCGTGTCATGTTCTTCCCTCGATGCCCCGTGTACCACAATGTCATCCAGATATACGACAACCCCCTTCAGTTCAGCCAGCATGGTTGCCATGACCTTCTGAAAGCAACTGGGCGCCGAGCTCAGTCCGAAAGACATCAGGGTGTAGCGGAAAACCCCCATGTGAGTCACGAATGCCGTCAAATTCCTGCTGTCCGGGTGCAGCGGCACCTGGTGGTAGCCCTGGCACAAGTCCAACTTTGAGAAAACCTGCGGCCCGCTGAACACCGCCATGAGTTCCTCCATGGTTGGTAGTGGATATTTGTCGGGGACGACAGCCTTGTTCACTGCCCTGAGGTCAATACATGGTCTAATCCCCCCACCTTTCTTCCTGGCCACCACCAGATTGGAGATCCACGGCAACGCATCCACCGTTTTAATGACTCCAGTCTCCAGCAACTTGTTCAGTTCCGCTGACACCTCCTCTCTCAGCACCAACGGGAGACGCTGCAAGGGTTGGATCTTCGGGGTGACGCTCTCGTCGATGAGGGGTTTGTGGTGGAATGCTTCGATGTGGCCCAGCCCTCTAAACAATGCAGGCCAGCGGAGGTACCAGTCCAGGCCCACGGCCAGCACCGTCGACCCATCAGGGTCCCTAATGGAGAAATCTAGTTGTCCTGATAGGTTGATTCCTCACAGGTCGGTTCCCTGACGTGCCACTTGGAAGGTGAAACTGGGAACCCTCTTTGCCCCGCATGTCACCTTGAAGTCTGCCGTGCCTGCCATTGCGATTTCTGCATGGCCGTACCCGAACAGCGTCACCGCTGCATCTTTGATCTGTTTAGTGGGGAACAGCTTCTGCAGCGTGGCCAGGCTTAGAATCAACCTCCCATCCCCCAAATCCACCATGAGTGGCACGTCGACCCCGTCAAGCTGGAACACGTACCATTTCAGCAGGCCTTTCCCCATACACGCCGTGTGGACCTGGACCGAGCCCTCGGGTCCTCTCACCCCTCGGCTCCTCACCCACTGATCGGCTCTGAGTCTTATCCTCTTTTTCTTCTTGGCCCTGTCTCAAGGTCTAGCCAGCATGCTAACCTCTGCTCTCGGTGGGAAATTGCACATGGTCGACCCCTCGCTAGCCTAAGCTGATAGCTCGCATAGGGCCACGGACTGTCGTCTCTTCACCAAGTCCAACACTTCCTCCAGCAAAAGCGGCTCCCTTAGCTACCCTTAGCATTATCTTCAGCCATGTGCTATTTATTGGTGCCTTGGGCTAATTTGTCCCTCACTAAGTCGTGCTTGATAGCCCCAAACTCATACTTCCTCGCTAGGCTACGTAGCTCTAACACGAATGACTGAAGGGACTGACCTGTCTGCTGTTGACAGCCAAAAAACTAGCACCGTCTCTCGGTGACATTGGAAGCGTCTCTGAACGTGCTATCCATTAACTTCAGACGGTCCTCCAACGAACCTCCCTGGCACAGCCCAAAGAACATCCACTGTCCTTCGGCGGCAAGGAATTGGACCAGCAAACTACTCTGTCTCTCCTCGCTGACAGAACCCAGGCCTGCCGCTGTTATGTATACCTCGAACATTTGTTTCCACTGAGCCCATGAAATTGCCGGCGAGCACTAGTGTTCCAGAAAAAACGGCAACTGTCCAACGCACGCTGCCATTGTACACCTCGTCGCCAAATGTTATGTCCCAATAATGGAGAATGGAGACGGGACTTGTCTGAACTTCACACACACTTTATTTGCCTCTTTCACATACAGTATATTTACATCCAGCCGCAGCCCACCCGAGTCACTCTACTCCCCACCCCGGACAAGCTACGGCAAGTCCCGAGGCCCAACTCCCACATATAACACATATAGTCTATTAACCATCCTATGATAGAAATCAAAACTTCATGGGTCTCATAACCCGATTAAAAACTGGAAGAGAGGCTAATTAAAGTTAAAACCTGCTCTATCCACTTGAGACACCGTCTTGTTCATCAAATATCTTAGCCTTTTTTACAATGCAGGGTCATTGTGGGGCTGCTGGAGCCAAGCTGTTATGAGAGGCAGGGCGATCAGGTGACACAGCCAACACAGGCTCAACACTTACTGGCAGATTTACTAAGGCAGCACAAATTAGCGAGTGGACAATTTAGACAGAGCGCCTAAGGGAGTGGCCAATCTTTACCAGTGGTCTACTATCAACATGCAAAATTATGAACACAGATGCAGATACTTCATTTCAATAATGATCACCCATCCACAAGAGCAGTGCAAAATTGGGCACAGGCACACCTGAGGAAGCAGGTCATCAACACAGGCACAGCCAATTCGGAGGACCATAATATATAAAGCTTTTTTTAAGCTTTTGTTTAAGCGCAAACCCCACTAAAATAGTTTATTTTTGTTTGTCATATATCAAAATTTTGATTTAACATGGCAGACTCTTTTGTTTAATATTTATAAATGAAGTATTTGTATCTTAAAAAGGAATACTCATGAATAAATTGATTATTTGACCAACGTGTTTATTTTATTAACACAAGAGCCGTCAAGATGGTCTGATGGAGACAGGGTTTAATATGTGAATGAATGAATGAAATGAATGAATGAAATCTTTATTCTGGATAGATTAAAAAAATTTAAAAAAAGAAAGGAACAACAATATACAAGGAAAAAAAATCCAACAGGATCCAACTGCAACAGTAACTCCTCGGATTATACAGTTCAACATAAATTATCCGAAAAGTGTGATGGCTGAAGCTGCAGCTTATATTGCCCACCCATGTTCCATCCAAGAAGTCAAAATAAAGAATAATTATTTTTGCCAGGCAAATAAAAGATTTTGTTTTAACAAGTCTCCCAGTTCACGACTTTTTATAAATGTGTGTTTTGTTTTCTGAAATCTGGAATGTAATAAAATTAAACACACACAATTTCACTTTTTTCTTGGACCGCAGAGACTGCTGTCATTGAGTTACGGTGTTGCAATTTCGGGGGATGTTTCTATGGATCTGTACTGTTTTTGTTAATAATCTCATTACTGTTTTCCTCCTATATTGTGCATCCTGAACTGGCAGAGAGAAAGAGAGAGAAGAAGGAACTGAATGACCATTTTATGCACAGCAAAAAATATAGAAATATGTGTGACTAAGGGGACGGGTAGTTATGCCCAACTGGTGGCATCCAAACAGTGGTTTGAACTCACAAACTCCCGCTCCAGAGTCTGGAATTCTACCTGTGTCACCAAGAGGGTCAACCCACTTGGCAAGCCAAGTAGGAATGCTTTTATTCACTATTACATATTCCCCCTCAGATTTTGACATCTTCCCAATGTCAGAGGTGCATTTAAGCTTTAAGGGTGTCCACCTTCTGACTATGTCAACACCAGTGAGTCCTATTAGTAACACCTCTTGTGGTGGGGACCAAGCTCCACTTGCGGGACTGATGCACTGGTGGTATCTGGGGAATAGGACCAATGCACCATCACTAACTCCTGCCAACAAACGCCAATTGTGACCAAGGGAACGGGTGGATAAGTCCAACTAGTGGTGTCCAACAAGGGGTTTTGAACTCACAACCTCCTGTCTGGCACTCTACCTGTGTCACCAACAGTGTTGGGCAAGTTACTAAAAAATAGTAACTAATTACAGTTACTAGTTACTTCTTTTCAAAAGTAACTGAGTTACTTTACCAATTACTGCATGATTAAAGTAACAGCTGTCTGATGGAAAGTGTTATCATGTCTTATGTCATAAATCGCTATTTCAGGGCAGGACTGAGGAAACCAAATGCATGCTGTTGTCATGGATGGCCCTCGCGAGCAATCATAAGACGCCACAAGTCACCGGTGAGTTTGCACGGTTTATTAAAGGAACAGAAAAAGGGACAAAATAACCAGCCACGGGGGGCTAAAACACACTGCAACGGAATACAGACAATGACAATGGGAAATGAATACTCAAGGAAACACACTTACAAATATGGAGCCGCTGATGAGACGAAATGTGACACAGCTGACAGTTCTGACAGCCGGAAGCCCCTCCAAGCGCTGTCACAATAAAAGCTCAGAGAGCAAAAGGGGCACACAGCCGTCAGATGGCCGGGAATGGTGCATGGCTCGAGCGCGGACAAGATCGACGCTCGAACCATAACAGCTGTGAGTTTGCAACATTTATTAACAAACACGAACACAGACCAAAAGCACTGCACTTACACGTAAGGGAGAGATGAGGAGTGCTGGAGGAGAGTGGGACTCACGCCGAGGGGAAAAGAGAACAGTCTGGACAGACCCAGGCTGAGGCACTTGGACACACCGGGGAAAAAGAGAAGAAGTGTAGCCGGAGTCACACCCGAAGACAAACGGGGCTCATGGCTGAGGAAAACGGAAAAAGGATTAAATCCATGATGGACCACACCTGCTCACCTCTATGGGGAAAAACCATTCATCCAGAGTGATGACAGGTACCTCTGAGGAAGCTAACAGTGGGACATGGCAACGGGAAACATTGCTGGTGTTCTTAAATGGAGAAATGAACAAGTGATCAATGAATGACAGGTGTGGGTACATGAGTGAGGAAAATAATCAATACAATAAGTGACAGCTATGTAGCCGCGAAACAGAGTTTGACAGCAGGAAATACACAGGGTGCTGTCAAAATAAAAGCACAGACCAGAATGAATAAATAATGATACAGAGGACGAATAATGGAAGTATAAGGATAAACAATAATGAAATAACTATGCCATGATACAAAATGATTCACAATAAATAGACAAAACTATTAAGACAAAACTAAGAATATAGACAAATCATAAATAAACAGAGACCAAATACATCAGGCCATAATAACTACAACATAAACAAAGAATCAAACAAACAGAAAAGGACTTAAACTGAACTGGAGGCTGAGCACGGCACCCACCATGCTCAAAATCACGACATCTTCAGTCTGGAATGGGGTATCTGGCAATCAGTCAATTTAATTCTTGCTGGGTCACAAACTGTTCAGATGCATACCTGTGCTTGAAATCCAGCCGTGGGTGTTGAGACAAGAGTATTTCCACTTTACATCCAGCCATGGCTGTTCAGAATACAGTAGATCCACTTCTCGGTGTTGTTAGCATAGCATAGCTCTAGCTTTGTCAGAGCTGAAGATTGCTGTAAGTCTCAACCGGCTCTTTAGTTTGCAACCCACCAATATGCTTTTGTCTTTAACCGCGACAAAGGAAAAATAATCTATTTCCACAAAAACAAAGTAGCTTCATATTTTCTCCACTCAGTAATTAAGACTCACGGGCTCTCTGGAACGGTCACATCGACTGATGGCTGCGTCAGCTACATAGGTTCAGTTTGTATATGCATTTATTTGCACTAAAAATATCCATCCATATTAATAAAACAAGTAATGCATCTGATCAAATTTCAGTAACTGTAATACATTACTGAATTTTTAAACAGTAATTCCATTACACAGCACGTTACTGCAAAAATAGTGGCATTACAGTAATGTGTTACTCCCACTGGCAAGAGGGTCGACCCACTTGACAAGCCAAGTAGAAATCCTTTTATTTACTCTGTTACATATGGATAGAAAAAAAAACAAAGAAAATTGACAATGTGGAAGATTGTGCTTCAAAAGTGAAGGGGAGCTGATGGATAATGAGGAGAGGAAAACTCCAGAGTCTGAGTCTGAACCTCTGCAGAAAAGAGAAAAAAATCACTTTCAGCTGACACATCTGTATGCCCACTGCAAGTAGGAAGGGATCCTACTGTATCCTGTTTTATGGATACAAATTCATGTGGTAGGCTATATATAAACAAATGAAATTAAAAAAAATGCTGGCTGATGTCCAGTTCAGCATAACACCGATCTCTGTGCAACCACTGATATTCGTATAATCTGTTCTTCTGTCATGCCAAATAAAGTCACGCGCAGAGAGAAGCTTCTGTCTCTTCAGCTACACCCCTCGGTTCTCACCGGTGTCTCCGCACCAATGATCCCTATCATGTCAGGCGCAGATGAATTAAGACATACTTTTATGGGCGTTAAATCCTGGCGCATTTAGCAAGAGATTGACAACTGCAAACCTTAGTAAATCACCTTGTGCCAACCATTTAAATACTCTCCTCCCTCAAATTTGTGTTTTGACATGGCAACTCCTACAAATACATATGCAATGAGGCCAGGTGCAAAATTAACATAGTCCATGCCTTCCCACCGCTAATTTTGCCTTGCACCCTTTAGTAACTCTCGACAGTAGTTTTTTAATGCCAAAACAGGGTTTTGCAATGGCGCAGCACGTTAGTAAATCTGCCCCTTAAAGTCATGCTTGCTTTCACATCCCCACCTCAACTAACTCAGGCAGAGGGAGACAACATGAACACCACACACCATGTTAGGTGTCACCCTTAAATTTAAACTCAGCACCCCCTAAAAATTGGAGTGAGAAAAGTTGTGATTATAAAATTTTAGTTTGTCTTTGACAAGCTGAAATAACATTCAAAACATATTCAGTAGTTTATTGTTTAAACTTTTTAAAAATGAAAATGAAAACACCCCCACCACGCAAATGGCATGATCCCTGGGCTTGAGCCCTGGCATGCACACACAGAGAGGTCCCTCCCTATCCCAAATGCGGGAGGCTGATGCAGTTTTCTACAGGTAACAAACTCATAATGATGTATGACGCTAGCCTCAGCTGGAATATTCTGCATTGTTCTCAATAGTTTTTGGGTCTGTCTGAATTTATTTGGCAAAAGTATGATGCATACCTGCAAACATTTTGGTTTCAAAGTACGTGAGGTTTTCACTTGGGGTGGGGTTGGAAAATAGGCTATTAATAGGCTATAAATATCCTGTAATATAACAGAAAATACTGCATTGTTGCTCATTCTATTTTTGATTTTTAATTTTTGAGGAAAAACCTCACAAATTTATGAGAGTAAAGTCGCAAATGTACAAGAAAAAAAGACCTGAATTAGCACTAAACACAAGTTATGAGAAAAAGTTGATCTATGTGGTAAAAAAAAAAATCTTTCAAATTTACAAGGAAAAAGTAATAAATTTAGAATAAAACTGCCATAAATTTATGAGAAAAACCTCAAACTGTCCAGACTAAAATCAACTTCTTAACTATTTTGGGGTAACTACTCTTATGTACAGTACATATAGTTGAGCGATAATATATAAAGATAACCTATGTTTACTTGTGTACAGTTTCAGGCTACTCTACCACCTAAATTAGAGATTTTTTTAACCTCCGCCAGTGGAAGATGGAGATAATGTTTTTAGTGGCATTGGTTAGTTGGTTGGTTGGTTTGTCTTACTCACAAAGTTATGAACGGATTTTGATTAAATTTTCAGGAAAGGTGTGTAATGGCATGGGGAACAGATGATTAGATTTTGGTGGTGATTTGCATCACGATCTGGATGCAGGAATTTTTTGAATATTATTTTCTATATTAATCTGGCACTTTTCATGTACAGCCCCTTTAAGACATGTCCACTGAGTTACATGCATGGCCACGCCATAGGGCCACACGCCTTGGCAACCCGGAAGCCAAACACTGCAAAAAATGTATAAAGGGGCGTGTCCACCAAACTCATTTTTTCTGCTGTGGGCGACTGTTTTCTATTCATTCTCTATGTAGTCCAGTGTTTACAGCGCTGAGTGCCCTTGGCGCTGAAACGCTTTGAAACGTGGCTGGTTTTTGTCGCGGTGCTCAGGGCTGAAAAAAGTTCAACTGTTCAGACAACTGTACAGTTGCACTCATCAATGTCAGACCTTTCTAAGCAGCCAATCAGAATTAAGGAAGGACAGGACATAGGACACTGGTACAGGAAGGCGAGAATGGGAGGTGACGGTAGAGGAGGTGGAGGCTGAACTTTGCTGCATCAAACAACCTGGTACTCTTTGATCTAACACTAAAAGGATATCATGATCAAAATCTGAAAACAAACGCTTGGAGGAACATGTCTGCATCTGTCGGCGTGCCAGGTGAGCGTTTGTGCCTTTGTCATGGTCATATTTCTTACAAGTTTGTTGCGGTAGATAATATGTATACTATGTGAATTTGTAGTTGATAACCGCAAAAAGGTGGTATGGAGAAGGGAGGAGGGAAAAAAAAAAAACCAGACCTCAAAGATTCAATAAATCATGATGTTGATTTAAGGTGGAATTGTCCAGCCCCAATGTATGGTCAATACAATTATGACAGTCTTGCTATTATTATTATAATATAGTCATATAATGTGGTCAAATTGTTTTTGCTGTCGTTTGTATGTTAATAATAATAATAATAATAATAATAATAATAATAATAATAATAATAATAATAATAACAACAATGGATTGCATTTATATAGATGGACGAGCTACGTCCGGGACTGTTGTATTCTGATTGTGACCGAATCATGGCTGCATCCACGCATTCCTGACGCTGCAGTGAAATTACCAGGCCATAGAACTCACCGCTTCAACAATGATTTTGGTAAGGGAAGGGGTGGAGGGCTCTGTGTTTATGTGCTTCAGACTTGGTGTAATAACAGCAGAATAATTCAAAGCCGGGCGGCGTGGTGGAAGAGTGGTTAGCACTGCGGCAGCACAGCAACTCACCCTTGGCCGTGGGATCCTGAGTTCGATCCCAGCCCCCGACCAACAGTGATCTGTGTGGAGTTTGCATGTTCTCCCCGTGTCTGCATGGGTTTACTCCAGGATTTCTCCGGTTTCCTCCCACATGCCAAAAACATGCAAGTTAGGTTAATTGGCAACAAACTGGGGATTCTAAATTGTCCTTAGGTATGACTGTGAGAGTGAATGGTTGTCTGTCTCTCTGTGTTGGCCCTGCGATGGACTGGCGATCTGTCCAGGGTATACCCTGCCTCTCGCCTAAAGATGCTGGGATAGGCTCCAGCCCCCCCGCGACCCGAAAAGGATTAAGCGGAAGAAGATGAATGAATGAATGAATGAATGAATAATTCACCAGTCACCAGTCACCAGGACATGGCCTCTAAGTCACCAGGCTTAGAGGCCATGTCCTTCCTGTGTGGGCTGTTTTATCTTCCCTGCGAGCTAACGGCAGTAATTGTAACAGTGGTTTACGTTCCTCCAGACGCTAATGTTAGCTTAGCACTCAATCACCTCCAGCACATTGTCAGCAGGCAGCAAAGAGATCACCATGATGCAGTCCACATTATTGCAGGGGATTTTAACAAAGCAAGTTTAAAGACTGTACTCCCCAAATTCCACCAACACGTTGTGTCCCACAAGAGGGGAATGAACACTGGATCATGTTTACAGCAACATTAAGCATGCCAACAGAGCCACCCCCCTCCCCCACCTTGGACAATCAGACCATCTCTCCTTGCTTCTAATACCTGCTTACACCTCCCTGAGGAAGAGTTCCCCCCCAACCAACCAAACAATTAAAATGTGACCTGAAAATGCTCCCTTCCAGCTACAAGACTGCTTTGTCTGCACAGATTGGAGTATCTTTGAACAACAGGACCCAGACTCCTACACCGAGTCCGTCCTTTTCTACATTAAATGCTGTGTAGAAAATGTGACAGTCACCAAACACATCCAGGTCTTTCCAAACCGCAAACGCTGGATGACCAGTGAAGTCCAGGCTCTAATCAGAGCCCGCAACTCATCCTCCAGACAGAGGGACAACTCTCAGTACAGCACTGCCAGAGCCAACCTGAGGAGAGGCATAAAACTCACTAAGAACACCTATAGAAGGAAGGTGGTGGGCTTCCTCATAGACAACAACCCCTGATAGATGTGGAGAAGCATCCAGGCCCTCACCAACTACAGGGGCCTGTGCCCCCCAACATCAGACAGCAGCCTCTCTCTGGCAGTTCAGTTTAAGTCCTTTTCTGTTTGTTTGATTCTTTGTTTATGTTGTAGTTATTATGGCCTGATGTATTTGGCCTCTGTTTATTTATGATTTGTCTGTATTCTTAGTTTTGTCTTAATAGTTTTGTCTATTTATTGTGAATCATTTTGTATCATGGCATAGTTATTTCATTATTGTTTATCCTTATACTCCCATTATTCATCCTCTGTATCATTATTTATTCATTCTGGTCTGTGCTTTTATTTTGACAGTGCCCTGTGTATTTCCTGCTGTCAAACTCTGTTTCGCGGCTACATAGCTGTCACTTATTGTATTGATTATTTTCCTCACTCATGTACCCACACCTGTCATTCATTGATCACTTGTTCATTTCTCCATTTAAGGACACCAGCAATGTTTCCCGTTGCCGTGTCCCACTGTTAGCTTCCTCAGAGGTACCTGTCATCACTCTGGATGAATGGTTTTTCCCCATAGAGGTGAGCAGGTGTGGTCCATCATGGATTTAATCCTTTTCCCGTTTTCCTCAGCCATGAGCCCCGTTTGTCTTCGGGTGTGACTCCGGCTACACTTCTTCTCTTTTTCCCCGGTGTGTCCAAGCGCCTCAGCCTGGGTCTGTCCAGACTGTTCTCTTTTCCCCTCGGCGTGAGTCCCGCTCTCCTCCAGCACTCCTCATCTCTCCCTTACGTGTAAGTGCAGTGCTTTTGGTCTGTGTTCGTGTTTGTTAATAAATGTTGCAAACTCACAGCTGTTATGGTTCGAGCGCCGATCTCGTCCGCGCTCGAGCCATGCACCATTCCCGGCCATCTGACGGCTGTGTGCCCCTTTTGCTCTCCGAGCTTTTATTGTGACAGCGCTTGGAGGGGCTTCCGGCTGTCAGAACTGTCAGCTGTGTCACATTTCGTCTCATCAGTCCATTATCAGATGTGATGAGGAGGTCGTTAGTGACCTTCGCTAAGGCTGTTTCAGTACTATGATGGATTCTAAACCCAGATTGAAACTCTTCAAGTAAACCATTTCCCTGCAGGTGGTCAAATAATTGTGTAGCAACAACTCTTTCTAAGATTTTTGAAATGAAAGGGAGATTAAAGATTGGTCTATAGTTAGCTAAAACTCCTGGATCCAGCGTTGGCTTTTTGAGTAAGGGTTTAATTACAGCCGTTTTAAAAGCTTGCAGTACATGGCCTAAAGTTAATGAAGAATTGATTATATGAAGAATAAAGCTACCAATAAGTGGGAAGACTTCTTTAAATAACCTGGTAGGAATAAGGTCTAAAAGACAAGTAAGGCTTGGATGAGGAAACTATTTTGTCTAACTCTAAAAGGTCAGTTGGAGTAAACTCATCAAGACAGATATCAATTGAAGGAGTTGTAGTAGTTACTGTATGTAAGTTAACGATGGGAAGAATCTGATTGATTTTATCTCTGATGGATGAAATTTTATTATTGAAAAAGTTCATAAAGTCCTGACTAGTAAGCTCTAAGGGATTGCTAGGATTGACAGAGTCCTGACTCTTTGTCAACCTGGCTACAGTGCTGAAAAGAAACCTGGGATTATTCTTGTTCTCTTCTATTAATGCAGAGTAATAACTCGTTTTAGCTTTTCTAAGAGATTTTTTACAAATTAAAAGATGATTTCTCCAAGCTTCTGTTTTAAGCTACGAGTTTCTGTGTTGAACCAAGGAGTTAGAAATCTCTGATTAGATGCTTTCTTTTTTAAGGGGGCCACCAAGTCTAGAGTCTGATGCAGAGAAGCTGTAACACTATCTGCCATGCTATCAATTACAGAAGGAGCAAGCTGTCTATAGCTTATTTCCGTTGTGTTGACACATAGCATAGAGGAAACAATCTGCATAAATTTGGTAACATCATCTGAGAGACATCTACTGTAGTAATATTTTTCTTTAGGAGCCAAATAGTCAGAAATAGTAAAATCAAAGGTTAACAGACAATGGTCTGACAGTACAGGGTTATGAGGAGACACTATCAGATTTTCTATTTCTATGCCATATGTCAGAACAAGGTCCAACATATGGTGGAGATAATGAGTAGAATTTCCTACTTTCTGAGAAAACCCTATCGAGTCTAACATTGAATTAAATGCCACATTAAGGCAGTCACTATCTACATCTACATGTATATTAAAGTCCCCTACTATAATTATTCTGATTTCAGCACTAAATCAACTAAGAATTTGGCAAATTCGGATAAAGATTCTGAGTAGGTTGATGGAGAACGATAAACTATGGCAAATAAAATTGGGTTTAGCCTAAAATTGCTAAAGTGCCCAATACTGAGGACCAGGCCCTCAAAGGAATTATAACATGTTTTTTGCTTTACATTAACTAATAGTTTGGAATGGTAAATTGTTGCTACTCCTCCTCCACGACCAGAACTTCTGGGATTTTGACAGTTTAAATAACCAGAGGGAGTTGATTCATTTAAACCAACATAATCCTCTTGCCCTAACCAAGTCTCTGTAAGGGATATTAAATCAATCTGATGATCAATTAACAGATCATGGACTAGCAGAGACTTGGGAGTTAGAGACCTAATATTTAACAAACCGCATTTAATTTTTAAATTATGAGGAGGAAGAGAGGCCAAATCATTCAATTTAGAGGCTTCATGTTTAATTTGAGTTTTGCCAACTTTTCGTTTAATCACTTTGGGATGCTTATACATTATATTTTTATTTGCTTTGGAGGGAGCAGACAATGATTCTCTGATGGGGAAGACAGGGTCTAAGTTGAGGGGTGGCGGATGAAGAGGAGCTGCAGAGAGGCGTGTAAGACTGCGACTCTGCTTCCTGGTCCCAACTCTGAGTTGTCAAGATTTTGGAAATTTGGATAAAAAAGATGCCAGATTGTTAGATAAATCAGATGCACCATCCAAAGTGGGATGGACGCCGCCTCGTCTAATAAGACCAGGTTTTCCCCAAAATGAGCTCCAATTGTCAATGTAGCCCACATTGTTTGCAGGACACCACACAGACAGCCAGCGGTTGAAGGATGACAAGTGGCTAAACATGTCATCACTGGTCAGATTGGGGAGGGGCCTGACATAATGCACGGCCCAGGAGACACACACGCAGGCTCAGGATAGATTTAACAGCTTTATTAGCAACAAGGAAGTGTATGGCTGCGTGTCTGTGGAATAAGAATGTATTGGTGGTGGCGTCTGCGTCAGGCACGGGGGCAGGAGGCCGTACAGCCGGACAACCCTGTGGGAGAGAGCAGAGGGAGAAGGGTAACGGGCACCACACCAATACAGGGAATAATGATGATAGCTGGCTTACTTGGTTATGACAGGTGGCTGGCGTCGACAAGGGCGAGGCCCGGGAGACAGTGACCTGCAGTACCTGTGGCAGCAGCGTAGAGCCAACGGCGAGATGAGGAAGTCCGCCGCCGGGAACATCCACCTGTGCACAGGGGATGGCTAGAGGAGAGAGGTAAGGGGAGCTTACCCAAGTTATCTTCGCTAGTCGGTTTGAGATCCGTAGTAGCAAAGGGGCCGAAGTAGAGAGACGGCTTCAGGCTGAAGCCCAGGGCAGAGTGGATTAAATACCTCGCCGCTGACGAGGAGCAGGTGTGCGCGCGGCTGGCGCCGCTGATGAGCGGCGAGTCATGACAGGGCCCAGAGAATACTACAGAGGCAGACATTGTTTTGGCAAAGTCACACACCGATTCTACATTAAAGCGTACCTGTGGTGGTCGTGAAGACGCATTTAACTTGAAAACATTAGGAAAAGGTATTTGTTATTTGGGTAAATAATTGTTGCCAGCCATATACCACCTGAGATATATTGAAATAGGACCGCGGGCTTGGCCAGCCAATGAAAACTATGGGCGCCGCCATGACATATGCGGAAGTGACGTCATACCGTTGCTACTGAAAAGACAATACTCAGCGTTTCACCGGGACTACGGTGCTGTAGTCCGTTGTTTTTGTTCTATTGTGGCTGAATTTTCTGACTCTGAGGAAGAATTTGTCCAACATGGCTACAGGTTTGAGCCAGAAAGGTCTTCTGAGGGTTAAAGTGACGAAGTGGTCCTCACACACAACGCAATTTCGTCTGAAAGGATTCACCTGTGCCCTGTTCCGAGATTGCGCAATCACTTTTCCTCTATGATCTTCGGACAAGGTGAGCTGGGTTTGGGTACACAAAAGAAGTGTTTATCTTTGTTTTTTCGCTTATTATTGAGACATCCAAAGGCTTTACATTCCGCCATGTTGCGATATTCATATCGCATTGTATGTTTTTGTTTTAACAAGAGCGCCGAGTGTCTGCCGCTCTGTATAACAGCGAGGGAGGAGCCGAATCATCTGCTGTGTTGCGGCAGTTAGGACCTCAGATCAGACGAGTTGACCTGCTGAATTTAAGCATTTATTTATTTATTTTCTACTCGTTTTAGTTCCGCATTTAATATGAACCCTGAGTTTGAAATAAACGTTTGAATTTTGGTCCTCCCACACAACGCAACGCGCCGAGTGTCTACCGCTGTGTATAGCGGCGAGGGAGGAGCCGAATCATCTGCCGTGTTGCAGCAGTTATAAGCTCAGATCAGACGAGTTGACCTGCTGAATTTAAGCATTTATTTATTTATTTTCTATTCGTTTTAGTTCCGCATTTAATATGAACCCTGAGTTTGAAATAAACGTTTGAATTTTGGTCCTCCCACACAACGCAACGCGCCGAGTGTCTACCGCTGTGTATAGCGGCGAGGGAGGAGCCGAATCATCTGTTGTGTTGCGGCAGTTATAAGCTCAGATCAGACGAGTTGACCCGCTGAATTTAAGCATTTATTTATTTATTTTCTACTCGTTTTAGTTCTGCATTTAATATGAACCCTGAGTTTGAAATAAATGTTTGAATTTGAATTTGAATATCGCGAAAGCCACTGCTCATCCGGGCACTCCAGGCTCAGCCAATATTGATCCAGATTGTGGTGCCCACTTTATTACGTCACAGGAAGCATCCTGGCAGGCCATGTAGCCACTAGTATGGCTGCACCCATGTTTTGCTGACATAGCTGAACCAGCACATCAGCAATGAATTTATATCAAATTGCTTTGAACATGAATTTCAACTTAAACTTGAACTAGAACGTGAGACAGGGGCTCAATATAATATCTTTTTTTTCACGACCACCACAGGTACCCTTTAAGTTTCGTGACTTCCGACTGCCGGAGACGGATGTCATTAATTCCCAGCGTGAATAACAATTGTGGAGTATTTACAGTTACTTTTAGCCAACATTTTCAAATTTGACTCGATGTCGCCTGCTCTGGCCCCAGGAATGCATTTGACTATGGCCGCTGGAGTCTCTATGTTCACATTTCTGACTACAGAGTCGCCAGTGATCAGAGTTTTTTCTTCAGCGGGTGTGTTGCTGAGCAGGGAAAAACGATTAGAAACGTGAACAGGTAGGGGGTTAACCGGGGCTTTGTGACTAGGCTTCCTTCTCACCGTCACCCACCCAGTCTCCTCGCTGCTGAGGAAGACCGGAGGACCGCTAACAGGTCGCCCTAAGCTAGGGAGCTCCGCTGCAGCTAGGGGACGTCCGTCAAAAGTAACTGGCGCAGACGGTGTTTCAATGCAGTGGAGCTGGGATTCCAAATCAGACAACCTCACCTCGAGCGCCTCAAAAGGACATTTATTACATTTACCGTTATCACTAAAAGAGGCAGAGGTGTAGCTACACATCTGACATAGAGAGCACACCAGAGGAGGAGAGGAAGGAGAGCTAGTAGCCATAGCTAGTGGCTTACCCGAAGCTAAAAAAAACACCGATAAAAGGTGAACAGAAGGCTGAAGAGGGTGATTAGGTGACACTGAGTGCGCACACAAATGCAAGAGGCTTGATAAACAGAAATGAGAACTAATGGTAGATGGAAAAAAGTGGTTAAAATACAATTAAAAGCAAAATCCTCAGGAGAATGAGGAGAGCAAATCACACGGACAGACAGCAATACAGGAAGTGATGATACATTACCACAAGTGACTTCCGAATGATGGCTCCAACCTCGCCATCATCAGTGCATACCTCCGCCAAGGCTCTTAACTTCTAACAGAGTGTTAGCAACAATACTCCAAAACTACTGGATGGATTTGGGTGAGATTTTCACCAGAGGTGGCCCTTGGCCCAAAGATGAACTCATTAGATGTTGGAGGTGATCTGTGAGTGCATACCTCCTCCAAGGCCCTATCTTGTAATGTACAGATGGATGGCGATATGGATGGACAAAGGGAAGGAGGGAGGGACAGAGCCTTGGCAGAGGTATGCGCTCTCCGAGTGCCCTCTAGTTTTAATTGAAAACTAGTGCATGTGCGTAGAAAGCAAGTATTGTTGTCTGAAAACAAGTAGCCCAATTACGCTTTACAGGCCCAAATGTAGGCTGTGTTTGAAAGTGGAATACAAAGAAGTGTAGGCTATATGTAGGCATTCACACGTTAGACTCTGACAAATATAAAAGTGACTGAGTGGCATTAAGATTTATTTGATTGTGTGAATATTATTTACAGAACTAGAAAAGCACTCGGAGAGCGCAGACCTCCGCCAAGCGCCACAATTCCCCCCATACAGTGTTTGTGTGTACGTTTTCAGATTCCTTGAGCATGTAAACATATGACTAGCAATTGGATTCACAATGATTATTTGTTTATTTGACAGGGACAGTGCAATAAACACACAATTAATCAATGACAATCAATCTGATAGTGATAGGATTAGTGGTTCAGTAGTAAAAGCATTGCCTCCTTGGCGGAGGTAATAAACTGAAGTGTTGCTGTTGTGTCCATCTCCTCCACTGATGGATGCAAATTGGGTAAACAGGTTGCCGTGGGTTTTATTACTTCCGCCAGGCCGAAAAGGCCAGGAGGAGGTTATGTTTTTGCCAGGGTTTGTGTGTTTGTGTGTTTGTCTGTCTGTCTGTTTGTCTGTCTGTCTGTCTGTCTGTCTGTTTGTCTGTTGGTTAGCAAGATAACTCAAAAAGTCTTGGACGGATTTGCGTGAAACTTTCAGGCGTTGTTGGAAATGGTACAAGGAAGAACTGATTAAATTTTGGGGGTGATCCGGTTCACCGTCTGGATACAGGAATTTTTTTAAAGCATTTTTCAACACTGTGACATAGGGCCATTTTCAACATGTGCGCAGGCGCAATGGAGGGCGCTGGTCGTCGTGTCTGCAACACAAACTCTGCGTTCTTCAACGTTTTAGGCACAAAAGCACGCGGAAAACACTGCTGGCCTGGGCCCGTCAGCGTGCTTGTGTTTGTGCGCAACTGCAAAACCTCATACGGGCAGCTGTCCGCCGACGGATTCTTTGGCAGAAATTCCCCGGCCAGCCATAGGAGCTGCGCATTTGGCAGAAATTCCCCGGCCAGCCATAGGCGCTGCGCATTTGGCAGAAATTCACCGGCCAGCCATAGGAGCTGCGCATTTGGCAGAAATTCACCGGCCAGCCATAGGAGCTGCGCATTTGGCAGAAATTCACCGGCCAGCCATAGGCGCTGCGCATTTGGCAGAAATTCCCCGGCCAGCCATAGGCGCTGCGCATTTGGCAGAAATTCCCCGGCCAGCCATAGGAGCTGCGCAATAACGAGCTCTCTGCCGGTGAAGCTTCTAAATTCTCGTTTGCCGCGGAGCGAAACCCCAAAATAATATAATATAAAACCCACGGCAACCTGTCTACCCAATTTGCATCCATCAGTGGAGGAGATGGACACAACAGCAACACTTCAGTTTATTACCTCCGCCAAGGAGGCAATGCTTTTACTACTGAACCACTAATCCTATCACTATCAGATTGATTGTCATTGATTAATTGTGTGTTTATTGCACTGTCCCTGTCAAATAAACAAATAATCATTGTGAATCCAATTGCTAGTCATATGTTTACATGCTCAAGGAATCTGAAAACGTACACACAAACACTGTATGGGGGGAATTGTGGCGCTTGGCGGAGGTCTGCGCTCTCCGAGTGCTTTTCTTGTATTATATTGTAACGTGCTGCTCGACATGGCGACGTCTCACCGGGAGGTTCAAACTCACGCCTCCCGCTCCGGAGTCCCGCACTCTACCTGTGTCGCCAATAGGGTCAACCCACTTGGCAAGCCAAGTAGGGTGCTCATATTGAGTTCGCTACAATATTATTTTTTGGGGGGTTGCGCTCCGCGGCAAACGAGAATTTAGAAGCTTCGCCGGCAGAGAGCTCGTTTTTGCGCAGCGCCTATGGCTGGCCGGTGAATTTCTGCCAAATGCGCAGCTCCTATGGCTGGCCGGGGAATTTCTGCCAAAGAATCCGTCGGCGGACAGCTGCCCGTGTGAGGTTTTGCAGTTGCGCGCAAACACAGGCACGCTGGCGGGCCCAGGCCAGCAGTGTTTTCCGCGTCCTTTTGTGCCTAAATCGTTGAAGAACGCAGAGTTTGTGTTGCAGACACGACGACCAGCGCCCTCCATTGCGCCTGCGCACATGTTGAAAATGGCTGTATGTCACAGTGTTGAATGAAAAATGCTTTAAAAAATTCCTGTATCCAGACGGTGAACCGGATCACCCCCAAAATTTAATCAGTTCTTTCTTGTACCATTTCCAACAACGCCTGAAAGTTTCATGGAAATCCGTCCAAGATTTTTTGAGTTATCTTGCTAACCAACAGACAAACAGACAGACAGACAGACAAACAAACACACAGACAAACCCCGGCAAAAACATAACCTCCTCCTGGCCTTTTCGGCCTGGCGGAGGTAATTATTGAAAGTGAATTGGACATCCAATATTAGTGACTGTTTAAGAACCCTTGTTTATTTTTTGTCAGATCACTTATTATTTGTCTGATCTTTTATGACTTATATTCATAGGTGTTGTATCTTGCACTTTGGGGAATGGGAGTTGTTCAGTCATCATTACCTCCGCCAGGCCGAAAAGGCCAGGAGGAGGTTATGTTTTTGCTGGAGTTTGTGTGTTTGTCTGTCTGTCTGTCTGTCTGTCTGTCTGTCTGTCTGTCTGTCTGTTTGTCTGTTGGTTAGCAAGATAACTCAAAAAGTCTTGGACGGATTTCCATGAAACTTTCAGGCGTTGTTGGAAATGGTACAAGGAAGAACTGATTAAATTTTGGGGGTGATCCGGTTCACCGTCTGGATACAGGAATTTTTTAAAGCATTTTTCAACACTGTGACATACAGCCATTTTCAACATGTGTGCAGGCGCAATAGAGGGCGCTGGTCGTCGTGTCTGATGAACACAAACTCCGCCTTCTTCAAAGTTTTAGGCACAAAAGCACACAGAAAACAGGGCTCGCCAGAGTGCCTGTGTTTGCACTACGCTGCAAAAGCTGACACGGGCAGCTGTCCGGCGCCGGATTATTTGGCAGAAATTCCCCGGCCAGCCATAGGGGCTGCGCAAAAACCAGCTCTCTGCCAGGGGAGGCTTCCAAATCCTCTTTTTTCCGCGGACCGCAAACCCAATAAAACCCACGGCAACCATTATCGCACCTTCTTTTGTCCTGCGGCTCCGCAACAGAGAGGAATCCCGGCGCCAGTAATGCTGCGCCTGATATGTGTCACTCTAATGCTAAAAGTGATGGCAGAAATTCCCCGGCCAGCCATAGGAGCTGCGCATTTGGCAGAAATTCACCGGCCAGCCATAGGCGCTGCGCATTTGGCAGAAATTCCCCGGCCAGCCATAGGAGCTGCGCATTTGGCAGAAATTCACCGGCCAGCCATAGGCGCTGCGCATTTGGCAGAAATTCCCCGGCCAGCCATACGCGCTGCGCAATAACGAGCTCTCTGCCGGCGAAGCTTCTAAATTCTCGTTTGCCGCGGAGCGAAACCCCAACATAATATAATATAAAACCCACGGCAACCTGTCTACCCAATTTGCATCCGTCAGTGGAGGAGATGGACACAACAGCAACACTTCAGTTTATTACCTCCGCCAAGGAGGCAATGCTTTTACTACTGAACCACTAATCCTATCACTATCAGATTGATTGTCATTGATTAATTGTGTGTTTATTGCACTGTCCCTGTCAAATAAACAAATAATCATTGTGAATCCAATTGCTAGTCATATGTTTACATGCTCAAGGAATCTGAAAACGTACACACAAACACTGTATGGGGGGAATTGTGGCGTTTGGCGGAGGTCTGCGCTCTCCGAGTGCTTTTCTAGTTATAATTGTTTTAGTTTATATGTGTAGTTTATAGTCTATCGTCAATAAACTCATGCAGTACTATAACAGGACATGTTTTCAAATATTTGAGACCCATTCTAGTGCATCCTTTTATATTTTAGGAATATTATAAGTACAAAACAGCAATATTATACACAGTAGAATGACCTGTTTGGTTGCAACTGTTGCATCAGTGTTGCCCATTTGTCAGTAAATATTTAAATAAAAATTATTTATTTCGTTATTTGAGCATTTTTGTGTCCAGTTTGGTGAGAGTTGTCGTTTAGTGCATGTGGCTGCATATGATATGCAGTTGATCTGGGCATTCTGCTCCACAATCATGGTGGTATTATTAACTTTTAATTTTTAGATAGCCACGCGAGCACACTGAGAGGAGCGCCATCGGCAACGGCGAGTCGTGGTCCTGCAAAGGGACTCCTGTCTACTGCTGATCGGACGGGCTGGGCTTGCTTCCCTGCGAAGAACTGCATTCCGCCCGCTGCTTCTCCAACACCGGTTGTCACGCCGCGCCGCTCATCAGCGGCGCCACCTGCACACACACCTGCACATCATCAGCGGCGAGGAATATAAGCCGCCTCGCCCTGAGCTTCGGCCTGAAGCCGTCAGACTTCGCTACTCATCATCGTGAGTCAAACCTTTCCTTCAGCACGACGCTTTTGGTAAGAAGCCCTTACCTCCTTTCTTTCCAGTCTGCTCCCCTGTGCACAGGTGGATTCTTCGGCGGCGGACAACGCCTCTCCCTCGCCATTCTTCGCTGCTGCACCGAGCCCTGCAGGTGGCTGTCTTCCGGGTCCCGTCCTTGTGGTGCCAGTCATCTGTCCCTTGCAAGTAAGCTCCTCTCTCGCTTATTCTCCTCCTGTGTTGGTGTGTGCCCGTCACCCTGTTTCCTTGTGCTCTTTCCCATAGGGTTGCCGGCTGTACGGTCTCCTGCCTCTGTGCCCGAAGCAGACGCCGCCACCAATACATTTACATCCCGCAGACACACATCCATTCACCCCTGTTGCTAATAAACTATTTGAACTTCTCTGAGCCTGTGTGTGTGCGTCTCCTGAGCCGTGCGTTATGTCAGTACGGCTTCAGCAGAGCGGCTCGGCAGACGGCGGGCTCGCACACCGGTTTTCCACTCTCGAGGCTCGAGTGGATCAA
This sequence comes from Pholidichthys leucotaenia, assembly GCA_020510985.1. NCBI lineage: Eukaryota > Metazoa > Chordata > Actinopteri > Cichliformes > Pholidichthyidae > Pholidichthys > Pholidichthys leucotaenia. The sequence goes on along the minus strand of CM035846.1, from coordinate 211,248,010 downwards.
TTAGCCTATCAGCAACAGGTGATTTTCAATCAATTGTTAAATTTGACTAACCGGTTGGGCCGCTTGGACCCCCTACAGTTGTTCCCCCCGGCTTGTCAGGGTGGCGCGGCTCCTGCTGCTCCAGTGGCCGTCCAGCAGGCTCCGAGTGCACCGGTTCGGCTCACACCCATTCCAACCCCCGCCCGCTTTAGCGGTAAGCTCGGCGGAGCGCGGGGGTTTATTATGCAGTGTGAGTCCGTTTTCCACCGTGTGCCCGGAGACTTTCCCTCAGATCATAGCCGAATTGGTTATATCGGGAATCTCCTGGAGGGGCGAGCTTTAACGTGGACCTACGCCGTAATGGCGAGGCCCAGTTATGCCGCCCTCACATATGACCAATTCGTGAGGCACTTCCTGGAGGTCTTTGACCATACTCCAACCGAGACGGTCCAGGTCGATCGGCTTCTCGCCCTCCAGCAGGGAAGCCGGATGGCAGCGGACTACGCGGTCGACTTCCGGGTAGCGGCGGAGGAAGTAGGCTGGGAGGAATGCTCCCTCTGCGGCCTTTTTCTCCGCAGCCTCAATGATGATCTGAGGGATGAACTGGCTGGGCGGGATATTCCTGAGACGCTAGCGGAGCTGACATCCTTAGCGATTAGTTTGGACAACAGGCTGCGCGAGCGCTCCTCAGGGCGGAAGTCGTCTTCTTCTCGCCCTCGTGGAGCCTCGCCGCGCCTGTTCCAAGCTCGCCCCCTGGCGGCGCCGCCACCATCGTGCCCCGAGGAGTCGGAGCCGATGGTGACAGGCTGGACAAAGCTTTCACCTGCGGAGAGACAACGCCGCCGTGAGTTGGATCTCTGCATGTATTGCGGAGATGACCAACACACGGTGAAGCTTTGCCCACGGAAAGCCAGTCGGCGGGGTCCGCGAGTCACTGTAGGGGGCCTTGCGGATCTCAATCGGTTAAACTCACACACACAATTGAAGCTGCCCGTCCGTTTCTGCCACAATCCCACTGGGCATCTCACCCATGCACTGGTGGATTCGGGCGCAGAAGGCAGCTTTATTTCACAAAGCCTGGCAACCCAATTGGGCATCCGCTGCCAGGCACTGAGAGACCCCATCTCCCTGGTCAACCTCTCTCGTGCCTCCCTTGGGAGAGTGATGCACCAGACTGTTCCTGTCCCGGTGATTATCTCAGGAAACCACCGGGACGAGATGACCTTCTACGTCCTGCCCAACTCTGTGTCGCCCGTCATCCTGGGGTATCCCTGGCTACGCCTCCACAACCCTGTCCTGGATTGGAAGTCAGCCGGGGTGTCGGCATGGAGCACGTTCTGCATGGGCACCTGCCTTCAGTGCGCTGCCTGCTCTCCGTCCGTTTCTCTCCCTCCTATGGACGCTGCACCCCCGGACCTGTTTCTGGTGCCCCTGGAATTTCACGACCTGGGTATGGTATTCAGTAAGACCAAGGCCATGTCTCTCCCTCCTCATCGGCCCTATGACTGCGCCATCAACCTCCGCCAGGGGGCACCCTTACCTTCTGGTCGGCTCTACAGTCTGTCGGCGCCGGAGAAGGAGACGATGAACGCCTACCTAAAAGAGTCGCTGAGTGCTGGGATAATCCGCCCATCTTCATCACCCGTGGGGGCGGGGTTCTTCTTCGTCGGAAAGAAGGACGGATCCCTCCGTCCCTGCATTGACTATCGGGCCCTAAATGACATCACGGAGAGGGATCGTTACACCCTGCCCCTCATGGACACCGCTTTCCACTCCCTCCAGGGGGCGACCTGGTTCACCAAGCTGGATCTACGCAGCGCATACCACCTCGTCCGGATCCGGGAGGGAGATGAGTGGAAGACAGCCTTCCGTACCCCGAACGGCCACTTTGAATACCTGGTAATGCCGTTCGGGTTGACCAACGCTCCTGCCGTCTTTCAGCGCCTCATCAACGACGTCCTCCGGGACTTCATCGGCCTCTTTGTGTTCGTCTACCTGGACGATATACTCATCTTCTCCAAGTCCAGGGACGAGCACCAGGTCCATGTGAGGCGGGTCCTCCAAAGGCTGCTGGAGAACCGGCTATACGTGAAGGCTGAGAAGTGCGAATTTTATGCTACAACAACATCCTTCCTGGGATTCGTCATCGCTCACGACCAGGTGCGTCCAGACCCAGAGAAGGTGAAGGCGGTGGTAGAGTGGCCTACACCTGCCTCGAGGAAACAGATGCAACAGTTTGTGGGCTTCGCGAACTTCTACCGCCGCTTTGTCCCAAACTTCAGCACCATCGTCGGACCGCTGACCCGCCTCACGTCCCCTAAGGTCCCATTCCGGTGGACCGAAGAGGCCGCAGCTGCTTTTCAGGCGCTGAAGGCGGAGTTCTCCTCCTCCCGGGTCCTTCGCCAGGTCGACCCTGCGCTGCAGTGCATCGTGGAGGTGGATGCTTCGGACACAGGAATGGGGGCGGTGCTATCCCAGTGGTCGCCTGACGATGGCGCCAAAAGGCCCTGCGCCTTCTTCTCCCGGCGCTTGTCCCCGGCGGAGAGAAATTACGACGTGGGGGACAGAGAGCTCCTCGCCATCAAGCTCGCGCTGCAAGAGTGGCGTCACTGGCTAGAGGGGGCGGACCTGCCGTTCGTGGTCCTGAAGGACCACAAGAACTTGGAGTACCTTCGATCTGCCAAGCGCCTGAACGCCCGCCAGGCACGCTGGTCCTTGTTCCTCGCCAGGTTCCAGTTTTCCATCACCTTCAGGCCTGGCTCCAAGAACGGCCTGCCCAACGCCCTCTCTAGGCAATTCGCCCCCGAGGAGTCGGAGGACGCGCTCCACACCATCCTGCCCAGGTCGTGCGTCGTGGGAGCCATCTCCTGGGACATAGAGAGCAAGATCCGGAAGGCGCAGGAGGTGGAACCTGACCCTGGCGGCGGACCAGAGGGAAGACTATTCATGCCATCTGCGGTTCGAGGAGAGGTCATCCACTGGCTACACACCTCCAGGCTCACCTGCCACCCTGGCTCCTCCCGGATGATAGACCTCCTCCAGCGGTCCTTTTGGTGGCCGGGCCTGCGGAGGGATGCGGCCCGCTACGCCCGGGCTTGTCCAATTTGTGCCACCAATAAGTCGGGAAACGCCCCTCCAGCGGGTCTGCTCCAGCCCCTGCCCATCCCTGGCAGGCCCTGGTCGCACATCGCCCTGGACTTCGTCACCGGACTCCCAGTCTCCAACTCCTACGACACCATCCTGACCATCGTGGATCGCTTCTCCAAGGCGGTACACTTCGTCCCCCTGCGAGGTCTCCCTACTGCCCTGGAGACGGCGGTCCTCCTCATCCAACACGTGGTCAGGCTGCACGGGATTCCGGTGGACGTGGTCTCGGACCGGGGGCCCCAATTTTCCTCTGAGGTTTGGAAGTTGTTTTGTAACGCCATCGGAGCCAAGGTGAGCCTCTCCTCCGGCCATCACCCCCAATCCAACGGGCAGTGTGAGTGGACCAACCAGGAGCTGGAGGCTGCGCTCCGCTGTGTGACTGCATCCAAACCCACGTCCTGGAGTAACCATCTTGCCTGGGTTGAATACGCCCACAACACCGCTCGCTCTTCTGCTACAGGGATGTCCCCCTCCAAGGCGTCCCTGGGTTACGACCCCCCGCTGTTCCCGGCGCAGGAGAGTGAGGTAACTGTCCCTTCAGTTAGGGCGCATCTCAGGCAGTTCCGCTCCATCTGGGCATCTGCGCGTAATGCGCTTTTACGCACGGCGGAGCGCAACAGAACTGTGGCGGACCGGCACAGAAGACCTGCCCCGGCGTACAGAGTTGGGCAACAAGTCTACGTGTCAACCCAGGACGTAACATTGAAAGGTGAGAGGAGGAAGCTGGCACAGCGCTTTATGGGAGCCTACCCATCACCCAGATCATCAACCCGGTAGCTGTGCGTGTGGCTATTCCCCCCTCCCTCCGCATCCATCCCACCTTCCACGTGTCCAAGGTGAAGCTGGCAGTCTCCAACCCCCTTTGCCCTCCTCCTGCTGCGCAACCCGCGCCCCGGATGGTTGGTGGCCATCCGGCCTGGGCCGTCTCTTCCATCCTGGACTCCCGGCGCCTTGGGTCGTGGGTTGCAGTACTTGGTGGACTGGGAGGGCTATGGGCCTGAACATCGACAGTGGGTGCCCCCATCGTTTGTGTTAGACCCCTCGCTCATCGCTGATTTCCACCGAGCGCACCCAGAGAAGCCATCGCCAGGAGGCGCTGCTAGAGGGGGGAGTACTGTCACGCCGCGCCGCTCATCAGCGGCGCCACCTGCACGCACACCTGCACATCATCAGCGGCGAGGAATATAAGCCGTCTCGCCCTGAGCTTCAGCCTGAAGCCGTCAGACTTCGCTACTCATCATCGTGAGTCAAACCTTTCCTTCAGCACGACGCTTTTGGTAAGAAGCCCTTACCTCCTTTCTTTCCAGTCTGCTCCCTTGTGCACAGGTGGATTCTTCGGCGGCGGACAACGCCTCTCCCTCGCCATTCCTCGCTGCTGCACCGAGCCCTGCAGGTGGCTGTCTTCCGGGTCCCGTCCTTGTGGTGCCAGTCATCTGTCCCTTGCAAGTAAGCTCCTCTCTCGCTTATTCTCCTCCTGTGTTGGTGTGTGCCCGTCACCCTGTTTCCTTGTGCTCTTTCCCATAGGGTTGCCGGCTGTACGGTCTCCTGCCTCTGTGCCCGAAGCAGACGCCGCCACCAATACATTTACATCCCGCAGACACACATCCATTCACCCCTGTTGCTAATAAACTATTTGAACTTCTCTGAGCCTGTGTGTGTGCGTCTCCTGAGCCGTGCGTTATGTCACCGGTGTTCTTTAGGCAGACCCCGGGTCCCCGCTGGCATTCCTCAAATTATCCTTTAGACGTACGCAATCACGGCAACATTATAGTATAATTTTTTAAGCATTACATCTTCACTATTCTCTCTTTCTTGTCAAATTTGTTGCTTTTTACTTCCTTCTTTTGTCTGCGAAGCATTGACTCTCTCCCTTAAATGAGATTTGAAATTGTACTCTTAACTTGCTTTTATGTGTGCTGTTCTCTGATCTTTTTACCTTTAAAACCTACTCCCTGCTTGTTTCAGGGTCAACAGTTTCTGAAACCTGACCTGAATTGCTTTTTATATGTGCTGTTTTTCTTTTAATATCTTCCTGCCTGCCTCAGAGACTACAGATAGAAAGTAGTGAGAACGCTATAATCTGTCATGTCCGCTGCGTAATAGCGCAGCAAACATATGAATTGATGGGAGCCCAAACGCAGGTGAAGTTTAACGTGTTTATTAACAAAGGAAAAATGAGGTACAAAGTGTCCATAGCAACTGTCCAAATTGTCAGGAACTGAGCCGGCTTGGTTTTCCCCGGCTCGGTCCTGGCCGCTCTATGGGTACGTGCCACATTGTATGTATGTTAGTATGTGCCTTGCCGTGCCCATAGCCACTGAATTCTGGCCCACAACGGGGAGGCAGCCTCTTGCACTTACGCTGGAGTGAGCGCTGTCTAACTGTCTGCCGGTCGGACCATGCTCCTTCTCTATTGCTACCAGCTGTTCCCACTCCCGTATGCTATCTTCCCTCGCTGGGCTCCGCCGCTGCCGGCGACCCTAACGACCCTGTTTCTTCTCCCGCTCCTGAGCCATTTTCTAGGGTCGCCGGAGAAGAACAACCATCTCCAGGGGTCCTCGTGGGGCCGGTCTCACCGCCCGAAGACGTCGCGGGTCCAGCTTCCCTGAGGTCGTCGTGTGGTCTTCTCCACAGGTCACGCCGCCGTGGGTCCAGCAGGCTGGCTTCAGACCGTCATGGGGGCTGCGCTCCAGGATGAGCCCGACGTGGGTGCTGCGCTCCTGCACGGACCCATCATAGAAGCTACCCTCCAGCGTGGGTTCCACTGAGGCTGCAGCCTTGGCCCAGTCAGGGTCCACCACGGGTGCTGCAGACCCTCAGCCGGAGGTCACCGCGGGTGCTGCAGAGCCTCAGCCGGAGGTCACCATGGACGCAACTAGGCTCCCGCTGGAGTCCATCGTGGGTGCAGCGGAGCCGGCCCGGTCAGGGGCCACCGTGGGCGCAGTTAGGCTCCCGCTGGAGTCCATCATGGGTGCAGCAGAGCCGGCCCGGTTGGGGGCCATCATGGGTGCAGCGGAGCCGGCCTGGTTGGGGGTCACCGCGGGTGCCACGGCGGACCACCCTGAGGATGCCGTGGGGGTTCCCTCTCCTCGGTCTGGTTGCCCACCAGTCAGCCTTCCAGTGGGCAGACCGCCTCCTGCTTCACCCCTTCTGTCCTGGTGGCTGAGCAACGTTGGCCAGCCGCCTGAAGAATTGACTCCCCGGGTCTGGTGGCCCATGTTTTCTGGCAGGCCACCGAATCCCATCCACCAGACCTTCTGCTGGGCCTGGGACTCTGGGTGGCCTCCTGAGCCCCAACGCCCATGGACTTGGGGGGGGGGGGGTTAGTTGAGGTCCCTGGGCGGGGTGTTTGTTCCCACCTTACCTGTTACCCCTATCTCCCACCCGGGTTCATGTTGTTTGTTCCTGTTGGGGAGGGGGGGGGGGGGCGCTGAGATGTTACTTTGGGTGTCTGGGTATCCACCCCTTAAAGGGAGGGCTCTCTCAGGAACCAAGCCGGCTTAGTTTCCCCCGGCTTGGTACTGGCCGCTCTATGGGTATGTGCCACATTGTATGTATGTTAGTATGTATTTCTGTGTGCCTTGCCGTGCCCATAGCCACTGCCTTCTGGCCCGCAACGGGGAGGCAGCCTCTTGCACTCACACTGGAGTGAGCGCTGTCTAACTGTCTGCCGGTCAGACCACGCCCCCTCTCTATTTACCGGAGTGGTGGCTCAGTTGGTAGAGCATCCGCCCCACACCCGGGAGGCAGGGGTTCAAATCCCGGCCGAGTCATGCCAAAGACCATATAAAAGTGGAACTTCTTGCTGTCCAGCTTGGTGCTCAGCAAAAATGGAAAGGAGGAGGGAAATTTGTGGCGGTGCCTTGCATGGCAGTGGCCCTCTGATTCTACACTTGGGGTGTGTGTGATTAACACTGTAGATAGGTAAAACACAATCTCGTTCTACTGTACATGATTGGTTGTACAGTTGAATAACAATAAAGGGTGATTTTAATTTAAATTTAATATTGCTACCAGCTGTTCCCACTCCCAATTTAAAAATTAAATGTGGTTTACTAAATATTAGGTCTCTAACTCCCAAGTCTCTGTTAGTCCATGATCTGTTAATTGATCATCAGATTGATTTAATTTCCCTTACAGAGACTTGGTTAGGGCAAGAGGATTATGTTGGTTTAAATGAATCAACTCCCTCTGGTTATTTAAACTGTCAAAATCCCAGAAGTTCTGGTCGTGGAGGAGGAGTAGCAACAATTTACCATTCCAAATTACTAGTTAATGTAAAGCAAAAAACATGTTATAATTCCTTTGAGGGCCTGGTCCTCAGTATTGGGCACTTTAGCAAATTTAGGTTAAACCCAATTTTATTTGCCATAGTTTATCGTCCCCCATCAACCTACTCAGAATTTTTATCCGAATTTGCTGATTTCTTAGCTGATTTAGTGCTGAAATCTGATAGAATAATTATAGTAGGGGACTTTAATATACATGTGGATGTAGATAGTGACTGCCTTAATGTGGCATTTAATTCAATATTAGACTCGATTGGGTTTTCTCAGAAAGTAGGAAATTCTACTCATTACCTCCACCATACATTGGACCTTGTTCTGACATATGGCATAGAAATAGAAAATCTTGTAGTGTCTCCTCATAACCCTGTACTGTCAGACCATTGTCTGTTAACCTTTGATTTTACCATTTCTGACTATTTGGCTCCTAAAGAAAAATATTATTACAGTAGATGCCTCTCAGATGATGCTGTTTCCAAATTTATGCAGATTGTTTCCTCTGCGCCATGTGTCAGCACAACGGAAATAAGCTATAGACAGCTTGCTCCTTCTGTAATTGATAACATGGTGGATAGTGTTTCAGCTTCTCTGCATCAGGCTCTAGACTTGGTGGCCCCCTTAAAAAAGAAAAAGTCTAATCAGAGATTTCTAACTCCTTGGTTCAACACAGAAACTCGTACCTTAAAACAGAAGACTCGTCAATTAGAAAGAAAATGGCGCTCTACTAATTTAGATGAAATCTATTTAGCTTGGAGAAATCATCTTTTAATTTATAAAAAATCTCTTAGAAAAGCTAGAACAAGTTATTACTCTGCATTAATAGAAGAGAACAAGAATAATCCCAGGTTTCTTTTCAGTACTGTAGCCAGGTTGACAAAGAGTCAGGACTCTGTCAATCCTAGCATTCCCTTAGAGCTTACTAGTCAGGACTTTATGAACTTTTTCAATAATAAAATTTCATCCATCAGAGATAAAATCAATCAGATTCTTCCCACAGTTAACTTAAATACTGTAACTACTATAACTCCTTCTTTTGATGTCTGTCTTGATGAGTTTACTCCAATCGACCTTTGTGAGTTAGACAAAGTAGTTTCCTCATCCAAACCTTCAACTTGTCTTTTAGACCCTATTCCTACTAGGTTATTTAAAGAAGTCTTCCCACTTATTGGTAGCTTTATTCTTCATATAATCAATTCTTCATTAACTTTAGGCCATGTACCGCAGGCTTTTAAAACAGCTGTAATTAAACCCTTACTCAAAAAGCCAACGCTAGATCCAGGAGCTTTAGCTAACTATAGACCAATCTCTAATCTCCCTTTCATTTCAAAAATCTTAGAAAGAGTTGTTGCTACGCAATTATTCGACCACCTGCAGGGAAATGGTTTACTTGAAGAGTTTCAATCTGGGTTTAGAATCCATCATAGTACTGAAACAGCCTTAGCGAAGGTCACTAACGACCTCCTCATTGCATCTGATAATGGACTAGTTTCTGTACTTGTCCTTTTAGACCTTAGTGCAGCTTTTGATACTATCGATCATAATATTCTACTTGATAGATTAGAACACTATGTTGGACTTAATGGAACTTCGTTGCAGTGGTTTAGATCTTATTTATCTGATAGGTTCCAGTTTGTTCATGTAAATAATGAGTTTTCTTTCAACTCAAAGCTTAGTCATGGAGTTCCACAGGGATCTGTGCTAGGCCCTACTCTTTTTAGTTTATATATGCTTCCGTTAGGCAACATTATTAGAAAGCACTGTATACATTTTCATTGTTATGCAGATGACACACAATTATACCTGTCAATGAAGCCAGATGATAGTAATCAATTAGCCAAGTTAGAAGCCTGTCTTAAGGAAATCAAAGCTTGGATGACTTGTAATTTCCTGCTATTAAATTCAGATAAGACTGAAGTCATTCTTGTTGGTCCAAAAAACCTTAGAAATTCCTTTCCAAATCAAACTTTCAGTTTGGATGCAGTTACTCTTTCTCTTAATAGCTCTGTGAGGAACCTTGGAGTTATTTTTGATCAGGATTTGTCCTTCAATTCACATATTACATTTGTTTCTAAGACTGCCTTCTATCATTTGCGTAATATTGCCAAGATTAGGAGCATCTTGTCTCAGAGTGATGCTGAGAAACTGATCCATGCTTTTGTTAGCTCGAGATTAGATTATTGTAATTCTTTATTATCAGGTTGTCCTAAAACATCTTTAAAAAGTCTTCAGCTGATCCAAAATGCTGCAGCAAGAGTTTTAACAGGTACTAGAAAGAGAGATCATATCTCTCCGGTTCTGGCCTCCCTTCATTGGCTTCCCATAGAGTTTAGAATTAAGTTTAAAATCCTTCTTCTTACTTACAAAGCTCTAAACAATCAGGCTCCTTTTTATTTAAAAGATCTGATACTACCGTATTATCCTAACAGAGCACTACGCTCCCAAAATGCAGGACTACTTGTAATACCTAGAATCTCCAAAAGTACAATGGGAGGCAGAGCCTTCAGTTATCAAGCTCCTCTCCTGTGGAATCAGCTGCCAATCTGGATTCGGGAGTCAGACTCGATCTCTGTTTTTAAGATTAGGGTTAAAACCTACCTTTTTGATATAGCCTACAATTAGGGAGGGATCATGTGTTTCTGAACCCTCCCTTAGTTATGCTGCTAATAGGTTTAGTCAGCCGGGGGACCTCCAGTAATGCACTGGGCCTCACTCCTTTCCTCACTCTCTATGAAATATTTTTTTTTGCTGGTCATTAACATTTGTTTGTTCTCTCCCATAGATTGAGTCCCCATCGTGCTGTTTGCTCTCTACATGTCTGTTCTTTTCATCTTCTCTGTCCCCTCACCCCCCAGCCAGTCGCAGCAGATGACTGCCCCTCCCTGAGCCTGGTTCTGCTGGAGGTTTCTTCCTGTTAAAAGGGAGTTTTTCCTCTCCACCGTCGCCAAGTGCTTGCTCACAGGGGATCACCTGATTGCTGGGGTCTTTCTGCAACTGTGGGGGTTCCCCCCTACAGTTGATAGTGCTATGAGATGACTGTTGTTGTGAAATGGCGCTATATAAATAAAGTTGAATTGAATTGAATTGAATATGCCATCTTCCCACACCTCGCCCAGGTGTAACTAATTTGTGAAACCAGCAATGCGTGTTCTTAAGGAGCCTGTCTCCAGTCATGCATTGCTGGGTCACTGGACTTCATTGACAGTTCGCTTGGAGTCACGTCAAGCAAGGACTGTTTCCCTCGGGACTTATCCAGACTACTGGACTGCTGCAGCTCTGTGAGTAATTGCTGCATGTGTTTTTCCCTGGTGCCTTCTCCCTGTAGACTGTTGAGTGTCCAGTAGGACATCGCTAGCTTCTGAGGAAACTATAACTGTATGTCTGCGTGCTGTATAAATAAATGTGTGTTTGTTGAGACCCGGCGCATAAATCCTAATCCTTTCTCCCCTCGCCGTGCGCATTGGAGAAGCGCACGGGAGGGTTCATGACACAAATGATGAGTAGTATGGTGAAGATGACTGGCTACGAGCTCAACAGGTAAGCCCACGTGCTCCCAGGGCGGAACTGGGTTGCAGATAGGAGAGGGCTGAAAAATAATAGAACATGAGACTTACATCATGTCAGAGCCACAAGGCTCCGGAAACACAACAGTAGTGGTCCAGGGGAGAACGAGCCAGATCATCCATGTAGACTGACTGATGCCAACGCACTGAGTGTTTCCACTGCCGGCCAGAAATACCCCAGATACTAACAAGCAGCAAGTGGAAACAGGTGCGTGGCAAATAGAGTGGATGAATCAGTATGCATGAGTGTCTGGTGTGTGTGTGTGTGTGTGTGTGTGTGTGTGTGTGTGTCCCGATGGGATCACCACCTTATCGTGGTGGGGCACTTTGAGCGTCTCCATGACCCCTAGAGCTATGTTGGCCGGAGTCTCGTATTCCTGGCAGGGTCACCCAAGCCGAACAGGTCGAAGGGTAGAGGCCAGACTAAGAGTGATCCCAAAGACGAAGATGAAGACCTCAACGGTAGAGCAGGCAGAAGCTGGTAGTAATGATAAACAACATAATGGCTGTAAAAGCGGACAAAGGCTAAGGGAGCACACCCTGACAAAAAGCAAGCTGGTGGTGGCACGCTTTGAGGCGGTTTCCCAAAAACCTGGATTCCGGCAGCCTCCTGCAATTGTGAGAAGATGCTGGTCATCTAGGGTCTCCCTTGCTACTGGAACTATCTTCTCTACAATCAAGGTAGTGGCATCGGGAAAAGCGCACCCCCCATGCCACTCTAAAAACCATCACTGCGCAGATATCTTCTTTACCTGAGTCTCCGACCTCTAAAGTCTGGCGGCAATGGAGCATCCAGTAACAGGGGCAGGTTTGAATGAGCTGGAAACTCCTAGCTGGAACTCTGCACGTCAGCGGCACAGGACAACGGTCGTTAGCAGTTGGGATTGAGTGGCAGCTGCTTCCGGCAGACTTCTGTGCGTCTGAGCAGCTCTGTTTAGGGACCGCACTGCTCACCCCAACTGGGGAAAGGCCTAGAAAAGGTGGCCTAAACATTGCCCACTCAGCACAGCACCCGGATAGGAAACCGCACCTGTCGGGACATTCCACTATGCGGTCGAAAAACAAAAACAATACCATTTAGAATTGCAGCATGGAACATAAGGACACTCCTGGATGCCAGTCCGGACAGACCACAGCGCAGAACAGCACTTGTTGCCAGCGAGCTGAAGCGCTACAATGTGGATGTGGCAGCACTCAGTGAGACCCGACTCCTTGAGGAAGGCTCACTCAATGAAGTAGGAGAGGGTTATACATTCTTTTGGAAAGGATACCCCAGTGGCGGACAACTCCTTCATGGAGTTGGTTTTGCAATTAAGAACAGCCTCCTGCACAAGCTCACAGAATCACCAGTGGGTGTCAGTGAAAGGCTCATGACTCTTCGCATCCCCCTTGCAAAATGCAGGTATGTCACTTTGGTAAGTGCCTATACACCAACTCTGCCATCGAAGGCTGAAGAGAAGGACCGCTTCTACCAGGCACTTGATGACATCCTCAGTCACATCCCAAAGAGTGACAAAATCATGCTGCTTGGTGATTTCAATGCAAGAGTCGGAAAGAACTTGCAAAACTGGAATGGTGTGATCGGTGCCCATGGCATTGGAAAAGTCAACCCCAATGGCATGAGACTTCTTTGTCTCTGTGCAGAACATGATCTTACCATCACTAACACAATCTTCCAGCAAAAGAACAAATATAAGGCATCCTGGATGCATCCCAGGTCCAAACATTGGCACCTGATCGACTATGTGATCGTGAGGAGGGCTGACCTCAAGGACGTGCTCATCACAAGAGCTATGCGAGGGGCAGACTGCTGAACCGACCACCATATGATTCTGACAAAGGTCAGAATGCATGTTCGGCCCCTAGCTCGCCACGGTGGCCCAAAGAGGAAAACACTCCACTGTGCCAGACTCTCCAGCAGCGACATCCGTGACAACTTCCATCGCTCCCTAGCTGAGAGGCTGGCAGGTATTGAACAACTGATCATCTCAGAGTCTGGGATGGATGAGAAGTGGACCACTCTATCCACCATCCTCTTTGACACTGCAGCCCAAGCCTTCGGTTTCAAAACCAAGAAACACCAGGACTGGTTTGACCAGAATGATGGAGAGATCTCCACCCTCCTGGACAGAATGCACAGGGCACACAGAGCCACCTTGAACAACCCACAATCCCATTTCCATAAGAAGCAATGGCAAGCCCTTCGTTCTGAGGTCCAAACAACTCTCAGGAAACTGCAAGATGAGTGGTGGATCTCAAAGGCCAATGAAATCCAGACTCATGCTGATAGAAACGATATGCACAGTTTCTATGATGCAGTCAAAACCATCTACGGCCCCAGAAACTGCTCCCTGGCACCTGTTAGATCTGCTGATGGATCTTCTTTAATAAAGGATCAGGCCATGATAGTGGAGCGGTGGGCTGAACATTTTAACACCGTGCTTAACCAGCCCACCTCAGTGGACCCAACTGTCCTTGCAGAGCTCCCTGAACATCCTACCTTGCCAGATCTCGACCTCCCCCCAACCTTCAAAGAAATCCTGCATGCAGTAAAAACCCTGAAAAACAATAAATCCCCTGGACCTGACGGCATCCCAGCTGAACTTCTCAAGGAAGGAGGCTACCTCTGTACTCGGACATTGTATCTCTATATCTCAGAGGTGTGGAGACGAGAGTGTGTCCCACAACAGTGGAAAGACGGCAACATTGTGACCATCTACAAGAACAAAGGAGACAAATCCATCTGCTCCAATAGTAGGGGTATCTCTCTGTTGGCCATTGCTGGAAAGGTCCTTGCCAAGGTCATGCTCCGCAGACTCATCTCTGCAATATCAGAGCAGGTCACCCCAGAGTCACAGTGTGTTTTTTGGAAGGACAGGGGGACAGGTGACATGATCTTTGTGACGCGTCAGCTCCAAAAGAAATGTCGGGAGCAGCATAAGGACCTGTTCATTGCCTTTGTCGACCTGTCAAAGGCATTTGACACAGTGAACAGGGAACTACTGTGGCAAGTCCTGAAGAGATTTGGGTGTCCACCCAAGTTTCTCACCATCCTTGTGCAGTTCCATTCTGGGATGATGGCTCGAGTGGTAGTGGCAAGGCACAGCTCAGAACCTTTTGGAGTGCAAACAAAAGTGAGGCAAGGCTGTGTGCTGGCCCCAGTTCTCTTCAACATCTTCCTTGTCTGTGTAACAACTCTGCTACGTAGGAGGGTGGAGAAGCAAGCTGGAGTTACCATTGACTTCAGGCTTGATGGTAACCTGTTCAACATCAGGAGGCTACAGGCAACTTCCAAGCTGACATCAGAGACCATCACTGAGCTACAATACGCCGATGACTGTGCCCTGGTTGCCCATACACCAGATGCTCTACAAAACATCCTCTCGGCAGCTGTAACTGCATACACCAGAATGGGACTGACAATCAACACCCAGAAGACAGAGGTACTCTGTCAGTCCAGTACTGACCCCCACAAAACCCAATAACCCTCACAGCAGCAGGGCAACAGCTGCTCACAGTGCCCACATTCAAATACCTGGGGAGCATAATGTCTGACACCTGCTCAATGGATGACGAAATCCAGAACCGCCTCAAGCAAGCATCAGCATCTTTTGGTCGTCTAAGGAGACGGGTTCTTCAGAACCAAGTGCTGGTCTACAGAGCTGTATGTATCACCACCTTACTGTATGGATGTGAGGCATGGACTATTTACAGCCGCCATCTGAGAAGCCTGGAGACCTTCCATGTAAGATGTCTCCAGAAGATCCTTGGCATCACTTGGAAGGACAAAGTGCTGGAGAGAGCTGGCAGCTGCAGCGTGGAGTCCATCATGGCCCAGCATCAACTCAGGTGGTTGGGGCATGTCATCCGGATGCCCAGCCACAGACTTCCACGCAGAATCCTGTATGGTCAGTTACACCAAGGTCAACACAGCGCTGGTGGGCAGAAGAAGCGCTTCAAAGACCAAATGAAGTCCATCCTGAAGAGATGCCGGATCAACCCCTCTTCACTGGAGGAACTCACTTCCTGCCGAGACATCTGGCGCTCCCACTCCTCACAGGGAGTGGATTATATGGAGGAACAGCGCACACAACACCGGACAGCAAAGCGTGCAAAGAGGCATGCTCGCCAAGTCCCCCCTGCTTCCCCCAGCACCTCTTTCACATGCCCAGTCTGTAACCGAATCTGCAGATCCAGGATCGGACTATTCAAACACCAGCAGACTCACAAATAAAGAAGATGGTCATCATCGAATCGATGGACTACCAGAAGAGAAGAGTGTGTGTGTGTGTGTGTGTGTGTGTGTGGAACCCCAGGTGATGGCAATAGGCTGATAGGTGTCTGGCAGAGAGAGGTGAGGAGGGCTGTGGCTGAAGACTGACAGATGAACCAATAATCTGCCAGCTGAAAAAGATAATCAAAGGCTGAAGCCACAGGTCATGAAATGGGGGAGGAAACACCAGCCCCGTACATGACATAATCTGGTACAGAGCATCTTTACCCTTTGTTTAACTTTTTTTTTCTGTACATAGTTCCTGAAAAATAAACCAATAAACTAAACTAAACTAAGTGCTGTGGTGACTGACTGGTCGTGATGCCGCAGTTTATCCAATCAGCATGGTTGTGATGCTGTGTATTATCCAATCAGCACGGCGTCAATCCAAAACCCTGCACACACTGAAGGACATGGAGAGACAGAGTGGTGACAGAGCGGTGGCAAAACTTTTATTGATAAAAATTGTATATTTTGACTGAGCGACTCCATACTCAGGGATGCACCCTCGTAACTTCAGCAAAGCACTTATAAAATCTGTGTCATGGCCGCCAATCACGGCACCTGTGTACACACCTGCCTGTCATCTCCTGCGGCCTATTTATTCCACCAGGACCAGTGCTCGGCGCGGAGTCATCTGGTTTCCTTTCCTGGATCCTGCTACGCCTGCCTCCGTGCTTCCCAGCACTCTACTCCTCTACACATTGGCTTCCAAGCCCTTGATGAACTCTGTCCAGGCCTGTTCCTCCCGGACCAACGATTCAAGTAAGTCTTCACGCTTTTCACCCTGTCTGCTTCCCCTGTGCACAGGCGGAGATCCGCGGCAGCGGTCCTCCCTTCCTTCCAGGCAGCAGACTCACTTCCTCACCACCAGCTCCTCGGCCTCCAGCGGGCACTATCTTCCTGGCTGCAGCTTCGGCGCTAACTGGGCTTCATTCAACACTCTCTGACAGTAAGCACAGTAACATCCCGAGTGCTACATACTGTAAGCTAAACTACCAACTAACAGCCTTTGTCTCGTTTCAGGGTTGCCAGGTTGTATGGTGCTCTGCCGGCCCCAGCTGGAGAATACAGATCGCACTACACTACACTACATTACACACCCTGCACGCACGCATCCATTCACTCACTGTTTCAATAAACAATGTTAATTGTATCTATTCTGAGTTGTGTCTGCTCTGTGGGTCACCAATACCATGTCAATCTGAGGCCCATCTGACGAACAGTTCAAGAGGTATGTGTGGAACAGACAGACAGACAAAGATTCCGTGCATTTATAGAAACAGATGTTTTATGTGAATTTGGAGAGTTCTCATAAATTACTTACTTTTCCTTTTTTTTAATTAATCTTTTTTTAAGAGCATACAATGATTATGAAAACAGTGTCACAATTACAGTTTTTCTCTTTTTTTTCCCAGAACACCCATACCAAGGCCCTCACTGGGCCAACAATAGAACAAAGTTTCTGTCCAGTGCAATAACAAAAATATCAAGTATAGAGTACACAGAAAAAGAAAAAAAGGGGGATGGGGGGGTCAGTCTGGAGGCAAGGTTTACAGTGACTCAAAGTAATCTATGAAAGATTGCCATTTATGAAAAAATTTAGCTGAAGAACCTTTTACTGCAAATCTTATCTTTTCTAATTTAAGAAAAAAAATTGGTAAAATTCAAATTAAACATGAAGCCTCTAAATTGAATGATTTGGCCTCTGTTCCTCCTCATAATTTAAAAATTAAATGTGGTTTATTAAATATTAGGTCCATGATCTGTTAATTGATCATCAGATTGATTTAATATCCCTTACAGAGACTTGGTTAGGGCAAGAGGATTATGTTGGTTTAAATGAATCAACTCCCTCTGGTTATTTAAACTGTCAAAATCCCAGAAGTTCTGGTCGTGGAGGAGGAGTAGTAACAATTTACCATTCCAAATTACTAGTTAATGTAAAGCAAAAAACACATTATAATTCCTTTGAGGGCCTGGTCCTCAGTATTGGGCACTTTAGCAATTTTAGGCTAAACCCAATTTTATTTGCCATAGTTTATCATCCCTCATCAACCTACTCAGAATTTTTATCCGAATTTGCCGAATTCTTAGCTGTTTAGTGCTGAAATCAGATAGAATAATTATAGTAGGGGACTTTAATATACATGTAGATGTAGATAGTGACTGCCTTAATGTGGCATTTAATTCAATATTAGACTCGATTGGGTTTTCTCAGAAAGTAGGAAATTCTACTCATTATCTCCACCATATGTTGGACCTTGTTCTGACATATGGCATAGAAATAGAAAATCTGGTAGTGGCTCCTCATAACCCTGTACTGTCAGACCATTGTCTGTTAACCTTTGATTTTACTATTTCCGACTATTTGGCTCCTAAAGAAAAATATTACTACAGTAGATGTCTCTCAGATGATGTTGTTACCAAATTTATGCAGATTGTTTCCTCTATGCCATGTGTCAGCACAACGGAAATAAGCTATAGACAGCTTGCTCCTTCTGTAATTGATAGCATGGTAGATAGTGTTACAGCTTCTCTGCATCAGACTGTAGACTTGGTGGTCCCCTTAAAAAAGAAAAAGTCTAATCAGAGATTTCTAACTCCTTGGTTCAACACAGAAACTCGTAGCTTAAAACAGAAGACTCGTCAATTAGAAAGAAAATGGCGCTCCACTAGTTTAGATGAAATCTATTTAGCTTGGAGAAATCATCTTTCAATTTATAAAAAACTCTTAGAAAAGCTAGAACGAGTTATTATTCTGCATTAATAGAAGAGAACAACAATAATCCCAGGTTTCTTTTCAGCACTGTAGCCAGGTTGACAAAGAGTCAGGACTCTTGTCAATCCTAGCATTCCCTTAGAGCTTACTAGTCAGGACTTTATGAACTTTTTCAATAATAAAATTTCATCCATCAGAGATAAAATCAATCAGATTCTTCCCATCGTTAACTTAAATACAGTAACTACTACAACTCCTTCAATTGATATCTGTCTTGATGAGTTTACTCCAATTGACCTTTTAGAGTTAGACAAAATAGTTTCCTCATCCAAGCCTTCAACTTGTCTTTTAGACCCTACTCCTACCAGGTTATTTAAAGAAGTCTTCCCACTTATTGGTAGCTTTATTCTTCATATAATCAATTCTTCATTAACTTTAGGCCATGTACCGCAGGCTTTTAAAACAGCTGTAATTAAACCCTTACTCAAAAAGCCAATGCTAGATCCAGGAGTTTTAGCTAACTATAGACCAATCTCTAATCTTCCTTTCATTTCAAAAATCTTAGAGAGAGTTGTTGCTACGCAATTATTTGACCACCTGCAGGGAAATGGTTTACTTGAAGAGTTTCAATCTGGGTTTAGAATCCATCATAGTACTGAAACAGCCTTAGCGAAGGTCACTAATGACCTCCTCATCACATCTGATAATGGACTTGTTTCTGTACTTGTCCTTTTAGACCTTAGTGCAGCTTTTGATACTATCGATCATAATATTCTACTTGATAGATTAGAACACTATGTTGGACTTAATGGAACTTCATTGCAGTGGTTTAGATCTTATTTATCTGATAGGTTCCAGTTTGTTCATTTCAATAATGAGTTTTCTTTCAACTCAAAGCTCAGTCATGGAGTTCCACAGGGATCTGTACTAGACCCTACTCTTTTTAGTTTATATATGCTTCCATTAGACAACATTATTAGAAAGCACTGTATACATTTTCATTGTTTTGCAGATGACACACAATTATACCTGTCAATGAAGCCAGATGATAGTAATCAATTAGCCAAGTTGGAAGCCTGTCTTAAGGAAATCAAAGCTTGGATGACTTGTAATTTCCTGCTATTAAATTCAGATAAGACTGAAGTCATTCTTGTTGGTCCAAAAAATCTTAGAAATACCTTTCCAAATCAAACTTTCAGTTTGGATGCGGTTACTCTTTCTTTTAATAGCTCTGTGAGGAACCTTGGAATTATTTTTGATCAAGATCTGTCTTTCAATTCACATATTATATGACCAGGCAACCTGTAGACAAGCTCAAAAAATAATCAGTGACATGAGCCATGTACTAAACAATGAATATGTGCGGCTGCCCTCAGGGAGGAGATACAGAGTCCCCAAGTGCAGGTTCAATAGATACAAGAACTCATTTATCCCAACGTCAGTAAAACTTTTAAACCCAGATAAATAGGTCAGGGACACTTATAACTCCTGTTCTTAATGACTGCTGTTATATATTTATGTATGTATGTACTTGTATTATTTATTGGGTTTTATTTCATTTATTATGTACTACATCCATTGTGTACGTGTGGATTGCGTGGTTGCAGCAAGGGTGACAAGCCCAAGACAAATTTCCCCTTGAGGGACAATAAAGTTTATCTTATCTTATCTTATCTATCTTATCTTATATTAAATTTGTTTCTAAGACTGCCTTCTGTCATTTGCGTAATATTGCCAAGATTAGGAGTATCTTATCTCAGAGTGATGCTGAGAAACTGATCCATGCTTTTGTTAGCTCGAGATTAGATTATTGTAATTCTTTATTTTCAGGTTGTCCTAAAACATCTTTAAAAAAGTCTTCAGCTGATCCAAAATGCTGCAGCAAGAGATTTAACAGGTACTAGAAAGAGAGATCATGTCTCTCCGGTTCTGGCCTCCCTTCATTGGCTTCCCATAGAGTTTAGAATTAAGTTTAAAATCTTTCCTCTTACTTACAAAGCTCTAAACTATCAGGCCCTCTTTATTTAAAAGATCTGATACTACCGTAATATCCTAACAGAGCACTACGCTCCCAAAATGCAGGATTATTTGTAATACCTAGAATCTCCAAAAGTACAATGGGAGGCAGAGCCTTCAGTTATCAAGCTCCTCTCCTGTGGAACAAGCTGCCAATCTGGATTCGGGAGTCAGACTCAATCTCTGTTTTTAAGAATAGGGTTAAAACCTTCCTTTTTGATATAGCCTACAATTAGGGAGGGATCACGTGTTTCTGAACCCTCCCTTAGTTATGCTGCTAATAGGTTTAGTCAGCCGGGGGACCTCCAATAATGCACTAGGCCTCACTCCTTTCTTCACTCTCAATAAAATATATATTATTTTTTTTTGCTGGTCATTAACATCTGTTTGTTCTCTCCCATAGATTGAGTCCCCATCGTGCTGTTTGCTCTCTACATGTCTGTTCTTTTCGTCTTCTCTATCCCCTCACCCCCCAGCCAGTCGCAGCAGATGACTGCCCCTCCCTGAGCCTGGTTCTGCTGGAGGTTTCTTCCTGTTAAAAGGGAGTTTTTCCTCTCCACTGTCGCCAAGCTCTTGCTCACAGGGGATCGCCTGATTGCTGGGGTCTTTCTGCAACTGTGGGGGTTTCCCCTACAGTTGAAAGTGCTATGAGATGACTGTTGTTGTGAAATAGCACTTTATAAATAAAGTTGAATTGAATTGAAAAAACATGACATCCTTAAGCCAGAGGGACATTGAGGGGGGTTTAGGGGATTTCCATACAAGCAAAATGCGGTGTCTTGCTAAGAGAGATGTAAAGGCTAATATATCTGTGTAGAGACAATGTGATAGGAATTAACAGACAGCCCAAATACAGCCATGAGGGGGGCTGGAGAAACCTCCATATATATATCACTCACCGGCCACTTTATTAGGTACACCATGCTAGTAACGGGTTGGACCCCTTTTTGCCTTGAGAACTGCCTCAATTCTTTGTGGCATAGATTCAACAAGGTGCTGGAAGCATTCCTCAGAGAGTTTGGTCCATATTGACACGATGGCATCACACAGTTGGCGCAGATTTGTCGGCTGCACATCCATGATGCGAATCTCCCGTTCCACCACATCCCAAAGATGCTCTATTGGATTGAGATCTGGTGACTGTGGAGGCCATTTGAGTACAGTGAACCAGTCTGAGATGATTCCAGCTTTATGACATGGCGCATTATCCTGCTGAAAGTAGCCATCAGAAGTTGGGTACATTGTGGTCATAAAGGGATGGACATGGTCAGCAACAATACTCAGGTAGGCTGTAGCGTTGCAACGATGCTCAATTGGTACCAAGGGGCCCAAAGAGTGCCAAGAAAATATTCCCCACACCATTACACCACCACCACCAGCCTGAACCATTGATACAAGGCAGGATGGATCCATGCTTTCATGTTGTTGACGCCAAATTCTGACCCTACCATCCGAATGTCGCAGCAGAAATCGAGACTCATCAGACCAGGCAACGTTTTTCCAATCTTCTATTGTCCAATTTCGATGAGCTTGTGCAAATTGTAGCCTCAGTTTCCTGTTCTTAGCTGAAAGGAGTGGCACCCGGCGTGGTCTTCTGCTGCTGTAGCCCATCTGCCTCAAAGTTCGATGTACTGTGCGTTCAGAGATGCTCTTCTGCCTACCTTGGTTGTAACGGGTGGTTATTTGAGTCACTGTTGCCTTTCTATCAGCTCGAACCAGTCTGGCCATTCTCCTCTGACCTCTGGCATCAACAAGGCATTTCCGCCCACAGAACTGCCGCTCACTGGATATTTTTTCTTTTTCGGACCATTCTCTGTAAACCCTAGAGATGGTTGTGCGTGAAAATCCCAGTAGATCAGCAGTTTCTGAAATACTCAGACCAGCCCTTCTGGCACCAACAACCATGCCACGTTCAAAGTCACTCAAATCACCTTTCTTCCCCATACTGAATCAGAATCAGAATCAGAATCAGAATCAGAATAAACTTTATTGCCAAGCATGTAAAAAAACACACGAGGAACTTGACTTGACATTGGTGCGCATGCGCGCGACACAACGACACGGCAGCCATAAAGGCGCCTCATCAAACAGAGATAGATAAGAAAGGGAGGGGAAGGGAGGGAACGACACAAGGGGGGAGGAGAAAAAAAACTTTGTTATCAAAATACAGCTTATTTTTAAGCAGATTGTGATTACAATGAAAAAAAATCTCTCAATAGCACAGAGCAACAACTCAGAATTCACGAGACACAAGAGAGCAGTGTACAGTATATCTTTAATCAGCTCATGAATCAATGTGTGTGCGGTGTTGAGCAGTGTTGATGATAATAAGAGAGACCCAAGGACCCTTGGCAGAAGATGTTTTGTCTGTCTGGCGCCCAGTCTTATCTGGCGCTGCAGCTGGCTGTCCAAGGCCTTGTGCTCATGATTTTGAAAAAAAACACAGTCTGCAGACAGCCAGGAGGAATTTTCATGGGGAATAATAATGCCAAATAGGACTGATCACAGAGAAGACTTGTATTTCTTCTGTAGATTCAGTACATTAATCCTTCATTGCGCAGCTTTGAACTCGTCGTGGAAAGACCTGAGCGAACCCATGATGTAATCCACCTTACGAGACAGTTCTCCAGTAGTCGCTATCAGGGTCTTCTCCAGTTTCTCAATTTGTTGGATGCACCTCGCCTGGCCAGCATTTTGATAGGTTGAATCCATCTTCAGCAATTTGCGGTAAACCAAGACAATTCCCGTCCCAATCAGAATTATCCCAATCACCAAGATTACGAAGATAAACAAATCTTCAATATCTTCGATAGAGAGATTAGAGAGACACAGCATTTTCCAAATACCTGTGTCACATAGATAGCCCACTGGAGCCGTTCCAGCGGGGCAAACAGCTTCCCCCGGAGCACTTTTCCTTGTTGAAAAAATAGTGTCAATTGTGTTCAAAGCCCAGCTTATTAACTCCATAATTTCTTTTCGGCGGTCGCAGTCAGACGCAGACAGACAACAGCAAGCTGGGATCCAGTAGGAGGGGAGGAAAAAATCAGCAGGAGAGAAGAAAAAAGCGTCTGCTCTCTTGGGAGGGCGGAAGTGAAGATGCTCGGTTTGAACTGCAGGAGATTGTCTTGACCATGTCTACATGCCTAAATGCACTGAGTTGCCGCCATGTGATTGGCTGATTAGAAATTAAGTGTTAACGAGCAGTTGGACAGGTGTACCTAATAAAGTGGCCGGTGAGTATATATATATATATATATATATATATATATACTGTATATATATATATATTTATGTGTGTGTGTGTGTGGGGGGGGGGGGGATCATGAAATGATGAGACTGGATTATTTCTCAGTATTGGTTTATTGCATCTCACGTCCCCAGCTCTCTCTCTCAGTCCGGAAAAAAGAGAGAGAGCTGCGGTAACCCCCAGACATTTATACCAGCACATCAAAGAACGAATCACACACTCAAGTCAAATCCTTCTATTTACAATTGATCACTTCAGAGTCCTCTTTGCTTTTCCATCTGACCCCAGAGGGTCAGACAACCCTTTCAGGATCTCGCCCCCGATCCTCCGTCTTCCTTCCAAGTCCGCAGGTGGTCCAGACCCATTGTCCATCTGAGGCGTGATGTCAATACACCCTGCAAGCTTAAAGTCGTTCTGTGTTTGAGCCTATGCAGTCAAATATGTGAGCTACATAAGGTTACAATTATGGGCCAAACGCCAAAGAATGGACACACAATAACAGTATCCTAATGACAATACAGCATATGTCTCCCCCCACCTGCAGAATCTACAGCACAACCTACACAGTTTGATCAAACACACATCACTCTGCACGTAGTCTGGGCTTCAGCCTCCTCCCGAACCTGCTGTACGCAGGTTTCACAGTCTGTGTTGTGCCGCCCTGCGGCGAATCTGTGGAATGAGGGGGAGAAAGGTTATTTGTCCCCTGCGGGGGCTCCAGGGGCCGTTCCCTGGGGGGTATGCCGCGTCGAGGTGCCCTCGCTGGTCGTACAGATTCGTCATGCAACACAAAGGCAGGCTTTAATCTATCAATACTGATTGTTTCCTTCCTGCCCCCCAAATCTAGCACAAAATATTTATCCCCGGTTTCCAGCACTCAAAATGGACCGTCATATGGTGGGCGGAGACTGTGTCGCTGAGCGTCGTGCCTGACAAAAACAAATTCAGCGTTTTGTAAAGCCTTGGGAACAAAAACACGCGGAAAAGAGTGATGAGTGGGGCCCGGGAGCATTTCTGCTCCCGTGCCAATCAGAGGTCCCCGCGCCGGGGGGGGCCCTGGTGCCGCATGGGCGCCCTGGTGCCGCATGGGCTGGTAGGAAGTCGCCGGGCAGCCTGAGAGGTTGCGCAAAAACTAATTTCGTGGGTGAGGCATCTAAGTCCTCTTTGGGCGCCAAACACAACCCAAATAAAACCAGTGGTAGTTTGTTTACCCAATCTGCATCCGTGAGCGATGCTCTGAGGGCTGCCTTCAAAGACCCGTGAAAACACTCGCATAAACCATTGGCCTGTGGGTGATAAGCGGTAGTGCAGTGGACTGCCGCTCCTAAGCTGCTGGCCATTGCTGACCACAGTTCTGACACAAATTGAGGTCCCCTATCGGACGTAATATCCGACGGAACCCCGAACCACGCTACCCAGGCTGTTAAAAAAGCGCGAGCCACCTCTGCCGCTGTGGTTGATGTTAACGGGACCACTTCCGGCCAATGTGTGGTTCGGTCCACCATTGTCAAGAGATGTGTGAACCCTTGTGACGGCGGTAGGGGGCCCACTAGGTCTACGTGCACATGATCGAACCTCTTAGCCGGAATGTGGAACGGTTCTAAGGGGGCCTTCGTGTGCCTGTGGACTTTGTCCCGCTGGCAAGCCATGCAGGCTTTCGCCCACTCTTTCACGTGCTTGCGCAGGCTCGGCCAAACAAACTTCTCTGTACCATTTTCACGGAAGCGCGTACTCCTGGGTGCGCCAGGGAGTGCACCGTGTCAAAAACGCGACGGTGCCACGCGGCCGGTACCACCGGGCGCAGCCGCCCGGTGGATACGTCGCAGATTGGGGGGGGCGAACCGGTTTGTAAACTCCTGCTCTCCAGCCTTAACCCTGTTGGTCCAGACAGGAGCGTGCGCACGTCTGCGTCTCCGCTCTGCTCCGCCGCCATGGCTGCATAATCTATTCCCACGTGAACAGGGGCCGCGTGCGCGTCCTCGCTGTTACTCCACCCCGCGGCTGCGGTAGCACAATCCGCATCCGTGCGGACAGGCGCTGTTACCGCGCGTGAGAGACAGTCCGCTACTACATTGAGCTTACCGGCTACGTGCTGAATATCAGTGGTAAATTCCGAAATTGCGGCCAGCTGTCTCTGCTGCCGTCCTGACCACGGTTCTGAAATTTTGGACATTGCAAAAGTGAGCGGTTTGTGGTTGACAAACGGGGTGAAACGCCGCCCTTCCAGCCAGAACTGGAAATGGCGAATGGCCAGGTGGAGCGCTAGCAGCTCCCTGTCAAACGCGTTGTATTTCCGCTCAGCATCGCGCAAGGATCTGCTGAAAAAAGCGAGCGGCTGCCAAACCCCGGCGACCTGCTGCTCTACAACGGCCCCTATGGCCACATCTGACGCGTCGGTGGTTAGCGCTATGCGGGCTGATGGGTCTGGGTGAGCCAGCAGTGCTGCGTCTGCAAGTGCTTTTTTAACCTCTGTGAATGCGCGCTCCCGCTCCGGGGACCACTCGATCACATTGGAGGGCTTCTGCTTTTTCAGTGCGGCGTATAACGGTTGCATAAGCTGCGCTGCGTGGGGTATGAAACGGTTATAAAAATTTACCATTCCTAAAAATTCTTGCAATGCTTTGACCGTTTGTAGCTGGGGAAACTCTGCCACTGCGCGTACTTTGGCCGGTAGAGGGACTGCTCCCTCTGGGGAGACGCGGTGTCTCAAAAAATCGATTTGCGCTACGCCAAAATGGCACTTGGCCGGGTTAATTATCAACCCGTGTGCTCCCAACCTCTGAAAAACCGTCGTGAGGTGTTTTTCGTGTTCCTCCTCTGAGGCACTGGCGACTAAAATGTCGTCCAAGTAGACAAAAACAAAAGGGAGGTCGCGCAACACGGCATCCATCATTCGTTGGAAGGTTTGAGCGGCGCCTTTAAGGCCAAAAGGCATGCGTAAAAATTCAAAAAGTCCGAAAAGGGTTATTACCGCTGTTTTGGGAATGTCCTCTGGTCGGACCGGGACCTGATGATAACCGCGGACCAGGTCTATTTTAGAAAAAATGCTCGCTTTCGCTAAATGCACCGAAAAATCCTGGATGTGCGGAATTGGGTAGCGGTCCTGTGCTGTGGCATTGTTTAACCTGCGGTAATCACCACAAGGTCTCCACGAGCCGTCAGCCTTAGGAACCATATGTAGTGGTGATGCCCATGGGCTCTTCGAGCGGCGAATTATGCCCAACCTTTCCAGGTTGGCGAACTCCTCGCGCGCAATGGAGAGCTTAGTTGCATCCAAGCGCCGAGCTTTCGCAAAAACTGGTGGGCCAACTGTGGTGATAAAGTGCTCCACCCCGTGCTTCGCAACCTTAGCTGAAAATGTGGGAACTGTGAGTGCTGGGAACTGGGTTAGAAGAGTGTGAAACTTACCACCTGCTGTGGCGACGTTGGTCTGTACTGGCGGCGGGGACACTTGAGCTGCACAAGGGATAGAACAAAAAGAGAGTGCATTAACTAGGTGTCTATTAACCAGATCCACTAACAAGCCATGTGAGCACAAAAAGTCAGCGCAACAAAAAGTCCATTCATAGGTGCGGCCATGCAAGGACAGGCGCAGAGTCCTTTCCCCGAAAGTTTTGATTGGCGAGCCGTTCGCCGCCCTTGCCCCATCTCCGCGGGGCCCAGCCACACGGTCCGCATAGGTCGTGGTGATGAAACTCCTCTGGGCTCCGGTGCCCACGAGGAATTGCCGCCTGGAGCCCGCATCTGTCAGATAAAGCAGCTTGTTCTGTTCACCGAGAGTCAAAGCTGCTAACGACTCCCGGCCCGGGCGTTTCCCTGTTTCTTGAAACTGCACGGCGGGATGCATCTGTACGCCTTCTCAGCGAAGCGTCGATGGTAAAAACAGAGGCCGTCCCCTCCTCTTCTTCGGGACCGCGCCGCTGCCGTCGTCACTGGGGTTGCCGCTGCTGCCTCCGGCTCCTCACTGCCCCCGGCCGCCGCGCCGAGGTCTGCTGCTGCCACGGAAGGCTCCTGCTTGTCGCAGGCGTCGAGGAGCCGCTGCACTTCCTTGGCCAGCATGCGGAAGTCTTGCTGGGTCACACACCTCATGCTGGACAGGGTACCCCTCATGTGTGCTGGGAGGGTCCTCAAGAAGATGTGTTTGAACAGAAACGCATCGTTGTCTGTCCCGATCAGCTGCAGCATGTCCTCCATGAGGTCGGTCGGCCTGCAACCTCCTCTGTCACGCAGGTCCAGAAGCCGCCTGGCCCTCACCTCGGTTGATGGCACAAAACTCTCGATGAGGGCGGCTTTCAGCGCGTCGAACTTGCCGGCAGCGGGCGGCTGCTGCACCAGGCTCCGCACACATCGAGCTGTGCGGCTGTCGAGTCTTGCGATGACATTATGAAACTTGGTGTCATCTGCTGATATTCCCCCAAGCACGAACCGCGATTCTGCGTGTTGGAACCATGAGTGCGGGTCGTCTTGCCAGAACTCGGGGAGCTTAATCGAGCCTGCACTTGTGCGGGCGGTCTCCGGTGAATCCGGGTCAGGGTAACGTTCCCCCGGCATCTTACGTCTTGGTCACCAATGTGGGGATCATGAAATGATGAGACTGGATTATTTCTCAGTATTGGTTTATTGCATCTCACGTCCCCAGCTCTCTCTCTCAGTCCGGAAAAAAGAGGGAGAGCTGCGGTAACCCCCACACATTTATACCAGCACATCAAAGAACGAATCACACACTCAAATCAAATCCTTCTATTTACAATTAATCACTTCATAGTCCTCTTTGCTCTTCCGTCTGACCCCAGAGGGTCAGACAGCCCTTTCAGGATCTCGCCCCCGATCTTCCTTCTTCCTTCCAAGTCCGCAGGTGGTCCAGACCCATTGTCCATCTGAGGCGTGATGTCAATACACCCTGCAAGCTTAAAGTCTTTCTGTGTTTGAGCCTATGCAGTCAAATATGTGAGCTACATAAGGTTCCAAGGTCGTCATAGCCAGGAGCGGCACTGGGGTTAAGCTCCCAGTGCTCATAAAATGCTCCTTATGGCGTGCGTCTCGAAAAGCCTCTGACAACTAAGTCCAACTCCTAGCCTGCCCGTGTGGTTTAGTCTCTAA
Organism: Pholidichthys leucotaenia; assembly: GCA_020510985.1. NCBI lineage: Eukaryota > Metazoa > Chordata > Actinopteri > Cichliformes > Pholidichthyidae > Pholidichthys > Pholidichthys leucotaenia. The sequence goes on along the minus strand of CM035846.1, from coordinate 211,219,680 downwards.
GCCCGGCGGAACTGCTTTTACTAATAGGAGAAGGGGCGAAGGCGGATCTCTGGCGCCTTAAAACCAGATGCTTCGGGTAGATGGTGGCTCGTCAACCTGGGAAGGTAGCCCATCTAGGGGAAGGTAAACCCTGATTTCAAACCTCTGCTGCCTTGCGGCATACCCGGTCACGGGAAAGGCTTCGGGAGTCAACCCTGAGGAAAAATCCGGAGTCGGAGCCCCTAAGGCAGTTCTATGTTGTGCTCAACATCGTTCTGGCAGCTCCTGCAACGGCGCTGGTGCCAAACTGTAGCAGCCCTGCTGTTCCTTTGGATTCCTCAGTGCCGTGGAGAGGGGGGACATGCTGCATGGGCAACATCTTGTCCTCCATATCTTCCTGCCCAGGCTTGAATCCTACCAACGCCCAACGCTGGAAGGTAGAACACCGGATCACTGGAGAGGACACTCCAGCTTCGCCTTTGGCATAGACAAAACACGGGGAATGACAGTTACCGGTTATAAGCCACTGCTCAATTGGCGTAGAGCGTGGCGCCAGGGGTTGTTCCCGACGGTGGGAGGGATCATCAGATCTCACTGGACAGCTACCGCCCGCCTCAAGCTGGGCAGCCCCCAGCCAATAAGGTGTTGTCCCGCCACAGCTTGCTTTCCTCATTGGGTGCATGGGGATAAGGAGAAATCCAAACAGCAGGCTGAGAACCTTCGCACCAGGCAAGACAATAAAACAAAAGAGACCAACTCTAAAACTGGGAACTTGGAACGTCCGCACTATGATGACAGGACTCGCTGCTAACCTCAAGGACATCAACGACACCAGGAAGACTGCCATCATCAATAATGAGCTGAAGAGACTGGGAGTGGATATCGCCACTCTCCAGGAAACACGGTTAGCTGATGCAGGCACACTGGGAGAGAAGGACTACACGTTCTACTGGCAGGGAAAGGGCAGTGACGAACACAGGGAACACGGAGTGGGCTTCGCAGTGAAGAACACTTTGCTGAAGATGGTGGAACCGGGCAGCACTGGCTCTGCACGACTCCTCACCCTCCGCCTGAACACCACTCAAGGCCCAGTCACCCTCGTCAGTGTGTATGCCCCAATACAGACAGCCACACCAGAGGCAAAAGACGAGTTCTACGAGAATCTCGCAACAACTGTCAGGATCATCCCCAACTCTGAACAACTCATTCTCCTTGGAGACTTCAATGCCAGAGTGGGTGCTGACCACGACTCCTGGCCCTCCTTTCTTGGACCTTTTGGCGTGGGCAGAATGAACGACAATGGACAGCGGCTGCTCGAGTTCTGCACATATCACGATCTGTGCATCACAAACTCGTTCTTCAAGACCAAGCCCCAACACAAGGTTTCCTGGCAACATCCGCGCTCAAAGCACTGGCACCAGCTAGACTTGATCCTGACCAGGCGCACCTCACTGAAGAACGTGCTAATCACCCGTTCGTTCCAGAGTGCAGATTGCGACACAGACCATTCATTGGTGTGTTGCAAGGTCAAGCTGCAGCTGAAGAAATTCCATCGTGCTAGACAACCTGGAAAGGCACGGATTGACATCAGCAAGATGGCCCAACCAGAACTTGTTGAGCAGTTTGCCTCCACCTTTGAGAAGGATCTTGGTGTACCACAAGGAGGAGAATCTGCAAAGCAGAAGTGGGAAGAGCTGCGAAACACCATCTACCGCACAGCCTTGGCTACCTTTGGGAGGAAGACCTCGAAGTCACAGGACTGGTTTGATGCCAAGTTGACCGAGATGACCCCCGTCATTGAAGCCAAGCGCTCAGCACTTGCTGAGTACAAGAAGTACCCAAACGAGAAGAATCTCCAGATTCTCAGGGCTGCGAGAAGCAAAGTTCAGCAGACTGCTCGGCGCTGTGCCAACGAATACTGGACTCAGCTCAGCCAAGACATTCAAACCGCTGCCATAACAGGGAACATCCGTGGTATGTACGATGGCATCAAGAAAGCACTTGGTCCGGCTCAGAGCAAGACGGCCCCCCTCAAATCTTCCACTGGGGAGATGATCACAGAGAAGAACAAGCAGATGGAGAGATGGGTGGAACACTACTCCGACCTCTACTCTAGACAGAACACCGTGACACCGTCAGCCCTTGATGCCATCGACTGCCTGCCATCCATGGACGAACTTGACGCCGAGCCAACCATCGACGAACTCAGTAAGGCCATTGATAGCTTGGCCGCTGGCAAGGCACCCGGCAACGACGGCATACCCCCTGACCTGATCAAGCACTGCAAGACCGCCCTACTGCTGCCATTGCATGACGTCCTCTGCCAGTGCTGGAAGGAAGGTGCCGTACCACAGGACATGAGGGACGCCAAGATCATCACCCTCCACAAAAACAAAGGGGAGAGAAGCGACTGCAACAACTACAGGGGCATTTCCCTCCTCAGCGTTGTTGGCAAAGTCTACGCACGAGTTGTTCTCGTTCGTCTACAGAAGCTTGCCGAACGTGTCTACCCCGAGTCTCAGTGTGGCTTCCGCGCTGAGCGATCGACGGTAGACATGATATTCTCCATCCGCCAACTCCAGGAGAAATGCAGAGAACAGAACATGCCTCTGTACGTCGCCTTCATCGACCTCACCAAAGCGTTCGATCTGGTCAGCAGAGAGGGCCTTTTCAAGATCCTGCCAAAGATAGGATGCCCACCAAAGTTGCAAAGCCTCATCGAATCGTTTCACACCAACATGCAGGGGATAGTGTAGCACGATGGCAACGTCTCAGAGCCATTCAACATACGCAGCGGAGTGAAACAGGGCTGTGTACTTGCGCCAACCCTCTTTGGGATTTTCTTTGCTATGCTCCTGAGGCATGCCTTCAGCACAGCAACAGAGGGAATCTACCTGCACACAAGATCTGACGGCAGGCTTTTCAACCTCGCCCGCCTGAAAGTCAGAACCAAAGTACGCGAGGCTCTAATCAGAGACATGCTGTTCGCAGACGACGCTGCAGTCGCAACCCACACACAGCAGGAGCTTTCAGACCCTGATGGACCGCTTCTCCCAGGCATGCAAGGACTTCGGGCTTACCATCAGCCTGAAGAAGACTAACGTCTTGGCGCAAGGCACGGAAGCACCACCAACCATCACCATTGATGACTACAAGCTGGAGGTTGTGAATCAGTTCACGTACCTGGGGTCCACGATCAGCAACAACCTCTCCCTTGATACAGAGATCAACAAGAGGATTGGAAAATCAGCCTTCACACTCGCTCGCCTCACCACACGAGTGTGGGAGAATCCCAAACTCTCTGTCAAGACGAAAATGGCAGTGTACAACGCCTGCGTCATCAGCACACTGCTCTATGGGAGTGAGACGTGGACAACATACGCCCGGCAGGAAAAGAGACTGAACTCCTTCCACTTGCGCTGCATTCGCCACATCCTGGACATATCCTGGCAGGACAAAGTGCCCAACACAGAAGTTCTGTCCCACGCTGGCCTTCCCTCCATGTTCACTCTACTCAGGCAGCGCAGGCTCCGCTGGATAGGCCACGTTCACCGTATGGAGGATGGCAGAATCCCCAAAGACGTCCTCTATGGAGAACTGGCAACTGGCAGGAGAGACGTTGGCCGCCCACAGCTGCGCTTTAGAGACGTCTGCAAGAGAGACATGAAGGCCCTGGATATCAACACAGAGCGCTGGGAGGACCTTGCAACGGACCGCTCCAAATGGAGAGGCACCCTGACCAGACAACTCAAGGCGGGTGAAGAGAGACTGACTGCTGCAGCAGATGAAAAGAGGACCCGCAGGAAGAACCGCCACAGACCCAGCAGCACAGAGACCACCCACAAGTGTGACCTGTGTGACAGGGACTGTCATTCGCGCATCGACCTGTTCAGCCACAGGCGGTGCTGTTCCAGCAGAGTAGACGTTTAGGATTCTCTTCCATGGTCATCATAGACCGACGGAGGCCGACGATAAGGTTACAATTATGGGCGCTACATATATGTATATATATATACAGTATATATATATATATATATATATATATATATACACTACCGTTCAAAAGTTTGGGGTCACTTAGAAATTCCCTTATTTTTGAAAGAAAAGCACTTTTTTTCAATGAAGATAACTTTAAACTAATCAGAAATACACTCTATACATTGCTAATGTGGTAAATGACTATTCTAGCTGCAAATGTCTGGTTTTTGGTGCAATATCTAGATAGGTGTATAGAGGCCCATTTCCAGCAACTATCACTCCAGTGTTCTAATGGTACAATGTGTTTGCTCATTGCGTCAGAAGGCTAATGGATGATTAGAAAACCCTTGTGCAATCATGTTAGGTCTGCAATGCTCTAATTGCTGCAAATGGAGGATTCTTTGACGAAAGCAAAGTTTGAAGGAAAAAATTATTATTTCAAATACAAATCATTATTTCTAACCTTGTCAGTGTCTTGACTATATTTTCTATTCATTTTACAACTCATGGTGGTAAATAAGTGTGACTTTTCATGGAAAACACAAAATAATTGTCTGGGTGACCCCAAACTTTTGAACGGTAGTGTAAATATATATATATATATACAGTATATACTGTATATATATATATATACTGCTGAAAAAAAAAATAAAGGGAACACTTTGAAAACACATCAAGATTTTAATGTGAAAAAATACGCTGGATATTGAAATTGAGGCAGGCTAGTCCAGCTTACTCAGGTTAAAAAGTGTTCCTTTAATATATATACGGTATATATAAGATGGACCCCTTAGACACATGCAATCTAGACAGTTTTAAAAAAAAAAAAACACACAGAACAACAAAACTAGTAAACTAAATGAGCACCTGGGTAGACTACCAGGACACCCTCCCGTGTTGGGGCGGATTATTCTGCCGCCCATTCCCAACATGCATTGCTAAAGCTACTTTCAGGACAAAGTCATCAAGGTATTTGGGCCTCTGACACGTCCTAGCCGAGCACCCCACTGAAGGGGAACCTGCTCCAGGCTCCGTCGGCCACACCACACCTGCAAGTCCCTAACACCCTCACCAGATGAGTCCCAACCCACATCAGTCCGCTCTGCTGCCGTTCCCGGACTCGGTGCAGGTAACGACTTCCTGAGTTGGCTGGAGTGCCACCGTGACCTGTCCAAGAGCTCGAACGTGTCCTGGCCCCGCCGCCTCACGATCTGTAGGTGCCCCGTCCAGAAAGGCCACAGTTTATACATGTGGTTGGGGTGTTTAATCCAGACCCGGTCTGACACATCGAGTCCGTGGGCTTTCGCCCTGTGTTTCCTGTTGAAATGTCGTTTCATCTTCTGCTGCTGGGCAACAACCCGGTCTTGTGGAGGGTCTGTGTTCTCCAGAGAGGAGGTCGTGGGGGCCCTCACTTGGTCCAGGGGCAGGTACAGTTCACGCCCTAGCATAAGTTTCACCGGGGAGCACCCTGTCATGGTGTGGACCGTTGCCCTGTAGTGGAGGAGTGGACTCTGGAGGGCATCAGGGAACGTGAAGCTGTCTGCCAAATGGGTTCTCAGACCGTTTTTCAGAGTCTTGTTGAAACGCTCCTTGCCCCCATTGGCTTGGGGGTGGTAGAACGCGGTTTTGATGTGTTCATGCCCCTAACACCCAAAAAGTCCTCAAACCCCCCAGAGGTGAACTGTGGGCGATTGTCTGTAGTGATGGCATCCGGGACCTCCCATCTGGTGAATAGTGATGAGAGGAAACCTGTAACCACCTCCATCGTGACTGAATTAGTGGGCAACACCTCCGGCCATTTGGAGAACAGATTGTAGACCACAAGCAAAAACCAGCTGTTCGGAGGTGCTGTATGCAGTTCGCCACAGATGTCTAATTGGATGTGCTTCCAAGGGCCCTCTAGGTGCGGTAATGGTCGCAGGGGTGGGGGGATGGTCTGCCAGTCTTTCTGCTCTCCAAGCACGGGACACAGTTCTTTACCATGGTTTCAATGTCCTCGATACCAGGCCACCAAACTGAGTCCCTGCAGCACTGCTTCACCTGACCACACCCAGGTGACCCTCGTGGAGCATCGCCAGCACTCATGATCTCAGAGACACTGGAACCAAGGTGCAGTGTCCCTTTGCCACACACACACCGTTCCAACAGCTCAGTTCATCCCTAAACCAGTGAAAAGGTGCCAGATTGCCCTGTACTTTCATGGGCCAACCCTCCTTGATGACCAAGCACAGTTGTGACAACATGGGGTCCCGTTCCGACTCTGCCCGGAGTTCCTGGAGGGATATCATGTCCCGGAGGGGTCCATGCAGCGTGTTGACCAGATCGGCCTCCATGGGGTCATCGTCGTTGTCGTCCGGTTATGCAATGTTGGACAGGCAGTCCGCCACTACATTCTCTTTTCCAGGAGTGAACTGGGTAGTAAAGTTGTAGGCCCTCAGCCGCTCAGTCCACCTGTGGATCCATAGGGGTCTGTGTCCCGAGCCTGTCGTCTCCAGCACTGTTGTCAGTGCCCGGTGGTCCCTTCGCAGGGTGAAGTGGTGCCCATAGAGATACATGTGCCACCGTTCACATGCCCAGACACAGGCAAGTTCCTTCCTCTCACCCACGGCATATTTCTGTTCAGCCGCTGAAAAAGACCTTGACACAAGTGCCACTGGGCGCTCAATACCGTCTTGCACTTGAGACGTGACCGCCCCCACCGCCGAACCAGATGCATCACAGGTCACAAAAGTTGGCCATTTTGGATCAAAGTGGGCCAACACTGGAGGAGAGGTGAGTTGGGACTTCAGCCTAGCGACCGCCGCTGAGCAGGCCAGGGTCCACTGCCACGGTGCATCCTGCTTCAGAAGGACCCGGAGTGGTTCGATAGTCTCTGAATAGTGGGGAATAAAACACATGTAAAAGTTCACCATGCCCAAGAATGAGGAGATTTGTATGGGTGTTGTGGGGTCTGGGAGACACAGGACCGCCTCTACGTTCGAGTGCAGGGGCCTCAGACCCTTGGCCACCAGCCGAAATCCCACAAACTCAATGCAGTCTGCCGCGAAAATGCACTTCTTCCCTTTCAATGTGACTCCATGCTCCTGTAGCACCTCCACCACCCGTCCCAAATGACCATCGTGTTCTTCCTGGGACACGCCGTGGACCACGATGTAGTCCAGGTACACCACTACACCCTTGAGGCCAGCCAGAATCGTGGACATGATCTTTTGAAAACAGCTAGGTGCTGAGCTCAGACCAAAAGGCATGCGGGTGTACCTGAAAATGCCCATGTGGGCCACGAATACAATCAGGTCCCTGCTGGCTGGGTGAAGAGGCATCTGAAGGTAACCCTGGTGTAAATCTAGCTTTGTGAACACTCTTGAGCTGCTGAATGTTACAGTAAGTTCCTCCATCATGGGGAGCAGGTATTTGTCCGGAGCAATCGCCTTATTAACCATCCTAAGGTACATGGCTGGATGCCGCCAGTCTTCTTCTTGGCCACCACGATGTTCGATATCCAGGGTGAGGCATCCACTCTCTCAATGATGCCAGCTTTAAGCAGTTTGTTCAGCTTCACCATGACATCATGCCGCAGGGCGAGGGGAAGCCGCCATAATGGTTGGATCTTTGGTGTCATGCTTTGGTCGATGAGCGGGCAGTGGTAGAACGCCTTAATACATCCAAGCCCCATGAACAACGCTGGCCAGTGGACATGCCATTCGGGGGACACTGTCAGCACTGTTGAGCCCGCTGGGTCCGTGATGGAGAATCCCAGTTCACTCAGCAGATTGATTCCCAGCAAGTCAGCCCCCTGGCGCAAAACCTGGAAGGTAAACATGGGAATAATCCTTAACCCACATTTCACCGAGAAGCTGACCGTGCCTGCCATGTTAATTTCAGCGTGACTGTACCCAAACTTTTTCACTGCCCCTGCATTGATGGTTTTGCCCGGGAAAAGTCTTTTCAATGTAGCCATACTCTGTATGGACTTACCGGCTCCTGAGTCCACCACAAGCGGCACATCAGCCCCTCTAGCTGCAAGACGTACCACTTTAACGGTCCCTTCCTGGTGCCTGCCACACACACCTGTGCCATGCTTTCTGGCTCCGCCGCCGATGGTTTAATAGTGGTGGTGCAGGCCTTGGCCCAGTGATTAGAACGGCCGCCGTTATGGCACTTCTTCCCTCTGGCTGAGCAGGTGAACGAGCTTGCCTGGTGACGAGGGTAGCCACAGCCGTCACACCGACCCCTAGCCCCCACTCCTGCCCATGCCATGGCTGCCGCCTTTTGGGGGTCCACCCTGAAGTGTTAGCTGTGTTGCTAGCGGCCAGACGTGGAGGGGAAACCTGGGTGGCCAGGTTCTCCTTAGCAAACACTGGTAGACCTAGCTGGGCAGTGGGCTCTATCTGGCTGGTCAATTCAACCACTTTCTCCAGTGCAAGGACATCCATAGTTAGCGTTAGCTTGTCTTTTAGCCACTCGTTGCTCGTACTGTGTGCTAGCTTGCCCCAGACTAGCTCTTCCTCAATTGACCCGAAGGTGCACTTTCTTGCTAGGCTATGGAGTTCCATAATGAAGCGTTGGGTGGACTCACCAGCTTGTTGTCGGCGGTTGAAGAATTTATATCTTTGCGCCGTGATGTTGGAATGGCCCAGAAAGAAATAGTCCATTAAGTCCAGACATTCCTTCAGTGTGCTTTTGCCACCCAGCGTGAAAAATATCCATTGGCCCTTCTCACCAAGGTAGTGAACGAGTAGGCTTCTCCATCTCTCTTCATCGGTGCCTCCCAGAATGGCCACGGTAACATACACCTCGAACGCCTCCCACCAGTGCTTGTCACCAAAATGTTATGTCTCAATAATGGGAGACTGGAGCTGTGTTGAACTGAGCAATGAATTGAACTTTATTATGGAACACAGGCAATACATATTCACTGGCTGTAGCCCGCCTGACGTCACCAACTCGACCCCCTGGCACAAGCTATGGCAAGCCCCAAGGCCAAATCCCCACACAACACAGAGCACCACGGGGTTACTTGCAAAGTTGGAAAGACTCAAAGGTAGGGAGGAGGAGAGTAGAGCCAGCAGGGAAGAAGAAGAAAGTGACTGGGCCTCCAGCCTACAACATAATAACCCCGGACAGTGAAACCAATGGATCAATTTGTGAATATGCGCTGACCAATAATAAAACAAAAAATTAGGTAATGCAAGACCACTGTCGAGTTTAAGCTTTTGCAAAAGTGAATACTTAACCCTAGGAGTTTTACCGCCCCACAAAAAGTTTGTAACAATTGGGAAAAGGGATTTGAAAAACAATTTAGGTAAAAACAAAAGAACACACTGAAACAAAAATAAAAATTTAGGCAACAAGGTCATTTTCACTGCATTAATTCTACCTATCAAAGACAGTGGTAGAGTGTTCCACCTCTGCAAGTCTGCATTGACCTGACTCATCACTGGAGAAAAATTAGCAGCAAAAAGAGAGGTTGGAGTGCGGGTCATGTTGATCCCCAGATACCTAAACCCCGACAAGCTAAGTTTCAAAGGTATGTCAGATTGTTTAAGTAACAGAGCAGAGGAATTTATGGGATAGCATTCACTCTTAGAAAGACTGACTTCATAGCCGGAGAAAGAACCAAACTGCTTTAAGAGGGATAATATTGGTGTAATACTGGTCAATGGATGTGATACATAAAGGAGCAAGTCATCTGCATAAAGGGGAAACTTCAGTTCAATACCAGATTGAGAGACACCATGAAAAAGTGGAAGAGATTTCAGAGCAACTGACAGCGGTTCAGTGGCTAAGGCAAAAAGCAAAGGAGAAAGAGGACACCCTTGTCTAGTGCCACGCAATAATGTGAAATAAGTGGAGTGAGTCTCATTAGTATGAATGCTAGCCTGGGGGGAAGTGTAAAGAAGTCTAATCCATGATATGAATCTGTCACCAAATCCAAATTTATGGAGTGTAGTAGAAAGATAATCCCACTCAACTCGATCAAATGCTTTTTTGCCATCGACTGAGATAACCTCAGGGACCGAAGAGGAATTTCTGGAAAAAAATCACATTCAAAAGTATGCGAACATATGACAGTTTGAGGATGGAAATTACTGTGAGCACGTAATTTAAAATATAAGACTCCTGGACCACAACAACACAAACACTCAGAGGCAGAAGATCGGTTAATGTCATGTTCTGAGCGTGGAGGGATTCCTCCGGACTCAGGTTGTCTGCCTTTGTTCATATTTGTACTGTGTTACCATTTTTTGAGTTATCTCTTTTCCTGTATTGTTTCTCAGTATGATTTATTTTCCAGTCTACATTCATTATAGTCTGTTTATTGTATTTTTGAGTTTGCCTATCTCCATTCATTGTCATATCGTTATATATATTCTGTTGTGTTTTCTCCCTCTCGGGGTTGACAGCTGTCAGTGGATTTCTGGGGTTTCGCTCTGCATGGGTGTGGCCCTGTCAGCTGCCAGCCCCGATTGCTCCTTTCTCCCTCATCATTCCCAGCTGGCCTAGATTGTTTCTTTGTTTTCTTCTGCCCACTCAGGTTTACCACACCTGTTGTCACTCATTTTAGTTTGGCCTTAGCCTTATTTAAGGGGCTGTGCACCATTGTTGGACACAGCACCCTACGATCAACTTTTGTCCCATGACTACACATGTAAGTGTCTTTATATTGTTCTTTGTAATTTTCTTAGCGTGCGCTCCATGACTAGTGTTCCCAGGTCAAGCCGGCGCCTCCCCTCGCCTTACCCTCCCCTATTTTGGCTTCACCTGTTTCTCTCCTTTTGCCAGTTTTTTGTTATATTATCCTTTGAAATCCTCCTAGCGTGCTCTCCACAACTAGTGTTCCCAGGTGAAGCCGGCATTTCCCCTCGCCTTAGCCTCTGCTATTTTGGCTTCACCTGTTTCTCTCTTTTTGTCAGTTTTTTTGTCTTATCTTGTTAGTGCACCTGTGCTGTATTCTCTATTAAAATCTGTAAACTCACAGCCAGCATTTGGAGCCTTATTTCTGCCTTAACAAAGGAATTATGACAGAAGGGTGCTGCCAGTGTGGGCTCCAGCAGCTGTGAGTTTGCCCTTTGTTTTTGCTTTCTGTTTTGCTTTTTCGTCTGGTGATTAGGGTGGAATTGCCACCATGGACTTTAGGGTCTTTGGATTAAGTGAGGAGGAGTGTGTGGTGACAGAACTGGTTGTGGATTTTGCCTCTAAGGCTCAAGCCACCCACACTCCCGAGACCGTGTTGGGATTCATGGACATTGCAGCTGAGTTTATTGAGATGTGCCCCAACCTCTGGAGCTACCTGGGTCTTACTCCCCTCCTCACTATGCGCCTGAGCTCACCTCACCAGGGGCCACCGCTGCCGGTGACCCTGACCATGTTTCTCTGCTTGTTTTGTCTGAGCTCTCCCCCGGGGTCGCCAAGGTACTGTTAGATCTGCCAGCTGTCTCTGTGGGTCCAGGTTCGCCGCCCGAGATCATCGTGGGTCCAGCTCCTCCCGCTGAGGTCATTGCAGGTGCGTCGTTCCAGCCTGGGACCTTCATGGGTGCTGCTCCCCCTCCGGCTGAGGTCCTCAAGGGTGCTGCGTCCTTTTCTGCGGAGGTCCTCGAGGGTGCTGTGTCCTTTTCTGTGGCGGTCATCATGGGTGCCCCGTTTCAGCCAGGACCCACCGTGGGTGCAGTGTTGCTCCAGCCCAGAGCCACTGCGGGTGCTGTTTTGCTCCAGCCCGGAGCCACCATGGGTGCTACTTTGTTCCAGCCCGGAGCCGCCGCGAGTGTTGCTTTGCTCCAGCCTGGAGCCACCGCGGGTGCTGCTTTGCTCCAGCCCAGAGCCACGGCGGGTGCTGCTTTGCTCCAGCCCGGAGCCGCCATGGGTGCTGCTTTGCTCCAGCCCGGAGTTGCCGCGGGTGCTGCTTTGCGCTTTGCGCTTTGCTTCAGCCCAGAGCCGCCGCAGGTGCTGCTTTGCACTTTGCTCCAGCCCGGAGCCACTGCGGGTACTGCTTTGCTCCAGCCCGGAGCCGCCGCAGGTGCTGCTTTGCTCCTGCCCGGAGCCACTGCGGGTGCTGCTTTGCTCCCGCCCGGAACCAGTGACAGTGCAGCTCTGCTCCTGCCCGGAGCCACCACGGGTGCAACCTTGCCCCAGTCCGAGGCCACCGTGGGTGCAACCTTGCTCCAGTCTGGGGCCACTGCAGGTGCAACCACGTCCCAATCTGGAGCCACCGCGGGTGCAACGACATCCCAGTCCGGGACCTCTGAGGGTGCTGCTGGACAGTCCACAGGCATCATGGTCCTTGCTCCCTGGCCAGACACCGTCGTGGTCCCTATTTCATTGGACATCGTCTTGGTTCCTCCATCGTGCCCGCTACTTGCCCTTCCTGTCAGACAGCTGCCTCCTGGACCACCTCTCCTGCTCAGGTTGTTAAAAATCTCGAGCAGACCACCCGACAGGCAGTGCCGCGGAGTTGGGTGGCCCACATACTCTGGGAGGCCATCCGATCTGTTCCATTTTTCCATCTGGTGAGCCTGGGACTCTGGTCGCCCACCTGAACTGTTCAACCCCTCGGTCCAGGGGGCTTACGGGAGTTGAGGGTTTTTTCTGGTGTGGGTCCTGAGCGGGATTTTGTTTTTGATTATTTTTCCTCAGCCTGGGCCTTGCTGGGATGCTTCCTGAGAGCATTTCTTGTCTCTTTTTGGTTTGGTTCGGTCCCTCCATGCCTGCCCCCCCCCCCCGGGGTGGGGTCGTTTTCTTGCTGGGTTGGGATTTCTGTGTGTGGGGGTTCTTTTCTTTTGTTATTACCCCGGGGTGTCTGGTAACCACCCCTTGGGTTGGGGGGCTCTGTCATGTTCTGAGTGTGGAGGGATTCCACCGGGCCCAGGTTGTCTGGCTTTGTTTATATTTGTACTGTGTTACCATTTTTTGTTATCCCTTTTCCTGTATTGTTTCTCAATATGATTTATTTTCCGGTCTACATTCATTATAGTCAGTTTATTGTATTTTTGAGTTTGCCTATCTCTATTCGTTGTCGTATTGTTGTATGTATTCTGTTGTGTTTTCTCCCACTTGGGGTTGACAGCTGTCAGTGGATTTCTGGGGTTTCGCTCTGCGTGGGTGTGGCCCTGTCAGCTGCCAGCCCCGATTGCTCCTTTCTCCCTCATCATTCCCAGCTGGTCTAGATTGTTTCTTTGTTTTCTCCTGCCCGCTCAGATTTACCACACCTGTTGTCATTCATTTTAGTTTGGTCTTAGCCTTATTTAAAGGGCTGTGCACCATTGTTGGATGCAGCACCCCACTATCAACTTTCAACCCTTGACTACACATGTAAGTGTCTTTATATTGTTCTTTGTAATTCTCCTAGCGTGCAATCCACAACTAGTGTTCCCAGGTGAAGCCGGTGGCTCCCCTCGCCTTACCCTCCGCTATTTTGGCTTCACCTGTTTCTCTCCTTTTGACAGTTTTTGGTTATATTATCCTTTGAAATCCTCCTAGCGTGTGCTTCACGACTAGTATTCCCAGGTGAAGCCGATGTCTCCCCTCGCCTTAGACTCCACTACTTTGGCTTCACCTGTTTCTCTCTTTTTGCCAGTTTTTGTCTTATCTTGTTTGTGCACCTGTGCCTTATTCTCTATTGAAATCTGCAAACTCACAGCCATTGTTTGGAGCCTTATTTCTGCCTTAACGAGGGAATTATGACCGTTAAACATTTTGCTAAACAAAATACACCAGTTCAATAAAAACACATGGGTTAAGAATTTGCACAGCCTAAAAAAGATAATATCACATTGGGCTCTAAAAATGCCCGAGAATTAAATATCATTAGTCCAACTAATCTAAAATGGGAGTTACCCTTTACACTGCATGGGCAAAAAAAACCCCTTCAACATGTTTTACAGCGGGGCAGGTCCATGTCCGCTGTCTATCGGAGCAAGATCAAACACTGCTGTCCTCACCGGCCCCAGAAGACGTGCTGTTGTCAAGGCTCGTCCCTTTGTACACATCCCTGGTGGGGAATCCTGGCACCAGGGAGGAGAAACAGGCAGGAGGAGAGGAGAGGGTCAGGCTCCTGTGGATCCATCATCTAGGATTACCTGCAGCACACAACACAGCACAAACGCAACACCCCACAGATATACCGGGCGGCTGATAATCATTCACATGCACACAGACAATAAGCACGTTCCTTCCACTTATCTGTGTACAAGCCTTTTCTCCACACAACTGCGTCACCTTCGGCTGGACAGTCTGGCGTCCTCGTGGTGTCTTTGGTCCCAAGATGCTGCTGCTAATCCCAGCAGAATCAGAATCAGAATCAGAATCAGAATCAGGTTTATTGCCATTGTTCATGTAGTACACAGACTAGGAATTTGTCTCGGTACAATGCTGCAACATTAAACATGATAAGATAAGAGAAATAAACTATACATGTAATAAAGTGTAGGATAAGATTAAGTGATACTGGTCAACAGTTAAAATATATATTAGCCAGCAGCAGATACTGTGGAGAACTATATAGTGCAGTCGGTAATGCAGGAAGAAAGCACCTGGAGCATTCATAAAATCCCACTCACGTGAGCCTCCCCTCAACTGCTGTCCTCGCCTTTCACCTTGCCTGCTCTCCATCAGTCAATTCATCTCAGTCGAATCTGCATCTCAATCTACGTGTCCATGTACGAAGTCCTTCCTAACCACAGTCATGCACCATCCTTTAATAGGTCCCACCGGGGAAGAGTTTGCAGCTAGAGCTCACTGATTGACTCTTGCAGATTGGAAACTGTCAGTTCAGGTGTTGGCAATAATCACTCACAACCAACCCAAAACACAAAAGAAATAAACTCAATCAAGTATCAAAACATGCAAATAACACTACAAATTCCAACATGCAATACATGAAAGCAAATAATAAAATTCACACTTAACAGCCCTGGAGCTGAAATATGTTAAAGAAAATAAAATACACACCCAACAACCCTGAAGCTGCTTTCCTGACAAACATTATTAAAAAGCTGGCGGCCTTTGATAAACCCATTTTGTTCTTCTGATATGATGTTAGGAAGAGTCTTTTTAAGCCAAATTGTTAATACTTTAGCTAAAATTTTGGCAACAACATTCAGTAGGGACTAAGGTCTGTAAGAGGTGCATAATTCAGGGTCCTTGCTTCAAAAGAAGGGTTATGGAGGCCTGAGTCAAAGTTGGACGCAGTGAAACTCATTCAAGGAACTCATTGTACACTGAAATGAGTAGAGGGGCAAGTTTATCTGTGTACTTTTTCAAAAGACTCACCACCAAATCCATCGGGGCCAGGGGCTTTATTGCTTTGCATTGCTTTAATGGCTGCTGTAATTTCTTGCAAACTAAAGGGAGCCTCAAGCTCACTAGCTACATCTAGGTCAACAGTAGGTACACTGAGATTTTTGAAAAAGGAAATCATTTCTGCTGTTTCAGGTGGAGATTCAGATTCATAAAGAGAGGAATAAAAGGACTTAAAAACTGTATTGATAGTATTTGGGTCAAAAGTGAGTGAACCGGTAGAGTCTAATTCTGGGGATCAGTTGAGATGTTGTCATGTTCTGAGCTCAGACCTTTACTTAGTCAACCGTGATGTTGGGAGTGGACTAATTTCCCTGTGTTCAGTCCTCCCCTCCCCTCCCCTCTTCTCCAGAGTTTTCTGTAACTCTGGAGACTCATCTGTGTGTAAGTTATCCTTGTGATTTTTGTATGTGCCCTCACAGTTATTTTTTGGACTGTCATATTTTTTCTGTTGATAAATGTTCCTCACTGCAGTTAAAGCACTCGAGCTTGTCTTTTGCCCTGGAGGGGTTTTGTCCCTCCTGCTTCAGGAAGGCAGGAATTCATGACAGATGTGGCTTGTCTTTTTAACTGATGAGCCAACAGCCTGCTCAATTTATCGCCATACTTTTTCTCATGATTATTTTTATTCTTTTTGGATGATAGACTTCTTAAGAAACTTCATGAAATTTGAAACTTCGTGAAAAATTTTTGCTCATGGATTAATGTTTTTTTCTTGAATTTGACTTTTGCGTCATAAAGTGTAGCGGCCGGAGAGGCCGTTGGCGCAGATTGGCAGCCACGTTTCCGTCAGCCTGCCCCAGGGCAGCTGTGACTACAATAGTAGCTTGCCACTACCATTGTCTGTCTGGAGTGAGTAAATAATGTATCTATTTGTAAAGCGTCTTTGAGTGTCTATGATAAAGCGCTATATAAATCTGATGCATTATTATTATAAACTGGCATCTTATTTTCTTCCATCTTTGCATTTTTGCCTCACTATTTTTCTGTCATCTTTCCATTGATTTTTTTTCCTTATTTTTTTTAAATTATTGCAAATGAGCTACATTTCCCTTGTAATTTTCTGACCTTTGTCTCAATTTATTAATTTACTTTTTCGTAATAAATTTATTAAATCTTTTAAATAGCTTCCTGTGTTTACATTCTCAATGATTGTAATTGTACATACGTATGTGTGTTTTCCCCATAAATTTGCAACTTTTGCAGTGAATTTGTAACTTTTATCTTTTAAATTCAAGGTTGTTTTTCTTGTAATTTTGCATTTTTTTTCTCTAATGAATTTAGTATGTCTTTTAAATAAATGGGTGTTCATCCCTATAAATTTGTTATGTTATTCTAGTAAATTTGAAGCTTTTATTGTGTATATATGTTTTTTTTCCTTGTAATTGTGTAGCTTTTTCCTCAAAGTTTTGCACCTTTGGAAAATTTTGAGACTTTAAAATTATGACTTTTTTTTTTTTTTTTTTACAGTAATCTTTACTGAATTTTACAACTTTTGTTACAACAACAACTGGCTCAGCATGACATAACACCTGGGCAGTATATATAAAATGTCTAAAAAGAAAGACAAAACAATTCAACAAAGCTGATTCAGGATAAAGTAAATAGTACACACCAGGCTCCTATGACAAGCACTGGACAGACAAGCAGTAACATGCGAGTTTCTTCTAATTGTGCAGAAAAATATTCAAAGCTTTGAGGTTTCTTTCTAAAAAGCAGACTGAAGCACTGATACAGTTAGGCCCAAAAATATTTGGACAGTGACATTAGTTTTGGTATTTTAGCTGTTTACGAAAACATATTCAGGATACAATTATATAGTCAATATGGGCTTAAAGTGCAGACTCACAGCTGTAATTTGAGAGTATTTGTCATGTGGTGATCCTCGCGGATCACCAAGAGACGCCACAGAGTTCACCAGAGAGTTTGGCTAAGATGTTATTTATTACAGACGTGACAAAACACAACTATGAACCCATAAGGGCAAACAAACACATGACCGAGACTTGGGCTCGTAGGGCTAACCCAGCCGCTACGAGCTAACTGTGACATAACTAAGATGACAGACCTGACATGAAGGTCTGCGGCACTCTCAAGTATGACGAGGCGCAGACCCGGGGCTTGGCAGGACGAAGCCACTCAGACGTAACGTTGACCAATGTCGACTAATACTCCTGCGTCTTACCGTCGTCAGTACCGGGCTTAAAAGGGCGAAGCACTAACGACGGTAATGACAATCAGCTGATTGGCCGTTGACAGGCGGAAGCCCCACCGAGCACTTTCACAATAAGAGCCCGGTGAGGCCAGAATACAGCCTGCAGCTGTCAAGGCCGGCAGCGAGAAATAACTTAGCCCGAGCGCGATCAGAACCGGTGCTCAGGTCATAACAGTACCCTCCCTCCACAGGCGGACTCCGAACGCCCCAAGGAACCACCCTGCCCCCCCCCCTGCCCCCCCAGGGTGGGAGGTTGGGGGACAGGTGCGGAGGGAGAGAAACCAACCCATGAACAAGACTAAAAAAACCATACAAGACAATGACAAGACTAACAAGAAAAAATGTACAAGGGAAAACAAAAAAACCAGAACTACAGGTTCAGAAAATTAAATGCAAAAATAGAGCATACTCGCTCATACCAGACTATACATGAAAAAACAAAAACAGAGCATTACCCGCTCATACCAGACTATGAAACAAAAACAGAGCATTACCCGCTCATACCAGACTATGAAACAAAAACAGAGCATTACTCGCTCAAACCAGACTATACATAAGCCAGCAGGGCTACTGCAAACACACATGAAGCAATCTAAAATTGCTTAACATAACTTTACTATGGCTAGACTGTGGCTTTCAAAAACACAAGAGACAAACTAAAATTGCTTTGACATAACATGACTATGACTTGACTGTGGCTTTCAAAACAAAGGCATGAGCACTAGATACAAAATAACCAGGACGAAGAAAAAAAAAGCACAAATACAGAGACACACCCAGGGACCACTACCACCCCCCGACAGTTTATGTCGACCGATGGTCAACGGAGGCGGACCAGGCGGCTCACCAGAGTCCAAAGAACCGCACGTCCGCTTCTCCGGTGGTCGAACTAGGTAGCCCCATGGCACACATAACAGGTCGGGTGGCCGAACAGAGGCGCCGAACCGGCGAAACAGTCCCTCCGGCGGCCGACCCGTGTCCCTCAGCCACCAGTCCAGGGCATCAACAACCCGCAGCGGCCTCCCTGACGAGAACAAAACTCGGGAGAACCGGGGCGAGCGAACAGGGACCCCCATGGCCCCCGGCGATGATGAAAAGGGGCGGTGATTCTGAGGGGATCAATGAGCAGGACGAGCCAAGAATCCGCTCCGCGAAGAAGGGTCTGCAGCTCCTCCTCCGCCAATGGACCATGCTCGCGCTGCATCACCGCTGGACCCAGATTGGGTCCCAGCTGCACCCACGTTGGGCCCCGATTGGGCCAGAACCGCACCCGCGGTGTACCCCGATTGGGCTTCCGACGAACCCACGTCGGACCCCGATTGGGCCGAAACCGCCCCCGCGGTAGGACCCGATTGGGCCTCCGGTGCAGCGCCGCTGACGGACTCCACCCCCAAACCTGGGACCTCCACCTCGGTGACTCCGACCCGTTCCCCACCGGCGACACTAAAACAAAGCTCGGGGACAGGAAAACCGGGATCAGCATCACCGGTAGCAACGGAACCCAGCGAGACGAGCTCGGGCGCAGCAGACGGCTGCTCCTCACTCGTCTCCCCGAGAGGCAGGCAAAAATGCTCAACAAAAGAGGACAGAGACATAAGAGGGAGCACTTGCCTGCACTCGGGTTCCGTTGCCACCCAGGACTCCGACGATCCGGATTCAGGGCGACTCTCGTCAGCTGACTCGGACTCAGCTGCGTCGGGCTCCGCAGCTGGCACGACATCATCAGCAGCCTCAGGTTCCTCCCACGCTGTCGTCCACGCCGACGACCCGTGTGGCGTGGAGGCAGGGAACCCTTGACCCACTGGCTCGGACCGCTCCGGCGAGGAGACCCGGGGACGCTTCTTCGTCGGCTCAGGCTCCGGGCCGCAGTCTGCTCCTCTCCTCCGTCCAAGACGTGACTGCAGGGCCGGATGCAGGCTATCCAGCACTGCAGGGGCCCTCTTCGTCCGGCGACGCTGGCCTGGCGTCGTGGACCGCTCAACGGGGGAGAACACAGAGGCAGTAGGTTTAATAATTTCATCCACAGCAGGTGGAGGGAGCTCGGGGGGCTGCGAACCCCGAACTCCGCCCCCAGGAGTCAGACAAGGCAGATCATTATTAAGATGTGACAAACAAACGATCACTTGCCTTCCTCCTGGGGCAGAGATGATTCCTGCTGTGGGGGACGTTGTTCCTCCTTCTCCCCGCTGGATGGCGACAGAGGGCCCCCTAGGAAAACGAGGTGGGGCCACTCTCGAGGATTCGCTGACGGGATATGCCGGCAGCGAGTCCAGTCGGGGATTCCGCTGAGGGTTGCCCGCGCCGTTACGCTGACGTCCTCGTCAGCCCCCAGACAGCGCGTACTCCTGGACCTGCTCCGGGACGGGAACGGGACACCAACGCGGGGAGCGAGGATGCCTCCTCCTCTGCTTCCCGCTCTCTTCCTCCTCCAGCCCACGAAGAACCTCGTGCTGAGCGGCGAGTTCCTCCCACCTCGATATCACCTCCGGATGATCGTCGTAGTCGAGGGGAAGGCTGTCCAAGTACTCCTCAGCGACGCCCAGATGCCAACACATGTAACTGGAGGTGTCTTCAAATGTAGCGGCGAGGAGCGCCCCATCGGCGTATTCCAACACGCTCGCTAGCTCCTGGTCCAGACGCCGACCGCAGCCCCTGGAAGACGGCATTCTCCAGACGTTGACACCCAAACGAGAGGAAACAACAGTCCAATAAAGGCACAAACTCCTGGTGAAACGGCGTCTCAATGCGGCGCCCCCGTTTGGGCGACCTGGCAGGAGTATACTGTCATGTGGTGATCCTCGCGGATCACCAAGAGACGCCACAGAGTTCACCAGAGAGTTTGGCTGAGATGTTATTTATTACAGACGTGACAAAACACAACTATGAACCCATAAGGGCAAACAAACACATGACTGAGACTTGGGCTCGTAGGGCTAACCCAGCCGCTACGAGCTAACTGTGACATAACTAAGATGACAGACCTGACATGAAGGTCTGCGGCACTCTCAAGTATGACGAGGCACAGACCCGGGGCTTGGCAGGACGAAGCCACTCAGACGTAACGTTGACCAATGTCGACTAATACTCCTGCGTCTTACCGTCGTCAGTGCCGGGCTTAAAAGGGCGAAGCACTAACGACGGTAATGACAATCAGCTTATTGGCCGTTGACAGGCGGAAGCCCCACCGAGCACTTTCACAATAAGAGCCCGGTGAGGCCAGAATACAGCCTGCAGCTGTCAAGGCCGGCAGCGAGAAATAACTTAGCCCGAGCGCGATCAGAACCGGCGCTCAGGTCATAACAGTATTCACATCCAAATTGGAGCAAGGGTTTAGGAATTACAGCTCTTTAATACGTAGCTGCCTCTTTTTCAAGGGACCAAAAGTAATTGGACAATTGACTCAGAAGGCTGCAAAAAAAAAAATAAAAAAAAATAACAAGGCTGCATGGGCTCTTCCCTCGTTAACCTGTCATCAATTAAGCAGTTAAAAGGTCTGGAGTTGATTCCAGGTGTGGCGTTTGCATTTGGAAGCTGTTGCTGTGAACACACAACATGCGGTCAAAGGAGCTCTCAATGGAGGTGAAACAGACCATCCTGAGGCTGAAAAAAAGAAGAAATCCATCAGAGAGATAGCAGAAATGTTAGGAGTGGCCAAATCAACAGTTTGGTACATTCTGAGAAAAAAAGAGTGCACCGGTGAGCTTGGGAACTCAAAAAGGCCTGGACGTCCACGGAAGACAACAGTGGTGGATGATCACAGAATCCTTTCCATGGTGAAGAACAACCCCTTCACAACATCCACTCAAGTGAAGAACACTTTCCAGGAAGTAGGTGTATCAGTATCTAAGTCTACCATAAAGAGAAGACTTCATGAGAGTAAATACAAAGGATTCACCACAAGGTGCAAACCATGAATCAGCCTCAAAAATAGAAAGGCCAGAATTGACTTTGCCAAAAAACACCTGAAGAAGCCAGCCCAGTTCTGGAACAGCATTCTTTGGACAGATGAGACTAAGATCAACCTGTACCAGAATGATGGGAAGAAGAAAGTTTGGAGAAGAATTGGAACAGCTCATGATCCAAAGCACTACATCTTCTGTAAAACATGGTGGAGGCAGTGTGATGGCATGGACATGCATGGCTTCCAATGGCACTGGGTCACTTGTGTTTATTGATGATGTGACAAAAGACAGAAGCAGCCGGATGAATTCTGAAGTGTATAGGGATATACTTTTTGCTCAGATTCAGCCAAATGCAGCAAAGTTGATTGGACGGCGCTTCACCAATGATCCAAAACATACTGCAAAAGCAACCCAGGAGTTTTTTAAAGCAACGAAGTGGAATATTCTGCAATGGCCGAGTCAATCACCAGATCTCAACCCAATTGAGCATGCATTTCACTTTCTCAAGACAAAACTTAAGGCAGAAAGACCCACAAACAAGCAACAACTGAAGACAGCTGCAGTAAAGGCCTGGCAAAGCATCACAAAGGAGGAAACCCAGCATTTGGTGATGTCCATGGGTTCCAGACTT
This sequence comes from Pholidichthys leucotaenia, assembly GCA_020510985.1. NCBI lineage: Eukaryota > Metazoa > Chordata > Actinopteri > Cichliformes > Pholidichthyidae > Pholidichthys > Pholidichthys leucotaenia. The sequence continues at coordinate 211,197,683 of CM035846.1, read as the reverse complement.
CAGGCAGTCATTGCCTGCAAAGGATTCTCAACAAAATATTGAAAAGTAACATTTTACTTAGGGTTATGTTTATTTGTCCAATTACTTTTGAGCCCCTGAAATGAGGAGCGTTTGTATAAAAATAGCTACAATTCCTGCATGTTTAATCATATATTTTTGTTCAACCCCTTGAATTAAACCTTAAAGTCTGCACTTTAATTCCGTTGTAGTTGTTTCATTTCAAATCCAATGTGGTGGCATGCAGAGCCCAAATCATGAAGATTGTGTCACTGTCCAAATATTTCTGGGCCTAACTGTAGTTTTGGGGTTTTTTTGGTACACTTTATTAATCCCAGAGGGAAATTCGGGGCATCCACATGGATGGATAAGGCAGCCATGGTGCAGCGCCAATCCCTTCACACCTAGGGCCACTTTAGAGTCTCCACTTAACCTGTTTTTGGCCTGTGGGAGGAAACCAGAGAACCCGGGGTAAACCCACACAAACACAGGGAGAACATGCAAACTCCACATAGAAGGGTCACTGATGGTCAGGGGGTGGGATCGAACCCACAACCTTCTTACTGCGCTGCCACAGTGATAACCACTGTTCAACCGAGCTGCCCAAATTTCAAATCCATGTCAGCAGTAAAAGTTCAGAGACTGTGGTCGTTGTAATCTGCTGGGTTTTTTTTTTTTGTTCATTTATACAGTACTAGTGGCTCTTAAACTTTTTTTATTCCCCATTTTGGGGAGCCATTAACAAGTCCACCTACCCACAGCTGTTTCTCTGTCCCTCCATCCACAATGAATCCCCTCTCTCTTGATTGTCCATCGATTTGATGATGACCGTCCCTCATGTGTTAAGTCCTCTTCTTGTGTGCGCACGGAGATGGCTGTTTAGGTCGATCCTTGATCGGCAGACACGGCTGCAGTAGGGGCAAGGAAACTGCCCAGGTAATAACACCTTTCTTCGTGCCCGTGCTTCAGCTACATCAGCTCGCCTCTTCTCTTCAAAGTAGTCTCGCACATGAGTAGTGAGGGTGCACCAGCCTGGCCTGTCCATAGCCCACAGCTCTAATTGTTTGGGAAGGATGCCAGTATGTCTGATGTTGAGCTTCACGCAGTCTTTGAATCTTTTGCGTGGTCTGCCTTGGTTCCGCTTCCTAGAGCAGAGTTCGCCGTACATGAGCTGCTTGGGCAGCCTGTGGCCATCCATCTGGATCACATGACCAGCCCATCGGAGCTGGGCTTTCAGAATCATGGCCTCGATGCTGGTCATCTCAGCTCTCTCCAGGACCTCAAGGTTTGTGACCCGGTCTTGCCAGTGAATGTTCATGATCATCCATAGGCTTCTCATGTGGAACTTCTCCATCTGCTTCAGGTGTTTTTTGTACACGGTCCATGTCTCACATCCGTAGAGAAGGCTGGTGAGGACAACGGCCCTGTACACTTTGAGCTTTATGGACAGCTGGATGTTGTGCTGGTTCAGGATGCGAGCTCGGAGACAACCGAGAGCTTGGCTGGCCTTGCAGATTCTGGCGTTGATCTCCTTATCCAGGCTGCCATTGTTGCTGATGGTGCTGCCGAGGTACTTAAAGTCTTCTACCATCTTCAGTTGTGTACCCTCAATGGAGATAGAGGGGGGAGGGCCAGTGGAGGCGGGTGCTGGTTGGAACAGTACCTCTGGCTTGCTGAGGCTGATGGTAAGACCAAAAAGGCGGGAGACTTCTGCAAACTTATTCACGATGATCTGGAGATCAAACTCTGTGTGGGCCATGAGGGCACAGTCATCAGCGAAAAGCGCTTCCAGGACAATGTTTTCTGCGACCTTGGTCTTAGCCTTCAGTCGGCGGAGGTCAAACAGTGAGCCATCAAGTCTATATCGGAGGTATACCCCAAGGTCCAAGTCCCTGATGGCATGATTGAGGACGCAAGGGAAAAAGAGGTTGAAGAGGACCGGGGCCAGAACGCACTCCTGCTTGACACCGTTGCTGATATTGAATGACTCCGATACCTCTCCACCTGAGAGAACCTGCCCAGTCATGTTGTCGTGAAACTGGCGTATGAGGTTTACAAACTTGTCTGGGCACCCAAGCTTGGATAGGATGATCCAGAGGGCCTCCCTGTTCACCGTGTCGAAGGCCTTAGTCAGATCAATAAAGACCGCATATGATTCCATGTTTTGTTCTAGACATTTCTCCTGCACTTGACGGACGGAGAAGATCATGTCCACGGTGCTGCGGTTTGGGCGGAATCCACACTGTGTTTCTGGCAAGTTCCCTTCAGGGATGTTGTTAATCAGTCAGTTGAGGAGGACCCGGACCAGTATTTTTCCGGCAATAGATAGAAGGGAGATACCTCGGTAATTGTCGCAGTCAGACTTGCTACACTTATTCTTGAACAGGGAGACAACAGTGGCATCCCTGAAGTCTTTGGGCAGTTGTTCTTCATCCCAGATGCTGGTGAGGAGGGAATGGAAGATTTCAAGGGCCATAGGACCGGCTGATTTGAATATTTCTGCCAGGATTCCATCCATCCCAGGTGCTTTGCCTGAATTGGTCTGCCTAATCACGTTCAAGACTTCATCCATTGTAGGGGGGAGGTCGAGGCAGTGGACAGTGGGTTTTTGTGAGATCAGATCGAGGGCATGGGGGTCTACAGTGGAGGGCCTGTTGAGCAGGTAGCTGAAGTGCTCTCTCCATCGCGCATTGATGCTGTTCTTCTCCTTCAGCAGAGTTGAACTGTCTGCAGACAGGAGTGGGGTATTACATGGCTTGGCAGGTCCATATACTTCCATGATGATGCTGAAGAACATCTTGGAATTCTGCGTGTCGGCATATCTCTGCACCTCATCTGCCTTCTTCTCCCACCATTCATTCTCCATCTTTCGCAGCGCTGCTTGTGCCTGTCTCTGGAGGTGCTTGAAGCGATCACGCATGGAAATGGAAGTGGGGTCATTCTGCCACTCAACAAAGGCCTTCTGCTTGTCATCCAGGAGTGTCTTGATGTTCTCGTTGATCTCGTCAAACCAGTCCTAGTGCACTCGTTTCCTGGGGCTAACGGTGGTTTTTGCTGACTCCGTTACCAGTGCTCTAAACTGTTCCCACCTTTGTGTTGGACAGCCAGTCAGGGGTCCATGGGCAATCAGTCAGCCATCTAGATCTTCTGCAAATTCACTACGTCACTGAGGTTGTTCAAGTTTGGCGATGTTGAACGCTGGCCTGATGACTTTCGGCGTCTTGCGGTGTGTTGGGGAAATATGCAGGGATAAGATGGATCTGACTAGATGGTGGCTCGTCCAACACTCTGCTCCGCGCAGGGCCCTAGTGATCCTGACGTCACGGATGTCTCTCTGAAGGCAAATGGCAAAATCTATCAGATGCCACTGCTTGGATCTTGGGTGCATCCATGTTGATTTATATTTGTCTGCTTGCCGGAACAGTGTGCTTGTGATAGCGAGGTGGTTTTCAGCACAAAGGCTCAAGAGCATCAAGCTGTTGGAGTTCAATTTTCCAGTGTTGTGTGGCCCCAGCACGCCTTTCCAGTTACAGCAGTCTGTTGCGACTCTGGTGTTGAAATCGCTTAGCAGAATGAATTTGTCATTGGGAGGAGTGTCCTTCACGAGGGTACTGAGCTCCTCATAAAAGGCTTCCTTCACTTCATCACTGCTGGTGAGAGTTGGGGCATATGCGCTGATGAGGGTAATGTGCCGGTTACGGTTGAGGGGGAAACGGAGTTTCATCAGCCGTTCATTAACTGACGTTGGTAGGTCAGGAAGTTGCTTGAGAACCGATGTCTTGATGGCCAGTCCTACTCCATGGATCCTCTCCTCATCTTTGGCTTTGCCTTTCCAGAAGAAGGTGTAGCCACCTCTTAGTTCGGCCACAGATCCTTCTTCGGCTAGTCTGGTCTCACTGAGGGCCGCAATGTCAATGCGGTAGCGGGCCAGTTCTCTTGCAATGAGGGCTGTTCCTCTCTGTCCATGAGCGTGCGTACATTCCACGCACCAAGAATTAATTTCTTTCTTCTTGGGTTTCGACTGCTTTGGGGGTAGAACTGCCAGCCGTGGTATGCTGGCCAGTTGGAAGGGACAAGCATTTGTTTGGTACACATTTTCTAGTCCCCTCCCTCATGTGAGGGTGAGCAGTGCTGTCCTAAAGAGGCCTACTCAGTCGCCTTGGGGAATGTTGAACTCCACTGTTGTCCCGGGGTCAGAAGGAGAGCGACTATTGCCGCCCGTATGCAGGGTTCAAGCTACAATTGCCAGTGGTCACCTCCACCTGTTGCTTCACTCGTTCCCCATCGCCACAGGACTGTTGTAGGGTTGTGAGGACTAACACACATGAGAAAAACCTGTGCGGGAAAGTTTTTTTTAAAAGTGGGACAGTCGATGCACAGGGGCAGTCCCATGGGGTCATTTTTGATCCAATCTACTATGAACCTTAATTGAGATGCCAGTTGATAGCATTTGATATTGGGAACATCCAAACCTCCGCTTAAACTAGGAGGTTGCAGTTTTGATATCTTTAGTCTTGGTTTCCTTTTGTACCAGATAAAGTCACTTAACCAGCGATTAAGTAATTTTTGCACCTTGTTTGATATAAGCAACGGAATCATCTGCAGAGGGTACAGCAATTTTGGCATGACACTCATCTTAATCACAGATATTCTACCAAGCAAAGAGAGGGGACATGAAACTCATCTGTCTAGATCTTTCTAAGAGAGGACTCAAATTAGCTCTGAACATTTGGTGAAACTGGAGTGACCTGAATTCCCAGGTACACAAAATCAGACAAGGACCAACGGAATGGGAATGGAGTAAAGGAGCAAGTTTTGGCTGTAAGACTTGTGAGGGGCTTAGCTAAAGATTTAGAAAAGTTGATTTTATAACCTGAAAAGGTTCCAAAGTGAGTAATTACATCGACAAGGTGTGGAACATGGGTAAGAGGTTCTGATATGTACTGTATATCAACACATCATCAGCATAAAGAGATATTTTGTGTTGGGTTTCCCCTGCAACGATACCCATGATTGTTGCATCTTGCCTAAAGGCTTCTGCTTAAGGTTCTACTACAAGCGGAGGGCAGGACTAAGAGGGCAGCCTTGTTGTGTGGAACGGTGAAGTGGAAAACTGCTTAGACCTGTAGCCATTGGTGATGACAGATGCTGTGGGATTGATGTATAAAAGTTTGACCCATTTAATAAAGTTGTCTCCCAAACCAAATTTATATAAAATATAAAGCATATGGCCATTCAACACGATCAAAGGTCTTTTCGGCATCTAATGAAATGACAATACTATCAATGTTTTGTGTATGACAGATTAATAACATTGAGGAGCCGTCTAATGTTGTGACTGGAATTTCGGCCTTTTATAAATCCTATTTGGTCTTCCTTGACGATGTATGGCGAAACCTTTTCTAGCTGCAGTGCCAATATTTTAGATAACAGCTTAAAATCCTGATTCAAGAGAGCGATTGGCCTATATCCTGAACAATCTTCAGGGCGTTTGTCCTTTTTTAAAATTAAGGTTATATCGGCCTCTGTTAGTGATTTGGGGAGGCTGCCAACCTGAAAAGCGTGTTCCAGCATCTTCATAAAGGGGGCCAGGAGTAGATGCTGGAAGCCTTTATAGAATTCACAACTCAGGCCATCAGACCCTGGTGATTTGGTCCCTGGTGGGACCCTGGTGAATTGAAGATTCTGAAGAACCAGAAGTGCCTCTTCCTTAGTGATGGGTGCATTTAGTTCAGATCTTTGAGCATCTGAAATAGTAGGTAGATTTAGACCTTTAAAAAATAATTCCATCTCTTTAAGTGCTTGTTCTGATTTATCCAAATCATATAACTGTGTATAAAATTGTCTAAAAGTGTTATTGATGTTTATGTTATTGTAATGTCTAACACCGTTCCTATCTGCAACAAAACTATGACTTGGGGTCCTGATTTGGATTTAATGAGGTGAGATAAATATTTGCTGGGTTTATCACCATGTTCATATAACCTCTGCTTTGAAAAGAGAAGAGCACTCCTGGCTTGTGGAGTTAACAAGGTGTCTGAAGCAGCCTGTGTCACATTTTTTTGTAACAATCAAATCAAATCAAATCAAATCAAATCAAACTTTATTGTCATATTGCTGTACATACAACTGTAGTGCAGGCAAGATGAAATTGCGTTTCTCTCGGCATCCATATAAGAAGCTGGGGTAAGAAGCTGAATATGGGGTCTATTGAGTTATTGAGGGCTTTCTTAATATTCTCCAATTCTTTTTCAAGCTTTCATTGTTGTTCTGTATTTTTCCTTCTTTTTGCTGCTGCATAGGCTATGATTAGTCCCCTAATATAAGCTTTAGATGTTCCCCACTGTAAGGAAGGGTTATTGGTAGATTGTGAATTAACAGCGAAGAATATTTCAAGTTCACGACACAGATATGTAACAAATGTCTTATCTTTTAGAAGGTATGCATCGAATCTCCAGTGTCTGCTTCTTGTGAGTTCTACCAGTACATAAATCCATAAGTAAAATTGCATGATCACTCACAATAATGTTTCCTATTTTACAGGATAAGACATGCTGCATCAATAATTTAGGCAAGAAAAAATAGTTGATTCTAGTGTGACATTTATGAGGAGAAGAGTAGAATGTGAATTCTTTACCAGAAGTTGGGGGGTTCGCCATACATCAACTAGGTTCAGTTCTTCACAGGTACCAAACAGTGCATCCGCTTGCTTAGTTAAAGATGAGTTTTGGGAGGGAAGCCGATCAATTAAAGGATTTAATAGACAGTTGAAATCTCTTATCAAGGCCTGTGTTGAGGGAAACTCTATGAATTCTGCAAACGCTTTGGTTAGGAACTCTGGTGAATAATTTAGTGGGCAGTAAATATTCCTAATAGTGATTTCTTCACCATGTGAGACTCCATGAAAAATCACAAATCTCCCATGTTTATCTTTAGTTCATTTTATCAACTGGAATGAAAGGTTTTTATGTAATAAAACAGGTACCCCTCTACTACTTGTTGTGAAAGAGGAAAAATGTACCTGACCAACCCAACTATATTTTAACTTAAGATGTTCACTGTCATCTAAATGAGATTCTTGTAATAAAGCTATATCCACTCTTTCCCTTTTAAGCAAATCATATACCTTTTTCTGCTTCACTTTTCCCCTCAGACCTCTTACATTCCAGGAACAAAACCTCATTGTGGCATTAATTATACTAGTAAGTGAGATGAATAGATCCTCTGCATTTTTTTCAAATACAAATAGGCACATACGTAAACCTCATGCTGCACTGGCAGTCACTTTTAGCTAACATAGGTGTGCTGGGTAAATGTAACTACTAACTGTAACTGTAATAATTATAACTGTAACTGTACTAAATGTAACTACTAACTGTAACTGTACTAACTACTAACTGTAAATGTAACAATGGACCAGAGCTGAGCATAGAACACACACAGAACAGAAACATAAAACATCCAAAAACACACTTAAAAACAACAAAGAAAATGGGGTCCTTCCCCAGATAGTAGGGGATTGCTTCTGTAGGCTATGCATCACCAAAAATAAAGTAAGAAAAAGAAAAAAAGAGCAAGTGACCAAACTCAGAAAGGGCTGGGAGCAATCCGTAGCATCAGTAAAATAATGTTGAAAAAGAAAAGAAACTGGGCTGATATAACACCTTTAAATCAAATAAAAAGATAAAATAATATGAAAACTTAACCTTGAATAGCCATCTAGTAAGTATTTTTTTTTTTAAATTTTGTGTACTTTATTGATCCCCAGAGGGGAAATTGAGGGCATCCACCTGGATGGATGAAGCAGCCACGGTACAGCGCTATCCCTTAACCATTCACACACACATTCACACTTAGGGCCACTTTAGAGTCTCTAATTAACCTAACCTGCATGTTTTTGGCCGGTGGGAGGAAACCGGAGAAATTCCGGAGTAAACACATGCAGATATGGGGAGAACATGCAAACTCCACACCGCCAAGTTTAGGACCTCTAGTAGCATAAGACATTGCTTTTTTTCTTTTTGTTTGTTTGTTTTGTTTTTTCCCCATTAGCTGTGTGATGACTCGCTCTCAGCCGCGATCATCCTCAGCTGGGCGCTCACCTGCTTCTTGTCAGGGCAGGCCTACTTAAACCCACTCAACCCGCTGGCCTGCACTGAGCCGTCTGTCTACCAGGCTATGAAGCACGTCTTCTGTCTTCCTACGCCATCCCTGACTCTACGCTCAGCCTCGCCATCTCGGCATCAACTCCCGGAGGATCCCTCCATCATCTCAAGTAAGCCAACCTTCTACTCACCTGTCTTTCCACTACTCCCCTGTGCACAGGCGGAATCCTGCGGCGGTGGACTCCATCCTCTCCTCACCATCACTGCAGCAGCTGCCACAACATTGGGACCAAGGGCGCTGTCTCCCTGGACAACAGGCAACCACCATCTCCCTGCAATGAGTAAGTCGCAGTTTACACCTAGCGTGAGCCCAGCTAACATCCTGCTAACTATCTGTCTGCTCCGTTTATAGGGTTGCCAGGCTGCACGGCACTCTGCTTCCTCCCAGCTGCTCTGAGTCTCCGGCCAGCATACACATACACTCCATAGCACACTCACGCACTCACACACTAACACTGGGTTTAAAATAAAGATAACTAAATCCATTTTTGAGTCTGTGTCTGTTCCCTGGGCCAGCCATTATGTCAGTACGGCTCAGTCAAGACGACCAAGCGAACAGCACGTTAGCACTGCAGTTAAACAACTTAGAGGCTCGTGTGGATCATATAGCTTACCAACAGCAGGTTATCTTAAACCAGTTAACCCAAATTAATGGACGGTTGGATCGTCTGACTGGACAGCAGGGGTTTCCACCAGCATCCACCGGCGCTACAGCTCCTGCTAGCTCCTCCACTAGCCAGCCTAGCCTAGCTCCTCCGACCCGTCTGACTCCGGTTCCCACGCCCTCCCGTTTTAGTGGAAAGTTAGGGGAGGCACGTGGTTTTCTCCTCCAATGTGAGATAGTGTTCCAGCGGGTCCCAGGCGACTTTCCCACTGAGCATAGCCGGATTGGTTATGTAACCAATCTCCTGGAAGGGTGAGCGCTAGCTTGGGCATACGCAGTTTTGGCGAGGGCAAGCTATGCTAGCTTAATATATAGCCAGTTTGTGGACGAGTTCAGCGAAGTATTCGACCATTCCGACTGGGACGATGTGCTCACCACCCGGTTGTTAAACCTCCGGCAGGGGGGTAGGCCCGCGGCTGACTATGCTGTCGATTTCCGGGTGGTGGCAGCCGAGGTCGGGTGGGAGGATGCTTAGCTATGTAGCATTTTCATAAGGAGCTTAAACCCCAGTCTATGGGATGAGTTGGCCTGGTTAGATAAGCCTCTCATCATTAATCTCCTTGGCCATCAGCTTAGACAATAGGCTTAGGGAGCGGGCAGCTGACTGGAAGGCATCCGGTTGCTCGAGCGCCCAGACCGTGCGCTCTTCCCAAGCCCTGCTACTAGCCCTACCTCCCAGCGAGTCTGCTAGGTCACAGGAATCTATGGTAATAGGGCGGGCCAAACTCTCCCACGCAGAGAAACAGCGCCGAAGGGAGCTGGGGTTGTGTATGTATATTGTGGGGAGGAGGACCACGACTTAGATAGCTGTCCCATTGGGCCAAAAGGGGAGGTCCGTGCGTTACAGTGGGGGGACTCACGGACCATCCTCGGCCAAATCCCCTCTCCAAATGCACATTACCTATTAGTTTTACACATAACAGGACTGATTTCTGCACTCACGCCCTGGTTGACTTGGGAGCAGAGCAGAGCTTCATCTCGAGGGAACTGGCAACCCATTTGGGGCTTCCCTGCCATCCTTTAAAGGCCCCCCTGCGGCTCATTGCTCTGTCTAAGGCTCCTCTGGCTATAGTGACTGAACAAACGGCCCCGGTCTCAGTGATCGTCTCTGGCAATCATTGCGAGGATCTCAGTCTGTTTGTCCTGCCGGTTGCCTCATCCCCGGTCATCTTGGGCTATCCATGGCTTCGACTCCACAACCCATCCTTTGACTGGAGAACAGGAAGTGTGGTGTCCTGGAGTTCTTTCTGCCTCAGTGCGTGTCTCCAGTCCGCCGCATGTGCCCCGTCTACGCCGTTGGTCTCACTGGCCTCTCCTCCTCCCGATCTGTCCAGGGTGCCCCCCGAGTACCATGATCTAGGGGTGGTGTTTAGTAAGGCCAAGGCATTGTTGCTCCCCCCCCCACCGGCCATATGACTGTTCCATTAATCTCCGGGCTGGGGCTCCACTGCCTTCAAGCCACCTGTACAGCCTGTCGGTGCCTGAGTGGGAGGCCATGGAGGCCTACATTAAGGATTCCCTCAGCTCTGGCATCATTCGCCCCTCATCTTTGGTGGTGGGGCCGGGTTCTTCTTTGTTGGGAAGAAAGATGGGACCCTGAGGCCGTGCATTGACTTCCGCGCTCTCAACAACATCACCATCAAGGATAAATACACACTGCCCTTGGTGGATATGGCCTTCGATTCTCTCCAGGGGGCCTCAATCTTCACCAAGCTGGACCTCCGTAACGCATACCACCTGGTGCACATCAGGGAGGGGGATGAGCGGAAGACTGGTTTCCGGACCCCAAGCGGCCACTTTGAATACCTGGTGATGCCGTTTGGGCTGACCAACGCTCCGGCCATCTTCCAGAGGCTGATCAATGGTGTCCTCCGTGACTTCTTGGGGTCTTTCGTCTTTGTTTATTTAGACAACATCTTGATCTACTCCCGATCCCTGGATGAGCACCGCGTCCACGTGAGGCGGGTCCTGCAGTGCCTCCTGGAGAACCAGCTTTATGTCAAAGCTGAGAAGTGCGAGTTTCACACCTCCAAGACGTCATTTCTCGGCTTCACCATCGCCCACTACCAAATCATCACGGACCCCGACAAGGTGAAGGCCGTGGTGAACTGGCCTACTCCCTCCTCCAGGAAGCAGCTGCAGCAGTTCCTTGGGTTTGCCAACTTTTACCGGCGTTTCATTAATAAATACAGTGTCATCGCACTCCCCTCACCCGTCTTACTTCTTTGAAGACGCCTTTTCGTTGGACGGAGGAGGCTGTGGCTGTGTTCGCTGAGCTCAAGACCCGGTTCTCGTCCTCCCCCATCCTGACCCAAGTGGACCCTGCGCTACAGTGCTTGGTGGAGGTGGATGCCTCTGATTCCGGGGTGGGGGCCGTGTTGTCTCAGCGTTCTCCGGTGGATGGGGAGGTCCGGCCCTGCGCTTTCTTCTCCCGCCGTTTGTCTCCAGCTGAGGGGAATTATGACATCGGGGACAGGGAGCTCTTGGCGGTTAAGCTCACGCTGGAGGAGTGGCGCCACTGGCTGGAGGGGGCCGCCCAACCGTTCGTCGTATGGACTGATCATAAAAACCTGGAGTACCTCAGGACAGCCAAGCGTCTGAACGCCCGCCAGGCCCGCTGGTCCTTATTCTTTGGCCGCTTCAATTTTACCATCACCTACTGCCCTGGGTCTAAGAATACCAAGCCGGATGCACTGTCCAGACAGTTCTCCCCTGACACAGCGGAGGCTCCCATCCTTCCCATCCTCCCACCTTCGTGTGTCGTGGGTGCTCTCTCGTGGGAGATCAAGGAGAGGGTCCTGAAGGCGCAGGAGGCAGAACCGGACCCAGGCGGTGGGCCAGCGGGCAAATGGTTCGTTCCTTCGGCTGTTCAGGGCGAGGTGATCCATTGGGGTCACTCTTCCAAACTGGCTTGTCATCCGGGGGTTTCCCGCATGATTGAGGTCCTCCAGAGATCGTTTTGGTGGCCGTCGCTGAGGAGGGACGTCACCAGTTACATCCGCGCCTGCCCTCAAGACGCCCTCCTCTCCTCCGGTGGGGCTGCTTCACCCTCTTCCAGTTCCTGGCAGACCTTGGTCGCACATCGCCGTGGACTTCGTGACTGGCCTCCCCTCATCTGATCATCACACCGTCGTGCTCACAGTGGTGGATCGCTTCTCGAAGGCCGCCCACTTCATTCCCCTACCGGGACTCCCCACGGCGAAGGAAATAGTGAATCTGCTGGTGCGGCACGTCGTCAGGCTCCATGGGATACCGTTGGACATCGTCTCTGATCGGGGGCCGCAGTTCGTGTCGCAAGTCTGGAAGTTCTTCTGTAATGCCCTGGGGGCCACGGTGACCCTGTCCTCCGGCTATCACCCCCAAAGCAACGGTCAGTGCGAGAGGGCTAACCAGGAGCTGGAGGCTGCGCTGCAGTGTGTGGCTTCATCTCATCCATCCTCATGGAGTTCCCAGCTTCCGTGGATCGAGTATGCCCATAATTCCACAGTGTCATCGGCGACCGGCATGTCTCCATTCGAGGCCTCCCTGGGCAACAATCCTCCGCTCTTTCCTGAGGGGGAGGGGGACATCGCTGTGCCTTCGGTCCAGGCCCACTTGAGGCATTGTCGGCGGGATTGGAGGTTGGTCCGGGCGGCTCTCCAGCGCACGGCGGAGTGTAACTCCAAGGTTGCTAATCATCGCAGGAGGCCGGCTCCAGCTTATCAGGTGGGTCAGCAGGTTTGGCTCTCTACCAAGCACATTAACCTCAAGGGTGAAAGGAGGAAATTGTCGCAGTGGTTTATTGGCCCATTCCCCATCACCCGGATCATTAACCCTGTGGCTGTGCGCCTGTCTCTTCCTCCCTCCCTCCGCATCTGTCCCACCTTCCATGTGTCTCAGGTTAAGCCTTTTTTTCCTCCAGCCCTCTCTGTCCTCCTCCCAGGTCTCCACCTCCACCAGTGGTGATCGATGGCGACCCAGCGTGGAAGGTCACCTCCATCCTGGACGTCCGATGCTGGGGTCGTGGCCCGCAGTACCTGGTGGACTGGGAGGGGTATGGCCCGGAGTGGCGCTCCTGGGTGCGTCCATCCTTCATGTTGGACAAACAACTCATCAGGGACTTCCACCGGACGCACCCAGGTAGGCTGGTGCCAGGAAGCACCCCTCGGGGGGGGGGAGTACTGTGATGACTCGCTCTCAGCCGTGATCATCCTCAGCTGGGCGCTCACCTGCTTCTCGTCAGGGCAGGCCTACTTAAACCCACTCAGCCCGCTGGCCTGCACTGAGCCGTCTGTCTACCAGGCTATGAAGCACGTCTCCTGTCTTCCTACACCATCCCTGACTCTACGCTCAGCCTCGCCATCTCGGCATCAACTCCCGGAGGATCCCTCCATCATCTCAAGTAAGCCAACCTTCTACTCACCTGTCTTTCCACTACTCCCCTGTGCACAGGGGGAATCCCGCGGCGGCGGAATCCATCCTCTCCTCACCATCACCGCAGCAGCTGCCACAACATTGGGACCGAGGGCGCTGTCTCCCTGGACAATGGGCGACCACCATCTCCCTGCAACGAGTAAGCCGTAGTTTACACCTAGCGTGAGTCCAGCTACCATCCTGCTAACTATCTGTCTGCTCCATTTATAGGGTTGCCAGGCTGCACGGCACTCTGCTTCCTCCCAGCTGCTCTGAGTCTCCGGCCAGCATACACATACACTCCATAGCACACTCACTCACTCACACACTAACATTGGGTTTAAAATAAAGATAACTAAATCCATTTCTGAGTCTGTGTCTGTTCCCTGGGCCAGCCATTATGTCAAGCTGTCCAATGTCATGCTATATGGTAGCCAGTATTATAAGTGTTCAAGCTGGGAGTATTACAGCATTTGGACTCACTCTCCAGGTTTGCCGATCCTGTGATCCTCATCCCTGATTTAGTGCACTGGTCAAAAACGAGAGGACTGCTGGGGAGAGAATTTTTTTTTTTTTATCCCATTTATGGAAACCTGTAGCTTCACTGGGAAAAGCATGGAGTATGCTGCGCCGACTTCTTGGAGCCGCTGCTTTGCTTCGTAAAACTCCATATGCCGTTGGAGCACCGTGGCAGACAAATCATGGTAAAAGGAAATCCTTTTCCCCTCGTAAGTAACGCCGCCATTTGCTGCTTTATGTCTTACCGCAGCCATCATCCTATACTTGTCAGGAAAAGCATGGAATCGGATGATGACCAGGCGCGGCCGCTGATCTGAACCGGGCTTGGGTGCTAGTGAAAGGTGGGCCCTTTCCAGCTTGATACGGCCACCTTTGCTGTCCGCATCAAGAAAAGTCGGGCGCTATATCTCAAAAAACCTGACCGTTACTTCCCTCCATGTTTTCTGGTTGGTTGAAGATGCGTATGTTCTTTCTTCTCTCCCTGTTTTCCAATTTGTCGATGTGCTCAGTCAGCGACATCAGACTCCTTTTCCAATGCTAAAATCTTAACCGCTTGAGGGCCGCTATTCATTTCTAGCTTTAGCAACCTAGCTTCGGCCTCATCCAGGTGATGTTTAGTCTCATTTAACTCTTTGGAGTGTGTAAGAATTGTCTCGGTCAGAGGGTTAAGTTTGTTGTTGATGGCAGTCATTAATTTGCTGGTTATTAGTTCAAAAGCTTTAGCAAGACCGGGTTCAAGTGTCATTTCACTGTTGTCTTCCACCTGTTCGCAGCCACGTTGGGCAAGAGGTGCTGCTGTAGCATTGCAATCACTGGCTTGCTGTCTCGATTTAGCCTGGCTTTTGGTCTTTGACAACGGCATTGTTTGGTGTTGTTTCATCCAATATCGTTTCAGTGACATATTACTGCACAGGTACCAGTAAAAAGATCTGTGTTCCAAGTGAGAATGCTAAATAAATTCCAGATGCTTACAGAGCTTCCCCAGAAACCAAATGTTTTCTAAGCTGCCATCATGTGACCCCATGACAAAATATTTATGCAAAATAGATAAAGTAACCTTCTTTCTTTCTTTAAAATGACAGGGATTCACTTGTTAAGGGCAAAAATGGGATAATTCTGACTTTTGTTAGACCAGAGGTGTCCAGTCATGTGCCATGGAGGGCCAAGACCCTGCAGGCTTTACCTCCAACCAGTGTCTTCAACAGCAGATTTCACTGAACTTCGTCCCACTGATTGCTGATCAGTGAAAACACCTGCTGAAGAGACTGGGTAGAAGAGAAAATCTGCAGGGTCTTGGCCCTCCATGGCACATGATTGGACACCCCTGTGCTTTCACACCTAAATTTGTTTAATTTGGTCCGAATCAGCTGACAAGTTTGTTACTTTGTATCATTTTCTCCTTGGTTTGGTCCCCTTTCACAGAGGAAAAATTCAAGCAGACTGTAGCTGTCACAGTGAAAAGGTTTATGTATCTTTGGTTCTTTTTCTGAAATAATGTTTGTTTATGGGTGTGTGCGCCAGTGTTGCGGACGTTAGCGGTGTCCTTTTCTCCGCCTTCAGTCCCTCCATATCGCGGCACATATGCGCTCATGCTGCCAAGCTCGCGGGTGAGTCGGAGAGCTCGTGAAGGGGGCTTGTGCAGGTGTCTTGCCCCGCCTATCAGCGCCATTGTGTGAGCGAGTGTCGGGAGAAAGGACGGAGTGTTTTTCCTGCAGGCAGCCGGACTGTTAAATGTTCTCCATGTTTGTGAGGAAACAGCGGACACGGACCTGATATGGTGCAAAAATGGGTGGTAGGCATGCGCTGTTCACATGCCTGATTAGAAGAGTCACACGGCTGCTGGAGGCTGTCAACAATCAGATGCGGAGAGAGGACTTTGGAGAGAGGACTTTGTTTGGGAAATTTGTGACATGACTAACAACTCCTAAATTCTAGGCAGAAGGCGCACACGGTATGTGATTATTTTTGTTTATGAACATTTGTTAAGTGTTATAATTTATTTTGTATTCATGTTTTTTATGTCTGTATTTTTAGTTTTTCACAGTGTTTAAGGGCGAAGATTTGCCGTGGCAAAATAAACAAAAAACTTGTCAACATCAGTTGGAGCGTGGTTTTCTGACATAGAAGAAGACTTTGGGAGCGGTTATACAGACCAAACTGCGTCACGTTAAATCCTGCAAGACTTACGTCAGAACGTTCTCTGTTCTTAATGGTCAGATTTTTTTGCCATGAGAACAGGAAAGGTAAATACAGGAAGTAGGATGACTACTGTGCATTTATGCATTTCAGAGATACTGACATGA
Organism: Pholidichthys leucotaenia; assembly: GCA_020510985.1. NCBI lineage: Eukaryota > Metazoa > Chordata > Actinopteri > Cichliformes > Pholidichthyidae > Pholidichthys > Pholidichthys leucotaenia. Next base: position 211,181,643 of record CM035846.1, on the reverse strand, counting down.
TGTATAGACCCAGTAAACAGACACAAGCTCAAGGATAGATTCAATTATCTTTTATTGTGTTAACTGGTGTGTGCGTGCGTGGATGTGTTTGTGTGTGAATCAGTGATGACGTGGCAGCTGGGGGTGAGCAGAGTGCCGTGCAACCTGGCAACTCTTTGGACAGAGCAGAGACAGCAGACGTTAGTAATGCCCAGGTGGAAACGTGCGAGAATGACAGGGGCTTACTGTTTGCTGGGATGGTGTCGTGCTCAGGTTGGCCCATAGGCTCCAGCCAGGAGGACAGCGCCTGTTGTCACAGTACAGCTGGAAACGGAGATGGGGCTCAGTCCGCCGCCAAAGAGGAAGGATTCCGCCGCCACGGAACTCCGCCTGTGCACAGGGGATGAGCGAGGAAAAGGTGAGTAGCAGGATGGGTTACTTGGTTGAAGAGAGTTGCTCCTTCCAGGAGAATAGGAAGCGAGGGATGACTCCGGGAAAATGACGAGGGCTGAGAAATCTCTGGAGATAAGCCAAGACGAGAGTAGTCTCAGTGAGCCAAAGAGATCAGAAGGCTCTGTGCCGATCTGAGGGCAGAGTGGGTTAAATAGCCTGACAGTGATGGAGAACAGGTGTGCACACAGCTGCGGATCATAATCAGCTGGAGCGAGCCATCACAGATTCAAAGATTCAAAGACTTTATTTGTCAATACTATTATACGTACAGGACATACAGGAGAATTGAAATGGCGCTTCTTTCTCTCTTCAGTGGTGTGCACAATATAAAAAAGAAAAAAGAATAAGGGTGGAAAAAGAACAACAGCAGTCTATGTACAGTAATGGTACCCGTAGTCCAAATGGCAACAAAAGATAGACCCAGACCTCCCATAGTGCAAATAAAGATAAACGATGAGACCCAGCAATCTTCTATACAGAAAAGTAGAGCAGTAATACTTGTAGTACCAAGTTCAATCTGACTTAATGTCCGGCTCAGGAAACACGCATGCAGGCTCAGGATAGATTTAACAGCTTTATTCAACAAGCAGGCGTGTATCAGAATCAGAATCAGAATCAGAATCAGAATCATAATCAGGTTTATTGCCATTGTTCATGTAGTACACAAACTAGGAATTTGTCTCGGTGCAATGCTGCAACATTAAACATGATAAAATAAAAGAAATAAACTATACATGCAATAAAGTGTAGAATAAGAGTAAGTGATACTGGTCAGCAGTTAAAATATATTAGCGAGCAGCAGATACTGTGGAGAACTATATAGTGCAGTCGGTAATGCAGGAAGAAAACAGTGATGATTGACATGAGTCTGGTTGAGCTGCTGTACATAGTGCACGAGAGTCAATAAGTCACTTAGTGTTCAGCAGTCTGATGGCAGAGGGGAAGAAGCTGTTCATGTGACGGGAGGTTTTAGTCTGGATGGACCGAAGTCTTCTACCAGAGGGGAGGGGGGCAAACAGTACGTGACCAGGGTGTGAGGGATCGGCTATGATCCGGCCAGCACGCCTCCGGGTCCTGGAGATGTACAGATCCTGGAGAGATGGGAGCTTGCAGCCGATCACCTTCTCAGCAGTGCGCACGAGGCGCTGCAGCCTTAGTCTGTCCCTGGCAGTGGCTCCTGCGTACCACACGGTTATGGAGGTGGTGAGGATGGACTTGATGATGGCTGTGTAGAACTGCACTAACATCTTGGTGGGTAGCTTGAGCTTCCTCAGCTGCCGCAGGAAGAACATCCTCTGCTGGGCTTTTTTGATGAGTGAGCTGATGGTCGGCTCCCATTTGAGGTCCCTGGTGATGGTTGTGCCTAGGAAGCGGAAGGAATCAGCAGTGGTGATGGGAGAGCCTGAGAGGGTGAGGGGGGGCAGAGGGGTAGTGACTTTCCTGAAGTCTACAATCATCTCCACTGTCTTCAGAGCGTTCAGCTGCAGGTTGTTATTGTTGCACCAGGACGCCAGCTGGGCCACCTCTCTCCTGTAGGCGGACTCGTCGCCGTTGGAGATGAGCCCGATGAGGGTGGTGTCGTCCGCAAACTTGATCAACTTGACAGACTGGTGGCTGGAGGTGCAGGAGTTGGTGTAAAGGGAGAAGAGTAGGGGGGAAAGTACACAGCCCTGGGGTGATCCGGTGCTGATGCTAGTAGAGTCTGAGACAGTCTTTCCCAGCCGCACATGCTGCCTCCGGGCCGTCAGGAAGTCGGTGATCCACCTGCAGAGGGAGTCAGGCACGTTGAGCAGGGACAGCTTGTCCCGGAGCAGAGCGGGGCGGATGGTGTTGAATGCGGAGCTGAAGTCCACAAACAGGATCCTGGCGTAGGTTCCCGGGGAGTCCAGGTGCTGCAGGATGGAGTGGAGGGCCAGGTTGACTGCGTCGTCTACAGACCTGTTGGCTCGGTAGGCAAACTGCAGCGGGTCCAGGAGAGGGGTGGTGATGGACTTGAGGTGGGGCAGGACCAGGCGCTCAAAGGACTTCATGACTACAGAGGTAAGCGCTACAGGTCTGTAGTCATTAAGTCCAGTGATCCGTGGCTTCTTGGGGACAGGGATGATGGTGGAGGATTTGAGGCAGGACGGCACATGGCATAACTTAAGGGAGGTGTTAAAAATGTCTGTGAAGACAGGAGCCAGCCAGTGTATGGATGGATGTGTGAGATATGTATATGTGATGAGGGTGAACGCCGATGCACAGGAAGCAGAGCGGTGCGCCGTACAGCCGGGCAACCCTATGGAGAGAGCAGCGGACAGGGGTAAAGGGCACCACACCAAGACAGGCATAATGAGTAGTGTGCCGCTTACTTGTGAATGACAGGTGGCTGGCGTTGGCCAAGGGAGAAGCCCGGAAGACAGCATCCTGCAGAGCCTGTGACAACGGTGAGAGTAGGATGGCGATGACGGGGTGTCCGCCGCCAGGGAATCCACCTGTGCACAGGGGAGAAGACTTGCAAAAGGTAAGGGAATGGAATGCTTACGTAGAAGCGTAGTCTTGCTGTCGTTTAGGAGATGATGCAGCTGCGAAGAAGTGCCGATGCGAACAGACGTCTCCAGACCGCTGCACAGGGCTGAGTGGGCTAAATAGCTCGCGGCCGACGAGGCGCAGGTGTGCGCGCAGCTGAGGCAGATGATGAGCGGCGAGTCGTGACAGTACTCCCCCCCTAGCAGCGCCTCCTGGCGCTGGTTTGTCCGGATGCGCCCGGTGGAACTCCGTGATGAGACTCCTGTCCAACACCAAGGAAGAGCGCACTCAGGACCTCCACTCAGGACCGAATCCCTCCCGGTCCACCAAGTACTGTAGCCCGTGAGCTCGGCGCCGGGAGTCCATGATGGAAGTGACTCTCCAGGCCGGGTGGCCGTCGATCATCAGAGGCGCGGGCGGGGGACAGAGGGGATCGGAGACCACGGGCTTGATTTTAGACACGTGGAAGGTGGGACATATGCGGAGGGAGGGGGGAGGGCCAGACGCACAGCCACCAGGTTAATGATTTTTGAGATGGTGAAGGGGCCAATGAAGCGTGGGGCCAGCTTCCTCTTCTCAGCCTTGAGGTGAATGTCCTGAGAGGCTAACCAGACTCGTTGGCCCACCTGGTAGGCAGGGGCCGGTCTCCTGTGGCGATTCGCCATGGTGCTGTTGCGCGTCGCCGTGCGTAAAAGCGTGTTGCGCGCCCTGGACCACAGACTCCGACAACGTCTCAGGAGCGCCTGGATGGAAGGAACGGCCAGCTCACCCTCCTGCTCCGGGAACAATGGTGGGTCGTATCCCAAGGACGCCTTGAAGGGAGACATCCCTGTGGCAGAAGACCGTGCCGTGTTGTGGGCATACTCTACCCAGGCCAGGTGCGCGCTCCAGGAAGACGGGTTGGAGGAAGTGATGCAGCGTAGGGCAGCTTCCAGCTCCTGGTTGGCCCGTTCACACTGCCCATTGGACTGCGGGTGGTGGCCGGAGGAGAGGCTTACCGTGGCCCCCAGGGCGTTGCAGAAACACTTCCATACCTTTGAGACAAATTGGGGCCCCCGATCAGAGACGACGTCCACCGGTATCCCGTGCAGCCTGACCACGTGTTGAACCAGAAGGTCCGCTGTCTCCCGTGCCATTGGGAGGCCCCGGAGTGGCACAAAGTGGGCAGCCTTGGAGAAACGATCCACGATGGTCAGCACAGCGTCATAGATGTTGGAGACCGGGAGACCGGTGACGAAGTCGAGGGCTATGTGGGACCAGGGCCTGCCAGGGATCGGCAGGGGCTGGAGCAGACCCGCAGGGGGAGAGTTTCCTGACTTGCCGGTGGCACACACAGAGCACGCCCAGACGTAGTTGGTGGCGTCCTTCTGAAGACCTGGCCACCAGAAGGAACGTTGGAGGAGATCCACTAGCCGGGAAACACCAGGGTGACAGGTGAGTTTGGAGGTGTGAACCCAATGGATGACCTCCCCCCGGACAGAAGATGGAACAAACAGCTTCCCCTCCGGTCCGCCGCAATGGTCCGGTTCGGTCTCCTGCGCCCTCCGGATCTTGTCCCTGATGGACCAGGAAAGCGCCCCCACAACACACAAGCTGGGCAGAATGGTATGACCCGGCTCCTCCAACGTCTCGGGGGCAAACTGCCTGGACAGGGCATCGGGCAGGCTGTTCTTAGAACCAGGGCGGTAGGTGATGGTAAAATGGAACCGGGCGAAGAACAAGGACCAGCGCGCCTGGCGGGCATTCAGACGTCTGGCAGATCTTAGATATTCCAGGTTCTTGTGGTCCGTCAGCACCACGAACGGCAACGCAGCCCCCTCCAGCCAGTGGCGCCACTCCTGCAGGGTGAGCTTGATGGCGAGAAGCTCCCTGTCCCCGACGTCGTAGTTACGCTCGGCTGGAGACAGATGCCATGAGAAGAAGGTGCAGGGTCGCTTGACCCCGTCGGTGGGTGATCGCTGGGACAGCACCGCCCCCACTCCCGTATCAGACGCGTCGACTTCCACCAAACACTGCAGCGCGGGGTCAACCTGGGTCAGGACTCGGGAGGAGGAGAACTCCATCTTCAACGCCTGAAACGCTGCTGCGACCTCTTCGGTCCACCGGAAGGGGTTTTTGGGAGAAGTGAGACGGGTCAACGGGGCAACGATGGCACCGAAATTGGGCACAAAACGGCGGTAGAAGTTGGCAAACCCAATAAACTGTTGTACCTGCTTCCTAGAGGTCGGCGTGGGCCACTCAACCACCGCTTTGACCTTCGCGGGGTCGGGAAGGACTTGGTTGTGTGAGATTACGAATCCTAAGAAGGAGGTGGTCTTGGTGTAAAATTCACACTTTTCGGCCTTGACGTACAGCCTATTCTCCAGCAGTCGTTGTAAGACCCGCCTCACGTGGACCTGGTGTTCCTCCCGTGACCTGGAGAAGATGAGGATGTCATCCAGGTACACGAACACAAAGAGGCCAAGGAAATCACGCAGGACGTCGTTGATGGGCCGTTGAAACACAACGGGGGCGTTGGTCAGCCCAAACGGCATCACCAGATACTCGAAGTGACCACTAGGCGTTCGAAAGGCTGTCTTCCACTCATCCCCCTCCTGGATCCGGACGAGGTGGTACGCGCTGCGGAGATCCAACTTGGTGAACCAGGTCGCCCCCTGGAGGGAGTGGAAGGCAGTGTCCATTAAAGGCAGGGTGTAACGGTCCTTCTCCATGATGTCATTCAGGGCCCGAAAATCGATACAGGGGCGGAGTGACCCATCCTTCTTAGAGACGAAGAAAAACCCTGCGCCGAGCGGAGACGAGGAGGGGTGGATGATTCCCGCGTTGAGTGACTCCTTGATGTAGCTATCCATAGCCTCTCGCTCCGGCGCTGACAGGCTGTAGAGGCGTCCGGATGGCAAGGGCGCCCCCGGGCGGATGTTGACAGCGCGGTCGTAGGGCCGGTGAGGAGGAAGAGACATCGCCCTGGACTTACTAAACACGAGACCCAGGTCATGGAACTCCGAGGGCACCAGAGTGAGATCCGGAGGTGCGGCGTCCTTGGCCAGAGGGGGAGAGGATGGGGCGCAGGCTGCGGACTGTAGGCAGGTACTCATACAGAAGGAGCTCCAGGCAGCGATTCTTCCTGTCTGCCAATCCAGCACAGGGTTGTGCAGGCGCAACCAGGGGTAACCTAGGATGACAGGCAACACAGAGGAGGACAGGATGTACTGGGTGAGATCCTCCCGGTGGTTACCTGAGATGATAACAGGGACCGGCTGGGTGCAATGAGTCACTTGTCCAAGGGGAGCACGGGAGAGGGCGACTAGGCTCAGAGGAACGGCCAGAGGGAGGCAGGGGATGCCCAGTTGAATCAGAATCAGAATCAGAATCAGATTTATTGCCATTGTTCATGTAGTACACAAACTAGGAATTTGTCTCGGTGCAATGCTGCAACATTAAACATGATAAAATAAAAGAAATAAACTATACATGCAATAAAGTGTAGAATAAGAGTGAGTAATACTAGTCAGCAGTTTAAATATATTAGCGAGCAGCAGATAATGTGGAGAACCATATAGTGCAGACGGTAATGCAGGAAGAAAACAGTGATGATTGACATGAGTCTGGTTGAGCTGCTGTACATAGTGCACGAGAGTCAATAAGTCACTTAGTGTTCAGCAGTCTGATGGCAGAGGGGAAGAAGCTGTTCATGTGACGGGAGGTTTTAGTCTGGATGGACCGAAGTCTTCTACCTGAGGGGAGAGGGGCAAACAGTACGTGACCAGGGTGTGAGGGATCGGCTATGATCCGGCCAGCACGCCTCCGGGTCCTGGAGATGTACAGATCCTGGAGAGATGGGAGCTTGCAGCCGATCACCTTCTCAGCAGTGCGCACGACACGCTGCAGCCTTAGTCTGTCCCTGGCAGTGGCTCCTGCGTACCACACGGTTATGGAGGTGGTGAGGATGGACTCGATGATGGCTGTGTAGAACTGCACTAACATCTTGGTGGGTAGCTTGAGCTTCCTCAGCTGCCGCAGGAAGAACATCCTCTGCTGGGCCTTTTTGATGAGGCAGCTGATGGTCGGCTCCCACTTGAGGTCTCTGGTGGTGGTGCCTAGGAAGCGGAAGGAATCAGCAGTGGTGATGGGAGAGCCTGTGAGGGTGAGGGGGGGCAGAGGGGTTGTGACTTTCCTGAAGTCTACAATCATCTCCACTGTCTTCAGAGCGTTCAGCTGCAGGTTGTTGTTGTTGCACCAGGACGCCAGCTGGGCCACCTCTCTCCTGTAGGCGGACTCGTCGCCGTTGGAGATGAGCCCGATGAGGGTGGTGTCGTCCGCAAACTTGATCAACTTGACAGACTGGTGGCTGGAGGTGCAGGAGTTGGTATAAAGGGAGAAGAGTAGGGGGGAAAGTACACAGCCCTGGGGTGATCCGGTGCTGATGCTAGCAGAGTCTGAGACAATTGGGTTGCCAGGCTCTTTGAAATAAAGCTCTGCTCTGCTCCTGAGTCCACCAGTGCATGTGTGAGGTGCCCCGTGGCATTGTGACAAAATCGAATGGGCAGTGATAGACTAGTGAGGGAATTTGACCGGTTAGAGTCCGCGAGGCCCCCTACAGTGACTCGCGGACCTCCCCGTTTGGCTTCTCCGGGCAATGCTCCACGGTATGTTGATTACCTCCGCAATACATGCAGAGGCCCAACTCCCGGCGGCGCTGTTTCTCCGCTAGGGGGAGCCTTGACCGACCGACCACCATTGCCTCCGATTCCTCGGAAGACTCCGGAGAAGGTAACGCCAGGGGGCGAGCTTGAGGCGTGCGGACAGAGCCTCCACACGAGCGGCCGATTAACTTCCGCTCGGTGGATTGTTCACGCAGCCTGTTATCCAAGTTAATAGTTAAGGAGATTAGCTCCGAGAGCGTCTCCGGAAGGTCTCGACCGGCCAGCTCATCCCTCAGACTAGAGCTGAGGCTGCGGAGGAAGATACCACAGAGTGACGCCTCACCCTAGCCTACCTCCTCCGCTGCAACCCGGAAGTCGATAGTGTAATCCGCCACTGACCGGCTTCCCTGTTGGAGGCCAAGGAGAAGGTCAGTGAGGACGCTATCACGCCGGGAATGATCAAACACCTCGAGAAAGCTCTGCACAAACTGGCTGTAGGAGAGGTTTGCGTAACTGGGCTTCACCATAACGGCGTAAGCCCAAGTTAACGCTCGCCCCTCCAGGAGATTACCAATATAGCCAATTCGGCTGTGGTCCGAGGGAAAATCCCCGGGAACGCGCAGAAACACGACTCACACTGCATGATGAACCCCCGCGCTCCGCCGAGCTTCCCGCTGAAGCGGGCAGGGGTTGGAATAGGTGTGAGTCGGGTTGGCGTTCCCGTGGCAGACTGGCCGGCCACGGGAGCGGCAGGAGCTACCCCTCCCTGACGAGCCGAAGGGAACACCTGCTGGGGGTCCAAGCGGTCTAACCGGTGAGTGATGTTAACCAATTGATTCAATATCACCTGCTGTTGGTGGGCTATTAAATCCACCCGAGCCTTGAGGGTGGAAAGACGGCGTGCGAGCCCGCTGTCTGCTAAGCCGCTCTGCTGGAGCCGTACTGACATAATGTCCGGCTCAGGAAACACGCACGCAGGCTCAGGATAGATTTAACAGCTTTATTCAACAAGCAGGCATGTATGGATGGATGTGTGAGATATGTATATGTGATGAGGGTGAACTCCGATGCACAGGAAGCAGAGCGGTGCGCCGTACAGCCGGGCAACCCTATGGAGAGAGCAGAGGACAGGGGTAAAGGGCACCACACCAAGACAGGCATAATGAGTAGTGTGCCGCTTACTTGTGAATGACAGGTGGCTGGCGTTGGCCAAGGGAGAAGCCCGGAAGACAGCGTCCTGCAGAGCCTGTGACGACGGTGAGGGTAGGATGGCGATGACGGGGTGTCCACCGCCAGGGAATCCACCTGTGCACAGGGGAAAAGACTTGCAAAAGGTAAGGGAATGGAATGCTTATGTAGAAGCGTAGTCTTGCTGTCGTTTAGGAGACGATGCAGCTGCGAAGAAGTGCCGATGCGAACAGACGGCTCCAGACCGCTGCACAGGGCTGAGTGGGCTAAATAGCTCGCGGCCGACGAGGCGCAGGTGTGCGCGCAGCTGAGGCAGATGATGAGCGGCGAGTCGTGACACAATCCAGTAGTGTAGGTGCAGACAGTGACAGATAAGACTGCACATGATCAATATTGCAATGATAGACGGCAGTAGATATGGCATTTGTGCAAATGGTTGCAGTAAAGTGTAGAGACTATGTGATAGTGTGAATTAGTGTGATAATACTTGCTACAGCTAATTCAGTGGATTAAGCCTGAAAAACTTTGCATTTTCACTTTCTCTGACCTGCATTCTTTGCCTGCAGGACGCTAACCTGTCTCCTCCCAGTTCCAGGCTCTAGCCCACTCCCCGAAGGACTCCAGCCCTAAAGACTCACCCTGCTTATTGCCTGCCCACTCTACCACACCACCCCTTACACATCTGGACTCTTGGACCAACCCTTGGATCACTGGAATGCAAATTTATGAGTAAAAATATACTGTCTGCAGAGTATCTATAGTGTTGTTGTTCATGATGTTTTTTATGTCTTGTTTATATTTGTGCTCTCTGTGCCTTTTAATTGCCCCTCGGGGATGAATAAAGTGTTTGAGTTAAATTGAATGGAATTGAATTGAATTGAAGGTTCCTTCCTTCCCTCATGGATTACCTCCAAAATGCAATGGGTTTGTTTTGGAGGATTCTTGCTAACACAGTGTGAGAAGGTAAGAGCCTTGGTGGAGGTATGCATTCTGGGATCATCACCAAAATGTTATGGGTTCGTCTCTAGCCCAAGGACCACCTCTGGTGAAAATTTCATCCAAATCCATCCAGTAGTTTTTGTGTAATCCTGCTGCACAAATACAAACAATGTCCATGGCGGAAGTATGCACTCTCAGATCATCACCAAAATGTAATGGGTTCATCCTTGGCCCAAGGGCTAACTCTGGTGAAAATTTCCATCAAAATCCATCCAGTAATTTTGCGTAATCCTGCTAACAGGCAGACAGACAACAGACGGACGGATGGTGTGAATGGCTACCAACTTTGCAAAAACTAAAAGCCAAAGTGGCTGGTGAGCACAACAGTAGATGAAGCAGTCTCAGTCTTCACTCATTTTGGATCACTCAGCCATCACATCAAATAACATATTCAAGCCAATGCTATAAAAAAAAAGTACTACTCTTAAGAGTGAATGGGGATAAATAGTTAGTCGATTTGTTCTCTAAAATTCAAACAGCACAAACCCCCACCACAATGAAATATTCATGTAAGCTGTGAAATCCTCCTAAATGCTGGACTTCTTTTCATTTCACCGGAAGGCCCGCTCTGCCGGTCTGCAGCAGCCGTTTGCCAAGAAGAAAACATAAGTGGAAATGAAATTATCATCCAGATTGCTTCAGTATTGATCCGAGAGTGAAACCTAAACTGCGAGTGTGTTCAATATTTACATGGATGCACTTTCCATGCACTCTAGAGGTGCCTGAGCTTAAGTGGGCTTTTTAGTGTCTTCATGTGGTGGCTGAGGGCAGATCGGCTCTTCAGGAATTTACACTCATACCATCTGCACTTTACGTTCTGTTGCTGGGGTTTCACTTTTAACATTTTTATTATCATTGGAAATCACACATATAAAAATCCAATGTTTTATATAATAAAATCAAGGTTAAACACTACCCTTGGCCCCAAAGAGGTCAAAGAGGTTTTTACTTAGAAATCTGAAGACTACCAAGGAATTTTGGGGTCAATGTGGGGCAAGGACTCAGAAAGTTGTGTCTGTCAGAGGTCATGAATGTTACAAATGGACAAAAAGCAGACTTCAAAAAGTACCCAGAATGGTTTTAGAAAAGGCTCTGAGTTCTGAAGTAATAAGTAATTAGTTCAGATTTAAAACCCATAGAGCAGATGGGTACCAAGACAGAAGTAGTGGCCAGTAGTAGACAAGAGACAAGAGCAGACATCAAAGACAGGAATAATGTCAGTCAGAAGAAGGTGGCAGGTATTTGGGAGTATTTCAGGTATTTCAGGTATTTGGGAGTGACAATTGATGAGAAAGGTTGATCTGAAGCAGCTGTAAGGACAAGAGTGACTGCAGCATGGGTGAAATGGAGAGAACTGTCAATTCTAAATTATCCTTAGGTATGACTATGAGAGTGAATGGTTGTCTGTCTCTCTGTGTTGGCCCTGCGACGGACTGGTGATCTGTCCAGGGTGTACCCTGCCTCTCGCCCAAAGATGCTGGGATAGGCTCCAGCCCTCCCACGACCCGAAAAGGATTAAGCGGAAGAAGATGGATGGATGTCAGGCGTAATTACAGACAAGAAAATGTCAAGGAAGTTGAAAATAAAACTGTATAAGACCATCATATGACCAACCCTTCTGTATGGAGCACAGTCATGGACAACAGGAAAGAAGGAAAAAAGGATATTGGAAGCAACAGAGATGAGGATATTAAGGAGAATTAAGGGAGTAACACTGAAAGATAAAGAAAGAAGTGAAAACATCAGGAAAGTTGTTGGTGTAAACAACATTAATGAGCTGGTGAGGGAGATCAGGATGAGATAGTATGGCCATGTGATGAGGATGGATGATGGAAACCCAGTGAAGAGTGTGATGAACATAAAAACTGAAGGAAGAAGGCCGAGACAAAGACCAAAGAAGAGATGGATAGATAATTTTAGGAAAGATATGGACCACTTCCAAGTGGCACTAGAGGAAGTTGTGAACAGACAGCTCTAGAAGACCAAAACAAGGGCAGCCAACCCTGCAGGTTTGCGTGACTATGTGGCTTGAGAGAGAGGGGGTGGGGGAGAGAGAGAGAGAGAGAGAGAGAGAGAGAGAGAGAGAGAGAGAGAGAGAGAGAGAGCAGATGGGAGACATAATCCTTCAAATCCAAAGGACCTGGAGCAGTTGGCAAAATAACAATGGTCCAAAATTCATGTAGAAAGGTGTAAGAAACTGGTTGTGGCAGGAAGTGATTGATTTCAATTATTTGTTCCACAGGGTGTGCTACACGGTATTAAGACGACAGTACACAATTCTATCCAGTCCAGTTTGGAGTTCTGTGCTGTTTCACTTCAACCCAGACATAAACATGAGAATATCAAAGCATTTTAGGTTTGTGGTGTATTATCTAATAGAAATACAGGAGTGCCGTTAGTTTTTGCCATGGCTGTAAAACAAGTATTTTTACAGGTATTTGTTGATCAATATAGTAAAAAACTGAGAAGTTGATACAGTTCTGGCTGGATAAATATTAGGGCATTTTTTAAGAATCATTCATCTGATTCCACAGGGTTGCTGTGGAGAGGGTGAGCAGCACATCACAGAGGACCTCTCCTGGAACACCAACACTGCATCACTAGCCAAGAAAACCCTGCAGCACCTCTATTTCCTCTGCAAACTGAGGATAGCCAAACCCAGGTCCCCATCACATGCTCTTCCTCTCCTCCATCCTGACCAATTGCATAACTGTGTGGTATGGAAGCTGCACCGGATCCTTCTGAAAAGACCCTGCAGTGCATAGTTGGAGCTGCTGAGATTATTGGCGCCTCCCTCCCCTCCCTCCAGGACATATATAAGACATAGATTACCTGCAGTTTTCTTCCATCTGGAAGGAGGCTGAGGAGTCTCTGAGCAAGAACGAGGAGACTGAGAGACAGCTTTTTCTATCAGGCTGTCAGTATGCTGAACTCTCTCCAAGCTCTTCCTCCCCTTTGCTCTCTGCCCCTTTCAAACTCTGGACCACATCCTCCCCCCCGGCCTCATGACCCACAAAACCTGGACTATATCACCATTAAGATGAACTTCACAAGACTGTTACGATACTTTTACTAGTTATGTATTCTATTCAGGTTCACCATTCAATTCTACTCAGGGCTCAAGATTGCAGGATACATATTGTACTATTCTTTTAATACAATACCATTTTGTTTATACTGTAAATATTGAATGTCTGCTGTTTTAAGATTCCACTTTACTGCACTGCAGATGAGAGAGAAACACAATTGTGATACTCTATATTTCCTGTACATATGGCAGAATTGACATTAAATATTGTAAGTCATAATATTGACTTTGACTTTGTTCTGGTGGTGATGTCGGTTTTTCATTTTGTCATTATCTCCTGATTTGTTTCAAGAAAACAAATCAGGAGACTAAATCTAGAAACCATGAATAGTGGCCTGGACTGAGTGACAGATGAGCATTAATTTCCCTTTTCAAATCTCAAGCTTCAACATCAGTTACAGATGTGGCACCTGCCTTCTAGAAAGGCAAGACAAATGGACAGAGCTCAAATTATTTAACTTCTTGATTGTGTTGCCCTTTGTCTATGAGTAGGAGACTAGCTCTATTAGCCGTTTTATTATTGCACACTGATGCAGAGTAATGGCCTTCATTACCTGGTGATTGAAGGTCTGTATAGCATGTCATCAAATGGGCTCAGCACTAGAGAGCAGGAAGATGCTCCTGTTAATGCACAAATCCAGGATGCTGCCCTCATCGTAAAGACCTTACATGTTGACTGATTATTGGTAGCATTGCATTACATCCTGAAAAAGTTACAGCACTAAAACATATGGTCATCTTCAGGCTGTAAAGACATACATTATTGACTGTCTCTTTGAAACATTCCCACAATGGGGACTGAGCTCAGCTTTTAACACACCAAAAGTGACCTAAGAGGTGAAAGGTCAGGGAGACTTCATTCCTCTGGTCCTGCAGCACACAACGGTCTCTGTTTCAACACACAAGGAGCTTTTTAGGATGAAGAGAGCATATGCTGTCAGAGGAAACAGAGTGAGTGGGGTTTATAAGGAGGAATACAGAGTGTGTCTGCATCTGAAATACAGCGCTCCAGTTTTGGCAATAAATGGCGTTTCAACGAGGAATCAGGGATCTTTACCAGTTTAGTCTGATAAAACCACACTAAGAGTAGAAATAAGCTACACAAGTAGCTTGGCAAGAGGAATAAAAAAGTAAACCACAGAAAAGAGTTCATTCATATAACCAAATATAAAGCAAAGATAAAACAAACAAAAAAAGGAACAACAGAGACAGACAAAATAAAAATCTGAACCTTCAAATATATAATTTCGTCACAGAATTTTGTCAGTCTTGGATATAAAGTATTTTGGTTTTACAGTTTTTCTCAGTCACTTTGGTGTATCTCTCAGAATTGAAATTTGCGCAACACTAAGTGTCACGAGCTGAGCCGGCTTGGCTTTCCCCGGCTTGGTCTTGATCGCTTTGGGGGTTGTGGTTACTGGTTATGTGCATTTTTGTGTATTTATTGTACTGACTCCCTTATCCGTGCCACTGCCTGACCGGCAGCTGTTAGTCTGCGTCTGTGACCTATCTTCTTTCACGCTGCTGACAGTCTGTCGGTCCAGCCACACCCCCTCACTCTCCCTTGACTCCATTAGCTGTTTCCTACGCCGGTAATCCTCTCCCCCGCGCCTCGCCCAGGTGTTCCTTATTTGCCACGCCAGCGGCGTCTGTACAAAAGCAGCTCTTTGCTGGACAGACGCCGCTGGGTCATTGTACGTGTTAGACGGCTGTGCTTCGCCTTCTAACGGTCAGTCACTGAAGGGTTTCTTGGCTCGCCGTTCTACTGGAGGACCCGTTCCGCTTAGGCTGTGAGTAATCCTAGCGTTTCTCTGTGCAGTTGTGCCGCCACGCTGGTAGTGTTTCTGAGTGTGGCACAACTGCTTCCTGCTTTCCCCTACTCAGCCTAGCCTCATAAGTGGATTCTTTGTTAACGCAGCAGTCTAGCCATTTGTATGGTTTGCCCTGAACTGTGTCAATAAATGTGTGTGTGGAACTCAAGCGTTTAAATCCTCATTCTTCCTTCTCTCCACCGTGCGCAATGAAGGACGCACGGGGGAGGTTATGACAGAATGATCCAGCCATTAAAAGGATTTAGCGGGTTTACCCACACACCAACATTTTTCTAACGAACTGTCTTTTTCACCCATCTGTTGTGGAGCGTATGATGCCCCGGGCTTGTTGACCTTGTCGCCGCAAGGGAGGAACGGCAGCTGGCATCCCCACACTGGAGGAAGAGTGAGCAGCAGGGTTTATCGTGGACTTTGTGGAGGAGGCCCTCGCGTCCCATGGACCCAAGAAGAAATGGGAGTGTTTGCTTGGAGCTATGGAAGTCCTGGAAGCGCATCCCAGTCTCTGGAGGTGTCCACAATATGCCGAGCTGCTCTCCACGGTCTGCGCACTCGAGCGCTTATTCCCTGGGTTATCCGTGAGGACACTTCCCGCCGAGCCAAAGCGGAGTTGTTCCCCTCGTCGGTCATCCGCTTCCTCTCCAGCTCAGCTCGAAGAGCCAGCCTCAGCCCGTGCATCTCCAGCTCCACCATGACAGTGTCATCCCACGTCGGAGTGCCGGGAACGGCCCTTTCCTCCACCAGCCACCATTGTTTCTCCAGCAGCGGTGAGGTCTGCTGAGGTCACCCCGGATACGCCCACATCTGTTGCCATGGAGCCGGCTCCTCCTACGCCTATAGAAAAGGGCCGTTTCACCGTGGACACAGAGAGGGACCACAGCCTGTCAGCTACAGCAGCTAACATCAAGGGCCGGGATGACAGGCAAGTGTTTTTTCTCCATTCTCCTCATGACAGTAATAAACCTTGTCTGTCTCCCGGGAGAGGGGCTCAGACACAGCAGTCCGCTGGGCTCCCCCTACCGGCTGTAGCTAATAACTCTTTTTCTACCCTCTCTGTGCCTCCTCCTTTATTTCCTGAGTGTCTGCCGGTCCAGAACCGAGCCGCCAGATGATGGAGGAGCCGGTGGTTTTGAACGATCCCGGAGCCAGCACGAAGAGGTCCCTCTGCAGCCACACCGGCGGGCGAGGAGTGGGCGAACCTGCTCGCCTTTGTCAACCGCCGGGTTGAGGAGGAGTGCTGTGCGAGGGAGGTCCGAGGACGCACTTCCCCGGCTGTGAGGGTTCCATCTCCTATGCCTGCTCAACCCGCGGAGTCACCATCTGACGAGGAGTGGGCGAACCTGCTCGCCTTTGTCAACCGCCGGGTCGAGGAGGAGCGTCAAGACCACAACTGCCAATACCATCCTGCCAGCTAGGGGACATCGGGAGAACTCCTCATCACCTTTGGCAGCCCTCTGCCCTCCAGCTGCTGTGAGGCCCGCTAAGCTCCCCCCGGTAACGCCCTCCTCCGTCGTCATGAAGACGGCTCCTCCACAAACTTTTGAAGGGGCCCACATCACCACTGACATGGAGAGGGAGGACTGTCTCCTTCCTGCAGCTGGGAATAGTAAGGACCGGGATGACAGGCAAGTATTTCTTCATTACACTCCATCAAATGACACTGAATCTTGCCTGTCTCCTGAGGGAGGGGCCTAGCATAAGCAGTCCACTGGGTCCTCTACCCCAGCTGCCTTAATTAATTCATTTTTTCCCCTCTCGGTGTCTCCTCCAATTCTCCCTAGACAAATTCCTAGTTTGTGTACTACATGAACAATGGCAATAAACCTGATTCTGATTCTGATTCTGATTCTGATTCCCTGAGGACCTGCCGGCCCAAGGTCAGGGCCACCCAGTGGTGGAGGAGCTAGTGGCTTTGGAGGAATCCTTCCCAGAGCCAGCATGGAGAGGTTCCCCTGCAGCCACGCCGGAGGAATCCCCAGCGTTGGAGCCACTGCAGGAGGACACTAAGACTGCTACAACCACCTTGCCCACTGTGGAGGCTTCTGCTGCAGATTGGGAGCCAGAGCTGGACCTCTTGGAGGCTGGATCATCGCCGGGATCGATGGAGTCCTGGACCGCAGTGGAGCTTGAGTTCAGGCAAGTGTTCTCTCTTGTTTTTCTCATGTCAGTTTTAGAGAGATCTTGTCTGGCTCTTGGGGGGGGGGGGGGGGGGGGGGGGAGTCAGTCTGCCGCTGCCGGTGACCCTAACCATCATTCTCCTCCTGCTTCCCCTGAGCCTTCACCTAGGGTCGCCGGAGAGGGTGTGCCTTCGCCAGAGGTTGTCGTGGGTCCGGTCCGTCCAGTGGAAAAGGCCGTTGCTTCTGCTCCTCCTGCAGAGGTCGTCTTGAAACTGGGTTCACCACTCAGCAACCCCGTGGGCCCAGCATCTCCGCTGCCCAAAGCCGTCGTGTGGGTTCCTCCGCAGACCGCATCTCCATGGGTGCGGCAGGCTGGCCTGGGACCATCGTGGGGGCTGCACTCCAGGGTCAGCCCGACGTGGGTGCTGCGCTCCTTTCTGGACCTGTCATGGAGGCCAAGCTCCAGCACGGGTTCCACCGAGAGTGCAGCCTTGGCCCGGTCGGGGTCCACCGCGGGTGCTGCGGAGCCACCGCTGGAGGGCGTCGAGGGTCTGGCCTTGCCGAGGGAAGACGTCACTGCTTCAGCCCCTCCTGCCAAGGTCGTCAGGGCTCCTGCCATCGATCGCCTCCTCAGCTTGGTGTTTCTGCGGGTCGGCCCTCTCGCCACGGGGACAGCTTTGACCCAATTGGGGTCCATCGTGGGTGCAGCGGAGCCAGCCCAGTTGGGGGCCATCGTGGGTGCAGCTGAGCCTCAGCCAGAGGTCACTACGGGTGCAGTTAGGCTCCCGCTGGAGTCCATCGTGGGTGCAGCAGAGCCGGCCCGGTCAGGGGCCACCGTGGGCACTGCAATTCGCTGTGAGGACACCATGGTCCCCTTCTCCTTCCAGTCCTATGCCATGGGGGTCCCCTCCCTTTGGTCCGGTCACCCACCAGCAAGCTTCCCGGTAGGCAGACCACCTCCTGCCTCACCCCGTCGGCCCTGGTGGATCAACAACGCTGGCCGACCGCCTGAGGGACCGAGTCTCTGGGCCAGATGGCCTGTGTTCTCCGACAGGCCACCTGACCAGGTTCGCCAAACCGCCTGCTGGGCCTGGGACTCAGGGCTGCTTCCCGAGCCGCTACGGTTTTGGACTTGGGGGGGTTAATTGTGGACCATGGGCGGGGTATTGTGTTCCCTCCTTCCTGTTTCCCCTACCTCCCACCCGAGTTCGTGTTGTTTGTTGTTGGGGGGGGGGGGGTTGATGTTACCTGGGGTGTCTTGGAATCCACCCCTTAAAGGAGGGGCTCTGTCACAAGCTGAGTCGGCTTGGCTTTCCCCGGCTCGGTCTCGATCGCTTTGGGGGTTGTGGTTACTGGTTATGTGCATTTTTGTGTATTTACTGTACTGACTCCCTTATCCATGCCACTGCCTAACCGGCAGCTGTTAGTCTGCGTCTGTGACCTATTTTCTCTCACGCTGCTGACAATCTGTTGGTCCAGCCACACCCCCTCACTCTCCCTTGACTCCATCAGCTGTTTCCTACCCCGGTAATCCTCTCCCCCGCGCCTCGCCCAGGTGTTCCTTATTTCCCACACCAGCGGCATCTGTACAAAAGCAGCTCTTTGCTGGACAGACGCCACAGGATCATTGTACGTGTTAGATGGCTGTGCTTTGCCTTCTAACCGTCAAAGTCACTGAAGGGTTTCTTGGCTCGCCGTTCTACTGGAGGACCCATTCCGCTTAGGCTGTGAGTAATCCTAGCGTTTCTCTGTGCAGTTGTGCCGCCACGCTGGTAGCATTTCCGAGTGTGGCACAACTGCTTCCCGCTTTCCCCTACTCAGCCTAGCCTCATATGTGGACTCTTTGTTAGCGCAGCAGCCTAGCCATTTGTATGGTTTGCCCTGAACTGTGTCAATAAATGTGTGTATGGAACCCAAGCATTTAAATCCTCATTCTTCCTTCTCTCCACCGTGCGCAATGAAGGCCGCACGGGGGAATTTATGACACTAAGTGCATTTCTCAAAATAAAGTGTGCAAACCTCAAAACACAATAGATGACGTGCAAAAATGTGTAATTTGCTCAAAATATTTAGTCTGTCAAAAGTAAATATTTATATCCATGAAACTGTCACTACAGTGAGAATGGAGAGTCCTTATGCCATCTTTATGAACAAGACCATCAAAATGTTTTATCGATAGAACAGTTTATACTGTAATTATTTTCTAATGAAAACTGTCATGGCTTTTGGTAACAGTGACTGAAAATGAACAAGGAAACATTTTTCTCTGTGTTGCAGAGCAATTTCAAAACTATAAAATCACATATTAATGTGTGAGGGGAACAGACTGAAAAACACAGGATATGATTTAAAATTTTTTACTTTACTGTTTTTATTGAATTATGCTTTTTGGCATTTTGATGCCGCCATCAGTGTGTGAATGTGTGTGTGAATGGGTGGATAGCAGGATCTGTAAAGCGCTTTGGTCATCTATAGATGAGAAAAAAAGCACTATATAAGTGAATGCCATTTATCATTTTACAATAAGTGTACAGTATTTCTGTATGTAAAGTACAGTGCACATTTCTTGGGTTACCTGTCTATTCTCCAGAAGAAATGTTTGGATAATCGAGGATGCAGTGTCCCTGCTCATTCTCTTGATGACCTTCCATTTATGGATTTTTTTTTTTTTCTCTATGAAGGCTTTATATCTGCTGCCAACTGAAAGTTCATAGGATTCACCTCTGAGTTGCTCTAGAAATCTGGAAGGTCATTTTTTGACCTAATTCTAAACACATTTTCTCTCATAAGTGAAAGTAAAGACTTACCTGACAACAGTTTATCAATTTAAAACATAGAAGGGAAGGGAAGGGAAGGAAAAGGAAAGACTATTCAACAGAACACCTGTTTAATGTATGACTGACATGACAATAGCAAATTATCATATAAAAAACAGCAGACAATTGTACACAAGTAGCTGCATAATGTACAAAAACATTTTGCAGTTTGTTCAAAATTATAAGAAATTGCTTTAACGATGAGCACAAGTTACTGGGTGATGTGGAGGTTGAACTTTATTCTTAGAGTTTTATTTCTGTTCTGAGAAATACACCAAAGTGACTGAGAAAAACTACAAATAACATAGTGCAGGCAGGTATTTATTTCTACTAAAAAAAATAACTATGTTCATCATCAATTTTCCCTGAATTGCAAATTGTACACAAATGACTGATGCGTTCCACCTCAGTGATATCACATACATCTAAACTTTACCCCACATCACAACCTGGAATCATCTAAATCACAAATGTAGCCTCCCAACTGGAATTTATGTTTAAATATTCTGTCATTTATGGAGAGAGTATTAGTCAATATTTCATTTTGCCAATTATCAGATAATCTTAACTAATTTGCAGCTTTTATTCTAATATCAGTCCACTTGTTTTAGGTGCTTTGCTTGTTTGTTTTTTGTTTGCTTTTTTGGGGGGTATATGTTTCACAAGCTTTAAACCCAGAGGAATAAATGATGAGAGGTTAGCGACTCCTTCTGGGAACACACAGGCTCTGGTCCTCACTGTCACATGTATCATCATTTGATGATGTCTGGAGTCATGGTTCAGTTTTTGCTCTATGATGAAGGGCTGTTTACATTTCCAGTTCAGCCTCTCTCATACATCTCTATGGTTTTCCGCCACATCAAGGGATTCATGTTGGGACCACATACTGCATGTGATACTAAAAACAACAATTAAAGACAGTAACAAACATACTTAAAGGTTCATTTTGATTGCCTCTTATTTACATTTTTGATGTAGCCCTTTGAAAAATAGACTATATAGTTCATTGATTCATAAATAGGAGTTAATAAATCAAAAATAGAGCGTGTTCATTAACCAAATAAATAGCAGTTAAAAATGGTTAAAAAGTATTTATGATTTGATATTTCATATAGTGCACTAAGTTTGGAATTTCATAATTGGGGTCATGTGTTTTATTATTTACATGATGTGAAATGTGTTTGTTTTTATACTGAGTTCTTAAAGCTGGAAATATTGTGAGAATATTTAATTTTCTATACATTTGCAAAAGAAATGGGAATGTATGTTTTTTTTCTGTATTGTTTATTTTCTAAGCCAATGAGAAGTGAGCTTAAGGTCAAAGGTTGGCTGGAAATGGGCGTAACGTTGGGTGAACGAAAACGGAGAACGGAGAGAGGAGAAAGGGGGAACTGGGGAGAGAACGAGGGAAAGAGCAAGCGGTCCATGACAGGAGAGTGTTGGTGGTAGAAGCTAACAACTGGGGAAATACGTACATGGCCAATGTGTTTTTGTAGTTTTGGAAGTGATATAGTAACAAGGGTGTACAACGAGTGAGCTCTGTACGTTATTATGTTGGCCGGTGGGACTGTGTTGAACAATTTATTCCAACGAGGAGTAGCAGTTCGGGAGTCCGCCATCTTGCTCAGCCTAACAGGAAACAAAGAAAGCTTATCGTACCAGACTATGTGTGGACTGTAGGCCTGCTAACACGGTGAGCTGAAGAGGTCTGCATAACCTAGAAGTGTCACGAACCGAGCCGGTGTTTTCTTGTAGGCTCGGTTCTAACCGTTCTCTGTGGCTCAGGTATCAGGTTTATTATGTATTGTGTTATCTTTTGAGTTCTTGTTGTTTTTATGTCTGTTCTTTTTCTTTTCCGTGCTTGTAGCCACCGCTCTGGCCGGCGGCTGTTAGGCAGCCTCTTTGACCTACATTCATGTGGGCGTTGTCTAACACTTGCCGGTCCGACCACGCCCCCTCTCTCTTGACAGCCTGCTGATTCCTCCCCGGTAAGTGCCTTTCCCGTGCCTCACCCAGGTGTGCCCAATTTGTGGTGCCAGCAGTGTTTGTACTTAGGCGGCCTTTGCCATTCAAGCACTGCTGGACCATTGTGCATCATCTTATGTGTACTTAAGTCACTTGGATGTACTGTCTATGAGGGGTTGTGTGGACTCGTTGAATTACTTCTTAGACATTTTAGACAGCTCCTGCTTTGTGAGTAAAAACTGTTAGTGTTTCTTTGTGCAGTGCTGCTGCTACGCTTTGGCTTTCTGTCCAGTTTCCGTCTCCATCCAGTTGAGTCTCCTACAGGACTCCAAGTTAACCCGGGTTGTTATATTGTTTTGTGCATTATTTGTCTTGTGGCCACAGTAAACAGTGGTCTGCCCGCTGTGCGCTTGTTGCATACGCCATTTTGTGTACCCAGTTACCTTTTTGTCAGTCTTTATTTTGAAACTGTCAGCCTTTGTGTTAAATAAATGTGTTGTGGTGAATACCTGCTTGTAAATCCATTCTTCCTTCTCCTCCGTGTGCTGCGTAAAAGCGCACAAGGAGGTTCGTGACCAGAAGGGACATTAACCTAGCCCTAACATTCATGTGTTTGGGAGCGACTGCACTGGATTCCAGGGAGAGGAGCTGTACGTACGCTGATGCCCGTGGACCCTGTGAGTTGCCCAAATTGTTTCTAGTCCAGAGGGAAGGAGCCGCCATTATGGGTTGGATACCATGCACACAAGTTTCGCGCCAGGCCTGCAATGCTTAGGACTGTGGGGTATTTAGAATATATTTTTGCCAGCTTTAAGTTTCCTTTAGTTAAGGTTTAAAGGGCCTCTTTAACATTTTCCATTTTCTATTATTTCTTTGTTGTTGTTTTTGTTATTTTTTGGTTTGGTGGTGACAACTGAACTATTGCAAAGCAGTGATTAATTTTAATAATTCAAGTACTGACATTTCTGTTTGATTTAAGTCTGAAAGAGAACATTTGAAAAAAGGATTAATTATTTGGATGTGTAAATAAATATCATGAATTGCTGCCCCTCTGGGGCAGAAGAGACAAGACTCCAAATGCAAGATAGAGTTATGGGTATTTATTGAACATAAGAATGACAAAGCTCCAAGGAGTGAACTGAGCATTAAACAAAGTACAAACACTAACACTCAGCGGTTCATTGGAGAGTAAGCAAAGAGGAACGGATCCAAAGTGCTCACAGACGAGACTGCAGAGCGGGGGGGAGAAAAATAGGAAAAAACCCAAAGCATTCCCAGACGAAACTGGGGAATGGTGGGAAACAGTACTTACAAGAGTTCTGGGAGGAGTTAGACAATCCAATGAACCGGCGAGATACAAGTGAACAGACAGAGCTTAAATAATCCAAACATAATGAGCAGAGTAATTACAGGTGTGAGTATGTATGTATGTGTACGTATGTGAGTGTGAGTGTGAATGTGGCTGAGCTGAGTGAGCACAGGTGTGAATGAGTGTGTATGAATGTGTATGTATGAGTGTGTATGTGAGTGTGAGTGTGGTTGAGCTGAGTGGAAGCAGACAGTAATTGGTATCAGCTGTCAAGCACTGACAAGAGAGGGGGGCGTGGCTGCCAGCTGACAGGAGGCGCGGCTACCCCGAAAGGCTCCCTGACAGCTGCCTGTCACAAAAATACATGAGAACAAACCAAAACATAAACTGGCAGATAACAGGCACTAAAAATATGATAGGGGAAAAAATACAGCCACAGAGCCATGAAGTTGGGTTTGGAAATAGTCCAAACCCAGTTCATGACAATAAATAGTTTGAGGCGGCATGAAAAAATAAGCAGCAGTGCTGTGGTTTTAGGCAGATTTTATTAATCATGTCGCCTTCACAGGATCCCCTCTCCGGTGCATAGTGGAGCAGCCCGGAGCGGGATCCCTAAGCTCTCAGGGAAAGAGAGGCGGACACGGGTGTGTCTACCAGTTGCAGGATCAGAGTGAGAGAAGAAGAGAGAGATTGCGTTACAGAGTTGCACCTTAAATACTTGATCATAACAATACATCAAAAAGACATACCCCACAGTCTAGAATGATCAAAGGGACAACAGAACAGGCAGGAGGTATTTGCATTTGTAAGCCATACATCACAATGGGCAGATTAGCTAGACCTCGCTCTAAGTGCAAGACAAAGAGGCTAACAAGCACATCTACATATTGATCTGAGTCTCTAGGTCACAGTAAGGACAGGACGCATGAGTACAAAGGATGAAAGGCATTGATTAACATCACATAGGTGAGACAGAAGAAACTCGTCTACCTGTAGACATTAATACACCAAAGCACATCTAAGATGCTCAGAAAAAGCACAGTAAGGACAAGCCATATGCACACTATAGAGAATGGCGCATTACATCACAACACATGCATGTTTGCATCACAAATACATGAATGGCACATTGCTTCTCAGTAATGCAGCAGAAAAACAGAGAAAAGAGGGCTGAGTGTCCTTAGTCTGTTGTGGGGTTAAAACGAACCGCCACAAGTTCTTATTTTTTTATAAAATCATTTCATTGCTTCTGAATGGTCATTTATCGTTAAGATTTTGAACTTTTGGATTTAAGGGTTTATTTAAAGGTAAACATTCACATTAGTGTTTGAGTTGCATGATTAGATTTAAGGGTTAAAGAAATTAAGTTAAAGAGTGAATACTTAAAAGGTGAAAGATCTTGCTATATACCTGTTTTAACTGAAAGACAAGGTACCACAACATTAACGGTAGAGATACCACTTTATTTAAAGAACTCAGGATAGCCACCCCATTAATGCCCGGACAAGCAAAGGGGCGCTAGATTCATTCATTCATTCATCTTCTTCCGCTTGATCCTTTTCGGGTCGCGGGGGGGCTGGAGCCTATCCCAGCATCTTTGGGCGAGAGGCAGGGTACACCCTGGACAGATTGCCAGTCCATCACAGGGCCAACACAGAGAGACAGACAACCATTCACTCTCACAGTCATACCTAAGGACAATTTAGAATCCCCAGTTTGTTGCCAATTAACCTAACTTGGCAGGGTATACCCTGGACAGATCGCCAGTCCATCGCAGGGCCAGGGTGCTAGATTAATGAAAAAAAAAAAAAGAACCCTTCCAGTTTCAATTGTTTATCTGTGTATTTGTTATTTCCTGTGTGCAGATTACTGTAGAATATTGTCATGATTAGGGCAAGGCCAGAGACCGTGCCCACACTTTATGTTCATTTTGGTTTCCTGTTTTTTTTTTCCCATTGACTATTATTAGAATTATTCATACTATTATTATTCATTCATTCATCTTCTTCCGCTTAATCCTTTTCGGGTCGCGGAGGGGCTGGAGCCTATCCCAGCATCTTTGGGCGAGAGGCAGGATACACCCTGGACAGATCACCAGTCCATCGCAGGGCCAACACAAAGAGACAGATAACCATTCACCTTCACAGTCATACCTAAGGACAATTTTAGAATCCCCTATTATTATATTATAATCCTCCTCTTATTATTATGATTATTATTCTTATTAATATAGTTATTGTCTTCTGTTTTCTCTGGTCCTTTGCCCATCCCCTGTTTATCTGCTGTCCTGCTTCTTGTTAACTGTTCCCGCCCATATATATATGTGTCTCTGTGTTTTGTTGTTGGAGAGGTCATTGTTTATCCTGTCGTGCTTCCCCAGCATTTTCCCGAGTGAACTGGTTATCTTCATGTGAGAATTTTGCCTTCCTTGGCCCTTTTGAGTTTTGTTAATAAATCATTATTTTTGCACTAAATCCTGCCTGTGTCATGAGTCCTTCCTGTAAATCCTCATCTGCCCAGAGGGCAGATCATGACAGAATGACCTCTCCAGACAAGGACTCAACAGGCAGGCCGGTGTCTGGCGGCCCTGGTGGTGGACGGTGGGCGGTTCACACTTTCATGTTCCTCATTGTGCTTTGGACTTTGGAGGAGGCCCTTAAGTGCTTGGAGGTAGCAGTGAAGGTGCTGGAAGCCTTTCCCAGCTCTCCTCTGTCAGCAGCCACCTCCGCCGGATTTATCCAGAGCTGGCGCCACACCCAAAACTCACATACAAAACCAGCAAGATGGCCACTGAACACACACGCAGACTGGCAGGCTCTGCATGTGCTTCTCTTAAATCTCCTTTTAAACCTTTTAAACCTCCTCAACCTGTATCTTTTGGACCTACTTTATTCATAAAACGGTCTCCACTACCACCGGAACACTGGATAGTTGGTGCTGTTTACTTTTACTACTGTTGCTTACTTATTACTTTTATTATCAATGCGGCGCCACCTCACAACTGCTGAGAACCACAATGGTACGGTCACTCATCAACAACATCTGCTGTACTCCACATTTCTGGACAATGGCCGTGCCTGGGTGCTTCCTGCAAAATCCTCATGGGTGATTTCAACTTAAACTGGCTTTGCAAAACACAGACAGAAATTAAAGGAAATCACCAATAAGTTTCATATGGAGCAGATGATGAGTAACCCAACTAGAATAACTCATTCATCTCAAACTCTCCTTGATTTGATTTTTACAAACAAACCTAACCGCATAACAAAAAAAAAAAATACTAAAAAAATCTAATTACTGGCATGTCTGACCATAATCTCCCTTTAGTAGTATGCAAATTGTCAAAATCACGATACAAAAAGCCTACTGATGTTGGAAAATATATCTCATACATACCAAAGAAAAACAGAATCATTTGAAAATGAGTTACAGCATATGAAGTGGAATGAAGTAAATTGTTATACAAACTGTGAACAGACATGTGAAAATATGAAAAGAAATTATCTCAAAACAAAATAACACTAAGCACAAGAGAAAACAGTATCTACCTTAGCTGAATGAAAAATTATGAAATCTCATGAAAAAAAAGGATCTAGCTCTTACACTGGCTAAAAACTGATTTAAGTACAGATAGAGTGATTTTTAAAAGTCTCAGAAATGAAGTCACCATGCAGCTCTGTAAAGCTAAAGCAAATTTCTCCTTAGACATAATCAAAAATGCAAAACAGAACAACAAAAAACTCTGGAAATGTACTGATAAAATCACAGGAAAAAAAATGCAAAAAAAAGTGAAGTCATACAACTCAAGTTGAATAGAAAAGTTCACTCAGATAGCTTAGTTATAGCCTGCAATTTTAATGAGTAGTTTATCAAATCGGTACAAGAACTGGGTCTGAATTTTACCCAAACGTACCCGCACCAAATTAAAATAAATCATGAAACTGATCTAAACCTTAAACTCACAAATGAGGTAAAGCTTAACAAACTTTTATCATCTCTATCAAGTTCCAGAGCTAAGGATATTCATGGACTAGACACTGTGTTCTTGAAAAAACATAAAGATACTTTAATAATTCCAATTACAGAGCTAATAAATCAATCAATACATGAAAATATTTTTCCTGATGCATTGAAATCTGCTATTGTAACCCCCATACACAAAGCTGGAGACAAACAGGAAATTAGTAATTGTGACATCCTACCGTGTAGCAATGATCACACCTGAGTTGATTTCTTTGGCTAACTCTTGCCGTTTATTCTTGCATCACACACGATGACTGAACATGCGTTCTGCACGGGGTTTTCACACTCTTATTCTAACGTGTCCCCTTAAAGTAGTGCTGAACAATACCGGTAGTTCCCCCTAGAGGCATGTGCCAGTAATGGTTTAATTTAGACTTGCAGTCTACCACATCCCTCCCCTCTAGATTAAACTACTCTTAATTACACTAGCCAATTATACGAGACATCCTGGAACTCCCATTTAACCCTAAACTATCACAGTTACTTTTTAACTTCTTAAAACACATGTGCCATACACATAATTTCTTTCTCTTTTTTTTTTTTTATACATGTATAACACACATAACAGTTTAACTAGGGATTTGGGTTTGACTACCGCCTCCCAGTGAGGTTCCAGGACGCATTCTTGTCCTGTGGCTGGGGAACTCACTACTGACTAAGTATAGTCCTTCAAGTAGTCTGGAGCTTTCCTAGCTCGCTGAGATCTTCTCACGGCTGGAGAGCCAACTGCAGGTGAAGACTCAGACTGCTCCACTGTTTCGGCTGCTGCAGTGCTGCCAGTAGAATCTGCAGAGACGGGTACTTCAGGTATCACCTGAAGTGGTGGTTCGTTGATGCTCTCCTCAGAATGGGTGTCAGACAACACCTCTGGTGCCATCGGCAGGGGAATGGAGCTCCTACCACGAACTTGGTCGATGTGTCGCCTCACCACTTGTCCATGGCCTAATGTCACCTTGAATGACACAGGGCCTGTCTTTTCTGTTATTTCTCCTGGTACCCAGGCTGGTCCTGAGCCAAAGTTGCGGGTGTAGACCAAGTCTCCTTCTCTCAGTATTCTCTCTCTAGCATGCATGTCATGATAACCTTTTTGTTTCTCTTGTTTGTCATGCACTTTGTTTCTGAAGTCTGGATGTATTAAGTCAAATGTTGACCTCAACTTCCTTCCACACAACAGCTCAGCTGGTGACTTGCCAGTTGTAGATTGGGGTGTTATTCGATAGCTGAACAGAGCTCGCGACATTCGGGTTTCAATAGAGTCTCCTGCCATCTTTTTCATGAGTGACTTGAATGTCTGCACGGCCCTCTCGGCTAAGCCATTAGAAGAAGGATGGTATGGTGCAGTCGTGATGTGACGTATGCCATTCTTTTCAGAAAACTCTTGGAACTGTTCACTCGTAAAACATGTACCGTTATCTGATACTATGATTTCAGGTATGCCATGTTGGCTGAAACTCTTTCTAGACTTTCAGTGGTAACAGTAGAAGTAGAGCTACTCACAGAATATGCATCGATCCACTTTGAGTATGCGTCAACTATGATCAGGAACATTCTTCCCATCCATGGACCTGCGTAGTCAATGTGAATTCTTCTCCATGGTTTATCTGGAACTTCCCAGGGATGTAGTGGGGCTGCTGGAGGACTGTTCCTGTTCTCCTGGCATGCCGCACATGACTTCACAAGCGCCTCCACCTCTGCATCCATGTTGGGCCACCACATGTAACTCCTCGCCAACGCTTTCATGCGAGTGATGCCAGGGTGTGCTTGGTGTAGTTGTTGCAGTAAGGCATTCCGACCAGGTGGTGGAACAACCACGCGTCCTCCCCACAGGATACAACCTTCCTGGGTGCTGAGCTTATCCTGTCGTCGGGCATAGGGAATGAACTCAGGACTGTTCATCTTCGGCCATCCTCGCAAGATGTATTCTCGCACTCTTGCTAGAACAGGGTCTTTGTCTGTCCACTTCTTTATTTGTTGTGCGTTCACCAGGGGCACGCCGATATCTTCAAACAATAGCACTCTCTCCTCCTCCTCAGGCGTGCTGTCTCTTCCTCCATCCAAGGGTAGCCTACTCATCGCGTCAGCATTCGTATGGTCCCGTCCGGCTTTGTAAACGATGGTGTACTCATACGCTGCTAATGTAACGGCCCATCTCTGAATTCTCTGAGATGTCATCTGGGGTATGGCTCTCATTTCACTGAACAGTGAAATTAGTGGCTTGTGGTCAGTCACTATAGCGAACTGTCTCCCGTACAGGTATTTGTGGAACTTTTTTACACCAAATACTACTGCAAGGCCCTCCTTGTCTAGCTGGGAGTAGTTTTTCTCAGCTGCACTAAGAGTTCTTGAGACAAACCCTATGGGTCTCTCTGAGCCATCCTCCATACGATGAGAGAGTACAGCTCCCACACCGTAGGGTGATGCATCACACGCCAGGATGAGTGGTTTGTTTGAATCATAGTGCACTAACACACTACAGGACTGAAGTAGCGCTTTGGACTCTTCAAACGCCTTCTGCTGCTTGACCCCCCATGACCATTTTTCTTCCTTCTTAAGTAAGGTATGTAGTGGTGCCAGCAGCGTGGAGAGCTTTGGGAGGAACCTATGGTAATAGTTCAACAAGCCCAGGTAGGCTTTTAACTCAGTAACATTTTGTGGCTCAGGCGCCTCCGCAATGGCTTCCACTTTGTCTGTCAGAGGGTGTAGACCACTGGCGTTGATCTTGTGGCCTAGGAACACCACCTCTTTTCCCATGAACTCACACTTGCTTCTTTTCAACCTCAGACCGCTTTTCTCCAACCGTTGAAGCACTTCCTCCAGCGTTTTCAGATGTTCTTGTTCATTTGGTCCTGTACAAAGGATGTCATCCAAATAAATGGCAACATTCGGAATTCCACCTAGGATGCCCTCCATAGTTCTCTGGAATATAGCAGGACTGGAAGCTACTCCAAATGGTAAGCGTGTGTAGGTATATAAGCCTTTGTGTGTATTGATGGTTACATACTTTCTTGATTCTTCTTCCAGGACTACCTGTTGGTAAGCGTGACTCATGTTTAATTTCGTGAAGTGTCGACCGCCATTCAGCTGTGTGAAGAGGTCCTCCACTTTAGGAATTGGATACTGATCCACCCGTGATGCTCGATTGACAGTGAGTTTGTAATCTCCACATATTCTAATGGAGCCATCCGGCTTTCGCACTGGGACTATGGGCGCCGCCCATTCTGCAACCTACACTGGCTCAATGATCTTGTCATCCAGCAGCCTCTGTAGCTCGCTTTCGACCAGTGGCTTGACTGCATAGGGCACCGGTCGGGGTTTGCAGAATCGTGGTTGGGCCTCCTTGTCCACATTAATCTTTGCAGTGACACCTTTTAGCTGTCCTAAGCCTTCTTTGAACACCTCAGCGTGTCTTTCGAGGATCTCCTCCAGCTGCAATTTGGGCTGAGATTCCACCTTATTCACTAACTGATCAATCATGGCCAGTTCTTGTAGCCAACTTCGCCCTAGTAGATTTGGTCCTTCGCCCCCAACTACTACTACAGGTAAGTCCTTTTCTTTGTTTTCGTGTTGCACCTTCACTTGTGCCATGCCTAGCACGTCTAGCTTCTCTCCTGTGTATGTTTTTAATTTTAATGAACAGGGATTTAATTCTGCTGTGTCTGTTTTCTTCCACAGTTGTGTATATTGCTGTTTACTTAATATGGTTACTCCACAGCCTGTATCAACTTCAAATGTTACTTTCATTCCATTAACATTCATGGTACGCGTGATGGGCGCTACCTTGGTCAGCTCATCTGACATGTTGTAAATTGTGTGAAAACCCATGTCTTCTGTATCACTTTCTCCCTCCCCTCTAAGTTGATTCGCTCGCTGTTCCTTTCCTGGGCCCTTGTTTTCATTCTTTTGCCCTTTAACTGTTGCCTTCTGCACCTGTGCATTGCCCACCTTTGTTCTACATGCTTTCTTAATGTGCCCTCGCTTGCCACAATTATGACACAGCTCAGTGGCAAATTTGCACTCGGCGGCATTGTGCTGGCCTTTGCAGCGATAACAACTGGGGAATTTGCGCTGAGTTTTGTCAGTCGACACTTTGTAGACACCTACTTGGGTCTTAGGCACACGAGCATGCGTTGCTGTGTCCTCTGCTAGCTTCCCTTGCATTTCTCTCACATCTTTAGATGCTGTTTCCATCGCTTGGCATAATTCCAAAGCCTTTGCAAAAGTGAGTTTTGTTTCAGATAAAAGTCGCCGTTGCATTCGGTCATCATTCACTCCACACACAAGTCTGTCTCTTAACATTTCTTCCAATGAGTCTTTGTAATCACAGTGCAGTGCTAATTTCCTCAATTCTGCCACATACTCTGCTATGGACTCAGTGTTCCTCCTTATGCGTGAATTAAATTTGAATCGTTGTACGATTTCACTCGGTTTGGGGCTGAAGTGCTTCTGAAGCTCAGCAGTAAGCTGGTCGTACGTTTTATCTTTCGGTAATGCAGGGCTTACTAAATTTCTCAACAAGCTGTAAGTAGTTGCACCAACTCCACTCAACAGTACAGCCTTCCGTTTGTCTGGCTCCTCAATATCATTAGCTTCGAAGAAAAAGTCCAACATTTCACTATATTCTTCCCATGACTGAGTCGAGTTATCAAAAGGGGTTACCGTTCCGATTACAGCCGCCATTGCTCGTCGTGGTGGGGAAACCTCGTTTTCCTCCTCTGAACTTGCACTCGAACTGCTGGATTCACTTGAGTTCGCCGCACTTGCAATGTTCTCTGTTTCTTGTTGATAACTTTTAAATCCTTGTCGCCAATTGTGTGATATCCTACCGTGTAGCAATGATCACACTTGAGTTGATTTCTTTGGCTAACTCTTGCCGTTTATTCTTGCATCACACACGATGACTGAACATGCGTTCTGCACGGGGTTTTCACACTCTTATTCTAATGTGTCCCCTTAAAGTAGTGCTGAACAATACCGGTAGTCCCCCCTAGAGGCATGTGCCAGTAATGTTTTAATTTAGACTTGCAGTCTACCACAGTAATTATAGGCCGATAAGTATACTTCCGGTTTTGTCAAAAGCCATTGAAAAGGTGGTAGTAGACCAACTGGTAGAACATCTTGAATCTCCCCAGCTGCTGCATCGCATGCAGTTTGGCTTCAGACTGAACCACTCAACGGAGACTGCATGTTGTTACTTTATTGAAACGATTAAAGAAAATCTGGACAAAAGGGGGTGGTAGGAGCCATCTTTGTAGACTTGTGTAAAGCCTTTGATACGGTCAATCACTCAGTCCTCCTTTCTAAACTACCAGGATATAAACTGTGCATGAATACCCTTAGCTGGTTAAAATCATATCTATTGTCATGATCCTGGGGCACGGGTAGGCGCCGTGCCCAGTTTCCTGTCTAGTTTAGTGTTTTTCTGCCTGCTGTGTTCGGTTCCTGTTTAATTCTTGCTTTTTTGTATCTGTAGTATTATTATGTACATTTTGGAGTTCTGTTGTGTTTGTATCATTATGGTTCCAGTTATGTTTTATTTTGACAATCCTGTGCAGCTTCCGGCTGTCAGACTGGTTGGAGCTGCACACCTGTTATTCATTCTGTTATTTTCCCCACTCATGCATGCACACCTGTCACTAATTATGTACTGCATATAAAGGCACAGCAAACCTCTGGGGTTTGTCGTGTCCTTCTTCCACATTACCCCATCCTCAGGAGTGGAGTATTTCATCCTGATTGTGTTTGGGGCCGCTGTTGAGGAGAGGTGGGTAGCTCCGTCCAGGTATGTGTGTCATGAATTCCTGCCTGTATGAGGCAGGAGAGACGGAAACCCACACACAGGAGGATGTTGTGCGTATTTATTAAACAGAAAGTGATAAACAGTCCAAACAAACAAATAGGAGAACGTGTACAAAGGGGAATCACTGGGATTACACGCAGGACGCCCCTCAGCTCCAGGTGAGTACCAACACAGAAAAGAGGACCCAAGGCGCTACTGACGTGACAGATAGCGGGGGGAAACAAAACAGTACTCACTGAGCTGAGGACAGGGCAGTCTGTGGCGATAATCCCAGAAAGACAGTGCAGAAGACTAACAGATGATTGTGCAATAATCTGGAAATCACTGCTGGGTAGACAGAGCTTAAATAACCAGGACATAATGAGTGATATAATAGTGATTGCCGGTGTGCGTGGGTGTGTGTGAGCTGAGTGAGTGCAGGTGTGAATGCGTGTGTGTGTGTGTGTGTGTGTATATACAGTATATATACAGTATATGCATGTGTGTGCGTGACAGTGAGTGTGTAGACCTGAGCAGGGAGAGAAGCAAACAATGACAAATTGGAATCACCTGACAGAACCTGACAGGAGAGGAGGGTCCCACATGGCTGACCAATGAAACACAATATGGGACTCAAAAGGTAACAGAAAACACAGATCATAAAGGAACAGAAAAGTGCCTTCAAGTCGAGCTTGGAAGAATCCTAAGCCCGATTCATGACAGTGTGCTTCCCTTATTTCCAGCCGTGAGCCCCGCTGCCTTCGGGAGTGTTCCGGCTGGATTCCGCCCCTGGCCAGGCTTTCCCTGGATTCATGTCCCCCCTGGATGTCGAGCTCCACTCTCCTCCAGCGTTTACCATGTTGTACTTGTTTGTTAGCGCCATACACCTTATAATTTAGTTCTTGTATGTTAACGCTCTTGTCTGTCTTTACATTAATAAATGTGCAGAAACTACACTGTGCATTTGGTGTCCTTCAATAGCCCTTGAAAAGGGCCGTTCATGACATCTATGTGGTCGCTCCCAGTGTGTGCACATAAACAATATTAGTGTCATGGTTCGGGCGCCGATCTCGTCCGCGCACGGGCCATGCATCATCTTCACCAGGTTTGACAGCAGTGTGTACCTTCTGGCTCCCCGAGCCTTTATTATGACAGCGCTTGGAGGGGCTTCCTGCTGTCAAGCCTGACAGCTGTGCTGCATTTTCGGCTCATCAGCAGCTCGCCATTTAAGAGGGCTAATAATGTGGCAGTCTCGTCAACGAAACGTCAACGAAACTATGCCTTCATGGTCTGGCTTATCGACCATCCTTGGGTTTTTTCCGTAAGTGTGCTTCTTGTTTCCTTCATGATCAAGTATTTGTAGTGTTGTGTGTTTTAGCCCACCGTGGCTCATTGTTTTGTATTACTTTTGTTCATTAATAAACAACTATGCAAACTTCACCGGTGACTTTTGGCGTCTTATGGTGGCTCATGAGGGCCACTGCATGACAGTAGAATGCCGCGAAACTAAGACGCCTTTCACCGTGAGTTTGCCGTGGTGTGGAGTTTTTTCCTTCACTCGGACTTGTGAATAGGATGTCCGCCCTCAAGCATGGGTATTGCCCGGGTGGTTTGAAGAGATCGACAGCTATCTGGCTGAAGCCGCTCGTCTCATGCCCACCAAGGCGGCCGATCACTATTTGCTCCTCGCCCAGCGGGCCTTACTGCGATACCACCTCACCTCTTTTCCGGAAGGAGGGGAGAGGATATCATGGATTGTGGCACAGCGCGGGTTAATTACAAAGGCGCTCCAGGAACCTCCTCCCCCTCCCGTGAGTTTGGCGTTCCTTACGAGAGTGGAGATCCATAGGCTGGAGGGAAACCCAGGCAGGAGACCGACGGATCGGAATCCAGCTCCTGTCGCCCGTCCAGTCCCGGTGCCATGTGTTCCTGGGCCCTTCACCGTACTGTCGGCCAGTAAGCGTCATCGCCGTGCCCCAACCAGGTCCCAGCGAGAATCCCATCCGGATCCAGCTCCGGGTCGTCAGAGGAACCCAGTCTCCCAGTCAGCTGTATCTCACACGTCAAGACAGGAGGGAATCCCCATAGTCGCCTCCTCCTCGACGTCATCTCCAGCTGCTGTGAGTGCTGTGAGTCGTGCTTCAGTGAGGCCCGTCAGCAATCCTCCACAAGCGGCTCCTCCTCGTTGTTCCGAGGGGCCTGCCGTCACCATCCGGAGGGGAAAAAGGAAGACTCCACCCGCTGCAGCAGGCACCATCTATCCTCCGAGAAACAGGCAAGTGCAAGTTCATTCTTCTCGTTATAGTTGTGATTTGCCTTGTCTGACTCCTGGGGGCGGAGTTTGGGGTTCGCAGTCCCCCGAGCTCCTATCACCTGCTGTAGCTCTTATCACTAAACCTGCTGCCTCTGTGTCTCCCTCCGCTGAGCGGTCCACGACGCCAGGCCTACGTCGCCGGACGAGAAGGGGGCCTGCGGTTCTGGAGAGCCTGGTTCCAGCCCCGCAGCCACGTCGTGGGCAGAGGAGAAGAGCAGACTGCAGCATGGAGCCTGCGCCGACGATGAAGCATCCCCGGGTCTCCACGTTGGAGCAGTTCGAGCCAGCAGGTCGAGGGTCCCCAGCCACCACGCTGTGCGGGTTATTGGCAAGGACATCAGCACCGGAGGATCCTCAGACTGCAGACACCATCATGCCGGCTGCGGAACCCGCCGTGGCTGAGTGGGAGCCTGATGACGAACTTCTCCATCCTGAGCCTGGATCGACGAAGTCCTGGACGGCGACAGAACCCAAGTGCAGGCAAGTGCTCTACTTTGTTTTTCTCCTTTCTGTCTTGGAGCATTTTTGCCTGCCTCTCGGGGAGGCGAATCAGGGGCAGCCGCCTGCTGAACCCGAGCTCGTCTCCTTGGGCTCTGTCGCTACCGGTGATTCTGATCCCAGTTATTTCTTGTCTTCTGAGCCTTCTTCCAGAGTCACCGGTGCGGAGCCAGTCGCAGTCGCTGTGCTGGAGGTTCCAAGTTCGGGGTCGGAGGTCGTCACCGGTGTCACGCCAACCAGTCGGGGTCCGACGCGGGTGCAGCCGAGACCCAATCGGGGTCCAACGCGGGTGCAGCCGCGAGTGCAGCATCGGTATGGGTCAAGGTCGGTGAAGGAGCTGCAGACCCTTTGCCACCTGACATCGTGCGGGCTCGTCTTCACCATCATCTCCCTCGTAATAGTCACCAACCCAGCTCATCACCGCCGGGGGCCGCTGGGGGGTCTCTACGTTGGCCCGGCTCTCCCACGTCTTCCCCTCGCCAGGGAGGCCGCCGCCTATGGTTTCCCCACAGTTCTGGTGGCTGAGGGATGCAGGTCGGCCTCCAGAGGAACTGTTTTGCTGGTTCGGCGCCCTGGGTCGGCCACCCGACATACTGTGCTTGCAACTGGGCGACCTGGTTCGGCCGCCGGAGGTTCTGTCTTTCCGGGCCTGGGACTGGGGTAGGCCGCCCGACCATGTACTTTCTCCCATAATCACCCGTTGGCCATTGGACGCAGGGAGACCACCGGAACTGTTCCCGTTGTTTTTGGACTCTACCTGTCATCATCCTAGTGGGTTGTGTAGGTTAAAGGTCATTCGGTGTGATAGCTCTGCTCAGTGTTCTTGCCTTTGTTAGCATGTTTTTTTTTTCTTCCCCTTTTCTGTCTGGGGGATGTAACGTACTTAACTTGTGGGGGGGGTTTTTCTTTTTTTTCTTGCCCTGTGTGTTTCTGTGCATTATGGAGTATCGTATTCTCTGTCAAACCGTGCTCTGTAATTGCCTCATTTGTGCCCTGTTTAATTATGATTTGTGCATTGTATTGTGTTTTTCTGTTGCTGGTCCTCTCCCTCCAGGCCTGCTCCCCATCCGCCCACCCTGGGGGGGGGGGGGGGGGGGCTTGGGTATCATTGGGCGTTCGGAGCTCGCCCTTGGCGGGGAGGTACTGTCATGGTTCGGGCGCCGATCTCGTCCGCGCTCAGGCCATGCATCATCTTCACCAGGTTTGACAGTAGTGTGTACCTTCTGGCTCCCCGAGCCTTTATTGTGACAGCGCTCGGAGGGGCTTCCTGCTGTCAAGCCTGACAGCTGTGCTGCATTTTCGGCTCATCAGCAGCTCACCATTTAAGAGGGCTCTGGGAGCGGAATAATGCGGCAGTCTCGTCAATGAAACGTCAACGAAACGTCAACGATTGCTTGTCAAAGAATTCTTCCTTGCCAGACGTTGAGCGAGCGTTCCTCGGCTCAGACATCAAGTATGCCTTCATGGTCTGGCTTATCGACCATCCTTGGGTTTTTTCTGTAAGTGTGCTTCTTGTTTCCCTCATGATCAAGTATTTGTAGTGTTGTGTGTTTTAGCCCACCGTGGCTCATTGTTTTGTATTACTTTTGTTCATTAATAAACAACTATGCAAACTTCACTGTTGACTTTTGGCGTCTTATGGTGGCTCGCAAGGGCCACCGCATGACAATTATATTCCAGTTAAAGGCATGCACCATGTGAGTACCACAAGGTTCAATTTTAGGCCCACTGCTGTTTGTATATTAATGATTTGCCATCAGTATGTGAAGATGACATAAAAATTCAGCTGTATGCAGATGACACAATCATCTACACACATGGGAAGGATGCCAAACAAGTGGCTGACAAGTTAATGATAGCAATGGAGAACGTGTCAAAATGGCTTAATCAATCATGCCTCACTCTGAACGCAGGGAAAACAGCTACCATGTATTTTACCAACAAACAAAATCATACGCACTATCTGAGAATAACTGTCAATGGAGCAAATATAGAAAATATAACAGAGTTTAAGTATTTGGGTGTCACATTAGCTCCCACGCTCAGCTCAAAAAGCATATAAAACGGATGAGCCGCACTCTGAAATATAACCTTGTGCAGCATTGTAAATGGTTTGTTGATCTCCATTATTATCTACAATGTATTTATTTTCTTTGTGTTTTATTATTTTCAATTTATTTATTTTCTTTGTGTTTTATTTTGGTAAATGTTTTTTTTTGTTGTTGTTGTTGTTGGGCCAGAGACATGAGGGGTGTGGCTTGGCGGCCCCTGCAGTTTTGGGTGGTGAGCCCCTGGGTTTTAGGGTCTTCCTGGCAGTGTGTCCAACTTGGCAACTTTCTCGCTAAATCTGGTGACTTTTCAAACCCTCTTGGTGACTTTTTCTGTCAAAAGCAACTAGCGACAAATCTAGCGACTTTTTCTGGTGTTACCAGAGACTTTTCTGGTGTTTTGAGACTCTGACGTGCAGGGCTCGGTGGGTTGTAGTTTCCTTAGACGGCATCTAAATTAAAACCTATCTGTAATGTGAGACTATGAAACTACAATTCCCAGAAGCACTATTTGCACATAGTGTGTGCTCATTGGTCCACTGTCACCTGGACCCCCGGCTGCTTTATGCAGGCAGGCTGCTTCGTGGGTTGGTCTCCTGTCCAACCCACACCGCATCCCGGTGGGAAGAAATGTGTCCAAGCGGTGAGTAGCCCCCAACATCAGCTCCTACCTCTGTGGTTAAACATGAGGATTTTTAGAGCAAGAAGCTCACGTTTAATGTCCGCAGTTGTGCAAATTAAGTTTTCTTACCACACAGAGAAAAAGCGACTGTGATTTGTTGCTGTAAAGAACAAATGAAGCTTCTTCTAAGGTGACCTTTCATTTATCTGCACTTTCTATTTTACGTCAAATAGGTTCATTTTGTCTTCTTTTAATTATTTATCTTTTGTTCATATAAAAGACAAAAAATAAAATAGAAAGGATATGTCTTTACCTTCTTTACATGTTTCAACTGCACTGCAGCCTTCGTCAGACGTTCTGACGAAGGCTGCAGTGCAGTTGAAACATGAACAAAAGATAAACTTTCTATTTTATTTTATCTTATTCATTTACATGCTGTTGTGATAGGCAACTATTTCATGGAAGTACGTAAATGCTCTAAATATGTATTTTTTAATGGGCTCGTCCAGGGGTGTCAAACATATGGCCCATGGCCTAAAAACGGCCCACCAGGGGGGTCCAAAATTTTCTCTGTAAATTCACAGCTTTATTTCTAGTAAATTTCTGACTTTCTACTGATTACAATAGTCTCTATAATCATCAGTTTTCTTTTTCTTCTTTTTTCTGATGAGAACAAGGGGCCCTTGATTTCAAGGGCCAAGGGGTAGGCAAAGGGGAACGGGAAGAAATTAGAACTGGGATGGACCCCAAATCTACCTGTATGAATGAATGAATGAATGAATTTGAATGAATGAATGAATGAATTTATTTTGGATAATACAGTACAGGTTAAAAGAAACTGTATAATATAACAACAAGGTCAAATTAGACAAAGACTCCTTCTACTAAACAATTCCACGTGAGTTATCCGAAATGGGTGATGGCTGAAGCCGCAGCTTATATTGCCCACCCATATTCCATCCAAGAATTCAAAAGAGAAAAAAGAGTAAACAAGACAAGAGTGATTACAATTTAAAACAAAGCTAAGACAAAGTGTGACTGAGAGAAAAAAAGAAAACTAAGCTAAGCTAAGTTAAGCGGTTACTATTCAAAACAAATCTAAGACAGAATGTCACAGAGAGGAAAAAAAAAAAAAAACTAAGCTACAACACAAAACAGGCTGGATATGTCAATCCTTATGTGAGTTTACATGTCGTCTTGTAAATATGTTTGGAGTATTTCTTCCTTTAGTTTTTGTTTAAATTGTCCAAGCGTTGTACATGATTTTAATTCAGGTCCATAATCGTTCCATAATCTGACTCCTTGCACTGAAATACAGTGTTGCTTGGTGGTTGTTCTCACTGTAGGCTTTTGAAATATACATGTTCCTCTGAAGTGATATCGTTTCTCCCTTGTTTGGAACAACTTTTGGATATTTGCAGGCAGTGATAAATTCTTCACTTTGAACATTATTATTGCGGTTTTAAAGTCAACCAGATCTTTCAACTTGAGAGTTTTTTGTTTAAGAAAAAGTGGGTTTGTTGGTTCCCTGTAAGCTGCTTTGTTTATTATTCTAATAGCTCTCTTTTGAAGCATAAAGAGTGGATATACTGTATGTTTGTTTTGTATGTATTTCCCCATACTTCATTACAATATGTCATGTATGGGAGTATTAATGAATGATACAAGGTGTATAGTGTGGGTTGATTCAGCAAATATTTCACTCTGTGTATTATTGCAATTGATTTGGAAACTTTACCTTTAATATAATTAATATGTGACTTCCAACACAGTTTGTTATCAGTTATTACTCCAAGGAATTTAGTTTCAGATACCCTTTCAATCTCTACACCATTTACACTGAGTTTGGGTACTGGATTGTTGTGGTGGTTGTTAAAGACTATAAATTTTGTCTTACTTAAATTGAGCGTTAATTTGTTTGAATCAAACCACAGTTTTAGCTTTCCTAATTCCTTCCCGAGTGTATCCAGAAGTTGTTCCAAATTGTTTCCACTGCATAGCAGATTAGTGTCATTGGCAAACAATATTAAGTCCATTTTTTCTGAAACTTTACATATATCGTTTATATACATATTGAATAATAAGGGTCCCAAAACTGAACCCTGTGGGACTCCACAGGTGACCTTCAGCAACTCTGAGTTTTTGTTGCTAATACATACATACTGATATCTATTCTTTAAGTAACTACTTAACCAGGACAGTGCTACCCCTCTAATACCAGAATTTTGTAGTTTCTTTAATAATAAATTATGATCTACTGTATCAAATGCTTTTTTAAGATCTAGGAATACTCCAACTGAGTACTCTTTATTTTCAGTGGCTGTTGATATTTTTTCTGTAAATTCCATTAGGGCATATGCAGTTGTCCTCTTGTGACTGAACCCATATTGCTGCTCGCATAATAAATCATTCTTCAGTATGAAGTTGTCAATTCTCTCATAGAATATTTTTTCAAGTATCTTGGAAAATTGCGGTAATAGTGAAATTGGTCTATAGTTTGAGAGTTCCCCTCTGTCGCCCGTCTTGTATATCGGAATTACTTTAGCTATTTTCATTGCATTGGGAAATATACCTGATTGGAGAGACAGGTTGCAGATATACGTCAGTGGTTTTACTATGCATTCGATAACAGTTTTGACTAGTAGCATGTCAATACCATCACAGTCAGTAGATGTTTTACTTTTGAACGATTTAACAATTTCAATGACCTCTCTTTCGTCTGTGTTCTTTATGAATGTACAGTTTTATTTTATGTATGTACAGTATTTTGGTCATTGCATTTAAAAAGGGTGTACATTTAATTCAACTACATTTTAGCATGCAATAATCAAATTTGATCATATTAAACATAATTTTCCAACTACAAAATTGTGGCTAGTGAAAAGGCTGAGTGGCTAGTAACTTTGGAAAATCACTATCCACAGTGACTGCTGGTGTGAAAGCACTATTGCTCTGCAGTTACTGTCCTCAACAAGCAGCGGGTGCTACCATGAGCTTCTCTCCATCCCAAAGCACTCACAAGCAGTCAGTCTCACAGTGGCCTCGTGCAGCAGTTAGTTATAGTCAGAGAGGAGACCTACACCCATGCCACTCACGTCCAGACTGCAAATGAATTGTACCTGCACAACCCCCAACCCTCCAATCAATGTAAATATTTCTTCACTGTCAGTGTCACACTAATAAATCACTGCATTTGACTAACAGCCTCAGTCATGTACTCACTTTATCCACTGTGTGTGTGTGTGTGTGTGTGTGTGTGTGTGTGTGTGTGTGTGTGTGTGTGTGTGTGTGTGTGTGTGTGTGTGTGACATAAGCTAAACATCTAGCAGCTAGCTTGTTATGTCGCAGTCTAAACTGTAAGCTCAAAAATACAGAAAGGAGAGGGAATCAAACCCTGAATTCAAAGGCTGGTTGAAGCCGTTTATTGGAGATGATACAGAAGTGACGGCCTATTTAAATGCCAAATTAAAACAAACAAACCAAGAATCAACAGAAGAACATTAATTTGTAGTTCTAAACATATT
The DNA here is from genome assembly GCA_020510985.1 of Pholidichthys leucotaenia. Lineage (NCBI taxonomy): Eukaryota > Metazoa > Chordata > Actinopteri > Cichliformes > Pholidichthyidae > Pholidichthys > Pholidichthys leucotaenia. Next base: position 211,139,944 of record CM035846.1, on the reverse strand, counting down.
TAGGGTGTTTTTTTACTCACTTTTTGTCTCTCCCACGGCATTATTCTTCTGTCCTACAGCGCCCATTACAATTACATGCAAATGGCAAAATATACAAATTAGGCAATGATGTCATTTAGCCACTTCTAGCGACTTTTAGGACAGCCAGTAGCTACTTTCCCTACTGAGGAGTTGGGGACAGTGCATCCTGGCATGGTCAGTGTACAGGAGACATGTGACATGTGAGCTGGAGCAGAGACTTGAGGATTTTTTTGTATTTTTGTACATAGGTTTTTATCAATAAAAGACCTTAAAGGAGAGAAGGTTACACACGTGGACAAAATTGTTGGTACCCCTCTGTTAATGAAAGAAAAACCCACAATGGTCACAGAAATAACTTGAATCTGACAAAAGTGGTAATAAATAAAAAGTCTATGAAAATTAACCAATGAAAATCAGACAATGCTTTGGAATTGTGGTTCAAGAGAATTATTTTAAAAAACAAACTCATGAAACAGGCCTGGACAAAAATGATGGTACCCTTAACTTAATATTTTGTTGCACAACCTTTTGAGGCAATCACTGCAATCAAACGATTTCTGTAACTGTCAGTGAGGCTTCTGCACCCCTCAGCAGGTATTTTGACCCACTCCTCATGAGCAAATTGCTCCAGTTGTCTCAGGTTTGAAGGGTGCCTTCTCCAGACAGCATGTTTCAGCTCCTTCCACAGATGTTCAATAGGATTTAGATCAGGGCTCATAGAAGGCCGCTTTAGAATAGTCCAATGTTTCGTTCTTAGCCATTCTTGGGTGTTTTTAGCTGTGTGTTTTGGGTCATTATCCTGTTGCAAGACCCATGACCTGCGGCTGAGACCAAGCTGTCTGACACTGGGCAGCACATTTCTCTCTAGAATACCTTGATAGTCTTGAGATTTCATTGTACCCTGCACACATTCAAGACACCCTGTGCCAGATGCAGCAAAGCAGCCCCAGAACATAACAGAACCTCCTCCATGTTTCACAGTAGGGACAGTGTTCTTTTCTTGGTATGCTTCCTTTTTGCGTCTGTGAACATAGAGCTGATGTGCCTTGCCAAAAAGTTCCAGTTTTGTCTCGTCTGTCCATAGGACATTCTCCCAGAAGCTTTGTGGCTTGTCAACATGCAGTTTGGCAAATTCCAGTCTGGCTTTTTTATGATTTGTTTTCAACAGTGGTGTCCTCCTTGGTCATCTCCCATGAAGTCCACTTTGGCTCAAACAACGACGGATGGTGCAATCTGACACTGATGTACCTTGACCTTGGAGTTCACCATGAATGTGTTTAGAGGTTGTTCTGGGTTCTTTTGTTACCATTCATATTATCCGTCAACTCCTGCGGCCATGTCCAGGGAGGTTGGCTACAGTCCCGTAGATCTTAAATTTCTGAATATGTGCAACTGTAGTCACAGGAACATCAAGCTGCTTGGAGATGGTCTTATAGCCTTTACCTTTAACATGCTTGTCTATAATTTTCTTTCTAATCTCCTGAGACAACTCTCTCCTTTGCTTCCTCTGGTCCATGTTTAGTGTGGTACACACCATGACACCAAACAGCACAGTGACTACTTGTCACCCTTTAAATAGGCCGACTGACTGATTACAAGTTTGTAGACACCTGTGATGTTAATTAGAGGACACATCTTAGTTAAACATGTCCCTATGGTCACATTATTTTCAATCTTTTCTAGGGGTACCATCATTTTTGTCCAGGCCTGTTTCATGAGTTTGTTTTTTAAAATAATTCCGTTGAACCACAACTCAAAATCATTGTCTGATTTTCATTGGTTAATTTTCATAGAATTTTTATTTATTACCATTTTTGTCAGATTCAAGTTATTTCTGTGACCATTGTAGGTTTTTCTTTCATTAACAGAGGGGTACCAACAATTTTGTCCATGGCTGTATTTATTTTTGGAAATAACACACAATGCAGAAGTATGACTGCTACACTTGCGAACTTCCGTTGCATCAGAAACTCACTTACTTTTAAAAGGATCAAAAATCTTTCTGAATGCCAGGATTTTGACACATTTCTCCTATTGCATCTCATGCTGGTCACAGGCCAATAGTACGATTCTGAAACCCTTGGAATCCCTGTATAAACAATTCATCAAAATTCTGGCTAAGAAGACACAATAGTATCGCCATTGTGGTATACTTGTCAAACACAAGATGTTAAGCTCCGAAAATATGATCATGTATGCAAATATATGGTTGTTGTTGTTTTTTTAATCATCCATGGTTCTGCACCCCCACCTCTTAAGAATTCAGTGTACTTAACTTCTGAACAAAATACCACAATAACAAGGACTTCCTCTAGGTGGCATTGTTGCATTCCCCTACGTAAAACTGCTTCTGGACAATCAGCCTTTTCATACAAAGCTATAACAGAATGGAACAAGCTCCCCACTACTTTGAAGACCAGAACAAATTACAGAGATTTTACCACAGAGACTAAAAAATGGAATTTAAATAATCAGGCCTGCCAGCATTGACTCTCTCTCTTAAATGGGATTTGAAATTGTACTCTTAAATTGTTTTTATGTGTGCTATTTCTCGTATCTTTTTACCTTTCAAACTTACTCCCTGCTTGTTTCAGAGACAACAGATTCTGAAATCCAACCTGAATTGCTTGCTATATGTGCCGTTTTTCTTTTAATATTTTCCTTCCTGCCTCAGGGACTACAGATGGAAATTAGTGAGAACACTATAATCTGGTACAGCGTATCTTTAGCCTGTTTTTAATGTTTTTTTTTCTGTACATGGTCCCTGACAAACAAACCAATAAACTAAACTAAACTAAACCCTCTAGCCCAGAACTCTCACCAGCCCTGCAGCCTCCACACGAGCTGGAGGAGAGCTCACCATCTGCACCACAGCCTGCGCCGCCGACGAAGCGTTCCCGGGCTCAGACACTTCAACTATCCACACCTCCTCCTCATGGAGCTTCAGCCTCATGGAGCTCTGCCGAGGCAGCTGGAACACCCTCTCCCAGGACAGCTGCAATGCCAGTTTCCATGCCTGCAGTTTCACCTGATGTCACGCCTGCAATTTTGCTGGTCATCATGCCTGCAGTCTTGCCATTTGCAAAGCCTACAGCTTCGCCTCTTGCCATGCCTACAGTTTCACCTGACGCCATACCTGCAGTTTCACCTGACACCATGCCTGCAGTTTCACCTGATGCCATTCCTGCAGTTTCTTCTGCCACCACACCAGTAGTTTTGCCTGTCGGCATGCCTGCAGTTTCACTGGTCGCTACACTTGCAGTGCTGCCAGTTCCTCTGTCCACATTCGAGGTTTCACCAGCAGCAGAGCCGCCAGGGTCCTCGCCAGCGGGAGAGCAGGAGTTAAGGCAAGTCCCCTTTCTTTCTTTAACATCAAAAATAGAGAGGTCCTGTCTTGCTTCTGGTGGGGAGACCAATTTGCAGTTTCCATCTGCTTCTGAGCTCTCCCTGCCAAGCTCTTCTGCTGGTGGTAGTGTTGTGGACCTGTCACCCACCCGTATTTCTTCCTCCCTGTCTGAGGTGGCTGCATGAGGGATGGAGGAGCACCCCTCAATGCCTGTTCCCCCGAGGTGCACACTACAGCTCCAGCACCAGTCCTCCCCGAGGTGCACACTCCAGCATCAGCTCTCCCTGAGGTGCACGCCACAGTTTCCGCTGTCCCCATTGTGCATTCCCCAGCTCCACTCCTTGCTGAGGCGCACGCAGCAGCTCCGGCAGTCTCCGAGGTGCACGATTCCGTTCCAGCTGTCCCTGAGGTGCACGCCACAGCTCCAGCTGTCTGAGGTGCATGCCACAGCTCCAGCTGTCTCCAAGGTGCACGCCACAGCTCCACCACCATCTGAGCTGTATGCTCCACCATCGCCTGAGCTGCACGCTCCACCCGTCATTCCAGAGGCCGGAGGGTCTCCACCTGCCATTCCAGAGGCTGGGGGTCCTCCACCATGTGTTCCTGAGGTCAGAGTGCAGCAGCTACTGTTTTCCAAGTCCAATGCCTCTGCACTGAAGGCCCCTCAGGTACTGTCCCCAGAGCAAGAAGCTCCTATGTTGTTATCTCCAGAGCAAAAGGCTCTTATGTTACCTCATGAGTTTAGAGCTTCTATGTCATCATCCCCTGAGTTTAAAGTTTCTGTTATCTCCAGAGCAAAAAGCTCCTGTGTTATCTCCTGAGGTTACGGCTCCTATGTTGTTATCTCCTGAGCTTAAAGCTTCTATGTCGTCATCTCCTGAGGTTAAGGCTCTTATGTTGTCATCTCTTGAGGTTAAAGTTTCCACCTTGTCATCTCCTGAGGTTAAGGTTTCTATGTTGTTATCTCCTGAGTTTAAAGTTTCTATGATTAAAGTTCGTATGATGTTATCTCCTGAGCAAACAGCTTCTATGTTACCGCCTGTGTTAAAGGCTCCTGAGCTCAACGCTCCCACGGTGCCATGTTCATCCGTCTGGTGGCCCTTGGACTTTGGTAGGCCACCCGACGTGCTGTGTTCATCTGTCTGGTGGCCCGTGGACTTTGGTAGGCCACCCAACATGCCATGTCTGGCCTTCTGGTGGTCTTGGGACTCTGGCTGATTGCCCAAAGAACATTGTTCCGTGTTTGTGTTTTTGTTTTTCCCCACAGTACCTTGTCCCCCTCTTCCCACCTGTCTTGGTGTTTCTTTGTTTTTTCTTTCCAGGGGTGTTTGGAATCCACCCCTTAAAGGGGGGACTATGTCATGATCGGAGCACGGCCAGGGACCGTGCCCACACTTTATGTTCATTTTGGTTTCCTGTTTTTTTTTTTCCTTGATTATTATTAGTATTATTCATACTATTATTATTATGATTATTATTATTATAGTTATTGTCTGCTGTGTTTCCCCTGGTCCTGTGCTCATCCCCTGTTTGTCTCTATAGTCATGTTTGTGGTCTTGTGTGTAGATTTGTCTCCCTATCGTCCCCAGCTCCTCATGTTTCTGTACCCATAGCCATCCTCCCTCATGTGTGCATTGTTCAGCCCTTGATCGTTCTCAGCTGTCCTGCATCTTGTTAATTGTTCCCACCCTTATATATGTGTGTCACTGTACTTTGTTCTTGGAGAGGTCATTGTCTATCCTGTCGTGTTTCCCCAGCGTTTTCCTGAGTGAACTGGTTATCTTCATGTGAGAATTTTACCTTCCATGGCCCTTTGTGTTTCAGCCCCATGCTGCTGTTCATTTGTGTTTGCTCCTTAAGTTTTGTTAATAAATCATTATTGTTGCACTAAATCCTGCCTGTGCCATGAGTCCTTCCTGTAAACCCTCATCTGCCCGGAGGGCAGAGCATGACAAATACAGTTATTTTGTACATTTCTCATTAAACCAATCACACATTGACTGCAGATATGAACACAGCATATAAACTGGATAGAGACTGGTATTTATAGTAATTAGGAAAGACGATTTTCAATTTACCCTCTAGATAGATACAGTGGATATAAAAAGTCTACACACCCCTGTTCAAATGCCAGGTTTTTGTGATGTAAAAAGATGAGACCAAGATAAATCATTTCAAAACTTTTTCCACCATCAGTGTGACCTATAACCTGTACAACCCAATTGAAAAACAAACTGAAATCTTTTAAGGGAAAAAAATAACCTGTTTGCATAGATTTTGAAGGTGAACTTCCACAGTTTGAGAGCAATACTTGTACCTCTGTTCCTCTGACTTAATGCCTGAAGTCAGGCACTGTCAGATGCTGCTAGAAGCTGTCAAACAGTTGGAATTTCTGCATCATCGTTCTCAATGATTTTTACCCACTTATAATTTTACTGGACCGAGGATTCTTGCCACTTGATTTTTCTTGGTCAACAACTGGGCTAGGCTAACCTATTTGTTTTGCTCAGCCACCCCTGGCCTGGAAAGCCATGACTCCCTCTCCGACCTGTGACAGCTGTGTTTCCCTCTCTAAGAAGGTTTCTGAGTTGGAACTGAGACTCTCTAACCTCTATAAGATTTGGGAGGCTGAAAATCATCTGGACACAATCATTTTTGGTCGGACATTGGCGCAAGCCACGGATTCACAGCTAGCAGAGACGGCTACCTGGGTGAAATTAGCATATCACCATCCACCTCCACCCCTACTCCGGTCACCTCATCTGTCCAGGACTACAGCACCAAACACTGGTGTCAGCTCGGAGCTAAAGTCCCGGGTGGTTCTTCTCAGCCTTGGACCATGGTTGGTTCAAACAGCAAACGCCGAGAATCGACCAGGCACAGCTGTGCCTCCTCCCTTCCCCTCTCATTGGAAAACAGATTTGATATCTTTTCCTTGGAAGATTTCCCCCACCTGGACGCTGATCTTCCCCCCATGGCCGCCCCTTCTCCTTCAGCAGAGGCCCAAACCTGCAAGCCCCAGATTAAAACTACCCTAGTTGTGCTGAACTTTATACCAACTCCAAAAAGAAGAGCGCACACCCCACCGCGTCACCCCCGCACTGGCATCCTGCTGCCTCAACAGCAACAACAACAGCAAAACTATTTACCACTACAGAAGCCACCAACAAAGTCCCTCCAGATGACGCTGGTAATTGGTGATTCCATTATGAGGAACGTCAGAAGCAGGTACTGTGTTACAAATTTATTTCTTGGGGCTAAAGTGTCAGACAATGAGGCTCTTACCCCTGACCTATTAAATGAATACCCCCATGCTAAAACTGTTATTGTGCATGTTGGATGCAACAACATCCCAGATGAAGCGTTTGAGATCTTAAAGAGAGACTTCAGCAGCCTTCTGTCCACTCTTAAGAACTGTGGCAGATGCGTGTTCATCTCTAGACCACTTGCTCCTTTTAGAAGAGGTTGCAATTATTTCAGCAGAACTCTTTCCCTTAATTCCTGGTTGTGCTCAACATGTCCTACTTTTAACATTGGTTTTATAGACAACTTCAACCTGTTTTGGAACCGCCCATTATTTATGAGGCCAGATGGCATCCATCCAAATAGACTCGGTGTCATGTCTGCTGTGCGATTGCGCAGCGAACATATAAATTGGCAGCAAGCCCAACGTGCAGTAAAGTAGACATGTTTATTACAGGGGAAAATGTACACAGAATCTCCAAATAACAGTTACAGATGAGAATGGGAAAGACAACCCGCTGCAAACCTAGTTGGCTTAAGGAAGTGCCTAATGTGCTCCAAACAATCAGGAGCGGAGGGAGAAGGCACAAAAATGAGGATTTACAGAAGTGTTGGAGCGGAAAGGCTCTAAGCAACAATATGATCAGTCCAAGGGAAACAGCCAATAATCCGGTGAGTCAGGATGTCCATGTTTGGTTGACTGAAGCTGCCACCCTGACTGTGTACACTGCCTCCCTATAAGTACACAATATACTAATGAAGGCAAGTGGACATAGCCGTGTGGCAAGCAGGTGCGTAATTAATTGGATGAATGTGTGTATGCGTGTGTGTGTGTGTGTGTGTGTGTGTGTGTGTGTGTGTGTGTGTGTGTGTGTGTGTGTGTGTGTGTGTGTGCATGTGTGAGTGTGTGTACATGTGTGCATGTGGTGATCCAAACCGCTGGTGAATGTCTGGTGAGAGGAGGAAGGCGTGGCCGTAGGACTTGCAGAGAGCAAGGCTCAATCTGCCAGCTGGAATTAATAAGCAAGGATCAAAACCTACAGCCACAGGTCATGGACGGGGTTGAAAACAACCCCGAACATGACACTCGGTGCATGTGTTTTAAGGGACATTCTGTTTTATTGGTGTAGAACGGCACCGAAGGCGTTATTTCACAAATGTTTTAATTCAGCGATGCAGGAAGAAAGCAGGTGTACATACCAGTAGTCCTGGCTGTGTATGTGTGCCACGTACGTGACGTGACGACGTGATGACATCATTCTACATCCCCCTTCTTTAGTATAGAACTTTGGTACAAAGAGAACACTATTGACTCTTGGATTGGTATGAGAAAACATGTCACATTCCTGTGAGAGTGAGTATACTGTGACGAATAAACAACTAATAAAATAACTTTCAATGGCACCACATAACATACCTATCTTGAAAATAAACTAATGCCTGGCTTGCAAATAAAATAAATTCCCGTGACACAACACAACTGATCTAATTTGAAAATGAACTTATGCCTGGCTTGTAAATATGTCTATAGTTCAACACGAAACTACAAAAACATCAGCTTCAGTAAATGTCACAATCAGTCTGTATTGTACTTGGGATTAGGCTTCAGGAGTCTACCAAACCTGGAACGGGCCAGGGGGGTCTCGGTGACTTGTGGGAGCGATGGCTCTCCGAGGAGGCCAGGCGTGTGGTCAGTGTGCGCAGCAGGAAGCCTGGGAGGAGCGTGCACAGCGGCCTGCCTGGGGGAAGTGTGCACGGCATCATGCCTGGGAGGAGATGCGGGTAGACTGGGCACAGTCTCACTGCTGGTCTTCTGTGTTGGTGAGTCTGCCGGTGAGGCTGGATCTGGTTCTGGTTCTGTTGGTGGTGGTTCTGTGACTGGCAGCAGGTGTCGCCGGTTCCGGCGGTATTCTTTTCCTCCTGATTCCACCACGTAAGACCGTGGCTCTGCTGCGATTCTTTTGATGATGCCAATTTTGTCATGTCCTTTCTCTGTTTGCAGGCGTACTACTTGGGAGCTTTGGAGCGGGGGAAGTGGCCGGCTGCCACGATTGTAGAATCCTTTTTGTGCTTGCCTCTTCTTTGACAGGTGGGCGTGGATCGACTCTGGATTCTTGGACATTGGCTTAAGCAGGTGCCTGCTGATGGGAATATTTGTGCGTGTCTCTCTGGACATCAGTCTTTGTGCAGGTGAGCCCAGCGTGCCGTCTCGTGGGACATTTCTGATGCTCAGAAGATTGAGGAACAGGTCAGTACCGTCTCTTTTGGATGTTTCCAACAGTCGTTTTGCACTCCGTACGGCTCTCTCTGCCAGCCCGTTTGCTTGATGATACTCAGGGCTGCTGGTGACATGAGTGAAATCCCAGCTTTTCGCAAAGTCTTGGAACATCTGACTAGTGAATTGTGTTCCACAGTCTGACAGCAGCTTGTGGGGGACTCCGTGGACTGAGAAGTGACGTTTCAGCTTGTTAATTACACATTGTGATGTGATTTTCTTGACTGGATCCAGTTCATACCATCCTGAATAGGAGTCTACCAGGACCAGGTAGTGCTGGCTGTTCCATTCGAACAGATCTGTTGCCACTGTTGACCACGGGAGCTCTGGGACTGTGTGTGGTTGCATTGGCTCCTTTTGCTGATGTGGTTTAAGGGCATCGCAAGTGCTGCATGACTGTACAAAATTGTCAATGTCTCTCGTCATTGTGGTCCAATAGACTATGTTGCGTGCTCGCTGCTTGGTGGCTTCAGCACCGGGGTGTCCTTTATGGAGCAGCAGGAGATATTCTTTGTGCAGTGTTTGTGGAATTGTTGCTCTTGTACCTTTCATGATTATTCCATCTTCCACACAGAGCTCATCGCGGAACGGGAAGAATTCTTTCACTGTGTCGGGTACTTTGCTCAACCTATCTGGCCATCCATGCTTGATGATGTTGCTCAGGGCCTGGAGGGCGGTGTCTTTCGCTGTATGTGTGCGGAGTTCTTCCTGACGACTGGATGAGATGTGCTGCACCGTCATTACCTCGAAGTCCTCACGTTCAGTGGCATGTGAGGCTATGGCGTTGCTCGGTGCACGGGACAGCATGTCTGCCAAGTGCAATTCCTTTCCTTTCTTGTAAACTAGCGTGAGGTTGAACTTGTGCAGCTTCAGCATCATGCGTTGTAAACGCGCAGGCGCTGTGTGGAGAGGTTTCTTCAGGATGGAGACCAGGGGCTGATGGTCTGTCTCCACGATCACTGGTTTTCCGTATATGTAGTCATAGAATTTGAAACAGGTGAAAACGACAGCAAGCAGCTCTTTTTCAATTTGTGCATATTTTCTTTCTGTTTCAGTAAGAGTGCGAGAGGCATATGCGACAGGACTGCCATTCTGGAGACATGCACCACCAAGGCCATACTGCGAGGCGTCACATGTCAGAGTGACTGGTGTTTGTACGTCATAGTACCGGAGTACTGGAGGTGACGTCACACACTGTTTCAGAGTGTCAAATGCATTTTGTTGTTGTTCAGTCCAAGTCCATGCTGTGTCTTTATGCAGGAGCTGGTGTAGAGGTGCTGCAATGTTGCTGTGGTTTGGAATGAACTTGCCCAGGTAATTTATCGTACCCAGGAAGCGTTGTAGAGCAGCTTTGTCCTGGGGGGCCTGGATGTCAGTGATCGCTTGGATCTTTGCTGGATCGGGTTTCAACCCTTGTTCAGTGAAGACATGGCCCACGTAGCTGACTTCCTTTAGCTGGAATCTGCATTTTGGGGGGTTCAGCCTCAATTTCACGTTCCTTGCCCTGTTGAGCACTTTTTGAAGGTTCTCGTCATGCTCTTTAAGATTTCTTCCACCGATTATGATGTCATCAACAATTATTGCGCAAGGGAGGCCGGCAAATATTTGCTCCATGGATCTCTGGAAGACCTCAGACGCTGCATTGATACCATATGGCATTCTCAGGTATCGATATCGCCCAAATGGAGTGGCGAAAGTGGTGAGGAATGATGACGTTTGGTCCAGTTTGACCTGCCAAAAGGAGCTCTTGGCATCAAGCACAGAAAACACGGTTGCGCCTGCCATTTGTGCAGCAACTTCCTCGACTGTGCGCATGGGATGATGGGGGCGCATAATTGCTTCATTTAGGTCTCTTGGGTCGATGCACACACGGATCTTGTCAGTGTCCTTTTTGTGTGTCGCTACCATTGAGGATACCCATTCAGTGGGTTCTGAAATGGGTGTGATGACTCCTTGCTGCACCATGTTTTCCAGTTCTGCTTTCACTTTGTCCATCATGGCAACTGGAATGCGGCAAGGGGGCCGGATGACGGGTGTCACATTCTGGTCCAGTTTCATGTGGTAGGTTACTGGGAGTGAACCTAGTTCGCCATTGAAAAGCTCAGCATAGTTATTAAACCACTTTTGAGAGGAGCTCGGTTTGGTCACGTTCACCTGGAAAACCTGGTCTTTCAGAGTCATCAGGTCCATCTTCATGCAGTCCGGGAGCCCTAGCAGTGGTTGCACTTTGCCGTTTACTACATGGAAACGCAGGTTGTAGGATCTTTGGTCACTGGTCTGGCACTTGAACAACACAGTCCCCTCAGTGTTTATCACCGTGCCTCCATAAGCGATGAGCCTGGCCTTGTTGTCTTTGTTTATTTTTTCTGTGTTTCTCACATACCTGAATGCATCCAGGGAGATTACGTTACACTTTGCGCCAGTGTCTACTTTCAGTTTGAGTGTCTTGCCATTGAGTTTTACATTGCAGTGTAGTTCTTCTTTCACATCATCAGTAGACAGTGTGTTTATCTTATTTGCGGCTGGTGACAGCCCGTTGATGTCGAATGATTCAGAGTCCTCGCCGTCACTGTCGGAGTCTGCTTGGGCTATTTGGTTGACAGGTTTGTACTGCTTGTTTCTTGCTGCCGATCTGCAGTAGTTTTTGAAATGGTTGGGCTTTTTGCAGTAATTGCATTGCTTCCCATATGCCAGACAGAGTTCCTTCTTCGCTGGATGTTCATGTCCACAGTTGGTACAGCTTATGTAGTCTGATTTGGGACTGTAATGTTCTTTGTACTGCTTGTGGCGAACTGTTTTTTGCATTCTGCGGTCTTGGCGTATTGCATCCACATTTGTTGAACTACGTGGTGTTGTTGCTAGAGTTTTAGTATGTTGTTCTGTTTGTTCATTGATTTGGCATATTTTGATGGCCTTTAGTAGTGTTAAATCGCTCTCTCTCAGCAGTATTTTCCTCATGCTATCGGAGCTGATACCAACGACCAGCCGGTCACGAATTAAGTCGTCATGCAATGCTCCAAAGTCACACGTTTTAGCCTTGTTTCGGAGTGCGCTTACATAAGCCTCTATGGTCTCACCGGGTTTTTGGTTCCTTGTGTTGAATGCATGTCTCTCCATTGTGATGTTTGTCTGTGGACTGCAGAGGTATCTGAACTTTCTTTTTAGGCATTCTGGATCCTCCCGTGACTCTGCCGGACGGATCTCCTCCCCCTCGTTATTCCATTGAGCTGGTGCATAGGTGAACGTGCGTTCCCTTTCAATAGCCTCGCTACCTGCCAAATTGAGGAGTATGTAGGCTTTGGTTCGGTCGGGCTTGTCGTTGTGGGCAGCCGCGATGAAAATGTCGTATTCTTGTTCGAACACTCGCCAGTTTTCTGCAATTTTGTCGTTGAACACAAGCGGGTCCGGACGGCGGAATCCATCAGCCATGCTAGCGTTAGCTGGGGGAGGCACACGTGTACCACAGAATACGCTTCTAACGTCTGACTAAATAATTAGTTGACTTACTGGGTCTATGTAGAGTTCGGCAGGAAAATTAGTTTCCGCTGCTTTACTTCTGACACCATGTAGAACGGCACCGAAGGCGTTATTTCACAAATGTTTTAATTCAGCGATGCAGGAAGAAAGCAGGTGTACATACCAGTAGTCCTGGCTGTGTATGTGTGCCACGTACGTGACGTGACGACGTGATGACATCATTCTACAATTGGATTCAGCATTTTTTAGTACAGTGACTTAAAGCTGGTGTGTCACCTCACCCCAAAGTGCCTGGGTCTGCCAACCAGCTTTCTTTTGCTTCCACTTCTCATATTACTCCTATTAATCCAAATAATTCTCTCTGTTTAGATCAGTCTTCAATTCACAACGCTATAGAGATTGTGTCTGTCCCCCGATACCCAAAATTTTATAAACCAAGACAAATACAACATAACTTGATAAAGATTAAAACCATTAATCTACTACAGAAAAATAAAATAATTAAAAGCGGACTGCTCAATATAAGATCTCTGTCCAATAAAGTGACCTTAATTAATGATATGATCATGGATTACAATATAAATGTACTCTGTCTTACAGAAACATGGCTACGCCCCGATGACTTTGTTAGTATCAATGAGGCCATCCCTCCCAGCTATGGTAATATTCATATTCCTAGAAACACTGGCCGAGGTGGTGGTGTCAGGGTAAAATATGAATTCACATTACCAATGAACCCTCAGCCTAAGCTAAACTCAAATTATAACCCTTTTGAATGCTTAATTTTTAGCTTAGCACACCCATCCTGGAGGACAGAACAGCCTATTTTATTTACCACAGTATATCACCCTCCCAGTGCTTCTTTTGCTGAATTTATGTCTGAATTCTCTGAGTTCTTAACAACCTTAGTCCTCAGTTCAGACAAGATTATCATAGTCGGTGATTTTAATATTCATATAGACGTTGATAATGATTGTCATAGTGTAGCATTTCTATCCCTCTTAAATTCAACTGGTTTTTCTCAGTTAGTGAACCAACTCATCATCATAATCCCACCCTTGACCTGGTCTTGGCCTATGGTGTAGAAATTGATGAGCTGCTTGTCATCCCTCAAAATCCTACACTGACTGACCATTACTTGATAACTTTCAAATTTTGTTATCTGATTTTACAGCATCAAGCAGAAATATAGTTACCAGATACTTACCTGATAGTGCTGTGGCTCGCTTTAAAGAATTAATCCCTTCAGCACTTACTCTATTACCATGTCTCAGTATAGCAGAGGACAGCACTGACTGCTTGAATTCATTAGAGTTAGACCTCTTAGTTGATAGTACTGCAGCCTCACTGCAGACAACACTTGACTCCATAGCCCCTCTTAAAAAGAAAACTATTAAAAATAGGAGATTAGCTCCATGGTGCAACTCCCACACTCCTGAGTTAAAACAGGAAGTTAGATTCTGTGAAAGGCTTTGGCGTGCAAATAAGACAGAAGAATCATGTTTAGCCTGGAATGCCAGCCTTATCACCTATAAGAAATCTCTCCGTAGTGCTAGGCGACAGTACTATTCATCCCTGAAAGAAGAAAATAAAAACAACCATAGATTTCTTTTTAACACTGTGGCTCAGCAAACCAAGAGCCAAAATGTCATAGATCCCTACATTCCTCCTCCAACTCTTAGTGCTGATGACTTTTTGAATTTTTTTAATGATAAAATTTTCGGTATCAGAAATATTATTCCAAAAAATAGCCCCCTTAAAAATACCAAGCCTCTGCCCAACACTGCTGTGTCCACAGGCTCAGAACTCCACTTTTCTGAATTTCCTCGTATTAGTCATTCTGATCTAGCCCTAATAGTGTCAGCCTCTAAACCAACTACCTGTCTCTTAGACCCAATCCCCGGTAGCCTCCTGAAGGAATTGCTATCTCTGATTAGTCCACCGCTTTTGAACATAATTAATATGTCTCTATTGATAGGACATGTACCACAGTCTTTTAAAGTGGCAGTAATTAAACCTCTACTTAAAAAGCCTTCACTTAATTCTGGGATTTTGGCCAATTATAGACCAATATCTAACCTCCCCTACCTTTCTAAGATCCTCGAAAAAGTAGTCGCCAATCAACTGCACTTTTGTAGAAAATAATTCTATATTTGAGAAATTTCAGTCAGACTTTAGGAAACACCACAGCACAGAGACAGCCTTAGTGAAAGTTACTGATGACCTCCTTATGGCATTTGACAAAGGACTTGTCTCCATCCTTGTCTTATTGGACCTTAGTGCTGCCTTTGACACCATTGACCACCATATTCTGCTAGAGAGACTTGAACAGCGAATTGGTTTGAAAGGAACAATGCTAAGATGGTTCCAGTCTTATCTATCAGACCGTTCCCAGTTTGTTCATGTCCATAACAAATCCTCTACCCAGACCACAGTTAGCGATGGAGTTCCGCAGGGATTGGTACTTGGACCAGTACTGTTTACATTATACATGCTGCCTTTGGGAGACATCATGAGGAAGCATCCTATTCATTTTCATTGTTATGCTGACGACACTCAATTATATTTATCCATCAATCCAGATAATCCCAGCCATTTGAGTTCACTACGGGAGTTCACTACAGGAGTGTCTTAAGGATATTAAAACCTGGATGAACAACAACTTTCTATTGCTGAATACAGATAAAACTGAAGTCATTGTTCTTGGCCCCAAACATGCTAGAAGTATTCTTTCTAGTAAGATAACAACACAAGATGGCATTGTACTGGCTTCTACGTTTTCTGTTAGAAATCTTGGAGTTGTCTTTGATCAAGATATGTCTTTCAACTCTCATATACAGCAAACCATTAAGACTGCCTTCTTCCTAGGTCCATCCTGTCTCATAAAGATGCAGAGAAACTTGTACACGCCTTTATCACCTCTAGAATAGACTATTGTAATTCACTTTTATCAGGTTGTCCTAATAAGGCCATAAAGTTTCTCCAACTCATTCAGAATGCAGCTGCACATATCCTAATGAGAACAGGAGATGAGATCACATTACCCCAGTTTTAGCTTCTTTGCATTGGCTCCCATTAAAATATAGAATTGAATTCAAGATATTGCTCCTAACTTATAAAGCCCTTAAAGTGCTGATGACACGTTTTTGGCATTTTTTAGCATGTTGTGTAAACCCAAAAGTCATTGTCTGTGATCTATATAATATTTACAACAGCACCTGCATAAGATAAGATAAGCCTTTATTAGTCCCACAACGGGGAAATTCCAGGATTGCAACAGCACAGGGATAGCAACACTCAGAGCAACAATCAGAAGGCAAGAAAGAAAAAAAAAACAAAACAAAACAAAAAAACTAGTTATCATCAAAAAACCACAGCCGCTGACTGGACTGTGGTGCTGCCCACCAAATTAAGGGCGGCACCCCAATGACGTAATCGACAGAACGGACTCCAGTGTTGTTAACTAGAATGACAGCAGCTTTATAGCTCACAGTTTCTCTGGTTTCTTGTTTTAATTTTACGGTTATGCCTTCACGTTGTGCCACAGGCTTAGATAAACAGCAAGACCACATCACACGCTTCAGCTTGATGTGGTCCATAGAGAGAATCTATGGAGTATTGTCAAGAGGAAGATGAGAGACACCAGACCCAACAATGCAGACAAGCTGAAGGTCACTATCAAAGCAATCTGGACCTTCATAACACCTCAGCAGTGCCACAGGCTGATCACCTCCATGCCACGCCACATTGATACAGTAATTAATCCAAAAGGAGCCCCGACCAAGTATTGAGTGTGGACATGGACATACTTTTCAGTCGGTCCACATTTGTATTAAAAAATTATTTTTTTTAATTAATTTTATGCAATATTCTAATTTTTTGAGAAACTGGATTTGGGGTTTTCATGGGCTGTAAGCCATAATCATCAAAATTAAAATAAATAAACACTTGAAATATATCACTCTCTGTGCAATGTATCTATATAATATAGGGGTTTCACTTTCTGAAATGAGTGACAAAAATTATTGAACTTTTTCATTATATTCTAATTTTTTGAGATGTACCTGTATTTCTATATATTTATAGTTTTTTTTGTTTTTGTTTTTTTTTTAGAAATCTCACCGCGAAGAAAAACCTCCTTTATTTTGAAATCCAAATGCTGGCACGTACAGTTTCTCTGAAGGCTGCTGACGGATTAAAGTCATTGGCTTCATGAATTTTGGTCATCTTAACTTGCCAGGTTCATAACTGGGAACATAACTTAATATTATAGTGGCTGGTGAAATATATCCTCAGCAATTCAGTAGTCCCCCTTGCCTTTCCCTTCATATGAAGCCGGCTGCATTTGAATTCTAACCAGATCTCTTAGCTAAGCAATTCTTCCATTATTGCTCCCATTTCCAGCGGGTTACCTCTTCTGATTTTTTTTTCCACGTTTAAAGTACTTTAATAAACTCATGTTTCTGTCAGACAGTCAAGCCTTATTCATGCTGTATTTCCCCTCTAGTCCACCTTGGTCCAAGTACGCTTTGGACGAGCAGAGCAAGCACACGGCACTGTACATGCTCACTTATTTCATCTACCCAGGCCAAGCGGTTGACACATGCACACAACCATCATTTGTAACTTCACTCCCACCTGATAGGTAGCGCCAAGGCGCTGACATGCCAGGATTTTCGCCAGCGAAGACACGGCGGACTTCTTCACAAAGTTTCTCTTCAAATAGAGTCAGTTTCTGCTGTTTGACTTCCCGGTTTTCACTCCTTTTCCACGAAGGTACTGCTGCCGCTAGCGAGACACTGCCTGATGACTGACTGGAATGCTTGCGTGGGCGGGGTGCTTCTAAACTCCGTGCAAATCACGACCACGTGCATTGTCCGTGTGCGCGCTTATGGAATGGCATTGCTTCATATATTTTTCTTAAATTCATATATCCTTCTTGGCGCGGTGGTAAATTTTCTGGCGAGGCGGCCCGCCACCGAGACATGTTTCCAGAGGAAACCCTGTAAAGCCATTTCTATAGCTTTGGGACTCCAGCAAACCACAGTGAGAGCCATTATCCACAAATGGCAAAAACATGAAAAAGTGGTGAACCTTCCCGGGAGTGGTCAGCCAACCAAAATGACCCCAAGAGTGCAGCAACGACTCATCCAAGAGATCAGAAAAGACCCCACAACAACATCCAAAGAACTGCAGGCCTCACTTGCCTCAGTAAGGCTCCATGTCCACCAAACACGTTTTTTGTTGCCCGACCACCCTGAGCTTTTTTTCAGCGTTTGTGTGCTGCACTCTGGAAAAAAAATAAAGTCTGTGCCCTGTATCCCAGCAACAGCTTGTCACTCTCAGCTCAGCACTTCCGCTTTTCCTATGGTCAGACTTTCCACTGATTTTTTAATAGCAGTCTCGAAATAGCAATGGACAGGAAACGTATTCCAGCAGTTCTGGATGTAAAATATGATGACACGGAAAGCAGGAGTCTGAGTACAGACTAGTACCAGCATCCTATGTCCCGCCCATGCAGCAGTTCTGATTGGCTGCTTAAGGTCTGACATTGACGAGCTCAGCTGCATCCAAGAGCATTTCAGCACTGAGGATGCTCAGCGCTGTAAACACTGGACTACATAGAGAATGAATGTAAAATAGGTGCCCAGAGTGGAAAAAACACGTTTGGTGGACATGCAGCCTTGAGGTCAGTGTTCATGACTCCACCATAAGAAAGAGACTGGGCAAAAATGGCCTGCATGGCAGAGTTCCAAGATGAAAACCACTGCTGAGCAAAAAGAGCATAAAGGATTGGCTCAGTTTTGCCAGAAAACATCTTGATGATCCCCAAGACTTATGGGAAAATATTTTGTGGACTGACGAGACAAAAGTTGAAGTTTTTGGAAGGTGTGTGTCGTATTACATCTGTCGTAAAAATAACACACTATTTCAGAAAAGAAACATCATACCAACAGTAAAATATGGTGGTGGTAGTGTGATGGTCTGGGGCTGTTTTGCTGCTTCAGGACCTGTAAGACTTGCTGTGGTAAATGGAACCATGAATTCTGCTGTCCACCAAAAAATCCTGAAGGAGAATGGCTGCCCATCTCTTTGTGACCTCAAGCTGAAGCACACTTGGGTTCTGCAGCAAGACAATGATCCAAAACACAGCAGCAAGTCCATCTCTGAATGGCTTAAGAAAAATAAAATGAAGACTATGGAGTGGCCTAGTCAAAGTACTGACCTGAATCCGATTGAGATGCTGTGGCATGACCTTAAAAAGGCGGTTCATGCTTGAAAGCCCTCCAATGTGGCTGAATTACAACAATTCTGCAAAGATGAGTGGGCCAAAATTCCTCCACAGCGCTGTAAAAGACTCATTGCCAGTTATAGCAAATGCTTGATTGCAGTTGTTGCTGCTAAGGGTGGCCCAACCAGTTATTAGGTTTAGGGGGCAATCACTTTTTCACACAGAGTCATGTAGGTTTGGATTTTTGTTTCCCTTAATAATAAATACCTTCATTTAAAAACTGCATTTTGTGTTTACTTGTGTAATCTTCGTCTAATATTTAAATTTGTTTGATGATCTGAATCATTTATGTGTGACAAACATACAAAAAAATGAGAAATCAGAAAGGGGGCAAACACTTTTTCCACACCACTGTATGTGCACCTGGCATCAGGACACCCTAGGTCGCAGGTTAATGATTGATTTTGTTATGGTGTCATCAGACCTGTGACCATATGTCTTGGATGCTTGGGTAAAGAGAGGTGCAGAGCTGTCAACTGATCACCACCTGGTGGTGAGTTGGATCCGATGGCAGGGGCCACTCATACCCAGTAGACCTAAACGTATAGTGAGGGTGTGCTGAGAATGTCTGGCTGAGGTCCCTGTCCGAGAGGTCTTCAACTCCCACCTCCGGAAGAAGTTCAACCACATTCCGAGAGAATCTGGAGACATGGAGTCTGAATGGACCATGTCTTCCCTCCCATTGTTGAAGCAGTTGTGCAGAGCTGTGGCCGCAAGGTTGTTAACAGGTGCATCTTGTGATGGCAGCCCCGGGACCAAGTGGTGGACACCAGTGGTGAGGGGGGCCATCAAGCTGAAGAAGGATTTCTATCAAGCTTGGTTGGCTTGTGGGACTCCCAAAGCAGCTGAGGTGTACCGACAGGCCAAGTGTAGTGCAGCTCAAGTGGTTGCTGAAGCAAAAACTCGGGTGTGGGAGGAGTTTCGTGAGGCCGCGGAACAAGACTTTTGGTCGGCCTTGAAGAGATTCTGGCAAATTGTCTGGCAGCTCAGGAAGGGGAAGCAGCCCCCTGTCCACACTGTATATGGTGCAGCTGAGGCAATGCTGACTTTGACTGGGGACATCGTTGTGCGGTGGAAGCAATACTTTGAAGATCTCCTCAATCCCACTGACATGGCTTCCACAGAGGAAGCAGGGCTTGAGGACAAGGGGGACGACTCGTCCATCACAGGGACTGAGGTCGTCGAAATGGTTAAAAAATTCTTTGGTGGATGAGATTTGCCCTGAGTACCTCAAGGCCTGATGGATGTTGTAGGGCTGTCATGTTGACATGCCTCTGCAACATTGCGTGGAGGCTGGGGACAGTGCCTTTGGCATGGCAAACTGAGGTGGTGGTTCCTCTCTTCAAGAAGGGGGACCGGAGCGTGTGTTCCAACTTTAGGGGGATCACACTTCTCAGCCTCCCTGGGAAGGTCTATGCCAGGGTATTGAAGAAGAGAGTCCGACGCCTGGTTGAACCTCGGATTCAGGGGGAGCAATGTGGTTTTCATCCTGGCTGTGGCACATCGGACCAACTCTTTACCCTCTCGACAATCCACGAGGGCTTGTGGGAGTTTGCTAAACCAGTCCACATGTCTTTTGTGGACTTGGACAACTCATTCGACCACATTCCTCATGGTTTCTCTTAGGGGGTGCTGTGGAAGTTTAGTGTTTCAGGCTTGTTGTTCCGAGCTATCCTGTCCCTGTACGACTGTTGCAAGAGTTTGGTTTGTATTGTCAACACCTAGTCGGACTCATTTCCAGTGAGAATTGGACTCTTCCAGGGCTGCCCTTTGTCACCAATCCTGTTCATAATTTTAATGGACAGGATTTCTAGGCACAGCCAAGGAACGGAGGGTATCATGTTCAGTGACCACAGGGTCTCATCTCTACTGTTTGAAGATGATGTTGTCCTGTTGGCTTCATCCAGCAATGACCTACAGGTCTTGCTGGGATGGTTTGCTGCTGAGTGTGAAGTGGCTGGGATGAGAATCAGCAACTCCAAGTCCGAGTCCATGGGTCTCAGCTGGAAAAGGGTGGATTGCCCTCTCTGGGATGGGGACAAGCTCCTGTCCCAAGTGAAGGAGTTTAAGTATCTCGAGGTCCTATTCACGAGTGAGGGGAGAATGGAGCTAGAGACTGACAGATGGATTGGAGCAGCATCTGCAGTGATGCGGACATTGTACGAGTCTGTTGTGGTAAAGAGGGAGCCGAGCTCTAAAGCAAAGCTGTTGATTTACTGGTCAAGCTACGTTCCTACCCTCATCTATGGTCAAGAGCTTTGGGTATTGACCGAAAGAATAAGATCGCGAATACAAGTGGCTGAAATGAGCTTTCTCCGTAGGACTGCTGGACTCTCCCTTAGAGACAGGGTGAGAAGCTCAGTCATCCGGAAGGAGCTCAGAGTAGAACCAGTGCTCCTCCACATTGAAAGGAGCCAGCTGAGGTGGTTTGGGCATCTCATCAGGATGCCTCCTGAACACCTCCCACTTGAGGTGTTTTGGGCACGTCCCACTGGGACGAGACCCCAGGGCAGACCCAGGACACACTGGAGAGACTATGTTTCCCAGCTGACCTGGGAATGTCTTGGTATGAATGAATGAATGAATGAATCTTTATTTCAGATAGATTAAAAGTAAAGATTAAAAGAAAGGAACAGAATAATATAACAAAGGGGAAAGAAAAAAAAATCTTACAAGGTCAAATTAAACAATAACTCCTCTGATTATACAGTTCAACATAAGTTATCCGAAATGGGCGATGGCTGAAGCCACAGCTTATATTGCCCACCCATATTCCATCCAAGAATTCAAAAGAAAACAAAACAAGAGCGATTACAGTTAGAACAAAGCTAAGACAAAACGTGACAAAAATCTAAGCAACAACACAACACAGACTGAAGATGATAATCCTTATGTGATTTTACATGTCATCTTGTATACATGTTTGGAGTATTTCTTCCTTTAGTTTTTGTTTAAATTGTCCAAGCGTTGTACATTATTTTAATTCAGGTCCAAAAGCATTCCACAATCTAACTCCTTGCACTGAGACACAGTGTCGCTTGGTGGTAGTTCTCACTGAAGGTTTTTGAAATACCTTATTTGGAACAACTTTTGGATATTTGCGGGCAGTGATAGATTCTTCACTTTAAACATTATTACTGCAGTCTTAAAGTCAACCAGATCTTTCAGCTTGAGAGCTTTTAATTTAAGAAAATGTGGGTTTGTTGGTTCCCTGTAAGCAGCTTTGTTTATTATTCTAATAGCTCTCTCCTGAAGCATAAAGATTGGATATATGTTTATTTTATATGTATTTCCCCATACTTCAGTACAATATGTCATGTAAGGGAGTATAAATGAATGATACAAAGTATATAGTGTGGGTTGATTCAACAAATATTTCACTCTGTATAGTATTGCAATTGATTTAGATATTTTACCTTTAATATAATTAATATTTGACTTCCAACACAGTTTATTATCAATTATTACTCCAAGAAATTTAGTCTTGGATACCCTTTCAAGCTCTACACCATTTACAGAGTTTAGATACTGAGTTGTTGTGATGGTTGTTAAAAATTATAAATTTTGTCTTACTTAAATTGAGCGTTAATTTGTTTGAATCAAACCACAGTTTAAGCTTTCCTAATTCCTTTCCGAGTGTATCCAAAAGTTGTTCCAAATTGCTTCCACTGCATAATAAATTAGTGTCATTGGCAAACAATATTAAATCCATTTTTTTCCGAAACTTTACATATATCATTTATACATATATTGAATAACAATGGCCCCAAAACTGAACCCTGTGGGACTCCACAAGTAACCTTTAGTAACTGTGAGTTTTTGCTACCAATACATACATACTGATATCTGTTCTTTAAGTAACTACATAACCAGGACAGTGCTACCCCCCTAATATCATAAATTTGCAGTTTCTTTAATAATAAATTATGATCCACTGTATCAAATGCTTTTTTAAGATCCAGGAATACCCCAACTGAATACTCTTTATTTTCAACGGCAGTCGATATTTTTTCTATAAATTCCATTAGAGCAAATGCAGTTGTCTTCTTGTGTCTGAACCCGTATTGCTACTCACACAATAAATTATTCTTCATTATGAAGTTGTCAGTTCTCTCACAGAATATTTTTTCAGGTATCTTGGAAAATTGCGGCAATAGTGAAATTGGTCTATAGTTTGAAAATTCCCCTCTGTCACCCGTCTTGTATATCGGAATTACTTTAGCTATTTTCATTGCATTGGGAAATATACCTGTTTGGAGAGACAGGTTACAAACATACATCAGTGGCTTCACTAAGCATTCAATGATAGTTTTGACTAAAAGCATGTCAATACCATCACAATCCGTAGATGTTTTACTTTTAAATGATTTTACAATTTCAATGACCTCTCTCTCGTCTGTGTTCTTTATGAAAATGGAGCCTTTTATAGCAATGTTTTTGCTTATTGTATCACCTGTAGGTGCCGTAATGGGTATTTCTCGTGCCAAATTAGGACCAATGTTAACAAAAAATTTATTAAATTCATCTGCAGGTGAGACTGCATTCATACTCTGAGTCGTTTGGGTTTTTTTTTTTTGTTGTTTTTTTTTTTTTTTTTTTTTTTTGAAAGATTGGTTGGGTAGCTTGTATTTCTGTTTTATTTCCAAGAATATTGTTAAGTATTGTCCATGTATTTTTAATATTATCTCTGTTTTTCTCCAACTCTTTACTGTAATAGTCTCTTTTACTACATCTCATTATACTGTATATGTTAACTTATTTTTGTATGTTTTATACTGCTGCTCTGCTTCTTTTGTCCTTTTCTTTAGAAAAGCTTTATATAATGAATTTTTCTTTTTACACACTTTTTGTAATCCTTTGGTTAACCATGGCTTGTCGACAAATTTCTGTTTAAGCTTTTTCTTTACTAATGGACAATTTTTTTCATAAAGAGTGGTTACAATGTTCATAAATGTGTCATAGGCTTCATTTACATCTGATACATAGACTTTTGTCCAGTCTTGCTTCAGCAGGTCTTCTTTAAAAGAACTGATTGCAATTTGTGATTTGTATCTGAAAGATTTTAAAGTTTTTTCTATATTGGCCCCCATGTGGCCATGGATAAGTGCAAAGACTGGCAAATGATCACTTATGTCATTTATCAATAATCCACTTTCTATTTTCTTATCAATAATATTAACAAACAAGTTATCAATAAGTATAGCAGTGTGAACTGTGATTCTACTGGGATGTGTTATTGTGGGATATAGACTCATACTGTACATAGAATTCATGAACTCTGTAATTACATTTTGTTGAAATGGATTTAATAAATCAATACTGAAATCTCCACAGATTACAACCATTTTCTTACTAGTTATATTATTGTACAGCTCGACTAACTTATCTCTGAGTGTCTCAGTGCAAGTTCCCGGCATTCTATATATACAACTTATAATTAGATTTTTTGTTTTATCTTGGTCAATCTCAACAGTAACACATTCCAGAATCCCTGGTAGTGCAAAGGACATTTCATTTAAAAGTTTACATCTATACAGGCCATCAATATACAGTGCAACACCACCACCCTCTTTTTGAGATCTATTAATATAAAACATCTGATATCCTTATATTGCCATCAGAGAAGCCTGCTCTTCATTAAGCCAGGTTTCAGAGACTGCGACAGCTGTAAATTTTCTATCTAGCTGTTTTAAATAGTCCTGAATCTGTGGAAAGTTTTTGTTTAGACTTCTGCTGTTGAAGTGTATTATTGATCATTTACCATCTAATTGCACTTGACCTTTAAATTGCTTTTCAGTATAATATTCACAATGATTATTAATATTATTGAAGAAGTGGTTATTGGATTGGATTGGATAGTTTTTATTTGACAGGGACAGTGCAATAAACATAGACAATTAATCAAATGACAATCAATCTAATGTGTTGCACAAAGAGTGTATAGCTATTAGCTAATTTGCAACTCTTGTCCCTGGATGGGCTTTAGAAAGAAGAAACAAGTAAAAAGAAAGCAGGATAAGGAAAAGAAAAAATGAAAACAGAATAAACAATAACCACATACATCAATGCAAAAAAGATTATAAATACACAATATAAAAACCTGATTCACATTTGCCTATTTCAGGCCTCCCTCCTTTCATCACTCACTATAAACAAACACATTCATTCCTTCCCTTCATTCACTCTCACCCTGCAGACAATCATTTCATACATGGGTACATTCTTGTTTATTTTTCAGCCAGTTTTTAACCTTTGTAGTGAATGTTTTAAAGTCCATTATTATTTTAATTTCATTTGGCATTGTGTTCCAGATATGACTGCCCTTTATACAGAAAGCTGTTTGTCCAAATGTGGTTCTGCGGTGGAATATTTTACAGTTATTGTTAACAGAACTCCTGGTGGCTCTGCTGCTGTCCTGTCTTTGGATGAAACCAGCAAGTGGCTCAGGCGCTGATTTATGGAAACATTTGAAAATGAATTTCAGAAAACAGAGGTCAATGAAACTCTCAAAACTCAATAGATTGTATTTTTTTTTAAAATATAACAGTGATGCCACCTAATGGGCTTTTTATCCAAGATTTTTAGAGTTTGATTACATAATGAACCTATATGTTTTATTGTGGAAGGGGCTGCTTGAGCCCAGCCTGTCAAACAGTATGATATATGAGAAAAAAAACCATAGAATGCATATACAGTACAGCTGTTTGGTATGGTATGTAATATCTAATTAATTTAAAGCAGTTCAGATTTTTTTTTTACTGTTTTAGAAATTTTCTTTATATGAAGATTAAATTTGAATTGAGGATCTAGTACAATGCCAAGGTATTTGAATTCTGTAACTAAACTGATGTCTTGATCATGTATCATGTAATTTAATGAAAATTTTTGAAAAACTGGTCAGATGTGAGGTCCTAAAGCAGACTGAACATGCATTGGATCCTCTGCAGTTTGCCTATAGGCCTCACAGAGGAGTGGAGGATGCCACTGTCACTCTGTTTAACATGCTTTTTAAACATCTGGATTTTAATGGGACACACGCCAGGCTTTTATTTGTGGACTTTTCTTCTGCCTTTAATACAATCCAACCTCATATTTTAGTTGAAAGGCTCCTGCAACAATTTGATTTAAGCAATAATCTGGTGGGTTGGATTCTGGATTTCTTAACCAACAGGACGCAGAGAGTAAGGGTCAATGGTACATTGTCTGACCTAAAGTGCTCTTCTACTGGCTCTCCTCAGGGGTGTGTGTTGTCACCACTACTCTTCATCCTGTACACAAACATGTGTCGGAGCAGACATGACAACAGACACATTATAAAGTATGCTGATGACTCAGTCATTGTCAGTCTCCTCCAGGATGGTGAGAGTGGCCATGGCCCAGTAGTTGATGACTTTGTTCACTGGTGTGAGGATTCCTACCTGCAGCTGAATACAACAAAAACGAAAGATATGATTATTGACTTTAGGAGGAAAACTCCCAGGCACAAAGTCACCATACTAAAAGGCCAGACCACCAAATGTGTACAATCGTACAAATATCTTGGGACGATTATTGATAGTGGATTGAACTTTGAGGTGAACTGTGAAAGGGTGTGCAAAAAGGGTCAGCAAAATTTGCATTGTTTGAGGAAACTTGCACGCTTCCAAATTGACCGAACCATAATGACTATGTTCTATCGGGCTTTTATTGAATCTGTTTTATCCTTTTCTTTAATGTCATGGTTTGGTCAGATAAAACTGAAACAGAGGAAATCCTTGGATCAGGTAGTCAGATGGTCCAGTCGTTTGCTTGGTGAGTCACAGCTGAGCCTGACATCCCTGTACACCAGACAAGTACAGAGGATGGCCGACTCGATTTTAAATGATGACTCCCACCCTTTGCACTGCAACTTTCAGCTTCTTCCCTCCAGACGGAGGTTTGCTGTCCCAAAAAGTAGAACCCAGCGCTACAAAAACAGCTTTGTCCCTGCTGCTGTCAAAGAGTTGAACAAGCTATAAAAATTATATTGTACATATTTTATATTTACCTATTTTGTAAGATGTGTGCCTGTGTTTGTGTCTATGTTGAATGTAATTGTGGCTTGTAAATATGGATGTCACCAACTGCAAAACAAATCTACCTACGGGTACAAATAAAGTAACCTGAACCTGAACCTGAACCTGATGTATATTAACTTTAAAACGTTGCAGGTTACATTTTTTGATTGAAAAGCACATTGAAACTGTTTTCTGAAGGTTCAGCAGTAGATGGTTCTGGAAGAGCCACTCTTGGACATTATCAGGATCAATATCATTCTCCTTCTCTTGTAGTTTATGTTCAGCATAATTGCATATTTTCAGAGTTTGAATTTCCTCACTCTGTGTCAAATGACTTCCTGTAACTGGGGATAATTGATGTCTACTAAAGTCAGTGATAAGTTTTTTGTTTTGTTTGGTTTTTGTTTGTTTGTTTGTTTGTTTTTAAAAGTACATTAACATGGTATGTCACAAAAGAACTATTCTTGCCATATGTGTGGATATGGATTATCACAGTCTCTTAATTTTCTTGATCAGTGTTCATCTATATTTATTTAAGTCAGTAAGATCTCTGATTATTATGGCCTTTGCTTCCTCAGGCGTTCCATTTAGTCTGATCCAAATTCTACAGTTTCTTGTCCATGTTGCCTGTATCTTATTTTGTCTTTTCAGCATCCGTGCTTGCCGTGCTATTTCAGCATTAGTCTTTATTAAATGTTTATTTAGGTGAACTTCTGTTCCCCGTAGCTTTCTGGCCTGCCTCAGTATGTCATTCTTTACCTTTCTGTTCACAAAGCGCATCACAATTGATTTCTTTGTTTTATCATCTTTTCTGGGTAAAGTATGACAGGCTGAAATTGCATTTACTTCAACCTTTATATTTCTGCTTTCAAGGAACTGAAGCACCTGGTTTTCCAGGGAGACCGATTCACTTAAGGGAGCCTCCTCACCTCTCATTCCTGCTGTAGCATTGGCATATGATTGCTATTTAATGTCTAATCCACTAATAATTAGATCATCCATACGAGAATATTGCTCAAGATCCTCGATGCGTCGCTCCAAGTCTGCAATTTTTTTTGTCTTTTTCCTTAATTGTTAATTTAAAGTCTTAGACTTCCTCCATTAGCCCTAATAGTTTAAGCTGTTGATTGGCCACTTTGGTCAGTTCTTCTGACAAAAAGTTCAGAGATTTTTTAATCTCTTCCATTTCTTCCTTCTTTGGTGGCATTTTTACTGACCTGTTGATAATAAAACAACCTCTGCTGGTGTCGCCGGTATTCGATCCAACCAACCTTGAATCCAGCTGGGGCCTCAGCTAGCCCCCTCCGCTGCTAGTCCTGCTGCTTACCGCCGCTGTAATTGAGCTTCTGATCCGGTTCCTGTCCAGTCGGGGTGCTGTCAGCTCCTCCACCGAGCCCTGCCACCCACTGCTGCTGTAGTTGAGCTCCGATCCGGCTCCTGTCCAGCTGGGGTCCCGGTAGCTCCTCCGCTGAACCCCGCTGTCCACTGCCGTCTTCCTCAGTAGTTCCTCTGCTGAGCCCCGCCGCTGTAACTGAGCTCCGATCTGGCTCCTATCCAGCTGGGGCCCCCGCTGCTCTTCCACTGGTCCCCGTCTCCTACCGCCGCTATAGTTGAGCTCCAATCCGGCTCCTGTCCAGCTGTTGCCTCAGTTAGTTCCTTCGGTGAGCCCCAATCACAAGATTCTAAGAATCTGTGCAGGAGGCTCAGCCGTCATCTACCGGGCCGATGCCAGGTCAGTGAGACAAACCAAGGACAGAGTCACTCCTTTGTATCAGTGTTAGGTGCTACGACTAGCTATGGCGTTAGCTATAGCGATAGCGTTAGCTTAGCACATCCCACAGCTCCTTCCGTGGGCGTTAGCTATAGCGATAGCATTAGCTTAGCACATCCCACGGCTCCTTCCGACTCTCAGTGATGGAGTAGCTCATTCCGGCCTGATGAAATCCTCCCAAGAGTGCTCTGACCTCTTGGGAGGTCCTCTCAGAAGAGCTGGAGCAGGTGGCCGGGGAGCGGGAAGTCTGGGCTTTTCTGCTTGAGCTGCTGCCTCCGCGACCTGGGCCTCCGGAAAAGCTAAAATTGATGGATGGATGGATTTTCTTGATGCATCACTTTATTCTTCAGTCATGATATAGAGTTTTACTCTTGTATATCCCTTCATTTTTACCGTTTCACTTTAGTGAAATTAGTTTCTTTTCTGAAATTTTCTATTTCTTTCTTGTAAATTTTCTGCTTTTGTCTCAAAATTTGACTTTCCCACTTACATTTGTCTGTCATAAATGTGCAACATTTTTTTCCTCAGTTTGACTTGTCCTGTAAATTTGCAACTTTTCTTATAGAGTTGAAACTTCTCTCATAACCATGCAGTTTTTTTTTCTCCAATTAACTTCTTTTTCCTCTTGTAAATTAAAGACTGTCAAACTTACCGATTTTTTTCCTCATGAATCTGCTACTTTTTCATGTAAATTTGCAATGTTCATCGGGATGCTGATTAAATTTTTGCTCTATATAATGTTTTTTTTGTTTTGTTTTTTTTGTTTTGTTTTTGCAGATCTAGACAATGATCGAGTTTTATTACCTCCGCCAGGCCGAAAAGGCCAGGAGGAGGTTATGTTTTTGCCGGAGTTTGTGTGTCTGTCTGTCTGTCTGTCTGTCTGTCTGTTTGTCTGTTGGTTAGCAAGATAACTCAAAAAGTCTTGGACGGATTTCCATGAAACTTTCAGGCGTTGTTGGAAATGGTACAAGGAAGAACTGATTAAATTTTGGGGGTGATCCGGTTGACCGTCTGGATACAGGAATTTTTTAAAGCATTTTTCAACACTGTGACATACAGCCATTTTCAACATGTGCGCAGGCGCAATACAGGGCGCTAGTCGTCGTGTCTGATGAACACAAACTCCGCCTTCTTCAAAGTTTTAGGCACAAAAGCACACAGAAAACAGGGCTCGCCAGAGTGCCTGTGTTTGCACTACGCTGCAAAAGCTGACACGGGCAGCTGTCCAGCGCCGGATTATTTGGCAGAAATTCCCCGGCCAGCCATAGGGGCTGCGCAAAAACCAGCTCTCTGCCGGGGGAGGCTTCCAAATCTTCTTTTTTCCGCGGACCGCAAACCCAATAAAACCCACGGCAACCATTATCGCACCTTCTTTTGTCCTGCGGCTCCGGAGGAGCTGCGCATTTGGCAGAAATTCCCCGGCCAGCCATAGGCGCTGCGCATTTGCCAGAAATTCACCGGCCAGCCATAGGAGCTGCGCATTTGGCAGAAATTCCCCGGCCAGCCATACGCTCTGCGCAATAACGAGCTCTCTGCCGGCGAAGCTTCTAAATTCTCGTTTGCCGCGGAGCGAAACCCCAAAATAATATAATATAAAACCCACGGCAAACAGTCTACCCAATTTGCAACCGTCAGTGGAGGAGATGGACACAACAGCAACACTTCAGTTTATTACCTCCGCCAAGGAGGCAATGCTTTTACTACAGAACCACTAATCCTATCACTATCAGATTGATTGTCATTGATTAATTGTGTGTTTATTGCACTGTCCCTGTCAAATAAACAAATAATCATTGTGAATCCAATTGCTAGTCATATGTTTACATCCTCAAGCAATCTGAAAACGTACACACAAACACTGTATGGGGGGAATTGTGGCGCTTGGCGGAGGTCTGCGCTCTCCGAGTGCTTTTCTAGTTTTTTTAATGTTTTTGTTGGTAGAGAATGTTTTTGTTTTTTTTTGCTGTTGTTTTTGGTCCATTTTAAGGTTTTGGTGATAGGTGGATGGATATTCAAAAGAAAAATTTCCTGGGTGTTTTTACAAACATTTTTAATTCACTATCATTCACACTTTTTGTCACTATGCTGTTAATATTTCCCACACTTATAAAGCAAGTGGGATAAACAACAGTCTGAATTCAAAAGAATGTATTGACAAAGTTAGCAAACAGAACATTTCTATGACTCATCCTAACCTGTTAAATTACATAACGGCAGTGGGTTTACATACTGATTGCATTCGAAGTTGTTCTCCGCTCTTGACACAATTTGAAGAGAAGTTACTGGACACAGCAAAAAGCCGTTTTGGTAACGCATAAACACATCCAGCTCCCCGTCAGTCCACAATGCCTGTATTGTGGAGAGAGACCTGCGGATCCTAAATTGCGGCAACTGTGTCAGGTGCGCTTGACTCTCACCCGACGTACACCTCCAATGGTAAAGGTCGGTTAAAAAAGGTCACTTTTGACCTGTTTTATGGTCAAGCGGTCAGTAAAACCATCATCACCACTAATCTTTTGCATCACCATGCAAAAGATTAGTAAAAGTGTATCTTGCCGTTTGGGAAATGGGATTGTTCATTTACCATTCAAAATAATTATTTGGAAGTCTATGGGTGGAGGGGAGACATGGTAGAGTGGACGTTTATGCCAAAATGTCCAGATTATTGTGTTTTTGAGTAGAAAATTATCAGTTATCGGTGAAGCGGTCAGTGAAACCATGTCAGGTGGACTCTTCAGGTATTGTAGCATCGCCATGCAAAAGATGAGAGTATGCAGTCAAGAAACTTTTGAGTTAGTAGGGGGACAAAGTTTGACACATACATACATGGGGGGGGGGGGGGGGGGCTGAAAAGTTCATAGTGGTCAAATTTGGCCAAATGTGGTTTATTTTTCAACATAGTCTCCCCTTCGGTCCACACACTTTGTCCATCAGTGATGCAGTACCTGCAGTTGAAAAATAAACCACATTTGGTCAAATTTGACATCTATGAACTTTTCGGCCTATGAACTGTTAAAAGGAAAGGAAAACACAGTGGTAAACATGCACCTGTGACAGCTTTTTTGGAACGTGTTACAGGTATCAAATTCAGAATGAGTGAATTTTTTCAAAAAGCAATAAGGTTTATTAGTTTGAACATTAAGTATCTTGTCTTTGTAGTGTATTCAGGTGAATATACTGTAAGTTGAAAAGGATTTGTGAATCATCGTATTCTGTTTTTTATTTATGTTTTACACAATGTCCCAACTTCAATGGAATTGGGGTTTGCAGTTTGCACTGCCAGTTTGTGTTTTGGGAGGTGTTATGTATGGTAAAATACCTTGGGTGAAGGATGAGGCAATATAACTGGACGAACACAGCTTTATTGATGTTGGAGAACAGCGGCAACACGGTAGGCACCTGACAGAGGGCACCGGTCAAAGAGGTCGCAATATGAACGCCCACTGCCTTATATAGGGCGGTGCAGTGATGTGACGGGAAATGCATGTCACTACACCGCACTTCACAATAATGTGCCAAACACTATACAACATTCCCCCCTTCTCCTTTAGAAAGTCCAAGACCACACACACAATTGAAACCACCCCAAGTTTGGGACCCGAATCACGCACTAAACGAAAACCAATGTACTAAAATGGCCTAACACATTTACACAAAATAACCTAAAATAGGGCTGATGGGTGGACTACCGTACAGCCCACATGGCGGGGTGGATTATTCTGCCGCCCATAACTAAAGAAAAAGTCCATACATAAACTAAAATTACAGTACATGCCATGCTCCTAAACTAAACAAAATACACAAAATAATCCCATATCACAACATAAACATATACCATAACACAAGAACTATGAACATTTAATTATTTACAGCACTGTTCCGTCATGAATCTGGGTTTGGGAGTTCCAAACCCAGTTCTGACTTATTGTTATTTTTTGCCCTATTTTCCATTAAGCGCGTCAGGGAGCTATTTGGGTCCTTTGCTCCCTGACAGCTTGGGCACACCTCCTCCTCTTGTCAGTGCCATCAACTGTTTCACATGACGGGTGTTCACACACATACAGACACTCACTCATGCACACCTGGGTTTAATTATGTTCAGGCCATGTTTCCTCACACCGGCAATCTCTTCCCTTGTTTGCATCATGATTACAAATACGTTGCGTCTGTGGGAAGAGATTGTTGGGGCATTCACCTCCATATGTGGCAACGTGTTTCTCCACGTATGTGCCTTCACTACCTTTGCGTTGTTCAGCATGTCATTTCAAGTTCGGTTTATCCCTTGATGTTAGCAGCTGACCCTGCTCACTCCCTCATCCTCCAGACTGCACGGACAGCCCCGGATCACTCCAGTTCGGTAAGTTTCATGTTTGCCTTTCTCCCTGTGCCGACAGCAGTCCTGCGGCACTAGGCAATTCCTCCGCTAGGCTGTAGAGCATCCGGGTGGCGTTCCTGCATGTCTGGTGGCCTAATCTCATCTTAACAACCCTTTGTATTTGTGTGGTCTCTGGAATTGTTACTTTATTGTAGTTTATGTTAATAAATGGCACGTTCTACTCCAGCAAGTGGATTTTTCATTCCTTCCCTCGTGCGCCGTGTAATGGCACATGAGGAATCATGATCCTTGGGTAGGAGGAGTAGAACCGGCATGGGGGGCCCAGGGCAGCCCCTCAGCATGTGTGCCCTTGGAAGCAGCAGACCCTCAGGACGATGGCTGATCTTCCAGACAATGGAGCCTCGCTTCTTCACCACCAACACCCACTCCCGTCCAGCCTCGCCACCTGGAGTCTCTTCCCGGACACGCTGAAGTTGATTGGCGTGCCTCGCCGAGCCATTGGACAACCTGAAGTATGCTGTGCCCAGCATAGCCACTATGCGCAAACACCCCCGACATTTAACCGGCTGTCGTCTGGCCCATCTATGCTGTGGACGTTCTTCACCCCAAACCTGAACCACATCCAAAACCCTCAGCGGGGCCCAGCTCAGACTGAAATGGTGCTGCTGAGCATGCGGTTCCTCCATGCTCGTCGGTCTGGCTCCGACCTCTTCTAAAACCATTGTAGCATTCACCATCGTAGCTGCAGACCCTACATCCCCCTGCGGCCAAGCTCTGGAGGCATCTGGGACTAGCACATTGGTGTCACTCACTGGTGCAGGCGCCTCGCTGCCACACTTGGTACCCCCTCTACCGTATCCCGAGCACCAGCACTGAGACCGTCCTGCACCAAACCTGAGTGAAGCTGGTCCTGCTTGACTGCCGTGGTGTCTGTTAGCTCTCTGTTCCACACAATGTCCTCATCAACCACCAGAACCAGAGGGTTTCACTGGCCACAACCCGATCATTTGTTCCTGGCGTTGTCTTTTATGGCGAAACCCAGTCCGTAAAACAGATCACAGCCCATGATGTTATTGCCTTGCACTGTCACGTGGAATGTGAAGTCAACCATCATTGCAGACTTGTACCGAATCATTAACTCCAAAGTCCCAACCGTGCACAGCCTGCCACCTCCATAACCATACAACGGCACCGGGTTACCTCTTATCCTGTAGTGGGGGAAAAAACTTCCTCACCGTAGCCCAATTCAGCAATGACCCCTCCGCTCCCGTGTCAGGCAGCAGCGGCACCTCCACGCCATCCAATTCCACTGTACAAAACGTGTACCCGTTGGTACTGGGGGACACCATATGGATGATTGTTGGGGGTGGGCGGAGTGATTTTTTCCATGGGCTCTCCGGTTCAGATACAAGCATCCACATCTGCTACAACGTTTTCCCCTAGCCGGGCAGTTGTTAGCCTTATTGCAGTGTTGTGGACCCACAACCCTTGCACAGGGGTTTTCCTGGGGCAAACCTTCGGCTGGCAGCGTTGGCTTCCATAGTATCGTTGTCCAAGCTATCCTCGCTATCCTAGCCCGCAACATTTGCCGTGGCAGGAGGCTGCAGCGGCCGCTGTGACTGGTGCCAGGTTAGCTCCGAAGCTAGCTTGTCTGCGGCCTCCAGTTGAAGAGCTAGTTTGACAGCTCTGGCTAATGTTAAGTCATTGGCTGCCGTGAGTAGCCTAGCCCACCATGTGGCGCTACACCTGTGCTCTGCAAGCTGGTCACGTACCATTTCATCTTCCAAATGGCCCAAAGGGTCGATTGCTAGCTAGCTGCCTCAAGTCGGTGACAAACTGATAAATAGGCTCACCTACTCGCTGATGTTGCTGCCAAAAACAAATCCTCCGGACAGTCACGCTATCCAGGGTGTGAAAATGGTTGGCTAGCAATTCCACAACGTCTTAAAACAGTCCAAAGTTCCGTGTGTGCACAGGACTCGCTGGACCTCAATACCCAGGTTGTGAACAATAAGTGCACGTACTCTTAGCTTGTCGAGCTTACCCAGGTCCAGCGCGGTGATGTACGTCTGAAAAGCCTCAAACCACATGGGCCAAGGCACCAGTGGTTCACCCGGGAGCTCAAGAAAGGGGCAAAGTGGTGTGATACATGCCTCCATGAGTTAATCCTCGATCTCCAAATGTTATGTATGGTAAAATACCTTGGGTGAAGGATGAGGCAAGATGACTGGACGAACACAGCTTTACTGATGTTGGAGAACAGCGGTTATACGGTAGGCACCTGGCAGAGGGCACCAGTCAAAGAGGCCTCAATATGGATGCCCTCCGCCTTATATAGAGAAGTTGCGCCGGTGTCACATGGGTCACGTGTCTTTTGTTTACTGCACCATTTTGGACGGCAACGAACAGTCAAATCACCAACAGCAAGCGTGAGTGAGTGTAATCAATGAGATAAATGACTACACACAAATCAACACCGTGGTCCAACGACGAGGTGCAGACTTTTCTGTGCTTGGTAGCTGAATAAGAAAGACCACACGCCCCCTCCGCCTGTCAGTATCACCAGCTGTTCCTCATTATTGGTGTTTCACACACTTACACACACACCTCATTCACATACTCAGACACTCACTCATGCACACGTTTTCAATTGTACCCAGCTCACACTCTCCCACACCGGCGGTCTCTTCCCTCATAAGTATAATTATTACTTCAGTGCTGTTAGAGTAGGAAGAGATCGCCGGAGCACTGCACTTCTTACACAGCAGCGTGTACCTCTGTGTATGTTAGCCTTCATTCCCTTCATGAATTTTCAGCCTGACGAACTGGTCTTCTCTTACACTTTAGACTGTTGTAGTTTACTAACGTAAGCGGCTGTTCCTGTCTAGTCTTCATCCTCTGGACAACACGGACCACCTTGGATCGCCTCAGTTCGTAAGTTAGGTTTGCCTTTCTTCTCGTGCTGACAGCTGCTCTGCAACACTAGGCATTTCCCTCCTCGAGCTGCTGAGCGTGCGGGTGATGTCCCTGTTTGTCTGGTGGCCGCTATAGCAATCATTTCAACCCTCTGTTTATGTCGAGACTGTTTGCTGGACAATTTGTGGAGTTTATGTTTAATAAAGTGCATGGAACTACTCCTGCTTGTGGGTTTTTCATTCCTCCTTCGGTGCGCTGTGTAATAGCACATGAGAGGTCATAACAGTAAGTGTAACAAAATTAAGCTAATGTAATTACAATTGAACATTTACTATAAAATCAAAACTTCTGTTTACTCATTGTTGTAAATACAAAACATCAAGTGTTTGGATAAGAAATCCAGAGGGAGCTGGATGGAGCGACCTGAAAAGAAATCACGGCCGCCGACCAGTGAAAGCAGATGGGAGGCAGAGTGGCGTCGACCTGACCACGGCATCATCATTGTTGAAAACAGTGCTAGAGGATGGTGAGTGATGTGATATTATGCATCTTTGCCGCTATTTATCCCAGTGGTGGAAAGCTCACTTTGAACAAACAACACCGTTGTCTCCTGTGTGCAGACAATGAGCTAGCTAGTTAGCCATCAATGCTAACTCCGTGCTCTGCTTTTATTTTGCGCTTGTGTTGACAACAAATGACAAAATAAGCTATTGTTAATCCTGGTTAAAAAGCAGTTTTTTACATGTTGCACTTTCGTGCTGTGCATGTACTTTTGTGCGTATATTTTCATTCTAGAGTCCCACTGCAGGCTGAAGATCTGCTGAACCGGGACCAGCAGCACATTCAGTTGCTTCTCAGTGAGGCAACAGAGCATGAAACAGTGTTAGATAGGAATATAGTGTACATAGTTAGGGTGTACTAAGATGGCAGTGCCCTGGGTGTAGTGGGAGGTGACGCCCTGCCTTTTCGGTGGTGGCGTCACGGGAGTATAAGAGGGCCCAGCGGAAGGGACTCGCTGTCTTCGCTGTGGACTCTCAGGCTAGACGGAGTGACTCCTGTTCGTTCCTGTTAGTGTGTTATTAATAAAACTATAAAACGTCACCTCGACTCCTCATTATTTCCAGACGTAACATTTGGCGATAAGGACAAAAGGGTATGGAAGCTGCTACTCCCTTTCGGACGTTTTTGGAGGCTCCGGGAGAGTCGCTTATTCCCTGAGCCAGGTGGTATGCAGCATTTGAAAACTACCTCATCGCTCTGGACCTCGGTGACCTTGAGAAATTGTGTGCAAGGACAATTCTGGTCCATAATTTAGGAATGGAGGACCAGAGAATCCTGAACACATTGGGAGGAGGTGATACATTCAATGATGTGGTAAGGCTCATGGCGGGCTATTTTCATGCCCCTGAAAAAACCATTATGGGGCGCATCCAGTTCAGACAGTGACGCCAGCGGCCGGGTGAGTTGGTGCAACAGTTTGTGGCAGACTTGCGGCAGCTGGTGGGAGAGTGCAGATTCGGAGCCTTGGAGGAAGAGATGATTTGCGACCAACTAGCGGAGCATGTGCTGTATTCCTCCGCGAAGGTCTGCCTCTTCACTCATGCTGGTGAGCTAACATTTCTGGATGCCATGAACCTAGCACAGCAACACAAGGCCGCAGAAATGGATACGAAGAATCTCAGTGAGAAAGAAAAACTGCCAGGGAATGGAAAACAGTGGAAGGCACTGGACATGGATCCTGACGATGAGAGTGATGACGACTACACCTCCGTTGTAAAGATTAGGTCCGCCCCAGGGATGCCAAGATGCTATTGCTGTGGATCCACCAGGCACCGCTACAAAGTGAGGGAGTGCCCAGCAGAGGGGAAGCGTTGTGGGAAGTTCCACCACTTCGCTAGAGCCTGTCAAAATTTTGAACAGGGAGACCGGAGGCCAGAGGGGGACTCTTCGGCAAGAAAGCCCATGGTGGTCCATACGGTCTCACCCAGCACTGACAGATGCATAATGTGCAACGTCAAATTGGATGGGGTGGTAGTTCCGCCGATGCTGGACACGGGGTCGGTGACTTCCATCCTAAATTGGGTGACAGTGAAGACCTTTTTCCCACATTACAGAGTGAGTAGAACAGACATTGCCTTGTTATGGTTATGGTAACAATCCCCTGGACATTGTGGGCTCGGTGTGACTCTCAGCGAGGTATAAGTCTGCTTCAGTGTGCGCAACTGAGTTCATGGTGTCTTGCGAAGGAAATAACCTGATGGGCTGTGACTTGTTCTATGGGCTCGGGTTTTCCATTGCCTGCGGTGTCGGAGAGGAGTGGTCTGGTGGTGGGCTGTGAGACCGACCCTTCTACGTGGGAAATGATGGTGAAGTGTGGGACTTGAACATGCCCAGACCGAGTGATGAAGGGCACGACCAGCACCATGGAGCGCCGTCAAGGGGAGGTTCCGGTGCCAGTGTTCGCGGTACCCTGGATGAGGGACCCGAACAGCATGGTCGGACACCCGTGGGGGTGAATAGAGCCAGCAAGCAGGCACAGCGTAGCTCCAGTGGCCGACCGAGCACCACTGTTGAGCCGGGCGCTGCCGTGGCTGATTCAACGCACAAAATGAAAGTGGACAGGGCGAGACCGCGTGGCACAAGCCCTAGGTGTGCCCATAGGATGGACAGGAGGGAGAGCTCGGGCCGGATCAGCGGGACCCTGCAGCACTGTACAGGAACCAGGTCACGACGCCGCGGACCACGGAAGCAAATGAGTACTCCCCTGGGTGTGGGTGATAATGTGCACCCTAGGGTCGAGTCTCTTCTTGGAGGGGTCCGCAAATCAAGAGAACAGCGGGATGACCAGGGTCACCTGCGGGTAGTACGGACTCATGACGATGGTTACCTTGCGCTGATGGATGGATCCAGACGGCACCCGAACGAGCTGCGGCGTTTGGGAGAGAGGAAACGCCAGTGCAGCCTGTCTCCGGTGAACAGAAAACGGAGACGCTCTGGCAGTGGACCGTGGGACGGACGTTCCAGAGGGGAGCCTCCGGGGGTTCCTTGGTTGGACTTTTGGGAAGGTGCTAGTGGTGTGTGAGGTTATGGTTGCGTTATTTCTCTTTGTTATTAGTATCATTGGTTTTGGGTCTTGGAAAAGAAGAGTAAACCACTAATTTTATGCAAGTCGCCCCTGTGTGTGTGTGTGTGTGCGTGTGTGTGTGATGTGATAGTTTACATAGATGTGTGAGTGGCTGGAGTAAGTAGAAGTGTGAGTGAAATGCAAATGCCCCAGTACTGTTTCTCTGATATACCCATGTGTGGGGTGGGAGTGGTGAGGTAGAGGGATTCGGGACCGCCATTAGGTTAGTGTACATGTTGTTTATAAATGTTTATAGTTCTGAGTGTTTATAATGTATATACTTTATCGGGATTAATTTATTTTGTGTGTGGCCCTTTTATGTTCACTGACTGTTATAATCAAAATGGCGGAGTGGTCCGGCGGGCCAGTGTGGTATGCATGGATAGCTTTGTGTATCTATATTGTTTACGGTGTGTTTAGAGTGTGCACTGGGTTACCAAAATTGGGGAGGGCCTGATTAGTGTGCTTGCAATTTTCTTCAGGGGGAGGGGGTGAAATGTTAGATAGGAATATAGAGTACATAGTTAGGGCGTACTAAGATGGTGGTGCCCCGGGTGTAGTGGGAGGTGACGCCCCGCCTTTCCAGTGGTGGCGTCATGAGAGTATAAGCGGGCCCAGCAAAAGGGACTCACTCTCTTCGCTGTGGACTCTCAGGCTAGACGGAGTGACTCCTGTACGTTCCTGCTCGTGTGTTATTAACAAAACTATAAAACGTCACCTCGACTCCTCATCATTTCCAGACATAACAAACAGGTCAAGTGGACCCCGACCAAGTGAGCACCCCAAGTGGACCCCAGGGTCCTATCTGTACATGTACAAGTACATTTTCAATCCAGTGATTTATAAACTGATTCAGAGCTTCCTAAAGACTCATTCAGAACATTCTAGTCCCACATACCTATTCTGTGGCTTTTCATCTGGGGGCAGCCAGTAGTGACGAGCAGCAGCAGTGCAGAAGAAAAGTCTTTTGAAAGCAGAAACAGAGCCAAAACCTTCTCTGGGTCAGCTTACTTGTCATTTTACACACACACACACACACACACACACACACACACACACACACACACACACACACACACACACACACACACACATATACATATACTGCCAAAAACATGCAGGTTAGGTTAATTGGAGACTCTAAAGTGGCCCTAGGTGTGAATGTGTGTGTGAATGGTGAAGGGATAGCACCGTACAGTGGCTGCTTCATCCATCCAGGTGGATGCCCTCAATTTCCCCTCTGGGGATCAATAAAGTACACAAAATAAAAAAAAAATATATATATATATATATATATATATATATATATATTTTTTTTTTTTTTTTTTTTTTTTTATTTTTTTTTTTTACACTTCTTGGTGACCAGGAAAAGTCTTTCCAACAGTTTTACATAAATTCTTGTTGTTGTTCTCCTTCTTCGCATTTACAAATCACTGGATTGAGAATGTACTTGTACATGTGCAGATTGGATCCTGGGGTCTACTTGGGGTGCTCACTTGGGAGTGCTCACTTGGTCAGGGGTCCACTTGACCTGTATCCCATGAAACTACCTTGTGAAGGGAGGAGATGGCTCAGAATGCTGCCTTCAATCAAGTGTTTCTTGGTGTGCTGGGCCACCTTACGAAGGCGATGAGTCAGCGTGTGTGGCCGGCATGTATGACCCATTCTGAGTTTTTTTTTACAGTTTAAAGTTTGAATTTTGCATATTCTAAATAATCTGGATTTTGCTGGTGATTGTAATAAACAATTTAGTGACTTATGTCTTTGCATCATAATTTTCTATTTTTCTGTTAAGACACCGGTGGGAAGAGTCAACAGTACAAGCCAAATATTTATCAATGACGTTGAAAATAATGGCTAATTTTTAAGAAAAAGTAACCAAAAACAATTATTTTATTGACTGAAGACTGTATTGTTGGATGTGCCAGTGCAGAACACACTGCACACTTTAGTGATAGTACCAGTATATGGAGGAATTCTGGGCCATATTAGCATCTGTATTTCCTAATAATGGGTTAGGGTTTAATGGGATTTAACATGTTTTAACACAAACTACTTTATGGTTCATAATTCTGTTGCTGGACTTGTACCAAACCAAACGTGATTTCTCAAACTGCTGGATTATTTAGATAGCTTTGCCAATCTTTTAGCATTTAATTTATGTCATTAATCTTGGTAACCTTCACAAATAAAACATAAACAAACATGGAGACATATCTGCAAAAGGCACAAAAGTTTACTGTAAAAATTCCTAGTGCAATACAAAAGAAGTACATAGTACATTATTCACATATAGAATATATATTTTTACAGTATCTACATGTATATATCCAGTAAATCCATGTATTTTCCATGTAACCTTGTGACTGCATTATTTTAATTGCTTTTAATCCTAGATGAAATTTGTTTTGGGTTAAAATGCATCACAGTTGTTAAACATATTTTATTATACCTAACTCAGTACTATTTACCTGTTGAAATATATATTTTATGGCTAATATGAATGAATGAATGAATGAAAAGGTTTATTGTCAATACTACCATACGTGCAATACATACAGGAGAATTGAAATTTGACTTGACATTGGGCTTACATTCTGTAAGCGCATCCCATAGCCGCGGCAGCCCGAAGGCGCCAGTCGAACAGGAGGGTAAAGAGGGCAAGGGTCAGGGTCAGGGAAAACACAATAGGCAGAGAGAAAAAAAACATAGTTATCAGAATAACGCTCGTATAAGCTCACATAAGCTCATATAGCTCATATAAGCTCAAATGAGCCAGATTATGATCACACAGAAAAAAAACCCTCAATACACAATTAGCAGACAATAGATCACACATTACAAAGGCAGAGAGAGGCAGTGAATGTATATGTACATCAGTGTAAATGAATCAGTCGTGTATGTTGAATGCAGTGTGTAGTGTAGGTGTGTCATTGCTAGTGAACAGCAGAGGGCACCCTCTGACAACGGATAGATATTATTCAGTCATGTGTTCTATAGTCCAGACACATGGTAACGCTGTCCTTGGAGCTTGGTCTGTTGAAACAATAGCAAATGTCGATTGTTTGGGTTACCACTTCTCCAGCCTTATCTTCATCGAGGAGGAATGTAAACAGGGCACCAAACCAAGGTCAAATCTGCACAGGGCACTCAGAGAATAGAATTTTCCTCTCTTCATGTGATCCTGTATTTCATAATTTCCATAATCATTCCATGGAGAGCACCAGCGACTCCAGATGTATACCATTCTTCTGAATCAACCATCATTCAGTTCACCATTGCCGCTATCAGTGCACTCCCCGACTGGTCAAATTTGTTGTTGAAGGAGCGTTGCCGGGTCCGCTTTGATCAGCTCTCTGAACTTTAATTTCTGATACATCAGGAACTCCAGAGCCAAAATAGAAATCCTGTGATCAAGCCAAACAAATAGAGATGTCTTCCGCATCTCAGTCGAATCACACAGACCCATGAATTCCCAATTGTCCATGAGTCCAGGGCTCCCCCTAGCCCGATCTTCTTTTAAAGTGGTGTCAATTGCATTTAAGCATATAAGCCGCTTTTCCAGATCCATAATTTCCGTTTGGATTAAGATTCAGCCAGAAGAAGGGCAAAAGACACAGACATCGCAAGCGGGGAATAGTATCAGGGGAGGAGAAGAGGAGAGGAGAGAAAAAAAGCGTCTGCTCTCTCTGATAGCCGGAAGCGCAGATATATATAATAATATAACCCCATAACTATAATATGGCAGCTGGCGATCAGTTTTTGGCAGCTGATCACTTTTTGCCACGACACCACCGGCTGGAGCAGGTACATCCCATGATGTCTCTAAAGTCTCGCCATGATTTTTACACAGATCAGAGCAATTTGTAGCACAGGAAGCAAAACATTTCTTCAGACATTTTGAAGTTCTGCAATCACTGTGGTTTGTGAAGATGGGGTGACATCCCACCACTGGGAGGCTCGGTTGAACGCCCAGACCGACGGTTTGAAGCAATAATTTTGCCACAAGAGAGCCATCTGAAACATACACAGAGCATACATATTTTAGTACCTAATAGTGATAACTTGCCGTGATTACAATGTAGTACGGGGGACTTATTAGTGCTTAACTAGCATTAGCAATCATTAGCTTACCTTCATATGTGATCTAGTTCGTATCCTCATGTCTCCCGCTGCCCCATGGCTTCCTAAACTCTCCAGTACTTTTCCATAGTGTTTCGTCTTGCCGCCTGTAGCCTTCTCTGGCTCTCCTTTTTTGCCTTTACTCTGACAAAAAGCCAGCAAGCAGCAGGCTTGCCTCGATATCCATCTTGTGTTTTGATTGTCACATACAAATGATGTCATGGCAGTGTTGGGTGCCTTGCTGTAAAGATCTCACTCACTTAAGGTGGTATTCAGTCATAATGGATAATTAACAACATCGTGTTGAGGCGGGCTGAGCTGGTGCTAGTGAAATCATTATTAGTCTCAACACAGGGTCCATGCTATTTGCCGTCCAAAATGGCAGAAAAACAATGTGGCACATGACCACTGACGTCACGTGCAACCCCTCTATAAGGCGGTGCAGTAACATGACAGGAAGTGCACGTCACTACACGGCACGTCACAATAATGTGCCAAACACTATACAACAGGAGGCAGATTTGATCTCTTCAGAGTAGGTGTAAAACTCTCCTTTTTTGATAAAGCTCATAGACTGGGCTGGATCAAGTGACACCAAACAACCTGATTATCGATAGACCCCCAGTGCACTAACTACCTTTTTACCTCCCACGCACTAAAGGGTCTATCAACATGTTTCTGCTTTTTCTTTTAGATTCTCTTTTAGATAGCTGTTCCTCATCCCTGAGACTGGTTCTGGTTCTGAGATCTTCCAGTTAAAAATCAGTGCTTGCCCATAGGGGATCATCTGGTCTTTGACAATTCTCTGTTATGGGATCTTCATATTACAATTTAAAGGCACCTCGAAATAACTGAACTGTTGTGAACTGCTGCAACATAAATAAAGAGATTTGAACTGGAATTATAACACGTGTTTGTGCTTTTCAAATGTGTCAATACAGAGACCCCACAGGCCGCCACTGGTAACTGGACTATGTTATGGTGAAGAGAGTCCACAAAAAGATCTTCATTTCACTCATTGGCATCATCATCATCTGGAGATAGACCACAAACTGAAGATGAATCACAGAACAAACAACAGCTGCTGAGTGATTTATCCAGAGTTCCTGTTCAGGGTTCATT
The DNA here is from genome assembly GCA_020510985.1 of Pholidichthys leucotaenia. Classification (NCBI taxonomy): domain Eukaryota; kingdom Metazoa; phylum Chordata; class Actinopteri; order Cichliformes; family Pholidichthyidae; genus Pholidichthys; species Pholidichthys leucotaenia. The sequence continues at coordinate 211,095,863 of CM035846.1, read as the reverse complement.
AGGTGCCTAATGCAAGTCTAATCTTTAATCATTCGGAGTACAAACAACTGAACAACAAAAAAAAGGCCTTGTTCAGGTTCATCCTGCGATATTATAATCTTGTTAGGAGCTTTATATTCTCCACTATAACCCAACCAATCATCAGGTTGCATTAGGCATAATGGGATTGTAACTAGGAACTAAGTGTATTATCTAGAAGTTTCCTGCTGAGCATGCAAATACCACTGTGCTCTAACTTATTATTTCTATTTTATAGATGTTAATTTATTGATTCCAGTAGACAAGATCAAAAAAGGAACAATAAAAGCAATGAGGTAATGAGATAGATAATTTAGTTATTGAAGAAGCAAATTAATCTCTCTCACTCTCTCTCTCTCTATCTCACGCTCTCTCTCTTACACGCACATGCACATACACACAGAGAGTAAAACATATACATGATTCATCCATCCATCCTCTTCTGCTTAATCCTTTTATCGGGTCGCGGGGGGGCTGGAGCCTATCCCAGCATCTTTTGGGTGAGAGGCAGAGTACACCCTGGACAGATCGCCAGGCCATCGCAGGGCCAACACAGAGAGACAGACAACCATTCACTCTCACAGTCATACCTAAGGACAATTTAGAATCCCCAGTTTGATGCCAATTAACCTAACTTGCATGTTTTTGGCATGTGGGTGGAAACCGGAGAAATCCCGGAGTAAACCCATGCAGACACGGGGAGAACATGCAAACTCCACACAGATCACTGTTGGTTGGGGGCTGGGATCGAACCCAGGATTCCCCAGCCAAGGGTGAGTTGCTGTGCTGCCGCAGTGCTAACCACTCCGCCACCGTGCTGCCCTTACATGATTCATTTAATATTTTAATTCTGATCATTATGTTTGTACTAGAGGAGCTCTCTTCCAATGAGTTATTACTTTTTTCTTATGTATTGTATTGTATAGACATTTTTGTTTATTTTTTTAAGCCCAAGTTCTTGCCATTTTGTAAAGCAAAGCTATGATATCATGACTCAGTGCCAGATAAATTTATCAGAGAATGCAATAAAATAAATATTTACATAAAAAAGTTAAAATTTTATGCAAAAAGTTCAAATGTACAAGTAAAAAGTTGTAAATGCATGAGAAAATAATCATAAATTTCAGAATAAAAATCTCATACATTAGCAAAAGTCTACTCACAACTTGTGGTGGCACACCAGGAGGTCTTACTCTCACTCAGTGACTGTGGGAATAGGGAGAAGGGGCGAGAAATGGAAATGTGTACACCTCAGGCGGGAGAGGTGAATATAGGTGCTGTGGCACCCAGGGGGGAGACTCAAAAGGAGGAGTTGCAGAGGTAGGCGCCAGAGCACCAGCGGGGGAGAAAAGATGCTAAGAATGTGCCTTCACACCTGGGACTGCAAGTGTGACTGTATTGTGATGTTATGTACGCCATTGTGATGATACAGTATGTACTCTTGGTGCCAAAGAAGAGAAGTGTAAGATGTATAAAAGGTTCGCTTCGGCACCCAGAAGTCAGTCTTGTTTTGAGGATGGAGGAATAAAGTCTGAATCTGCAAAGCTCGTGTTTCGTCTCATCAATCCTCCACACTGGTGACCTATGACGTGAGAATGGAAGACGAACCAAGCACCTCTGTGGGACCACCCATGCTAGGGTTTCCCCCCGCCGCATTCGCAGTGGCGATAAAGCTCCCGGACTTTTAGCTCCACGACCTGGCCACCTGGTTCATCCACGTGGAAGCCCAGTTCGCTCTCCGTTGAGTCTCTGCTGATGACACGAAGTACCATTATGTGGTGGCTTTGCTGGACCCGCGCTCCACTCAGCGTGCCATGACCCTGCTCCGAGCCCCCCCTCCCCCCCCAGCGGAAGTAAAACGTTCTCAAACAGCTGCTGTTGCTGCATTACACTCTGCCAGAGAGAGAGCAGAGAAGCTCCTTGCACACTCAGAGTTAGGGGACGGATCGGCTGTGGAGCTAGTGGAGAGTATGCTGGCTTTGCTGGGTACAGATGATGGACCTTTTCTCTTCGCCCATCTCTTCCTGAGGAAACTGCCAGTTTCGGCACGGATAATTCTGGCCAACTCACCACTGCTGGCTGCCAGGGACTACTGCTCGCTGGTGAAGGAAGCGGATTGCATTATCCTGGTGAGCAGGAGTTTCGGAGTCCAGGCAGTGAGACCAGGGTCTTTGGCGGAGCACACCGAGAGTGAGTAGCCGAAGGTAGTGGCCGGGACAACCACTCAGGGACACTGGAATGGGACGACCTGTTTTACCATCAGCGTTTTGATGCCAACACGTGGCGTTGCCTCCCACCGTGCCACTTCAACATGTCGGAGAAACGGGCCAGCCAGCAGTTGGTAGCTACGACCACTAGCAACAGGGAGAAGTTGCTTTTCATTGAGGACACACATTCTGGGAAATGGTTTTTGGTGGACTCTGGTTCCCAGAAGAGTCTCATTTTGCCAGTCAGCATAGATAGGCTGGCAGAGGGCTGCAGCCCATTGCTAACGGCCACCAATGGAGCCTCCATCAAGACTTTTAGAGAGAGGTCAGTAACTGTGTGTTCGCATAGACACAACTACAAGTGGAACTTTGTGGAAGCCCTGTTCGTTTCCTATCTTAGGTGCTGATTTTCTGTGTGCTTATGGTCTCCTTGTCGATGTTGCTAACAGACGTTTAGTGGATGCTGTGTCTTTTGCCTCACTGCCTTGTATAGCTCAGGGAGTTGGGTCACCAACACATGCCAATTTTTTAGCCTCAGGGGATGTGTATCTGCGTTTGCTTTCCGAGTTTCCTGCACTCATGGTGCCCACGTTTTCCGCTACTGTGACCAAGCATGGGGTCGAGCATTTTATCACGACTGAGGGCCCGCAGGCTTTTGCGCGTCCACACCGCCTGGACATGGCTAAGCTAGCCATCGCACAGGAAGAGTTTGCCAACTTGGAATGTTTGGGGATCATTAGGCGCTCCAACAGCCCTTGGGTGTCCCCGCTGCACATGGTGCCCAAGTCCGATGGTTCGTGGCGGCCGTGCGGTGATTTCCATCACCTAAACAATGTCACTGAACACGACTGCTACCCCATCCCGCACATCCAAGATTTTTCGGTGCACCTGGCCAGAATACATATTTTTTCTAAAGTGGATCTGGTCTGCACCTACCACGAGGTCCTGGTTCGCGCCGAAGATGCCCCAAAAACAGTGATGATAACACCTTTAGGCCTTTTTGAGATTTTACGCATGCCGTTCGGATTAAAGGGCGCAGCTCAGACTTTTCAGAGGATGATGGACGCGGTGCTCTGCGACTTGCCCTTCATGTTCATCTACTTAGATGACATTCTGGTGGCTAGCGAGTCAGAGGAGGTGCACCTCTCCCATCTGAAGCAAGTTTTCCGTCGGTTGGAAGCACACCAGCTGATAGTTAACCCAAGTGTTAGTTCGGGCTGCCAGTGATTGATTTTTTGGGCCACTGCATCTCGCCAGAGGGTGCGATCCAGCTGCCAGATAAGGTACGAGCGGTGTCAGATTTTCCACGTCGGCAGACCATGAGGGCACTGCAGGAATTTTTGGGGATGGTCAATTTTTACAACCATTTTTACAACCATTTCCTTCCCCGGGCAGCTCAGCTGCTGCAACCACTATAAGGCATGCTCAAGAAAAAGAAACCCGCGGATAGCGTTGACCAGACCCCTGATTGGGTCTAGGCATTTACAGGCGCCAAAGTGGTGCTCGGTAATGCAGCTTTGCTGGCCCACCCGTCCCTGTCGGCACAGATAGCGCTCACTACAGATGCGTCTGACGTCGCGGTAGGAGCAGTGGTGGAACAGTAAGTCTCCGGTTCGTGGCAACCTCTCGCCTTTTTCAGCTGTACTTTGCGTGACAACGAGCGTAAGTATAGCACTTTTGACAGAGAGCTGTTGGCCCTCCACCCAGCCACACATTTCTTTCAGTTCTGGCTTGAGGGTCACAAATTTACCGCGTTTGTCGACCACAAACCCCTAACCTACGCAATGTCCAAAGTCTCGAAACCGTGGTCGGCCCGGCAGCAACGGCACCTAGCTGCAATTTTGGAGTTTTCTACCAACATTCAACATGTAGCCAATAAACTTAATGTCATGGCTGACTGCCTGTCGTGGGCGTTAGTTTTCCCGGTCTACACAGGTATTGATTTTTCCGCCATGGCTGCCGACCAACCAGGGGACATGGACATTTGCACACTCCGATCCGCAGATACCAGACTAAAACTGGAAAACAGGTGCAAGTACAAGAGGGTTGCCCCCCCCTTGCTTTGCGACATCTCCATCGGCCGTCCCCACCCAGTGGTTCTGAGTTCTTGGCGCCGCCGCATTTTCAAGGCTGTCCACTCTCTTTCACACCCAGGCGTACGGACTTTGCTTAAGCTGGTGGGGTCTAAATTCATCTGGTCCCGCTTATGCAAGGATGCAAAGGAGTGGGCTGTGGCGTGAGTCATGTGCCAACGGGCTAAGGTCCAGAGGCACACCAAGGCCCCCCTTGAACCTTTCCGGATTCCAAGCAGGAGGTTCAACCATGTACATGTGGATTTGGTGGGCCCCCTTCCACCATCGCAGGGGTTCACACACCTTTTAACAATAGTGGACCACACCACACGTTGGCCTGAGATTGTTCCGCTGGCTTCCACCACATCTGCCGACGTTGCCCGCGCATTTTTGTCATCCTGGGTCACATGTTTTGGTTCCTCATCAGACATCACTTCCGACAGGGGTCCCCAGTTTGTTTCGGAGCTCTGGTCCACAATGGCCAAGAGCCTGGGGGGGGGGGGGGCAAAATCCACCACACCACTGCGTACAACCCGCAGGCTAACGGTTTGTGCGAGAGGTTCCACAGGTCGCTTAAAGCAGCACTCATAGCCTCGTTGACGAGCGCGAATTGGGTTGACTGCCTGCCTTGGGTTCCACTTGGGTTGCACTCAAAGAAAATTTGGCAGCTTTCCCAGTGGAGCTCGTGTTTTGTCAACCGTTACGGATCCCAGGTGAATTTTTGCCAGAAAGTCCCGTGCCCGGTACCGACTCATCCGCATGTATTTTTCCAGGGGCAGGGGCTTGCAGCGTTCTGGGGCTGGTGCATCATTGTTTTCCCCGCACTTTTGTTCCAAAGTGTTTGGAGAACGCCAAGTTTGTTTTTGTTGGACACGACGCCCACTGGACCCCGCTGCATCCGCCTTATGATGGCCCTTTCAGAGTTTTGGAAACCAGGGCGAAAAATTTCATGTTAGATTTTGGGGGGCATAAGGAGACCATCTGTATAGACAGGCTGAAGCCCACTTATGTGTTGGCAGATGAGCAGGTGGTGCTGGCCCAGGTTCCCCGGCGTGGTCACCCACCTGCAGTGAGTCAACAGGTTTGTTTTCTCCCTTCAGAGAGCTGTTTGCAGGAGACCAAATCTTTCCTCTATCCACCTTTTCCCCCTACAGAGGACTGTGCACCGGAGACCGAGTCTTCTCCCTATCCACCCCAACAGGAAGGTCCTTCGGCCAGCCCGGCGGCTCCATGTTACAGCCAGTATGGGCAATTGCTCAAGCCCAAGGTACCGGATGGTTAAGGCCCCTTTGGGTGTTCGGGGGGGGGGAGGCACACCGGGAGGTCTTACTCTCACCCAATGACTTTGGGAATAGGGAGAAGGGGCGAGAAATGGAATTGTGTGCACCTCAGGTGGGAGAGGTGAACATAGGCGCTGTGGCACCCAGGGGGGAGACTGAAAAGGAGGAGATGCAGAGGTAGGTGCGAGAGCACCAGTGGGGAGAAACGATTTTAAGAATGTGCCTTCACACCTGGGACTGCAGGTGTGAACGTATTGTGAGGTTATGTACACTATTCTGATGATATGTACTCTTGGTACCAAAGAAGAGAAGTGTAAAATGTATAAAAGGTTCGCTTTGGCACCCAGAAGTCAGTCTTGTTTTGAGGATGGAGGAATAAAATCTGAATCTGCAAAGCTCGTGTTTTGTCTCATCAATCCTCCACAAACTCAAGTTTTTAATAAGATAAAAACTTACTCCAACATTCTTTATTTATATGTATTAATTGTGGTAACTACTCTTAATTTTAATGTCATAAGGTGAATTTCTTTGTGGTCTGCAGCTCAGTTACTCTTACTTGACACTTTGCAGATGGAGATATAATCTGGATTTCAAAAGTCAGCTGGAGTACATTGGTATGCAAAGAAGTTACCCACCTTATGAAAAATAGCTTGTTTTTAATGGGAAATATGTAAACAAGATCTGTAAGATATGGGGGAAATTACAGTATTATCAGCAAACTTTTAAAGTGTAGGTACCCCTAATTTTATAGATTAAACATCCATCCATGCACATAAATGTGGCAGGTCTGGCTGTTGTGTGGTGTGTGTGTGTTGCCGTACCTGCCCCTAATGTGACATCAAGCGGGCACAGTTGTTCTGTATACATAGTTCTATGTTCTCAATAAAGTGTGGTTGGTTGGCTGCATGACAAGACAGACTCCGACTCCTTTCTTCATATATCACATTTGGTGACGAGAATAAACCATGGGAGCATATGGGCTACCTCCATCCCTGCTACCATTTCTGGAGTACACGGGAGAGCCAGTGATCCTGTGGCCTAAGTGGGTGGCCATGTTCGAGGATTACATCAGGGCGCTGGGCCTAAGTAGACTCGACGGGAGACGAAGACGAGGAATCCTGGCCCACCATCTTGGCGCGGAAGGCCAAAGAATTCTTGGTACGTTGGGTGAAACGGAGTGCTATGAGGATGCTGTCGAGTGGCTGGCCAAGTAGTTCACCGAACAGACGAGGACCACAAAGCTGTGGTTGGTGGGAGTGTTGGCGCCAAATGGAGCTAGGTTAGTTAGCTGGGAGAAGCTAATGGCCCACTCAGTGTCTATGGGCAAGTTAGCCACAAAGCTAACTGCGTGCCAAAAACAAACTCCAGGCTACCAGCTAGGCATCGAGGCGAGACCGGGGCCGCAAGTGGAGGAGTCCCCCGGTCACTGAAGACTGCGGGCCAGCCAAGGAGCTCAGCACGGTACTGGACCATAGCGCTGGTGAGTTTGACGGTGCAGTGAGTGACGACAGCGGAGAGGGAGAGCAGTGACAGGAGTCATCCCCACAGCTGGAGGCTGGGCAGTGGGAGCACGGGAACATGCAGGCTGAGAACCCCAGGAGAGAGCAGTGACAGCCGGGCATGGAGACGACGCAGCGGAGCGCCTGGGACGAGGGTGCTGAGAGCAGTGGAGAGGTGCCTGGGTCGGCGAACGACGCCAGCGAAAGTAATGCCGTGAACCCCAGGAGTGAGCAACAGCAGCTGGGCACAGAGGCAGCGCAGCGGAGTGCCTCGGATGACAGAGAGGAGGTGCCAGACACCGTAGAGGTCAGGCAGGGTCTCAGTGCCGGAGCTCAGGCTGCCCTGGACGAGGGTGCTGGGCGTTACGGAAAGATGCCCGGGTCGGCGAGCGGTGCCAACGAGCAGGCTTCGGGTCTTCCTGGAGATCAGCCACAGGGGGCCGGAGTGTTTGGAGCCACAAAGGCGGTGATGAAAGCGGTTGGGAGTGGACTGATGAGCACGGAGGGATGGCGTGCCAGACAGCAGTACTGCAGATAAAGAGGAGTGAGGCAGTCGGTGGTGAGAGGAGACATTTTTGCAGGAGAAGTCGGTTTTGATCCTGGAGGCAATTGGCGGCCAGGGGCACACATGCTGTGGGGCTGCCCGGGCCTCCGAGCCAGTCTTATCTTCAGCGGCCAAGGGCGTGCATGCTTTGGGACTGCCCTGGGCCCCCGGGCCGGTTTTACCTCTGGCTGCCAATGGACATTGGTGTCACATAAACATTGCAATGTAAATACAGTATGTATATATTATGCTGGTGTGCATGTGAGTATGTATGATATGGATTATTTTACTTATTTTGAGAGACACGGTCCAATTTTAGTTGTTGCGTGTGAATGTGGTAGGCCGTTTTATTACAGATTCATTACTCCCTGTTTTCTTAGTGCATGATTTGGGTCCTAAATTGGGGAGGGTCTCGATTGTGTGTGGTCTTACACTTTTGTAAGGGGGAGGGGAATGTTGTGTGGTGTGTGTGTGTTGCCGTACCCACCCCTAACGTGACGTCAGGCGGGCGCGGTTGTTCTGTATATATAGTTCTGTGTTCTCAGTAAAGTGTGGTTGGTTGGCTGCATGACAAGAGAGACTCCGACTCCTTTCCTCATACATAACACTGGCACCTTGCACACTTGTTAAGTTAAGCACACTAATTAAAAATCATCAAAATATCTAATTGTCAAGGGGTGGTCACATTTTTTAAGCATATCACTGTAACTGTTAAACCTATTAGAAAAGGCTATCAAAAAAATGAGTAATTACTATCATGGTACAGTTTGGGTAAGTGTAAATTCTGAATACCCCTCCCCCTCCTCCTTTCGCAGTTCATTGCTCTAGTTTTCTGGCGGCTGATATTCTCTCTGTGGCCAACAGGGGGCGACGTGTGACTGGCTCAGGGGAGGAGGAGGAGCCAAGATGGCGGCTTCCAGGTTTGTTCCGCTGCTGTTTTGTTTGGCATCAGTTTCAAAACAAATCGGTTCCTTCAGATTTTTGTCTGAACCCTGCTACAAACCCATCCGAGACGACAGGCCGTACTATGTAAGGTGAGTAACAGCAGAGTGTTTTTATTTCTGCAGGCAGAGGAGCAACGTTCAGCGGATGGAGGAGAACTGAAGAGATTGTAGGCATTTTTATCAGGATACTTGGGAGGGTTATTACAACATAACAGGCGTGAAGATATCCGTGCAGTAGTTTGAATCATCAGATTGTTAACATGGCTAATGATTTCTCGGAGAAAAAAGTCGGAAGTAACAAATAAATATAGGTTGCATAATAAAACGATACTTTAGCAAAAACTAAAGGATGATCTGGTTAGATTTTTAAGATAAGATAAGATAAGATAAGCCTTTATTAGTCCCACAACGGGGAAATTCCAGGATTGCAACAGCACAGGGATAGCAACACTCAGAGCAACAATCAGAAGGCAAGAAAAAAACAAGCAAGCAAGAGCAGCTAATATACATATGTACGTATTACTATAAAATATATATATATACACACACACACAGACACACAGTGCAGAGCATTGTAGCTGGATGGAATAAATATATGAATATATGAACACACAGTGCAGAGCATTGTAGCTAGATGGAATAAATATGTAAATATATAAACACCCACAGTACGGAGCATTGCAGCTAGGTGGAATAAATATGCAAGTATATAAACACACACAGTGCGGAGCAATGTAGCTAATGGAATAATATGTAGATATATAAATATATAAACACACCCAGTGCTGAGCATTGTAGCTAGATGGAATAAATATGTAAATATATAAACACACACAGTGCAGAGCATTGTTGCTAGATGGAATGAAACAGCATAACCGTCTACTTAGTTATCCCACATGGTATGATTATGTGCCCATACATATTCTCACCCTCCATAGCGACCGGTATGTTCCTAGTTGTATGCCGGAGGGGACCATTGTGTAAGTCTATTGCATCTTTTGCATTCAAAAAACTATTAGTTTGTTACGTCTTTTTGCTATCTCTGCGAGCAGCCCTGCTTAGGTTGTACAGTCTGACAGCCGTTGGTAGGAAGGACCTACGAAACCTCTCGGTTGTGCACCTGGGATGATGTAGTCTGCTGCTAAATGAGCTCCTCAGTGCATTCAGTATGTCCTGCATAGGGTGGAACTCGGACTCCAGCAGAGATGACAGTTTAGCCACCGTCCTTCTCTCTCCTATCTCCTCCATCGGATCAAGGCGCTGCCCCAGGACAGAGCTAGCTTTCTTAATCAGTTTGTTCAGTCTCTTCCTATTGGCTGCAGTAATGCCACTGCCCCAGCAGACCACTCCAAAAGTGATGGCTGATGCCACCACCGTGTCATAGAATGACTTCAGCAGCGCCCCTTGTACACCAAAAGACCTGAGTCTCCTCAGCAGGAACAGCCTGCGCTGTCCCTTCTTGTAGAGTGCATCAGTATTGTGTGACCAGTCTAGTTTATTGTTCAGATGAATACCCAGGTACTTATAGGATGTCACCATCTCGATGTCTGTTCCCTGTATATTTACTGGTACTGTGAGGGGCTGCCCATGCCTGCGGCAGTCCACCACCAGCTCCTTAGTTTTCCTCGCGTTGATCTGGAGGCAGTTCCGATGGCACCAGTCCATTTTGATTTGATTTTGAAAGTTTATCCATCCATCCATCTTCTTCCGCTTAATCCTTTTCCTTGAACATAAAGAGAAGCATCATCAACAACAAAATAAAAGACAGCGAGAAAAAAAACTTCACAGTCTATGTTCAAAAAGGAGTGGGAAGAAGTAGAAAGTTATGTGTCAGACAAGTGGTTGTTTATTTACAAGTAAAGTTGGTGATCACAACAGAAACACAAACTCACATCGTAATGCTTAACTATCAAGGTATCAAGATAAATTTGTCGATACCTATAGGTAGATTCGGTTTACAGTGAATTGGCTTCCTCCCGCACATAAATAAATAAAGACAACAAAACATGATGGCAGGGGCTACAGGTACGGAGTCGTACCTGTAGAATGCTTATGACAGATACGACTCCAATCACATTGCCCAGTACCTTCTATTAATGCCTTATATTAAAAGGCAGCAGCTACAGGTACGGAAATCTAAGATTTATTTGTTTAAATTTTTTGTAAATATCTATTTATTACCTTTTTCACCTTACCCTTTCCCAAATCCTAAGACTGATCTCTTAATTTTCATTCTAAATTCCATCTCATGTCAAGTAAAATAGCGTAGGCATGGCAGCGAGAGCAGGAAGCATACCACGACCCTCCGAAAAGAGGTCGACCGCACTCTGTACCAGCGCTGCAGACGCAGCAAGCTTGAATTGATCTGAAAAGGTTTTGTCGGATTGTCAACTCTTCCCTATGTGTAGACACTCTCAAACTTGGTAAAGTGACAACAGTGCTCAATACTGAAAAAAGAACCCATCGGTTAAAAAAGAAAGATAAAATGACAAAAAAAAAAAATCATTAATTAAGCAAAAGTGTATAAAATATGATTAAGATGAACCCATTAGATTTTGGACGTGATCCCTTAGCACATACCTCCACCAAGGCCCTATCTCACAATGTATGGCTGGTCGGAGGGACAGATGACCGGAGGGATGGACAAAGGGAGGGAGGGATGAGTCCTGGCTGAGTTATGTGCTCTCTAGGTGGCCTATTTGTTTTATTTGGAAAGATATTTTATCACTCAGGGTTTTGGTTAGTTGTTTAAACCAAATGAGATAATTTGCCACGGCAGGGGCTCAGGAGGTAGAGCAGGTCGTCCAGTAACCAGATGGTTGGCGGTTCAAATCCTGCTCTCCCCAGCCGTCCAGCCGTTGTGTTCCTGGGCAAGACACTTTACCCACCTTGCCTCCAGTGTCCATGATACTGGGTATGAATGTGTATGAATGTTCGGTAGGGGTTGGAGAAGCCGTTGACGCTGATTGGCAGCCATGTTTCTGTCTGTCTGCCACAGGGCAACTGTGGCTACAGTAGTAGCTTATCACTGTCAGCATCTGTCTGTGGAGTGAATGAATAATATATCCATTGTAAAGCATCTTTGAGTGTCCATGAAAAAGCGCTATATAAATCCAATGCATTATTATTATTATTATTATTATTATTATTATTATTATTATGTCAGTCTGAAGTGAAAGTGCTAATAAATCAGGCATGTAAAGGTGAACTAAATGTAATTGACAGGTTTGGTCTATAAGTAGAGAGTGCTCAGGGAGTGCATACCTCCACCAAAGCTCCATCTGTTCTTCCCTCCTTCCCTTTGTCCATCTTTCCATCTGTTCATCTGCCCTTAAATCCATTCGTCTGTCTGTACATTGCAAGTTAGGGCCTTGGCGGAGGTTTGCGCTCATGGATCACCTCCGCAATCTAATGGGTTCACCCATAGCTCAAGAGCCACCTCTGCTGAAAATTTCAGTTGAGTAGTAATCCTGCTAAAAGGCAAACGGACAGACAAACTGCCCCAGTGGCATCACCTCCTTGGTGGAGGTAAAACTTTATAGTTATATAATATTAGATATCTGCTCTATCTTATTTGAAATAACAAGCAAAAGCAGAGAACAGATAATTAATAAAAAAAAGAACAAAGCACAGGGAGAAACTAAAATCCAGAGAACTTATTTGATTCCTCTACCTAATATTGATGAATAATAATGAAATACCTATTTTATATAAAACTACACACCTAAAATACAGTTTGTCCATAGCACAAAAATTAATTAAAAATAGTATGAATGTTTTTGCCCATACATATGTACCAACAGTATGGATATACAGTATGGAAGGGGCTTTAATACTGGCTGCAGCTACAAAATAATTCCATTATAAATAAAATGTGAGCTCAATAAAACATAATAAAAACAAAATGACAAAAAGCCTCTAAATGCTGTTTTACTAGTTTTACTGAAATTGAAAATTGACCTCTGTGAGAAATTTTTTGAAAACAAACCTTTAAGAGTTGTCGAGTTGGGTAAGAATGAGCCTGTGAAGTGTGCTGTGAAGGAATTTTTTCATACCTTGGAATATATTTTATAAATGAAAACAGGTCAGGTATTCACGTCATAAACAGCAGCTATTTGAAGTTTCTGCCATAAAGGTGAAGATGGGATATACTGTCATGTGTCTGAGCTCAGGGTTTCTCTGAGCTCAGATCCTCACCTTATCCCTAAGTATTGTATGTCTGATTAGTTTGATTTTGTTAGTTCCTGTGTGTATTTTTGGGTTGTTTACATTTGGGCCTCCCCTTTTCCCAGACACTCCCTCTAACTGCTCATAGCCTGCTCTCTCTCAGCTCAGCTGTGGGCAGTTGGTCTTATTAGGTTACCTGCTCGCTCGATGATTCACACCTGCAACTCATTTACTCCGGTGTATTTAAGCACTGCCTTTTCATTGTGTTACTGCAGCAAAATTGGTTCTACTTCTGTTTATTCTGCATCTCCAGCCTCTGAAGTGTTTTTTCTTCTCCAGAGTGCGCCCAGTTCTGAGGCTCATGCTGTAAGTTATTCTTGTTTGCATTTTTTGTATTGTTAGCACCATTTTTGTACTTTGTTATTTTTGGTTATTAAATGTCACAACTCAATTCAGCGCCTGGGTCTGCCTTCCTGCCCCGTAGGGGCGTACATGATAGAATTTTGCTGCCAGTTAAAAGACTCAGCTGTTGAGTTGTGCATTTTTCCTTTTTTCCTTTTCCTGTCACTCACCTGTTATCTGGAGCTATCATGGACACAGCAGGTGGACGGGGATATCCTACGCATCTGGGGCGGGAATGCTGCCAAGCCATAAAGGAAATTGATGGGCTAATCTCTACGGCATGCACATATTCCACCCTGGAAGAAGCATTATGGTATTTGGATCTGGCGGAGGCAGCAGCTCGTCGATGCCTTCAACTCTCGGAGCACGCTGAGGGAGTTGAGAGGATTTCCCTGGTGGCAGCGCTGCGACGCGAGAACGGCGAAAGGGGGAGGAAGTCCCCGAAGGAGCCCGGGGTCGCACCAAAGGGAGAGCGCTCCCGGGACTCCGCTGTTTCTGCTCCTCACCAGTCCTCAACGCCCATTCCCACTCCAACCACGCCAGCTTCAGCTCCACAAAGATGACATCGTCCAGCTTGAGACCGCTGGAGGAACGCCATCCCCTCCTCGCCAGCGGCCTCTCCTTCGCCGGAGCGGAAGACTCCCATAGCAGTGCGCTTTAAGCGTCCCTTTTTTCCAGCTGATTCCCCAGCTTCTCCCCGCTGCGCAGCTGCTGTCTCCCGCTTCCTCCCTGCGACTTCTCCTGCTGCTGGGAGGTTCAATGCGTCCTCCCCGGCTCCGTCCACCTCCGTAATTAAAGGGGCGGCTCCTCCAGGATCCTCAGAGTGGCCCAGGCTGACCATAGACACGGATAGGGATGACTGTTCATCTCCTGCTGCAGAGAACATCGCACACCGGGATGACAGGCAAGTTTCATTTCATTCTATATCAATTTACAGTGATATGTCTTGCCTGATTCCCGGTAGGGAGACTCAGGAAATGCAGTCCCCTGAGCTCTCCCCACCTGCTGCAACAAATAATCCTTCACCTGTCCTCTCCGTATCCCCTCCATCAATCCCTGAGTGTCCACCGGTCACCGAACTGAGCCACCGGACGATGGAGGAGCCCGTGGCCCTGGAGGACCCATTTCCAGTGCCAGCGCGGAGTCGACCCCCAGCTTCCACACCAGAAGAGCCACCAGCGTGGGTGACATCGACTAGGGTGAGGAGGACTGCAGCTACCATTATGCCTGCTGTGGAGGCCGCCGCAGCAGAGTCAACTACCGAGCTGGACCTCCAGATGACTGAGCCCGAAGTAACATCATCACCTGGATTTCAGAGTCCTGGACGGCGGTGGAGCTCGAGCTTAGGCAAGTGGTCTCCTTTGTTTTTCTATTATCTGTCTCAGAGCAATCTTGCCTGGCTCTTGGTGAGGAGAGCAGGGTGCAGCCGCTTGCTGCACCTGAGCTCGCCTCGAAGGGCTCCGCCGCTGCCAGTGACCCTGATCCCCCTTCTTTGTTTGTGTCTGAGCTTTCTCCCAGGGTCACCAGGAATGTTCCAGCGTAGCCAGATGTCTCCGTGGGTCCAGGCGCATCGCCCAAGGTCGCTTTGGGTCCGGCTTCCCCTGCAGTGGAGGTCGCTGTGGGTGCAGCTTTGGGCCAGGCCGGGTCCACCATGGGTGCAGCTCCTCCTTTGCCCAAGGCCATTGTGTGGGTCCCTCCTTCCCTTCTGGGTCTCCATGGGTGCTGCGTCCCAGTCGGGGACCATCGTGGGTGCTGCGCCCCAGCTTGGAACCAACATTGGTGCTGCATTCCTGTATGGGCCCGCCGTGGGCATTACCCCCCAGCCCGGGGTCCACCAAGGGTACAGCATTGGCCCGATCCGGGTCCACCGAGGGTGCAGTGTTGGCCAAGCCGGGGTCCACCGAGGATGCTGCAGAGTTTCAGCCCGGAACCACCACAGATGCTGCAGAGCTCCAGCCTGGAGCCACCGTGGGTGCAGCATTGCTCCAGCCCGGAGCCACCGCGGGTGCAGCGTTGCTCCAGCCCGGAGCCACCGCGGGTGCTGCTGAGCTCCAGCCCGGAGCCACCGTGGATGCTGGTAAGCAAAATTGGTTCTACTTCTGTTTATTCCGCGTCTCCAGCCTCTGAAGTGTTTTTTCTTCTCCAGAGTGCGCCCAGCTCTGAGGCTCGTGCTGTAAGTTATTCTTGTTTGCATCTTTTTGTATTGTTGGCACCATTTTTGTACTTTGTGTTAGTCTTGGTTATTAAATGTCACAACTCAATTCAATTCAATTCAATTCAACTTTATTTATATAGCGCCATTTCACAACAACAGTCATCTCATAGCACTATCAACTGTAGGGGGGACCCCCACAGTTGCAGAAAGACCCCAGCAATCAGGCGATCCCCTGTGAGCAAGCACTTGGCGACGGTGGAGAGGAAAAACTCCCTTTTAACAGGAAGAAACCTCCAGCAGAACCAGGCTCAGGGAGGGGCAGTCATCTGCTGCGACTGGCTGGGGGGTGAGGGGATAGAGAAGAAGAAAAGAACAGACATGTAGAGAGCAAACAGCACGATGGGGACTCAATCTATGGGAGAGAACAAACAAATGTTAATGACCAGCAAAAAAAAAATATTTCATAGAGAGTGAGGAAAGGAGTGAGGCCCAGTGCATTACTGGAGGTCCCCCGGCTGACTAAACCTATTAGCAGCATAACTAAGGGAGGGTTCAGAAACACATGATCCCTCCCTAATTGTAGGCTAGATCAAAAAGGTAGGTTTTAGCCCTATTCTTAAAAACAGAGATCGAGTCTGACTCCCGAATCCAGATTGGCAGCTGATTCCACAGGAGAGGAGCTTGATAACTGAAGGCTCTGCCTCCCATTGTACTTTTGGAGATTCTAGGTATTACAAGTAATCCTGCATTTTGGGAGCGTAGTGCTCTGTTAGGATAATACGGTAGTATCAGATCTTTTAAATAAAAAGGAGCCTGATTGTTTAGAGCTTTGTAAGTGAGAAGAAGGATTTTAAACTTAATTCTAAACTCTATGGGAAGCCAATGAAGGGAGGCCAGAACCGGAGAGATATGATCTCTCTTTCTAGTACCTGTTAAAACTCTTGCTGCAGCATTTTGGATCAGCTGAAGACTTTTTAAAGATGTTTTAGGACAGCCTGATAATAAAGAATTACAATAATCTAATCTCGAGCTAACAAAAGCGTGGATCAGCTTCTCAGCATCACTCTGAGACAAGATGCTCCTAATCTTGGCAATATTACGCAAATGATAGAAGGCAGTCTTAGAAACAAATTTAATATGTGAATTGAAGGACAAATCCTGATCAAAAATAACTCCAAGGTTCCTCACAGACCTATTAAGAGAAAGAGTAACTGCGTCCAAACTGAAAGTTTGATTTGGAAAGGAATTTCTAAGGTTTTTTGGACCAACAAGAATGACTTCAGTCTTATCTGAATTTAATAGCAGGAAATTACAAGTCATCCAAGCTTTGATTTCCTTAAGACAGGCTTCTAACTTGGCTAATTGATTAGTATCATCTGGCTTCATTGACAGGTATAATTGTGTGTCATCTGCATAACAATGAAAATGTATACAGTGCTTTCTAATAATGTTGCCTAACGGAAGCATATATAAACTAAAAAGAGTAGGGCCTAGCACAGATCCCTGTGGAACTCCATGACTAAGCTTTGAGCTGAAAGAAAACTCATCATTTACATGAACAAACTGGAACCTATCAGATAAATAAGATCTAAACCACTGCAACGAAGTTCCATTAAGTCCAAGATAGTGTTCTAATCTATCAAGTAGAATATTATGATCAATAGTATCAAAAGCTGCACTAAGATCTAAAAGGACAAGTACAGAAACTAGTCCATTATCAGATGCAATGAGGAGGTCGTTAGTGACCTTCGCTAAGGCTGTTTCAGTACTATGATGGATTCTAAACCCAGATTGAAACTCTTCAAGTAAACCATTTCCCTGCAGGTGGTCAAATAATTGTGTAGCAACAACTCTTTCTAAGATTTTTGAAATGAAAGGGAGATTAGAGATTGGTCTATAGTTAGCTAAAGCTCCTGGATCTAGCGTTGGCTTTTTGAGTAAGGGTTTAATTACAGCCGTTTTAAAAGCCTGCGGTACATGGCCTAAAGTTAATGAAGAATTGATTATATGAAGAATAAAGCTACCAATAAGTGGGAAGACTTCTTTAAATAACCTGGTAGGAATAGGATCTAAAAGACAAGTTGAAGGTTTGGATGAGGAAACTACTTTGTCTAACTCACAAAGGTCGATTGGAGTAAACTCATCAAGACAGACATCAATAGAAGGAGTTGTAGTAGTTACAGTATTTAAGTTAACTGTGGGAAGAATCTGATTGATTTTATCTCTGATGGATGAAATTTTATTATTGAAAAAGTTCATAAAGTCCTGACTAGTAAGCTCTAAGGGGATGCTAGGATTGACAGAGTCCTGACTCTTTGTCAACCTGGCTACAGTACTGAAAAGAAACCTGGGATTATTCTTGTTCTCTTCTATTAATGCAGAGTAATAACTCATTCTAGCTTTTCTAAGAGATTTTTTATAAATTAAAAGATGATTTCTCCAAGCTAAATAGATTTCATCTAAATTAGTAGAGCGCCATTTTCTTTCTAATTGACGAGTCTTCTGTTTTAAGCTACGAGTTTCTGTGTTGAACCAAGGAGTTAAAAATCTCTGATTAGACTTTTTCTTTTTTAAGGGGGCCACCAAGTCTAGAGCCTGATGCAGAGAAGCTGAAACACTATCCACCATGTTATCAATTACAGAAGGAGCAAGCTGTCTATAGCTTATTTCCGTTGTGTTGACACATGGCATAGAGGAAACAATCTGCATAAATTTGGAAACAGCATCATCTGAGAGGCATCTACTGTGATAATATTTTTCTTTAGGAGCCAAATAGTCAGAAATAGTCAAATCAAAGGTTAACAGACAATGGTCTGACAGTACAGGGTTATGAGGAGACACTACAAGATTTTCTATTTCTATGCCATATGTCAGAACAAGGTCCAATGTATGGTGGAGGTAATGAGTAGAATTTCCTACTTTCTGAGAAAACCCAATCGAGTCTAATATTGAATTAAAAGCCACATTAAGGGGACTTCCGGTCTGGACGCCATGGCGACTGCAGCTTAACACTGAAGTTCTCAGACCCAATTCAGGATAACACCTTGAAAATCAAACTTAACGGATTTTTGGAGGAGTGAAAATCAAAAGACAAAATCATCATGTCTAAAGGAAAACAGAAGAAACTGAAATTCTCCAGGCCAGGACACGTATCGGCCGGAGAATCCGAACTGGAAGATCTCCGTTCAGAAGATGAAGAACTGGTGATAGCTAACAAAAGGGTTAGCCTGAAATCACTATTTGAGGAGCTACGACGATTTCGCCGAGATGTTACGGCCGAATTTCGGGAATTCAGAGAAGAATTGAAAAGGACAAACAGCAGAGTGGACCAGGCCGAGAACCGAATCTTGGAAACAGAGGATCGAATAAAAGTGCTCGAAGATTCTGTGCTAGACCTACGCAAAAGACAAGCAGCTATAGAGGCTAAGCTAACCGACCAAGAAGGAAAACAAAGAAGAGACAACATAAGAATTCATGGTCTGATAGAAGGAACCGAAAATGGTTTTAACTCAATGGCAGAATGCGTGGAATCCTTACTAAGAGAGAAATTGGATATTCCACAAACCACCGACTTGAAGATAGAAAAGGCACATCGTTCATTAGCCGCTAGGCCGGCGGCGGAAGCGCCCCCACGTTCGGTGTTGGTAAGATTTTCCAATTTCAAAATAAAACAAGAGGTTGTAAGACTGGCCTGGCAGAAAAAAGGATTTATGCACCAGGAGAGAAAAGTCTACGTGGAACACGATTACGCCCCGGAGGTCCTTAAAAAGCGCAGGGAATACAATGACGCGAAAAAGGTGTTAAGAGAGAAGAAATTGCGCTTTCAGACACCATTTCCTGCGAAGTTAAGGGTCTTCTACGGCGATGAAACGTGTCTCTATAATTCGGCGGAAGAAGCAACAGCTGACATGGCGAAAAGAGGCCTCCCGGTAACGGTATTTAAACCCCCAGCAGACCCGAGTGCGAAGATCAGAGCTCAAACATGGACAACACAAAGACCTTCAAAATCCACGGACCAGCAGCGGGAAACCCAGCACCAGAGCGTCGCGGATAAACTATCCGTTTTCAGGTTGGAATAGCGACCTTTTTTTTTTTTTTTTTTTTTTTCTCTTGAATCAATCCGCACATCCAACCCCCCTCATACAAGGTAACAAACATTAAAGGAGATGCATATTCAGCATGTGGTAAAACATTTCATGGAACAATCATATTATTTGAAACAAATAAGTCTTTGTAATAAAAAAAAAAAAAAAAAAACTTGTTAAAATAGAAATGTGACAATAATCCACATGTTCTCCTCATACTAACAAATACTGTTTTTGCGTGAATGTTTGATGTGATGGGGGTGGGAGGGTGCACACAATTTCACAGGGTTTAGGCATAAAAGGAAAAAAAAAAAAAATCATTACAAGTTTGGATTGGGTTCTGAAACTCACGTTAAAAGCATGGGACTACTTTCAGTGGTAAGAGAGGGCCCTCAACACGTAACAGAGTTTGAGGAATTTCCCTCAGAGCCTACACTCCATCAAGGCTCTTACAGGGTCTTTAAAAAGACCTCAGCTCAGGAAGTTCTTATGACAGCTTTTTGTTTTAAAGTTTTTTACACTATGTTCTTAATGTTTTTCTTGTTTTTAATGTTCTTTCAGTTTCTGAGTAGCACAAAAGAGGGCCACCACACAGTTATACTAAACAAAACAACACAATGGAGAAACAGGGTGTAACCAAAATAATTTCATATAATGTAAAAGGAATCCTGAATCCAGTTAAAAGATCCAAGATTCTAGGCAAAATGAAAAAAGACAAAGCAGGAATAATACTTTTACAAGAAACCCACCTAACAGACGTGGAACACAATAAACTCAGTAGACAAGGGTTTAAAATGATCTCTTCATCTTCATATAAATCAGGGAGGAGGAGGGGAGTAGCGACATTGATATCAACCAAAATTACATTTGAAAAAAAATCAGAACACAAAGATAAAGAAGGGAGATACAGTTTGGTAACTGGGCGGCTAGAGGGAGAAGATATCACCCTGCTGAATGTGTATGCTCCCCCAGGGGCTAACTGGAAATTTTATAAAAATGTATTCGACCTAATGATAACTAAAGCTCAAGGTTTAGTGATATGTGGTGGGGACTTCAATCTTAGACTGAATCCATACTGGGATGCTTCTGGTAATTCCCCACATCAAAATAACACCCAAAACAGGAAGACTCGGATGCTACTAAAGAATTGGGAATCTGTGACGTGTGGAGGGAACTCAACCCCAGTGTAAAAGACTATACATTTTACTCAACTCCACATTCATCTTACTCAAGGATTGACTATTTTTTTATGTTTAATAGAGACATTGGAAGAGTAAAAACATGTAAAATAGGACTGATGGATCTCTCCGACCACAGTCCGATCTACATGGACTTAAATATCCAAAAATACACAAATAATACATTTTCTTGGAGGTTAAATTCAAATGTCCTGAAAGGACCATTGAAAGATGAATTGGAATCAGATATTCTCAGATATTTGGAAGATAACGATAATGGAGAAGTATCCCCTTTAATACTGTGGGATGCATGTAAAGCTGTAATAAGAGGAAAGATTATTGCAAAACTGGCAACCCAAAAGAAACTAAGACAAGAAAAACTATCCACATTAGAGTCAGAACTTAGGAACCTAGAAAAAGAACACAAAGGCAACACTCATTCTACTGACTCGCTCAAGATTAAGGAAATTAAAAACCAAATAAATGAGATCTACACAATAGAAATCCAGAAGAAACTTACATTTCTGAAACAAAAATACTATGAAGCAGGCAGTAAATCGGCAAAATTGCTAGCCTATAAATTGAGGAAACATCAAACAGAAAGAGCAATCTACAAAATCAGAGACCCAGTATCAAAGGAAATAAAATTCAGAATTCAGGATATTCTTAAAAACTTCGAGAATTACTATAAGAACTTATACTCCCACAAAAAACATAAAAACGCATCCGAGGCATTCCTAAACACATTAAACCTTCCCCAACTTACGGAGTCACAAAATAAAACACTACTGTCAGAAATACATCCTAAAGAATTGGAAAAAGCAATTATGAAACTTAAAGCTAACAAATCCCCAGGAGCTGATGGCTATACAGCAGAGTGGTACAAAACCTTTAAACAGCAACTATCTCCTCTCCTCCTGAAAACATTTAATTATGTCCTCCACACAGGGGAAATCCCCCCCTCCTGGAGAGAAGGGGTCATTGCAGTTATACCTAAACCTGAAAAGGATAAACTAGAGTGCTCCAACTACAGACCAATCAGTGTACTAAATCAGGACTATAAGCTTTTTACCATTATCCTTGCCAAAAGGTTAGAAAATATACTGACAGACCTAATTCATTTAGACCAAACAGGTTTTATAAGACAAAGACAGACACAAGACAACATTCGACGCACTTTACACATAATTCATCATATAAAAAAATATAACTTAAATGCAGTCATATTGGGATTAGATGCTGAAAAAGCATTCGATTCGGTTGACTGGTCTTTTCTATATAGAATCTTATCCAGTTTCAATTTTCATAACAACTTCATTAGAACTATACAGGCATTATATAAAAAACCAACAGCTAAAATAAGGATTAACGGTAATTTATCATCATCTTTTGAACTGGAAAGAGGATGTCGTCAGGGCTGCCCCCTGTCTCCACTGCTCTTTGCAATCTTCGTAGAACCTCTGAGCCAATGGATAAGACAAAACCAAAAAATTCAAGGTATTACACTTGGTCAGAAGGAACATAAAATAGCACTCTTTGCTGATGACATTTTAATATACCTAGGGCAGCCGGACACTTCTTTACCAGAACTAACCTCAGTTTTTTCAGAGTATGGAGATTTATCGGGGTACAAATTAAATATGCATAAAACCCAAGTTTTAACATTCAACTATGACCCAAATCATTATTCACTAAGCAAACTCAAAACTAACTGGGAGTCGGAATCTATGAAATATCTGGGGGTCAATATCCCGAAACAACTCAACAAAATTATATCACTAAACTATGATCCACTGGTGACAAAAATAAAATCTGACCTAGCAAGATGGAATATGATACCATTCTTGGGTACTGCACAAAGAATTGAAGCAGTCAAAATGAATATACTTCCACGTCTTCTATACCTTTTCTAAACAATACCGGTAGAACCTCCCAAAAAAACATGGCAGGAGCTGGACAGAAGGATCTCAAGATTCATATGGCAGGGCAAGAGACCTAGAATCAGATATAGAACCCTACAGCTAAACAAAGACAAAGGTGGGCTCGCGCTGCCAAATATCAGGGACTACTTTAAAGCCGCACAAATTAAAACTTTAGTAGAGATATGTAACCCAGTCTACACTGCACAATGGAAGGAGATCGAATGCCAAATAACAAGTGACATCCCCCTACAGGCGATAATAGGGAACAATGTCTTACCTAAGCTTTTGAATAACACTAACCCGTGGATAGAGACCCCGCTAAAAATTTGGTTTAAGATAGTCAGAGAGAATCAAACTAAAGAGCCCTATCGACTTCTGCAATGGATCGCCTATGATCAGGACTTTACTCCTAATAAAACAGACACCAGATTTAAAAAGTGGAAGGAGAAAGGGCTGATAAAATATTACGATTTTTTTAAAAGGCAAATCTTAAGAAGTTTTGAAGATTTGAAAAAACAAGGCCTAATAAATCAAGACCTTTACAGGTTCTTCCAGCTTAGACACCACATAAACAATATACTTAAAAAGGAGGTTTTGGAAAGGGCCCAGTCAGGTGTTCTGAAGGTCTTCTTAATGGCATATAAAGGGATCCCAGGGATCAGATACATTTCTAAAATATACCAAGGTCTTCAAGACTTAAAAGGAGACAACACATCTTATATAAAAGAGAGATGGGAAAAAGAGGGGAATTTCCCTTTACAACTGGAAATATGGGAAAAGCTAAATAAACAGCAATGGAAAAGTACCTCATCCCTGCAGTGGAGAGAATTTGGATGGAAAAACTTGGCAAGATTTTTCAGAACACCTGCACAAAACAAATTTACCCATAAGGGATTGAACTGTTGGCGCTTGTGTGGTGAAAAGACTGCAAATCATTTTCATGTGTTTTGGTCATGCCCAGTTATCCACCAATATTGGACCAAGGTACAGACAATATTGGGGAAAATATTCAAAATTACAGTTCCCTTTTCTTTTGTAACTTTGTATTTGGGTTTACTACCGGACTCACTGGAAAGACGAGGAGAAAAATACTTATTCAGTGTTTTAATATTGGCAAGCAAAAAAGCTCTAACTAAAAAATGGATGTTGAAGGACTGTCCTACACCTGAAGATTGGACTAACGTGATCCAAGACATTTACTCGATGGAAAAGTTGACATTCGCACTGAGACAGGACATGGATGTGTTCATGAACTTTTGGCAACCCTGGACCGCATATGTGTCTTCCATTAGATCTAATCTTTGACAAATACCATTTCAATAATGGTTCCGCTCTTTGTTCCAAAGCTACTCAGATGCTCTTTTATCTTTATTTACTTACTTTTTCTTTTTGTTTGTTTTTTACTGGTTTGTTTGTTTGTTTGTTTTTGTTATTTGTTTCTTGTTTTTTTTTCTCTTTAATTTCACTTTTTCTTTCACTTTAAAAAAAAAAAAAAAAGGG
Organism: Pholidichthys leucotaenia; assembly: GCA_020510985.1. Taxonomy (NCBI): domain Eukaryota; kingdom Metazoa; phylum Chordata; class Actinopteri; order Cichliformes; family Pholidichthyidae; genus Pholidichthys; species Pholidichthys leucotaenia. The sequence goes on along the minus strand of CM035846.1, from coordinate 211,071,890 downwards.
GGTGTTGTAAGAATTAATCTTCCAATGTTGTCAGATATCAGAAAATAAGGGAACATGTGATGAAAATGTAAACACTGCATTGCTGTAACGACCTGTATACCCTTTACAAAAACTTAAATAAAAAAAAAGCCACATTAAGGCAGTCACTATCTACATCCACATGTATATTAAAGTCCCCTACTATAATTATTCTATCAGATTTCAACACTAAATCAGCTAAGAAATCAGCAAATTCGGATAAAAATTCTGAATAGGTTGATGGGGGACGATAAACAATGGCAAATAAAATTGGGTTTAACCTGAAATTGCTAAAGTGCCCAATACTGAGGACCAGGCCCTCAAAGGAATTATAACATGTTTTTTGCTTTACATTAACTAGTAATTTGGAATGGTAAATTGTTGCTACTCCTCCTCCACGACCAGAACTTCTGGGATTTTGACAGTTTAAATAACCAGAGGGGGTTGATTCATTTAAACCAACATAATCCTCTTGCCCTAACCAAGTCTCTGTAAGGGAAATTAAATCAATCTGATGATCAATTAACAGATCATGGACTAACAGAGACTTGGGAGTTAGAGACCTAATATTTAACAAACCACATTTAATTTTTAAATTATGAGGAGGAACAGAGGCCAAATCATTCAATTTAGAGGCTTTATGTTTAATTTGAGTTTTACCAATATTTTGCTTTATCACTTTGGGATGCTTATACATTATATTTTTATTCACTTTGGAGGGAGCAGACAACGATTCTCTGATGGGGAAGACAGGGGCTAAGCTGAGGGGTGGCGGATGAAGAGGAGCTGCAGAGAGGTGTGTAAGACTGCGACTCTGCTTCCTGGTCCCAACTCTGAGTAGTCATGGTTTTGGAAATTTGGATAAAAAAGATGCCAGATTGTTAGATAAATGAGAAGCACCATCCAAAGTGGGATGAATGCTGTCTCGTCTCATAAGACCAGGTTTTCCCCAAAAAGAGCTCCAATTGTCAATGTAGCCCACGTCATTTTTAGGACACCACACAGACAGCCAGCGGTTCAAGGATGACGAGCGGCTAAACATGTCATCACTGGTCAGATTGGGGAGGGGCCCAGAGAATACTACAGTGGCAGACATCGTTTTGGCAAACTCACACACCGATTCTACATTAAGTTTCGTGACTTCCGACTGCCGGAGACGGATGTCATTAATGCCGGCGTGAATAACAATTGTGGAATATTTACAGTTACTTTTAGCCAGCATTTTCAAATTTGACTCGATGTCGCCTGCTCTGGCCCCAGGAATGCATTGGACTATGACCGCTGGAGTCTCTAGGTTCACGTTTCTGACTACAGAGTCGCCAATGATCAGAGTTTTTTCCTCAGCGGGTGTGTCGCTGAGCGGGGAAAAACGATTAGAAACGTGAACAGGTTGGTGGTGTACCGGGGCTTTGCGACTAGGCTTCCTTCTCACCGTCACCCACCCAGTCTCCTCGCTGCTGAGGAGAGCCGGGGAACCGCTGACAGGGGGGCCTAAGCTAGCTAGCTCCGCTGCAGCTAATGGGCGTCCGTCGAGATTAACTGGCGCAGACGGTGTTTCAATGCAGCGGAGCCGGGATTCCAAATCAGACAACCTCGCCTCGAGCGCCTCAAAAAGACAACATTTATTACATTTACCGTTACCACTAAAAGAGGCAGAGGTGTAGCTAAACATCTGACAGAGAGAGCACACCAGAGGAGAGGAAAGAGAGGTAGTAGCCATAGCTAGTGGCTAGAGAGCTGGAGAGCAAACCACACAGGCAGACAGCAAAACAGGAAGTGACGATACGTTACCACAAGGAAGTGACGATCCCTGGGTCTGCCTTCCTGCCCCGTAGGGGCGTACATGATATATACACTACTCACAAAAAGTTAGGGATATTCAGCTTTCGGGTGAAATTTCAGGATGCACCTAAAATGCACTATACAGGTGAACTTAATTTGACCTTCTCGAACCTTTTGAATGCACATGCCCAATTGTTCAATGTTTCAGTACTTTTTGAATAACTTGCTGTTCTCTAACAAGGTGCTTAATGGCAAAATTCACAACAGGTGTTTGATCCATGAATTGACAATAAATTTTCTGGTTCAATTAGAATTGGTATTTAAATCAATTCTTTTTTAATCAATTTTTTAATCAATTCATCATGCTGTTCACATTTTGACATCATGAGACCAAGGTGACACCTAACAATTGATCAGCAGTACATCGCCATTGCGAGGCTTCAAACAGGATGTTCTTAGAGGGAAGTGGCCACTGAGCTTTGAGTATCACAAGAGTGTCATCAGCAGGTTGCAGCAGAGATACAGAGAGACTGTAAGAGTCACAGAAAGGCATAGAAGTGGACGTCCTTTGGCCAGATCCCACGCTGATGACCGCTTCATCACAGTGCCATATGGAATTGGATGATGAATGCCACTCAACTCCAGGCACATTTAAGGGAGGTGAGAGGCACCCAAGTGTTACGTCAGACCATTCAAAACAGTTTACATCAGCGTGGTCTGCATGCTAGATGACCTGTAAGGGTACCTGACCACACCACCAGGCACAGGCGTCAACATCCTGCATGGACCAGGGAGCATTTACGCTGGACAAGGGACCAGTGGGCCTCAGTGCTGTTCTCTGATAAAAGTCAATTCTGTGGAACTCCTCACGATACTTGGGCAATATTATCACCATCTTGCGATATGGTTAGTATTGCAATATCATATATACAGTATACAGTATATCATACATATGTCCAACTCCCAGCTAGATCTCAGGAGTTACTCCTTTGCTGTGCTGACCTAACCATACAGTGAGCATTTAGCACCATCTAGTGGACTGAAAAGTCAGTTGTTTTTTATTACTCTGGTGCCTACAGTATATAGCAGGGGTTTCCAATCATGTGTCATGGAGGGCCAAGACCCTGCAGGTTTTCTCTTCTACCCAGTCTCTTCAGCAGGTGCTTTCACTTATCCGCAATCAGTGGGACAAAATTCAGTGAAATCTGCTGTTGAAGACACTGGTTGGAGGTAAAGCCTGCAGGGTCTTGGCCCTCCATGGCAGATGATTGGACACCCCTGGTATATAGGTACATTTGTATTTGCAACATTCATTAATAATTTTTGATAAAGTATCAGATACTAGTGTCTCTGAATCAATGTTGTATTGTCACCACAATGTATCGTGATATTGCAATGCATCGATTTTTTTCCTCACTCCTGTTTCACTTGTAAAATTGCAACTTTGTTCTTGTAAATATTTTTTCCTTATAATTTTGTGATCTTTGTCATAAATTTGCACAAAAGATCTTGCTTATAGTGAATTTGTGGCTCCTTACTTTATGTAAGGCACCATTAAACGATATTAGCCATTTCAAGGGGTGTCTGAATGACTGTTTAACCACTGTATAGGACACTCAAAATATCTCTCAATGCATCTTGAAAAGTAGTGTTGAACCAATGGTCACTACATTAGCCAGTGTATCCCACAGTGCAATGTGCAGCAAACAGAGCAGTGAAGAGAGCCTTGCATCACAACATTAACAGGCTCAACATTTTTAAAATTTATTTATTAATATGGTCCAATCAATTTGATATATATTTATTACAAAATACTGTACATGTATGTATTTGCTTTTTAAATAATCTGTTATGCGTTACTGTCTCATCAAAATGATGTAATTAGCAGCACCAAGAAAATAAGTTGGGTATTTTCTAAAAATTCAAATTTTATGTATTTTGTTAAGTTCACTCAGTAGGTGATTTGAAGGGGGATGATGGGGGATGCCATCCCCCTTATTAGCAAAATTACCCAATATCATCCTTCTTGTTAACCTGCCATCCCCCCATCCCCATTCTCATTCACAGACATAACTCATGGGGGGGACATCCCCCCGCCCCCCCAACCTGGAAAAAAGAGAGGATTCCCCCCCCCCCCATATCATCATAATCCTTTTTTTTTATCATGTTACATACAGTAAGTAAATAAAATGACTTTGAAGCATCAATTCTATGCAGAAATGCAAAAAAAGGTTATAAATTTAAAATGTTTTTTCTCATTAATGTACAATTAGTCTCATAATTTTGCACATTTTTTTCCTCATAATTTTGCATCTTTTCTCATAAATTTGCATATTTTTCTTGTAATTGTCTTGTAGATTTTGAAACTTTTTTCTCTTAAATTTGAAATTTTTTTCTAAACGATTTGCAACTTTTTTCTTGTAAATTTTCCGCTTTATTTCTTGTAAATTTGCAGCTTTTTTCTTGTAAATTAGCAACTTTTTTCTCAAAAATTTACAACTTTTCCCCCATAAATTTGCAACTTTTTTTTCTTGTAGATTTGCAACTTTTCTTTCTACCTTTTTTCTAATAAATTTGTGATTTTTCTCTTGGAAAAATTTCAGCTTTTTTTTCTGTAAATTTTCAGTGCTCATCTGGATGCTGTAGCTTTTTATTTAAATTTTCAAATTTTGAAATTGGTATCTTTTTTAATCATACTTTTGTACCTTTATTCTTTCAAATTTGTGCCTAATTTGTATTTATCCAGTTGTACCTTATGCTAAATAAATCCCCCTTGTTGAAAAATAACAAATGACTGACTGAGTGGACTATATAGTTTTTTACATTCAAATTTACTATGGTGAGTAGGGGTTAGGGAAGGTGTGAGTGATTTCAGAGACAGCATATGTAAATGAATCTGACACCTGTCAAAGTGTCGTAACAGTCACTAAGCTTCAAAGAAAATATCTGCATTTGGCTTGTGGGTGGTTGCTAAGAAAATGTCAAATTAACTTTACTACAATACCTTATATTGAAATTATGCTTCTTTGTGTTTGTCACAATAAATAATTTAGTAAGAATAATCATTGATGCCTTTTAAAAATATTCCCACACAGATGTTTTTATCCATTCATTTTCATAACTGCTTATCCAACTATATTTTCCACGTATTCTTAGATAAATTCACAACCAGTGTCCTCGGTTAATACCACCATGGGGTTTTGCAGGAAGCCGACAGTTCAGTCACAGTCGGTACACTACCCACACACTCCTGAGGGGAGATATAATTAGTCAAACAAGTGAGAACATCTGCGTGTGCCTCAGTCACAACACACTTACAGTTACACACAGTGTGAGCCTCACTGTTTGCTGATTTTTAGGACACGGGCCCGGCCACACGTGGAAGTGTCGGACCTTCCTCCATCATGGGACTGGAGGAACATCGAGGGGAAGAATTATGTGAGCGTCACAAGGAACCAACACATCCCCCAGTACTGTGGTTCCTGCTGGGCCATGGGAGCCACCAGCGCACTCGCTGGTAACCATGACAACAGAGGGGTAGAGGGAGGAATCTGATAAGAACAGATAGACAGAGGAATTATTGCCATGTGAATTCAAAATATATTAATTTACAATAGTCAGTGGGTGTGTTGATCAGAATGCATCTAACTAGTTCTTAGCAACAGTTGTTATCAGTTTGGGGGTTTTTTTTCTCCAGACCGGATCAACATCAAGAGAAGGGGAGCATGGCCGTCGGCCTACCTGTCCGTCCAGAACGTGATAGACTGTGGCAGGGCAGGCTCTTGTTACGGAGGCGATCACCTGAGAGTCTACGCATATGCACACGAAAAAGGCATTCCTGATGAAACCTGCAACAACTACCAAGCCAAAAACCAAAGTAATCAAACAGTTTCTCTATTTTGCCTCTTTTACTGTTGTTAAAGTTAGGCTTAGTATGTGGACAGAGATTGATTGAGACTGTCTTGTGTTTTGGTGGTTAGATATAATTAGGAGACAATACAGATGTGCCTTCGTTTTTATTGTAATAGACTGAGGAAGAACACAACAAACAAATGCTTTGTTGGCTGGAGCTCAATCTGCTCACCACCTACTGTACATACTAACAATTATCCAACATCAACAGCCAATCTTATAAATGCTCTTGATGGTGAATTGGGGGGGGGGAAGACTGTAAATCACTTCCATTCAGAAAGTGGAGGTTGTTATCACTACAGTAATGATTATTGGTTTAGAGTCTGTATTCATGTATGCTTATATCTAAATATTTTTATTCTCATACTGTACATTCTGTTTAATTGTGGACCATCTGAAAGATTGCAATCTTATTTTAAATTGATAATTCAAAGTTATTTCAGTGCTGCACATGAGAAATACAGAGAAGGTCAGGAGTTGCACTGTGTCTTCGTGGGTCTAGAGAAAGCATATGATAGGGTGCCAAGAGAGGAAGTGTGATACTGTATGAGAAAGTCAGGAGTGGTAGTATGTGAGAGTGGTGCAGGACATGTATGAGGACAGTGAGATGGTGGTGAGTTGTGCTGTAGTAGTGACAGATGGATTCAAGGTGGGGTGGGATTACATCAGGGAGTGACCCTGAGTGCCTTCTTGTTTGCTTTGGTGATGGACAAGCTGACAGACGAGATCAGGCAGGAGTCTCCGTGGACCGTGATGTTTTGCAGATGACATTGTGATCTGTAGTGAGAGTAGTGAGCAGGTGGACGAGAACCAGTAATGGTAAATGCAAGGAGGTAGTGAAGGTAAATAAGTTTAAATACCTGAGGTCAACCATCCAAAGCAATGTAAAATACATAAGAGAGGTGAAGATGAGAGTTTGGGAAGGTTGGAGTGGGTGGAGATGATTGTCGGGGTGATTTGTGACTGATGGATAGCAGCTAGAGTGAAAGGGAAGATTTACAAGACGGTAGTGAGACCTGCTATGATGCATGGTTTGGAGACGGTAGCACTGACAAAAAGACAGGAGGCAGGGCTGCTAGTATCAAAACTGTTTGCCTGTTTTTAATCAGCTTTCAATGTTGCAGCAGCAATAAGCATTACATTTAAGTTTTAACTGCACATTCAAGAGTATATACAGTAAATTCATAAAACGTACAGTAATGCATCTGAATTTAAGCAGTGAATTGAATGTTGTGCTGCAGTTTAGTCATTACAAAGCAGTGTTTTCATCTGTTTCAGGGTGCGAGGAGTTTAACCAGTGTGGCACCTGCTCCTTCTTCCAATCCTGTGCTGTTGTGAAGAACTACACTGTGTGGAAAGTGGGAGACTATGGAGAAGTTTCAGGAAGAGACAAAATAAAAGCTGAAATCTTCACCAGTGGACCCATCAGGTAAATTAAGTAATCCTCTCAAGTCACATCTCATTTTTCATCCACCCACACACTCTGTGTGAAGGAGCACTTCAAGGCTAAACTTTTTAAGGAGCGATTCTGTACCTTTATGAGGTTATAATTAGTAAATGAATATTTAATCTTTCTTAATACCTTTGAGAAAAGTAACGGTCTTGAGTGCCATTTTATTCCAGCACTAAAAAGTTATTTCTGTTTTTGTCTTGAACTGTGCATTTATAGTTCAGTATTTTACCTTTTATTCTCTTATTAGTGAAGATCTGACACCAACAGCTTTGTAGTGTCTTGAAAGTAATTCATGCCATCTTTCAAAGTTTAATGTTAAAACAAATGCAGATGAAGTAGGTTCAAATGTTTAAAGTGTAAAGATAAAAACTAAATGTAAAGCTTTGCGTTTCTTGTTAGTCATACCTTTATCAGAACAGATATAGTAGCATTATAGTATAATAACCAGTGATGGTCAGTTAAACTTTTAAATATGAAACTGTAAATCTGTAAGCGTTTTTTGTGAAGTTGTAAAAGTGAGGTGTAGAAGGGTTTGTTAATGTTTTCTTTAATGTGTTGGAGTGCAATTTTAAACGGTTCTGTTGTAACACACTAATGATGGTTATAGTGTAGAAAAATGCAGGTGGGCAGAGGCATAAACTGAAGCTTGTAGTTTGGCTCGTTACTTCAAAATTGAAAATTTCGATGTGTATTGGTCAGTCTGTTTATCTGACTTTGAGCAAGGTTAAACAAAATGACTGATTTTTTTAAATATATTTTTGTGGAAATGCATGGGTCAACATACAAAGTTCACACATCTGATTTTTTTTCCATCTTTCATAGATAAATTTACAGAGCATACTGCCCAAATAACAAATGAAAAAAAAAAAACCAAGAAACTAAAGAAATAAATCCCACCCATCCATACAGCTAGCCTAATATCACATTTACATAAGAAACTACACAATACAGCCATTTTTCCACAAAGTCAGTCTAATTTACATAGAATAGAATATTAGAAACAGTTGATGGCCCATCTGAATTTACCAAAATATTGTCATGGCTAAATTCAGGTGAAGACCCAATTGCAGACAACACACAAGAACAAGCTGAAGAGGCAAGTGAATGTACTTACAAGGGGTGGGGGTGGGCTGAAAAGTTCATAGGCTGAAAAGATCAAAGTGGTCAAATTTGACCAAATATGGTTTATTTTTTCATCATCGTCTCCCCTTCAGTCCACACACTTCTTCCATCGGTGTTGCAGCACTTGGATCCCTGTGATTGAAAAATAAACCACATTTGGTCAAATTTGATCACTATGAACTTTTCAGTCCCCCCCTCGCATTAAAGTTTTGAGTTGGTGGTGGATTCTGCCCACAGAGCCGGGATTGACTCCTGTAGGGGAGGGACAGACGAGACATATGAGTGGCAGAGAACACAGGAAGTAATGTGTCTTTGGATGTTTTGTGGATAGAATTCTTCCTTGTAGTCCAGTGTGTATGGCTGCTCATTAAAGATTTCCCCTGGCTCACTTCCAGTCATTGTAGGAGGCTGAAATTGTACATCTATAATAATACGTATCTCTAGAGGTCACATGGTAATTTGCAGCTCTGAACTCCTAAGAGTTTCCCTTTTGCAGGTGTTAAGGTGGAGTAAGGTGTGATAATGGAGCCAGTTGATACAGAGCGGTCATCAGGTTCCTGTGCTTGAAAGGATGCACACTACAGGTGATGTTCAATGAGACGAAAGAGACTTAAGGGGAGTATGCTCCATCGTATGATGTAGTCAAGCACTGGCACAAACACTTCAAGTGTGGTCGAACACTGGTAGGAAGGGCACCCATTCCTGACGCCATGGAAGCATTATGACTCTCCACCTCCAAAGAAGGCATGTGTCCAACCCTTTGCAGGCAAGGTCATGCTCACGGTCTTTTGGAGCCAACATGGAGTATTGATGATGTATTTCCTGACAAAGGGTACCACAGTTACTGGGGCTTGCTATGCTTCACTGCTGCAGAAATTGCGGAAGGCCATCAGAATGTGGGATGCTGATCAAAGTTGTCCACCTCCTGCAAGACAGTGCCTCAATTCACAAGTCACACTGCCAGACAAAAGCACAGTCCTGCGGCTATGAAATCCTAACTCACCCCATTATTCTCCTGACCTCACACCATCTGACTTTCACTTCTTTTCAACAATGAAGTCATTTTTGAAGGGCAAACATTTCCAAGATGGCAAAACACTGATTTACGAGGTCAGGTTGTGGCTTCTGTCACAGACCTGCAGACTTCTACAGGAGAGGTCTCCACAGCCGCATAAAGCAATTGAAAAGTGTGTGACCCTTGGTGGTACGTATGTAGAGAAAGACTAATAACTGTGCCAAGTTTCGTTCCTCTCAGTCCATGGAAAACGAGCCAGGAGAAATCTTTAAGGAACAGCCCTCGTATTTTTTCAGGTGGAGTATGGAGTTGGGGGAAGACAGAGGACGGTCCTGAGAACAAGGTTAGTAAGATGAATGTTATGAATGCCCCTTTGCAGGGCATTAGTGAGACGCCAGATGCCAAACAGTAAGTTGGCTTGTTTATTTACAAAAAGACAAACTGACAAAATAAACAGCCATGTGGGGCAAAACACAAACCTGTACTAGAGCACAAAATAATAGACTCTGAAGACAAACGAGGAGGTGCAGTGAGGACGGAGCCTGCACTGTACAAAAACACAAAGATGAGCACGAAGAATCCAAGGCACAGAAGGGAGACTGGAGTCGGAATAGGAACTTCAGTCCAACAACACGGAGGTGTTTGAGCGTGTAGGTCGCAGCGAGGAGTAAGCCTCAGCTGTTCCGTTAAATACAGACAAAGGCCAACCAGAAACGGGTAAAGTAATTAGTGAAAATGACAAACAGCTGTCACTACGCCGGCTCGGCTTTGACAGCCAGAAGTGCGGCAATGACGCTGTCACAATAAGAGCCCTTGCAGTCCTAATAACAAACCCCTTGATACTATGGTGGAAAAGGGGAAATACTGAGTAACCCGAGCGCCGAGTAAGTGATCCTTACTTGGGGAGTTGCAGAGGATTCGGGTGAGTATCTTCAACCAGTGGAGTGTGGGCCAAAGGTAGTTTTAGGTGATTTGGGTGGTAAGTATATTGTCTTGCTGGCGAGTTCCAGACTGAGCGGAGTCACAGGGTGAGGGTCCAACGTGGAGCAGAGGCTGTGGGCAGGCAGGTAAGCTGAGTAAGCGTGCTTAATCTGAGGGAGCAGGAGGCAACAGGTTGGCTGGCTAGAAGGCATTCTAACATCACGATCCCACACACTACTGCCTGAGAGTGATGCTTCAGTAGGGTGGGTTGATGATTAACTGCAGGTTTTAGATAATAGCACAGCTGCCAGGAATTAAGGTTCAAGCTGCTCCTGGAGTCTGGAGTAAACAGCAAACAAGTAATAAAAAAAACAAAATGTGCAACACTCACCCAGATCCGTAACAAAAAATTTGGTAGAAGGGAGCACTTAGGCCACATAAGAACTGATTTGATTTTGGTGAAAATCTCACAAAAATTTTAAAAATGATTATCACAACATCAAAAATGTGCTGTCTTCTACGTACAATTACGGGACTGTTATAGGAAGGAAATAAGGCTGTACCCCTCCAGGCAACTGAATTGTGGAGTAACTGGAACTGGAGCCTTGTAGCAACCAATAATGTAATACCTGCCAATAATGTAATGGTAAATGGCGTTCACTTATATAGCACTTTTTCTCATCTCTAGATGACCAAAGCACTTTACAGATCCTGCTATCCACCCATTCACACGCACGTTCACACACTGATGGCTTGGATCCTTGCAAGACAGGCAGGAGTGTGTAATCACGCTGAACAATGACGAGGACGCAGCACTGGACAAAGCTGCATCCCTTAAATAAGGATGAACTAATTAACAGGAACACAAAACAGCTGTGAATAATCAAGAACTCAACAACGCAGGAAAAGACCAGACCAGGGAGGAAAATAAACACACACGTAATAATAATGCATCGATTTTATATAGCGCTTTATCATATATACTCAAAGACGCTTTACAAATAGGTACATTATTCATTCACTCCAGACAGACAGTGGTAGTGGCAAGCTACTTCTGCAGCCACGGCTGCCCTGGGGCAGGCTGACGGAAACGTGGCAGCCAATCTGCGCCAACGGCCTTTCCGGCCACCACCGAACATTTTATACTTTTATACACATTCATACCCAGTGTTATGGACACTGGAGGCAATGCGGGTGAAGTGTCTTGCCCAGGGACACAACGGCAGGATATCTGGGGAGAGCGGGATTTGAACCGCCAACCATCCGGTTATTAGACGACCTGTTCTACCTCCTGAGCCACATCTGACAGCCTCTGTAGGACCACGCACAGTCCCTTCCCTGGCAGCGGGAGTCCCAAGCCCGCTCCGGCCGACTCCCACCGCTGCCAGGTCTCCCAGGCGGCCGCTGGCCCGCGTCCATGCGTCCAGCCCTTGCTGCGCCTGGGAAATGGCCGCATCTTCGTCCTGCTCGCTCCGCTGCGTCGCTCCGCTGCGTCGCTCCGCTGCGTCGCTCCTGCGCCGAGGGCCTCCGTGACGTCACCGAAAGGAAAAGCATCGGGTGGCGGTAGGACACGCACAGTTCCTCCTCTGGCAGCGGGAGTCCCATGACTCCCACCGCTGCCAGGACCTCCCAGGCGGCCGCTGGCCCGCGTCCAGGCGTCCAGCCCCTGCCGAGCCCGGGAAAAGACCGGATCTGTCCTGCTCGCTCCGCTGCTGCTGCGCTCCAAAGGCCTCTGTGACGTCACCGCCGGGGGGAGCATCTGCAGGAGGCGGCTTTTTCCCGTCCATGCCACCTAGCTCTAATTTAACGTTGGCGAGGGGCCAGTTTCCCGTGGGGTGGCGCGGGGCAGTACCGTGCGATGTGCCCCGGCTCTCCGTAGCGGAAGCACCCTTCCTCGCGCCGCGGCCGTCTCCTCCGTGGACGCGCTGCCGTGGTCTGCCGTAACTCCTCCTCCTCCCCCTCGCTGTCAGCCGTGGCCTGGAAAGTTCTTGGTCTCGGCGTTGACGCTTCAATGGTGCGATTCATCAGCAGCTCCACCCGCTCTGCTTCTGCCACTGTAGTCTCCCTCGTGCACGCGCTGCCGTGGCTCCTCCTCCCGCTCGCTTTCAGCGCGGCGGCCAGCTCGACCTGGGACAGGTGGTCATCAAACAGGTTCTCGCCGTTGTAGTGGGGAATCTTGGCCCGCTGCCGGATGAATGGGACGGTCACGTCCCGGTCGATCACCGCTCCTGATCGCCCTGGAATCGCCAGCCCCTCCTGCCCTGAAAAGGGCGGGAAACAGGGCTGGTTTGCTCTCCTCGGCCCGTCGGGTCTGCTGCTCCGTCCATTGCGGCGAACCTCTCCGGGGGCCGGCGTCTCAGCTCTACGCTCCGTCCCCAGCCGAGCGATGAACTGCCCCGGCCGCTGGACCTCCGCCCGGGTCCTGGCTATCATCTTGCTCCATATCCCACTTCTGACACCAGTGTGACGTTTGCAAGGTTCACACAAAGAAAATGGAGCAAGATGGTTATGATGAACGGGCTTTATTTTACACACACCCCAACACCCAACTTACTTCTGAGCACAGAGAAGAGGGGAGGTCATTCTCCCAGACCTCCGTTTCAATCATGGTTACACACACATGATACATCTTGCCCTAATCCTGCTAAACACTGCTGGGTCATTATAACGCAGTTATAATGACACAGCAGTATAACTCAGTAATAACACATTTAATACACACATACAATAACGTTCTCTGCTGGCAAAGCATGCTGGGAAATCCCTGGCCCCCTTAAAATGGCTCCGACGTTACAATACAAATTACCACATTTAAGACCCCAAGTAAACAATTAACTGTATTTTGTACATATCAACATTAACACCCATCCATCCTAGCATACATTGATGTCCATACATCAAAACCAGCCTCAAACAACACAGATATACACAGTGCTGTCCCACCCACCATTCCATAGTGTCCCAGAGTGAGCATAGTGAATCGTACATATAAATACTACCCTTCTAACATATATCCTTTCAGCAAATAATGTTTGTACCTCTTTTTGAATTGATTTCTGTTTGTACATAGTTTCAGTTCCGGCTCCAGACTGTTCCACAAATCCACCCCACAGACAGATACGCACATACTTTTCTTGGTTGTTCATATCTTGGGTTTTGTAAAGTTTAAGTCTCCTCTCAAATTATGATCATTGTCTCTTTTTTAAAATATTTTTTGTATATTAGTTGGGAGTTGATTATTAATTGCCCTGTACATGACTTGTGCTGTCTTAAATTTAACTAAATCCATGAACTTTATGACATGTGACTTTAAAAACAACGAATTGGTATGGTCTCTATATCCTACATTATTTATTATCCTTATAGCTCTTTTTTGTAATGTGCATATTGACTGTAGATTGGTCTTGTAGGTGTTTCCCCAGACTTCTACACAGTAGTTAAGATAAGGTAGAAACAGTGACTTGTACAGTAAGACCAATGATTTATAGTCCAAGATGTGTCTTGTCTTCCCCAGTATGCCTATACATTTTGCCAACTTGGCCCAGATGTGACTGATGTGAGGTTTCCAGCAGATTTTATTGTCTAGTGTCACCCCCAGAAACTTATTTTCCTGTACTGTTTCTATTCTGGTATCATCTATCGTTACCATTATTTCATGATTTATTTTATAATTTCCAAACAACATAATCTTTGTTTTTTTTTTAGATTTAGAGATAATTTATTTTTGTTGAACTACTGCGTTAACTTTTTCATTTCAGTTGTGACCACCTCTAAAACCTGCTGCAAATTCTCACCAGTGCAAAGGATATCTGTGTCATCCGCAAACAAAATAAATTTCAGAATTTTTGATACTTGACATATGTCATTTATATACAAAATAAAGAGTTTGGGTCCCAAAACTGACCCCTGGGGCACACCACAAGTGATGTCCATGAAGGGTGATTTGTGCTCACCAATTTGTACAAATTGTTGTCTGTTACTTAAATAACTTTCCACCCAACTCAGTCTGACCCCTCTTATCCCATACCTTTCCAGTTTCCTTAGTAGTATTCTGTGGTCAATGGTGTCAAAAGCTTTCTTTAAATCCATAAATACTCCTACAGCAAACTTTTTTTTTATTGATAATGAGAGAGGGGACGTGGCCGGACCGGCGAGCGTCAGCATGCGATCACAGAAAGTAGGTCAAAGCTGCGTGTAAATCCATTAATCCTTCCTCTCCTCGTGCACTCCTCCTGCGTAAAAGCGCACGAGGAGGCTTATGACAGTTAGAGCTGAAGCATGTGATGTGGTCTTTCACAGCCTGCTGTTTATCTAAGCCTGCGACACAACGCGAAGGCATAGCCATAAAATTAAAACAAGAAACCAGAGAAACTGTGAGCTACAAAGCTGCTGTCATTCCATTCAACAACACCGGCATCCGTTCTGTCGCTTATGTCATGGTGGTGCTGCCCTTACCACAGTCCAGTCAGCGGCTGCGGTTTTTTGATGATAACTAGTTTATGCAGGCGCAGTTGTAAATATTATATTGATCATCAACAATGACTTTGGGTTTACACAACATGCTAAAAAATGTCAAAATCATGTCATCAGACCTTTCAAGGCCCTGAATCAGTTCTTCACTTCCCATGTGCTCCTTGGTCTTTACCCAAACATCACTACAGTCAAGTCAGTGGTGTGGTATTAACATTAAAAGTAAAGGAGTTACTCTGTGCACTGCTGTGACTGCATATTTTGTATGATTTTTATGTTTTGCTCTGTACAAAATAAAGCTGTCACATGTCAGTGTTGCGTTGCTATGGTAACCATCCTGTAATTGCCAAGAATTCTGTTCCAGTGCATCACCTCTAGGCCAGAAAATCCCCTTATTCTGTGGGAAAACTGTTTTGGCCCTCAGATTAGTAATTCTTTTTTTATTCCCATGTCAATTATTTCCCTAGAATGTAGCTGTGAAATTCCAAATAACAAACATTCAAGTACAAACACTTTCTGTCCCATTTACCTTTATGCCCATTTTTGATTTAAATATGTATGTGCATCAGCTGAACATCGATGACAACAAATGAAATGTTAAAGTCATCGGCTTTATTTTTCCATTTTTTGGGGAGGTACGCACTGACACGAGTAAATACAAAAATTGTGCTATTATGAGTTCCTATCTAAATTGTACACAGCATACGATGGTGTTCTGCCATGGCATGATCCCTTAGGGCAATTGGAAAAACATCATGAAGTCATTCCTCGCAGCGGTGGCAGCTCTGGTTGATCGGCTCTGTGACAGAATTCGCGGATCCAGATGTTCGAACACACTCCTGTCCCCCTGAACCACTCTTCGATACTCGCCTGGTTGAGATACCCCTGTAGCTTCTGTGTCAGCAAAACTTGGGGGGATGTTTCGGCCGCACTGAGTTCATTGCCGTTGGCAAAGTTGTGCAACACTATGCAGGCTTTCACAATCTTCACAGCTTTCTCCGTGAGGAATTCCAGTGATCGGCCAAGGATTCTCCAGCATGCCACAAGAATGCCAAATATAGTCTCAGTGACGCATCTGACTGTGGAGTGGCAGTAGTTGTAGATGCTTTTATCTAATGACAGGTTCACCCCTGTTAAGCCAAAAAGAAAATCACACAGAGAAAACATCAATAATCAGACACACAGATAGATATATAGTGGTGTGAAAAAGTGTTTGCCCGTTCCTGATTTCTCATTTTTTTTGTATGTTTGTCACACTTACAGTGGGGTAAAAAAGTATTTAGTCAGCCACCAGTTTTGCAAGTTCTCCCACTTAAAAGATGAGAGAGGTCTCCAATTTTCATCATAGGTATACCTCAACTATGAGAGAGAAAATAAGAAAAAAAAATCCAGAAAATCACATTGAAGGATTTTTAATGAATTAATTGGTAAATTCCTCGGTAAAATAAGTATTTGGTCAATAACAAAAGTTCATCTCAATACTTTGTTATATACCCTTTGTTGGCAATGACAGAGGTCAAACGTTTTCTGTAAGTTTTCACAAGGTTTTCACACACTGTTGCTGGTATTTTGGCCCATTCCTCCATGCAGATCTCCTCTAGAGCAGTGATGTTTTGGGGCTGTCGCTGGGCAACACAGACTTTCAACTCCCTCCAAAGATTTTCTATGGGGTTGAGATCTGGAGACTGGCTAGGCCACTCCAGGACCTTGAAATGCTTCTTACGAAGCCACTCCTTCGTTGCCCGGGCGGTGTGTTTGGGATCATTGTCGTGCTGAAAGACCCAGCCACGTTTCATCTTCAATGCCCTTGCTGGTGGAAGGAGGTTTTCACTCAAAATCTCACGATACATGGCCCCATTCATTCTTTCCTTTACACGGATCAGTTGTCCTGGTCCCTTTGCAGAAAAACAGCCCCAAAGTATGATGTTTCCACCCCCATGCTTCACAGTAGGTATGGTGTTCTTTCTCCTCCAAACATGACAAGTTGAGTTTTTACCAAAAAGTTCTATTTTGGTTTCATCTGACCATATGACATTCTCCCAATCCTCTTCTGGATCATCCAAATGCTCTCTAGCAAACTTCAGACGGGCCTGGACATGTACTGGCTTAAGCAGGGCGACACGTCAGGCACTGCAGGATTTGAGTACCTGGCAGCGTACTGTGTTTCTGATGTAGCCTTTGTTACTTTGGTCCCAGCTCTCTGCAGGTCATTCACTAGGTCCCCCCATGTGGTTCTGGGATTTTTGCTCACCGTTCTCGTGATAATTTTGACCCCACGGGGTGAGATCTTGCGTGGAGCCCCAGATCGAAGGAAAATATTAGTGGTCTTGTATGTCTTCCATTTTCTAATAATTGCTCCCACAGTTGATTTCTTCACACCAAGCTGCTTACCTATTGCAGATTCAGTCTTCCCAGCCTGGTGCAAGTCTACAATTTTGTTTCTGGTGTCCTTTGACAGCTCTTTGGTCTTGGCCATAGTGGAGTTTGGAGTCTGACTGTTTGAGGTTGTGGACAGGTGTCTTTTATACTGATAATGAGTTCAAACAGGTGCCATTAATACAGGTAACGAGTGGAGGACAGAGGAGCCTCTTAAAGAAGTTGTTACAGGTCTGTGAGAGCTAGAAATCTTGCTTGTTTGTAGGTGACCAAATACTTATTTTACTGAGGAATTTACCAATTAATTCATTAAAAATCCTTCAATGTGATTTTCTGTATTTTTTTTTCTCATTTTGTCTCTCATAGTTGAGGTATACCTATGATGAAAATTGGAGAGCTCTCTCATCTTTTAAGTGGGAGAACTTGCACAATTGGTGGCTGAATAAATACTTTTTTGCCCCACTGTAAATGTTTCAGATCATCAAACAAATTTAAATATTAGACAAAGATAACACAAGTATACACAAAATGCAGTTTTTAAATGAAGGTATTTATTATTAAGGGAAACAAAAATCCAAACCTACATGGCCCTGTGTGAAAAAGTGATTGCTCCCTAAACCTAATAACTGGTTGGGCCACCCTTAGCGGCAGCAACTGCAATCAAGCGTTTGCAATAACTGGCAGTGAGTCTTTTACAGCTCTGTGGAGGAATTTTGGCCCACTCATCTTTGCAGAATTGTTGTAATTCAGCCACATTGGAGGGTTTTTGAGCATGAACCACCTTTTTAAGGTCATGCCACAGCGTCTCAATAGGATTCAGGTCAGGACTTTGACTAGGCCACTCCAAAGTCTTCATTTTGTTTTTCTTAAGCCATTCAGAGGTGGATTTGTTGGTGTGTTTTGGATCATTGTCCTGCTGCAGAACCCAAGTGCACTTCAGCTTGAAGTCACGAACAGATGGCCGGACATTCTCCTTCAGGATTTTTTGGTAGACAGCAGAATTCATAGTTCCATTTACCACAGCAAGTCTTCCAGGTCCCGAAACAGTAAAACAGCCCCAGACCAGCACACTACCACCACCATATTTTACTGTTGGTATGATGTTCCTTTTCTGAAATGCTGCGTTACTTTTACGCCAAATGTAATGGGACACACACCTTCAAAAAAGTTCAACTTTTGTCTCGTCAGTCCACAGAGTGTTTTCCCAAAAGTCTTGTTGATCATCAAGATGTTTTCTGGCAAAACTGAGACAAGCCTTCATGTTGTTTTTGCTCAGCAGTGGTTTTTGTCTTGGAACTCTGCCATGCAGGCCATTTTTGCCCAGTCTCTTTCTTTTGGTGGAGTCGTGAACACTGACCTTAACTGAGGTAAGTGAGGCCTGCAGTTCTTTGGATGCTGTGGGGTCTTTTGTGACCTCTTGGATGAGTCGTCACTGTGCTCTTGGGGTAATTTTGGTCGGCCAGCCACTCCTGAGAAGGTTCACCACTGTTCCATGTTTTCGCCATTTGTGGATAATGGCTCTCACTGTGATTCGCTGGAGTTCCAAAGCTTTAGAAATGGCTTTATAACCTTTTCCAGACTGATAGATCTCAATTACTTTGTTTCTCATTTGTTCATGAATTTCTTTGGATCGCAGTATGATGTCTAGCTTTTGAGGATCTTTTGGGTTACTTCACTTTGTTTGGCAGGTCCTATTTAAGTGATTTCTTGATTGAGAACAGGTGTGGCAGTAATCAGGCCTGGGTGTAGCTAGAGAAATTGAACTCAGTTTTCCAAAGATCTGATAAACCACAGTTAATTTATGTTTGAACAGGGGGGTTCACTTTTTCACACAGGGCCATGTAGGTTTGGATGTATTTTTACCCTTAATAATAAACACCTTTATTTAAAAACTGCATTTTGTGTTTACTTGTGTTATCTTTGTCTAATATTTAAATTTGTTTGATGAGCTGAAACATTTAAGTGTGACAAACATACATAAAAAATGAGAAATCAGGAAGGGGGCAAACATTTTTTTCACACCACTGTATGTGTTTATACTTTTGTATAGACACATGCAAGGCAGACAAATCACAAAACAGATGGCTGATTCATTATGTCACAACAGAAGTCATGGCAGTAAATAAAAAAGTCAGTCAAGTAAACAGTGTGGTATTAACTTCTGCACTTAAAAATAGAGGGTATGTGTATGATGTCACCAAACAGAACTCATGGCAGTTACAAAACAGTGGCAAACTCCTAGAGAACTAGTTGCGAGCTGTCTCAGACCAGTGAGATACTACTGTAAGTGTGAACTGTGTAAATAGCTGTGAAGAATCATTATCTCTCAGAAAAGATAAATAATTCCATGCTAAACCACAATTACAGAATCTCAGAAGTTCATATTACAACTCAAACCCCAAGCTTATCGTTGTAAAGACAATAAATCGTTGAAGCTCCCTTTTCCCTTTATCAAGCGGCAGTCACAGCCAGTGTTGGGAGTAACATGTTATGATAATAATAATCTATTTTATTTGTAATGCATTATACATAAAAAAATCTCAAAGTGCTACATGTAAAAAGCATAAAACTCAAATTCATAAAAGGAAAAAAATGGGGTAAGAAGATAAAACCAAAAATAAAAAGAGAAGCGGTTAAAACAGCAACTCAATGATCAAAGAAGTTTTAACACGTTCCCTCTGTTCCACTCACTCAAACCGCCTTCATACACCCAGGACAAAACTCAGCACCATGGGGGATAGTGCTTTTTGTGCTGCTGCCCCGCGTCTCCGGAATGCCCTCTCTGACACCTTAAGGGCGTCACAATCCACAGACTGTTTTAAAAGAGGACTTAAAACCTTTCTTTTTACATGGAATTATTTGTCTTTTCTGAGAGAAAATGATTCTTCACAGCTATTTACACAGTTCACACTTCACTTCACAGTAATATCTCACAGGTCTGAGACAGCTTGCAACTAGTTGGGGATAAAAAAAAAAGTGAGACAAATCCAAAAATTTGTGACAATTTTCACTTGGAATCACTGTCTCACGAATGTTGCAATAATGTTGCACAAACTCCCAGCGAGTTTTTGGCAAAAATTCTCTGGGTATTTGCATACATGTCATGCAAGTGTTGCAGGACATTCTTGCAACATGCGCAAGACTAAATTTAGGGATTTTTTTGCACTCACAACAGTCCTGCAATGGCTTCCCAACCCTCAAGATGAGGTCAAGACAGGTTTGAGTCACCTGCAACGACTCTGAGGCTATTTTGAGAGGAAGCTGTCACAGTTTTTTTTGAACATGTTCAAAATTCCTGCAAGACAATTGTGTGAGGCCCTGCGGCTCAGGAGAGGAAAATGAGAACCGCCGAGAATGTTTGGCGACATTTTGGAAACTCCCTCGAGAATGCCATTTTCCAACTAGTCTCAAGCTGTCTCAGGCCAGTGAGATACTACCCTTAACATTACACATACATAGCACGCACACACTCAGTAGCATCTGCCCACTCTAATGTCACAGTGCAGAGTTACTTTGTACAGAAACAGAAACTGTTGACAAGCTTGTAGACTCCAGCAGAAGCAGTAGCCTTTTTTTCAGTGGTATGATAAGCTTTCAAATAGGTGATCGTGCAGTGGCTTCTTGTTCCCAGTAGGTTGGCCATAATATCTCTGTATGCTCTTAAAAGACAAGCAAGCAAGCACATATACTGCACCCTAGTGTTGTAGTCAAGGCCACCCTAACCGAGACCAAAGTGTACCAAGATGAGATCAAGATTTCTAGGGTTTGAGTCCAAGAGACGTCAAGACTGTGTCAAGACCAAGGTCATATGCTGTATTATATACAGCTCTGGAAAAAATTAAGAGACAAAGACCACTGCAAAATTGTCACTTTATCTGGTTTTACTATTTATATGTACTGTATGCATTTGAGTAAAATTAACAATTTTGTTTTATTCTCTAACCTACTGAAAAAAACCTCACCCAAATTCAAAGACAAAATATCATCATTTAGAGTATTTCTTTCCAGAAAATGACTACTGGCCAAAACAACAAAAGGGATGTTGCTTTTAGATGTGCTTTTTGATGTGTTTTTAGATCAAATAATGCAAAGAAAACAAGTTCATGTTCATTCTTAAACACAACAAGACTGCCATACATGTAGAGATGCTATTTTAGGAATGATTTTGCAGTGAGCTCTTATTTTATTCAAGAGCTGTGTGTATTAGTTCCTTCTCTGAGTAAATTCAATGGTGCTGAAATCAAAACAACCATCTTTAATTGACTCAGACATCCTCAATTATCTGTAATTAACACAAACATTAAATATATGTCCACATGTTCTCAAAAGTCCCATCAACAGAAAACATGTTTAAATAACGCTTTGGTTGGAACTCTCTGCTCCTCTTTGTTTCCTCTCACCTTTTCCCATATGTGTAAAGGGGGCGGGGTTGTGACCATTAGCAGTGATATTAATTTTAAACCTGCAAATTTATTTATGTATTTATTTAACCTTTATTTATACAGGGAAGGTCTATTGAGAGGCAGCTTCTCTTTTTCAAGGATGTCATGTTCACGTTCACACCTGGAAGCCGCCCAGTCCAACCACAGACTGATCTGTGGCCACTGAGCAGCAGCTGGGGTTAAGGGCCTTGCTCAAGGGCACCACAGTGGGGTTAATGAGGGTGGGGCAAACACTGCTATGTCATCTGTCCCACCCAGATCTGATTCTGCCAGTCCAGGGATTGAACTGACAATCCTCCAGTCACCAGTCCACATCTCTAACCATTCGCCCCCCACTGCCAGAGGCTTAATGACTTTGTTACATTTAAGGGGAATATTACTTTGCAGTCGTAGTAATTATGTGAACAAATAAACAAGTCCTGGTCTTTATTAAAATCCAGAGTCCATTTTGTCAGAGACCGAGACAAGACTAAGTAAAAATGACTCTTGATTCCGAGACAATGCCGAGACCTTGAAAATGTGGTCTCAAGACCAAGACCGATCTTGCGTACTACAACACTACTGCACCCCACTGTTGCTTATTGTGAAGTACAGCAAAGCCGTTTATCAAAAGATTTTTGTTCTATTCAAATATTTTTTTTCAAATTCTACATCTTGCTCATTTAAATTCTACGCATCCAATTCAGCTTTATTTATATAACACATATTCACAACAACAGTCATCTCAGAGCACTTTCAATTGTAGGACAGACTCCACAATTGCAGAAAAGGGCCCAACAATCAGGCAATCCCTGATTGTGAGCAAACACTTGATGACAGTGGAGAGGAAAAACTCCCTTTTAGCAGGAAGAAACCTCCAGCAGAACCAGGCTTAGGGAGGGGTAGTCATCTGCTGTGACTGGCTGGGGGGTGAGGGGATAGAGAAGAGGAAAAGAACAAACATGTAGAGAGCAAACAGCACGACGGGGACTCTATGGGAGAGAACAGATGTTAATGAACAGCAAAACTATTACATTGAGAGTGTATTTACACACAGCATCACATGATGTTGAATAATATAATGCTTGGTGGTAATATAATAAAGACCCCCACAAATGTGTGATATTACTGATTCAATGGCTCAGATTGTCTTCATAGCAGCTTGAACCCTGGGTAAGCTCCTGCTTATTAAATCAGTATCTTTATCTCAGTCTTTAAACACAGTACATGTGTTTCAAAGTGCTGCCAAATGACCATGGTACAGTATACGTGGGTTAAACTCTGAGGTGTGCAATAAATGGTTTTAAGGCACCTTGAGGAGGCAACCACCCTCGGTGGTTCTTGGCCTCGCCATCATGCCTCATAACTGTTTCCTCCACAGCTCCTTGTTGATTAAGCCTGACTTCTCTCAACAAAAGGTATTATTGATGCATAAAAAACACCAGGAAAAAAAGAACAGGCAGAGCTTCTGCTCAGTCAAAAAAAAAAAGCTCTACACTCTGGTCTACAAGAACAACTCAACAGAAAATGACCTCTACAAAGTCTGGTCCAGTTTTCAAGACAAGAACAAGTGCATCAGACCAAATAATGCTTACAGTTTTTAGCACAGTCTCCAAACTGACAGTACTGACTGACACCTCCAATCAGAGTCTGGACAGTGAAAAAAATAAAGATAACAAAAAGACAGATTTTTTTTAGAGGAACTGAAAGGCATGAGGTGGGCTGCGCTCATCTCTTAAAGCAGGATGTCTGTGTGATGAAAATACTGAAATAGAAGGGCCCTTTGTAAACTGTTCATGAGAATTTCAGGTTAATTTGTGTGTCAGAATGATTTAGGAATCTCTAAATTGTTATGGATACCCCTCCATAAGGAATTAGTCAGTGGTGCAGTTCCTGACACAGAGTACACCTCTGCTACTGGCCCAGTGCTAGTAAAGGAATTCCTCAGTGGTAGAGCAGAGGTATTGCAATCATGGTATCACGGGTTCAAATCCCAGCCTAAGATATAGGTGAATGTCTGCCTTGCCCAAAGAAGGGGTGAAAATGACAAGCTTTATCCACCGTGGCATAAGGGCCGAAACGGACTTTGAAATTCCAGGATAACATACACAATTCTGGTCTTGGCCCAGTTGGGACTGTAACAAAACAACCACAACCACAGGACAAAAACCAACCACCAGCAAAACAAATAATAAGTGAGGCACAAAGAATCACACCACCAGCCGACACAAAAAGCAGCGAACAATGGCTTTTAACAGCAATTAATTAATTAATGCCATCAAAAAAAAAAAAAAAATTCTGATACGCACATAAGCTACCTGGCACAAAACTCTCCAAAATCCGACCACATCCAAAAGTGTTACAAAATAAATAATATAACACACGCGGCCCATTCACTAGACTGATACAATTGCGTCAGTAAAGTGAAGAGGATCAGACGAGCCCCCAAATATGTTACGGCCCCTTTTAATGGCTCAGAGGGACCGAACTTATCAGATTCACTCAGTTTTGCAGTCAACAACATTAATTGAAAAAACAGAACAAAACCAGGCAAACAGAGATGGGAGCCCCAGCTAAAACAAACAAAAGAAAGAGAAGGCTAAGAACCAACCCAGCAATGGGCCATCGGATTCTGCCTTCACTCCTAACCTAACCAAAAGAAACTTACTTAACCAAAAGCAAGCCCGAAGACAAGTTTGCCGACAACTCCCAACTCAACTTAGATTAATATGCAAAATTATAAGAAAATGGAGAGTGAGGTAGTGGATGCTGGCAATTGAGGAAGTGAAGTGCCTGCCTCAGTGTTTGCTCCGCCTCCTTTTATAGATGTCCCTTGCGGTCCAGAGCCAATGACACCTGAGACAGGGATAAACAAGGACAAATTAATATTAAACAAACAAACACTATAGGCAGACGTGTACGGCACACTGAGGCGTGCGTAACATGAATAACAATTTGATGTAATGTCCTCTGTAAACTACTGAGTCAAAGTAGCAGGTTTGTGTTTGCTTTTACTCCTTTTTACAAACCAAAAAATAAATATTGACCATTGTTTGACCTCACTTTTCCTAAGAATCATGAGCACAAATATCAAAGAAGTAAACAACTAAAAGCCCCGAATTCTTGTCTTTGTCTTTCAGTTGTGCTTTGATGGCGACTGATGGCCTGGAGCGATACTCTGGGGGGATTTTCTCAGAGTTTCACCCCCTCTCTTTGCCAAATCACATTGTGTCTGTGGCTGGTTGGGGCGTGGGCGAAGACCAGATCGAGTACTGGATAGTTAGAAACTCCTGGGGAGAGTTCTGGGTTAGTTTTGCACCACAGCTTGTGTTCAATCTGAAACAAATCAGCTCTGCTGGTACAACTCACACTTCAAGGAGTTTTAGCTTTGGCTGTTCTATTTTTTTTTTGTTTGTTTTGTTTTGTTTTTGGGTTTCTTTTTTTTTTGGAAACAAGTTTCTCAGTCAATGAACATGTTGCATATTGAATAAATAATTTTGTGCTGTTTTGTTGCTTTCAGGGAGAACACGGTTGGGCGAGAATAGTAACCAGTGCTTACAAAGAAGGAAAAGGCAACTGGTTCAACCTGGGTGTTGAGAAAAACTGTGCATACGGAGACCCGATTGTCACATAGATGCCCATTTAAACTATGTCTGATCACATTCAGCTTGGTGTATTAAATGTGGAGGTTGTGGAATTTTATCTGTTTGTCATTTTTTATGAGAATTACATAAAACATGGAGTTTTTTTTCTCCTTATTGGACTGCCTTTTAATCAACAGCGATCATGAAATCTTGCCTAATTATAGATGAAGTTATTTCGTACACTTTTAACTTGAGAAACAAGTGCACTGTTATTTATCTCCTTGGTTTTTTCCATAGTTAATTTATAATTAGTTACTGTTCATTTACCATTTCCCTTTCATTTCAGCCTTTTAAACCCAGAAACCAAGAAAGAGACATTTTAAGCAATATTTGTCTAAAACGTCTGCATGGAGCCTCAACACATTTAATCGCTCTCCCTCTCTGTCTGTCTTGCGTTCAGTCAGCCGTGTCTTCAATTGCACCTCCATATTATCGTGGGGCTGATGTCTTCCGTCTTCGATGGCTATTGACGTCCCTTTCCTCCTTTTATTATGCTAAGCACCGAACTTGAAGGTGGAAAGTGCCATTTTTATGTGATCTTTGGTATGACCCGGCTGAGACGTGAACCCACAACCTCCCGGCTGTGGCACAGATGCTCTTCTTCTCTGTATCAATTATAAACTAGTCTGCCAAAAGTAGTGATAGGTGAGTTTGTTCCTCTCAAATATATTCTTGTAAAACAGACTTTTTTTTTTATTATTTTGTGGCTTTTCTCTTGTAAACTGACATCGTTGCGCATTTGTGAATTTATAACTTTTTGTCATAAATTTGCAACTTTTTTTCTTTTTTTGACAGATGCAGGAAGTCTGTGAATAAGGGCAAAAGAGCCACATGCAGCTCTGAAGCTGCAGGCTGCAGACTGCTGGTTTGAAAGAAACGTTCAACTGAATGTGAATCAGTGACCTTTACATACACTACAATGTTTTTGACCTTGCAAACTTATACCCCCTTTACACAGGGGTGGAGATCATTGAGAGATCTGGCCAATTTTTGATCTTTCAATGATCTTCTATGATCTCCACAGTCATCATGGTCTCCTCAAAGTTTGAATTCAGTCCAAAACACACAAGAGTCTCCCAAAAAATCCCAAAGATCAAAAATTGGCCCCATCTCTCAATGATCTCAGTGTTGTGTAAAGGGGACCTTAGCAACCTTCTACTCCTGTTCCCAGCACTTGTAAATTAATTTGAAAGTATACAGCGCTGGAAAAAAATTAAGACAAAGAGACCACTGTAAAGTTATCACTTTATCAGGTTTCACTATTCATACGTACGTGTTTGAGTAAAATGAACAATTTTGTTTTATTCTCTAACCCACTGACAACTCACCCAAATTCAAAGTCAGAATATAGCTGCAAGCCGCGATCATCGGGTTCCAAGCAGAAGTGGACTTCAAGGTCTTGTATTGCTTAGCAACAGTATTTAAAACCTAAGGTCTGCTACACTTTATTTAAACCAGCACTATGTAACTTTCTTGTTTCTTGTAGGAACACTGAAAAGGCACACAACCACGGTGACCAGGACCCCAGTCCCAACAGCCAACCACAGGACTTTCTGTTGTTGGTGGCTGAAGTTGTGCCCTGTGATTCGCTGCTGGGCCCGAGGCCACAGACTGAGGCCACATCTACTCTCTGCTCAGTAATGACATCAAAAAAAGAGCTGTTGAAGGCCATGTGGGTGCACATGGATGAACATTCACTTGAGCAAATCTTGGTGTACTATCAAAATAATTTTGCAAATAGGTGAATAGGTGCATTAAAGTGTATGGAAGAGCTATGCTGTACTTCAGTTGTTGTTTAGAAGAACAAGACCACCTTGGCAAGATTTGAACCCAGGACCTCCCACTTTCCAGGCACTCACCGTAACTACAACTGCTTTAGTTTTCACTCTTTCTCAAATGATAAATGTTCAATTGAAAGGATCCCCAGCAGCATTAGTACAGCATTTAAAACTTAATGTGCACTATATATTGTTTTAAAATGCACAGAGGAGGTACAGTATGTCAAACTTTACAGAAATTACAAATTACTACAAGGATTTGAACTCAGGGCTCTTGCATGACAGATGAGTATCTAAACCCCTACACCACACTACTGCTTTGGGTTATAACACTCATAAAAATACACACATAAAATAAAATGTTCGACTGACAAGACAAACAAGCTGACAGACATAAACATGATTTTTTTGAACATTAACACAATTGCATGGAATTTGCTGGTTAGTTGAAAAATACTGTTGTGATTGTGAATCTGAATTTTCATCAGATTTGAATCAGTATATCTGGAGTTAAACCCAAACTACATGCTAAAGAAGAATTGTACAACTTGATTGGTCTAGAAAATCAAAACGGAATGACATTTTTGGATCATTTTAACAACTTTTCATTGTCGATGTCTGTAGATGATCTCTGCTTAATTTCAAGCAACTTGGATGAATGGCCTAGGAGGAGTTTACTTTGACTTCACTTGCAAATTGTCTAAATTGTCCCTAGATATCTGTTTCCTATAGGCCCTTAGAATAGAGGGTTAGTATTAATGAAAGCGCTTTGAGTGGTCTTTGTGACTAGAAAAGCGCTATATAAGTGCAGGTTAGTTAGTAGTTAGTTAGTTGCACATTTTTGAAAATATGGTGCAGAAAACTTCATTTTCAGAGTTTGCCACCATTGACAAAAAGTTGTGAAGGTTTCAGTGCATAGAATGATGAAAGAATTTTTAGTCTAGTCCCAGCTTTTCTCTAGATATTTGTAAAAGTGTTTATTATAGTGCCACCTATGTATGCAGTGCCTTGATTTTTTGTCTGAGTAATGGGGAGAGTTTCTGATCGGACTGTAAAATTTCAGGTTTCCACATATTACCATTTTTTCTCCCCATGCACTTTTAGCGGAGAAAAATAAGAAGAGGAAGAAGAAGATCAGAACAAAAACAATAGGTTTCCCACAGCACAGCTGCCTGGAACCCTAAATATCCTCATTTAGAGCATTTATTTACAGCAAATGACAGCTAGCCAAAACAACAAAAAGGATGTTGCTTTTAGATCAAATTATGAAATGAAAAGTTCATGTTCATTCTTAAACACTACCATAAAGTTTTAACTTAGGAAGAACTCAGATATCTGTATTTATGTAATAACTCAGATTTTTATTCACAGCTTTCATGCATCTTACCATGCTTTGATGATCACCTAATCAGATCCTCCTTAAGTAGCTTGACCTGTCCTTGTGTAGGAATTCAACAGATGCTCAAACTGAGCACCTGCCATACATGTAGAGATGCTAATTTAGGAAAGATTTTGCAGTGGTCTCTTATTTTTTTTTCCAGAGCTGTAGAAATGAGTTGTTCAGGGGTAGGGACCAATTACAGGAACCAGACTGAAAAAACAAGTGAGCTTTTGACAAATAATTTGAAATGATGAAATATAAAACAGTATTGTAGGAATCTGAGGGCCACAAGAACCATAAAGAGATAACAAGAGGTATTACTGGGGGGGGGAAGTGCTACTTGACCACTCTTCTTCTTCTCCTTCTTCTCCTTAACCACTCAAGGATCTCATTGATCTCCCAATGATCTCCGAAAGACCTTTCAGTGACACCAAATTTTTCCACCTTGAAGAAGTTGGCTTAGTGATCAGTGAGGGATCGCTGAGTGTTGGATGAAAGACCAATAGAGTTAATTGAAAGACCATGGTGGAGATCACTGGGAGATTGATGAGTGCCCCTTGAGAGTTCATTGAAAGTTCGCTGAGAGATTGCTTCCCTTTGGTGGTTGTTGAGAGATTCTTTTGGACTGAGTCAAAACTTTGAGGACCATGATCACTGGAGATCATTGAGTGATCACTGAGAAATTTTGGTGATTACTAAGAGATCATTGAAAGATCATTGGGGGATCTGGCCATTTTTTCATCACTCACCGATCTCTCAACGATCTCCACCCCAGTGTAAAGGGGACATCACTTGTGCACATAACACACATTTTTAAGTTCTCTCACCAACCCGGTTTCTCTCACATATTTTCGGGTCAGTGTTTGGCCCTCTGGCAGGTCATATGAAGCACCTCCCACAGGAGGTGTCAGAGCCATCCCATCAGGATCGCCATACTCCACACCCTGCCTCTTCTTACTCTGCCACATAGTCACATTATTTCCTACACAAATTCATCACATTTTATATCAACTGTAATGAGTAAAATATATAATATATTTTAAACCTGTTTATTGCCTTAGTTTATATATAATTCAGATCATTTAACCGATTTCTCTGTGAATGAATTTAACTTGAACAGATGATCTGTCCCTGAATTCAGTTTTAAGATGGAAATAACTCAGTGTGCATAAAAACTGCTACCTGTTAATACCACATCCATTATCAGACATCTTTAAATGGTAGGCAGCTTGAGTCACTGCCTTTAAATTCACATTATGGTGAAACAGCATATGCAGGTCTGTGGAGGTGGAGGTTCAAACATACAGAATCGTATCTGTGCAAACGACGAGTGGTCAGTTATTTAACATGAATCAAATGTGGTTGGATACATTACTGTAACTGCACCTTATTAGCATAAGAGAAGGGCTTTTGTATATTAAAGTTATTCACATGGAAATTTTGCCTTAATGCCTTCATTTGTTAATAGTGGAATGAATCAGTACTTGGGGGAGGTTTGCGAAGAAAAGAGGGCCATTAATGACACTGAGGTTATGTCCAACTTTACTTTTAGCATTTATAAAAAATTGCCACTTCAGAGAACAAATCACAGTACCACAGAAAAAAACTGCATATTTCTTCATCCATCCATCTTCATCCTTTTCGGGTAGCGAGGGGGGGGTGGAGCCTATTCCAGCATCTTCGGGCGAGAGGCAGGGTACACCCTGGACAGATCGCCAGTCCATCGCAGGACCAACACAGAGAGACAGACAACCATTCACTCTCACAGTCATACCTAAGGACAGTTTAGAATCCCCAGTTTGATGCCAATTAACCTACCTTGCATGTTTTTGGCATGTGAGAGGAAACCGGAGAAATCCACGCAGACACGGGGAGAACATGCAAACTCCACACAGATCACTGTTGGTCAGGGGCTGGGATCGAACCCAGGAACCTCCGGCCAAGGGTGAGTACTGTGCTGCTGCAGTGCTGACCCCTCCGCCACCATGCTGCACTGTAGTTCTTCATCCTTCAGTGTATTTACACTGATGATCACAAAGGCTTGTATAAAACTGTATTGGGCCATTGATTTGTATGTAGGAGGGTGAATTATTAAATGTCGCTTCAAGGCCAAGAAGGTGGAGTAAACTGTAAAAGTTGTAGATTGTAGGTTTTTTAAACATTCTTCAAGGTTGCTAATTCACCCTTTTTGAAGTTTTAAACAATACAGCATCAGTGTCAGTGAGAGTTTGATTGAAAGCATGATTTCTAATATGAATGATTTTGAATGTATTTCCCTGTGGGGAGACTTGAATAACGAAACCGAATTGTCTTTCATTCCAGTTTATTCAAGTAATCATTCCACTGTCTGCTCTCATTCTTGAGCAGCGAACAAAGCGAGTGAACACACCAAAGTTCTCTCATTTAAACATTCTGACATCAAACCATTTCCCTCGCGGGGGAAATCACACATCTCTCTCAAAAGCTCTTTATCCACATTCATTAGCCTTTTATTTACATAACTCCCCCTTCTCTCTTCTCGAGCCTCAGTGGTCAGGAAGTCTTCTGTCCCATGGCCTCCGCAGGGGGTCCAGGCTCTGTGGCTCCGCACCGCAGGGGGCTGGCTCTCCATCGTGGTTAAATCACATATGCAGTGTCCATATACATGTCTCACAACACAGCCATATAACCCCCCCCCAAACGATGAAGAACAGACTAATTCCTAAAATTAAATAGCACCTTACTCACTACTGAATAATCAACACCAACATTCAGTCTGTGCGCCGCTTGGGCTTCAGCCGTCTGCCGAATCTGCTGTGCGTTGGCCCCGCCTTGCCTGCGGTGCGTTTCTGCTTCGGGTCTGTTGACTGAGGGAGAGAGTGATTAATTGCCCCCTGCGGGGGCCTGCCTCATCGAGGCGCCACCGCGACCGGTACAGACACGTCCTTCATGACAAAAGCAGGTTTTAGTCTGTCAATACTGACTGTCTCTTTTCTGTCTCCAAAATCTAGCACAAATTGCTTATCACCTGCCTCCAGCACTCGAAATGGCCCTTCGTAAGGTGGTTTGAGCGTTGCTTTTAGGGCTTCGCGCCTGACAAAAACGAAATCGGCATTTTTCAAAGCCTTGGGGACGAAAACTCGTGGAAAAGCGTGATGAACCGGACCCGGGAGCGTGTCTGCCCCCGTGCCGACTAACGGTCCCAGAGCCGAGAGAGGTGGGGGCTCTGGGTGCTCTGGTAAAAACTCGCCCGGCAGCCTCAGAGTTTGTGCGAATACCAGCTCCGCTGGGGAGGCGTCTAAGTCCTCTTTAGGCGCAGAACGCAACCCTAATAAAACCCATGGAAGTTTATTCACCCAATCTGCATCCGTGAGCGACGCTCTGAGTGCTGCCTTCAAAGACCTATGAAAACGCTCGCATAAGCCATTGGCCTGAGGGTGGTAAGCCGTAGTGCGGTGAATTTTGGCTCCTAAGCCGTTGGCCATTGCTGACCACAGCTCAGAGATGAATTGCGGTCCTCTATCGGACGTAATGTCCGACGGAACCCCGAAGCGCGCCACCCAAGCCGTTAAAAAAATGCGAGCCACCTCCGCGGCCGTGGTCGTCGCAAGTGGGACCACTTCCGGCCAACGTGTGGTGCGGTCCACCATTGTCAAAAGATACGTGAACCCCTGTGATGCCGGTAGGGGGCCCACAAGGTCGACGTGCACATGGTCGAACCTTCTGGCCGGAATGCGGAACGGTTCTAACGGGGCTCTTGTGTGCCTGTGAATTTTGGCCCGTTGACAGGAAATGCAGGTTTTTGCCCATTCCTTCACGTGCTTGCGCAGGCACGGCCAAACAAACTTTTCCGCCACTAGTTTCACCGACGCGCGCACCCCCGGGTGCGCCAGTGAGTGGACCGAGTCAAAAATACGGCGGCGCCACGTGGCCGGAACCACCGGACGCGGGCGCCCCGTCGACATGTCGCAGATCAGGGGGGGCATACCGGTTTGTAAACACTTGCTCTCCAGCCTCAACCCTGTTGGTCCAGACTGGAGCGCGCGCACGTCTGCGTCCGCCCCCTGGTCCGCTGCCATGGCTGCGTAATCTATACCCACGTGCACCGGGGCTGCGCGCGCCACCGTGCCGCTCTCCTGCGGCGCGGTCACGGTGGCCCGTTCTGCCTCTGCGCGTGTTGGGGTCGTGAACGCGCGTGAGAGACAATCCGCTACTACATTGAATTTGCCCGCGACGTGCCTAATGTCAGTGGTAAATTCCGAGATTGCGGCCAGCTGCCTCTGCTGCCTGCCGGACCACGGGTCTGAAATTTTGGCCATGGCGTATGTGAGCGGCTTGTGGTCCACATAAGCGGTGAAGCACCGTCCTTCCAGCCAGAACTGGAAATGACGAATAGCCAAATGCAGCGCCAACAGTTCTCTGTCAAACGCGCTGTATTTTCGTTCAGCCGCGCTTAAAGATTTGCTAAAGAAAGCCAAAGGCTGCCAAACTCCGGCTACCTGTTGCTCAATAATGGCCCCTATGGCTAAATCTGAAGCGTCTGTCGTCAGCGCGATACGTGCTGCAGGGTCTGGGTGGGCCAGGAGCGCAGCGTCAGCCAAGGCTTTTTTAACCTCTGTGAACGCGCGCTCCCGCTCCGGGGACCATTCAACCGCCTGGGTCGGTTTTTGTTTTTTTGAGCGCGGCATATAACGGTTGCATGATTTGAGCTGCGTGGGGCAGGAATCGGTTATAAAAATTCACCATCCCCAAGAATTCCTGTAGTGATTTGACCGTTTGTGGACGGGGAAAATCCGCTACCGCGCGTACTTTCTCTGGTAACGGAACCGCTCCCTCCGGGGAGACGCAGTGACCCAAAAAATCAATCCGCTCGACGCCGAACTGGCACTTGGCTGGGTTAACTATTAAGCCGTGCTCTCCCAGCCTCCTAAAAACTGCTGTGAGGTGCGTTTCGTGTTCGTCCTCTGAAGTACTCGCGACCAAAATGTCGTCGAGGTACACAAACACGAAAGGGAGATCGCGTAACACGGCATCCATCATCCGCTGAAATGTTTGCGCCGCCCCTTTGAGACCAAACGGCATGCGTAAAAATTCGAAAAGTCCGAACGGGGTTATTACCGCTGTTTTAGGAATGTCCTCCGGTTGGACCGGGACTTGGTGATAGCCGCGAACTAGATCAATCTTTGAAAAAATGCGCGCCCCCGCCAGGTGCACCGAAAAATCCTGAATGTGCGGGATGGGATAACGATCGTGCGCCGTAGCGTTGTTTAGCCTGCGGTAATCCCCGCACGGTCTCCAGGAGCCGTCGGCTTTCGGTACCATGTGCAGCGGCGAAGCCCACGGGCTCTTCGACCTACGAACGATGCCCAGCCTCTCCAGGCTGGCGAACTCCTCGCGCGCAATGGCGAGCTTAACTGCATCCAAGCGCCGAGCTTTTGCAAACACGGGAGGACCAGAAGTGGGGATAAAGTGTTTCACCCCGTGCTTCGCGACCGTCGCTGAAAAAGTGGGCACAGTGAGCGCTGGAAATTGGGTGAGGAGTGTGTGAAACTTACCACCTGCTGTAGCGACGTGGGTCTGTACTGGTGGCGGGGACACTCGAGCTGAACAGGGGAGAGAGTAAAAAGAGAGTGCATTTACCAGCCGTCTATTAGCAAGATCAACTAACAGATTGTGTGAACACAAAAAATCCGCGCCCAACATGTTGAAACTCACCGCCGCTATCACAAAAGTCCATTCATATGTGCGGCCATGTAAGCATAAAGGCAAGGTCCTTCTCCCGTAGGTGTTGATGTTCGAGCCATTTGCCGCTGTAGCTCCGCTACCGTGGGGTCCAGCCACCCGGTCCGCGTATGTTGGGGTGATGAAGCTCACTTGTGCTCCGGTGTCGATGAGGAACTCTCGTCCGGAGCGCGCATCCGTGATGTAGAGCAGCTTGTTGCGTTCTCCGAGGGTCGAAGCTGCTAGCGACCCCCGGTCTTGCCGTTTCCCGAACTCCTGAAGATGCAGGGCGGCACACACCTGCGTGCCTTCTCTGCGAACCTCCGATGGTAAAAGCAGAGATCTTCTCCTCCGCTGTGTCGTGCCCGCGCCTCTGCCGCCGGGCTATTGGCTCCCCCTCGTCGCGGCCGTGTTGCCGCCGTCGTCGGCCAGTCTGGTTCTGCCGCCTCTGGCTCCCCGCTGTCTCGGGTCGCTGCTGTGGTTGCTTGCCCGCCGCAGGCGTCCAGGATCCCATCTGCCTCCTGGGCCAGCTCCCGGAACTCCTCCAGGGTGTGACACTTTTTGCCGGCCAGCGTGCTTCTCGCATGCGCCGGGAGGTTGGAGAGGAAGATGAACTGAAAAATGAAATCATCGTTGTCCAACCCTCTCAGCTGTATCATCTCCTCCATCAGGGCGCTCGGCCTGTGTCCACCTTGGTCTAGCAAAGACAGGATCCTCCTCGCCCTCACTTCAGCCGAGGGGGTGAAAAACTTGATGAGGGTGGATTTCAGCTTGCCGTACCTGTCGGTCGCGGGTGGCTGCTCCACCAAGCTTTGCACGCACCGAGCTGTGCTGTTGTCCAGTTTAGCGATGACATGGTGGAACTTAGTGTCATCCACCGTTACTCCTGCGAGCGCGAACTGCGACTCTGCTTGCAGAAACCACGACCGTGGGTTATCCTGCCAGAAATCAGGCAGCTTAACGGCCACTGCGCTCGCCAGCTCTGAGCGCTGTGAGTCCGGGACCCTGAGAATTTCTTCGTTCATTCTCAACGTCGTCAGTCACCAATGTGGGGAGACTTGAATAACGAAACCGAATTGTCTTTCATTCCAGTTTATTCAAGTAATCATTCCACTGTCTGCTCTCATTCTTGAGCAGCGAACAAAGCGAGTGAACACACCAAAGTTCTCTCATTTAAACATTCTGACATCAAACCATTTCCCTCGCGGGGGAAATCACACATCTCTCTCAAAATCTCTTTATCCACATTCATTAGCCTTTTATTTACATAACTCCCCCTTCTCTCTTCTCGAGCCTCAGTGGTCAGGAAGTCTTCTGTCCCCTGGCCTCCGCAGGGGGTCCAGGCTCTGTGGCTCCGCACCGCAGGGGGCTGGCTCTCCTTCATCGTGGTTAAATCACATATGCAATGTCCAACATATACATGTCTCACAACACAGCCATATTCCCTTTAAAAGAAAGAAAGAAGAAGCTCTGAGTATGGACTGGATATCACTTATTAGTAGTTATGATTATCAGAGATTTCTGTTTGGTTGTTTTCCTTTTTTTCCACCTGAAGTAATACAAACTCTATTGTTAGTCATTGTGCTGCTGTTATGTAAAATGGAGGAATCATAAAGTAAAAGTCACACAGTCACAAACAGGCTAATGAGTCATTATTACCAACAACTGTTTCCCATATTGTGGTGCCTTTTACGTGACGAGTCCTGTTTTCACTCACAATTGCAGTCAGATTCAATAGGAAACAGAAGCCCTGACTTCTGAAGAATGTGAGGTGTTTCGCAATCCTAAGCAAGAAGGCTGCAAATTTGAATTCGAGGGTCTTCTTGGAAGAAAACATTCAAGCACCAGATATTACGACTGCAGAATAAAATGTTAAATATGTAGCACTCAGGAGACCTCACTACAGATACTGTTTCCTCTCATAAGTCCATGAAAGGTTTTTTTGTGGGGGAAAAAGGGCATAAAAAAACCATTTTAGACAATATAGATTTGTTTTGAAGGGGATTTATGTCTACTGCAGTGCATCTTTAAATATTTGACTGCAGCAATAATAATACATCATAGATATGAACTTTTTGCATTCTAGGATGTGTACATAAAATAATTTTTCAGTCAGGTTGCATGCAGTAATATATGCATTATGCATGTATATATACTGTACATGTATAATGGCGGCGTGGTGGGGGAGTGGTTAGCACTGCGGCAGCACAGCAACTCACCCTTGGCCGGGGGAACCTGGGCTCGATCCCAGCCCCCGACCAACAGTGATCTGTGTGGAGTTTGCATGTTCTCCCCGTGTCTGCGTGGGTTTACTCCGGGATTTCTTTGGTTTCCTCCCACATGCCAAAAACATGCAAGTTAGGTTAATTGGCATCAAACTGGGGATTCTAAAATTGTCCTTAGGTATGACTGTGAGAGTGAATGGTTGTCTGTCTCTCTGTGTTGGCCCTGCGATGGACTGGCGATCTGTCCAGGGTGTATCCTGCCTCTCGCCCAAAGATGCTGGGATAGGCTCCAGCCCCCCCACCACCACCCCCGCGACCCGAAAAGGATTAAGTGGAAGAAGATGAATGAATGTATATACTGTATAAACTTTTTGCATATATTTTACGTTAATGCGTCATTGACTGAAAAATTGTGGGTTTGAAGGTTTGAACATTCTGAAATGTGTCTACTGGTCATGCAATTATCAAAAAAATATCAAAACACTCACTTCTCTTAAAAAAAACACAGCTTTTATATTGTTTTTCTCTCTAAGAAGCCATTTTGACTCTTCCAGGTTTGCTTCAGAACATCATAAAAATGACATTCCTGTGGAGAAAGGATGCAGGTGAAGGCAATGGGCTGGACGACACAAGGCTTTATTCATTCTCCAACAACATACAGCAAGCACGCTTCTGAGCTCTACTGAGCTACTGCGCTTCTGTGGTCACTGTGCATTAATCTTTTATAGTGTGGCCGACACACATTGTGGGCTCACGCTGCCACAGAGACAGAACTGAATGTGTATTGTGGAGTGTCACGTCTGCAAGGACTGAGGACTCAAATCTACAGGAGGTAACAAGGAAGTGTGAGATTTGTCTCTTTGTCCCACAGAAGACGCCCCGGAGGGTATTCCGGTTCATCAAGAAATGAGAGACAATGGTGAAGCTTCAAAGGGATGCTTTGTAACTGTATGTTGACTGAAGACACCATGTGACTTGAATTCTGATGCTGGAAATGTATAAAAGGGGGTTGAAGTATGATTCTTTCTCTTTCCTGCTTTGAGAATGCTAGGAGCTTGTGTTCTGTCAAATAAAGCTGGTTTATGACTGAAACTCAGCCTCGTTATTTGAGCATGCTCCTACACTGGTGACCTACGACGGAGAATGAGCAATGAGAATTCTTCCGAACCGGGCTCGGTGGAAGCCGGCCTGATGGCCGCCTCCACGCTCCGGCTGCCCGATTTCTGGCAGCACAGCCCGCGCTCATGGTTTAGCGCAATCGAGGCGCAGTTCAACCTCCGGAGAATCTCCAACGACGACACAAGATTCTACCACGTGGTAGCGAAACTGGACAGCGACACGGTCCAGAGAGTGGAGGATTTGGTTAATCATCCACCAGACAGCGACAAGTACAGCGCATTGAAAGACGCGCTGATCAGCCATTTCACCCCCTCAGTCCAACAAAGAGCAGAGGGGCTCCTGGCGCTGACGGAGGCAGAAAACGATAGACCTGCGGACCTGATGGTGAAGATGCTGCAGCTCAAAGCCTCCGAGGATGGCAAATTCATTTTCGCCCACCTATTCCTTCGAACCCTGCCACCAGCAGTGAGAGTGGCCCTGGCAGAGTCACCCCGATTGGCCAAACGAGACTACCATGGGTTGAGCAAGGAGGCGCAGAAGTTGGTCAACGCCCACAAGCAGAACGCGGTTTCGGCCGCGGCGGCTAGTTCGGGAACGGCGTCCGGAGACAGCTTGGGTCCAGCGGCACCAGACGCACCAACAACGGCGGCGACCGGAGCCAGACGACGCGGAGCGGAGAACGGCTCGTGCTTCTACCACCGCCGTTTTGCAGAGAGAGCGCACAGGTGCGTCCCACCGTGCAATTTTAAACGCCGGGACCGAGGGCCGGTAGCAGCTGCGACTCTCGGCAATGAGAACAGGCTGCTTTACCTGACGGATGCACGCTCGGGGAAACAGTTCCTCGTGGACACGGGCTCGCAGCTGAGCTTCGTCACGCCCACCTACGCGGAACGGCTGTCGCCTTCTAAAGCCCCCTGGGTGTCAGTGTCAGCAGCGAACGGCTCCACAATTAAAACGTTTGGTGAGAGGACCATGCTTCTGTCCTTACAGGGTCGTTCATTTGAGTGGACATTTATTGTAGCAGCAGTCAGTTTCAACATGTTAGGGGCTGATTTTTTGTGCTCACATGGTTTATTGGTTGATCTTGCTAATAGACGTCTGATTAATGTCTTTTCATTCTATTCCCTGCACAGCTCGGGTGGCCCCGCCAACTGCACATGCCAGCGTCTCAGCCGCAGGTGGTAAGTTTCACACTCTGCTTGCTCAGTTTCCAGCACTCACAGTCCCCACTTTTTCAGCAACGGTGGCCAAACATGGGGTAGAACATTTCATAACAACCACAGGCCCTCCCGTTTTTGCAAAGGCTCGGCGTTTGGACCCAGCTAAACTGGCCATCGCGCGCGAGGAGTTCACTAATCTGGAAAAACTAGGCATCGTTAGACGCTCCAAGAGCGCTTGGGCTTCGCCGTTACACATGGTCCCAAAGGCTGACGGCTCGTGGCGGCCTTGCGGCGATTTCCGCAGGTTGAACAACGTTTCAGCTCATGACCGCTACCCGATTCCGCACATTCAGGATTTTTCTGTTCATTTGGCGGGGGCGCGCATTTTTTCTAAAATAGACTTGGTGCGCGGCTATCACCAGGTTCCAGTGCGCGCGCACGATGTACCCAAAACAGCGGTCATAACTCCTTTCGGCCTTTTTGAGTTCTTGCGCATGCCTTTTGGCCTCAAGGGGGCCGCGCAGACTTTCCAACGCATGATGGATGCAGTTTTACGCGACCTGCCTTTCGTGTTCGTTTATTTGGACGATATTTTGGTAGCCAGCACGTCCGAAGGCGAACATGAAAAACACCTCACAGCAGTTTTCCAGAGGTTGGCAGAGCACGGGTTAATAGTGAACCCAGCGAAATGCCAGTTTGGGGTGGCGCAGATTGATTTTTTGGGACATCGCGTTTCGGCAGAGGGAGCAGTTCCCCTTCCAAATAAAGTGCGTGCCATAACAGATTTTCCGCAACCTCAAACGGTTAAGGCGCTTCAGGAGTTTCTAGGGATGGTTAATTTTTACAACCGTTTCCTCCCAAGCGCAGCACGACTCATGCAGCCATTGTACACCGCGTTAAAAAAACAAAAGCCCGCAATAGCTTTATTTCCATACGTAGAGACCCAGAGCTTCCAACCATCATACATTGTTGTGTGAACAAAGAGTAATGTGGCACATTAACATAATATACGCAGGCTCTGCTCAAACACACTTCTTCTCTCCGGAATTTACTCCTTTCCCCGGGGGGCGCATAGTCTTTGCTGTCCCGTTTGATACCCCCCAGTGACACCTCAAAGTCAAAGTGCCTCAAAGTCAAAGTCTCAAAGTCTTGTCCTGCTCAAAGTGCAGGTCAAGTCCTGCTCATTCAAGTCCTGCTCAAAGTGCCTCAAAGTCAAAGTGCCTCAAAGTCAAAGTGACACGCCTCAGTGTCAAAGTGCATCTCAATTTCATTGAGATGCTGCTCCCTAAAAACAAACTATCACACTCACAGTTCACTCATGCATTTAACATTCTTATAATTACAACAATAAATAATGCTTGAAACAATATTACCTAAAAGTTGAATACAATATGTACGTAGCAATAATGAAAATATACTGAGCAATAAATATAAAAGACCAGCTTATACACACAGGGTTATTGCCACAAAATAACCTAAAATAACAAAATAATATCAGCAGTCTGTGCGTGTTACATAAATCCGTTCAAAATACATACTGCTGCTGGGAAAAAACTATGATTAAACCTGGTAGTCCGGGTTTTATGGGATCTGTACCGCTTTCCCGAGGGGAGCAAGTGAAAGAAATCATGGCCTGGATGAGCACAGTCTTTAATGATGGCAGTAGCTCTGTTGAGGTACCGAGACCTGGAAATCTCTTCCAGAGAAGGGAGAGAACAGCCAATGATTTTTTGCGCAGTCTCGATCACTCTCTGGAAGGCTTTACGGTCTGCGGCTGAACAGCCCTCATACCAAACCCATACCTGCCAACTTTTCAAACCTGAAAAGCCTAGTAGCTAGCCAGGGTCCAGGGGCCACCCCCTAATGCTAATGCTAATGCTAATAATGCTAATGCTAATAATAATAATGGCAAATATTAGCATTAAATCAAGTTAGAATGTAGCTAACAACCTCATATTTCTTCAACTTTCAAACCTGAAAAGCCTAGTAGCTAGCCGGGGTCCAGGGGCCGCAGTGTCAAACAAATATTAGCATTAAATCAAGTTAAAATGTGGCTAACAACCTCATATTTCTTCAACAATCATGTTTCTATTTTCCTTAAATTGTCAATGCAGATATGCTGATGGAAAAGATCAAGGACAAACTCTATGGTAACTCTCAAGCATTGCTGTTTTCCATGGTGCACCCCTTAGCTTTCTTCAGTTGGTCTTTTGAATGGAACACACTGTGGCACTTGTTACCCAAAGCTGTCATCATCATTTTCCTGGTCATGAGGTTGCCCAGAACTTTAGTTGACAGACTGGACCTGAACTCAGTTTTGTTCTTGTTCACATGGCTGAATATGCGCTCAAAGTCAGTAATAATTCCTAGAAATGCTTTGGAGTATTCCTCACGAAAAGACTTGCCATGTGTGTGGATATGGATTATCATAGTCTAGGGATGTGATTTGGGGTTGGGGAAATTTTCTGAAAATTTAGCAGGGGGTCTGGGGGACGCAGTCCCCCAGCAGGGTCCGGGGCAGAGCCCCATTGGGGGGGCAAGGGGGGCGAAGCCCCCTGAAGCTCCTGGGTTTTTATGATTTTTAAGTACCAGAACTGTGCTTAAATGACATAAAACAAACAGCTGAATGCCACTTATTACTGTATAATATTGACTTATGTTCCAAGAAGATAAAATCTCTGAACTTAGTTCAGAGATTTTTTGATCTCTTCCATTTCCTCCTTCTTTGGTGGCATTTTTATTGACCTGTTGATAGTAAAACAATCTCAGCTGGTGTCGCCGGTATCCGATCCGACCGACCTCGAATCCAGCTGGGCCTCAGCTAGCCCCCTCCGCTGCTAGTCCCGCTGCTCACCTCCACTGCAATTGAGCTCCTGCCCAGCCGGGGTACCGGCAGCTCCTCCACCGAGTCCTGCCGCCCACCGCCGCTGTAGTTGAGCTCCAATCCGGCTCCCGTCCAACTGTTGCCTCGGTTGGTTCCTCCGGCAAGCCCCAATCACCGGGGACGGAGTCACTTCTTTGTATCAGTGTTAGGTGCTAGCTATGGTGTTAGCTATAGCGATAGCGTTAGCTTAGCAAACGCTTCAGGTAAATTTAGATACGATTCCTAGCGATCTCGTGTTTGGAATTGCTTTCGTGTTTTTTTTACGATTTAAAATTTTTGACTGAATTTTTAGTGAAAAACCGTAATTTTGATTAATAAAGCCGTAACCCGGAATGGGATCTTGAAAACCGTAACCATTACGGAAAAATCGGAGTAGTTGGCAGGTATGCAAACCGTGATGCCATATGACAAAATGCTCTCAATAGTAGAGCAATAAAATAAAGCCAGCAACTGTGCATTCAGGCCATTCTTCTTGAGGAGCCTCAGAAAGTGTAGACGTTGTTGAGCCTTTTTTATCGTAGCTATGGTGTTAACTGCCCAGGTAAGGTTGTGAGAAATATGAACACCCAGAAACTTAAAAGCCTCCACCCTCTCCACACGCTCCTTGCCTATATATAGAGGAGGCAGCTCACTGCTATGCTTCCTAAAATCAATAATGAGTTCTTTTGTTTTTTTTGTATTCAATAGCAGATTATTATCTGAGCACCATCTCACCAGTTTCTGGACCTCATCTCTGTATGCAGACTCATCTCCTCCTGATATGAGCCCCACTACTGTTGTGTCATCTGCAAACTTCACTATAATGTTTGTGGGATGAACAGGTATGCAGTCATATGTGTACAATGAATACAAAGTGGGGCTCAACACACAGCCCTGTGGCGAGCCTGTGTTAAGCATGACTGTAGAGGAGGAATGGGGTCCGAGTCTAACAGTCTGTGTTCTGTTTGTTAGGAAGTTCTTAATCCAGCTGCAAGTATGAGTAGGCAGACCAAGCTGAAGCAATTTGGTGATGAG
Organism: Pholidichthys leucotaenia; assembly: GCA_020510985.1. NCBI lineage: Eukaryota > Metazoa > Chordata > Actinopteri > Cichliformes > Pholidichthyidae > Pholidichthys > Pholidichthys leucotaenia. Next base: position 211,029,495 of record CM035846.1, on the reverse strand, counting down.
AATGTTGGAAATAATTGTATTAAATGCCGAGCTATAGTCAACAAACAACATTCTTACATAGCTCCCCTTGTCTTCTAAATGGCTGAATGCCGAGTGGAGAGCTATAGCAATAGCATCTTCAGTGGATCTGCTCCACCTGTAGGCAAACCGGTACCGATCAAAGTCTGGGGGGAGACTAGGCAAAAGATGTTTCAATACCATTTTCTCAAAGCACTTCATAATAATGGGTGTTAATGCTACTGGTCGATAGTCATTCAGACTGCTAATAGTATGTTTTTTAGGTACATGAATAACGACTGCAGATTTTAAACACTATGGAACAATGGCTGCCTTGAGAGACAAGTTAAAAATGTCAGTCAAAACAGAGCATAGCTGATCTGCACATGCTCTGAGCACCTTTCCTGGCACTCCATCGGGACCAGTAGCCTTTCTCGGGTGAACTGCTCTTAGTGTTTGTCTCACCTCATGATCCTGCAGGATAAGCACATCAGAGCTGGCATTCAATAACATCTGTGGGTCCGGGCGAGGTGTATTTGCCTCAAACCGTGCGAAAAAGCAGTTCAGTTCTTCTGCCAGTGAGGCGCTGATATCACTGGAAATGATGCTGCTACCCTTATAGTTTGTGATATGGTTAAAGCCTTGCCATACTCATCTCGAATCATTATCAGAAAAATGGTCCTCGACTTTCTTCTTACTGGTCTGTTTAGCCTTCTTAATGCCTTTCTTCAGATTAGCCCAGGCGGTGCTATACAGATCTGTATCCCCTGACCTGAAGGCTGTATCACGAGCTCTGAGGAGTGCCTGGACTTCTTTTGTCATCCAGGGCTTCTGGTTAGGAAAAACCCTGATGCGTTTTTCCACAGTCACCTGATTGATACAGTAGGTGATGTAGTGTAATACAGTCTGTGTGTACATTTCCAGATCCTCATTCTTGAATAAATCCCATAGAGTGTTTGAAAAACAGTCCTGAAGCTGAGAAAGAGCTCCCTCAGGCCATGTTGTGATGTTCTTTATAGTAGGTCTAGCAGTTCTCCTGAGGGGGGTGTATGCTGGGATGAGGAGCAATGATAGATGGTCTGACAGGCCAAGATGTGGACACGGCACAGCTCTGTAAGCATGCTTCAGGTTCGAATACACCCGATCAAGACAATTCTTTCCCCTAGTGGCACATTTCACATACTGTGTGAAATTAGGCAGTGTGGGGAGCGTGAAATGAAGAGGCTGAATTATTTCTCAATTCAGGTTTATTGCAGAAATCACATCCCCAGCTTTTCTCTCAAGAACAGAAGAGAGTGAGCTGCATCAAAACCCCCACATTTATACATGGCACATCAAAGGCAGAATCACACATTGCTGTCAAAACCCCATATGACAATAATTCTCCCTTCGAGTCCCTTAGTCCTCCGTCTGGCTCCAGGAGGTCAGGAAGTCCTTTCAGAATCTAATCACGGCACCTCCGTCTTCCTGCCATTATCCACAGGGGGTCCAGACGTATTGTCCCATCCAAGACGTGAGGTCAATCAACACATGCAGTCCTAAGCATCTCCTTTTGCTTATACATATGTTGGCAAGAATATCGTCGGCCTCCATCGGTCTATGATGACCATGGAAGAGAATCCTAAACGGCTACTCTGCTGGAACAGCACCGCCTATGGCTGAACAGGCCGATGCGCGAATGGCAGTCCCTGTCACACAGGTCGCACTTGTGGGTGGTCTCCGTACTGCTGGGTCTGTGGCGGTTCTTCCTGCGGGTCCTTTTTTCATCTGCAGCAGCAGTCAGTCTCTCTTCACCCGCCTTGAGCTGTCTGGTCAGGGTGCCTCTCCATTTGGAGCGGTCCGTTGCAAGGTCTTCCCAGCGCTCTGTGTTGATCTCCAGGGCCTTCATGTCTCTCTTGCAGACGTCTCTAAAACGCAGCTGTGGGCGGCCAACGTCTCTCTTGCCAGTTGCCAGTTCTCCATAGAGGACGTCTTTGGGGATTCTGCCATCCTCCATACGGTGAACGTGGCCTAGCCAGCGGAGCCTGCGCTGTCTGAGTAGAGTGAACATGGAGGGAAGGCCGGCGCGGGACAGAACTTCTGTGTTGGGCACTTTGTCCTGCCAGGATATGTCCAGGATGTGGCGAATGCAGCGCAAGTGGAAGGAGTTCAGTCTCTTTTCCTGCCGGGCGTATGTTGTCCACGTCTCACTCCCATAGAGCAGTGTGCTGATGACGCAGGCGTTGTACACTGCCATCTTCGTCTTGACAGAGAGTTTGGGATTCTCCCACACTCGTGTGGTGAGGCGAGCGAGTGTGAAGGCTGATTTTCCAATCCTCTTGTTGATCTCTGTATCAAGGGAGAGGTTGTTGCTGATCGTGGACCCCAGGTACGTGAACTGATTCACGACCTCCAGCTCGTAGTCGTCAATGGTGATGGTTGGTGGTGCTTCCGTGCCTTGCGCCAAGACGTTAGTCTTCTTCAGGCTGATGGTAAACCCGAAGTCCTTGCATGCCTGGGAGAAGCGGTCCATAAGGGTCTGAAGCTCCTGCTGTGTGTGGGCTGCAACTGCAGCGTCGTCTGCGAACAGCATGTCTCTGATTAGAGCCTTGCGTACTTTGGTTCTGGCTTTCAGGCGGGCGAGGTTGAAAAGCCTGCCGTCAGATCTTGTGTGCAGGTAGATTCCCTCTGTTGCTGTGCTGAAGGCATGCCTCAGGAGCATAGCAAAGAAAATCCCAAAGAGGGTTGGCGCAAGTACACAGCCCTGTTTCACTCCGCTGCGTATGTTGAAAGGCTCTGAGACGTTGCCATCGTGCTGCACTATCCCCTGCATGTTGGTGTGAAACGATTCAATGAGGCTTTGCAACTTTGGTGGGCATCCTATCTTTGGCAGGATCTTGAAAAGGCCCTCTCTGCTGACCAGATCGAACGCTTTGGTGAGGTCGATGAAGGCGACGTACAGGGGCATGTTCTGTTCTCTGCATTTCTCCTGGAGTTGGCGGATGGAGAATATCATGTCTACCGTTGATCGCTCAGCGCGGAAGCCACACTGAGACTCGGGGTAGACACGTTCGGCAAGCTTCTGTAGACGAACGAGAACAACTCGTGCGTAGACTTTGCCAACAACGCTGAGGAGGGAGATGCCCCTGTAGTTGTTGCAGTCGCTTCTCTCCCCTTTGTTTTTGTAGAGGGTGATGATCTTGGCGTCCCTCATGTCCTGTGGTACCGCACCTTCCTTCCAACACTGGCAGAGGACGTCATGCAATGGCAGCAGTAGGGCGGTCTTGCAGTGCTTGATCAGGTCAGGGGGTATGCCGTCGTTGCCGGTTGCCTTGCCAGCGGCCAAGCTATCAATGGCCTTACTGAGTTCGTCGATGGTTGGCTCGGCGTCAAGTTCGTCCATGGAGGGCAGGCAGTCGATGGCATCAAGGGCTGACGGTGTCACGGTGTTCTGTCTGGAGTAGAGGTCGGAGTAGTGTTCCACCCATCTCTCCATCTGCTTGTTCTTTTCTGTGATCATCTCCCCAGTGGAGGATTTGAGGGTGGCCGTCTTGCTCTGAGCCGGACCAAGTGCTTTCTTGATGCCATCGTACATACCACGGATGTTCCCTGTTATGGCAGCGGTTTGAATGTCTTGGCTGAGCTGAGTCCAGTACTCGTTGGCACAGCGCCGAGCAGTCTGCTGAACTTTGCTTCTCGCAGCCCTGAGAATCTGGAGATTCTTCTCGTTTGGGTACTTCTTGTACTCAGCAAGTGCCGAGCGCTTGGCTTCAATGACGGGGGTCATCTCGGTCAACTTGGCATCAAACCAGTCCTGTGACTTCGAGGTCTTCCTCCCAAAGGTAGCCAAGGCTGTGCGGTGGATGGTGTTTCGCAGCTCTTCCCACTTCTGCTTTGCAGATTCTCCTTCTTGTGGTACACCAAGTTCCTTCTCAAAGGTGGAGGCAAACTGCTCAACAAGTTCTGGTTGAGCCATCTTGCTGGTGTCAATCCGTGCCTTTCCAGGTTGTCTAGCACGATGGAATTTCTTCAGCTGCAGCTTGACCTTGCAACACACCAATGAATGGTCTGTGTCGCAATCTGCACTCTGGAACGAACGGGTGATTAGCACGTTCTTCAGTGAGGTGCGCCTGGTCAGGATCAAGTCCAGCTGGTGCCAGTGCTTTGAGCGTGGATGTTGCCAGGAAACCTTGTGTTGGGGCTTGGTCTTGAAGAACGAGTTTGTGATGCACAGATCGTGATATGTGCAGAACTCGAGCAGCCGCTGTCCGTTGTCATTCATTCTGCCCACGCCAAAAGGTCCAAGACAGGAGGGCCAGGAGTCGTGGTCAGCACCCACTCTGGCATTGAAGTCTCCAAGGAGAATGAGTTGTTCAGAGTTGGGGACGATCCTGACAGTTGTTGCGAGATTCTCGTAGAACTCGACTTTTGCCTCTGGTGTGGCTGTCAGTGTTGGGGCATACACACTGACGAGGGTGACTGGGCCTTGAGTGGTGTTCAGGCGGAGGGTGAGGAGTCGTGCAGAGCCAGTGCTGCTCGGTTCCACCATCTTCAGCAAGGTGTTCTTCACTGCAAAGCCCACTCCGTGTTCCCTGTGTTCGTCACTGCCCTTTCCCTGCCAGTAGAACGTGTAGTCCTTCTCTCTCAGTGTGCCTGCGTCAGCCAACCGTGTTTCCTGGAGAGTGGCGATATCCACTCCCAGTCTCTTCAGCTCATTATTGATGATTACAGTCTTCCTGGTGTCGTTGATGTCCTTGAGGTTAGTAGCGAGTCCTGTCATCATAGTGCGGACGTTCCAAGTTCCCAGTTTTAGAGTTGGTCTCTTTTGTTTTATTGTCTTGCCTGGTGCGAAAGTTCTCAGCCTGCTGTTCGGACTTCTCCTCATCCCCATGCACCCAATGAGGAAAGCAAGCTGTGGCGGGACATCACCTTATTGGCTGGGGGCTGCCCAGCTTGAGGCGGGCGGTAGCTGTCCAGTGAGATCCGATGATCCCTCCCACCGTCGGGAATAACCCCTGGCGCCGAGCTCTACGCCAATTGAGCGGTGGCTTATAACCGGTAACTGTCATTCCCCGTGTTTTGTCTACGCCAAAGGCGAAGCTGGAGTGTCCTCTCCAGTGATCCGGTGTTCTACCTTCCAGCGTTGGGCGTTGGTAGGTTCCAAGGTTGTCATAGCCAGGAGCGGTACTGGGGTTAAGCTCCCAGTGCTCATAAAATGCTCCTTATGGCGTGCGTCTCGAAAAGCCTCTGACAGCTAAGTCCAACTCCTAGCCTGCCCGTGTGGTTTAGTCTCTAAGCCCGGCGGAACTGCTTTTACTAATAGGAAAAGGGGCGAGGGCGGATCTCTGGCGCCTTAAAACCAGATGCTTCGGGTAGATGGTGGCTCGTCAACCTGGGAAGGTAGCCCATTTAGGGGAAGGTAAACCCTGATTTCAAACCTCTGCTGCCTTGCGGCATACCCGGTCACGGGAAAGGCTTTGGGAGTCAACCCTGAGGAAAAATCCGGAGTCGGAGCCCCTAAGGCAGTTCTATGTTATGCTCAACATCGTTCTGGCAGCTCCTGTAACGGCGCTGGTGCCAAACTGTAGCAGCCCTGCTGTTCCTTTGGATTCATCAGTGACGTGGAGAGGGGGGACATGCTGCATGGGCAACATCTTATCCTCCATATCTTCCTGCCCAGGCTTGGCAAGAATATATGAGCCACATAACCCCCCACAAACGTTGAAGAATGGACAATAAAGCATATTTCACACCACATGGTAAAATCAACAGCATAGTCTACACAACATGATAAAAACACACATCAGTCTATACGCCATCTGGGCTTCAAACGTCTTCCAAATTTGCTGTAAGCAGGCTTCGCCGTCCCTGCGGCGCCGTCCTGCAGAGAATCTGCTAACTGAGGAAGAGAATGATTATTTGATCCCTGCGGGGGCTCCAGGACGTGCTCCCTGGGGAGTCTGCCACGTCGAGGTGCCCTCTCCACACGTACAGACTCGTCGTTCATCACAAAAGCAGGCTTTAGTCTGTCAATACTAACTGTTTCCTTTCTGTCCCCCAAATCCAGCACAAAATGCTTATCACCTGTTTCCAGCACTCTAAATGGACCATCATATGGCGGGCGGAGGCTGGATTGCTGAGCCTCGTGCCTGACAAAAACAAACTCGGCATTTTTTAAAGCTTTGGGAACAAAAACACGCAGAAAAGTGTGATGAACGGGGCCCGGGAGCATGTCTGCTCCCGTGCCGATCAGTGGTCCCAGAGCCGGGGGGAGCCCCGGCGCCGGATGCTCTGGTAGAAACTCTGGTAGAAACAGCCTGAGAGGTTGTGCAAAAACCAACTCTGCGGGGGAGGCATTTAAGTCCTCCTTGGGCGCAGAACGCAACCCCAATAAAACCCATGGTAGTTTGTTTACCCAATCTGCATCCGTAAGCGACGCTCTGAAGGCTGCCTTCAAAGACCTGTGAAAACGCTCGCATAAACCATTAGCCTGGGGGTGATAAGCGGTAGTGCGGTGAATTGTCGCTCCTAAGCTGCTGGCCATCGCTGACCAAAGCTCAGACACAAATTGAGGTCCCCTGTTGGACGTAATATCCGACGGAACCCCGAAACGCGCTACCCAGGCCGTCAAAAAAGCGCGAGCCACCTCTGCAGCCGTGGTCGATGCTAGTGGGACCACTTCCGGCCAGCGTGTGGTTCGGTCCACCATTGTCATTAGATGTGTGAACCCCTGGGACGACGGTAGGGGGCCCACGAGGTCGACATGCACATGATCGAATCTCTTGGCCGGAAAGTGGAACGGTTCTCAGGGGGCTTTTGTGTGCTTGTGAATTTTGGCCCGCTGGCAAGCCATGCAGGTTCTTGCCGACTCTTTCACGTGCTTGCGCAGGCTCGGCCAAACAAACTTCTCTGCCACCATTTTCACAGAAGCGCGCACCCCCGGGTGCGCCAGGGAGTGAACCAAGTCAAAAACGCGGCGGCGCCATGTGGCCGGTACTACCGGGCGCGGCCGCCCGGTAGATACATCGCAGATTAGGGGGGGCATACCGGTTTGCAAAATCCTGCTCTCCAGCCTTAACCCTGTTGGTCCAGACTGGAGCGCGCACACGTCCGCATCTCTGCCCTGCTCCGCTGCCATGGCTGCATAGTCTATCCCCACGTGAACTGGGGCCGCGTGCGCTTCCACGCTGTTATTTTGCCCTGCGGCTGCGGTAGTATAATCTACCTCCGTGCGGATTGGTGCTGTTACCGCGCGAGAGAGGCAGTCTTCCACTACATTGAGTTTACCCGCTACGTGCTGAATATCAGTAGTAAATTTGGAAATTGCGGCCAACTGCCTCTGTTGCCGGCCCGACCAAGGTTCCGAAATTTTGGCCATCGCAAAAGTTAGCGGCTTGTGGTCGATAAATGCGGTGAAACGCCGACCTTCCAGCCAGAACTGGAAATGGCGAATGGCTAAGTGGAGCGCTAACAGCTCCCTGTCAAAAGCGCTGTATTTCCACTCGGCCTCGCGCAAGGATCTGCTGAAGAAGGCCAGCGGCTGCCAAACCCCGGCAACATGCTGTTCCACAACTGCCCCTATGGCCAAATCTGACGCGTCAGTGGTTAGCGCTATGCGGGCCGTTGGGTCTGGGTGAGCGAGCAGCGCAGCGGCTGCAAGGGCTTTTTTCACCTCCGCGAACGCGCGCTCCCGTTCCGGGGACCAATCGATCATATTGGAGGGTTTTTGTTTTTTAAGCGCGGCACATAATGGTTGCATGAGCTGCGCTGCGTGGGGTAGGAAACGGTTATAAAAATTTACCATTCCTAAAAACTCCTGTAGTGCTTTGACCGTTTGTGGCTGGGGAAACTCCGCCACTGCGCGCACCTTGTCTGGTAACGGAACCGCCCCTTCTGGGGAAACGCAGTGTCCCAAAAAATCGATTTGCGCCACACCGAACCAGCACTTGGCTGGATTAATTATTAGCCCGTGCTCTCCCAACCTCTGAAAAACTGCTGTGAGGTGTTTTTCGTGTTCCTCCTCAGAAGTGCTGGCGACTAAAATGTCGTCGAGGTAGACGAACACGAAGGGGAGATCGCGTAACACAGCATCCATCATGCGTTGAAAGGTTTGCGCAGCGCCTTTGAGGCCAAACGGCATGCGTAAAAATTCAAAAAGTCCGAACGGGGTTATTACCGCTGTTTTGGGAATGTCCTTGGCTCGGACTGGAACCTGATGATAGCCGCGGACAGGTCTATTTTCGAAAAAATGCGCACCCCCGCTAGATGCACCAAGAAATCCTGGATGTGTGGGATTGGGTAGCGGTCATGCGCTGTGGCATTGTTTAACCTGCGGTAATCACCACAAGGTCTCCACGAGCCGTCAGCTTTAGGGACCATATGCAGTGGAGAGGCCCATGGGCTCTTCGAACGTCGAATAATGCCCAGCCTTTCCAGGTTGGCAAACTCCTTGCGCGCTATGGAGAGCTTAGCTGCATCCAAACGCCGAGCTTTCGCAAAGACAGGTGGGCCAGCTGTGGTGATAAAGTGCTCCACCCCGTGTTTCGCAACTGTTGCCGAAAATGTGGGAACTGTGAGCGCTGGAAACTGGGTGAGGAGTGTGTGAAACTTACCGCCTGCTGTGGCGACGTGGGCCTGCACTGGTGGCGGGGACACTCGAGCTGCACAAGGAATTGAATAAAAAGATTGTGCATTAACCAAGCGCCTGTTGGCAAGATCAACTAACAAACCATGTGAGCACAGAAAATCAGCACCTAACATGTTAAAACTCACCGCCGCTATAATAAAAGTCCATTCATAAGAGCGGCCGTACAAGGACAGAAGCAGAGTCCTTTCTCCGTAGGTCTTGATGCTCGAGCCGTTCGCCACCGTTGCCCCGTCACCACGGGGGCCCGCCAGCCGGTCAGCGTAGGTCGGGGTGATGAAACTCACTTGGGCTCCGGTGTCTACGAGGAAGTGCCGCCCGGAGTTCGCATCTGTGAGGTAGAGCAGCTTATTTCGTTCGCCGAGAGCCGAAGCTGCTATCGACTCCCAGTTCTGGCGTTTCCCGAGGACTTGAAGTTGCATGGCGGCACACATCTGTGCGCCTTCTCTGCGAAGCGCCGATGGTAAAAGCAGAGGCCATCTCCTCCGCTGCGTCGGGGCCGCGCCACTGCCATCGTTGGTGTGATTGGTTCCGCTGCCTCCGGCTCTCCGCTGCTACCGGTCGCCGCGCTGAGGTCTGCCGCTGCCGTGGTGGCTGTCTGCTCACCGCAGGAGTCGAGGAGCCGCTGCGCCTCTCGGGCCAGCGCACGGAAGTCCCGCTGGGTCACACAACGCATGCTGGACAGGGACCCTCTCATCTGCATCGGGAGGTTTCTCAGGAAGATGTGCTTAAAAAGAAAATCGTCGTTGTCTGTGTCTCTGAGCTGCAGCATGTCTTCCATCAGGTCGACTGGCCTGCGTCCTCCCCGGTCGTGCATAGTGAGGAGTCTTCTAGCCCTCTCCTCGGGTGAGGGCGTGAAACACTGGATGAGTGCAGCCTTCAGTTCGCCGTATTTGTCGTCGGCGGGCGGCTGCTGTACCAGGCTCCGCACGCATCGCGCTGTGCGGTTGTCGAGCTTTGCGATGACGTGGTAGAACTTAGTGTCATCCGCCGTTATTCCCCCGAGAGCGAACTGTGCCTCGGCCTGGAGGAACCACGAGTCCGGGTTGTCCTGCCAGAATTCTGGTAGCTTTATGGAGACGGCGCTCGCTCGGGCAGACTCCGACAAGTCTGGGTCGGGGAATTCATCTCTAGGCATTCTCACGTTACTGGTCACCAATGTGGGGAGAGTGAAATGAAGAGGCTGAATTATTTCTCAATTCAGGTTTATTGCAGAAATCACATCCCCAGCTTTTCTCTCAAGAACAGAAGAGAGTGAGCTGCATCAAAACCCCCACATTTATACATGGCACATCAAAGGCAGAATCACACATTGCTGTCAAAACCCCATATGACAATAATTCTCCCTTCGAGTCCCTTAGTCCTCCGTCTGGCTCCAGGAGGTCAGGAAGTCCTTTCAGAATCTAATCACGGCACCTCCGTCTTCCTGCCATTATCCACAGGGGGTCCAGACGTATTGTCCCATCCAAGACGTGAGGTCAATCAACACATGCAGTCCTAAGCATCTCCTTTTGCTTATACATATGTTGGCAAGAATATATGAGCCACAGCAGCACAGTTTTCAAGCTTGCTTGATTAAAATCACCAGCTATGATGTGAACACCCTCGGGATAGGCCTGCTGCTGTTTATTTATTACACTGTACAAATGACTAAGGGCCGCTTTAGTATTTGCATCAGGAGAAATGTAGACCAGAATCAGAATCAGAATCAGAATCAGAATCAGCTTTATTGGCCAAGTATGCATAACACATACAAGGAATTTGACTTTGGCTAAAAACTTGCTCTCGTTGTTCAGGTGGAGGATTTAAAAGATTTAAAAGACGGCTGTTATAATAATCACGCTCAGCTCTCTTGGAAGATAAAAAGGCCGACATAAGACTGACATTGTCTCTAGATCAGGAGAACAGTGAGTGTTAATAATATGGCTGTGATTAGTCCAAGTGTTGTGAAGAAAAATGCAGAGACTGCCTCCCCTTTTTTTACCGGATTCTGCTGTTCGGTCCATTCGGTGAAGTGTGCGCCCTGGCAACTGCACTACAGCATCGGTGATCAGCGGGTGGAGCCAGCTTTCCGTTAACAGCACACAGCAGTCTCTTACAGTTTTACTAGTTGCCAGCTGTAGCTCTAGATCATCCATCTTGTGGACGATGCTTCTGGCGTTGGAGAGAAAAATGCTGGGTAGCGGAGGTCTATGCAGCTGTCTCTTTAGCCTCGCTAGCAGGCCCGACCAGCATCCCCGCTTTTTCTTTCTCACCCTCCTCCGTCTGCGTCGCTTCCCAGGACCAACAACAATCCACCTGCTCCTACTGTCCATTATTCTCTCTTTCCCCCTGGCTTCTGGGTGTGAAAGAACTCCCAAACTGTGCCCCCACACAGCCCGCCCCCCAAACACCCAGAAGGGGCTCTAACCCGCCGGTCCTTTGGGCCCGAGCCGCCGCTCATAGCAGCTGTAGCAGGAGGTTGCCGATCCAGTAGAACCGTCCTGCTGGTGAAATGTATCGGAGGGCATGTCAGTCTGTGGAGGGAAAGGGGGAGGGTGGGAAAACACCTTATGCTTTGCCCCAGGTTCCAGCATGAAGAACAGTCTGTTGTACGGTGGGCGCAGCGGGATCCGGTGCACATCGTGCCTTACGGAAACAAAACCGGCATCTTGCAGGCTTTTTGGGACGAAGGTGCAGGGAAAGCAATGGTGGGCCAGCCCAGCACATTAAAAGCCTCCGGGCCGGGCAAAAATTGTGTGGGTAGATCAGTCTGGGGTGTGGGATTTTCCAGTAAAAACTCTCTAGTGAGCTGCAGCGGCTGAGAAAAACAAGTTCTGCCAAATCCTCCTTTTAGGTGCAGAGCGCAGCCCTAAAAGAAACTCTGGACAAGCGGTCGACCCAATTTATGTCCATGAGCAAAATGTCCTGATGGTGGATCCGTTGGCGGCCGTCAATTTCTCCTTAGGTGCAAGCGCAGCCCTAAAAGGACCCAGGGAAGGCGGTCGGCCCAAGTCCCCGAACAAATGTCCTGATGGTGGATCCGTTGGCAGCCGTCAGAGCCTCCTTAGGTGCTAAGTGCAGCCCTAAAAGGAACTCTGGACAGGTGGTCGACCCAATTTGTATAAAAATTGCGCAGGCGGATCAGCCTCAGCACAAGGTTTCCCGGTAGATCTCTCCGGGGATCAGCAGTGGCTGAAAAAAAAAATGAGTTCGGCTGGAAAGGTGGCCAAATCCTCCTTGGTCCCTAAGCTAAGCATCCCTAAGCTGGGGAGGATGCAGGTGGGCCGGGGTTCCTGGAGCAGGCTTGTCACCTGTTGTGTGGCACGCGTGTCCTGCGCAGTGACTACATAGTAGCATGTCATCCATAGTTATCCCGCGGAGTGCAAACTGGGCTTCCATCTGTGAAGACCATGCTGCCGGGTCGTGAAGTCAGAAGTTTGGGAGCTTGACTGAAACAGCGCATGCAGCGCTAGTGTTCTCCCTCCAGGAGTCTCCGGGGCAGTGCTCAGCTCGTTATCCATGGCACAACTTGGGTCCCAGTGTGGCTCGCTCTCCCTGGCCCGTCAGGTCACCAGTGTGGAGAAAGGAATAGGCGAGCACTCTCCATGGCATGTCAGGGGTCACCAGTGTTCAGAAAGGATGCAGGCGAAGGCAAAGGGCTGGATGGCACAAGGCTTTATTCATTCTCCAGCAACATACAGCAAGCACGCTTCTGAGCTCTACTGAGCTACTGCACTTCTGAGGTCTCTGTGCATTAATCTTTTATAGCTTTATTTCCTTATGTAGAGACCCAGAGCTTCTGACCATCATACATTGTTGTGTGAACAAAGAGTAATGTGGAACATTAACATAATATACGTGGGCTCTGCTCAAACACACTTCTTCTCTCCGGCATTTACTCCTCTCTCCATGGTGCACATAGTCTTTGCTGTCTAGTTTGATATCCCCCAATGACACCTCCTCCTACTGTTCATTATTCTCCCCCTTCCCCCTGGCTTCTGGGTGTGAGAGAATTTCCAAACTGTGCCACCACATTCCACTATTATTGACCACCCTAGCTGTCTGTCATGTAGATAGGCAGGGAGCCAAAGGCTTTAGCTTCACAGCTAACAGTGGTACTAGGGAACTCGCTTACCAAGAGTGATTTATAGTGTTATATTCTTTAGATTTCAATCACCCTAATAAACAACAAAATGCAGGGAACAGCTCCACCCCACAGGTAATGGAGGCCAGTATCTCTTGTACACGAGTTACCTGAACAAAGGATGTGCCAGACTGCCAACTTACCACGGGCAATCCTGCACAGTCAATGGATTCATGAGATTATTCCACCTCAGTGTTATCTTGCTCGTGGCGGGCAACGTGGAAATAAACCCAGGACCGATGGCCACGGACCTGTGTGTGGGACAGACACCACCAGTGCTAACAGGACTAGCATGGCTAATGTCTCTATCATCAGCGGCGACATCGAGACCACAATTTTTTCACGGGACCAGCATGAACACGAGCACTATTGCCAGCTGAATTAATGCCGCACCCACCACCAGTACTGGCTGCACTAAGGCAGCCCACACCAACCAGCGCTGCTGCAGCCCTGTAGCCCACCAGCATCACTGTGGCATGGCAGCCTGATGGTATTATCACAGACCAAAAGCGGAACAGAGCTGGGTGGACTGGCGATCGACCCTCATCCCCACAGCACAGCATCCAGCTCTCCTCACCACAGCGCAGCAGAGAGCCCACATCACCAGATAGCCATACATTGCGGCTCCACTGCTGGCCCTTGGCACCGCGACCCAACGGCCAGTCGCTGCCGTTGAGTCGGTCTCTGCTGCAGCAGCAACCCAGTGCACTGACTCCACTGCAGCGGCAAAGCAACAACCAGCCGGCAGTGAGTGTAAAACTCGTCAGAGAAATCCTGTGTTAAAAAAACAGAGCGCTAAAAAATTTTTAAATCCTGAACCAGGCAAAACAAATCTGGGATCCTCAAAGTAAAAAAAAAAAAAGGTCTGCTTGGGGGGCACTTAAATGTATGGTCTCCAAACATGAACAACTAGAACATCTGCTGATAAACTCTAATATTGATTTCATGGGTCTGTCTGAAACCTGGTTATCATCCTCGTCACCTGAATTTGTTGTTGCCATGCCTGGCTAGAATGTGTTTAGAAAAGACAGAGAATAAGGAAAAGGTGGAGGAGTTTTACTCTATGTTAAAAACACCTTAAAATGTAATCAGATTGAATGAGAAAAGATGACTCTAGAATGTATAGGAGTTAACATTAAGTTGTCAGGCAATATGACCTTGTCTGTTATTTGTTTATACCACAAACCCTCCTCTAAAGAAGATTTTTATGACCAATTTAAAGTGCTTCTAAATCAATGCAATCCTAAAAATGAATTAATCTTATTGGGTGATTTTAAGGGTTTATGGGAGTTTGCCCAACCAGTTTACATATGTTTTGTGGACTTGGAGAAGGCCTTCGACCGTGTCCCTCATGTTTTTTTTTGTGAGGGGTGCTTCGGGAGTATAGGGTATCAGTCTTGTTGTCACGAGCTATCCGGTCTCTACCGTTGTGAGAGTTTGGTTCGTATTGCCAACACTCGGTCGGATTCATTCCCAGTGAGAGTTGGACTCTCCCAGGGCTGCCCTTTGTCACTGATTCCTGTTCATAATTTTTATGGACAGGATTTCTAGGCGCAGCCAGGGAACGGAGAGTGTCATGCTTGGTGACCACAGGATCTCATCTCTGTTGTTTGCAGATGATGTGGTCCTGCTGGCAAATCCAGCAATGACCAACAGGCCTTACTGGGAAGGTTTGCCGCTGAGTGTGAAGCGGCTGGAATGAGAATCAGCACCTCCAAGTCCGAGTCCATGGTCCTCAGCCGGAAAAGGGTGGATTGCTCTCTCCGGGTTGGGGACAAGCTCCTGCCCCAAGTGGAGGAGTTTAAGTATCTCTGGGTCTTATTCATGAGTGAGGGGAGAATGGAGCGAGAGATTGACAGATGGCTTGGAGCAGCATCTGCAGTGATGCGGGCATTGTACCGGTCCGTTGTGGTGAAGAGGGAGCTGAGCTCTAAGGCAAAGCTGTCTATTTACTGGTCAATCTACACTCCTACCCTCACCTATGGTCACGAGCTTTGGGTAATGATCAAAAGAATGAGATTGTGGATACAAATGGCTGAAATAAGATTTCTTTGTAGGATTGCTGGACTCACCCTTAGAGATAGGGTGAGGAGCTCAGTCATCCGGGAGAGGCTCAGAGTAGAACCACTATTCCTCCACATTGAAAGGAGCCACCAGAGTTAGGCTACCTCCTGGACGCCTCCCACTTGAGGTATTTCAGGCACATCCCACTGGGAGGAGACCCTGGGGCAGACCCAGGACTCGCTGGAGAGACTACGTCTCCCAGTTGGTCTTGGAATGCCTTAGTGTCCTCTCTGAAGAACTGGAGCAGGTGGCTGAGGAAAGGGAGGTCTGGGCTTCTCTGCTTGAACTGCTGCCTCCGCGACCCGGACCTCAAGAAAAGCAGTAGAAGATGGATGAATGGATGGATGGATGGATGGATGGGTGGGTGATTTTAATATAAACTGGGATGACAAAAAAACAGAAAAAATCCAAAAATCATCACAGATCACTATAACCTAACTCAATTAACCAACCAGAGTCACAAGCCAGTCAAAAACCAAAATTTTTTACTTTTTACAAATAGACCTGAAAAAATCTCCCAGCCTTATAACCTTTTAACAGGACTGTCTGACCACAATATAATACTAGTGTAACGGATGCCAACTAGTACTGTTCGGCGTAGAACGTTAGTAAACCTCCCTCCCAAAGCCTCATACAGTATCGGTAGCGCTGAGCTATCGGTCGGACCTTTAGCTCAGCGCGATCGTGCTGTGTCTCCCATGCTCGAACTGTGTAGTTGACTGAGAGGTCGCGGGTTCGTGTCCCGTGTGGGGCGAACTGCGCAGGATGATCTCTGTCACACTGGTGCCGTGACCCGGATGGGAGTGAGGTTTAAGGGGGAGAGTGTAACGGATGCCAACTAGTACTGTTCGGCGTAGAACGTTAGTAAACCTCCCTCCCAAAGCCTCATACAGTATCGGTAGCGCTGAGCTATCGGTCGGACCTTTAGCTCAGCGCGATCGTGCTGTGTCTCCCATGCTCGAACTGTGTAGTTGACTGAGAGGTCGCGGGTTCGTGTCCCGTGTGGGGCGAACTGCGCAGGATGATCTCTGTCACACTAGCAACAAGAAAACTTCCACGGAAACAGCTTTCAAATCCATTTAAGAAATCATCAGGTAACACAGTAAATTATATAATCCCAAATAAACAACAACAAAATATAACAATGGTAATAAATGAAACTGAATGGAAGGAAATCACTTTCTCAAATGACATAAATCACAGCAATGAATTTTTTTATAACAAAAATCAAAGAGGTTATCGTGGCATTTTCAAAAAAAGGAAATAACAGAAGAAGAATCATTTTACCATGGCTCAACTCCAAATGTCTACAACTAATGAAGACAAAAGATCAGCTTCTTAAAATAGCTCTAAAAACAGGTTTAACAATAGACAGACAAAAATTTACGTCTGCTAGAAATAAGGTAACACAAACTTTGAGGACGACGAAGGCAAACTTTTTTTATAACCATTACTGAAAATGCAAAAGGAGATGGCAAAAAAATTTGGAATAATATTAAAGGGTACCTGTAGTGAGTTTTAATCAAAAGCTGTTTCAAAGGATCAAATATAATACTAGTGGTTCCATCCAGTAATTTTGGTTATGATTCTTTCTTAAATATGTATGAGTTTCAAGTCACTGCTCTCTCTGTCAGCCATGGTCAGCGATATCTTGCCTCCTCCATGGCCAGTTTCAGCACGGTAGTGACACACAGTCTATGGGGGCACGGTGGGGGATTTCTCCACCCAGAGAGGGCAGGGGGAAGGGGGAACAATGGACCGAAGGAGGAGGTGTCACCGGGGGGTATCAGATGGGACTGTTGGGTCTATGCGCCCCCTGGGGAGAGTGAGAGCTGCTAAAGCCGCTGAGGGTAGAAGGGTGTACAGTAAGAGCGGCCCTGGTGTAATGTCATGTTAATGTGACACATATTCCTTTGCTCAAACAACAATGTGTGCATTCCACTTTTATCTCTTTATTTCCATGCATTGAGACTCGGAACTTCCGGCCATAACAGAGACCTGGGATAGCTGTTTGCTGTACTTCATGTTGAAAACAGAATAAAGTTTCTGTGTGTAGGATAGTAATACAATATAATATATTAGCATGGCAGTGCCCTAGGCTGGGAGGGGTGATGCCCCGCCTTCGGGGGGTGGCATCACCTGGAATTTAAAAGCCTGATGCAGGAGACCTCCGGTCTCCTTGCCACACTCCTGTACTCGCGGTAGGGTCTCCCATTAGTGTGTTATAGTTCTTGTAAATAAACCTTATAAAACGTCACCTCGCCTCCTCACTTATTCGGACACTACATTTGACGATGAGGAAAATCAGAAATGGAGAGGGCTGCTACCGCACTGCGCTTTGTGCTGAAGGCTCCGGGTGAGCCGTTGGTCCTGTGGACCAGGTGGCGGGCAGCCTTCAAATACTATCTACTCGCATTAGACCTCGGTGACCTGGATAAATTATGTGCACGGGCTATCCTGGTCCATAACCTGGAGGAAGAGAGCTGGAGGATCCTGAGCATGCTTGAAGGAGGTGACCTATTCGGCCATGTGACTGGGCTCATGGCGGGCTACTTTTGCACCGCTGGAAACATCATAAGATGGCGCATGCAAGTCAAGCAGCGGAACCAGCAACTCGGAGAGTCAGTTCGATGGTTTGTGGCAGACCTTCAGTGGCTGGTGGGTGAGTGCAGGCTTGGGATTTTGGAGGAGGAGTTGGGCCGCGGACAGTTAGCGGAACACGCAGCTGGCCCCCCAGCAAGAGCCCTGCTAACTCGCGCTGGTGAGCTGGCATCGATAGCAGCCAAACCAAGTCTACCTACGGGTACAAATAAGTAACAAAAAAAAAAAAAAAAATGGAGCTAGCACGACGAAAAGAGACAGCAGAGCGGCTGATGAAGCACCTTAGCCGTGAAGAAGCTCCTCAGAAGAGCGGAGCACATGGGACGGCCCTGGCTTTGGATTCGGACGAGGGAAGCGACGATGAGTATGTGGCCATCGTCAATATACAGTCCACCCCGGGGACACCACGATGCTACGATGCGCTAAGCACCATTATTGAGCCGGGAAGTGTACGGCAAGGGACGAGCATTGTGGATGGTGCGGTCTGTTCCATCACTTCGCCAGATTTTGCCACAGTTTCGACAAGGAGGAACGGAGGTCTGCTAGGGACGGTGGAAAGAAGAAGGTGCCTACAGTGGTCCACACTGTCTCTCCCAACACGGTTGGGACACCAGTGCCAATATTGGTGAACTCGAAGTCGGCAGCCTCCATTTTGAACTTGGAAAGCGTAAGACGGTGTTTCACCACCATAATGTGAGTAGAACGAGCACTGCATGTTGTGATTACGGTAATGATCCCCTTGACATTATATTGTCTTGAGAAGGCAGTGATCTGATGGGTAGTGTCTTGTTTTATGTGGGAAGTGGCAAAGAAGTGTGGGACTTTAGGTGGCCCATTCCGGGTGAAGAGGGACACCACCAGCACCTTAGTATGCCAACAAGGCGGGGGTCCTATGCCAGTGTTTGCGGTCCAGCGGAGGACGGACTTGAATGGCATGGTTTGATCCCTGCGGTGGAGGGAAGGAACAGAGAGCGTGAGCTACAGGGCTCCAGCTGCCGACAGGTTCCGGCTGCTGAGCCAACAGTGACTGATGCCACTCTGATGCACCATCATCTGGTATCCAGTGTAACACCAGATGGCACAGACCCCAGCCGTGCTGAGACCAAAGGCAGGGGACATGGCTTGAGTCAACTTGGCGATCTGCTGAGAAGCCATAAGGGAGCCAGATCGCGGCGCAGAAGACGGAGGAAGCCAGTGAGTGCTCCCCTGCGTGAGGGTGAAAATGTGCGCCCTAGGGTTGAGCCTCAGCTTGGTCGGGTGCGCAGTTCCAGAATCGGGACAGCAGGACAGGATGAGCTGCGGATGGTCCAGTCCGGTGGCGACAGCTATCTGAGTTTGACTGATGGGTCGAGACGCCATCCCAATGAGCTGCGACGTTGGAGTACAGTGGGGCGTCGATGCAGTTCGTCTCCGGTCACTGCAAAACGGAGACGCTCTGGAAGTGGGCCGTGTGATGGACACTCCAGGGGAGGACCTTCAGGAGACCCGGGTTGAATTATGGGGGCTAACAGTGTGTCTGATATGTGCTATTATTATTGTTATTATTATTTGTTCTGGTTATGGTTAATTGTTCTGCTTTAAAAAAAAAAAAAAGAAGGGAAAATGCAACAAGAAATGTGTATTTACGGTAAGGTGGCCTGTTGGTGTGCATTACCTTGTGGTCAGGGTATATGTGTGCAGTATTTCACATTTTTCTGCTGTGTTGTATTTTACTTTATTTCCGGCACGTGTTGCCATGTATGCTCCCCTGTCTTCGATTAGGCCTTTATGGCTATTTGTGGTTTTAGGGAATGATTACCACTGTGACAGGGTGAGTCAAGTAGTATAAGCACATGGGCACTGTTGTGAGTGAGTGTTTTGAGTGTTGTGAGTGTGAGGTGCAGTAACACCTGTGTGAATGGTTTAATTATGGCCCTATTGTGTGAAAATGTGTTGTTTGTTTTTTTTTCTTTGAGAGTTCCCTGATTACATACTTACGTATCCTGTGAGTTTATGGGGCTGGGTACCGCCATTGTCTGTGATTTTATTTATGTGTTTAGCTTAGGAGGGTTTCACTTAATTTGGTGTGTGGCTCATTTTTATTTAAGAGACTATTGTGTTTACATAGCGGAGGGTTCCACTGAGCCAGTGTGGTGTGAGTGGATAGGCCTGTTCTCCCCTGTATTGGTGTGTGATTCGGGTGTAAATTTATTGGTTGGGTAATTTGTGTGTTTGCAATTTTTCAAGGGGAGGGGGAGAATGTAGGATAGTAATACAATATAATATATTAGCATGGTGGTGCCCTAGGCTGGGAGGGGTGATGCCCCGCCTTCGGGGGCTGACATCACCTGGAATATAAAAGCCTGATGCAAGTTGCCACGCTCCTGTACTTTCGGTAGGGTCCCCCATTAGTGTGTCATAGTTCTTGTAAATAAACCTTATAAAACATCACCTCGCCTCCTCACTTATTTGGACAGTACACTGTGTCGTCCGGCTCATTGCCTCGCCTGCCTCCTTTCTCCACAAGTCGTTGCTTTGTGTGATTGACTGGGCTGTAGTGTAGCAGTCAACAAAGTTTTAACATCAGAATTTTATGTAATTTTTTACAGCCATGTACAAGCAAGTCTACCCACATATAATTACCACCGCCAAGGAGGTTATGTTTTCATCGGCATTGGTTTGTCTGTCTGTCTGTTTGTTTGTTTGTTAGCAAGATAACTCAAAAAGTTATGGATGGATTTTCATGAAATTTTCACAGAATGTCAGAAATGGGGTATCCTACAGATGATTAGATTTTGGTGGTGATCTGGATCACCGTCCAGAAGAAAACCGCCATTACGGAAAATGCCATTTTCGTCAATAACTACTGAACCACTAATCCTATCATTGTGAATCCAATTGCTAGTCATATGTTTTCATGGTCAAGGAATCTGAAAACGTACACACAAACACTGTATGGGGGGAACTGTGGCGCTTGCTGGAGGTCTGCGCTCTCCGAGTGCTTTTCTAGTTTAATGAAATAAAATTCTAGTATATCAAGATTTATTCAACTTGTTCTGAAGTTACTTGACTGGGAACTTTTATCTGTTCATCAGGTCCCCTTCAGCTGCTGGTCCCCGGAGGTAACTGCGGATCATGCTGTCCATGAAGGCCATTCCCAAGGACGGTTTGTACAGTAGATATACGTATATCTGTGTGTAGAAGAGCTGGAAATAACGAGGCGGTTTTGTATCACAAAAGCAATGTCTTTAATGAACAACTCTTCTATCTTGTCTCATCTGGTGCAGAGCTTGGCAGAAGGCAAAGAGGAAGAATTCTGCCCAGCTCGCTGGTTAAATACAGGCACACATCCAAGACATGCAAAACACAAGCTGAAATCCCCATTAGTCCTGTTAACTCCTCCCTTCGTCTTGGGAGGTGATGGGAAAACCTCTCCTCGCCTTAGGGGGTGAAGGTGTCAAGTCTGTTGCCATGGCGTCCTGTGATGTCATTGGTCTTCACTTGGTGAGATTCCTTTGTCCTTTCAGAGGTGTGAAATTCCTTTGCATATGTTGCCCCACACATTTACACATGCTCTAACGTATGCAGGTATGGAATATATGAGTAATATAGTATACCACATGTGCAGATTTTGCGCCTTTTTCATCGGACCAGCTCTTTACCCTCTCGAGAATTCTTGAGGGTTCGTGGGAGTTTGCCCAACCAGTTTACATGTGTTTTGTGGACTTGGAGAAGGCATTTGACCGCGTCCCTCGTGGATTTTTGTGGGGGGTGCTTCGGGAGTATGCACATCAGCAGTTGGCCAGAACATAACACAACCTCCTCCATGTTTCACAGTAGGGACAGTGTTTTTTTCTTGGTATGCTTACATTTTTGCATCTGTGAACATAGAGCTGATGTGCCTTGCCAAAAAGTTCCAGTTTTGTCTCGTCTGTCCATAGGACATTCTCCCAGAAGCTTTGTGGCTTGTCAACATGCAGTTTGGCAAATTCCAGTCTGGCTTTTTTATGATTTGTTTTCAACAGTGGTGTCCTCCTTGGTCGTCTCCCATGAAGTCCACTTTGGCTCAAACAATGACTGATGGTGCGATCTGACACTGATGTACCTTGACCTTGGAGTTCACCATGAATGTGTTAAGAGGTTGTTCTGGGCTCTTTTGCTACCATTCATATTATCTGTCTCTTCCATTTTTCATCAAGTTTCTTCCTGCGGCCACGTCCAGGGAGGTTGGCTACAGTCCCGTGGATCTTAAATTTCTGAATAATATGTGCAACTGTAGTCACTGGAACATCAGGCTGCTTGGAGATGGTCTTGTAGCCTTTACCTTTAACATGCTTGTCTATAATTTTCTTTCTAATCTCCTGAGACAACTCTCTCCTTTGCTTCCTCTGGTCCATGTTTAATGTGGTACACACCATGTCACCAAACAGCACAGTGACTACTTGTCACCCTTTAAATAGGCCGACTAGCTGATTACAAGTTTGTAGACACCTGTGATGTTAATTAGAGGACACATCTTGGTTGAACATGTCCCTATGGTCATATTATTTTCAATCTTTTCTAGGGGTACCATCATTTTTGTCCAGGCCTGTTTCATGAGTTTGTTTTTAAAGTAATTCTGTTGAACCACAATTCAAAAGCATTGTCTTTTGACAATGCTTTTGGTTAATTTTCATAGAATTTTTATTTATTACCACATTTGTCAGATTCGTTATTTCTGTGACCATTGTGAGTTTTTCTTTCATTAACAGAGGGGTACCAACAATTTTGTCCACGGCTGTATCTCCGTCTTTCCGGTGCCTCTGCTTGATTTCAGCAAGTGCACAGCTGATAAAAAGACCTTCCCAGGCTGAGTGAAGAAAAAAAAAAAGACTCAGTGTTACTGCAGTGAAGGCATTTCAGACCAGGGCGCTGGAACTGACTGGGTGACGGTTTTGAGAATCCTATAGGAGGCTTGAATGTAAGTACATTTGTTGTTGTTTATGGGTAAAAGATAGTGAGATTTCCTAGACCGATCGTACACTGCGGAAGCTGAAAGGGTGAAACTAGTGACCTGAGTGCTGAGTTATTTTATCCACGGTGAGCGATCTCGTAATAATCCCTTAGGAGGAATGAGGGTTTTCCTCTCCAAACGGTGCACGTTATCGCAAGACCCGGGGTAAATTCTTAGAAATCCGCCGCTCTCTACGGCCTAATAAGTGCAGTGGAGGTCTAGAAGTGCATGCAAAGAAAAAAAGGAAAGATTTGTGGTCTTTTAACCACAGACGTTTGACGTCCTGTGGAAAGAGTCACGTGATCCCAGAGAAGTAAAATTTCAGGGACAGATTTGTGCCTTTGTGACCACTTCTGCTTATGGTCCAGGGTTTGGACTTTCAGCATTTGTGGGGAGGTTACATGAACCCCGAAGGGAAAAGGTTTTTTCACGGAAGATTCGTGCCCTTACCAAGTCCACTTATCGCCATGGGACTTCCCCCGCTACGGTGAGCTATTGCAAGATCCCGGGGGAGGAGGTCTTACTTTGGGCTTTCGGCACACAGCGGAGGGGATAACGTGACCGTTGAAATATTTTATTTTGTGAGTTTTAGATAAAAGTTACTGCAGTCTGGTTTGTTTTGTCTCTGTGTAATCTGCTCCGGTGTGGAAAAAAAAAAGTGAGAGTTCTCCACGGAGGCAGAAGGAGCAGGTTGTAAAATTATTGTTTGTGATTTTTTTTCTAATATTGGTGGAGCATAAAAGGATGGATTAGTTAATTGTTATCCTTTTGAGAAGTGTTTAAAATTATAGGTATTTGAAAATAGTAGCTTTGAGCAAAAACAGTGGGCTGGTGTTGCGTTTTTACGGCAGTGTAAAAAGAAAAAAGGGGGGAGCTTCACGCTGCAAGTGGTGGTGTGGGGGTTGCCATATGTGCGATTTTTTTCCACTAAAAGTTGCCAGTTCTGGAGACTAATTGAAGTAATTATCATGCTGTTTTGGGTTTTGGCATGAACCTAAAAGTCTTTATTTTTTTTTTTTTTTTTTTTTTTTTTTTTTGTTACTTATTTGTACCCGTAGGTAGACTTGGTTTGCAGTCTGGTGACAAGCCACCGGCTGCTGGTCGCTGCGTACGCGAGCGCCCTAAACCTACATGTTTTTGGTGTGCGGGAGGAAACCGGAGAAATCCCGGAGTAAACCCGCGCAACACGGGGAGAACATGCAAACTCCACACAGCTCACTGTTGGTCGGGGGCTGGGATCGAACCCACGATCTCATGATCCCCGCGATCCCCCGGCTGAGGGTAAAACTGTGCTGCCACAGTGCTAAACCACTGCGCCACCGTGCAGCCATGACCTTGACATGACCTTGACATGACCATGACATATTGTATGACCTTGTGGAGATCACGCAAAAGAGAACATTTCTACAGGCCCTTTTTGTCTGTGTGTGTATGTGTGTCCTTGAGAGAAAAAAAAAAGAGAGAGAGAGAGAGAGCGAGACAGAGAACTTGGGGGGAAAATAGAAAAGGTTGTGTAGCTACTGATTTGTGTGTAAAAACTTGGTAAAAGGGAAGAGAAAAAAATCTATATATGGGTATTTTTGCAAAGTTTTGGGGTTTTACTTTTTCTTTCAGTCTAACTTTGTGGGTTTTCACTCTAATGTTGTGTACGTGATGAACTATTTACAAATTTTTAAAGCCAATATTTTCAGTCCCTCCAGTTTTTTTTCTTTGGAAAATGAAAAACATTGAGCTATTTTTATTCAATTTTTTGACGCATCACTGACTTTTCTATTTTTTCTTTATTGACTGAAGCATAACAGTGCACTTTACAGGGAAAAAGGACGCAGGACTGACGTTCTCCTTCCCCCTGCCAAAACAAAACCAGCCTCTGAGACCCAGTCTCGTCACCGTCCTTGCTCTCCCCCCATCAACATCAAAGAGGCGGCTGAACATCTAAGTTAAGTACAAATGCTTGCATCTTAATTCAATTCAATTCAATTCAATTCAATTCAATTCAGCTTTATTTATACTGCACCACATCACAACAAAAGCCGTCTTGTGGCGCCACAGTGCAGAAAAAAAAACACACAGTCTCAGAAAAACCCAGCAATCAGACGATCCCCTATGAGTAAGCACTAGGCGACAGTGGAGAGGAAAAACTCCCATTTGGCAGGAGGAAACCTCTAGCAGAACCAGGCTCAGGGAGGGGCAGTCATCTGCTGTGACTGGCTGGGGGTGAGGGGATAGGGAGGATGGAGAGGACAGACATAAAAAACATAACAGTAAGATGCCAAGTACCTTACTGGATGTCAACCAGCAGTATGGATCAGATAACAACAGAACAAAAGTGGGGTTAAGAGACACAAAATCCCTCAAGCGTAAGCTATATTAAAAAGGAAGGATTTTACCCTGTTCTTAAAAACAGAGCATTGATTAAAGGGAATTTAATCAATGCTACAAGCATGACAATGATGAAATTAACTGAACATTACAATATCATGCTGTCACTTAATAATACCTAATCACTGAAGGCTTTATGTGTACCCTATATTACATGATTCAAAGCACAGAGGTTCAAAAGAGATTGATAATTAATGTGTTTGTGCATACAATTTGCCAGAGACTACTGGTTATCAAACAGAGGTCTTGGTAATTGTATGTTATATTGTTGCTTTGTTTAAATAATACTATACTAACTTTTTAATACATGACATATGCAGTCTTATTTACATTTTGACCCTGGGCCTGTCCATATAAAAAAAGGGGGGGGAACGCAAGAACAGGATCTGAGACAGTTCATGCTGTGACTTTTTCCCTCCTAAAAGAACACAGCAAGATGAGAATTAATTTTTTTATTATCGGGAGATGGTAAAAAAAAAAAAAAAGAAGACAGAAATAGCACAAGATTTCTGGTAAAATGGAGAAAGGGAATTTAATTTCAATGGTAAACTCAGACTGATTAGCTGTCAGCTGAGAGAAGTTGTGTCAGGCTGACCTAGATAAAATAACATAGACAGAATCAGCAAAAAAAAAAAAAACAAAAACAAAAAACAAAACACACAGACCATGGATTGTGATCCTGTGCCATAAATTCCTGAAAACAGAGAATAGGCCTGCATTTCCAGTTACTAATTCTAACTGCTGCATTGGTTTATGGCTTCTAACATATGACACTGTTTTGTTTAAACATAATTCTAAACTAGTGATTACCCATGTCAATTGGTAAAACATTTACTGATTCACAGAGTATTTAGCGAATACTTGCTGTGAATAGCAAAAAACACATCCAAATTGTGGAAGTTTTAGGTGTAATTTAAAGGTTTTTCTGCTATTCTTCATTCTTCGTTTTTCAACAGGAAAGGGAAAGCATTCACAATTTTTTTTAGTTTTCACCAGGAATTAGATTTGCCAAATTAACAAGGAATCATAACATCACCATTACCTTTCAATTTAATAAATCCTTGGTGACATATGGAATATGTAATAGAATAATAAAAAAAACAATAATTCACTTGTGTTTCTTAACATTGCATGTTATAATAAACAGTGGGATAAACAACTGAGATAAACATTTAAGGGACACAAAAATAATGGTGATCACTGGAACATTAGTAAAATCAATTTATGAGGTGATAAAATTTGCACTCCTGTTGATGTAAATACCGAAGGTGCAGACGGGGAAGCCATCAGGCTTTCCCCAAATTTTTCTTTGCAGGATGGCACCAACATTTGATCTTTGTGGGAGATGTGAGAAGGCCAGACGGTGTATGAGTGCTGGAGGGGGCGACAGTGGCCATAGGGGGAAGGACCTCTCAGTTGACAAGCATTTTTTGAAGCTAAGTAGAACAAATGACATTGCAAATGACATAAAGCATAACAATTTAAATGACTCTGACTTTAAAAAATATAGTGTTCATATGACTTCACACTGCAGGATACATCTGATGCCACTCACCACATAATGGTGTGACAATATCACATTTCAGAAATGTGGCAGTAATAAGGAATGTGTTTTGCCGATGCTCAGCCATGGCTGAGCTGGGCCTTGGGACTACAGTCCACCCCATAATTTACCAAGGAATGTATAAAATGAGGCATTCCTTGTACAAAATTAAGCCAAATTCTAATTAGGCAAAATGTCCACCTTTCCATTGACTGAAGGAGTGTGACACAACCTTTCACAAGGATTCATTTACACAAATTCAACCTGTCTGTGTTCAACTGGACAAACTGATCTTAGTTATCAATGCTAAGTCATATCAAATCTGCACAGACAGCTATATTGTTTTTTCCTAAATGGAATTTGTAAATTAGTTCAAGAGACGTCACAAAAGAAACCATGATTATTGAAACCTCATTTTGAAGGAGCTGTACTACTCACAAATTTTCATCTAAATTAACTGTGTGTAACACATAAAAGTGGTAACACGCTTCCTTCTAGTAAAAGACACTACCCATCAAGCAAATACCCCGTAAAATTGCTGCATATGTGTCTCCATGCATCAAAAGGGGGGCACCAAAGAAATTAATTAGCAAAAAATAATTAGCAATCCTCAGAAAAATAGATAATACATAAAAATTATCAATAGATGATCAATAATGAAGAGAAAAATATAAATGAAACCGCTTGGTAATGAAATCACAACATTCAATAGGAGAAGTTAAAAGTTACATCAATAAATTTCCAGATATTTAAGGAAATATCTGTAGATTATTGTAAAGGATCATGGATCATCACCTTATCGTGGGGGGGGGGGGGGGTGCGTGCCCCAGTGATCCCAGGAGCTATGTTGTCTGGGGCAATTTGCCTCTGATAGGGTCACCCAAGACAAACTGGTCCTGGGTGAAGGGCCAGACTAAGAACAATCCAACAGACTCTCATGATAAATTCTATATCAAGGATTCAGTGTACCCCGCCCGGTATGGGGTCACCAGGGCCCCACCCTGGAGCCAGGCCTGGGGGAGGGGCTTGATGGCTAGTGTCTGGTGGCCGGGTTTCCACCCATGGGACCCGGCAGGGCTCAGCCCGAAGGAGTTACATGGGTCCGCCCTCCAGTGGGCTCACCACCTGCAGGAGGGATCATGGG
The DNA here is from genome assembly GCA_020510985.1 of Pholidichthys leucotaenia. Lineage (NCBI taxonomy): Eukaryota > Metazoa > Chordata > Actinopteri > Cichliformes > Pholidichthyidae > Pholidichthys > Pholidichthys leucotaenia. Next base: position 211,002,043 of record CM035846.1, on the reverse strand, counting down.
GGTCCGGTGCTATGTGGATTAGGTGGCGGTCAAAGGTGGAGACCTTGGCAGACTGATCCCAAGCTTTCTAAACTGGCTTTTGGTACGTGGAATGTCACCTTTCTGGTGGGGAAGGAGCCTGAGCTGGTGTACGAGGTTGAGAGATACCGGCTAGATATAGTCGGCCTCACTTCAACACACAGCTCCGGTTCCGGAACCAGTCTCCTGGAGAGGGGCTGGAGCTTGGCCTTTTCTGGAGTTGCCCCGGGTGAGAGGCGATGAGCAGGGGTGGGTATTCTTGTATCCCCCCACCTTGCTGCCTCTATATTGGAGTTTTCCCCGGTGGATGAAAGGGTTGCTTCTCTGCGCCTTCGGGTTGGGAAACGGGTCCTGACCATCATTTGTGCCTATGAACCAAATAATGTTTCAGAGTACCCACCCTTTTTGGAGTCTGTGACTGGGGTGCTGGAGGGTGCTCCTCTTGGAGACTCCATTGTCCTACTGGTGGACTTCAATGCGCACGTGGGCAATGACAGTGAAACCTGGAGGAGGATGATTGGGAGGAACAGCCTGCCCGATCTGAACCTGAGTGGTGTTCAGTTATTGGACTTCTGTGCTAACCACAGTTTGTCCACAATGAACCCCATGTTCAAGCATAAGGGTGTCCATATGTGCACCTGGCACTAGGACACCCTAGGTCACAGGTTGATGATCGATTTTGTTATTGTGTCACGAGACCTGCGACCGTATGTCTTGGACACTCGGGTAAAGAGAGGTGCAGAGCTGTCAACTGATCACCACCTGGTGGTGAGTTGGATCCGATGGCAGGGGAGGATGCCATTCAGACCTGGTAGACCCAAACGTATAGTGAGGGTATGCTGGGAACATCTGGCTGAGGCCCCTGTCCAGGAGGTCTTCAACTCCCACCTCCGGAAGAACTTCAACCACATTCCGAGGGAGTCTGGAGACATGGAGTCTGAATGGGCCATGTTCTCCACCTCTGTTGTTGAAGCGGCGGCCCAGAGCTGCAGCCGCAAGGTGGTCGGTGCATCTAGTGATGGCAAACCCCGAACAAAGTGGTGGACACCAGTGGTGAGGGGGGCCATTAAGCTGAAGAAGGAGTCCTATCAAGCTTGGTTGGCTTGTGGGACTCCCGAAGCAGCTGAGGTGTACCGGCAGGCCAAGCGGAGTGCAGCTCAGGTGGTTGCTGAAGCAAAAACCTGGGTATGGGAGGAGTTCGGTGAGGCCATGGAACAAGACTTTCGGTCGGCCTCGAAGAGATTCTGGCAAACTGTCCGGCGGCTCAGGAGGGGAAAGCAGCTCCCTGTCCACACTGTGTATGGTGCGGATGGGGCACTGTTGACTTCGACTGGGGATATCGTTGGGTGGTGGAAGGAATACTTCGAAGATCTCCTCAATCCCACTGATACGCCTTCCACAGAGGAAGCAGGGTTTGTGGACGAGGGGGATGACTCGCCTATCACAGGGGCTGAGGTCGCCAAGGTGGTTAAAAATCTCCTTGGTGGCCGGGCCCCGGGGGTGGACGAGATTTGCCGTGAGTACCTCAAGGCCCTGGATGTTGTAGGGCTGTCATGGTTGACACGCATCTGCAACATTGCGTGGAGGTCGGGGGCAGTGCCTTTGGCATGGCAAACCGGGGTGGTGGTTCCTCTTTTCAAAAAAGGGGACCGGAGGGTGTGCTCCAACTTTAGAGGGATCACACTCCTCAGCCTCCCTGGGAAGGTCTATGCCAAGGTACTGGAGAGGAGAGTCCGGCCGTTGGTCGAACCTCGGATTCAGTAGGAGCAATGTGGTTTTCGTCCTGGCCGTGGCACATCGGACCAGCTCTTTACCCTCTCAAGAATTCTCGAGGGTTCGTGGGAGTATGCCCAACCAGTTTACATATGTTTTGTGGACTTGGAGAAGGCATTTGACCGCGTCCCTCGTGGTTTTTTGTGGGGGGTGCTTTGGGAATATGGGGTATCTGGCTTGTTGTTACGAGCTATTTGGTCTCTGTACGACCGTTGTGAGAGTTTGGTTCGTATTGCCAACACTCGGTCGGACTCATTCCCAGTGAGAGTTGGACTCTCCCAGGGCTGCCCTTTGTCACTGATCCTGTTCATAATTTTTATGGACAGGATTTCTAGGTGCAGCCAGGGAACAGAGGGTGTCATGCTTGGTGACCACAGGATCTCATCTCTGTTGTTTGCAGATGATGTTGTCCTGTTGGCTTCATCCAGTAATGACCTACAGCTGTTGCTGGGACGGTTTGCCGCTGAGTGTGAAGCGGCTGGGACGAGAATCAGCACCTCCAAGTCCGAGTCCATGGTCCTCAGCCGGAAAACGGTGGATTGTCCTCTCTGGGTTGGGGACAGGCTCCTGCCCCAAGTGGAGGAGTTTAAATATCTTAGATATCGTGCCTAAATGACTATCGCCCTGTGGCACTGACGCCCATAGTCATGAAGTGCTTTGAGCGACTGGTCTTGGCACAGCTCAAAAAATGCCTGCCCCCTACACTGGACCCTCACCAGTTTGCCTACCGGAGCAACAGGAGTACAGAGGATGCGGTTTCTACAGCGCTGCACTATGTACTCTCACACCTGGATGACAAGAACACCTACGCAAGAATGCTGTTTGTTGACTTCAGCTCAGCATTCAACACAGTTATCCCCTCCAAGTTGATCACTAAACTTGGGGACCTGGGAATCAGTACCTCCACCTGCAACTGGATCATGGATTTTCTGACCAACAGACCCCAGCATGTTAGGTCAGGCCCCAACCATTCTTCCGTCATCACACTCAACACTGGTGTACCACAGGGCTGTGTGCTCAGCCCATTCCTCTTCTCCCTCTTCACCCATGACTGCAGGCCTATGTATGGATCCAGTTCCATCATAAAGTTCGCAGATGACACCACGGTGATTGGACTCATCAGGGACAACGATGAGTCAGATTACAGGGCAGAGGTTGAGCACTTGGCTACTTGGTGCGCTGACAATAACCTGCTCCTTAACACCAGCAAAACCAAGGAGCTCATAGTGGACTACAGGAAGGAGAGGGAAGAGACACATGACCCCGTCCATATCAATGGCATAGCTGTTGAACGTGTCCCCAGCTTCAAATTCCTGGGGACCCACATCTCGGAGGACCTGTCCTGGTCAGTTAACACCACCAGCCTGATCAAGAAGGCCCACCAGCGCCTCTTCTTCTTGAGGACACTGAGGAAGAACCATCTGTCAACTGACATCCTGGGCAACTTCTACCGCTGCGTGATAGAGAGTACTCTGACCAACTGTGTCACAGTCTGGTATAGGAGCTGCTCTGTCGCTGACCGTAAGGCACTGCAGCAGGTGGTGAAAACCGCCCAACGCATCACAGGGACTCCACTTCCAGTTATAGAGGACGTCTACAGGAAAAGATGTCTGCACCGGGCACGCAGCATTCTTAGGGACTCCAACCATCCTGCTCATGGACTGTTCCAGCTTCTCCCCTCCAGAAGGCGTTTCAGAAGCCTTCGGACTAGAACCAGCAGGTTTAGGAACAGTTTCTTTCCAACAGCTGTCACGTTATTGAACTTAGTTCCCCGCTGACTCTCTTACCATCATCTCTTACCATCCTCACCTGTACATAACTGCCCATCTAACTTATTGTACATTATTTGCACATAACAGTACTCTTAACTTTCTGCACTGCTGCATATATTTGCATATATTTGCTTAAATTGCACATACTGTTAATTACCGTATATACTGCACTGCTGTCCTTTGCACTTCTGATTGGATGCTAAACTGTGTTTCATTACCTTGTATTCATACATGTGTAATGACAATAAAGTTGAATCTAATCTCATCTAATCTAATCTTGGGGTCTTATTCACGAGTGATGGGAAAATGGAGTGAGAGATTGACAGACGGATTGGAGCAGCATCTGCAGTGATGTGGATGTTGTACCAGTCTGTTGTGGTGAAGAGGGAGCTGAGTTCTAAGGCAAAGCTGTCAATTTACCAGTCAATCTACATTCCTACTCTCACCTATGGTCACGAGCTTTGGGTAATGACCGAAAGAACAAGATCGCGGATACAAGCGGCTGAAATGAGCTTTCTCCGTAGGATTGCTGGGCTCACCCTCAGAGATAGGGTGAGGGCTTCAGTCATCCGGGAGAGGCTCAGAGTAGAACCGCTGCTCCTCCACATTGAAAGGAGTCAGTTGAGGTGGTATGGGCATCTGATTAGGATGCCTCCTGGACGCCTCCCTCTTGAGGTGTTTCGGGCACGTCCCACTGGGAGGAGACCTCGGGGCAGACCCAGGACTCGGTGGAGAGACTATGTCTCCCAGTTGGGCTGGGAACGCCTTGGTATCCTCTCTGAAGAGCTGGAGCAGGTGGCTGGGGAGAGGGAAGTCTGGGCTTCTCTGCTTGAACTGCTGCCTCCGCGACCCGGACCTCCAGAAAAGCGGTAGAAGATGGATGGATGGATGGATATTGTAAAGGAAGTATCATGTTCATAAGGAACAAGGTAAACTGATAAGGAAGAAAACCATGCAAATATATGAGAAAAGTTCCAAATGTCTAAGGAAAGTCCAACTTGTGCTGAATTTATGTTTACTGTGGGACTTGATTTAGAATCTATAACAAAGACAATACAGATTCTTACTCAATTAAGGGAACAATGCCTTAGGGAGCTCAAAGCAAAATAATTTGATCTTCCCTGCATAAACTTAGGTTTTTCAAAACCTTTGCATGGATCTCATTGAACTAAATAAGAGTGAAGGTAAAAATGTTTAGAAATCATTTACACACTTATTGAATATACAAAGGCTTTACCCTACACTAATTTACAACCTGAGCCTGAAGCTGGGGAGGGTACCACAGTTGTGGAAAACATCTTGTGTGGTACCTGCACCAAAGACTTCCCACCCCAAAGATCTGAACAGTTACAGACCAGTGGCCCTGATGTCTCACATGATGAAGACCCTGGAGAGACTGCTTCTTGCTCACCTCCGCCCCCTGGTGGGACCAGCGATGGATCCACTCCAGTTCGCCTACCAGCATGGCATTGGGGTGGAGGATGCAGCGATCTTCCTCCTTCACCGCTCTCTGTCCCACCTGGAGAAGCCCGGGAATGCGGTGAGGATCATGTTCTTTGACTTCTCCAGTGCTTTCACCACCATTCAACCGATGATCCTGAGGGACAAGCTGCTGTGCGCAGGGGTGGACCAGCACATGTCATCATGGATCCTGGACTACCTCACTAACCGGCCACAGTTTGTGAGAACCCGAGATTGTGTGTCTGACACGATCATCGGTAGCACGGGGGCCCCCCAGGGAACAGTTTTGGCTCCCTTCCTTTTCACCCTTTATACTGTGGACTTCTCACACAACACAACACACTGCCATCTACAGAAGTTCTCTGACGACTCTGCGATCGTCGGCCTCATCTCCAACGGAGATGAAGCTGAGTACAGAGGACTTATCCAGGACTTTGTGGACTGGTGCCATCGGAACTGCCTCCAGATCAACGCGAGGAAAACTAAGGAGCTGGTGGTGGATTGCCGCAGGCAAGGACAACCCCTCATAGCACCAGTAAACAGGGGAACAGACAGGGAACAGACAATGAGATGGTGACATCCTACAAGTACCTTGGTGTTCATCTGAACAATAAACTAGACTGGCCACACAATACCGACGCACTCTACAAGAAGGGACAGCGCAGGCTGTTTCTACTGAGGAGGCTCAGGTCTTTTGGTGTACAAGGGGCGCTGCTGAAGACATTCTACGACACGGTGGTGGCATCAGCCATCACTTTTGGAGTGGTCTGCTGGGACAACGGCATTACAGCAGCCGATAGGAAGAGACTAAACAAACTGATCAAGAAAGCTAGCTCTGTCCTGGAGCAACGCCTTGACCCAGTGGAGGAGATAGGAGAGAGAAGGATGGTGGCTAAACTGTCATCTCTGCTGGAGTCCGAGTCCCACCCTATGCAGGACATACTGAATGCACTGAGGAGCTCATTTAGCAGTAGACTACATCATCCTAGGTGCGCAGGTCCTTCCTACCTACGGCTGTCACTGTATAACCTAAGCAGGGCTGCTCGCAGAGATAGCAAAAAAATGTGACGACCTAGTAGTATTGAATGCAAGAGACGCAACAGACTTACACAAATGGTCCCCTCCAGTATACAACTAGGACAATATCAGTCGCTACAGAGGGTGACAATATGTATGGGTACATATTCATACTATGTAGGATAACTAAGTAGACGGTTATGCTGTTTATTCCATCTTGCTACAATGCTCCGCACTTTGTATATATATTTATATATTTATGTGTACATATGTATATCCATTGCTTTTATTTATATTTTTCGTATCTTCTTAATTATTGCTCTGAGTGTTGCTATTCCTGTGCTGTTGCAATCCTGGAATTTCCCCACTGTGGGACTAATAAAGGCTTATCTTATCTTATTTAAATATTGCTACTTACTTATATTGTTTATATTGTTTTAACTAAAACAATATCAAGATTTAAAATAGCTGAAATGATTTAGATAATGGAAATGGAATACACTTTGTAAATCAAATCATGTCACATTTAAGTGCAGTTCCTAAATTATTAGTACCAAACATTTACCTAGGAAACCACTTAGCTTACCATCAACAATTTACAAGATTAGTATAATATTCAAATAAGAAAATAGGGAAATTGTGAATGACAAACCCTGTTTTTGAAACCATTTAACTTAGGTGATGAGGAAGGGTTTCTGGGTGATTATATGCAAAGAATGACAACTGACAGCGATGTTATCCATACTGCCCTTCCCAGGAGGGACCATGTGACGACGGAACCGTGGGAGGTGCACCCATCTCTTGAGCAAACCAGGGGATCTGATCATCAAAGGAAACTGGACCAAAACTCCCTGGCAAGGACAGCACAAAGATTATCCTGCTGACCTAAACAGCCACGGAAAGCGAAGGACGTGGCACTTGGGTGCATCTAATGTTCTACCCCACCTGAAACCCTCAGCAAGAGACTGTTTAATATACTGTATATATTGTATACTTATTTGGAAAATAAAAAGGGGGAAAACAACAAATGACTGTCTAACTATTTCTCTACGCAAGTGTCAGCTAATGACTTGGTGTTCAGTAACAACCTCTGCTGATAGAGAAGCAGGCTGTTTGTTTATCATGACAAGGGAAAAAATACAAGGGAAGGAAAGGTGTGGTTAGTGTTGTTATCTTATCATCCTCATCATCCGCTAGTAATACTTAATATTGGTTATTAAGTTGTTCCAATGCTTATACACTGTAGAGAATTGTTATGTTTGCTCCTTAATAACATTAATAGTTTGGCAAAATATCTTTATTGCTAAAATAATGCAGCTACTACAGGCTGTTTGGTTTTTGGTTTTTTAAGAGAGGTTATATACAGAAATAACATAGCAAACTTCATTTTGAATCACACCTGACACAACACATCACTCCACTGATTAGAAACATGATGACACTCCTGACTCTGCGAATGCAAGGTTAATTTCATCAGGGAACTCCTCTTTTTGAAGTGGGGATGTCCTCTTTTCAACAGTTTAACACTCTCTGAGTATGCAACGGCTTACAGTGTGTCTCTCCCCTGTACTGCTACCCTGATTGACCAACGAAGCGAGCAAATGTTATACCAAGGATCTACATTGTCAAAGGTCATTGAGTCATTGGGCTTATTCGCATCTGGCTGGACACTGGGCAGATTTGTGTACCCCATTTTGGCAACTGACCGTACCCTCATCATGTTGGCAGGGCAGGTGGGCAGGGTGAAGAGAGATGCTTTTCTACCATATGATGCCATTCATGAAGCATGAATGCAATTTCAGATGAAAAGTAAAGGAGTGAGGCTTTGTTCATTGCTTCTTTGAGTGAGAGTAGAAACAAAATACCTTAGGGATTAAAACACTTAATTGTAGACTTGTGGGCGACACACATTGTGGGCTCACGTTTCCACAGAGACAGGACTGCATGTGTATTGAGGGTGTCAGGTCTGCAAGGACAAAGGACTCCAATCTGCAGAAGATAACAAGGAGGTGTGAGATTTCTCTCTTTGTCCCACAGAAGATGCCCCGGGGAGATTTCCGGTTCATCAGGAAATGAGAGACAATGGTGAAGACTCAAAGGGATGCTTTGTGACTGTATGTTTACTGAAAACACCATGTGACTTGAATTCTGATGCTGGAAACATATAAAAGGGTGATGAGATATGATTCTTTCTCTTTCCTGCTTTGAGAATGCTAGAAGCTGTGTTCTGTCAATAAAGCTGGTTTACGACTAAACTCAGCCTCATCATTTGAGCACATCTTCTACAGACTACAATTATTTACAAAATTATAACAAAGGATAGAATGGTCCTTGATCAACTAATTACCACTCGTAGGGGTGTAGGCCCTATTATAGGAGATTATTGTATTACTTCTATCCATGAAAATGATGCAAATGGTCATATTAATACCTCAGATACTCATAGAAGTTAGCGTTTCTCTTAATGGAGAAGTCTCATCATAAACTTGGTAATGATTTTTATAACTTCAGATTTTTCTTGTGTGAGTCCTTAATATGATGATGAGGATGGTGTGAGGGGCAATACTGGCCTGAGGATGTTTTTGAAGGTTGCAATATAATTTAAGGCTGTTTTTAAGGCTTTTTCATATTATTTTCTATGTTCTTTTTTGACATTGTCTGAAATTAATTTTAATCACTGCACATATTCACTCTTAATGACATATTCTATACACGTTTTTAACTTGCAAAGACACATAACAGCATGTAACTTCTTACACATATCCTTATATTAATTCATTCACTTTATTTTACTTTACTTTAATTTTACTTTAATTTAATTACATCAAGGGGGAATATGATTCCCCCTTGATGAAAAAATTCCATATTATCTACATTATTATTGATATTAATAATGTATTATTATATTTGAGAAGTATCATACCTTTCATATGCCATGTTTAATGTTTATATGTGCATTCCATATAGGATAAGTTTATATATTCTTGGCCTGTTTCTGTGAGCAATTTCAGAGAGTTCAGACAGGGTTAGTACATGCGTAAGGAATGATCTAAGCCATTTATTATAATCTCTTTGACATGTCCTGTTTCGGGTCACAAGAATGCACAGGAACTCCTCATCTTATAGATTAGTGTTTTATGGACATTCTGTTAATTTTATGGATCTCATGTCTTCATGACCCATGTTGTCTGATGTCCGCCTGGATAAGCTCAGTTATCAGAACTGTCCCATTCTGTCCCTTCCCTTATCCTCATCCTCCCTCTCCTTTCTCCTACCTATATATATCAGACTTAGAAGATTGGATCCTTTAGAGCTTCTAGGTGTGTCTGAATGTCATGCCTTGTAACTTCTCCCCCAAGGTGGCCAATGGGGTGACTCCTTATATTTTTGTAATAAATGTACATAAATTCAACTTTCCGCCTGATTATTTGACTTTGAATAATTTAAGCTCAAAATTATTCTAACAATCCCACATACCACTGTTGTTACATTTACAAGAAATACAAACTTTTGTCTTTTGAAAATTATAAAACTTGCCAATTTGCCTGTTCAATTTATAAAATATTAAATGGCTATGCATCTCACCCATCCCCGGGAGAATATGTTAAACTGAGAACTGTCACGGGCACAACTACCAGAGCAATCACTAGAGGAGACTGTGAGGTCCCCCACAGACACACCACATTTGCTCAGTCTGTGCTATCAGTGAGAGGCACCAAGATCTGGAATAATATACCACCTGTAATCAGAGAATGTACCACACTAAACACTTTTAACCCTTTAACTGCCCAGATTAAATGGACGGGTTGCGCGCCCCCAGTGGCACAGCACAGCAACTGCATGTGTCAACTTTTTGACTGAGTTATGTAATTTATATAGCTGCTGCGACATTATGCAAATTAGATGCATAAATTTATTCCTATCTGAAACTTTGGATCATATTCTACATCTTTCTAATTGACAGTAAGCCATTATCTCTTGTAACTTTCAAGTTATAGCCTTGGAAATCTGAACTATTTTACTGACAAATTTTTTACCACTCTTGACCACTGGGGGGGGGCCTTGAGTTGCCTTGCATTTCCCCAGGCACCACATGGCACCTAGGGCAGTTAAAGGGTTAAGACACATTGTAAAAATGGGCTTTTAAACAACCAAAACTGTACCCATAACTAGTGGTTGTTCTGCAGCATACATATAAATATATGTGCCCGTGCGTCAGACACATATGCCTCACCTCTTGTTTGTTGTTGTTGTTTGTTGTTGCTGTGAGGTGCTTGGGTGTGTGTGTACGCATACACAGCACTTCACTCGTGTGACGTTTGAATGTTTTGTAGCACCTTAACTCTTGCACTTTAGCATATACACTGTACCGTTTCATTGTAGTTGTTCTGCTCATGTATGATTGCTTGTGTGTTTTTGTGACCCGCCGGGGGACTGCAGATGCAAATTAGCAGTATTGCTAAATTTGACATACTTACATTTGTATTTATGTTCACTAGTATGTAATGTCCCTTTCAAATGAACATTAAACTAAACTAAACATCACTGTTTCCACCTGGTTCACTAATCCACAGTCATTCTTGTTTATTTTGTTATGTTTTTGTTTTGATGCTACATTGAACCATTGGCATTATTATTTTCTCTAATCAAGACCCAAGGCAGCTAGCTGAAGCTAGCAGTTCAGCCACTCATTCACAAATGTTTCAGTGCTTATTGTATTCCAGGGACCGGTCTTATCCTGTTAACTACTGAAACCACACACACCTGTCCACCAGTGATGCATTAGTGTATCTATTCTTTAAGATAAATTTACATTATTTGGCACAGGCCGAGCTAGGAGCTAGCCAGCTAAGATTAGCAATAGTGATGTAAGAGAGAGGGTGGAGTTAAATGTGGCCTTAGGGATTTAAAGAGACATGCACTGAAATAAGTCGTTCTGCGTAAGGTTGCAAAAGATGATTCACAATGATGCTGCTGTAGAAGATGCCTTACAAACGAGACTGAGTGTATTATCTCAGGAAAGCTTTATTGGAAGTCACATCTTCTATCATCAAAGTTCTCAGCAGAAAAAGAGACAGATCCCACTTTCCTCACAGCTTTTATATCCCAGAGATACAAAACCCCCACATCACGTATCTCACACCTTCACCCCACATAAGTTTGGTAAACACATGAACCACAGTCCCCGAGACTTGCTGGCGCTTCTGTTCTCCTCTCCACCTCGGGGCTCATGCTGGGACATTGTCTTCCACCTCCGTCTTCCTCCAGCACCCACCTCCTAGCCGAGGTCCCTGCTGGGGCATTGTTCTTATGGACGTTTGATCTGCAGGGTCTGCACCGACATGCCTACTGGAAGCATGTGGGGGGAGAGAGCGTACCATACAAGCATGCCATATATGTGCCTTAAATATGCACCATATAACCCCCCCAAACGTTCAAATAAGGACAAGTTACATTTCAAATGCATAGAATCATGACACCCCACACAGAACAAGAGAAAGAAAAAAACTTGGCACAACAGATCACATATCCCACTGCTTGGGCTTCAGCTCTCTGCCATATCTGCTGTGAGCAGGTCTCGCTCTGCCTGTGGCTGTCTGCTGCATCTGTGAAGTAGAATCATTAACACATCGTCGTGAAAGCTTAGCAGAGCGCCTCCCGGGTGGCCTGCCACAGCGGGGGGCACTGGCCAACTGGACTGGGTCGTCAGCTAACACAAAAGCGGGTTTGAGTCTGTTAATGCAGACTAAGTCCCTCCTGTCTCCCAAATCGAGCAAAAAATGCTTTCCCCCGGTTTCTAACACTCTGAACGGTCCATCGTAAGGTGGCCTTAAACCTACCCTCTGTGCGTCGTGTCTAACGAAGACAAACTCTGCATTTTTTAAGGCTTTGGGCACAAAAACACGTGGAAAACTGTGATGAACGGGACCGGGGAGGGTGTGTGACCCCGCTTCGCTCTGCAGCAGCTGAGCGGGGAGGTGCTCCGGAGCGGGGTTCTCAGGGAGGAAATCTCCCGGTAACCGGAGGGGTTGTGCGAAGACGAGTTCTGCCGGAGAGGCTTGCAAATCCTCTTTAGGTGCTGAACGCAACCCTAATAAAACCCATGGGAGTTTATCAACCCAATTTGTGTCCATGAGAGCCGCTCTGAGGGCTGCTTTCAATGACCGATGGAAGCGCTCGCACAAACCGTTGGCCTGGGGGTTATAAGCGGTCGTGCGATGAATTTTCACCCCCAGGCTGAGTGCCATGGACGACCAGAGCTCGGAAACAAACTGGGGTCCTCTGTCAGACGTTATGTCTGACGGGATACCAAAACGTGCGACCCAAGCTGTTAAAAAGGCACGAGCGACATCTGCTGCTGTGGTTGCCGCCAAAGGGACCGCCTCTGGCCAGCGCGTGGTGCGGTCTACCATGGTTAAAAGGTGTGTGAAACCTTGGGACAGCGGAAGAGGTCCTACTAAGTCGACATGCACATGATCAAAGCGTTTGGCTGGGATGTGAAAAGGTTCCAGAGGGGCTTGTGTGTGTCTGTGCACCTTTGCTCTTTGACATGCAGCGCAGGCTGCAGCCCACTCTTTGACTTGTTTATGCAGCCCCGGCCAAACAAACTTCTCTCCTACCATTTTGATAGACGCGCGGACGCCCGGGTGTGCCAGTGAATGTATTAAGTCAAAAACACGGCGACGCCACGCAGCCGGGACTACGGGACGGGGACGCCCCGTGGAGGTATCGCAGATTAGGGGGGGTATGCCTCTGTGAAGCACCCTGTGCTCCAGCCTCAGCCCTGTTGGCCCAGACTGGAGCGCGCGCACGTCCGCGTCGCCAACCTGTTCAGCGGCCATGGCTGCATAATCTAACCCGACGCAGAACGGAGCTGTGAACGCTTCCGCGCCGCAAGCCTGGCCTAGGTCTGCCGCCGCCGAATCTGCCCCCTGGGGGCCTGTCGCTGCAACTGCACGCGAGAGGCAATCTGCCACTACATTGTGTTTACCTGCCACGTGTTGAATGTCAGTGGTAAACTCCGAAATTGCAGCTAGCTGCCTCTGTTGTCGGCCCGACCAAGGCTCTGAAACCTTAGCCATTGCAGAAGTTAAGGGTTTATGGTCCACGAACGCGGTAAAACGGCGGCCTTCCAACCAGAACTGGAAGTGGCGGATGGCCAAATGTAGGGCCAAAAGCTCCCTGTCAAACGCGTTGTATTTACGCTCGTTATCGCGCAATGTTTTGCTGAAAAACGCAAGTGGTTGCCAGCATCCTGCCACCAGTTGCTCGACAACCGCTCCCACTGCCACGTCGGAGGCGTCTGTGGTTAGCGCCATGCGAGCTGCCGGCACTGGGTGTGCCAATAACGCAGCGTTCGCGAGGGCTGATTTGACCTGTGAAAAAGCGCGCTCCCGATCCAGGGACCACCTGACCTTAGATGCAGGTTTTTGCTTCTTTAATGCCGCGTACAATGGGTGCATGAGCCGTGCCGCGTTTGGGAGGAAACTGTTATAAAAATTGACCATCCCCAAAAATTCTTGCAGCGCCTTAACCGTCTGCGGTTGGGGGAAATCCGTTATCGCGCGCACTTTATCCGGCAGCGGGACCGCGCCTTCTGGCGACACGCGGTGTCCCAAAAAATTGATTTTCGCTACCCCGAATTGGCACTTCGCTGACTTCGCTGGGTTAATGATTAGCCCGTGGTCTGTGAGCCTCTGAAAAACGGCTGTGAGGTGGCGTTCGTGCTCGGCTTCGGACGCGCTGGCTACCAAAATATCATCCAAATAAGCGAACACGAAAGGGAGGTTGCGCAGCACTGCATCCATCATGCGTTGGAACGTCTGCGCGGCGCCCTTGAGGCCGAAAGGCATGCGCAAAAACTCGAAAAGCCCGAAAGGGGTTATAACTGCCGTTTTGGGTATGTCCTGCGCACGGACTGGAACTTGGTGATAACCACACACCAAATCTATTTTGGAAAAGATGCGCGCCCCCGCTAAATGCGCCGAAAAATCCTGGATGTGTGGAATCGGATAGCGGTCGTGTGCTGAAGCATTATTTAATCTGCGGAAATCGCCGCAAGGGCGCCACGAGCCGTCAGCTTTGGGTACCATGTGCAGGGGTGACGACCAGGCGCTGTTCGAACGCCGGACTATGCCCAGCTTTTCCAAGTTGGCAAATTCCTCGCGTGCGATTGCCAGTTTAGCTGGATCCAACCGCCGAGCTCTTGCAAAAACAGGGGGGCCCAAAGTACTTATGAAATGTTCGACCCCGTGTTTGGCATCTGACGCTGAAAATGTAGGGACCGTGAGTGCTGGAAACTGGTTGAGTAATGCATGAAACTTACCACCCGCAGCTGTGACATTGGAATGAGCAGAAGGCAGGGCCACCCGAGCTGTGCAGGAGATAGAGTAGAAAGACATTGCATTGCAGTGCATTTACAATACGTCTATTAGCAAGATCAACTAACAAACTGTTTGAGTACAAAAAGTCAGCACCTAGCATGTCGTTGTTAACTGCAGCGACAACGAAGGTCCACTCGAAGTTGCGCCCGTGAAGGGACAGGCGGAGTGTCTTCTCCCCATAGGTTTTGATCGTGGAGCCGTTCGCCGCTAACACCAGGGGGCCGCTGGCCGGCGCCAGTGTGTCCGCGTAGGTAGGCTTGACAAAACAGCTGGGAGCCCGTGTCCACCAGGAATTCTTTCCCAGAATTCGCGTCCGTCACGAAAAGCAGCCTATTCTCCGTGCCGAGAGTCGCGGCTGCTACCGGCTCCCGGTCTTGGCGTTTCCCTGGCGCTGGTACCGGCATGGTGGGACGCATCTGCGGGCTCTCTCGGCGAAATGTCGATGGTAGAAGCAGAGGGCGTTGTCAGCTCCGCTTCTCCTGGTCTCCGCCGCTGCTGCCGTCAGTGGATCCGGTGCCGCAGCCTCAGGTCTCCCTCCTTCTCGCGAAGGGGCGGTCATCTCTGCTGCTGCCGTCGTGGCTGCGCGCCGTCTATGGGAGTCGACGAGCTGTTGCGCCACCTGTCCCAGCTCGTGGTAGTTGCGGTTGACGAGTGGCTGCGAGCTGGCCAGGGTGACTCTCACTGCTGGCGGGAGCGTTCTGAGGAAGAGGTGAGCGAAGATAAAACCGTCGTCGTCCTCACCTCTCAGGCTCATCATCTTCGCCATCAGATCCGCTGGCCTGTCTGCTTCTCCCTCTGTCAGCGCCAGGAGCTTCTCTGCCCGCTCTTCCAGCGAGGGAGTGAAGGCTCGGATGAGGGCATCTTTCAATGTGCTATACTTGTCGTCTTGGGGCGGGTGGTTGGTCAGGCTCTCCACCCGTTGCACTGTGAGCCTGTCCAGCTTCGCGACGACCTGGTAGAACCTCGTTGCATCCGCTGAGATTCCCCGAAGGTGGAATTGCGCCTCCACAGTGGTAAACCAGGAGCGCGGGTTATGTTGCCAGAAGTCAGGCAGCTGTAGCGTGGTAGCCGCGTCAACCCGGTTGGCTCCTGAAGAGTCCGGTGCGGAAATCACGCCGTCACCGGCCATAAGTAGTCGTAGGTCACCAGTGTAGAAGATGCCTTACAAACGAGACTGAGTGTATTATCTCAGGAAAGCTTTATTGGAAGTCACATCTTCTATCATCAAAGTTCTCAGCAGAAAAAGAGACAGATCCCACTTTCCTCACAGCTTTTATATCCCAGAGATACAAAACCCCCACATCACGTATCTCACACCTTCACCCCACATAAGTTTGGTAAACACATGAACCACAGTCCCCGAGACTTGCTGGCGCTTCTGTTCTCCTCTCCACCTCGGGGCTCATGCTGGGACATTGTCTTCCACCTCCGTCTTCCTCCAGCACCCACCTCCTAGCCGAGGTCCCTGCTGGGGCATTGTTCTTATGGACGTTTGATCTGCAGGGTCTGCACCGACATGCCTACTGGAAGCATGTGGGGGGAGAGAGCGTACCATACAAACATGCCATATATGTGCCTTAAATATGCACCATACTGCAATAATTAATTAAACAATTAAAGAAAATATGACCAAAATATATCACAAGCATTTCACTGAGACACGCATGAGCTGTTATAATGTGGAAAAAGTGCAGTCAATGACCTCTTTAACTCAGTATCCCCTAATAGCTGTGTTTTCACTTATATTTTTCAGTTAGACAAACTGCAACTTTTTCCCAAAAAAGCTGGTGTTGTATGAAATGCAAAACCAAATATAAGAATTTGCAAATAACAGAAAAAAACTTTTTCATCATTACTTTAACTGTAACTTCACTTCTTGTAAATGGTCTGCTGTTTTTCTTGGAAATTGAAATTATTTTTCATGTTAATCTGAATCATTATTCTTGCATTCTAAAAACATAGATTTTTTTCTTTCAAATTTGTGCATTTTCTCTCAAAACTGTAACCTTTGTACCACAAATATGCAGCTTTCTAAAACGTAAATTTTCTACCTATGTCATTTAAGTTTTACTTTTATTGTATTGCATTCATTCCTTATCATTACAGTGGGTTTATTGCCTAAGTTTATTTTTCAGAGACTGTAAAAGTGGCTCTTAATAGTGACTGAGCTACACTGTGTGACTAAATTCCATCCATCCATCCATCCATCCATCTTCTTCCGCTTAATACTTTTCGGGTGGTGGGGGGGGCTGGAGCCTATCCCAGCATCTTTGGGCGAGAGGCAATGACTGACTGTGACTAAATTCCACAAGCCTTTATTCAATGCTAGTGAAGCCCTGGTGAGGACTGCACATGTGGAGGGGAGCAGAGTTCAGTCTCCACCCTTCTTTATTCGCCACAGACTATTCATGCTAACAAACCAATCAGCAGTCGGACAACTGAGAAACTTCACTGCTGAGCCCCAGTTCCACTTACTCCTCACCAGTCAGAACTTGCAGCTGAAATTTCTGTTGCTGGAGGTCAAGGCTGAATGATGGAGGTGTGGAGAAAGGAGGCAGGCGAGGCAACGAGCTGGACGACACAGAAACTTTATTCTTTCTCCAACATAACTTACAGCAAAAGAGAATCGCGGGTCTCTGTGCATTCCTCTTTTATATCTTTATATCCATGCATCGAGACCCAGAACTTATGACCATAATACTTTATTGTTTGAACAAAGCAATGTGTGGCACATTAACATGACATCACGTCAGTGCCACTCCAACACTCTTCTTCTCTCAGCGACTCTGGCAGCTCTTACTCTCCCCGGGGGGCGCATAGACCCAACAGTCCCATCTGATACACCCTGGTGACACCTCCTCCTTCGGTCCATTGTTCTCCCATTCCCCCTGCCTTCTCTGGGTGGAGAAACCCCCACACTATGCCCCCACATAGCCCCCTCAAACACCCAGAAGGGGCACTAATCCCCCCGTCCTTTGGACTTGAGCCAGCGCCCATATCGGCTGTAGCGGGGGGTCGCCGATCCAGCCAAACTGCCCTGCTGGTGAGGTGTACCAGAGGGCATGTCAATTTGTGGAGGGAAAGAGGGAGGGGAGGAAACACATTAGCTTCGTGAGCGCAGGTCCCTGCCGAGGGATTGCCACCTTGCGGAGCCACCAACGGTGGTGTCCGCGCCGGGGTGCTTGGCCCAACACCACCTGCTCGTCTGCCAACACAAAAGTGGGCTTCAGCCTGTCAATGTAGATGGTCTCCCTAGCCCCCCCTCCCAAGTCCAACACAAAATGCTTCGCCCCAGGTTCCAACACCCTGAATGGTCCGTTGTATGGTGGGCGCAGCGGGGTTCGGTGCACATCGTGCCTGACAAAAACAAAACTGGCATTCTGCAAGCTTTTTGGGATGAATGTGCAGGGAAAACAATGGTGAGCTGGGCCCAGTACGCTCACAGCCTCCGTACTGTGAAAGAATTGCGTGGGCAGATCAGCCTCAGGAGTGGGGTTTTCTAGTAAAAACTCTCCGGGGATCTGCAGCGGCTGAGAAAAAACGAGTTCTGCCGGGGAGACTGCCAAATCCTCCTTAGGTGCGGAGCACAACCCTAAAAGAACCCAGGGTAGGCAGTCAACCCAATTTGTGTCTGTGAGCGAAGCTCTGAGCACTGCTTTAAGCGGCCTGTGAAAACACTTGTATAATCCGTTAGCCTGGGAGTTTTATGCGGTAGTGCGGTGAATTTTGACCTCCGGGCTCTAGGCCATCGCGGACCAGAGTTCTGAAACGAATTGTGGACCCCTGTCAGATGTGATGTCCGATGGAGATCCGAAACGTGCAACCCAAGCCGACAAAAAAACGCGTGCCACTTCCGCGGATGAGGTAGAAGCCAACAGAACCACTTCAGGCCAGTGTGTGGTGCGGTCCACAACTGTCAAAAGGTGCATGAAACCTTGCAATGGCGGGAAGAGTCCCACCAAATCCACATGGACGTGGTCGAACCTCCTAGCCGGGATTTGGAACGGCTCAAGGGGGGCTCTGGTGTGCTTGTGCACTTTGGCCCGCTGGCACGCGATGCAAGCTGCAGCCCACTCTTTCACGTCCTTGTGCAAACGTGGCAGACGAATTTCACCCACACCAGCTTCACTGAAGTGCGCACTCCCAGATGCAAAAGGGAGTGGACCAACTCAAAAACGCGCCTGCGCCAAGAGCCTGGTACCACCGGGCGTGGGCGGCCAGTGAAGACATCGCAGACCAAGGGAGGGCACCCTTCTTGCACCACCCTGCTCTCCAGCCTTAACCCAGTTGGCGCAGACTGGAGCACGCAAATATCTGCATCCCCGGCTTGCTCCGCAGCCATGGTAGGGAAATGTATTCCCATGTAGGCCATGGCGATTAACGTGTGCAACAGGTAATTGGCCATGACATTGAGTTTACCGGCAATGTGTTGGATGTTGGTAGTAAACTCCGAAATTGCGGCCAAATGCCATTGCTGCCAGGCCGACCACAGTTCCAAGACCTTGGACATCGCGTACATCAGCGGCTTATGGTCCAGGAACTCGGTGAACTCGCGCCTCTCCAGCCAGAACTGGAAATGGCGCGTCGCCAGGTTGAGAGCCAGCAATTCTCTATTAAACATACTGTACTTGCGTTCGTTGTCGCACAAAGTGCAGCTGAAAAATGTGAGCGGCTGCCACAAACCTGAGACGCACTGCTCCACCACTGCCCCTATGGCAACATCAGATGCATCCATAGTGAGTACTATCCATTTAGATGGATGTGGGTGAGCTAACAATGCAGCATCCGCAAGAGCTGTTCTGGCGTTAGTAAAAGCCTGGACTCGCTCAGGAGTCCAGGCATCAGCTGGGCTGCCCGGGGAAGGAAACGGTTATAAAAATTAATCATTCCCAAAAACTCCTGTAGTGCTCTCACGGTCTGCAGGCGCGGAAAGTCCAACACAGCACGCACCTTATCCAGCAACAGAATCACGCCCTCCAGCGAAATGCAGTGGCCCAAAAAATCAATCTCTGTCACGTCGAACTGGCACTTTGCCGGGTTAACTATCAGCCCATGTGCCTCCGACCTCTGGAAAACCGTCTTGAGATGGGTGATGTGCTCTTCCTCGGATGCGCAAGTACCAGAATGTCGTCTAAGTAGACAAAAACGAAGGACAAGTCACAAAGCACTGCGTCCATCATCCTCTGGAAAGTCTGCACCACGCCTTTTAATCCAAACGGCATGCGTAAAAACTCGAAAAGGCCAAAAGGAGTTATTACAGCTGTTTTTGGAACGTTGGAACCTGATGGTATCAGCGGACCACATCCACTTTCAAAAAAACATGCGCCTCGGCCAGGTGCACGGAAAAGTCCTGGATGTGCGGAATGGGATAACAATCGTGTTCCTTGGCGTTATTCAAGCGCCGGAAATCGCCGCACAGTCACCATGACCCGTCAGCTTTAGGCACCATGTGTAGCGGGGATGCCCACGGGTTGTTGGAGCGCCAGACGATGCCAAAGTGCTCTAAGTTAGCAAACTCCTCTCGCGCGCTGGCCAGTTTAGCTGCATCCAAATGCCGAGGACGCGCGAAAACCGGCGGGCCTTTTGTCATTATAAAGTGCTCAACCCTGTGTTTCGTTACCGTAGACGAAAAAGTTGGGACAGTGAATGCTGAGAACTGTGCGAGCAAATGTTGGTACTTACCCCCTGGAGCTGTAACGTTAGCCAGTGTTGTTGACCCAGCTCCCCGAGCTGTGCAGGGCAGTGAGGTAAAAGAGACAGCGTCCACTAATCTCCTATTAGCAACATCGACTAACAACCCATAAGTACATAAAAAAATCTGCGCCTAAAATGGGGCTGGAACATGCAGCTATCACAAAGTTCCACTGAAAGTTACATCTGTGTAAGCATATCGTCAGTGTCAGCTCGCCAAATGTCCTGATGGTGGATCTGTTGGCGGCCGTGAGCTCAGGACTGCTGCGTCCTGCCACCCTGTCTGCGATGATCGGCACGATGAGGCTCTTCTGGGAGTCGGGGTCCACCAAAAACCGTCTCCCCGAACATATGATCGTGACATAAAGCAGTCTGGGGCGGCACGGTGGAGGAGTGGTTAGCACTGCGGCAGCACAGCAACTCATCCTTGGCCGGGGGATCCTGGGTTCGATCCCAGCCCCCGACCAACAGTGATCTATGTGGAGTTTGCATGTTCTCCCCGTGTCTGCGTGGGTTTACTCCGGGATTTCTCTGGTTTCCTCCCACATGCCAAAAACATGCAAGTTAGGTTAATTGGCATCAAAAATGGGGATTCTAAATTGTCTTTAGGTATGAATGTGAGAGTGAATGGTTGTCTGTCTCTCTGTGTTGGCCCTGCGATGGACTGGCGATCTGTCCAGGGTGTACCCTGCCTCTCGCCCAAAGATGCTGGGATAGGCTCCAGCCCCCCCGCGACCCGAAAGGGATTAAGCGGAAGAAGATGAATGATGAATGAATAAAGCAGTCTGTTCCTGTCGCCATCGGTTGCAGCTGCCACTGAATTCCGAACATGCCGTTTTCCGTCCTGGCTACCACAAATGGCTCCTCGACCTCGCTGGAGTCCTTCATGGATGCTGTGCCACTGTCTGCATGCTGAGAGTTCTGGTCACCAAAATGATGCGGTCCAATTCCTGTGCCAGGGCGCGGTAGTCCTTAGCAATCACCTGCGGCGAGTTGGCCAGGATCACCCTCGTTGTAGCCAGTAGGTTTCTGAAGAACAAGTGGGCAAACAGAAAAGATTCGTCGTCCTTCCCCCTCAGCGCTAACATGCTCTCCATGAGCTCCACTGCCGATTTGTCCCCTAACTCCGAACGCGTTCGGAGTCTCTCTGCCCTCTTACTATCAGAAAGGGTATAGTGCTGGAGAAGTATCCTCTTGAGCACTTCATATTTTCCTTGGGCCGGCAGCTCCTGGAGCAAGCTTGTCACCTTTTGCATGGTGCGTACATCCAGCGCAGCGACCACATAGTAATACCTGGGATCGTCCGTTGTTATGCCGTTGAGTGCGAACTGGGCTTCTACAGTATGTGCAAGAACCACGCGGTCAGGTTGTGAAGACAGAAGTCTGGGAGCTTGACTGAGACCACACGTGCAGTGCTGGTGCTCTTCCTCCAGGCAGTCTCCGGGGCGGTGCTCGGTTCACTTTCCATGGCACGTCTTAGGGTCACCAATGTGGAGAAAGGAAGCAGGCGAGGCAACGAGCTGAACACAGAAACTTTATTCTTTCTCTAACATGAAGTACAGCAAACAGCGATCCCGGGTCTCTGTGCATTCCACTTTTATCTCTTTATTTCCATGCATTGAGACCTGGAACTTCCGACCATAATACATTGTTGTTTGAACAAAGGAATGTGTGGCACATTAACATGACATAACGCCGGCGCCGCTCCAACACCCTTCTTGTCTCAGTGACTCCGGCAGCTCTTACTCTCCCTCGGGGGGTGGAGGGGGGCATAGACCCAACAGTCCTGTCTGATACTCCCCCCCCGTGACACCTCCTCCTTCGGTCCATTGTTCTCCCCTTCCTCCTGCCTTCTCTGGGTGGAGAAACCCCCACACTCTGTCCCCATAGGGGTGAAAAAGGCACATTTCTTTCCTCATTCCATGTGTCAGCAAGCCTGCACCTCTCCTGTATACCAACTGGTTGTGCAGGTCCCTATTTGACCACTTACCTAATAGCACTTTGCAAGTGAAATGAATTCCTCTGCTCTGACAAAGAGCTGCACACAGAAGCAGTCTGCAGCTGATTAGATTTCTGCTCTTAATCACATAATCTCGTTTGTCCCATAGTTGCTGGCTACTTTTCATCCGTCTGTCTCTGTGGGTTTACAAGCCACTCTTCGGATTATCATATATCAGCTGAATAGTTTTATTCAAGACAATTTTTTATTTATTAACTTCAACTTTCTCTCTCTCTCTCTCTCTCTCTCTCTCTCTCTCTCTCTCTCTCTCTCTCTCTCTCTAGTCAAGTCTTCATGTGTTAGTGCTGAAAATACCGGAAGTTTCTGCACATTCTGAAAAAGGCAAACGCTGAAAGTGTTGGTAATTCCCTTTGCCTCTTAAAATCTTAATGTAAATAAATAAGAATATCCTCTGTCAGAGGTGCAAACTTACCTGATATTAAAGTACAAACGAATGATTGTCTCCTTCTCTGTGTAATCGTTTGGAAATGGGCAGTTTGCTCAAATGTTATCTGTATGAGAAACATTTGTCTTGTTAACTGCAAACACAAATTTACGCTGTTGCTACGATCTTGCTGTTGCACCTGTGGAAGACCAGAGCTGCTGCAGCTATGTGTGGGTCTATTCAGGCTAAGGGGGAAGTGACATTCACCCAGTAAAAGGTTGATGTACCATCAAAATAATTTTGGAAACATTATATAAGGTAGAAATCTTACATCAACCTAGTAATAGGCAGTATAATTTTTTTTTTAAGGCACTAGTTGTAATTTTCTCCATGTTTAATGACTTGTTACTGTTCATTAAGTTGAGATTATAACCATTATTTGATTGGAGAAGATTGTTCTTCACCAAGAGCTCAACTAACAGCAGAAAATTATTGATACGGGACAATCTATGAAAAAAAAAGCACTAAAGAAAATGTCTAATTGTGACAGAGTTAAAGTCTCCAAGAAGAGAAATTCATTACTAATCGTTTTTTTAAAATATTATGTATATGCTACAGGTTATGTGTGTAGGGGTGCCTCTGGAAATTTTTACAGGGGGGCCATATGGGGGCCACTGAAAATCTTGGGGTGGCACATCAAAATCAATTTAAAATGTTATCACGCTGCGCACCCGTTCACGTTTGGTCTGAACACACCTTGACAGTGTGATCTGTCCTACTTTGCTGTATTTTGTTAATATTTGTTAATAATATACAGCACACATCAGTTACTCTTAAACATCTACTACATGTAAAATATGACATAGAAAAACAAGTTATAAAATGATGTTAGACTTCCAGTGGCAGGGAAGAGGGGGCCCAAGTGGTGACCGGGTGGGGGTGGGGGGGGCTGTATGTGTGTACCAATATCTTTCTTAGAAAGGACCAGACAGCAGTTTTAAAGATATTCCTAATTTTATTTCAGAGTCGTCCTATTTCCTGTAAAACAAAAGCTCTTGTTGATGATGTCACCTTGCACTCCAGGCAGAGAGGTTCACAAGTCGTTTTTGTAAGTCCATGTCAAGTCTCAAGCATGGTTGTAATATCGAAGGAATTTAAAATATGTACCATATTATGATTTATCTGTTAGCATTTGGTAACAGGACTGGTCAACAGTTGGATATAATTACTTTAAACAGGCTGATGAAATGCAATAAAAATACACTGCAATTTTCCCTTCTAGATGTAACATCTGCATTTTCCCCAAACATTGACAGTTCTTTTCTTGAGGAACAGTCATGTTTCCTGCATCCAATTATCTCTGTTGTTTTAACTGTGAAAATCGCCTGACTTTTGTTCCTAAAGGAAAATCAGTGTTTTCGATGTTTTTGATGAAAACATTAAAAATAAAAGATTGCTCACAAGTCCAAGTCAAGTCTCAAGTCTTTTAAGTCTAAATCAAGTCTGAAGTCTTTGTATACACAACTAAAGTGTGACATGAGTCCATGTCTCAGTCTCAAGTCCCCATCTCTGCTCAGAGGCCTATACTAATGTGCTATAAACACTCTAGGTACTGGTACTGACTGCAGCAAAAGCTAAATGGCTGAATGGGTCTGTGTGTTTGGCTGTGTTACCACTGGGACTCTTCCTATTTCCACTCAACCCTTACTTCAGAAAAAAACAAAATTTTCAAGAAAATTTATGAGTTGCAAACTCACAATTGACAGTTGCAAATGTACAAGAAAAACAAGTTGTAAATTTGTGGAAAATTGTGAAAATGAACAAAAATGCACATTTCAGTAAAAAGGTGCATATTTGCATAAGTCACAAATTTAGCCTTCCCTGGTTACTTCTGCCAAGGATCTAATGTGACAACTTGCTTTTAATAATAATGGATTGCATTTATATAGCACCATTCATGATAACCAAAGCACTTTACAGTGAGTCCATTATTCATTCACACCACAGACAGACAATGGTAAGCTAACTCTGTAGCCACAGCTGCCCTGGGGCAGACTGATGCAAACGTAGCTGCCAATCCACCTCTCCGACCACCACCAAGTATTTATTCATACACCAGTATCACAGACACTGGAAACAAATATGTCTTGCCCAAGGATACAATGGGAGGATGGTTGGGGAGCGGGATTCAAACTGCCAACCCTCTGGTTACTAGACGACCGGCTTTATCTTCTCAGCCACTACCATTTTTATGCCTCTGTGAAACAGAGAGGCATACGGTAATCAGTTAATGCATCTGTGTGTGTGGTTGTATCTGTCCGTCTGTCTGTCTGTTACCAGCCTTTGAACTCCCCCAGTCAAAATTAACTGCAAGTCAAGGCTTGTATCACTGTATGACCATATTTTCTCAACTTTGTTTGCCAGAATTTTGAAATAATACTTCGTTTTGAAATAAACAAATTTAACTCACCATTTCTGTCAATGCCGCAGCGAAAAAAAAAAGGTATTGTAATAACTATTTTGGGCCACTAGAGATCAGAGTGCCACTATTTTACAGCCGCCCATGCTACCATGCCACAGGCACCAAGGCACAGCACCTTGGTGCTTTCATTGTTATTAGCAGGATCACACAAAAAAACTACTGGACAAATTTTGATGAAGTTTTCACTAGAGGTGGCTGTTGTGATGGCACTTTATTGTGAAGTGCAGTGTGGTGACGTCGACTTCCTGTCACGTCACTGCACTGCCCTATATAGTGGGGCAAGCTGCCATAGCATACTCTGTTGTGCCGGATGCCCACGCTAGGTGCCTGCTGTGTACCGCTGCTTGTTTACATCAGTAAAGCTGTGTTTGACGCTACCCTGATCTTGCCTCATTCATCACCAGGTTTGCATACACAACATTTGGTGACTGAGGATTAACGTATGGAGGCGTGCATTACACCACTCCGTCCCTTCCTCAAGCTCCTGGGCGAGCCACCAGTGCCATGGCCTGCATTGGTTGGAGGCCTATCAAACGTACATTACAGCGCTGGACCTCGGGAAGCTCGATAAGGTGAGGGCACATGCGCTTCTCGTCCACAACCTGGGTATTGAGGGCCGGAGGGACCTACCGACGCTCGGCGCAGCGAACTCATATGAGGATGTTGTGGAGCTGCTAGCTAACCGTTTCTCCACCTCAGACAGCGTGACTGTTCGGAGAATTCATTTTCGCCAGAGACGCCAGCGTGTAGGTGAGCCTATCCACCAGTATGTCATTGATTTGAGGCAGCTAGCTAGCAAGTGTTGTTTTGGGCCACTTGAAGACGAGATGGGACGCGACCAACTGGCAGAGCACATGTGCAATGCTGAGCTGTGTGCTAGGCTATTAATGGTGCCTAGTGATTTGACATTAGCTAGAGCCATTGAGCTAGCTCTCCAGTTGGAGGCTTTCGATAAGCTAGCTGTGGAGCTAAATTGGTGTCAGTCACAGAAGCCGCCTGAGCCGCCTGCCACAGCAGATGTCGTGGACTCGGATAGCAAGGATAGCTTGGATAGCTTGGATAGCTTGGATGATGACGTTACAGAAACCAATGCTGCCAGCCGAAGGTCTGCCCAGGAAAACCCCCATGCAAGGGTTGTGGGTCCGCGGTGCACCGACATAAGGCGAAGGAATGTCCGGCAAGAGGAAAATGTTGTAGCACATGTGGGCACTTGAATCACTACTCCAGGGTGTGCCGTTTGTCTTAACCGGGGAACCCACAGGAGAAATCAACCCGCCTGCCCCCAACGGACAACACAGGGAGCGAATGGTATGAAGCGCTAACAGACACCCTCGCTTTCAAGTCGGTCAGTTCTCGCTCAGTGTCGGTACCCATGCTGATGAGCAACACCATGCTAGCCCCAGATGCCTCCGGTACTTGGCCACAGTTGGTTGGGGGGGGTCTGCAGCTACGACAGTGAACACTATAACGTTTATAGAAGAGGACTGGGCCAGACCGATGAGCATGGAGTTACAGCATGCTCAGCAGCAGCTCATCAGGCCGATTAAGATTCCACTTCAGGTTTTGGACTTGGTTCGGGTTCGGGGTGATGAACGACCACGGTGAAGATGGGCCAGACGACAGCCAGCAAAGCATCAAGCACGTCTGCGGATAACGGTGAAGTTGGGAGTGGCATGCTTCCGGTTGTCCGACGGCTCGATGAGGCATGCCAACCAGCTATGACGTGTCCAAGAGGACACTCCAGGTGGCGAGGCTGGACAGGAGTTGGTGATGGCGGTGTGGAATCCGGGCTCCGTTGTCCAGAAGATCAGCCATTGCTCTGGGAGCCTGCTGCCTCCAGGGGCACATCTGCTGAGGGGCTGCCCTGGGGGTCCCATGCCAGTTCCACCCCCCACCCCCCACCCCCCAAGTGACTGTGTGGTAGCACTTTGTTTATAGTTCTGAGTGTTCTTATATGTTTTATGGGGTTATGTATTTTATCGTGTTAGTTTAGCAGCACGCCAGATATTTTTAGTTTAATAAAGGACTTTTAGTTTATTTGGTGACAGAATAATCCACCGTGCCATGCGGGTTGTGTGGTAGTCCACCCACCAACCCTATTTTAGGTTGTTTTGTGTGAATGTGTTAGGCCATTTAAGTACATTAGTTTACATTATTTTAGTGTGAGATTCAGGTTCCAAATTGGGGTGGGTTTGAATTGTGTGAGTGGTTTTGGACTTTCTAAAGGAGGGAAAGAATGTTGTGACAGCACTTTATTGTGAAGTGCAGTGTGGTGACGTCGACTTCCTGTCAGTCACCACACTGCCCTGTATATAGCAGGACAGCTGCCATAGCATAATCTCTTGTGCCGGATGCCCATGCCAGGTGCCTGCCGTGTACCGCTGCCTGTTTACATCAATAAAGCTGTGTTCGACGCTACCCTCACCTTGCCTCATTCATCACCAGGTTTGCATACATAACAGTAGCCCTAGGGATGAACCTGTGGCGGTTTGGTGTAACCCCCACAACAGACTGGACAGACACAGCGCTCGGCTAGAGCAATTAACAGAACAGTGAAATGTGTATTAATGGCTACAGGCAGCCCCGCTTCTTCTGGCTCACTACTGTGATGTTAATGTGCCTTTCATGCATTGTGTTCATGCGTCCTGTCCTTACTGTGACCTAGAGACTGAGATCAATATGTAGATGTGCCTTGTAACCTCTTTGTCTTGCAGCTGGAGCAAAGGCCAGCAATCTGCCTATTGTGATGTATGTCTCTCAAATGCAAATGTCTCATGCCTGTTCTGCAGTCTCTTTGATCATACCCATTGCTGGGGAATGCTCTTTTATGTATTGTTGTAGTTGGGTGTATATACTGCACTGTAATCCATGCTCATTCTCTCATTCACTCACTCTTCAGCTGCCGCTGCAGACACACACTTTGTGTCTCCACCTCTGAGAGCCTGAGGATCCCGCTCTGGTCTGCTCACACTTGCATCGGAGCGGGGATCCTGTGAAGACGGTATGATTCAATAAAACCTGCTTAAAACTCTCCACCAACACTGCTTTATTTCATGCCGCTTCACTGGTGACCCCAAGAATGCACACGCTTTGTGCAACGCAACCTTCTGGTCTGGACGGCCACGCTGGCGACCCGACGCTGAAAAAAAACACGCTGCCAGCGAACACAGCAGCCTGACGCAAACGAGCTGCCCTCCCTTCTGCTTCAGGGAGACCTCGACGCGGAGCCAGCACAGGCGAGCTACTCTCCGGACATCACCCACGACCGGGAAAACTGCAGAACACGTCATGGCGCGACCCTCGCCTGAGATCGGGACGTCCACGCTGGACCGGCCGAGGGACATAGAACGTTTTCTCCCTCTCACTGCTACTCCTCCCTCTCAGCGATCCTACTCATCTACCCGAGCCTGAGGAACAAAGATCGTCTATCTCCCCTCAACGCTCCAACGCACCATGACTAATCTGCAGCCACAGCTCATCATAAATGTTTTTCGGCGCCGACTGCACCGATCTCCACCAAGTTTCCTGACCCTGGTTCTCCTCTCCAGCTGGCCCACCCATCACGGAACCCCGGCGCACGCACCGGGGAGTTACGAAGACGGCGCACCACGCACGGGACACATACGGCTACACTGACCGCCTTCCTTCTGCTGCATACTGGCCCTTCAGGCTTGCTCGTACACCTGAGGCCTGCAGCTTGCTCACTGGATTTTATGGTCTTAGCCACGGCACACAAGGGGAATTCAGCTGTCTGCGGTTCCCGAGGCTTTAGGGTTACGCCTGAACCTAAAGTCAACACGCCAGTCCCTCTGCTTTTGTCTTTTTTTTTTTTTTTTTTTCTTACAGCCGCTCCTGCTTTTCTCCATGGCCACGAGAGGAGTCAGAGACTAATTTTTCTTCTTGCGGACCTCCACACGTTCAACGGGACAGCCCCTCGACGTCGTGGACCAGCAAGCAATTTTTGCGCGGCTCGGACGATTTCACCGTCCCCGTCTGGCACGGACTACCCCCCTCCTCCCTCCCCCTCCTCCTGCAGAGAGCTTCTCCTGCTCACTGCCCAAGCTGAATGATCGAGACCTCGGCCTCCTGCCGAGCCCTCTGGGAGGGAGCGTGTGGCGGTTTGGTGTAACCCCCACAACAGACTGGACAGACACAGCGCTCGGCTAGAGCAATTAACAGAACAGTGAAATGTGTATTAATGTCTACAGGCAGCCCCGCTTCTTCTGGCTCACTACTGTGATGTTAATGTGCCTTTCATGCATTGTGTTCATGCGTCCTGTCCTTACTGTGACCTAGAGACTGAGATCAATATGTAGATGTGCCTTGTAACCTCTTTGTCTTGCAGCTGGAGCAAAGACCAGCAATCTGCCTATTGTGATGTATGTCTCTCAAATGCAAATGACTCATGCCTGTTCTGCAGTCTCTTTGATCATACCCACTGCTGGGGAATGCTCTTTTATGTATTGTTGTAGTTGGGTATATATACTGCACTGTAATCCATGCTCATTCTCTCATTCACTCACTCTTCAGCTGCCGCTGCAGACACACACTTTGTGTCTCCACCTCTGAGAGCCTGAGGATCCCGCTCCGGTGCAAGCGTGAGCAGACCGGAGCGGGAATCCTGTGAAGGCGGTATCGATTCAATAAACTCTGCTTAAAACTCAACACCAACGCCGCCTTATTTCATGCTGCTTCAAACCCATTAGACTTTGGAGGTGATCCATGAGCGCATACCTCAACCAAAGTCCCATCTCCCAATGTACGGATGGACAGATGAACTGATGAAGGAGGAGGAGAGACAGAACCTTGGCAGAGATATACACTCTCTGAGTGCTCTTTAGTTACCATAGCAACAGCTAAAAAAAAATAACAAATCCCCTACTGGATTTAGGGGATGCTTTTTTACTTTTACTCAGATAACTTTTTTGCTCTTTACACTTGAATTATTTCATATGGTAGTCTACAGTTATTTTACTTGAGTCAAATTTCCACAAACCTCTGACTATTGGCTATCTTGAGCAATACACAGACTCTACCTTCTTACGCCTGTGTGCGCCCTGGAGGTTTTCACAGTTTTATTATGAAATGTGTCACAGGAAGTTTAGTTTCCAGCTTGACAGATGCTGAGCTGAGGTTGATAACCGGCTGACCGCTGCTGTCTGTGCGGGCGCTCTGAAAACAGGGCGCGTTTTCATCCGCTGTAGGAGCTGGAGCCCAGGATTTTGACTTCATTTTTTAAACTGGAGCAGCTCGCTATGAGCATTACTCGGCCGGAGCCCTGAGCCTCTTCTGCTGGGTTTGGAAGAGGTGAAGATGCCTCATGGAGCGCCACTCCATCACCGCCAGTGCGCCACTGCAGGGCATCCCGAGCGCAGAATAACAAAGACATGCCGAGGTTCAGCGCCAGATGGGTGGTCGCGGTGCTGCTGATCGCGGTGGTCGGCGGGGCGTTCTTCTTCTGCGAGTATCTCATCTACTTCCCCACCATTTTCAAGTGCGCCTGGCCGCAGATCAGCCATGCTCGGGGCGGCGAGAGCACGGACGCGGTCCGCGCTATGGTGCTCTCGGACACGCACCTCCTCGGAGCCGTCGGGGGACACTGGTTCGACAAACTGAGAAGGTATTTCACTGTTACGGTTTTCTCTCTCAGCAATCCATCCCCATCCCTCTGCCGGCTTGCTCCCGGCTCTAGAGGGTGATCTGTAAACGCAAACAGAAATTAAAAGGCAGACTTGTTGTGTCCTGAAGGGAATGGCAGATGGAGAGGGCTTTCCAGACCGCGCTGTGGCTGCTCAGGCCCGAAATCGTGTTTATTCTCGGGGATATCTTCGACGAAGGCAAGTGGAGCTCACAGAAGGTAACGTACAGCTCCCTGTTTTCCCGCACACACACACGCTCATGATGGGGGTGAGGATGCCCCAGAAATCAGAACAGTGTTCTATATGTGGATGATATACAGTATATCATCTAATTTAACGGGCTGCAGCTCTGCGTCCTCTCAGCCCTACGTAGTGTACCTGCTGTGAGAGAATAAAAGAAAAAAGCCCCTCGGATTTCTCATGGATTGTCAAACAGGATCCATCAAGTTAGGCGAGGGACCAAAAAGAAAGCCCCCCCCAAAAAAGAAAAACAGCTGGCAGACAGTAAAATCTCTTCTAATCTACTCATTTCATCCCTTATTTTTTTACACTCGCTGGCAACTCTTCTAATCTGTATTCAGAGGGCTTGTTACAAGAGGAAGGACTCTCTCAAATGTTTGAATCGCTCAGTATCTGCAGCTCAGATCAGACTCGGTTCTTATATGCCATGTAGCCAAAAGTCACAGCTGAAAATCTCTGAAACGTATGATGATATTGTCATATCTGTTTAAATATTGATTTTAGCTACAAAAATGAGCATCAGTAATGTGAAATTAAAGACAAAAAGTTATACTAACCCCTTTATTTTCCATGTACCCGTGTTTATGACTGCTCGTCATGGTATTGAAGTGCTGGAGCCAACAGACACTATCTCATCGCCACAGGTTTGGAATCACCAGTTAACACAACAGAGAAGAAACCTGAGCACTAGGAGTAAACTCATGCACACGCCACACAGAAATATACAGGTGCATCTCAGTAAATTAGAATGTCATTGAAAGGTTGATTTATTTCAGTAATTCAACTAAAAAAAATGAAACTCATATTTTATGTGGATTCATTACACACAGAATGCCTATATTTCAGGTGTTTAAAGTACGTCCATGTACACACTCAATGCTTGGTCGGGGCTCCGTCCTGGATCAGTGCTACATAGCATTGAGGTGATCAGCCTGTGGTACTGCTGAGGTGTTATGAAGGCCCAAGTTGCTTTGATAGCAGCCTTCAGCTCGTCTGCTGATTTCATTTTCCAGCAGGACTTGGCATCTGCCCACACTGCCAAACGTACCGAAACGTGGTTTAATGACCATGGCATCACTATGCTTGATTGGCCAGCAAACTCTCCTGACCTAAACCTCATAGAGAATCTGTGGGGTATTGTCAAGGGGAAGATGAGAGGCACCAGACTCGACAATGCAGACAAGTTGAAGGCCGCTATCAAAGCATCCTGGGCCTCCATAACACCTCAGCAGTACCACAGGCTGATCACCTTCATGCTACATTGATACAGTAATTCATGCAAAAGGAGTCCTGACCAAGTATTGAGTGTGTACATGGACATACTTTTCAGTCAGCCAGTATTTATATTAAAATATTTTTTAATTAATTTTATGTAATATTCAGTTTTTTTAAGAAACTGAATTTGGGATAGGGCGGCGCGGTGGAGGAGTGGTTAGCACTGCGGCCGCACAGCAACTCATCCTTGGCCGGGGGATCCTGGGTTCGATCCCAGCCCCCGACCAACAGTGATCTGTGTGGAGTTTGCATGTTCTCCCCGTGTCTGCGTGGGTTTACTCCAGGATTTCTCCGGTTTCCTCCCATATGCCAAAAACATGCAAGTTAGGTTAATTGGCATCAAACTGGGGATTCTAAATTGTCCTTAGGTATCAATGTGAGAGTGAATGGTTGTCTGTCTCTCTATGTTGGCCCTGCGATGGACTGGCGATCTGTCCAGGGTGGACCCTGCCTCTCGCCCAAAAGATGCTGGGATAGGCTCCAGCCCCTCTGCGACCCGAAAAGGATTAAGCAGAAGAAGATGAATGAATGAATGAATGAATGAATGAATTTGGGGTTTTCATGAGCTACAAGACATAACCATCAAAATTCAAAGAAATAAATACTTGAAATATGTCGCTCTGTGTGTAATGAATCTACATAATATGAGTTTCATTTTTTGAAATGAATTACTGAAAAAATCAACTTTTCGATGACATTCTACTTTATTGAGATGCACCTGTAAGTGCCAACTTAGAGGCTCAAACCAGGAATTTTATGGTTGTGAGGCAGCACGGTGGCAGCACAGCAACTCACCCTTGGCCAAAGGATCTCGGGTTTGATCCCACCCCGTGACCAGCGGTGATCTTTCTGTGTGGAGTTTGCATGTTCTTCTCCCCGTGCTTGCGTGGGTTTACTCGGGGATTTCTCTGGTTTCCTCCCACAGGGGCCAAAAACATGCAGGTTAGGTTAATTGGCATCAACTGGGGAGGTATGAATGTGAGTTGTCTCTTGCCCCTTCCCCCTTCCCCCCAGGCCACAGTTGTAAATAAGAATGTGTTCTTAACCCTCCTGTTGTCCTCGGGTCAAAATGACCCCCTACTGTGTTAAAAACCAAAAAAACTCCCGATAAACAATATTTTTTCAACTTAAAATTTTATGACTTTTCCTAGATTGACCCCAACATTAGGATAAGTGAATTGTTGCCTTTATTCACATTTCCATGTAAGCTGTACAAAAAAGGTACAAAGGTCGTCTTTGGGTCAAAATGACCCGACAGTCAAACTGAGTTGAAATCACAGTCACTGAGTTATTTACACACCACAGAATGTGAGAATGGTTTAGTTGTCTCAGATCAATCAGTAGCAGATGTAAACAACACAATAGCAGACGTAAACAAGACAAGACAAGGTGGCCTTCTCGTGGACTGCAGTGCCTTTGATCGGTCTCAGACCAATCAGTAGCAGACATAAACAAGACAAGACAGGTGTATTTCCAGAGGTTATAAAGGTGCTGCAGATGACAGTACCCAAAATTCTCTCTGTGCTGAAGCCATGAGTGCGCGTTATACCGTCGAACAGGCTATAGAGCTGATTTTTTCAGATGTCCAGCAAGACAACTCTGATTCAGAAGAGGAAGTGGAGGATGTATCAGAAAAAGAAGATGGGGAGGAATACAACCCAGAGCTTGATGAATCTTCAGAAGAAGAAAACCCTGAAGCTGAAAGAGAGACTTTCCTTTCAAAAAACGGTAAAATAACATGGTCCTCGGCAGCATATGACCAACACGGCAGGGAGGCAGAACAAAATGTCATAAAGATGATCCCAGGACCCACAAGGTATGCCGTTTCTCATGCCCATGACATTGTCTCTACTTTCTACCTGTTCATCACACCAGCAATACAAAAAATAA
The DNA here is from genome assembly GCA_020510985.1 of Pholidichthys leucotaenia. Lineage (NCBI taxonomy): Eukaryota > Metazoa > Chordata > Actinopteri > Cichliformes > Pholidichthyidae > Pholidichthys > Pholidichthys leucotaenia. Next base: position 210,968,017 of record CM035846.1, on the reverse strand, counting down.
TCCTGGAGATGACAAATCTGGAGGGTTTTCGCAAATATGGAGACAGCTGGAAAAAGATGGATGAGACTGACCTGCAGGCCTACTTAGGGCTGCTAATCTTAGTAGGTGTATACAGGTCCCGAGGTGAGGCTGCAGCTAGTCTATGGGATGCAGAGAGTGGAAGGCCAATTTTCCGAGCCACAATACCACTCACCAAGTCTTTCACACCTACTCAAGACTGCTACGATTTGATAACCGTGAGTCAAGACCAGCAAGACTCTTGTGTGACAGACAAACTTGCAGTTTCTTGCTTAGTTTCTTCATCTTGAGCAACAATAACATCATAAAGACACATTAGTCTAGGCATCGCAAGTGATGGTCTATATGACATCATGACATCATAAAGACACATTTATCTATGAGCCATATGACATCATAAAGACTCATTAGTCTAGGCATCGTGAGTGATGGTCTATATGATATCATAAAGACACATACAGTATGTCTATGTGAAGTCATAGAGACATCATATCTTTATGACGGCATCGCGAGTCCTATGATGCCTGAGTTCATAGGACGTCCTATGCTGATCAGGCAGAGATCATAGGCCATCCTATGATGTCCTATAAACGTGGCAGACACACACACAGACACAAAGAAATTTCTTGCTTTAAAATTCAATTAAGCTGGTTATATTGGGGGTTTAGTGAAGACGGGTCATTTTGACCCGGAGGACACGGGGTGTATACAGAATATTAGGACAACAGGAGGGTTAATCTGTCCTGCCTGGTTAAATTAAGGTTAAATAAAAAAAAAAAGTCAACCCACTATATCTTCAATTAAAATATTTGATCTGTGTGGAGTTTGCATGTTCTCCCCGTGTCTGCGTGGGTTTACTCCAGGATTTCTCTGGTTTCCTCCCACATGCCAAAAACATGCAAGTTAGGTTAACTGGCATCAAAACTGGGGATTCTAAATTGTCCTTAGGTATGACTGTGAGAGTGAATGGTTGTCTGTCTCTCTGTGTTGGCCCTGCGATGGACTGGCGATCTGTCCAGGGTGTACCCTGCCTCTCGCTCAAAGATGCTGGGATAGGCTTCAGCCCCCCCGCGACCCGAAAAGAATTAAGTGGAAGAAGATGAATGAATGAATAAAAACAAGATAAATGTGCATGTTTTAGAACCTAAAATCAGTAGATGGTTGTAATAATTATTGGCCTTTGCCAGCTGACTCTTTGTATAATTATGAAACATCTGTGTAGAGGGACGGGATTTGTGTTTTTGTTGCTTTCTTATGTACAACAAGCAGTCCTATAACACGTTTTTAAATGAAGTATTAAACTAGAAGCACTCAGAGAATGCAAATATCTGCCAAGGCAGCAAATCCTCCCTGTTCCCTTTTGAGTCAGTATCCAGACCAAGTAAAGACTCTCACCTTTTAAAGTAAATGCAACAAAGTGGCACTGCTATCAACCCATTTAAACATTAACAAATGTGTATAACTGAGCAGATATTCAGCAGAACTAAATTCCACTGAGAAATTGTTATATTTATTATTTTTCAGTGGTAATTAGTGCATTTAGGGCAGGCAGTTGTCTTCTGATGAACAGTAAAAAGTCTCCAGAAGAACAGTCCCCCTGTGGTATTAAAAACAAAAACTGGATCCGGATCGTGATCCAGTATGGCACCAAAAGTCTGTCATTTTTGTAGCAAGGGCAAGATGCTTCTAAAAAAACTCATGTCATTACAAAAAAAACCCCCAAAAACAGACAAACTCTGGCAACCGTGTAACATCCGTAGCAGACACTCTGTGACAAAAAATACATTAAAAAATCAAAGCTGCTGTATAATCTTTAGTGAGCCCCTTCTCCACTGAAACGTCTCAACTGTTTAGATCTGCAGTTGACTGAGTTTTTTTCCCTGCAGCCTCGATGAGCTCAGTACAGCGACACATTCTCCATTCTAATCACACAGCCGCCTTACAGTTTGCAGCTCATATTCAGAGCAGAAAAAAGAAAATGGCTGTCACATGTAGGGCTGAAACAATTGATGTCGATAACGTCAATCATAAAAATTTGTCAACTCCAATTTTTATTGTTGATAAATCGCTTAATTTTAAAGTTTATATGCATGCTGCGGAAATGTTCAGTTTATCTGTTCCAGCAAAGAAAAAGAGGAGCGCATCATGGCGACACGGAGAGAAAATCACAGAGAAGGCCAAAAGTTTCCACAGTGTGGGAGGATTTTACCGAAAATTAATAAATGAAACAAGTTAAATGTAGACTGTAAAGCAGTGTTGTCATATCACAGCCGCACTACAGCGATGCATCCATTCCCTCCTCTTCTCCGTTCCTCCATCTCCAGCCACCTGTCAGCGGACTGCACCGGTAAGGTTAGCAAATAATGTTAACGCTTCTGATTTTCAATAAGCAACTCTCTCAGCTTTAGAAAGCTGACCATACTATTAGTATGTGCCATTTAAATAGTTTACTTGCTGTCGGACAATAATCTCTCTTACGATGCTTGCTGACAGCTGAGCTGCTTCTGTTACGCTAGCTATATGTTAACTGCAGTACATGGGTGAATTACAGGAGCAACTTACTCGTTTTCGTATTCTGTATTACTGTCGCCATAATATCAGCCTTCATTCTGAATATTAATTAGAATATCATGTATTTGTAATTTAATTAAAAAAGACAACCATAATCATCACAAATACATTTAAAATGGCTAAAATATTTCACTGTATGTGTAGTGAAGGCTCACATTCTTGCACTGACATTTAAAGTGTTTTGTTTTTTTATTTTGGACTGGAAGAAGTTCTTTTAATTTGCATCTGAAGCCTAATTAAACTTTTAAACTTCTAGACCCAGCAAGGTTTCAAATAGGATGGAGTAGCTTGTTATTTTCTTTTTTTACTTTAATGAAGCTGAATATTACTCTAGTTTGTTTTAACACACAGTTACAACAGCCTTTATGGAGCAGCAGAGCTACTATTTGAGTTTTTACACTTTAATATCTATTATTTAATTGTGTCGCTACAAACACTTCTGATTAAACTGTCAAGTTCAAGTTTCCAACTCATGTTTGATGGATCATTATTTTATTTAGCTATGGGAACTTGTTATAATAGGCTACATTATATTAAGGCAGAGCCTGACAACAAAGTGATTTTCACAAGTGTACAGACTTAAACAGGTGAGGTAAAACATGACCTGGAGCCCCGAACAGGAGCTGTGGAAGCAGGAAGCAGAGCTGGCGGACATGACAGAAATAATCGCGATTAGTCGACTAATTGAAAAAATAGCTGTTAGATTAGTCGACTACTAAAATAATCATTAGTTGCAGCCCTAGTCACGTATAGTATTTGGGACTGGAATATATCTGAGTATGAGAAAAGAGATTGGAAGCTGAAATGAAAAAATGGCGACAGGATAGCCATCTGGTGGGGATTGAACTAAACGTAAGATGAGGGAATTACTCATCATTACAATACACGGCCCAAGTAATGTGTCTGTGAGTTTGAGTTTCTAGCTGTAGGCTGCCTAATAGTGAGTGTGGTTAAGCAATCAGGTTTAAGCAGACTTTGGTTCCACGCTGAAAGACAGTCTATGATGAACAAAAGAAGGATGCTGTTTGCTAAAATGTGTATTTAAATACCAATCCCCTGTTGTCTGACGAAGAGGTAGCTTATGTTTGCTTCTTGTGCATTGCTCATAGAACGCAAGTATTCTTGTCTGAAACAGGTATCCCAATTAGGCTTTACAGGCCCAAATGTAGGATGTGTTTGAAAGTGGAATACAAAGAAGTGTAGCCTATATGTAGGCAATTGAAGCGGCATGGAAAAATAAGCAGCAGTGCTGTGGTTTTAAGCAGGTTTTATTATATCATGTCGCCTTCACGGGATCCTCTCTCCGGTGCATAGTGGAGCAGCCCGGAGCGGGATCCCTAGGCTCTCAGAGAAAGAGAGGCGGACACAGTGTGTCCACCTGTTGCAGGATCAGAGTGAGAGAGTAAGAGAAAGAGATTGCGTTACAGAGTTGCACGTTAAATACTTGATCATAACAATACATCAAAAAGACATACCCCACAGTCTAGAATGATCAAAGGGACAACAGAACAGGCAGGAGGTATTTGCATTTGTAAGCCATACATCACAATGGGCAGATTAGCTAGACCTCGCTCTAAGTGCAAGACAAAGAGGCTAACAAGCACATCTACATATTGATCTGAGTCTCTAGGTCACAGTAAGGACAGGACGCATGAGTACAAAGGATGAAAGGCATCGATTAACATCACATAGGTGAGACAGAAGAAACTCGTCTACCTGTAGACATTAATACACCAAAGCACATCTAAGATGCTCAGAAAAAGCACAGTAAGGACAAGCCATATGCACACTATACAGAATGGCGCATTACATCACAACACATGCATGTTTGCATCACAAATACATGAATGGCACATTGCTTCTCAGTAATGCAGCAGAAAAACAGAGAAAAGAGGGCTGAGTGTCCTTAGTCTGTTGTGGGGTTAAAACGAACCGCCACACACGCTCCCCCCCAGAGGACGCGGCAGGGGGTCGCGACCTCGATAATCCATCTGTGTGAGCGAGCTGTGGGAGAAGCTCGCTGCAGGCGGAGGGGGAGGGAGGGGAGGGGTAGTAAGTGCCGGCAGGAGCTGTGAAATCGTCCTGAGCCGTGCAAAAATTGCTTGCTGCTCCGTGACGTCGAGGGTTTGTCCCGTTGCACGTGCGGAGATCACAAGAAGAAAAATTAGTCTCTGACTCCTCTTGTGGCCATGAAGAAAAGCAGGAGCGGCTGTAAGAGAAAAAGTAAACAAAGCAGGGGGACTGTTGGCTTTGGGTGCTGAAGCAACCCCAAAGTTCCCGGGAACAGCTGACGGCTGAAATCCCGTTGTGCCGTGGCTAAGACCATTAAAAAATCCAGTGGCGAGCTGCGTGCTTGCTTCAGGTGAACGAGCAGCCCTGAAGGTTCTGTGGGCAGCGGCGGAGGACGATGGCGGTCTCTGGCGTGGCTGAGACTGTTAACAAATCCTTCGAGCGTGCTGCATGCGTGCTTCAGGTGAGCGGGCAGCCCTGAAAGGCAGCGGCGAAGGAGGAAGGCAGTCTGTGGAGCCGTTACTTGTCCCGTGCGTGATGCGCCGTCCTTGTAACTCCCCGATGCGTGCGCGGGGGTTCCGTGGCGTGGGTGGGCTGCTGGAGTGGCGAGTCAGGGTGCAGAAACTTGGTGGAGATCAGCGCAGACGGCGTCGATAAAATCCAGGTTGAGCTGTTGCTGTAGATTTGGCCATGGTGCGTTGGAGCGTTGAGAGGAAATAGACGATCTTTAGTCCCTCAGGCCCGTGCAGAGGCGTTGGAGCGGCGGGAGGGAATAGACGATCTTTTGTTCCTCAGGCTCATGCAGCTGCGTTGGAGCGGTGTGAGGAAGTAGACGATCTCCGTCCCTCGGGCTCGTGGAGGCGCGTTGGAGCGGTGCGAGGCAATAGACAATCTTTGTGCCCCGGGCTCGTGCAGCTGCGTTGGAGCGGTGAGAGGGAGGAGACGATCGTTGTCGCTCGTGCGGCCATGGTGCGTTCAGTTCCACGCGCTGCGCTCCCCGTTGGCCCTGGAGGTTGCCGTCGTGGAGAGAGGACGAGGTGCGTGCGCTCTCAGTGAGAGCGGCCGGTCCAGCGTGGTTGTGCAGATCTCAGGCGACGGAGCATTCATGCCCGGGTGTTGCGTTCGCTGGCCGCTCGTTTTTTTAGCGTCGGTTCGCCAGCGTGGCCATCCAAAACAGAAGGCTGCGTTGCACAAAACGTGTGCGTCTTCAAGGGGCCACCAACGCAGCTGTGTGGTCGTCCAGCTCGGAAGGTTGCTTTCGCACAAAACGTGTGCGTGTTCGAGGGGTCACCAGTGAAGCGGCATGGAAAAATAAGCAGCAGTGCTGTGGTTTTAAGCAGGTTTTATTATATCATGTTGCCTTCACGGGATCCTCTCTCCGGTGCATAGTGGAGCAGCCCGGAGCGGGATCCCTAGGCTCTCAGAGAAAGAGAGGCGGACACAGTGTGTCCACCTGTTGCAGGATCAGAGTGAGAGAGTAAGAGAAAGAGATTGCGTTACAGAGTTGCACGTTAAATACTTGATCATAACAATACATCAAAAAGACATACCCCACAGTCTAGAATGATCAAAGGGACAACAGAACAGGCAGGAGGTATTTGCATTTGTAAGCCATACATCACAATGGGCAGATTAGCTAGACCTCGCTCTAAGTGCAAGACAAAGAGGCTAACAAGCACATCTACATATTGATCTGAGTCTCTAGGTCACAGTAAGGACAGGACGCATGAGTACAAAGGATGAAAGGCATCGATTAACATCACATAGGTGAGACAGAAGAAACTCGTCTACCTGTAGACATTAATACACCAAAGCACATCTAAGATGCTCAGAAAAAGCACAGTAAGGACAAGCCATATGCACACTATACAGAATGGCGCATTACATCACAACACATGCATGTTTGCATCACAAATACATGAATGGCACATTGCTTCTCAGTAATGCAGCAGAAAAACAGAGAAAAGAGGGCTGAGTGTCCTTAGTCTGTTGTGGGGTTAAAACGAACCGCCACAGCAATCACACATATTAGACTCTGACAAATATAAAAGGAACTGAATGCCACTGAGATTTATTTGATTGTGTGAATATTAATTACTTGACTTGACTACTCCTGCGAGGTGAAGGATGGGTGGCCATCACCATGCATAGAGCCAATCAGTTTACCCAGTGTGTGCCAACATTGCCAGTTTTGGACCAGCTGCTCTGCGTCGTCAACAGCGACTATGAGCTGTCAGAGATCTCTCTCCACAATATCGAACCATCTGGCGCGTGGCTTGCCCTGAGATCTTTTCCACCCTGAGGCTCTGGGGTCGAACATAATGATGGCTTTTGTCTGGTGTTATGGTGGAAGGCGGTGGACATGGCCAAACCAGCGGATGCGCCGCTGTGTAATAAGGTGGAATGCTGCAGGCTGATGTGTGCGGGCTCGGAGCACGTCATTAGAGGTGCGCTGGGGCCACCTGATGTTCTCAATGGTTCTGAGGGCCCGACTATCAAACCCAGCTATTCTTGAGGCCAGAGTCTTATTCAGTGGCCACATGGCCACTAAATAAGTAGTAGTAGGATGGAGAAGACTGACACATTGTATATGTGGAGCATCGTCTTTCAGGAGATTGAACGATGGTGCCAGAGAGGTTTCCATAGTGCCTGCAGGGCAGATGCAGTGAGTCCACATCTGCAATTGATGTCTGGTTTCATGTCCCCATTGTTGGTCACTGTGGATCCCAAATACCCAAAGGAATTGACAAACTCAACGGCATCATTCCCGAGTTGTAAGGGGGGTGAGTCCGGTCCGTCGCCGACATGCATTAGCTTAGTCTTCGTCCAGCTCATCTGAAGGTCCAGCTTCACTGCCTCTTCGTGGTAAACAACTAGAGCATCTCTCAACTGACTGTAGGACGGGCTGAACAGGATGGTATTGTCAGCATATTCAAGGTCAGCCAGATGGTAGTTGCCAAATTGCCTGCCAGGGACCCGCTCACAGACCTTGGTCATCAGATAGTCTATGACACAATTGAAGAGCTCAGGAACGGCCACACAGCCTTGTCGGATCCCACTGTTGATGGGAAACCAGCCGGACTCCTTTCCATTTACATGGACACAGCTCTCCAAGCTATTATAGAGCCGCTTGAACAGGGCTACGATCTTGGGTGGGGCTCCAAGGGTCTGCAGGATGCTCCGAAGAGAAGCATGATCCACGGTGTCAAAGGCAAATCTATAAAGGCTATATAGAGATGGTGGTCTTTGCGGAATTCATAGGACTTCTCTATTTTAATAGGTAAACAGCAGAGATGTGGTCTGAAGTCAAGCGGTTGGGCATGAAGCCTGCCTGCTGAGGGCGATAGCCGCCTCTGATGGCTGGAAGGGCAGAACTGAGGAGGATCCTGGTGAAGAGCTTACCAGGAATAGACAGAAGAGTGATGCCTCTATGATTGTTGCAGATGAGTTTGTCACCCTTTCCCTTCCAGAAGGGGAGGATGATACCCCTGGTCCAGTCACAGGGGAGCTGCTCTGTCACCCATACATGATTGATGATGTGGGTGAGCCACTGGATTATGCAGTCTCCCCCCATGTTCAGCATTTCAGCAGTTATAGCACAAATTCCAGGGGCTTTTCTGTTGTTTATCTTTGTCAGGGCAGCCGTGACTTCTTCGGGGGTGACTAGATCGGTCCTGCAGGAATCACAGGGAGCAGTGGCTAGGAGATTGGGGTCAACGGGAACAGGAGGATGATGCAGGAGGTGACTGAAGTGCTCTTTCCACCGGTCAAGGCAGTCTGTCTCAGTGGTGATGAGATTCCCATTGATGTCCTTCACCTGGGGTGTCTTGGTGTGTGGGCCATTGCGTGCTTGATGGAGTATACTGAACACACAGCTCATGTTGTTATTTCTGGCCGCTGACTCCAGGCACTCGGCTTCTTCCGACCAGTACCTCTCCTTTTCCTCTCAGATTGCCACATTGCGTAGATGGTTTAATCTGTGATACTCCATCAGGTTGCTTCAGAGGCGGGCCTCTCGGCAACGGTCAATGATGTCTAGAGTCCGCCGAGAGATCCAAGACCATTTTGGGGAAGATAGAACATCGGAATTCAGTGGCGATGTTGGGATCACGGAGCTAGAAGGAGTCCAGGCGGGACTGGTACTTGGCAGAAGGACCAGCTTGTAGCATCAGCTTAAGCTGTGCAACCAGCAGGCGATGGTAAGTGTTATCAAGCTCTGCTCCTCTGAATACACGGCAGTTTGTCACAAATGACTTCTAGCGGCGGGAGATGATGATGTGGTCAAGGGCTAGGTTCTTCCATCCTGGCTGTACCAAGTCCAGTGATGGATCAGCTTCTGAGGAAACCAGGTGTCGCTGGGACCAGATCTCTGGAGGAGAAGGTAGTGTTGGCATCGGTAAGAATAATGGCGATGACATGCGGTGAAGCCTGTCCAACAACCTGATGGAGCTGGTCAAAGAAAGCATCCTTCTCTTCCTCATCTGCAACATCAGTGGGGCCATAGGTGACAATGACTGTCATCTTTCCATGCTGGTGGAGAAAGCGGGCCGAAAGTAGTCTGTTGCTTACAGATATCCAGCTGATGAGTCATTTGCGGATGGGCTTTGGCATGGCAAGTGCCACACCATAGAGGCCCGTCCACTTCTCAGGGCCACTCCAGATGAAACAGTAATCGCCTGCAATAGTTTCACTGTTACTTTGCCACCGTGATTCGCAGAGACCCGCCAGGGTGATGTTGTAGTGGGCGAGCTCTCGGGACAGCAGTTTGGCTGCTCCAGAGCGAAGGAGTGTCTGGACATTTCACGTGGCAATACGGGTGCTGTGGTGAAAGTCAACCCATACTTGTTGGTCAGGGGCATGCTGGGGTCCAGTTCCGAGCTGGGCAGTCTGGTTTCTTCTGATTGGTTTCATAACAAAGTGGGTTTCTCCTGGGTGGGTTGTATGCCCTCCACAGAATAATCGGATAATGGGGCTGCCATCTAATGGTATGCCGACACGCCGTGGGTCACCGTTTGTCTGGAACCTCCCCGAGAGACCAGCCCGCCAAGGGCGATCCTACCAGAAGCAAGCTCCAGACATTAACGCTCTTCGGATCATTGGAACACACAAGCTCCCTCGCCACGACAAGGCCAGACCCAGGAGAGAGAATATTATTACAGATAATATTAATTACAGAATACCTAATTATTGAAAATGAATGGGACATCCAATATTAGCGACTGTTTAAGAGCCCTTGTTTATTTGTCAGATCACTTATTTGTGTGATCTTTTATGACTTATATTCATAAGTATTCTATCTTGCACTTTGGGGAATGGGAGTTGTTCAGTCAACATTATAATTGTTTTAGTTTATATGTGTAGTTTATAGTGTATCGTCAATAAACTCATGCAGTACTATAACAGGACATGTTTACAAATATTTGAGACCCACTGTAGTGCATCCTTTGATAATTTTGCGATAAAAATACAAAACACCCAACATTATTATACACATTATTGGCCTGTTACGACCTTATTAACCAAAAATGTTAGAGGAAACAAAAGAAAGTAACATACACTTGGTTGCAGCACAAAAGCCACTCACAAATTAAACACAAATGGGCTGCCGGGTGCCAAATAATAAGTGCAAATTTATTTACAAGTGAAAACAAAACTAACAGAAAAGATAACTCAAATAAGGAAGAGATGACAAAAGCTTCAGGGTTCCCCCAGGCCAAAATAACAAACAAAACCCCTACACTTTCTAGAAAAGAAAACTACCCTAGTGAAACTTAAAATACAAAAACTTGCCTACCTAGCTCACCACAGAACAGGAGAAAAAGTGACACAAAAAGAAAAGGCAGAGAACCCCTACAGTTGCTCCTTTAATAATAATCACTCTAAAGTGCATAGGCACTAAACAGGCCTGAAGATATTGAAGCCTGATGCACTGGTCAAAAATAGCACTACACCAAAACAGTCCACACATGCTAAAGCCCAGTGGCCAAATGGCCAGGAACTCTGGGTTGAGGGATCTTAAGTAGGCTGCTCTGTAACGAGATGATGCAGAGCAGCTGTAGAATCCCAGGTGTGGTTGAGGGTCCCCTCATGGGTGTGGGAGAAAACTGCAAAGGGGAAAAAAGAAAAAAGAAAAGAGAAAAGGAGTGCCTCTCTTCCCAGAAGAGAGAAACACAGTCAATACACGTCACATGGCCCATTTGTCAGTAAATATTTAATTAAAAAGGATTTATTTTGTTACTTGGACATTTTTTGTGTCCTGTTTGGTGACGGTCATTGTTTAGTCAAAGCGTGCATATGTGTCCGCATTTGATATGCAATTGATCTGGCCATTTCACGCTACAATCATGGTGGTATTATTAACTTTCAATTTTTAGATAGCTGTGCGAGCACACCTGGAGGAGTGCCATCGGGGACTAGCGGTCCTGCAAAGGACAGTGGTAACACATGGGTGAAGCAGCAGCCAGGACTCCCGTCTACTGCTAACTGGGCAGGACTGTGGTCCGCCAGTCCAGCTGCCGCTTTTCCAACACCAGTGTTCTTTATCAGACCCCGGGTCCCCACTGGCCTCATGTTCTCCACATATGCCGAATTATCCTTTAGACCTATGCAATCACGGCAACGTTACAGTATAATTTTTTTGAGCATTAAATCTGTATTATCTTTTTCTGGTCAAATTTGTCGCTTTTCACTTCCTTGTTTTGTTTATGTAGCGCTGTGGTGACTGGTTGTGATGCTGCGTATTATCCAGTCAGTACAGAGTCAACCCAAAATCCTGCCCACACTTCCAGAAGCCTGGGCATGAGGAGACAGAGCGGTGGCTAAAGTTTTACTGATAAAAATTCCATATTTTGACTGAACAACTCCATACTCGGAGATGCACATCCTCATAACCTCAGCAAAGCACTTATAAAACCTGAGGTCAGTCTGGCAAACGGTTCGAGACATATGTGAGGAAGACACACACATACACACGGACAAACACACAGAGATTCTTTGCATTTATAGATAGATGATGTGCAGACACCCTGGAGGCTAAAATAGCAGACTAGCTGATGGGTTCTGAGGTTTCCTGATTAAATATCATCTAATTTAAGCTTGAATCGATTATCGCGGTAGTTTCAGATTTCCTCATTATACTAATCAACCATTCAATCAAATGACCAATTGTTTTGGTCTCATCTGAATCTTATTAAAGCTTGAAACTTTGAGCATGATTCACAACTTATGACCGAGGATCTTCATCAACTTAAAGCTGTAACTGAATGACTAGTTCCTCCTTTGGTGTGTTGGCAAATGGTACCGGCTTGCCAAAATCTTCTATATATTTATCCACAATGTTAGAAGAAAGACACAGATCTACACATTTTCAACCAGGCAAATGATTTGCATATCTGCATGATAAAAATATTTAAAAATCAACAATTATTAAGAAAGATTAATTTATTCTTAATCACTCAAAACTGTCTTCTGCTAGAAAATACTTGATATTCTTTGCCATAAAATGAATTAGTTACATCTAGTTTTTGGATTCATCCTTTTAAAGAAATAAATTAAAAATGCAGAGGGATTTTTGGTCCATTTGTTACACTTTTCTTTGGTAAATAACTGATTTGTTGACTGGCTGATTTAATTTCAGTTTGAAAATTTGAAAATATTTAATTTATAGTGATTTTAAAAAAGAAAACATATAAATGGGCCCAAATTTTCAAAGTCGTGACTCTGGACAGATAATTTATTTCTGGCATTATTTTTACTTGGTGACTCATAAAAATGTCACATCATATGATAAACATGCAGGACACCCATGGCACAGATGTAATTTAATGTTTCCTGTGTGCTGCGTCGGACCCTGCAGACTAATAACCGAATCTGTATCAAAAGCAGCTCGCCTCAGTCACCCATGGGGGCTCCTGGGCGACCCTCAGAGATCCCATTAACACTCATGAGTCTCCCGGGGGAGTTTTTCCTCATTAAAGTTTGCTGTGCTGAAACCTACTTAAGCGGCATTTGTGTTGTTCTGTCTGCAGCACTGGGAGGATGACGTGCGTCGCTTCCACAGGATGTTCAGACACTCCACTGACACAGAACTGGTTGTGCTGGTTGGAAACCATGACATCGGGTTTCATTATGAGTAAGGACATGCTCTTCAGCCTTTTTTTTGTTTGTTTTCCTGTTTGCATTCTGTAACTTTTTGTCCTCTCACCTGGCTGATCAAGTTTTGTTACGCCATATAGACTCTGAACTTTACAACATGAATCAAGAACTCTGGGTGTAGATTAACTCACTTTTGAGAGTGTGAGAGCACCTTCAGTTAGTCTGAATTTGAGACATAGTTTTTTTGCAGCTCGAGAAAACTTTTATATTTCAATGGAAAATATCAATAAACGTTTCATTCTAGCACACCCCAGAGCCAGCAATCAGAGAGAACAAAGCCACTTAATACACATTACATAACCTTCAAGGTAATATTAATTTTAAAGGAATTATATCAAAACACAGGAGTGATTAGGTAGAGTAAACTTTGGTGCAGTGAACCTTGAGGTCATGTGCTCTGTGTAAGAGTGAAAGATTGCTGTTAAATGTTTGTGCGTACACAATGTCTGTGGGCACCTGAGACTGGACTGTCTGATTTACAGCACACATTTAAATATTAACAGTTGATGACCTTTGTGTTCAGCACCTCCAAGTCAAAGTCCATGGTCCTCAGCCGGAAAAAGGTGGATTGTCCTCTCCGGGTTGGGGACAGGCTCCTGCTCCAAGTGGAGGAGTTTAAGTATCTTGGGGTCTTATTCACGAGTGAGGGGAGAATGGAGCGAGAGATTGACAGACGGATCGGAGCAGCATCTGCGGTGATGCGGATGTTGTACCGGTCTGTTGTGGTGAAGAGGGAGCTGAGCTCTAAGGCAAAGCTGTCGATTTACCAGTCAATCTATGTTCCTACTCTCACCTATGGTCACGAGCTTTGGGTAATGACCGAAAGAATGAGATCACGGATACAAGCGGCTGAAATGAGCTTTCTTTGTAGGATCGCTGGACTCACCCGCAGAGATAGGGTGAGGAGCTCAGTCATCCGGGAGAGGCTCAGAGTAGAACCGCTGCTCCTCCACATTGAAAGGAGCCAGTTGAGGTGGTTTGGGCATCTGATCTGGATGCCTCCCACGAGGTGTTTCAGGCATGTCCCACTGGGAGGAGACCCCGGGGCAGACCCAGGACTCGCTAGAGAGACTCTGTCTCCCAGCTGGTCTGGGAACGCCTTGGTATCCTCTCTGAAGAGCTGGAGCAGGTGGCTGGGGAGAGGGAAGTCTGGGCTTCTCTGCTTGAACTGCTGCCTCTGTGACCCAGACCTCCGGAAAAGCAGTAGAAGATGGATGGATGGATGGATGGATGGACCTTTGAGTTCTGTTTGTTTGGAGCAACAGAAGCAGGTACTTCAGTGACATTAGCCTCATTATATAGGCCAAAGTTTCATTTTTCAGTTATAGAAGAACCCGGAAGACTTTTAAAGACTCAAATTGATTATTACTAGGGATGGGAAAAAAGATCAATTCAGTGATGAATCACAATACTTGGCACTTGTGACAATGCATTGATCCATAAATGCATGGATCGATTTTTTTTATTTAAAAAAATGCACACTCAAACATATACTTTTGGGTTATCAGTTAATTAATGGAGTTTTCAGTCCACTAGATGACGCAAAGTCATCACAGCAAAGGTGTCTCACGAGATTTAATCTCAGTCCATGTTTACAAGATGGTGGAGGCAGTAGCAACACCAGGAAAAAAACTGAGAAATGCACCATCAAAGTTTAAATCAAATGTCTGGACCATTTTTGGATTTTATAACAAAGATGGAAGAAACGACCTAGATATGACACATTAAGTTTGCAAGGAGTGTCACACGAAAGTAAAATACTGTGGGAATACTACAAACATGAGGACCCACCTCTCTTGGCATATTCCCAGGGCAGTAGCGCTAGCGGATGACAGCGAAGCTAAACAAGCGCCTGGTAAAAATCAACCAACTCTGTGTTGTGTCCAGAATTCTCATAACAATGACCAGGCTGGAGGTGAAGTGAAGGTAGCTTTATTATAACACCAACTATATACAACGCAACTACAGCACTCCTGCTTGCCAGAGGGTCAACACCAAAAGAGACATGGCTGCCTCCCGCCGTGCCCTTTACACTCCGGGTGACGCCACCACCAGAAAGGCGGGCCGCCACCCCTCACCGTTCCCCGAGAGCCCCGGTCACCATTTTACCAATGTATTTCCATACATAACATTCCCCCACCACTGCAAAAAAAAATGATGAACACACCAACTGGACCTTCCCAAAATTTACAACCCGACTCACGCACTAATCAATAAAACAAAATGTACAAAAATAAATGAATAAACCTATCCACACACACAACATAAGCTAGAGGGGCCAGGTGGACTGCTGGCACCCCCACATGGCCAAGCGGGTTATTTTGCAGCCATAAATACAAGTCCAAATCAAAACAATAGCCATGTTCCTATAAGAAACAAAATAATCCATGAACCATTTCAATACACACACAATAAACAAGGTACACCCCTACTGGCGGCCCCCACCCCAACACATCCACCCCACACTTTGGCACATCACACAGTTTAAAACAAACAGTGTTGGATATCACCAATTAATATCCATCCATCCATCTTCTTCCGCTTAATCTTTTTTCGGGTCGCGGGGGGGCTGGAGCCTATCCCAGCATCTTTGGGCGAGAGGCAGGGTACACCCTGGACAGATCGCCAGTCCATCGCAGGGCCAACACAGAGAGACAGACAACCATTCACTCTCACATTCATACCTAAGGACAATTTGCAGCATTGGCCTGGTTGGGGTCCACCGCAGGTGCAGCTGTGCCCCAAGCCGGGACCACCAAGGGTGCTGCGGGTCAGCTTGAAAATGCCGTGGCCTCCTCCCCCTCCCCCTCCTCGTCCGACGTCGTGGGGGTTCCCTTCCTACGGTCCGGTCACCCACCAGTGAGCCTTCCAGTGGGCAGGCTGCCTTCTGCTTCACCCCTCTGGTCCTGGTGGCTCAGCAACGCTGGCCGACCACTGGAAGGACTGAGTATCTGGGCCAGGTGGCCCCTGTTTCCTGGCAGGCCACCAGACTCTGTTCACCGGACTGTCTGCTGGGCCTGGGACTCTGGGCGGCCTCCTGAGCCTCCACGCCTTTGGACTTGGGGGGGTTAAGTGTGTTTTTTGTTGTGGGCCCTGGGCGGGGTGTATTGTGTTCCCTCCTTGCCTGTTCCCTCTACCTCCCACCCGGGTTCATTGGTTGTTGTTCCTGCTGGGGGGGGGGGGGTGTCCCTTTCCTTATGATATTGCCGTGGGTATGTGGTATCCACCCCTTGAGAGGGGGGCTTTGTCATGAACCAAGCCGGATTGTTCTTTGGGCTCGGTTCTGACCTGCTGTGGCTCAGGTTTATCTGTATATTTGTATATTGTGTTATCTTTTGAGTTCTTGTAGTTTCTTTGTCACTTGTTCTTTTTTCTGTACCTGTAGCCACTGTTCTGGCTGGCAGCTGTTAGCCAACCTCCTTTGACCTACATTCGTGTGGGCGTTGTCTGACACTTGCCGGTCCGACCACACCCCCTCTCTCATGACAGCCAGCTGGTTCCACTCCAGTGATTGCTTTCCCGCACCTCGCCCAGGTGCATCCAATCTGTTGTGCCAGCAATGCTTGTACTTAAGCGGCCCTTGCCAGTCAAGCATTGCTGGACCATTGATTCGTCTTTGAGGTATGTTGTGGCCATCGTTCACTGTGGTCTGCCCACTGCACTTTATTGTGTGAGTCAAGTAGTGAACCCTGTCATCTTTTTTAAGTCTGCCTGTTTTGTATTATTTGTCTTGTGGCCACGGTACACTGTGGTCTGCCCGCTGCACGCCCATCATGTGAGCAATTTAGTGTACCCTGTAGCATTTTTGTAAGTCTTTATTTTTGGAACTGTCTGCCTCTTTGTTAATAAATGTATTGTGGTGTAAAACTGCGTGTAAATCCGTCCTTCCTCCTCACTCCTTTGTGCGCTGCATAAGAGCGCACAAGGAGGGTCGTGACAAGTTATGGTGCTAAAGTTGTTCTGTTGAGATTTTCTTGTGTTGTAGTTTTTATGTCAGCACCATCAGTGTGAGCACACAAACAAATAGTATAACAATGTGGAAGCACAAATAATTCTTGAGTTGTAGGAAATTTATAAAAAAAAAAAAAAAGACAAAGACAGTTAAACATTAAAAAAAAAACATGGAAACATGAATAATTCACATCTTGAGTTGAAGAAAGTGTATAAAACAAAAATAAAAAATACAGGTTAAAAAAATAAATATTCATTTTTATGTATGTTTTTCAACTTTCTGTATCCTTATTTTTATACAATTCCAGATTTGTGAATTGTTTCCATACTTTTCCTATTTATCTCTTTTTATTTTTACGTTTGTTCTCACCTTTCTGTATTTTTTAAGATTTTTGATTTATACACGTTCTACAATCCAAGACTTGTGAATTATTCTTGTTTTCACATTTTTGTTCATGTGTCTCTGGTGTGTACAATAATTTTCACATCATTAACGACTTCCCAGCATCACCTCTAAGTGTCACCATTGGACCAATAACTGTAGAAACGTGCGTACGCCTGCCATGAAGTTGGCGTGGGGCTGCACACATTTCCACGGTCATTTCATTCTTGATACATCTGAAATTTTGCATGGAAAAGGACATATGCCATGTTTCTATGCGTACCCTTTGTACATGAGGCCCCTGGGGTCAACAATTCAAAACAATGGACAATGCACAAGAGAGGTGAAGAAGAGAGTGAAGTCAGGGTGGAGTGGGTGGAGACGTGTGTCAGGTGATTTGTGACAGAAGGATAGCAGCAAGAGTGAAAGGGAAGATTTATAAGACAGTAGTGAGACCTGCTATGATGTATGGTTTGGAGACGGTGGCGCTGACAAAAAGACAGGAGGCAAAACTGGAGATGGCAGAGATGAAGATACTGAGACTCTCACTGGGAATGACTAGGAGGGACAGGATTAGAAATGAGTATATCAGAGGGACAGCTCAGGTTGAATAGTTTGGAGACAAAGTAAGAGAGACAAGGCTGAGATGGTTTGGACAAGTGCAGAGGAGGGATAGTGGATATATTGGACAAAGGATGGTGAAGATGGAACTGTCAGGCAGGAGGAAAAGAAGAAGGCCACCGAGAAGATTCATGGATGTAGTGAAGGAAGATACGAGAGGGCTGGTGTTACAGAGGAAGAGGCAAGGGATAGGGTGAGATGGAGGCAGATGCCCTGCGATGGACTGGCGATCTGTCCAGGGTGTTCCCTGCTTCTCACCCAAAGACGCCAGGATAGGCTACAGCCCCCTGGAAGCCCTCCACCCAAAAAGGATTAAGCAGTTGAAGATGAATGGAGGCAGATGTGACGACCCCTAAAGGGAGCAGCCAAAAGAAGAAGAAATAGATTTTTGCTAATGTGAAAAATAACATGCTAAATAACCTGACAATACACAGGCACAGACAATTTATCTCTGCTCTGTCATTTGACATATTTTCATGTCATTTTAATGGGAGGAAAAACAGCCAGGGTGGGGGTATGCACTCTCTCAGTGCTATCTAGTTTGTGTGTGTGGTTGGTGGAATCATACATCATGTTCTATTTCCATTAATCAAATTACCAGAAATGGGCAAAGAAGGATGAAAAACTTGGATGGAAACCCAGTATTGATTTGGAGAAATCATGATGTGCTTAAGTTTTTAAAACAAGTCCACATGGTTTGTTGAAAGCAGGTCTTTTTTTTCCTTTCTACTGACCTACACTAAATAACAGTATCTCTGCTGTAAATGAAACATACATCTACACACGGTGCATGTAGTTATTGCAGTGTGACAGGTTGTAAATTTCCTCTGATTGTAGAAGGTAAATAGTTTGATGAATTTATAAAGTCTACATGAGGTACATCTGGAATAACTAACTCCCTGTAATTTCAAACACTTCAAAAGGAATAATCAGCTTATAATTTCAGTCGGTTTATTTTAATAATGAAAGATACATTTTTAACAAAGCAATCAATTAGAAAAAAACATTAGATTACAGTTATAAATTAATTTTTTCGGACTCTATTTTTGTGGGTTTGTATTACATTATATTGCGGAGATGTTGCATTTATTGTGTCCTTTTTTCCTTAATTTCTCAGGGGAACAAAATCAGTGATGCCTGAAATCTTTCCACCATTTAAGTGTGTGATTTATAACTAACTAACTAACTAACCTGCACTTATATAGCGCTTTTCTAGTCACAAAGACCACTCAAAGCGCTTTCATTAATACTAACCCTCTATTCTAAGGGCCTATAGGAAACAGATATCTAGGGACAATTTAGAACAGCCAATTAACCTAACATGCATGTTTTTGGCATGTGGGAGGAAACCGGAGAAATCCCGGAGTAAACCCACGCAACACGGGGAGAACATGCAAACTCCACACAGATCACTGTTGGTCGGGGGCTGGGATCGAACCCACGATCCCACGATCCCCACAATCCCCCGGCCAAGGGTAAACTGTGCTGCCGCAGTGCTAACCACTGCGCCACCGTGCAGCCCCATATAACTGTGAGATTTAGTTGACATAAAGCAGCTCGTATGTGCTTTGATTCTTCCCATGCAGCAGGAAATGTGTTGGCACATCTCTTATGTAACCGTGCCTGACAGACTGGCAGACAGACGTGGCACGCTAAGCAGCAGGTTTTATTTTTGTGTGTGTGTGTATGACGAATGTTGTTGTGTCTCCCCGCAGGATGGACTGGTTCAAGCTGCAGCGCTTTGAGAAGGTCTTCAACGCCTCCTCCACTAGGATCGTCACCAAAAAGGGAGTCAAGTGAGTGATTCCAGGGTGCAGCATGTATGAAAACCTGTGACACCAGTTGCAGGGCAAACATGTGACTCAGCAGTGTGGGAAGGTCCAAGGTTTAAGTCAGCTTTTGTGCCAAATACTGTAGGTACAGTTAAACCAAAAACCAGACGGTCAACTGTTCAAGAGCTCTTCATTGTCTGCTAATAGGCACAAAGGATGTGTTGGGTTAATCTTTTCATATGATGTGAACGAAAAATGCACATCATGGAAGCTGCTGAGGTTTGTGCAGCACTACAAAATAGGCTGTGTGTGTACAGGTTCACGTGCTTCCAGGGATGAATTTCAGCAGTCTGAATGAAGGTATAGCATTATTAGAGTTAATTTAACGTTGACATTTTTTTCTGTGTAAGTCTGAATGTTAAATTCAGCAACAGAAAAGAGTGAACACATTTAGTGGAGACATTTTTCAGTGTTAATTTGACACTGGACATTTTGCTCAGTTCCACCATTTAGATTTATACAAACAAGAAAGTTAATCCCTTCCACAGCATGTGGTGAATGGGGCAGCGCGTATCTCCATCCCTAGGCCACACAGCTACTGTGAAAGTTACAGTTGGGGGTCAGTCCTTTGGTAGCTCTGTGCATTAACTTTCCTTCGCTCTATTATGCTGAGCACCAAGCTAGAAAGTACCATTTTTATATGGTCTTTGGTATGACCCAG
Source organism: Pholidichthys leucotaenia (assembly GCA_020510985.1). Lineage (NCBI taxonomy): Eukaryota > Metazoa > Chordata > Actinopteri > Cichliformes > Pholidichthyidae > Pholidichthys > Pholidichthys leucotaenia. Next base: position 210,947,817 of record CM035846.1, on the reverse strand, counting down.
CCGGGATATGAACCCACGACCTCCCGGTTGTGGGGCAGATGCTCTACCAACTAGGCCACCAAATCACTGGTTACAGTTATAATTGGCTTAGCATGTTACTTCATAGATTGTATAGATTGATTCCAAAACAGTTAGCACTTGTATACAGTGGAGAAAGAACCTCTTTCAAAACAGGAAGAAATGAAACCAACACATCTGGTTAGTGTGATAAAAAAGGGAAGTAGGGAAAGAAGAAAAACAACAAACAGCTTCCACATAAAGGGATTTGAGCTGGTATATACTGCATGATTTTGGGCAGACCGAGGCAAAAGATGACCACAAAAGTGACGATATCAACTGTATATACGTATGTCATGGTTCTATAACAGTGCACAGAGAGGCTGGTATTAGTAACAGTATCCAGAGACAGGCTGACACAAAATTCCTACAGTCTCATAAAGGTAAGGATAATCTTGTAGCTATATACTGTAATTCCAGCCGAGGCTTGATATTAGCAGCGGCCCACCAGCCCAATGCCAGCAGTGCAGAACTACACACGCCTTGTGTGAATAACAATTCTAGTGAAAGTACAAGCACTGAACCCAAGACAAATACAACACAACCTGATAAATACATGTCTTTCTACAGCTCCTCCTTATCCACCACCCCCAACTTTGCCCCTGTCTTCTCCCTTAGAGAACCTTTCTCTGCTCCCCCCAAAGTTAATAAAAAAGTTAATAAAAATAGAATGCATAAACATCCCAGAGTGATTAAACAAAATGTTGGTAAAATGTTGGTAAAATTCAAATCAAACCTCAAGTCTCTAAATTTGGCCTCTGTTCCTCCCCAGAATTTAAAAATTAAATGTGGTTTATTAAATATTAGGTCTCTAACTCCCAAGTCTCTTCTAGTCCATGATCTATTAATCGATCATCAGATCGATTTGTTATCCCTCAGAGAGACTTGGCTTGGGCAAGATGATTATGTTGGTTTGAATGAATCAACTCCCTCTGGTTATTTAAACTGTCATAACCCCAGAAGTTCTGGTCGTGGAGGTGGAGTGGTGGCAATTTTCCATTCTAAATTACTAGTTAATGTCAAGCAAAAATCATGTTTTAATTCCTTTGAAGGCCTGGTCCTCAGTATGGGGCATGTTGGATATCTTGGCTTGAACCCAATTCTCTTTGCCATAGTTTACCGTTCTCCCTCGGCCTACTCAGAGTTTCTATCCAAATTTGCTGAATTTTTAGCTGATTTAGTGCTGAAATCAGATAGAATAATTATTGTGGGGGACTTTAATATACATGTTGATGTAGAGAGTGACTGTCTTAATAAGGCATTCAATTCAATTTTAGACTCAATGGGGTTTTCCCAGAAAGTAGAAAATTCTACCCATATCTCCACCATATATTGGACCTTGTTTTGACTTATGGTATAGATATAGAAAATCTGGTAGTGTCTCCTCATAATCCTATACTGTCAGACCATTGTCTGCTAACCTTTGATTTCACTATTTCTGATTATTTGACTCCTAAAGAAAAATACTACTACAGCAGATGTCTTTCAGATGACGTTGTTACCAAATTTTTGCAGATTGTCTCCTCTATACCATGGGTCAACACAACGGAAATAAAAGATGGAGAGCCTGCTCCTTTCGTAATTGATAGCATGGTAGATACTGTTACAGCCTCTCTGCATTGGACTCTAGATTTGATAGCCCCTTTAAAAAAGAAAAAGTCTAACCAAAGATTTCTAACCCCTTGGTTTAACTCAGAAACTCGTAGCATAAAACAGAAGACTCATCAATTGGAAAGGAAATGGTGTTATACCAATTTAGATGAATTCTATTTAGCGTGGAGAAATCATCTCTTAATTTATAAAAAATCTCTTAGAAAAGCTAGATCAAGTTATTATTCTGCATTAATAGAAGCGAATAAGAATAACCCCAGGTTTCTTTTCAACACTATAGCCAGGCTGACAAAGAGTAAGGACTCGGTCAAACCTCGCATCCCCTCTGAGCTTTCTGGTCAGGACTTTATGAACTTTTTCAATCATAAAATTTTATCTGTTAGAGATAAAATCAGTCAGATTCTTCCTACCGTAAACTCAAGTACATTAACTACTACAACTCCCTCAATTGATATCTGTTTAGATAAGTTTACTCCAATCGACCTCTTAGAGTTGGATAAAATAATCTCCTCATCTAAGCCTTCATCTTGCCTTTTGGACCCTATTCCTACCAGGTTATTTAAAATTGTCTTCCCAATTATTGGTAGCCGTATTCTTCATATAATTAATTCTTCTTTAACTCTGGGTTATGTACCACTGGCTTTTAAAATTGCTGTAATTAAACCCTTACTCAAAAAGCCGATGCTCGATCCAGGAGTTTTGGCTAACTATCGACCAATCTCTTATCTGCCTTTCATTTCAGAAATCTTCGAAAGAGTTGTTGCCATGCAACTGTTTGACCACTTGCAGGGAGTTGGTTTGTTTGAGGAGTTTCAATCTGGGTTCAGAGTTCATCACAGCACTGAAACTGCTTTAGTGAAGGTCACTAATGACCTCCTTATTGCATCTGATAATGGACTTGTTTCTGTTCTTGTCCTTTTAGATCTTAGTGCAGCCTTTGACACTATTGATCATGCCATTCTACTTGATAGATTAGAACACGATGTTGGACTAAATGGAACTCCGCTGCAGTGGTTTAGATTTTATTTGTCCGATAGATTTCAGTTTGTTCTCATCAATGATGAATTTTCTTCCAACTCTAAGCTCAGTCACGGAGTTCCACAAGGATCTGTGTTAGGCCTTACTCTTTTTAGTTTATATATGTTTCCGTTAGACAATATCATTAAAGAGCACTGTATACATTTTCATTGTTACGCAGACAACACACAACTATACCCGTCAATGAAGCTCGATGATTGTCATCAGTTAGCCAAGTTAGATGCCTGTCTTAAGGATATCAAAGCCTGGATGACTTGTAATTTTCTGCTATTAAACTCAGATAAGACTGAAGTCATTCTTGTCGGCCCAAAACACCTTAGAAATTCCTTTCCAGGACTTCCGGTCTGGACACCATGGTGATAGCAGCTTAACGCTGAAGCTCCAAGACCCCATCCGTGAAAATACCTTGAAAATCAGATTTAATGGATTTTTGGAAGAGTGAAAATCAAAAGACAAAGTCATTATGCCTAAAGGAAAACAGAAGAGATCGACATTTGCCAGGCCAAGACGCGCATCGGCCGGAGAATCTGACCTGGAGGACAATAACCACTTGGAAACAGAGGAGCTGAATGAGGCTAGCAACACGGTTAGCTTAAAAATGATAATTCAAGAATTAAGAGAATTTCGCCGAGAGTGTTGGGCCGAATTTCGTGAAATTAAAGACGAAATAAAAAGGACAAACAACAGAGTGGACCAGGCTGAGGACCGAATCATGGAAGCAGAGGAAAGAATAAAAGGGCTGGAAGAAACCGTGCTGGAATTACTCAAACGACAGACAAGGCTGGAGGCTAAGCTAACCGACCAAGAAGGAAGACTAAGAAGGGCCAACATAAGAATTCATGGTCTGAAAGAAGGAGTCAAGGACGGTTTCACCACAATGGCTGCATGAGTGGAATCCATACTGAGAGAGAAGTTGGAAATTCCCCAATCCACCGACTTGAAGATAGAAAGGGCGCACCGTTCATTAGCCCCAAGGCCATCAGCGGAAGTGCCCCCACGATCGGTGGTGGTGAAGTTTTCCAACTTCAGAATAAAAGAAGAGGTTTTGAGACTGGCTTGGCAGAAAAAAGGATTTATGCACCAAGAAAGAAAAGTTTTTGTGGAGCACGACTACGCCCCGGAGGTCCTTAAAAAGCATCAGGAATACAACAACGCTAAAAAGGTACTAAGAGAGAAGAAACTGCGCTTTCAAACTCCATTTCCGGCGAAGCTGCGGGTTTTTTACGGGGAAGAGACGTGTCTCTACAACTTGGTGGAAGACGCAACCAGGGATATGGCGAGAAGAGGGCTCCCGGTAACGGTGTATAAACCCGCAGCAAACCCGATCAAAACAATCAAGGCTCAAACGTGGTGCACACAGAGACCCTCAAAATCCACGGGCCAGCAGCGGGAAACCCAGCGCCAGGGCTATAAGGAAAAACTGAGCGCTTTCAGGAGGGAATAACGATATTTTTAATCAATCTACGTATCCAACCCTCCTCCTACAAGGTAGCAAACATTAAAGGAGATGCAGAACCAGCAAGTATGAAGTGGTAAAACATTTCATGGAACAGTCATAATATTAGAAACAAATAAGTCTTAAAAAAAAAAAAAACTTGTTAAAATAGAAATGTGACAATGAACCACATGAACTCTCCACACTAACAAATACTGTATTAACGTGATTGTTTGCTGTGACGGTGGTGGGAGGTTGCGCACAATTTCATAGGGTATAGGCATAAAAAAAAAAAAAAAAATCATTACAAGTTCGGATTGGGATCTGAAATTCACTTTAAAAACATGGGACAACTTACAGGGGTAAGAGAGGGCCCTCAACACGTAACAGAGATTGAGGAATTTCCCTCAGAGCCAACGCACCATCAAGGCTCTTCTAAGGTCACTAAAAAGACCTCAGCTCAGGAAGATCTTTTGACAGTTTTTTGTTTTAAAGTTTTATATACTATGTTCTTTCCCCTCACTCGTGAACAAGACCCCAAGATACTTAAACTCCTCCACTTGGGGCAGGAGCCTGTCCCCAACCCGGAGAGGACAATCCACCTTTTTCCGGCTGAGGACCATGGACTCGGACTTGGAGGTGCTGATTCTCATCCCAGCCGCTTCACACTCAGCATCTGCAGTGATGCGGACGTTGTACCGGTCTGTTGTGGTGAAGAGGGAGCTTAGTTCTAAGGCAAAGCTGTCGATTTACCAGTCAATCTACGTTCCTACTGTCACCTATGGTCACGAGCTTTGGGTAATGACCGAAAGAACGAGATCGCGGATACAAGCGGCTGAAATGAGCTTTCTCCGTAGGATTGCTGGACTCACCCTCAGAGATAGGGTGAGGAGCTCAGTCATCCGGGAGAGGCTCAGAGTAGAACCGCTGCTCCTCCACATTGAAAGGAGTCAGTTGAGGTGGTATGGGCATCTGATTAGGATGCCTCCTGGACGCCTCCCACTTGAGGTGTTTCAGGCACGTCCCACTGGGAGGAGACCCCGGGGCAGACCCAGGACTCGGTGGAGAGACTATGTCTCCCAGCTAGTCTGGGAACGCCTTGGTATCCCCTCTGAAGAGCTGGAGCAGGTGGCTGGGGAGAGGGAAGTCTGGGCTTCTCTGCTTGAACTGCTGCCTCCGCGACCCGGACCTCCGGAAAAGCGGTAGAAGATGGATGGATGGATGGATACTATGTTCTTAATGTTCTTTCAGTTTCTGAGTAGCATAAAAGAGGGCCACTACACTGTTATACTAAATAAGACAACACAATGGAGAAACAGGGTGTAACCAAAATAATCTCATATAATGTAAAAGGGATCCTGAATCCAGTTAAAAGATCCAAGATTCTTGGCAAAATGAAAAAAGACAAAGCAGGAATAATATTTTTACAGGAAACCCACCTAACAGACTTGGAGCACACTAAACTTAATAGACAAGGGTTTAAACTGATCTCTTCATCTTCATATAAGTCAGGGAGGAGGAGGGGGGTAGCGACATTGATCTCAACCAAAATTATGTTTGAAAAAAATTCAGAACACAAAGATAAAGAAGGGAGATTTAGCATGGTACTTGGTCGGCTAGAGGGAGAAGATATCACCCTGCTGAATGTATATGCACCTCCAGGGGCTAACTGGAAATTTTATAAAAATGTGTTTGACCTAATGATAACTAAAGCCAAAGGTTTAGTGATATGTGGTGGAGACTTCAATCTAAGACTGAATCCATACTGGGACACATCAGGTAATTCTCCACATCAAAATAACACTCAAAGTAGAAAAACTTGGATGCTACTAAAAGAAATGGGAATCTGTGATGTGTGGAGGGAACTCAACCCCAGTGTAAAAGATAATACATTTTACTCAGCACCACATTCATCATACTCAAGGATTGACTATTTTTTTTATGTTTAATAGAGACATTGGAAGAGTAAAAACATGTAAAATAGGACTGATGGATCTCTCTGACCACAGTCCGATCTATATGGACTTAAATATCCAAAGATACACAAATAATACATTTTCTTGGAGGTTAAATTCAAATGTGCTGAAAGGACTACTGAAAGATGAATTGGAATCAGATATTTTCAGATATTTGGAAGAAAATGATAATGGAGAAGTATCCCCTTTAATACTGTGGGACGCATGCAAAGCTGTAATAAGGGGAAAGATTATTGCAAAACTGGCAATCCAAAAGAAACTGAGACAAGAAAAACTAATCACATTAGAGTCAGAACTTAAGAACCTAGAAAAAGAGCACAAAGTCAACACTCATTCTAATGACTCGCTCAAAATTAAGGAAATTAAAAAACAAATAAACGAGATCTACACAATAGAAATCCAGGAGAAACTCACATTTCTGAAACAAAAATACTATGAAACAGGTAGCAAATCAGCAAAATTACTAGCCTACAAATTGAGGAAACAACAAAAGGAGAGAGCAGTCTACAAAATCAGAGACCCAGTATCAAAGGAAATAAAATTTAGAATTCAGGAAATTCTTAAAAGCTTCGAGAATTACTACAAGAACTTATACTCCCTCAAAAAAACACAAAAACGCATCCAAAGCCTTCCTAAATACATTAAATCTTCCCCAACTGACTGAGTCACAAAATAAAACACTACTGCCAGAAATACAACCTAAAGAATTAGAAAAAGCAATTATGAAACTTAAAGCTAACAAATCCCCAGGAACAGATGGCTATACAGCAGAGTGGTACAAAACCTTTAAACAGCAACTATCTCCTCTCCTCATGAAAACATTTAACTATGTCCTCCACACAGGGGAAATCCCCCCCTCCTGGGGAGAAGGGGTCATTGCAGTCATACCTAAACCTGAAAAGGATAAACTAGACTGCTCCAACTACAGACCAATCAGTGTGTTAAATCAGGACTATAAACTTTTTACCACTATCCTTGCCAAAAGGTTAGAAAATATACTGACAGACTTAATTCATTTAGACCAAACAGGTTTTATAAGACAAAGACAGACACAAGACAACATTAGACGCACTTTACACATAATTCATCATATAAAAAAAATACAGTTTAAATGCAGCCATATTAGAATTTGTCAAGGCTGGCCCTCACGAGCCAGCATAAGACGCCACAGTTCAGTAAGTTGCAATTCAGTTCTTTTATTTATATTACACAGGGCTTGGGTGTACAACACAACTTGCCACGCAGGCTTCGTTACACAGCACAATATGGATTCACAATAGAGGTTAGCGGCTAGGACGAGGGACACTCGTACGCCGCAAAGGCAAGGAATATTAAACGTGAACAGGGAGAGAGTTATGGCAGAGACGAGGAGCTCTCGTCCGCCACAATTAGGAAGGAATGTCAGCGAGGGAGAAGTACAATTCCAAATAACAGATAACTTACATGCAGCGGGATACGTCGGGGAACCCAGGGAGCATGTGGTAAGGAAACAGGGGAAAGTCATAAGACTTTTGATGAGACAGCCGCAGAGTCCAATTCACTCGCACTGACATTTAAAGCCAGCTGCTCATGATTGGAAACGCGGCGCAGCTGCTCAGGCTCTGACAGTGGAGAGCCCTCGAGCGTCTGGCCAATCAGAGCCCGGGAAACCCGTGTGACGACACCTGCTGTCAAAAACCTGACAGGGATGAGGGATAACCCGAGCGCGGACAAAGGCGCTCGGGATATGACAGAACCCCTCCCCCTACGCGAACTCCTGGTCGCGAGTAACATCCAGACCCCCCCACCCCACCCCAGGGAGGGTGGAGGGGGAAGCAGGCGGAGGGGGAGCAGGGTCAACTCACAACAACAAGGGGACAAAAACATCGGGGAAGGGAGGGAGAGGGAAAAAAGGCAAAACCGTACATAAACGGGGACAATAAGACGAATAAAAAAGAAAAACCAACGCTAAATGGACATCTCTCACATATAACAAAAGACACGAACTACCAACCCATGTAACTTCACACACATATCGCTACAAAAAAAAAAAGAAAACCAAGATGAGGATACATAGAACACCAGTCAATACTACAAGGCAGGGTCAAAGAAATAAAAGGACAAATAATACCTTCATCTCCAGGTTAATGTGTACAGAAAATCTTCAAATCCAAAAGACAACACAGGTGCCAAAAAGGAACTAGACCCGAGTAAGGGAGTAACATCGAAAATATACAATCACACCCTAAAAGAAACATACAATACTCATGATAACATTCTGTCAAAAGGAAAAGGAAATTCTGCTCTAAAGAGTCTCAAATCGGGAGTGCAAGGAACAAACCCAAACAGTCATCCCAGAAAATAACATGAAAAATAGCTACGGCAAGAGAACATATGTCCATTAACGGAAAACAGTCACTTTATACACGAAGATCAATCCCCAGTGGGGTATTTCAGTCTGAGAGGGGAGGAGAGAAAAAGAAAAACCAGTCACAAGCCAATGGTGGGGCAAGAGAAGGAGAGGAAAAAAAACATTGGGGAATAGAGTTATATCATTCCGCTCAGGAGGTCTCCCAGCACCCAGCATCCAGGCTGCCAGCAAAAGCAGCGGAACGTGCCCTAACGGCCCATCCAAACCCCGGGCCGAGGGAAACCATGTCTCCGGCGGGCGGACCAGGGCGCCGAAAGAATCATCCTGCTTGTCAGGAGGCCGGACCCGGACGCCAAAAGGAAAAAACCAGTCACCGGGTGGTCAGGCAGTATCAGCCTGCCAACAGAATGGCTGGGGAAAAGTCGGCGACCCGGGCCAACTGGAAATAATTCCCGCAGTCTCAAAAGCGGGGAAGGAGGGGCCATGGCGAGGACAGGGCATGGCCTGGAAAGCGCTCAGCGGTGGGTCAGCTGCACAATCTCCGGGACCCGCCCGGGTCAGAACGACCATGGCGCCGAGCTCCGATTGAGCGAGAGCGGCACCCGCGTCGGACCCCGATTGGGCCGGAACTTCCATGACGTCAAGCTCCGAACGAGCGAGAGCAGCACCCGCGTCGGACCCCGATTGGGCCGGAACCTCCCTGACGTCGAGCTCCGATCGAGCGAGAGCAGCACCCGCGTCGGACCCCGATTGGGCCGGAACCTCCCTGACGTAGAGCTCCGATCGAGCGAGGGCAGCACCCGCATCGGACCCCGATTGGGCCGGAACCTCCCTGACGTCGAGCTCCGATCGAGCGAGGGCAGCACCCGCATCGGACCCAGATTGGGCCGGAATCTCCATGACGTCGAGCTCCGCTTGAACCGGCGGAGCACTCCCGGTGGACCCCATGCTGAGAGCCGGAACCTCCAAGGTGGCACCTAGAGCAGGTTCGCCTCCAGTGACCCTGGGGAGAGGCTCAGAGGGACAAAAGGAACCGGGATCAGGATCACCGGCAGCGGCAGGGCCCGGCGAGACAGGCTCGAGTGCAGCAGACGGCTGCACCCGGCTCGCCCCCCCAAGAGACAGGCAAAAATGCTCCAGAAAGTAGATGAGGGATAGAAAATAGAGCACTCGCCTGATCTCGGGTTCTGCCGCCATCCAGGACTTCGATGCTCCGGGTTCAAACGAGAGGAGGTCGTCGTCCGGTTCCCACTCCGTCGTGACGTCATCCGCCCCTGGAAGAGGGGCTCCTGCAGCTCGAGGACCCCCCGACATCATCGTGCACGCTGGCGGTTCATGTGGCGTGGAGGTGGGGGGCTCTCGGCCCGCTGGACCGGACTGTTCATCTGTGGAGTCCCGGGGATGCTCCGTTGTCGGCACAGGCTCCAACCAGTCGTCCGATCTCCTCTGCCCAGAAAAAGGCTGCGGGGCTGGGGTCTTCTGCCCGAGGGCCGCAGGCTCACTCCTCGTCTGGTGACGCTCCTCAGAGGTCGAAGCGTGCTCAGCAGGGGGAGACACAGAGGCAGCGGGTTTAATAAACATATCAGCAGGGAGTAGAGGCTCAGGGGGCTGCAAACCCCGAGCCTCACCCCCAGGAGTCAGACAGAACAAATCACTATTAGATGGAAATAAGTGAACTTGTACTTGCCTGCCTCCCGGAGGGGCGGTGGAACCTGCTGTAGGGAACGTCATTCCATCCTCCTCCCACCGGGTGGTGGCCGGAGACTCTCTTGAAGGAGGAGAGGGGGCCACTCGGGATGGTGTTGCCGCGCTGTCCACTGGAGCAAAACTTCTCAAACTCCCAGCCGCTGGAGAAGGCGTCGAGGCGGAGGGGGCAACAGCCGAGTCGGGCCGGGCGTGATGCGCTGACAGCTCAGCGGGGGAAGCAGGCCCGGGGGGAAAGGCTGCAGGGATCTCCTCCTGGTGAGACGCTGGAGAGACAGCAGTGGGATGAATGGGGTCAGTCCAGTGAACCGGAGCGGGTTCCGGAATGGAGTCGCGCTGAGAACGTCTCTGGCCACGGCGCCGACGTCTACGACGGGCCCCGGGTGGTGCGAACTCCAGGACTGAATCGAGGAAAGGATCCGGATTCCAGAGCGGGCAGCGGGAGCTCCAATTACTCCGCCATTGGCCTCGTTCCTCCTCGATCTCCTGGAGCGCCTCGCGGTGGGCGGCGATCTCTTGTCTCTTCGCTTGGACGTCCAAGTGGTCGGTGTAGCGGGGAGACAATCGGTCGAGCGTTCTCTCAGTGCAGTCCAGGTAGTAGTGCACTTCGGATGAGTCGTCAAGGCAGGCGGAAGCGCTGATGAAGTCATCCACCTCCTCCAGCGCCTCAGGCAGCTGGAGCCAGAGATCACCCCACCTTGCGGCTTCCTCCTCTTCGTACATCTGAATAATCTGGCGTTGGGCAGCGATGTCGAGTCTCCTCGCGTCGACCTCGGGGTGACCGTTGTAGCGGGAAGGCAGACAGTCAAGCACCTCCTCAGCCCGATCTAAATACCACTGTTCATCGGGCTGATAACCGAGGAGAGGAGGGGCGAGGGAGGTGTCTGGATGCCCATCGAGGTCGGAGGCGATGATGAGGATTTCATCTACCTCCTCCAGCGCCTTGGTCAGCAGGCCATGGGAACCCCGAGAACGACTCCGCTGAGATGGCATGTTTCCAACGCCACGTACCTGGACAGGAAGGGGCAAAGTTCCCAGAACGCAACTTACTGAGAACGGCGTCTCCTTCTGGCGGCTGTCTACTGTCAAGGCTGGCCCTCACGAGCCAGCATAAGACGCCACAGTTCAGTAAGTTGCAATTCAGTTCTTTTATTTATATTGCACAGGGCTTGGGTGTACAACACAACTTGCCACGCAGGCTTCGTTACACAGCACAATATGGATTCACAATAGAGGTTAGCGGCTAGGACGAGGGACACTCGTACGCCGCAAAGGCGAGGAATATTAAACGTGAACAGGGAGAGAGTTATGGCAGAGACGAGAAGCTCTCGTCCGCCACAATTAGGAAGGAATGTCAGCGAGGGAGAAGTACAATTCCAAATAATAGATAACTTGCATGCAGCGGGATACGTCAGGGAACCCAGGGAGCATGTGGTAAGGAAACAGGGGAAAGTCATAAGACTTTTGACGAGACAGCCGCAGATTCCAATTCACTCGCACTGACATTTAAAGCCAGCTGCTCATGATTGGAAACGCGGCGCAGCTGCTCAGGCTCTGACAGCGGAGAGCCCCCGAGCGTCTGGCCAATCAGAGCCCGGGAAACCCGTGTGACGACACCTGCTGTCAAAAACCTGACAGGGATGAGGAATAACCCGAGTGCGGACAAAGGCGCTCGGGATATGACAGAATTAGATGCTGAAAAAGCATTCGATTCGGTTGACTGGTCTTTCCTGTATAGAATCTTATCCAGTTTCAATTTTCATAATAAGATAAGATAAGATAAGATAAGCCTTTATTAGTCCCACAATGGGGAAATTCCAGGATTGCAACAGCACAGGGATAGCAACACTCAGAGCAACAATCAGAAGGAAAGAAAAAAACAAGCAAGCAAGAGCAGCTAATATACATATGTACATATTACTATAAAATAAATATATACAATAATAATAATAATAATAATAACTTCATTAGAACTATCCAGGTATTATATAAAAAACCAACAGCTAAAATAAGGATTAACAGTAAATTATCATCATCTTTTGAACTGGAAAGAGGATGTCGTCAGGGCTGCTCTTGTCTCCACTGCTCTTTGCAATCTTCATAGAACCTCTGAGTCAATGGATAAGACAGAATCAAAAAATTCAAGGTATTACACTTGGTCAGAAGGAACATAAAATAGCACTCTTTGCTGATGACATTTTAATATACCTGGGGCAGCCGGACACCTCTTTTCCAGAGCTAATCTCAGTTTTTTCAGAGTATGGAGAGTTATCGGGGTACGAATTAAACATGCATAAAACCCAAATTTTAACATTCAACTATGACCCAAATCAATACTTACTAAGCAAACTCAAAACTAACTGGGAGATGGAATCTATGAAATATCTGGGGGTCAATATCCCGAAACAACTCAACAAAATTATAACACTAAACCAATGGTCCCCAAACTACGGCCCGCGGGCCGCATATGGCCTGCCTCCACATTTGGCCCGGCCCCCTGAACAATACCAGAGACGCATTATGATTTTTTTTTTTCAGTCTGACAACGCGATCGAGACTAATATACGCATAGAACGTGACATTCTATTCCACCCTTCTATTCCATCCTTCAACAGCAATTCTAGTTCGCTACCTGCTCCGGTCGCCTCTTTCTCTACTCACTAACTAACTACTAACTAACCTGCACTTATATAGCGCTTTTCTAGTCACAAAGACCACTCAAAGCACTTTCATTAATACTAACCCTCTATTCTAAGGGCCTATAGGAAACAGATATCTAGGGACAATTTAGAACAGCCAATTAACCTAACATGCATGTTTTTTGGCATGTGGGAGGAAACCGGAGAAATCCCGGAGTAAACCCACGCAACACGGGGAGAACATGCAAACTCCACACAGATCACTGTTGGTCGGGGGCTGGGATCGAACCCACGATCCCACGATCCCCACAATCCCCCGGCCAAGGGTAAACTGTGCTGCCGCAGTGCTAACCACTGCGCCACCGTGCACTCACCTGCACACTTCACACACACCATCCACTCCGCGGGGCCACTCACACGGGGGCGTGCCTCGGCTGCGCACACGCACTCACTCACTCACGTTCACGCACTGAGGTGCCCTATCTAAACACATGAACCAGACACATCCTGCAACACTAGACTCACCCCTGTCAAATAAAACGGAATAATGGCAAAAAGGTTAGGCAAGAGAAAAATTGATTCAGAATGCAGGGTATTTAACCTGCAGTGGACAAACGATTATTTTTTTGTTCAATGCAAAGAAAAGGCTGTTTGTCTCATCTGTCAAGAGACTGTGGCGGTATTCCGGAAAAAGGCCCAGCAGAGGTTGTTTTTTCTGCGTCAGCTCAAGAAGTTTGATTTGCCTCAGGAGCTGCTGGTTGTCTTCTACACTGCCATCATCCAATCTGTCCTCTGCTTTTCCATCACTGTCTGGTTTGGATCTGCCACTAAACAGGACAAGACCAGACTGCAGCGGATCATTAAGTCTGCGGAGAGGATCATTGGTACCGACCTACCCTCCATTGAGAACTTATATCGGTCCATAACCAGGAAACGGGCGGGAAACATCTGTGCTGACCCATCACACCCCGGCCACAACTGTTTGAACTTCTATCTTCTGGTCGTCGTTACAGATCACTGAAGGTCAAAACTACCCGTCACAGGAACAGTTTCTTTCCTCAAGCCATCACTCTGATGAACTCCTAACATTCACCTAGTCCTACCTGTTGCTGTACTCATGACTTTTCATCCATTATTACATTGCACATAACTCTCACACTGCTTTTTACTTCATTCACATTATATCACTGAATCTGAGTTCACATTGAAATACTGTGTGACTGTATATTTTTTCATATATTTCTGCAAAGTGTGGTTAGTCTGAGTAAATAACTGCATATATTCCTGTATATATTTGCGTCCTTTTATAGAAACGTGGACAGACTGTAATTTACTGTACATACTCTGTTGTCATTGAATCCTTATTTAAATCCTCCACCTGAACAACGAGAGCAAGTTTTTAGCCGAAGTCAAATTCCTTGTATGTGTTGTGCATACTTGGCCAATAAAGCTGATTCTGATTCTGATTCTGATTCTGATTCAAAGAATACAATCTGCGCCGACACTATGAATCCCGTCACAAAGACAAGTATGATAGCTTGCAAGGCCAAATGCGAGCAGACAAACTCTCAAAGCTAAAAAGTGGACTGTTAGCTCAGCAGAATACATTTGTACGCCAAGCTCAGCTGAACCAGTCATCCATTTGGGCCAGCTTTCGGGTTGCTCAACTGATAGCAAGCAGCGGTAAACCTTTCACTGATGGTGAATTTGTCAAGAAATGTTTGAATGCTGTCGTGGAGGAGGTGTGTCCCGAGAAGAAAGATGTCTTTAATGCTGTGAGTCTTTCGGCGAGTACAATCACCAGACGCATTGAAGAAATCGGGGGTAATGTATATGCCCAGCTGCAGCAGAAGACAAAAGAATTTGACTTTTTTTCATTAGCGCTGGATGAGAGCACGGATGTGCAGGACACAGCGCAGCTGCTCATTTTTATTCGTGGAGTTAGCACAAACTTTGAAATGTGCGAGGAGCTGGCAGCCCTCCAAAGTCTCAAAGGGACTACGACGGGGGAGGATATTTTTGGCAAAGTATGCCAAACCATGGAAGAGTTGGACCTGGACTGGTCAAAGCTTACCAGCATCACAACTGACGGAGCTCCTAGTATGGTGGGCGTGTCTCGGGGTCTAATAGGACTCATGAACCGGGAGATGGAAGAACGGGGTCTCACCGCCCCGCTACAAGTCCACTGCCTAATTCACCAGCAAGCACTGTGCTGCAAAGTGTTGAAGTGGGATTCTGTCATGAAGGTTGTGGTGTCATGCATAAACTTCATCAGAGCGAAGGGACTTAAACACAGGCAGTTCCAACAATTCCTGTCTGAACTGGAGTCTGCGCACGGCGATGTGCTGTACTACACAGAGGTCCGATGGTTGAGCCGGGGCAGAGTTTTGAGGCGTTTTTACGAGCTGCTACCCGAAATTAACGCATTTCTTCATTCAAAAGACAAAACGGTCCCAGAGCTGATCGACCCAGAATGGAAATGGCACCTTGCATTTTTAACAGATGTGACAGAAATGCTGAACAGCCTTAACTTGCAGCTACAAGGCCAGGGGAAACTCATTTGTGACATGTATTCCCACATAAAAGCATTTGAGGTGAAACTAGCGCTACTTTTGGAACAAGTGAAAAAGCACAACTTCATCCATCTCCCTGCTACCCAAAACCTCTCTGCAGAGAACCCAGCGGTCCCGTTCCCAGCTGAAAAGTGTGTGGAAGCACTGGAAATGCTGAAGGTGGAGTTCGGTGTGCGATTCTGTGAACTACATGTTAATGCAAAAGAAATCCGTCTTTTCCAGAGCCCCTTTGTTGCCGACATCGATGAAGCCCAGCCTTCTTATCAGTTTGAGTTGGCCGAGTTACAGAACTGTGATGTTCTGAAAGACGCATTCAAGCCCAACAGTCTCATTGACTTCTATGCCGCCCTCCCAAACGGCACGTACCCTAACATTAAAAAACACGCGATGAAGATGTCCACACTTTTTGGCAGCACGTATATCTGCGAGCAAAGCTTTTCACACATGAAACGCCTGAAAACTCCGATGAGATCAAGATTGACAGATGAACATCTGCATCAGTGTTTGAGACTGGCTGTGACTAAAATGGAACCTGACATTCAACTTCTCACCAGCCAGATGCAGGCCCACAGTTCACACTGATGAACATACATAGGTAAGCTCACTTTTCTGACTTGAATGAGTCATTCTGAGTATAAACAAATATAATCATAATAAAATCTACTGGAATAAAATCCATCTCTACAACCATACTGGTAGTGAAATGTATTGTGCTGTGTAGGTGCTGTATCACTTAGTTTGGTTTCTCAGCCTGTTTGCTTTGTGGTTTTCACAGTGAAGTTGATGAGAGAGAGAGAGCTTCAAACAGCGGTGTCTACAAGCCTACTGAAACCTACAAAAGGATTATAAGGAAGAAACACAAGAACTTTGAGAGACTGCTCATATGAGTCATTTAAGTAAGAGAATCTGCTCTGACAACTAAGCTGAACTTTTACCTGTTAAGATTGTGCACGGCACAACAGAAAGTTAATGTTCCATGGACTTTTTTTCTGTGAAGAACCCAGAGAAGGTTATTTGGTTATTATTTATTTCATAAACAGTGTAATTTATTTCATTAATAGTGTTATTATTTATTTTCTGACTTTTTTTCCTGTGAAGATCCCGGAAAGGGTTATTAATATTTGGTTACGTGTGGCTTTCTGGAAAACAATAAATGTTTACGTTTAGGCACCCCTGTGATCGTCACACTTTTTCCGTTACAAACTGACCCCGGCCCCCATCAGAGAAGGCAAAAGTTATGTGGCCCTCACAGGAAAAAGTTTGGGGACCCCTGCACTAAACTATGATCCACTGATGGCAAAAATAAAATCTGATCTAGCAAGATGGAATATGATGCCATTCTTGGGTACTGCACAAAGAATTGAAGCAGTCAAAATGAATATACTTCCACGTCTTCTATACCTTTTCCAAACAATACCGGTAGAACCTCCCAAAAAAACATGACAAGAACTGGACAGAAGGATCTCAAGATTCATATGGCAGGGCAAGAGACCTAGAATCAGTTATAGAACCCTACAGCTAAACAAAGACAAAGGTGGGCTCGCGCTGCCAAATATCAGGGACTATTTTAAAGCCACACAAATTAAAACTTTAGTAGAGATATGTAACCCAGTCTACACTGCACAATGGAAGGAGATGGAATGCCAAAAACAAGTGACATTCCCCTACAGGCGATAATAGGGAACAATGCCTTACCTAAACTTTTGAATAACACTAACCCGTGGATAGAGACCCCACTAAAAATTTGGTTTAAGATAGTCAGAGAGAATCAAACTAAAGAGCCCTATCGACTTCTACAATGGATTGCCTATGATCAGGACTTTACTCCTAATAGAACAGACACTAGATTTAAAAAGTGGAAAACGAACGGACTGATAAAATATTACGATTTTTTTAAAGGGCAAACTTTAAGAAGTTTTGAAGATTTGAAAAAACAAGGTCTAGTAAATCAAGACCTTTACAGGTTCTTTCAGCTTAGACACCACATAAACAAAATACTTAAAATGGAGGATTTGGAAAGGGCCCAGTCAGGTGTTCTGAAGGTTTTCTTAATGGCATATGAAGGGATCCCAGGGATCAGATACATTTCTAAAATATACCATGGCAGTGGTTAGCACCGCGGCAGCACAGTTTACCCTCGGCCGGGGGATCGCGGGGATCATGAGATCGTGGGTTTGATCCCTGCCCCCGGCCAACAGTGATCTGTGTGGAGTTTGCATGTTCTCCCCGTGTTTGCGTGGGTTTACTCCGGGGTTTCCTCCCACATGCTAAAAACATGCAGGTTAGGGAGTTAAGGGGCGCTTGCGCACGCAGTGACCGGCAGCTGGTGGCTTGTCACCGGACTGCAGAACAAATCTACCTACGGGTACAAAGTAAGTCCAAAAAAAAAAAAAAAAAAAAAAAAAATGGTCTTCAAGACTTAAAAGGAGACAACACATCATATATAAAAGAGAGACGGGAAAAAGAGGGGAATTTCACTTTACAACTGGAAATATGGGAAAAGCTAAATAAACAACAATGGAAAAGTACTTCATGTCTGCAGTGGAGAGAATTTGGATGGAAAAATTTTGTAAGATTTTTCAGAACACCTGCACAAAACAAATTTACTCATAAGGGGTTGAATTGTTGGCGCTTGTGTGGTGAAGAGACTGCAAATCATTTTCATGTGTTTTGGTCATGCCCAGTTATCCACCAATATTGGACTAATGTACAGACAATATTGGGGAAAATATTCAAAGTAACAGTTCCCTTTTCTTTTGCAACTTTGTATTTGGTTTTACTACCAGAATCACTTGGAAAGACGAGGAGAAAAATACTTATTCACTGTTTTAATATTGGCAAGCAAAAAAGCTCTAACAAAAAAATGGATGTTGAAAGACTGTCCTGCACCTGAAGATTGGATTAACGTGATTCAGGACATCTGTTCGATGGAAAAGTTGACATTTGCACTGAGACAGGACATGGATGGGTTCTTGAACTTTTGGCAACCCTGGAACGCATATGTGTCTTCCATCAGATCTAATCTTTGACAAATACCATTTCAATAATGGCACCGCTCTTTGTTCCAACGCTACTCAGATGCTCTTTTATTTTTCTGCTCTTTTGTTTTTGTTTTGTTTTGTTTTGTTTTTGTTCTTTTGTTAATTTCTCTTTTTCTTTCACTTAAAAAAAAGGGGGTGTTGTAATAATTTTTTTTTCCAATGTTGTCAAAAAACAAAAAAAAGGGGGAATATGTGATGAAAATGTAAACAATGCAATTCTGTATTGACATGTATACCCTTTACAAAAACTTAAAAAAAAAAAAAACCCTTTCCAAATCATACTCTTAATTTAGATGCCGCCACTCTCACTCTGAATAGTTCTGTGAAGAATCTTGGAGTTTTTTTTGATCAAGATCTGTTCTTTAATTCACATATTAAATTTGTTTCTAAGACTGCCTTCTATCATCTGCACAATATTGCCAAGATTAGGAGCATCTTGTCTCTGAATGTCTGGGCTTCTCTGCTTGAACTGCTGCCTCCGCAACCCGGACCTCCGGAAAAGCGGTAGAAGATGGATGGATGTATTGTCTCTGAATGATGCTGAGAAACTGATCCATGCCTTTGTCAGCTCCCGATTAGATTATTGTAACTCATTATTATCAGGTTGTCCTAAAATGTCCTTAAAAAATCTTCAGTTGATCCAAAGTGCTGCTGCAAGAGTTCTAACTGGTTCTAGAAAAAGAGATCACATCTCCCCGATTCTGTCCTCCCTTCATTGGTTTCCCATAGAGTTTAGAATTAAGTTTAAAATCCTTCTTCTCACTTTCAAAGCTCTTAATAATCAGGCTTCCTTATATATAAAAGATCTGATATTACCTTACCATCCTAATAGAGCACTACGCTCCCAAAATGCTGGATTATTTGTAATGCCCAGAATCTCCAAAAGTACATTGGGAGGCAGAGCCTTCTGCTATCAAGCTCCTTCTCTGAGGAACCAGTTACCACTCTGGGTCCGGGAGTCAGACTCAGTCTCTGTTTTTAAGAACAGGGTAAAATCCTTCCTTTTTAATATAGCCTACGATTAGGGAGGGATTTTGTGTCTCTTAACCCTGCTTCTGTTTTATGTCTGTCCTCTTCATCCTCTCTATCCCCTCACCCCCAGCCAGTCGCAGCACATGACTGCCCCTCCCTGAGCCTGGTTCTGCTAGAGGTTTCTTCCTGTTAAATGGGAGTTTTTCCTCTCCACCGTCACTAAGTGCTTGCTCACAGGGGATCGTCTGATTGCTGGGTCTTTCTGAAATTGTGGGGTTTTCTCTGCATTTTGTAGCGCTACGAGATGACGTCTGTTGTGATGTGGCGCTATATAAATAAAGCTGAATTGAATTGAATTGAATTGATTCAACTTCTTTTCTGAAAGAAAAACATTAAAACAGGCTCAGAAATGTATAAAAGTAAAAATGATTTATTTGAAGGACATTTCTCCTGTGTATAAAGTACCTTGTGTCAGTAATATAATGTGTAGATTGTTAGACACTTCCAACTTAAAAAAATGAACATAAGGTTTGCTCCTATGTGCAAATCAGTTTTCAGCATCATATCTTCAAAGATTATGATGAAAGTAGGCAGGCTGACAGACGAAGCCAGGCAGGAGTCTCCGTAGACTATGATATTTGCAGACTATACTGTGATCTGTAATGAGAGTAGGGAACAGGTGGAAGAGATCCTGGAGAGGTAGAAGTATGATCAGAGGAATGAAAGTCAGTAGAAGCAAGACAGAATACAGGTACATCTCAAAAAATTAGAATATCGTCAAAAAGTTAATTTATTTAAGGAATTCAATTATTAAAGTTAAACTCATATAGATTCATTACACACAGAGCGGTATATTTCAAGCATTTGTTTCTTTTGATTTTGATGATTATGGCTTACAGTTAATGAAAACCTAAAATTCAGTATCTCAGAAAATTAGAATATTACATAAGACCAATAAGAAAAAAAATGGATTTTTAATAGAAATGTTGGCCTACTGAACAGTATGTCCATGTACGCAATCAATACTTGGTCGGGACTCCTTTTACTTGAATTACTGCATCAATGCAGCATGGCATGGAGACGATCAGCCTGTGTTACTGCTGAGATGTTATGGAAGCCCATGTTGCTTTGATAGTGGCCTTCAGTTCATCTGCATTGTTTGGTCTGGTGTCTCTCATCTTCCTCTTGACAATACTCCATAGATTCTGTATGGGGTTTAGGTCAGGAGAGTTTGCTGGCCAATCAAGCACAGTGATACTATGGTTGTTAAACCAGATATTGGTACTTTTGGCAGCGTGGGCAGGTGCCAAGTCCTGCTGGAAAATTAAATCAGCATCTCCATAAAGCTTGTCAGCAGAGAGAAGCATGAAGTGCTCTAAAATTTCCTGGTAGACAGCGGTGCTGACTTTGAACTTGATAAAACACAGTGGACCAACACCAGCAGATGACATGGCTCCCCAAATCAGGTGTCAACTCCTGTCCTGTGGAAATAAAGGTTCCAGAGTCTGGAGGAAGAGTGGAGAGGCACAGAATTCAAGTTGCTTGAGGTCCAGTGTGAAGTTTCCAGTCAGTGATGATTTGGGGATATACAGTATAAATATCTATCTATAAATGCATGGAATCTCTGTGTGTGTGTGTGTGTGTGTGTGTCTGTCTGTCTGTCTGTCTGTCTGTTCCACGCATATCTCTTGAACTATTCGTCAGATTGACCTAAGATTTTATACGTGTTTTGCTGAGGTTACGAGGGTGCGCATCCCCAAGTATGGAGTTGTTCAGTCAAAATATGTAATTTTTATCAAAAAAGTTTAGTCATCACACATAGAAGTGTGGGTGGGGTTTTGCACTGACTCCGTACTGATTGGATAATACGCAACATCATGGCATCAGTAACCACAACACACCGTGAGCAAAAAACCAAGGAAGCGAAAGGCGACAAATTTGACTAGAAAAAGATAATACTGAAGATTTAATGCTTAAAAAATTATACAATTTATTTCTTGGTCTTAAGGATAATTCGGCATATGTGGAGAACATGAGGCGCGTGAGCAGACTGGGCAAAGCGTCAGAGGGGAGCTGGGTCTGACAAGGAACACCGGTGTATCCAACACACAACATACCGGGAGAAGCAGCGGCCTGACCAGGCAGACCACAGTCCTTCGCGGGAAGGCACCCCCAGCCTGCCCATTCAGTGGTAGATGGGAGTCCCGGCTGCTGCTTCACCCATGTGGTACCACTGTACTATGCAGGGCCGTGATTCCCCCCTCACATGTGAGTATCTAAAAATTAAAAAATTAATAATTATACTGTCATGATTGTGGAGCAGAATGGCTGGAATGACTTAACGACCAAACGCAGGACACAAAGGCATCCAAATAACGAAATAAATCATTTTTAGTTTATTATTTACTTTTAAATGAGCAACACTGATGCAGCGGTTGCAGTCAAATGGGTCCTTCTGCTGTGTATAATAATGTTGGGTGCTTTGTAGTTAATTTGGTTGATTACAGTTTTAAAAAACTTTTAATAACAAAATATTGCTAAAATATAAAGTGATGCACTACATTGGGTCTCAAATATTTGTAAACATGTCCTGTTATAATACTGCATGAGTTTATTGACGATACACAGAAGAAATTCAGTATTACACTGAACTCCATCACTGAGCAGTGATATAAATTAAAATAATTATAATGATGACTGAACAACTCCCATTCCCTAAAGTTCAAGATCCACTATTATCTTGAATATAAGTTGATAAAAGGTCACACAAATAAGTGATCTGACAAACAAACAATGGATCTGAAACAGTCGCTAATATTGGATGTCCTATTTGTGATGATAGGTTTTATTGTGAAGTGCAGTGTGCTGACGTCACCTTCCGGGTGCGCCACCACACCACCCTATAAATAGGGGTGTCCACCATCTTGGGCTCTCTTGCTCGGACACCCCACACTGTGAAGCATCCGCTGTACTGCAACCCAAGTATTAATAAAGTCCTGTTCTAGTGCAACCTCTCGTTTGTCTCCCTTCGTGCCAGGTTTACAGACGTAACATTTGGTGACTGAGGATTAATTAATGGAGGTGTGCGTGACACCGCTGTGGCCTTTTTTGGAGCTTCCCAGGGAGCCACCTGTCCCGTGGCCCCGCTGGGCGGAGGCTTTCGAAAACTACCTCACAGCATTGGACTGAGGGAAGCTGGATAAGGTGAGGATGCGAGCGTTGCTGGTCCACAACCTGGGCATCGAAGGTCAGGATTCTGTGAACGCTCAGTGCAGCAGACTCGTACAAGGACGTCGTGAAGCTAATGGCTAACCACTTCACCACTCCGGGCAGTGTGATGGTACAACGGATTCGGCTTTGCCAGAGACACCGGGGAGTCGGTGAGCCTATTCAACAGTTTATCACTGACCTGAGGCAGTTAGCCAGTGTGTGCCAGTTTGGGCTGTTAGAAGACGAGATGGTACGGGACCAGTTAGCCGAGCACACAAGTAGTGCCGCGATAAGGGCTAGGTTGCTAACGACGCCAAATGACTTAACGTTAGCTGGGGCAGTTGAGCTAGCTTTGCAGCTAGAGGCCGCGGATAAGCTAACTTCGGAGCTAAATGGGCGCCAGTCTCTGAAGACACCAGAAGGGACGATGTCGGCGAATGCAGTGAACTCGGAGGACGAATGAAGCATGGTGGAGGACTGCGAGGCATACGCAGTGAGCCGTAGGTCTGCTCTGAAGGACCCCGTCTGCAGGGGTTGTGGGTCCCCAATGCACCAGAGTTATGTGCGAGCATGCCCGGCAAGAGGGAAACGATGCAGCAAGTGTGAGCACATGAATCACTTCGCCAGAATGAGTCGGCCCCCATCTTCGTGGAGCCCGCCAAGTAAACCAGCACGTCCGCCTATGACAACCATCCACTCAATGAGTGCCAATGCCAATGGGCTTTCTTACAGCATGGTGAAGTTGGATGGTGTGGCTTTACCATTAATATTCGACATGGTGGCGGTGCAATCGGTGCTAAATTGGGCCACGGTAAAAAAGTTTTTGCCACACTACAGGATTAAGAAGAACCCAGCGCCACTTCCGGTTATGGCTGCCACGTAGGACGGACGTGTCTCGCTCTGCTCTGCTCCTGGAGAAAAAAAATCGGCAAATAACTCTCTCATTTGGGACAGAACGTATCCCAGCATTTGGGCGAGGATATGTCGGCGAAGCCTAAGGCTGGAAAACCAGGAAAAGGAAAAAGCGAGCCGCCGAAACAGTCCAAATTAACGGACTTTCAGGTCTGTGACGCAGCAAACAAAACTCCATATATGGCGGAGGAGGCTGGCAACGGCGCGATATCTGCGGGGAATGGCGCAGATGCACTGATGGCTGCCATGAGTTCAATGAGAGCGGACTTTTCCTCTAGATTTGATGGGATTATGACAGCGTTGGAAGGAATAAGAAAGGAATTGGGTGACTGTGTAGAACGAACGGCGCAGATGGAGCTCCGTCTCGCTAGTGCTGAAGATGACGTCACCCGTCTTCAATTAAAGGTGCGCACTTTGGAAAAAAAAAAAAAAATCTCTGGAAGATAATATTTTGGATTTGGAATCTCGGTCGAGACAGAATAATTTGAGGCTGGTGGGTCTTCCAGAGGAATCAGAAGGTCGGGACGTATGTTCCTTTCTGGAAAAGTGGATTCCGGAGGTGCTGGGCAGCGAGGAGTTGCAATCAGCAGTGGTTCTGGAAAAAGCACATCGTATTGGCCCACGGAGAGATAAGGGACCGCCGAGGACCTTAATTATGAAGTTTCTTAGCAACAGAGACAGGATGAAGATCTTCAACGCTGCACGTGCTAAAGGAGAGATTAAACACCAGGACCAGCAGGTGCGGTTCTACCCAGATTTGGCCACAGGAATCCAGCAATTGAGGAAGCAGTTTGATCCCGTACGTAAGGAGCTGCGCAACCTTGGGATCCGTCATGGTGTAATCTATCCTGCGAGACTGCTGACCACGTATGAGGGCAGAACCCACATCTTCAAGACCCCAGAGGAGGCGCAGGAGTTCATCAAGAAGATCAAAGAAGAAGAAGAGACTGGTGGGAGCTAAGCATGAACAAAATATAAGGTAGAATAATTAAGCATTTGCACAGGCATCTGACTGACTTGAAGTAAATAGTAAGTTTACAAAATATAGATTGTATTATATATTAAAAAAACAAAACAAAAACAAAACAAACAAAAAAAAACTATGATGTACAAAGTTGTTAAAAATTTTGGAGTTAAGTTGGAAAACTACAGAGGAGAGTTAATGTTACGTCATTAAAAGCAGTAGAGTTAGGGTGATTGGGAGGATGAAGAAGGAGTGGCTTAGGCTGTTCCCCGTGGGTGTGGAACGGTCGATGGCTATATCGGGAGACAGAATTTTTCTTTTGATTTTGGGGGGTTTGCCACAAGTGTGGGAAGGGGAAATTTGTTTGTGTGTAGTTTGTAGGATGAATGTTCAACCACTCATGTTTTTGCTTCTCTGTATGAGCATGTTTACACTGCAAGGTAATCCCAAACTCTCTATTGATCATGGACCAAAGTGTTAATCTTAATTTAACTTCATGGAATTGCAGAGGTCTACAAAATTTAAAAAAACTTAAACAAGTTATGATAAAATAAAGGACATGGGTTCAAGAATTGTGTTTTTACAAGAAACTCATCTGATAGAGGAGGATGTTAAAAGAATTAGGAGTAGATGGCAGGGAAGTGTATTCACCTCTTCATTTTCATCCCGAGCCAGGGGAGTTATGACTCTCATACATAAATCAGTTCCTTTTCAAGTGAAAAATGTAATTGGAGACAAATTTGGAAGATATGTAATCATTCAAGGTTCTTTGCTATTAGAAAATATAAATCTTGTGAACTTACTGTATATGGTCCCAATATAGATGATCAGAAGTTCTTTGCTAATTTATTTCTCATCTTATCATCACTTACAGGGCAACATATAATAGCAGGGGATTTTAATTGTACATTGAATCCAGGTGTGGATAGATCAACAGGACTGGATTGTACGCACATTGGATGTAGGATGACTATTAATCATTTTATGAAAGAATTGAGATTGTTAGATATATGGAGAGAAATGAAACCACAAGTTAAAGCCTATTCTTGTTATTCCAGTACCTACAAGACATTCTCACGTATTGATTATTTTTTGATTTCCACAGAATTAAGGTCCAAGATTCAAAACTGCTTTTATGATAACATCGTGATCTCTGATCATGCACCCTGTTGTCTAATATATGTAGATAAAAAATTGACAAAGGAATCAGGTAGATGGCAATTTCAGCATAAATGGCTTCAGGATGAGGAATTTGTCAAGTATATAGAAAAACAGATAGACGAGTTCTTTGACATCAATACTACACAAACATCAGCATGTGTAAAGTGGGAGGCTTTCAAAGCTTTTATTAGGGGACATATTATTAGTTATACAGGATCAAAATCTAAGAAGACTCGAGAGGAGAGAGCTAAATTGGAACATAAAATAAAAAGTCTTCAGGAAAAAGTGTATGCAGGAAGTGACCCAAGGTTGGAGAATGAATTACTGATTTTGAGAGCTGAATACGACAAAAAATCAGCGAATAGAGCTGCCTCGAGTCTTCTAAGATTGAAACAATCTTTTTATGAACAAGGTGAAAAATCAGGAAAATTATTAGCATGGCAGATTAAACAATTGGAAATTAAAACACCAATTACCAGTATTATAAGTAACGGACAGGTAGTTATAGATCCTTTAGAAATTAATAGAGCCTTTAGAGATTACTATGAAAAATTATATGATACCAAAAATGAACCTGATTTAACAAAACTAAATGGGTTTTTGAACGAACTATCTATACCGTGTATTCCAAATGAAAACAGGGAGATATTGGAGTCTAAAATTAGTCAAGAAGAAGTTGGGCTAGCCATTGATAATATGAAATCAGGAAAAAGTGCAGGACCAGATGGTCTTCCAGTTGACCTTTATAAAAAATTTAAGAATAAATTAATAAAACCTTTTTTGGAAATGGTTTTAGAAGCATTTCAAAATAATAATTTACCATCATACATAAATAATGCCTTAATTATACTGCTGCCAAAACCAGGTAAGCCCTCTAATAAATGTGAAAATATGAGACCAATAAGCCTATTAAACGCCGACCTTAAGATAATCTGTAAAATTTTAGCAAGACGAATACAAGAAATTTTACCAAATATTATTAATCGAGATCAGAATGGCTTTATAAAGGGTAGACAAGGCTTCCATAATGTAAGAAGACTATTTAATATTATTTATTTTAATAAAGAAGCACCGGATACAGCTCTCCTATCATTGGACGCCGAAAAGGCCTTTGATAGAGTTGAATGGCCCTTTCTTTTTGAAGTCCTACAAAGGTTTGGACTTGGAAATAATTTCATAAAATGGGTTCAAATAATATACAATAATGCTACAGCAGAAATCCTAACAAATAACAATATTTCAAAACCAATAAAAATCAATAGAGGATGTCGACAAGGCTGTCCACTTTCACCTTTACTGTTTACTATGGCAATTGAACCTTTAGCGATAGCGATACGTTTACATTCACAAATATATGGAATTAAAGTTGGACCAACAGAACATAAAATCTCCCTGTACGCCGATGATATAATTTTGTTTATGTCGAATCTAAAAAAATCAATTCCAACCTTGTTGAATTTAATAAAGAATTTTGGGGAAATATCAGGATATAAAATAAATAAAACTAAATCTTCAATATTAATGCTAAATGAGACCCAGAGAAATTACCCAGCCCCTGAGGTAAATCAATTCAATGTTGTAAATCAGTTTAAATATTTAGGAATCCAAATTATGCCTAAGCTAGAATCAGTCGCCAGTGTCAACTATGAAGCCTTAATGTCAGATATCAATGAGTTAACTCAGAGATGAATGTCACTACCAATGTCGATGATCGGGAGAATCAATATACTTAAAAGTAATATTTTACCTAAAATACTTTATTTATTTCAATACATTCCCTTATCACCACCTTTAGATCTATTCTCAAGAATAAAAAAAAAGTTAGTGGAATTTATATGGAACAACAGGAGGGCTAGATTACGTTTGTCTTTATTATATTTACCATTTGATCGTGGAGGTCTGAAATGTCCAAATTTTATGTTGTATTATTGGTCGGCACAACTGAGGTCTATGACATATTATTTTTCATCAAATGATCTCCCTCACTGGACTGAAATGGAATCATACAATTTACCTTTACCTCTTCCCATATTCATATACTCAGATTCGGCAAAAAAATTACAAAAACAAGTTAAAAATCCATTTGTACAGCATATGATCAAAATATGGTGTGAAGCTAAAAACTATTTAAAAGAACCACAGTTATTGTCACAATTTAGTCCAATATGGGGTAATCAATATTTTAAACCAGGGAGAGCGGACGCTGTATTTAAAGTATGGAATTTAAAAGGGATACAAAAGATTCAGGATTTATATTTGCCATGTGCAGACAACATAATGTCTTTTGAAGAGCTGAGGATCAAATTTAATCTCAATAGAACACATTTTTTTTAAATATCTTCAACTTAGAAACTTTATTCGATCAAATCAAAATAAAGCTCTCACTCGACCTATTTATTCATCCTTGGAAAAAATGATGATGAAAGATAGTAAAAGAAAGGGTATTATTTCAGAGTTTTATAACTCATTGACACTATCTTCAAGTGAAAATTCACTGAAAAGATTAAACTACTGAAAAGAAGATCTGCAAACTGAAATTTCAGAGGAACAATGGGAATTGGCTTGTACAGAAGCTCAAACCAAATCAATAAATGCACGCCTTAAATTAATACATTTCAAATGGTTAATGCGGATGTATGTTACACCGGAGGAGTTAAATAGATATAACAAAAATATACCAGATACATGCACAAAATGCATGGAAAGTAAAGGAACCCTATTTCATTGTTTATGGGAATGTAGATTAATAAGAATGTTTTGGGAAGAGGTGAGGGTAACAATTGAAAAAATAATCTCAAAACAAATCATATTGAATCCTAAACTGTTTTTGTTGGGTCTGTACCCAGAAAAGCATAATTTTAATAAAAGTGAAAGAACATTCATAGACCTCAGTTTGCTTAATGCCAAAAAATGTATTGCACTATTATGGAAAAAGACTCATAGACCAGATGTGACTCAGTGGTTAAGACAGATGTTAACAAACCTTCCATTAGAAAGAATAACATATATACTGAAATCAAAGGAAATTGTGTTTGAGAATATATGGAGACCTTTTATTGATTATGTAAAAAATTTAAACATAACTCTTGAAGAAGAAGGTGAATGATGTGTGTGGACCTTGTAAATTCCAAACTGGTGAACATAATATGTATACTTATGTATTGGATTGTCTAGACTAAACAGAGGAGCATTGTTGAAGACTTGATTTTGTTGGTGGTTGTTGGTGTTTTTAGTGCATTTTTTTTTTTGTAGTACTTTAGTGTTAGTGTTTGATTGTTTGTATCATGTTTGTTAAAAAAAAAAAAAAGGTTCAATAAAGATATTGTGGAAAAAAAAAGAAGAACCCAGCGCCACTGTATAGCTATGGTGGTAATAAACTGTGTATTGTCAGGACTGTGGTGTTTGACTGCCCGCTACAACACCGAGGCGGTGCACGACTTCACGTTCAAGGTGGCATTGCATGGCAACAACATTATGGGGTGTGACTTGTTTTATGGACTGGGGTTTGCTATTAAGGACAGTGCTGGATTTGAGTGGTCCAGATGTGGACGGTGGAGATCACCAGACCCAGTGGATGACGTCATGGTGTGGGATGAAGCACTCGCTGACGATGACGGAACTGAAACACAGGTTGCTGACACCCAAGGAGATGATTGCTTAGTGGAGGAACCGGACGACTTCAGTGCTCGCGCTCAGCCAACTATTTTGGGAGCAACCGAGTCAGCGAATGGAGGGTCTGGTCTGAGGGGTGTCACCAGGGAGACATTGGATGTTTTCAGTGCCAGCGTCGAGCTTTGGACGATGATGGATGAGGGCTCCACTGCGACGGTAGTGGCTGTGGAGCCGCCGCGGTGTCTTGACGACGCGGCATGGGTGGAGAACGCGGAGCTGCAGCAGCACTCCAAACCGAGCAAGGAACTGCTCCAGGTCATGGACTGGGTTCGGGTCCATGCTGAGGAGAGACCAGGGTGACAACTGGTTGGATCACAGCTGGTGAGACATTGGACGCCACTGAGGATTGTGGCAAAAGTAGGAGTGGCATATTTCCGGCTGGCAGAGGGCTCGTTCCAACACGCAAACCAGCTGCAGCGTGTCCAGGTGGGGGTTTTGACTGACGGACTGCACAAGAGTCGGCAAAGGTGGTGGGAGACCTAATCACCTGTGTTTCGACAATCAGCCCTGGTCCTGGGGGTCTGTTACCTCCAGGGGCGCATCCACCGTGGGGCTGCCGCAGGGCCCCCCCAACAGACCCTCCCTTACCATGGGAAACTGTGAAAGAGAGACTATGGATACTTTAAGTAGGAGCACGGCCGATATTACAGGTAAAAGTGGCAGAATAAACCACTTGGCCGTGCGGGTCAGGTGACAGTCTACCTACCGGCCTAGTTCTAGTGTTCTATTGTGTTATTCTCTGTGTTTATTGGGGGTTTTGCCTGCAAAATTTGGGTGGGTTTAATTTGGTGTGTTTTCATGCTTTCTAAACGGAGGGAGAATGTGATGATGGGTTTTATTGTAAAGTGCGGTGTGCTGACGTCACCTTCTGGGTGCGCCACCACACCACCTTATAAATAGGGGTGTCCACCATTTTGGGCTCTCTTGCTCAGACACCTCACACTGTGAAGCATCTGCTGTACTGCAACCCAAGTATTAACAAAGTCCCATTCTAATGCAACCTCTCATTTGTCTCCCTTCGTGCCAGGTTTACAGACATAACACCATTCATTTTCAATATTTAGGTATTCTGTAATTAATATTCACACAATCAGATAAATCTTAGTGCCATTTACTGCCTTTTATATTTTGTCAAAATCTGAAATGCGATTGCCTACATATACAGTCGTGAAAAAATTAGGACACCCTGTATAAGTCTGTGTTTTTTTTAACATATTTGGACATATGAATATTTAATATCAATGTTAAAAATACTGGGAGAGTCATGTAATACAACCAAATAATTAAAAATGATTTAAAGACTTTTTTCAAATTTTCTTTAAATTGTAATTCTTAACAAATAGTGAGGAATAAATTAGGACACACACACACACACACACATCTTTTTTGGACACCCCCACTTTCATGCTCATTTAAAATGGCTAAAATAAATGTTAAAAAAAATCTAAATAAAACAAAAACAAGGTTAGACATAGATATGTGAACATTTCTTAATAAAGAACTGAATATTTAATGGGGTGTCTTAATTTTTTCACGACTGTAGCCTACACCTCTTTGTATTCCACTTTTAAACAGCCTGCATTTGGGTCTGCAAAGCATGATTGGGATACTGGTTTCAGACAGGAATACTTGCGTTCTACGGGCAATACACTAGTAAATATAAAATATAAAAACGCCATACTCGACTGTACTGTAAAGTATCTTCCTAATTACAAACTTATGATTACTAAAAATGCTAACTGGCTATTAACTTTGGAAACTTAGGGCCTACAGCTAATTGCCATTCAACAGTAATGGAGAATGTATTTGTCTGGTATCTAAAAAAAAAACATTCAAAAACTGTTTTTGAAATTTACAAAAAGATTCAAATGTTGGCTTTGCGATGGACTGGCGATCTGTCCAGGGTGTACCCTGCTTTTCGCCCAAAGATACTGGGATAGGCTCCAGCCCTCTGCAACCCAAAAAGGATTAAGGGGTTGAAGATGAATGAATGAGTGATTTAAATGTAACTGGGCTATGAGAGTGGATACTAGAATGTGTGACGTGTCCTACAGCTGCTATCATGATCTTGTTAATTAACTTAGTGGTGAAAATTTTTTTCTATTTTTTGCTATTTGTACTAGTTTGGTAGCCAATGCTAAGGCACTCCTCCATGCCATGGAAGACATTGCTGAGTGCGTAGGATTGAAATGGAATTCCTTCAAGACAAAGTTCATTTCCACCAAACCAAATTCCACCTTGACCTCCAAATCTGCGGCCTGTCTAAAGCAAGTTGACAATTTCAAGTGTCTCGGCTCCTGGACCGTGGACTCTGGAAAAGACTTTGTTATCCGGAAACCCATGCTTGGAAGGCGTGTAACAAAATGGATAGCATCTGGCGCTCTAACCTGCCAAAATCGCTAAAGCTTAACCTCTTCTTCAGGTGCACCATCGAGCCTATTTTAATGTACTGTTCAGAAACTTGGACCCTCATGGTGTGCCTTCAAAAACACCTTGACGGTTGCTATACAAACCTTCTACGAAGAGTCCAGGGTCATTCTCAGAGATCTCATTCCACTCTTGACCAGATCTACTGTTTGCTACCAAGATTGAGCATCTGCCCAAGCCAGCGGCACACACAGTTTGCAGGACACAGTTTCTGCACCAAGGACGAACTAATATCAAGACTTCTCCGATGGAAACAAAGGCCGCCTGACCTATCCCCAAGTTATCTCATGGGATACAGGAATAATACCATCAGAACTAGGCAATGCCATGGCAGACCTGGACCTCTGGCGAGAGCGTGTGCATGCCATCTCATCCAAGGCCGCAACATGATGATTATGATTGGTGAATGAAAAAAATTATCCCAACGAATTCTTTTTGTGCAGTCTACACATACACTACAATAAATTTTGATAGTGCATATATGTATAATCTTGCACAGATGAATGGAAAAAAAATCTTATTGTTGTCATTGTGAATACATTTATCGGTGTGAATGCACAGTGTGCTTAAAAAAGTAAATGTATTAATAGAGGTATCAGATTCGAGACTGGTTCGGTCTCTAAAGGCGCTTTCACACCTAAATTTATTTAATTTGGTCCGAATCAGTTGATAAGTTTGTTACTTTGTATCATTTTTTTCTCCTTGGTTCGGTCCCCTTTCACACAGGCAAAAATTCAAGCAGACCAAACTGCGTCACGTTAAATCCCGTGAGACTTACGTCAGAACATTCTCTGTCCTTATTGGTCAGATTTTTTTGCTGCGAGAACAGGAAAGGTAAATACAGGAAGTAGGATGACTACTATGTACTTATGCATTTCTGGGGAGAAAATAATGCAAATGGTATTGTAATCTAAAGGGGGTTTTCATCGCCCTGGTTATCATTTATTACGTACGTGCATATACCACTTTCGGTAAATCGTACAGTTTGAAAATGAAGCGCGGCTACAGATGGAAAATAACATGTTAACGTTTATTAATCCTCCAGAACTGTGACATATTCAACCACAGATATTTTCGGAGATCTATCAGGTATGTACAGTGACATAAAATGCTTTACCATTTGCCGCTGGTCCTGTTTTAGTATGGTCGCTTTCTCACCTGCAGGACCGCACCAGAGTTCGCTATTTGATTCGGGTGCGCACCTGAGTGCGATTACCGTGTTCTCACCAGACAAAACGAACCACAGCAATGGAGAAAACGAACTCGAATTTGATTGAAACAAACTAAAGCCTGTAGGTGTGAAAGCATCCTAAGTATGACAAAATCACATTACAGGATTGGAAATGTATGCAGTCAGAAAAAGAATTCACCTTAGATGTATCAGATGTTAGAGTAATGAACGTTCAACAAAAACAGTCTGCTAATGATCTCACAGACAAATACACAAACTCATATGAGCAATAACATATTCAGTACCGTGCAAGAGGAACTTTGCTTATGAAAAAGTTTCCTAAACCAGCATTATTTGTAATGGCCAGCACCAGGTTGCTTTTTTAATAATCTAAGAAAAAGACTGCATTGCTCACCTTGCTTATTGCCTTAGCTGATCTTTTTTTTCTGACACGGTTTCAGAGTAATCATGAATTATCCTCATTTTTCTTTTTCAGTCAGGTCCACTTTCTATTTATGTCTGTTTCTGGTGTTTACCAGAAAGCTCAAGAAGAAGTTTCAAAACAGAGCCATACTGTCATGAGCTGAGTACTGGAGGTTTCCGCCATGCTCAGTCTCATGGCTTTTTCTCTCTATTTATATGTTTGTTGTAATTTTTTGCCTTTTGGTTTTTGTTATCCCTACAATGTTTTTTATTTTCCCGTTGATGGCTTAGTTTTACTATGTTCTGATTCTGTATCAGTTGGTATCTATTTCTCAGTTTGTACTTGTTTATATTTTATTCTTTTAATTCCTTATTCTTGTGGTTGACAGCTGTTAGCGCATTTCCTAGCTGGTGCTCCATGTGGGCGTAGCCCTGTCAGCTGTCAGCCGGGTGCTCTCCTCTCATTACTTCCAGCTGATCCAAATTATTAATCATTGCTACCTTCTGCCCGCTCATGTGACCCCACACCTGCCATTACTTGTGTTATTTGTTCTGACCCTATTTAAGAACAGCATTTTCTTTTCATGTTGCCACTGTCTTGAGTTAGTCTCACCTGAGTTCTTCTCGTCTCCACCAGAGCCCTGTCCTCACTCTGGTGCGTAATTCGTAAGTTATTCTCTCTTGTTGGAATTTTGTGTTTGAGCACCGTTTTGGACTTTATGTTTTTGTTATTTTCAGTAAATCTCACAACTCACAGTTCAGCGCGTGGGTCTGTCTCTCTGACCCGAGGGGCCTTCATAACACATACATTCCCTAGATCAGGGGTCTGCAACCTGTGATTCTGGGGATACAAGTTCTTTTGCATTTAACCTGTGCATTGCTATTGCTTTTACACAATCAATCCACAAATTTCAGAGAAAACTTGCAAATTTAAATTAACAAATTCAGATCATTTACATAAAAGGCTGGAGCTTGCAAGAGAAAGGTACAAATTTAAGAATCAAAATATATTAACTGGATGGAAAAAAAATGGAAAAGTAAACACATAAGGGGGAAACAGAAATGTTTGAGAAAAAAATGTAAAAAATTATGATTGAGAAGTTACAAATTTATGGGAAAAATACAGAAATTTATTAGAAAAAAAGTTGCCTATTTTTGAGAATGAAATTACAACGAAAAGAAAATCTGTAAGAAAAACATGGCATTTTTTTTCCACATTTTAACAGTTCACACATCTAAATGAAATCTTTGTGACATAGTTTGGTCAAATTTCCTTTCATTATTTAATTATTGCAGCATCATTGTGAATCATGTTTTGCAACCTTTCTCAGAATGGTTGATTTGAGTGCATGTCTCTTCAAATCTCTAAGACTGTTTTTAACTCCGCCTTATGTCACTCTTGGTAATCTTAGCTGGCTAGCTCCTAGCTCCTATCTAGCTTGAGCAAACTAAACAGGGGGGATGAATCTTTGGCCGGACCACTACCAACTTCCCTAGTGGAACTGGCAGAACAGCAGTCACGATGACTGGTGCTGATGGCATAGGAGAGAGGTGGGGAGCCCCGGCTGAAGAGGAGGTCCCTATCTCCGATGAGCTGGGAGCAGATGGTCCATCCACCTCTGATGCGGAGGAGAGCTCGAGGGAGCGAAAAAAACTCCTGAGGAAGGGGGAAACAGTCCTGCCATAGGTGGGGTTTAGATTATACGATCTGGCGAGCGTTTCTCCACGCCATGTCCTGCCACTCGTCCTCCTTATGGTAGTGACCAGGCTCAGTTCCCAGAGCTGGTCTGGGCTTTTCGTCATGGTGCTCGGGGAAGAGGAGAGAGGAGAAGCAGGTAAAGATAGTGGAGTGGCAGCAGATGTTACAACAGAGCCAGGTGGTGAGAACTCAGCAGCAGAGGGTGGCTGCTGCTGAGCCTCATCACTGGGAACAAGACAAGACCTTCCATTCATGGGTGTAGAAATATGAAAAGGTACTTGCCTTTTGTCCCACTCTACTGCTGCTGAAGAGCCAGACGAGTCCTCTGGGTGGCTGTGGAGGTCGCCTGACAGTGAGCTATGGGCGTTGGTGCAGGAGCTGAGATGGAATGCTGGGAGGTGCAGTGCCAACGCTTCCTCCACCTATCCTCACCAGTCCCGGGATGAGAGATGGTCCACAGGGTGCAGTAGATGGGCAGCTCCTGCACCCAGGGAAACACCCCCAGGCGCGGGGTATGCTCCAGCTCCCTGGCTGCTGCTGTCTACAAGTTATATTCGTCCTCTGGATCGCAGCACACACCCGGACATAGCTATGCAAACTCTGAGTCCACTGGGTCCTTAACTGGGGACATTCTACTGTCACAATGGTGAGCCCCTCTGGGGCGGAATTCAAGACCCAAACGCCAGACTTACAGATTGAAGAATTTAATTGAACAAAAAAAAATAACCCACAATACAGCAGCTGAAGCAAAGACACAACAGAGTCGGTAGGAACAGATAGATTTCGAACAAAAAAGTATAACAAAAACAAAACAAATGACAAATGCAATAAAGTAACAGTATACAGTGTTCGAAAGGGAGAAGGAAGAAGTGAACACTTACTAATTCCATCTCCTCTTTTCCATAAATACACCCATGTGAATTATATACAAATTACCACCTTTAAGACCCCAAGTAAACAATTTACTGTATTTTTTACATATCAACATTAACACCCATCCATCCTAACATACATTGATGTCCATACATCAAAACCAGCCTCAAACAACACAGATATACACAGTGCTGTCCCACCCACCATTCCATAGTGTCCCATAATGTCCCAGAGTGAGCATAGTGAATCGTACATATAAATACTACCCTTCTAACATACTGTATATCCTTTCAGCAAATAATGTTTATACCTTTTTTTGAATTGATTTCAGTTTGTACATAGTTTCAGTTCCGGCTCCAGACTGTTCCACAAATCCACCCCACAGACAGATATGCACATACTTTTCTTGGTTGTTCGTATCTTGGGTTTTGTAAAGTTTAAGTCTCCTCTCAAATTATGATCATTGTCTCTTTTTTTAAATATTTTTTGTATATTAGTTGGGAGTTGATTATTAATTGCCCCGTACATTACTTGTGCTGTCTTAAATTTAACTAAATCGATGAACTTTATGACATGTGACTTTAAAAACAACGAACTGGTATGGTCTCTATATCCTACATTATTTATTATCCTTATAGCTCTTTTTTGCAATGTGCATATTGACTGTAGGTTGGTCTTGTAGGTGTTTCCCCAGACTTCTACACAGTAGTTAAGGTAAAAACAGTGAATTGTACAGTAAGACCAATGATTTATAGTCCAAGATGTGTCTAGTCTTCCCCAGTATGCCTATACGTTTTGCTAACTTGGCCCGGCTGTGACTGATGTGAGGTTTCCAGCAGATTTTATTGTCTAGCGTCACCCCCAGAAACTTATTTTCCTGTACTGTTTCTATTCTGGTATCATCTATCGTTACCATTATTTCATGATTTATTTTATAGATTCCAAACAACATAATCTTTGTTTTTTTTAGATTTAGAGATAATTCATTTTTGTTGAACCACTGCGTTAACTTTTTCATTTCAGTTGTGACCACCTCTAAAACCTGCTGCAAATTCTCACCAGTGCAAAGGATATTTGTGTCATCTGCAAACAAAATAAATTTCAGAATTTTTGATACTTGGCATATGTCATTTATATACAAAATAAAGAGTTTGGGTCCCAAAACTGACCCCTGGGGCTCACCACAAGTGATGTCCATGAAGGGTGATTTGTGCTCACCAATTTGTACAAATTGTTGTCTGTTACTTAAATAACTTTCCACCCAACTCAGTCCTACCTCTCTTATCCCATACCTTTCCAGTTTCCTTAGTAGTATTCTGTGGTCAATGGTGTCAAAAGCTTTCTTTAAATCTATAAATACTCCTACAGCAACCTTTTTTTTTTTATCTATACAACTAGTAATTTCTTCTATAAGTTCGATCAGTGCCAAAGATGTAGATTTATCTGCTCTAAAACCATACTGGCTGTCTGTAAGGAGGTTGTGTTTTTCAATGAAATCATCCAGTCTCTTAGTGAAGATTTTTTCAAGTATTTTGGAGAATTGTGAGAGTAAAGAGATTGGCCTGTAATCTGTGAAGCAATGACTGTCTCCTGTTTTGTATAGAGGTATTACTTTTGCTATTTTCATTTTGTCTGGAAATTTACCAGTTTGAAATGACAGGTTACAGATGTGGGTGAGTGGCTTAACAATTCCTTCAATTACTTTTTTCACTACTGTCATGTCAATTTCATTCCAGTCCGTTGACTTTTTGTTCTTAAATTTACTCACAGTCTCGATAATTTCCTTTTCAGTAACTGCACCCAAAAAGATTGTGTTTGGATTTCTCTCTTCTATTTCATTTACAGAACCACTGTTGTTTGTTTCTGTTGTCACTATTGATTTTGCTAATTCAGGACCACCGTTTACAAAAAATTTATTGAAACCACTGACCACATCCTCCATATTATTTATCAAATTGCCATTTTCAATAAAATATTCTGGATAATTAGCATTCTTAGGAACAGGCAAACAAGAGTATGCTGATCACGCAAGATCATGACATCTGCCATGCTCCACGACTTGTGCTGTGCCGTTAACTCGATGTACCCCAAAACCGCAATCCTACTCCTTCCATAGCCGTAAAATGGGGCTGCCGTCTTCTGGATGTGGTACCGGGGAAAGACTCTTCGTTGTTTGCAGATTTAGAATTGAAGCCACCGCACCCATATCCACCAGCATCAATACCCCGACTCCGTCCAGCGATATCGTGCAGTAGATATGGCCACCGGACTTTGGTGCAACTGTATGAACAACAGTGAGAGTCTTGACGGAGGAGCCCCCTCCCTTTTCACGTTCCCCTCGTTCAAAATTTCTACAGGACCGCACAAAGTTGTGCAGCAGGCCACATTTCCCACAGTGCTTTCCTTTCGCCAGACACTCTCTGGATTTGTACCTGTGTCTAGTGGACCCACAGCCGTAACATCTCGGCGTTCCCGGGGTAGACCTTATTT
Organism: Pholidichthys leucotaenia; assembly: GCA_020510985.1. Classification (NCBI taxonomy): domain Eukaryota; kingdom Metazoa; phylum Chordata; class Actinopteri; order Cichliformes; family Pholidichthyidae; genus Pholidichthys; species Pholidichthys leucotaenia. The sequence goes on along the minus strand of CM035846.1, from coordinate 210,909,419 downwards.
TGACAACGGAGGCGTATTCTTCATCCTCAACATTGTTTTCATCTTCTGGGCCCGCTGTCAGCATCTTTAGTCAAGGCTCATTTAATGAGGAAGAGGATGACTCTCTACCGAGGTCCCTCTCTAATACTTCAGCCGCCTCAAACTACTGAACAATTTCAATAGCGGCAGCCAGAGTCAATTCACCCGAGTATGTCAGGAGCCGTGACCAGGTAGCAGGGCAGCAAACATGCTCCTCCAACTGATCCCGGACCATCTCGTCCTGTAGAGCCCCAAATTTGCACTCTACCGCCAGTTGGCGTAGGTCTGCCACAAACCTCTTCACTGACTCTCCCGTCCTCTGGCGGCACTGTCGGAACTGAATACGCCGAACGATGATGTTGTCCAGCGCGCGAAAATATCATGCTATTAGCTCTACCACCTCCTCAAAACTCTCAGCTCCCCCAACGTCTCAAGGATTCTTTGTCCTTCCATGCCCAAATTATGGACCAATATTGCCCTAGCCCGCAGTTTCTTTAGCTCACTGAGGTTGAGGGCCACCAGGTAGTTGCTAAACGCAGCATACCACCTAGACCAAGGCACGGAAGGCTCGCCAGGGGCCTCCAGAAACGGCCGAAAACTGGTTGCAGCATGCTCCATGACCGTGTTCTCCTCGTTGCCAAATGCCACAACATTTGGCAACGAGCTAGCCGGCCTACACACGCTCCGGGCAGACAGAGCAGCAGATGACTCCGGTAAGACCAGAGGTGGGGGAGTGTGCATTTATATTAACAAGGCTTGGTGCGGACTTCCGGTTATGGCTGCCACGTAGGACGGACGTGTCTCGCTCTGCTCTGCTCCTGGAAAAAAAAAATCGGCAAATAACTCTCTCATTTGGGACAGAACGTATCCCAGCATTTGGGCGAGGATATGTCGGCGAAGCCTAAGGCTGGAAAACCAGGAAAAGGAAAAAGCGAGCCGCCGAAACAGTCCAAATTAACGGACTTTCAGGTCTGTGACGCAGCAAACAAAACTCCATATATGGCGGAGGAGGCTGGCAACGCTGCGATTTCTGCGGGGAATGGCGCAGATGCGCTGATGGCAGCCATGAGTTCAATGAGAGCGGACTTTTCCTCTAGATTTGATGGGATTATGACAGCGTTGGAAGGAATAAGAAAGGAATTGGGTGACTGTGTAGAACGAACGGCGCAGATGGAGCTCCGTCTCGCTAGTGCTGAAGATGACGTCACCCGTCTTCAATTAAAGGTGCGCACTTTGGAAAAAAAAAATAAATCTCTGGAAGATAATATTTTGGATTTGGAATCTCGGTCGAGACAGAATAATTTGAGGCTGGTGGGTCTTCCAGAGGAATCAGAAGGTCGGGACGTATGTTCCTTTCTGGAAAAGTGGATTCCGGAGGTGCTGGGCAGCGAGGAGTTGCAATCAGCAGTGGTTCTGGAAAAAGCACATCGTATTGGCCCACGGAGAGATAAGGGACCGCCGAGGACCTTAATTATGAAGTTTCTTAGCAATAGAGACAGGATGAAGATCTTCAACGCTGCACGTGCTAAAGGAGAGATTAAACACCAGGACCAGCAGGTGCGGTTCTACCCAGATTTGGCAACAGGAATCCAGCAATTGAGGAAGCAGTTTGATCCCGTACGTAAGGAGCTGCGCAACCTTGGGATTCGTCATGGTGTAATCTATCCTGCGAGACTGCTGACCACGTATGAGGGCAGAACCCACATCTTCAAGACCCCAGAGGAGGCGCAGGAGTTCATCAAGAAGATCAAAGAAGAAGAAGAGACTGGTGGGAGCTAAGCATGAACAAAATATAAGGTAGAATAATTAAGCATTTGCACAGGCATCTGACTGACTTGAAGTAAATAGTAAGTTTACAAAATATAGATTGTATTATATATTAAAAAAACAAAACAAAAACAAAACAAACAAAAAAAAAAAAAACTATGATGTACAAAGTTGTTAAAAATTTTGGAGTTAAGTTGGAAAACTACAGAGGAGAGTTAATGTTACGTCATTAAAAGCAGTAGAGTTAGGGTGATTGGGAGGATGAAGAAGGAGTGGCTTAGGCTGTTCCCCGTGGGTGTGGAACGGTCGATGGCTATATCGGGAGACAGAATTTTTCTTTTGATTTTGGGGGGTTTGCCACAAGTGTGGGAAGGGGAAATTTGTTTGTGTGTAGTTTGTAGGATGAATGTTCAACCACTCATGTTTTTGCTTCTCTGTATGAGCATGTTTACACTGCAAGGTAATCCCAAACTCTCTATTGATCATGGACCAAAGTGTTAATCTTAATTTAACTTCATGGAATTGCAGAGGTCTACAAAATTTAAAAAAACTTAAACAAGTTATGAATAAAATAAAGGACATGGGTTCAAGAATTGTGTTTTTACAAGAAACTCATCTGATAGAGGAGGATGTTAAAAGAATTAGGAGTAGATGGCAGGGAAGTGTATTCACCTCTTCATTTTCATCCCGAGCCAGGGGAGTTATGACTCTCATACATAAATCAGTTCCTTTTCAAGTGAAAAATGTAATTGGAGACAAATTTGGAAGATATGTAATCATTCAAGGTTCTTTGCTATTAGAAAATATAAATCTTGTGAACTTATATGGTCCCAATATAGATGATCAGAAGTTCTTTGCTAATTTATTTCTCATCTTATCATCACTTACAGGGCAACATATAATAGCAGGGGATTTTAATTGTACATTGAATCCAGGTGTGGATAGATCAACAGGACTGGATTGTACGCACATTGGATGTAGGATGACTATTAATCATTTTATGAAAGAATTGAGATTGTTAGATATATGGAGAGAAATGAAACCACAAGTTAAAGCCTATTCTTGTTATTCCAGTACCTACAAGACATTCTCACGTATTGATTATTTTTTGATTTCCACAGAATTAAGGTCCAAGATTCAAAACTGCTTTTATGATAACATCGTGATCTCTGATCATGCACCCTGTTGTCTAATATATGTAGATAAAAAATTGACAAAGGAATCAGGTAGATGGCAATTTCAGCATAAATGGCTTCAGGATGAGGAATTTGTCAAGTATATAGAAAAACAGATAGACGAGTTCTTTGACATCAATACTACACAAACATCAGCATGTGTAAAGTGGGAGGCTTTCAAAGCTTTTATTAGGGGATATATTATTAGTTATACAGGATCAAAATCTAAGAAGACTCGAGAGGAGAGAGCTAAATTGGAACATAAAATAAAAAATCTTCAGGAAAAAGTGTATGCAGGAAGTGACCCAAGGTTGGAGAATGAATTACTGATTTTGAGAGCTGAATACGACAAAAAATCAGCGAATAGAGCTGCCTCGAGTCTTCTAAGATTGAAACAATCTTTTTATGAACAAGGTGAAAAATCAGGAAAATTATTAGCATGGCAGATTAAACAATTGGAAATTAAAACACCAATTACCAGTATTATAAGTAACGGACAGGTAGTTATAGATCCTTTAGAAATTAATAGAGCCTTTAGAGATTACTATGAAAAATTATATGATACCAAAAATGAACCTGATTTAACAAAACTAAATGGGTTTTTGAACGAACTATCTATACCGTGTATTCCAAATGAAAACAGGGAGATATTGGATTCTAAAATTAGTCAAGAAGAAGTTGGGCTAGCCATTGATAATATGAAATCAGGAAAAAGTGCAGGACCAGATGGTCTTCCAGTTGACCTTTATAAAAAATTTAAGAATAAATTAATAAAACCTTTTTTGGAAATGGTTTTAGAAGCATTTCAAAATAATAATTTACCATCATACATAAATAATGCCTTAATTATACTGCTGCCAAAACCAGGTAAGCCCTCTAATAAATGTGAAAATATGAGACCAATAAGCCTATTAAACGCCGACCTTAAGATAATCTGTAAAATTTTAGCAAGACGAATACAAGAAATTTTACCAAATATTATTAATCGAGATCAGAATGGCTTTATAAAGGGTAGACAAGGCTTCCATAATGTAAGAAGACTATTTAATATTATTTATTTTAATAAAGAAGCACCGGATACAGCTCTCCTATCATTGGACGCCGAAAAGGCCTTTGATAGAGTTGAATGGCCCTTTCTTTTTGAAGTCCTACAAAGGTTTGGACTTGGAAATAATTTCATAAAATGGGTTCAAATAATATACAATAATGCTACAGCAGAAATCCTAACAAATAACAATATTTCAAAACCAATAAAAATCAATAGAGGATGTCGACAAGGCTGTCCACTTTCACCTTTACTGTTTACTATGGCAATTGAACCTTTAGCGATAGCGATACGTTTACATTCACAAATATATGGAATTAAAGTTGGACCAACAGAACATAAAATCTCCCTGTACGCCGATGATATAATTTTGTTTATGTCGAATCTAAAAAAATCAATTCCAACCTTGTTGAATTTAATAAAGAATTTTGGGGAAATATCAGGATATAAAATAAATAAAACTAAATCTTCAATATTAATGCTAAATGAGACCCAGAGAAATTACCCAGCCCCTGAGGTAAATCAATTCAATGTTGTAAATCAGTTTAAATATTTAGGAATCCAAATTATGCCTAAGCTAGAATCAGTCGCCAGTGTCAACTATGAAGCCTTAATGTCAGATATCAGTGAGTTAACTCAGAGATGGATGTCACTACCAATGTCGATGATCGGGAGAATCAATATACTTAAAAGTAATATTTTACCTAAAATACTTTATTTATTTCAATACATTCCCTTATCACCACCTTTAGATCTATTCTCAAGAATAAAAAAAAAGTTAGTGGAATTTATATGGAACAACAGGAGGGCTAGATTACGTTTGTCTTTATTATATTTACCATTTGATCGTGGAGGTCTGAAATGTCCAAATTTTATGTTGTATTATTGGTCGGCACAACTGAGGTCTATGACATATTATTTTTCATCAAATGATCTCCCTCACTGGACTGAAATGGAATCATACAATTTACCTTTACCTCTTCCCATATTCATATACTCAGATTCGGCAAAAAAATTACAAAAACAAGTTAAAAATCCATTTGTAAAGCATATGATCAAAATATGGTGTGAAGCTAAAAACTATTTAAAAGAACCACAGTTATTGTCACAATTTAGTCCAATATGGGGTAATCAATATTTTAAACCAGGGAGAGCGGACGCTGTATTTAAAGTATGGAATTTAAAAGGGATACAAAAGATTCAGGATTTATATTTGCCATGTGCAGACAACATAATGTCTTTTGAAGAGCTGAGGATCAAATTTAATCTCAATAGAACACATTTTTTTAAATATCTTCAACTTAGAAACTTTATTCGATCAAATCAAAATAAAGCTCTCACTCGACCTATTTATTCATCCTTGGAAAAAATGATGATGAAAGATAGTAAAAGAAAGGGTATTATTTCAGAGTTTTATAACTCATTGACACTATCTTCAAGTGAAAATTCACTGAAAAGATTAAACTACTGGAAAGAAGATCTGCAAATTGAAATTTCGGAGGAACAATGGGAATTGGCTTGTACAGAAGCTCAAACCAAATCAATAAATGCACGCCTTAAATTGATACATTTCAAATGGTTAATGCGGATGTATGTTACACCGGAGGAGTTAAATAGATATAACAAAAATATACCAGATACATGCACAAAATGCATGGAAAGTAAAGGAACCCTATTTCATTGTTTATGGGAATGTAGATTAATAAGAATGTTTTGGGAAGAGGTGAGGGTAACAATTGAAAAAATAATCTTAAAACAAATCATATTGAATCCTAAACTGTTTTTGTTGGGTCTGTACCCAGAAAAGCATAATTTTAATAAAAGTGAAAGAACATTCATAGACCTCAGTTTGCTTAATGCCAAAAAATGTATTGCACTATTATGGAAAAAGACTCATAGACCAGATGTGACTCAGTGGTTAAGACAGATGTTAACAAACCTTCCATTAGAAAGAATAACATATATACTAAAATCAAAGGAAATTGTGTTTGAGAATATATGGAGACCTTTTATTGATTATGTAAAAAATTTAAACATAACTCTTGAAGAAGAAGGTGAATGATGTGTGTGGACCTTGCAAATTCCAAACTGGTGAACATAATATGTATACTTATGTATTGGATTGTCTAGACTAAACAGAGGAGCATTGTTGAAGATTTGATTTTGTTGGTGGTTGTTGGTGTTTTTAGTGCATTTTTTTTTTTTTTTGTAGTACTTTAGTGTTAGTGTTTGTTTGTATCATGTTTGTTAAAAAAACAAAAAAAGGTTCAATAAAGATATTGTGGAAAAAAAACAAGGCTTGGTGCATGAACTCTGTCACTGTTGAGAGACACTGCTCAGCTAACCTGGAGTTTCTCATGGTTAAATGTAGACCTTTCTATCTGCCATGCAAGTTCACTTGTACCATCGTAACAGCCACTTACATTTCTCCGGATGCTAATGCTAAGCTTGCTATGAAAGAACTGCATGCAGCTATTAGCAAACAACAAACTGCACACCCAGAGGCAGCATTTATTGTGGCGGGTGATTTTAACCACTCTAACCTCAAGACAGTGCTTCCTAAATTCTACCAGCATGTCTCCTGTCACACAAGAGGGGACAAAACATTGGACCATGTTTACACCAATATTGTGGGAGCCTACACAGCAACTCCCCTCCCCCACCTAGGTCAGTCTGATCACTTATCCTTGTTCCTTACCCCCAAGTATGTACCGCTCATCAACCGGGTGAAGCCATCAGTGAGGACCATCAAAGTGTGGCCAGAGGGGGTTGACTCTGTACTCCAGGAGAAGTTTAGGAACACAGACTGGAGTATGTTCACCTCTCAGGCTACCTGTGGCTCCCACATAAACATCGACTCTTACACCCACTCAGTCCTGGACCATATCAACACCACTATTGACAGTGTCACCATGGAAAGACAGATCACCACGTACCCAAATCAGAAGCCGTGGATGAACAGAGAAGTGCGGCTTCTGCTAAAGGCACGTAACAATGCCTTTAGATCTGGTGATGCACAGGCCTACAGTTCATCCAGGGCAGATCTGAAGAGGGGCATCAAGAAGGCCAAGCACAGCTACAAGCTGAAGGTGGAGGAACATTTTGGGGACTCTGACCCCCGACGCATGTGGCAGGGCATTCAAGCTATCTCTGATTATAAGCCCAGCAACTCCATACCTATAGCCATGACTGTGCCCTTTCTCAATGAGCTAAATGACTTCTATGCTCGTTTTGACAAGGACAATAACGAAAAGAACATCAATTTCCTACCCTCTGACGACCTCCACCACCTCACACTCACCCACACCGACGTCCGTAACGCACTGAGTCATGTCAACGTACGTAAGGCTGCTGGCCCTGATGGCATTCCTGGGCGTGTGCTGAGGGCATGCGCTGAGCAGCTGGCAGGGGTCTTCACAGACATCTTCAACCTGTCCCTGGCCCAGGCCGTGGTACCAGTGTGCTTCAAGACCACTTCAATAGTACCAGTGCCGAAACATTCAACACCATCGTGCCTAAATGACTATCGCCCTGTGGCACTGACGCCCATAGTCATGAAGTGCTTTGAGCGACTGGTCTTGGCACAGCTCAAAAAATGCCTGCCCCCTACACTGGACCCTCACCGGTTTGCCTACCGGAGCAACAGGAGTACAGAGGATGCGGTTTCTACAGCGCTGCACTATGTACTCTCACACCTGGATGACAAGAACACCTACGCAAGAATGCTGTTTGTTGACTTCAGCTCAGCATTCAACACAGTTATCCCCTCCAAGTTGATCACTAAACTTGGGGACCTGAGAATCAGTACCTCCACCTGCAACTGGATCATGGATTTTCTGACCAACAGACCCCAGCATGTTAGGTCAGGCCCCAACCATTCTTCCGTCATCACACTCAACACTGGTGTACCACAGGGCTGTGTGCTCAGCCCATTCCTCTTCTCTCTCTTCACCCATGACTGCAGGCCTATGTATGGATCCAATTCCATCATAAAGTTCGCAGATGACACCACGGTGATTGGACTCATCAGGGACAACGATGAGTCAGATTACAGGGCAGAGGTTGAGCACTTGGCTACTTGGTGCGCTGACAATAACCTGCTCCTTAACACCAGCAAAACCAAGGAGCTCATAGTGGACTACAGGAAGGAGAGGGGAGAGACACATGACCCCATCCATATCAATGGCATAGCTGTTGAACGTGCCCTCAGCTTCAAATTCCTGGGGACCCACATCTCGGAGGACCTGTCCTGGTCAGTTAACACCACCAGCCTGATCAAGAAGGCCCATCAGCGCCTCTTCTTCTTGAGGACACTGAAGAAGAACCATCTGTCAACTGACATCCTGGGCAACTTCTACCGCTGCATGATAGAGAGTACCCTGACCAACTGTGTCACAGTCTGGTATAGGAGCTGCTCTGTCGCTGACCGTAAGGCGCTGCAGCGGGTGGTGAAAACCGCCCAACGCATCACAGGGACTCCACTTCCAGTTATAGAGAACGTCTACAGGAAAAGATGTCTGCACCGGGCACGCAGCATTCTTAGGGACTCCAACCATCCTGCTCATGGACTGTTCCAGCTTCTCCCCTCCAGAAGGCGTTTCAGAAGCCTGCGGACTAGAACCAGCAGGTTTAGGAACAGTTTCTTTCCAACAGCTGTCACGTTATTGAACTTAGTTCCCCGCTGACTCTCTTACCATCATCTCTTACCATCCTCACCTGTACATAACTGCCCATCTAACTTACTGTACATTATTTGCACATAACAGTACTCTTAACTTTCTACACTGCTGCATATATTTGCATATATTTGCTTAAATTGCACATACTGTTAATTACCGTATATACTGCACTGCTGTCCTTTGCACTTCTGATTGGATGCTAAACTGTGTTTTGTTACCTTGTATTCATACATGTGTAATGACAATAAAGTTGAATCTAATGTAATCTAATCTTGTGTCCATAATTGGTGAAATAAGGAATAGGGCAGAAGGCAGTTTATAGTGTTTATTATAGAACTCACAAATGAAGAGCAGTGGATTATAGTGCTCCTGATCCAAACGTCAACAGCGAAAGAGGACGTGCCCCTTCCGGCCGTGACCTTTATACCCTGGCTGGCATCACCACCGAAAAGGTGGGCCGCCAACCCCCTCTATTCTCCGGTCAATCCCAGGCCGCTATCTTACCACTGTTTTCATATGTAACAGAAACATTTGTGAATGAGCCAAAACTAGTGGCGAAACTGTGAACTGCCTTAGTGGTGCTAACAATTTGATGTAGCATAATGGTGAAACTATGGCAAACTAGGCTAGACTAGTTTAGACTGCGGATTAGTGAAGCAGATGGAAACAGGGATGCCTATTAGGGTGATTGATCCCAGTACCACTGTTAGCTCTCAAGCTATCATCTTTGGTTCCCTGCCCATCTACAAGACAGACAGCTAGGCTGGCCAATAATAGAGCAACGGGCAGGTATCAAGGCTAGTGACTTTTACCTTTTAGTAACATGAACACGGAAGAGTGAAAACAGCTTCTTGGAGAGAAAAACGATATGAAGGCTGTGGATTTTTTAAGAGAACTGATTGTTTTTAATATTTCTTTTCTATAATCACGTGACTAACAGATGCATTTCAGAAGGTTAAAACCTACAAAAACACAATTTTTCAGTCACTGAACCCTTTAAGAGGAAAAAATAAAAAAAATAAAAAATAAATTACCAGTGTTGACAGGACAAGGATTCAGTGTACCCCGCCCGGTATGGGGTTACCGGGGCCCCACCCTGGAGCCAGGCCTGGGGGAGGGGCTCGAAGGCTAGCCTCTGGTGGCCGGGTTTCCACCCATGGGACCCGGCCGGGCTCAGCCCGAAGGAGTTACATGGGTCCGCCCTCCAGTGGGTTCACCACCTGCAGGAGGGATCATGGGGGTCCGGTGCTATGTGGATTAGGTGGCGGTCAAAGGCGGAGACCTTGGCGGACTGATCCCAAGCTTTCTAAACTGGCTTTTGGTACGTGGAATGTCACCTCTCTGGTGGGGAAGGAGCCTGAGCTGGTGCACGAGGTTGAGCGATACCAGCTAGATATAGTCGGCCTCACCTCAACACACAGCTCCGGTTCCGGAACCAGTCTCCTGGAGAGGGGCTGGAGCTTGGCCTTTTCTGGAGTTGCCCCAGGCGAGAGGCGACGAGCAGGGGTGGGTATTCTTGTATCACCCCACCTTGCTACCTCTATATTGGAGTTTTCCCCGGTGGACGAAAGGATTGCTTCCCTGCGCCTTCGGGTTGGGAAACGAGTCCTGACCATCATTTGTGCCTATGCACCAAATGATGTTTCAGAGTACCCACCCTTTTTGGAGTCTGTGACTGGGGTGCTGGAGGGTGCTCCTCCTGGAGACTCCATTGTCCTACTGGGGGACTTCAATGCGCACGTGGGCAACGACAGTGAAACCTGGAGGGGGGTGATTGGGAGGAACGGCCTGCCCGATCTGAACCCGAGTGGTGTACAGTTATTGGACTTCTGTGCTAACCACAGTCTGTCCATAACGAACACCATGTTCAAGCATAAGGGTGTCCATATGTGCACCTGGCACCAGGACACCCTAGGTCGCAAGTCGATGATCGATTTTGTTATCGTATCATCAGACCTGCGACCGTATGTCTTGGACACCCGAGTAAAGAGAGGTGCAGAGCTGTCAACTGATCACCACCTGGTGGTGAGTTGGATCCGATGGCAGGGGAGGAAGCCATTCAGACCTGGTAGACCCAAACGTATAGTGAGGGTGTGCTGGGAGCGTCTGGCTGAGGCCCCTGTCCGGGAGGTCTTCAACTCCTACCTCCGGAAGAACTTCAACCACATCCCGAGGGAGTCTGGAGACATGGAGTCTGAATGGGCCATGTTCTCCACCTCTGTTGTTGAAGCGGCGGCCCAGAGCTGCGGCCGCAAGGTGGTCGGTGCATCTCGTGGTGGCAACCCCCAAACCAAGTGGTGGACACCAGTGGTGAGGGGGGCCATTAAGCTGAAGAAGGAGTCCTATCAAGCTTGGTTGGCTTGTGGGACTCCCGAAGCAGCTGAGGTGTACCGGCAGGCCAAGCGGAGTGCAGCTCGGGTGGTTGCTGAAGCAAAAACCCGGGTATGGGAGGAGTTCGGTGAGGCCATGGAACAAGACTTTCGGTCGGCTTCAAAGAGATTCTGGCAAACTGTTCGGCGGCTCAGGAGGGGAAAGCAGCTCCCCGTCCACACTGTGTATGGTGCGGATGGGACACTGTTGACTTCAACTGGGGATATCGTCGGGTGGTGGAAGGAATACTTTGAGGATCTCCTCAATCCCACTGATACGCCTTCCACAGAGGAAGCAGGGTTTGGGGACGAGGGGGATGACTCGCCTATCACAGGGGCTGAGGTCGCCAAGGTGGTTAAAAATCTCCTTGGTGGCCGGGCCCCGGGGGTGGACGAGATTCGCCCTGAGTACCTCAAGGCCCTGGATGTTGTTGGGTTGTCATGGTTGACACGCCTCTGCAACATTGCGTGGAGGTCGGGGGCAGTGCCTTTGGCATGGCAAACCGGGGTGGTGGTTCCTCTCTTCAAAAAAAGGGGACCGGAGGGTGTGCTCCAACTTTAGAGGGATCACACTCCTCAGCTTCCCTGGGAAGGTCTATGCCAAGGTACTGGAGAGGAGAGTCCGGCCGTTGGTCGAACCTCGGATTCAGGAGGAGCAATGTGGTTTTCGTCCTGGCCGTGGCACATCGGACCAGCTCTTTACCCTCTCGAGAATTCTTGAGGGTTCGTGGGAGTTTGCCCAACCAGTTTACATGTGTTTTGTGGACTTGGAGAAGGCATTTGACCGCGTCCCTCGTGGATTTTTGTGGGGGGTGCTTCGGGAGTATGGGGTATCGGGCTTGTTGTTACGAGCTATTCGGTCTCTGCACGACCGTTGTGAGAGTTTGGTTCGTATTGCCAACACTCGGTCGGAGTCATTCCCAGTGAGAGTTGGACTCCGCCAGGGCTGCCCTTTGTCACCGATCCTGTTTATAATTTTTATGGACAGGATTTCTAGGCGCAGCCAGGGAATGGAGGGTGTCATGCTTGGTGACCACAGGATCTCATCTCTGTTGTTTGCAGATGATGTTGTCCTGTTGGCTTCATCCAGCAATGACCTACAGCTCTTGCTGGGACGGTTTGCCGCTGAGTGTGAAGCGGCTGGGATGAGAATCAGCACCTCCAAGTCCGAGTCCATGGTCCTCAGCCGGAAAATGGTGGATTGTCCTCTCCGGGTTGGGGACAGGCTCCTGCCCCAAGTGGAGGAGTTTAAGTATCTTGGGGTTTTGTTCACGAGTGAGGGGAAAATGGAGCGAGAGATCGACAGACGGATTGGAGCAGCATCTGCAGTGATGCGGACGTTGTACCGGTCTGTTGTGGTGAAGAGGGAGCTTAGTTCTAAGGCAAAGCTGTCGATTTACCAGTCAATCTACGTTCCTACTCTCACCTATGGTCACGAGCTTTGGGTAATGACCGAAAGAACGAGATCGCGGATACAAGCAGCTGAAATGAGCTTTCTCCGTAGGATTGCTGGACTCACCCTCAGAGATAGGGTGAGAAGCTCAGTCATCCGGGAGAGGCTCAGAGTAGAACCGCTGCTCCTCCACATTGAAAGGAGTCAGTTGAGGTGGTATGGGCATCTGATTAGGATGCCTCCTGGACGCCTTCCACTTGAGGTGTTTCAGGCACGTCCCACTGGGAGGAGACCCCGGGGCAGACCCAGGACTTGGTGGAGAGACTATGTCTCCCAGCTGGTCTGGGAACGCCTTGGTATCCCCTCTGAAGAGCTGGAGCAGGTGGCTGGGGAGAGGGAAGTCTGGGCTTCTCTGCTTGAACTGCTGCCTCCGCGACCCGGACCTCCGGAAAAGTGGTAGAAGATGGATGGATGGATGGATGTTGACAGGACTGTTTTATTTCAAGGTTTAAATATGCTGTGCAGCTCAATTCAGAAGTTGGCCAAACATATCTCAGTTTGGCTGTGTCCATAACAGATCTATCTTATTTACATAAACTGAGGGCTGTAGCCCCAATTTATGGGCAGGTACAGCAGTGGCTCTGACCCCATATAAGCCATGTCAGAATTTTTAGGGGCCCTGGATTTTGTGTTTATGTACGTAAATAGGCTCCTGCATAAGTATGTGGAAATACAATTTAAAATGTAAAAACAATTATTGCAAAATTAGGCCAAATGTTTCTTTAGTTGTTGCCTTGCTTTTTAGATGATTTTTATTTTTTTTAATCTAATTTCAGTGAAGATGGTTTAAAACAGACAGCCTTGTTTGTGTGTATGCTTTTGTCTTTTGCAGCACTGATGTAAAACGCCCACAGAGATCAGTGCAGCAGTGTTTGTTTCACTGTGTGAGAGTTTACTCTTGAAAGCAGCTGTAAGCAATAATTTTATACCAGTTAACCAAAATTAAAAGCAACATGAAAACTAAGTGAAGAGGAGTTCTACACGGTGATAAATTTGCAATTTTCTTTTCTGGATGTGCAGTTCTACCTGTTGTTTATCTGAGCATGATCATCACAAATTCTCATCACAGGTTTGTAGCTGTAAAAAACCCACAGCTGCTCAGAACCAGACTGCCGACAGGCACAGTTAGTGGTTCACCATTGAGCTCCAACACGGATATTTCCCTCAGGAATCTGTAACAGAGAAACTGAATATTGGACTTGGATTTGCCAGGTAGCCACATGACTGCAAATTCAACTGCCGGGTGTATAAATAAGCAGTTGTCTGCTGTTAAAAAGCTGGTGGTGTTTATGCTGTTTGTCAGTATGATGAATTTCAGACTCTCACTGCGCCTCTGCTGTTGCTGTCAGACTAAGGTTCTTCAACCTGTGGCTTTTTTGCATGTAACCAGTAGCTCATCACGGTGCCCCTCTGGTGACAAGGGAGGGAAAAATATTAACTGGGGGCCGCACCTTTATTGGGCAGACTAGTTTTGTTTCCTTCACACATAGACAGCGTAGCAGAAAAAACTCACAAACTGGAATGCATTCTCTTGCAACCAAGCGTGGCATCATCACTGCAAAAGACACCAAAGTTACTTCCTTCCTTCCTGTGAATGTTCAACAGAAATTCAGACTGACTCTCTGCACAGACAGGTGTTTCTCTTCACTAATGCAAGTTTAACCTGCTGAAGCAGCTTGAGAATAACTGACTCCCTCACTGGCTCAACAGCAACAACTGAGATCCACTTGAGAAGCTCTCAGTGATTTCATTCACTTCCAGGGTTTAACACAAAATATGCCATAATGGGCGGGACTAGAAAATCCACATTAGGCACACTTACTATAGTTCAATAATGCCACTTCTATGATTCTTGTGCTTTTTTGTTTAGTTTAGTTTTTTCATTAAGAAAATTAAATTTTATCCAGTGCTGTACATATTATGAGATCTGCTGACCCCAAAAAGTGTCATGTAAGTTAGTAATGACTTTGTTATAAATGTATACATTCCATCCTGTGTCACCAGAGGGGCATCTTAGCTCACTGTGGCTTTGACAGAAAATTAAGGGAAGAAACTCACAAACTTAAGAGAAAAAAGTCACAAATTTACAAAAAAAAAAAGAGAGCAATTTCAGATTTATACAGAAAGGTAAAAAATCTGTGAGGAATGTTAATCCAGTCAACCCTTTCTGGAAGAAAGAGTTCTTGAACGAGTGTTGAAAGCATAAGTATTTGATCCTTCAAATATCCAAATTTTTACCCAAGTTATAAATATTTCTCAATATAGAAGTCTCCCCATATGTATGAATTTAGGAAAGTGACCTCAAGGGATTCTGAACCATCAAAAAACATTGACTTTGTGACACTGAGAAATACTACTGTATATGTACTGTGTTAACAATTGCAGGTGACTGAGACTGATTAGTGAAGGGAACAATAATAATAATAGTAATAATAGTTTAAACCACGAGGACTTCAGCCCTGGTCTGAAAGGTCACAGGAAACATTGCAAACCAGCAAGACAAAGGCTCAAGTGTATTGAGCTGGTTTGAGACCTCACGAAGCCACCCTTTATGATACAACTGGCAACTATGTTACAGCAACACTATGCAAGATTTTCACCAAAAAATAATATTTCCAAAATTATTTTGATGGCACATCAACCTTTGACTGGGTGAATTTCACTTCCCCCGTATCCTGAGTGGGCCTGCATTGCCTGTAACAGCTCTGTTCTTGGTAGGAACACTGAAAAGACTACAATTATGGAGACTATGACCGCAGTCCCAACAGCCAATCACAGTCCATGACTTTTGCCACCAACAGCAAGGCACCCTGTGATTGGCTGTTGGGACTGAGGTCATAGTTGCCATCGTTGTAGCCATCTCAGTGTTCCTACCCGGAACAAGACAGTGTGCTGCTTCGTAGATCAGTTCCTCTGATGGGGGATCCACTGTGTAATTCTAGAGACACAACACAAGTTTGTCAGTGTAAAAAAAGTTGCACTTGCACACACCTGGGCAAGTATAGCCAACGGGAAACTGTATGGCATGTGTTTTCCGCTAATCATAGTGTCTAATCATTTCACCGATATCTCAATGCAGATTATGTTTGTTTTGTGCTGGATACAGCACACAGAATACGCTGTCAGATGGCCGATCGTCTGCTTGATGTGTCTTGATGGGAAATGATTGAGAACTGATGGTTCTCATTTTTATGTTCTTCATTCTTAAAGGGCTTTTTGAGGAACTCCTTCTTTAGGTTCCAGATAAAACCCTTGAAACATCAAGGGTTCTTGGCAGAACTGCTCATTTGGATAATAGAGAGAACCCTTGAATCAAGATGGCACCTCCTGGGTGTGTTCTGGAATAAACCCTTAAAAATTCAAAAAGGTTCCAGGTAGGACTGCTAGTGAGGATTGTGAGTGAAACCCTTCAGAGATGGTTCTAGTTAGAACTGCTTTAAGTTAAGTAGAACCTTCTATGAAACCCTTAAATAAGGGTTTTACCAGGAACTAGAAAGGGTTCTCCTTCTGGGTTGAACCGATCAACCCTTTTTAGTTCTACTGAGCACTTTTTTTTTCTAAGCACGCATGAATGCCTGGACCAGACTAACTCAAGACTTGTCCTGTTCTCAGCTTCCTGCTGGTGAACAGCGTGGCCCTGCATGGTGACGGCTGTCCCATCTGTCAGTCTGTGGAAAAGGAGCTGATCAAACTCTCTAGAGACCTCAACTGTTCTCTTCAGGTGGGAGGAAACTTCAACTTAGTCTTTTTTTTTTCTCAGCACGTTGCCACTCAAGAAGTGTGAACAGCAAAAAATAAACTTAGTCATACCTGGAGCAGTCATTTATTTATTTTCACACATTTAGTGTTTGTAAAAGCCCGTTCAGAAGTTCCACCTGATCAGCCGTGTTTCTGCAGCAGAAGCAGGAGGGCCGAGCAGGGATGTGGAATAAAAATGTTGACTGATGTTTGAGGGTATATTTTGAGTGTGTGGATAAGACAGCTGATGAATACTTGATGTTTTCTCCACTGCAGAACGCACAGTCGGGTGGCGGAGTGATGGACGGCTGTGAAGGCTCTCAGCTCTACCCCCCCTCACCCCCCATCATGCTACAGGTAAACCTGACGCTGCTGTTTCCCTGCATTTGCACCAAAGGCTTCAAAGGCTACACTGAACTATTAATGCAGCTCATTAATACACCACTCAGATGCACACTTGCATTTTGAAATTATTTTCCTTTAGTTGTGACTTCTAGTCTTTTAACAATTGCAGGCAAAATCTACAGACCTCATGGTGAAAGATTAGTGTTGAGCAAAAAGATAGAGACTCTGGAAAAGTAAAATAACACAAAGTTTGTACCTTTGGAAAATGTTTCATTGACTTATCACTGAAATTGGTCAGGTCAGCTCAGCTGAGGTATTGGCAACCTCTGTAAAGGAAAGAAATATTTGAGCATTTTTTTGTCAAGAAAACCTCTGCATCTTAAATTGAAACTAAAAAGGCTGAGTTAAAAGAATAAACTTACTGAGGTGAGGTTTTTTTCTCTGCCTGTTTAAGGTAACTCTTCTCCCATAAATATTACACTATATTTTTGCAACATTTTGTATATTTTTCCCTAAGTTTTGTTGTTGTAATTGTTTTGAATTTGTTTTCCCTCTTAGATTTTTTCTTCCCATAAATTTGCACATTATTCTGACAAATTTGCGACTTTTTGCTCTTCTAAATTTGTGAATTTTTTGGTCTCTTAAATTAGTGTTTAAGAGTGTGTAATTTATTTTTCATAAGTATCCTGTTTTTTTTTTATCATAACTGAAACTGAAACTTTCCTGTAAATTTCAGGCTTTTTTTTCCTCTCATGAATTTGTAATTTTTTTTTCTTGTATTTTTGCTACTTTTGAGTTTTTTCCTTTTTAAAAAAATAAATCACAGTGAGCCACTGCTCAGATGTACGTGGCTCATGGCCTAGAGATTGCAGATCCTCGGCTGAGCTTCTTTAGCCTTTGAGTGAGCTGTGTGGATTTTTGGCTTTTAGATTTTTTTTTAAGTCTTCCTTGTTACAGATAAAGAGTGAGTGATGACATCAAAACCCACTTAGAAATGAGTTACTAACCAGACTAAAGGTCCATTGATTTTCGAAACACAGAAGGTGATGTGTTTTATGCAGTGTTGTGATGTGCACATACTACATAAGGTGTGGATGAAAGAATAAGTAGACTATGTCTGTCACAGGTCAGCTACGCTCATATTAATGATGCAGTGAGTGAAATCACTAATTTAGTCATTCAGTGACTGGTTGTAACTGTGTCCACGCCTACTGCAGTCAGCAGTTAGCACAAGATAGCTACACTGACAAAGCCTGATAACACACAAATGCACACCTTCAAGTTACCCAATGTTTTAAAAGACTTTTCTAAATACAGTACTTTAATGGGGTCATTGACTGAGAAATGGTCTTTTTGTAGGTTTTAACCTTCTGAAATGTGTCTGTTAGTCACTTGATTATCAAAAAAAATATCAAAACACTCACTTCTCTTAAAAAAAAAACCACACACACACACACACAGCCTTTATATTATTTTTCTAAGAAGCTGATTTAGCTCTGCTGTGTTTGTTCCTGTGCATCACTAAAAGGCAAATGTCACTAGCCTTGATACTTGACCGCTGCTTTATTACTGGCCAGCCTAACTGTCTGTCATGTAGATAGGCAGGGAGCCAAAGGCGTTAAGAGCTAACAGTGGTACTAAGAAGCTCGCTTACCAAGCATGGTTTATATTATTTTCTTTGCCGCCGTTACCCCAATCCTCAAAAAACCTGGACTAAACCCCGACATTATGAATAACTACCGTCCCATCTCCAACCTGCCCTTGCTATTTAAAATCTTGGAACATGTTGTTGCCACCATCCTCATCTCCAACGACCTCTTTGAGACATTTATATCTGGATTCTGTTCACAACATAGCACTAAAACAGCCCTACTCAAAGTGACAAATGACCTCCTCCTCTCAGCCATCTTTGGACTTCTGAACATTCTCATCATGCTCGACCTCACAGCCACCTTTGATAGAGTCAACCACTCCATTCTCATCTCCCGTCTTGAAACCTGCTTCAACATCACTGATACAGCTCTGTCGTGGTCTCAATGATATCTCACCAACAGACAGCAATTCATCCACATCAACAACTGCACCTCCCTCACAGCCCCCCTCTCCCATGGTGTTCCCCAGGGTTCTGTGCTTGGTCCTCTCCTCTTCACCCTCTATATACTCCCGCTTGGTAACATCATCTGCCAACATGACCTTAACTTCCATTGTTACGCTGACGACGTTCAGATCTACATTGCCACCAAGTGCATAACCACAGTAACCTGCTCCATACTTGAAAACTGTCTTTCTGAAATAAAATCCTGGATGCAAAAGAACTTTTTACAACTCAGCTACGACAAGTGTGACATGATGATCATCGGCTCGGAATCCCTCATCAAAACCCCACAACTTCAACCTCACTGTTGCCAGCTCCACACTTTCTTCCCCACAGCTACAAAACCTTGGAGTAATTTTTGACAACCACCTCACTTTTGAACCGCACATCAACCATGTCACCAAAACTGCCTTCTTTTACCTAAAAAACATAGTCTGACTCCGTCCCTCAGTCACCTTCTCCACTGTAGAAACCCTCATACCGCATTTATCACATCCAGACTTGACTATTGTAATAGCATTCTATACAGGCTCATCAGCCAAAGTCCTCCAGAAACTTCAATACATTCAGAACTCAGCCGCCCATCTCCTTACCCAGTCCCACTCCCGCAACCACATCACCCCCATCCTCCAGAACCTCCACTGGCTCACAATCTCACAATGCATACAGTTCAAAGTTCTTCTTTTTACCTTTAAAGCCCTCCATCACCAGGGCCCTTCCTACCTTACCGACCTGCTGTACCATCACCTCCCCGCAGCCTCCGTTCCTCTGATGCAAACCTCCTCTCTCCTTCACACAGAACCAAGCACAGAACCTGGAGGGACAAAGCCTTTTCCATTGCCACTCCCTCCCTCTGGAACTCTCTTCCCAAACACATCCATGACTGTACAGACTTAAATTCTTTCAAATCACCACTCAAAACCCACCTGTTCAGACTTGCTTTTAATCCTTAATTTTAATAGTGTGATTTTTTTTATATTGTGACGTTTGCAAGGTTCACACAAAGAAAATGGAGCAGATGGCTGTGATCAACCAGATTTATTTTGTACACCCCAACCCCCAACTTGCTTCTGTGCTACAAAGTGGAGTGGAGGTCATTCTCCCAGACCTCCGTTTCAATCATGGTTACACACACAGATACATCTTGCCCTAATCCTGCTAAACACTGCTGGGTCATTATAATGCAGTTATAATGACACAGCAGTGTAACTCAGAAATAACACATTTAACACACACAGTAACGTTTCAAACTGGCAAAGCATGCTGGGAAATCCCTGGCTCCCTTAAAATGGCCCCGACGTTACACTGCCCGCCCCCCCTGGACTGGTTTCTGTCCCCAGAAAATTCAAAGTCCACTTTCAGAAATCCAACGCGAGTCAGCCCGGTACCAGGGCGGCATGCACGGGCCATCTGAGTCTCGGTCAGAGCATCTGGTTGGGGTAGGGTTCCGGTTTGGCCACCAGCGGGCGGATGGACACATCTGACAGCCTCTGTAGGACCACGCACAGTCCCTTCCCTGGCAGCGGGAGTCCCAGGCCCGCTCCGGCCGACTCCCACCGCTGCCAGATCTCCCAGGCGGCCGCTGGCCCGCGTCCATGCGTCCAGCCCTTGCCGCGCCTGGAAAGTGGCCGCATCTTCGTCCTGCTCGCTCCGCTGCATCGCTCCGCTGCGTCGCTCCTGCGCCGAGGGCCTCCTTGACGTCACCGAAAGGAAAAGCATCGGGTAGCGGTAGGACACGCACAGTTCCTCCTCTGGCAGCGGGAGTCCCATGACTCCCACCGCTGCCAGGACCTCCCAGTCGGCCGCTGGCCCGCATCCAGGCGCCCAGCCCCTGCTGATCCCGAGAAAAGACCGGATCTGTCCTGCTCGCTCCACTGCTGCTGCGCTCCAAAGGCCTCTGTGACGTCACCTGCCGGGGGAAGCATCTGCAGGAGGCGGCTTTTTCCCCGTCCATGCCACCTCGCTCTAATTTAACGTCGCGAGGGGCCAGTTTGTCGTGCGCTGTGTGCAGGGCAGTACCATGCCATGTACCCTGGCTCTGTGCAGCGGAAGCCGTCCTTCCTTGCTTCGCCACGGCTGTTTCCTTCGTGCACGCGCTGCTGTGATCTGCCGTAGCTCCTCCTCCACTCGCTCTCAGCACGGTGGTTTCCTCTGATGATCAGCACGGCAGCCAACTCGACCTGGGCCAGGCGGTCATCCGACAGGTTCTCGCCGTTGTAGCGGGGAATCTTGGCCCGCTGCTGGATGGATGGGACCGTCATCTCCCGGTCGATTGCCGCTCCTAAGCGCTCTGGAATCATCAGCCCGTCCTGCCCTGAAAAGGGCGGGAAACGGGGCTGGTTTGCTCTGCTCCGTCCATCGCAGCGAAGCTCTCCAGGGGCCGGCGTATCAGCTCTATACAACGATCCCGACTGAGCGATGAATCGCTCCTGCCGCTGTACCTCCGCCTGGATCCTCATCTTGCTCTATATCCCACTCCTGACACCAGTGTGACGTTTGCAAGGTTCACACAAAGAAAATGGAGCAGATGGCTGTGATCAACCAGATTTATTTTGTACACCCCAACCCCCAACTTGCTTCTGTGCTACAGAGTGGAGTGGAGGTCATTCTCCCAGACCGCCGTTTCAATCATGGTTACACACACAGATACATCTTGCCCTAATCCTGCTAAACACTGCTGGGTCATTATAATGCAGTTATAATGACACAGCAGTGTAACTCAGAAATAACACATTTAACACACACAGTAACGTTTCAAACTGGCAAAGCATGCTGGGAAATCCCTGGCTCCCTTAAAATGGCCCCGACGTTACAATATGTAAAGCGTCTTTGAGTGCCTTGGAAAGCGCTATACAAATAAAGTGTTTTATTATTATTATTTCTTTAGATTTCAGTCACCCTGATAATGTGAGTGCATATCAGGCCCACATTATCCACACCATAATGTGTGTCCATATACTTCACTAAGCCACAGTCAATATTATATGTCACATCATTCTAGCCTATTTTGTCATATTTTCACCATGATGCTACATCAAACTGTTAGCACCACTAAGGCAGCTTACAGTTTAGCCACTAGTCCTGGCTCATTCACAAAGTTTCTGTGCTTATTTTACTCCAGGGACCGGTCATATCCTATTGATCACTAAAACCACACACCCCTGGCCCACCAGTGATGCATAATTTCATTCATTCTATAAGACAACTTTACATGAGTTGGCTCCATCCAGCGCTGTCCAGCTTGGTGCTCAGCAAAAATGGAACGGAGGAGGGAAATGTGGGCAGCAGTGGCTCAGAAGGTAGAATGGGTCATCTAATAACTGGAGGGTTGGCGGTTCGAATCCCGCTCTCCCCAGCCATCCTACCATTGTGTCTCTGGGCAAGACACTTTACCCACTTTGCCTCCAGTGTCCATGACACTGGGTATAAATGTTTGGTAGTGGTCGGAGAGGCCATTGGCATGGATTGTCAGTCTGCCCCAGGGCAGCTGTGGCTACAATAGTAGCTTATCAATGTCTGTCTGGAGTGAATGAATAATGGACTTACTGTAAGCGCTTTGAGATGTCACTTGACATGTAAAGTGCCATACAGATCTAATCCATTATTATTATGATTCACAATGCTGCAATAATTAAAGAAAATGTGAAAAAAATATGTCGCAAACATTTCAGTAAAACCTGTGCGAACTGTTAAAATGTGGAAAAAGTGCATTCAATGACCCCTTTAAAGTGTTAGTTTTTCTGTGATGTCACGTTGGGTGTCTGGGCTGGGCTGTCAGTTTGTGTGGGCGTGCCCTGCTGCTTGTCAAACTGCAGCTGCCCCTCCCTCACCTGTCTACCAGCAGCCGCTCTTCCTCATTATTCCCAGCTGTGTGTCATGGTCTGTCTTCCTTGCTCAGGTTACCCACACCTGCCCCTCATCATTAATCAGCTGTTCCCCTTTATATAGTAGTTCACTCGCCATATTCTTTGTCACCGGCAAAACGCCGTCAGTTTCTCCTTTTCTTTCCGCCAGAGCCTATTTGCTCTGATGAGCCTCCTTGTAAGTTACTATTCATTTCCTCGGTGTTTTTCACCTTGCACATGTGTTGTGCATCAAATGAATTCACAAACTCACAGTTCAGCGAATGGATTGTTTTTTCTCTCCGTGCGCCGCGTAAAGGCGCATGTTCATGACAGTAGCCGGTGACCAGTGTTCAATCCAGCTGCTGTGAGTTTGGTGTAATTTCTCACCCTGCGTTTTTCTACCCACCTGTTTTGGAGCACCATGTCCCACCTGGACGAAGTGGAGCAGGGGGCGGTGTCTTTTCTGGAGTGTATCCTGATCTAGACGCGGGCCACCCTTTCCCCTAAGACACTCCGGGAGGGTCGGGACAGCGCGGCACGGGTAATGGAGACGTTCCCCAGCCTATGGAGTAACCAGTAGTGATGACAAAGTCGAAACAGTGTTTTAGTACGTACCGAAACCTAGGTGGAACTTCTGAATCAAACCACTGTTCCGAGGTCTGTATCAGAAAGAGGATGTCACGTGACTGTTCCATGTCGCGTTCCATTATGTCACCGACTGTTTTGAAACGTCACAGTTGTTTTATATCAGTGAAACACAAGTGAGTATGCAGTGATTTTTGTTATGCCGTTTCTAAAATGGAATAATAAATAAAATACTACCATTACATAATATGAAAATGCCTATCCTATGCACAATATACTGTATGTATTATACAGTATATACTTTATATGTAAAATACTAATTTCTCGTGTCCTTGCCTGATTGGCTGCTGATTCATCAACCCACATGCCTAAGGCATTTAAAAGCTCCTCTAGAGTGCGGTTTGTTTGCAAAGTCTTGCCTCTCTGAGTGTCTTGTACTGAGCGTGCTTTTGGATTTACACTATTTGGAAATGGATGGGGGTAGAAAGTGTCCTAGGTCAGCTGTCTGGGATCACTTCGACCTTCTTAAGGGGAAAAAAGTTAAATGTATGCATTGTATGCCACATCTTACATTTTGTAATAATACAACAACTATGTGGAGACACCTACGGACAAAACATCCTGATGCCTGCATTCCTAGCACAACACAACCTGAATCAAGCCATGCCCGGCATAGTGTTTATGGTATGTATTCATGGTCTTTAATACACATACAAGTATACGTTTATTATTTATACACCTTTTATTATTTACAAAAAATATAATTATGCATTTGATCACTAAAAGAAGCCATAGGTAGGCAACCCCCAGACACCCACTATGCTCAGAATGATTGAATGAGGTGGTAATTGTGTTTGATTCTCATTTATTGTTATGCAACTTGTCTGTCTGTTTATCTGTCAATCGAGGTTCAGCGCTATCTCTCAGCCCCATACTTGCCCAGACGAGATGACCCTCAAGATTACTGGAAACATGCCGCTATAGTCCCTCACCTGTTCCAGCTGGGCAGTGAGGAGTGGCGACCCCTGCCCTGTATTAGCTTTGTAAAGCCACCGAGATGTGGTCGCTCGCCTCATAGGCGACCAAATAATAATGTTCCAGTGGGCCAAGACATATCTCTCCATTCCAGCACACTCCACATATCTCTCTATTCCACAAGCCACGTTTCCTTCCCCCGCTCATCGCCGCCACACCCAGAAATCTCGACAGAGGGGCTCCACCATTCGCTCAGCGACCCCTCCCTCTCAAGGGGAAGAAGATTCTGCTGCAGAATCCTCCCAAACTCCCGGGGAGACAGAGCACAACCTCGGATCGACAGCTGACATCATCACTCCCCACGAATTCAGGCAAGTTCTTATACACTCACTCGCTCTTTCCTCTGAAATAACTTGCCTGATTCCTGATGTGGAGGCTCAGATTTCACAGCCTGCTGAGTCTCCATCATCAGCTGCCGATACCGCTTATCCATCTGTGTCTCCTGTCTCTCCCACATCTCCGTCGGTCCTGGGAGGAGGTTTCCAGACTATGGAGGAGCCAGAGGTCGTTGAGGGGTCCACTCCACGAAGACGGCGCTGTCCTGGACGGGTCCGCCGCAGGAGGCTGTGTTGGATAGTGTATTGTGTATATTAATACTATTATGGCAGTGCCTTAGAGTAGAGAGGTGGTGACGCCGCGCCTCTGGGGGTGGCGTCACCTGGGGTATATAAGACAGCAGCGGGAGCCATCTTGTCTCTTCACTGTGGCTCTCAGACTAGCGGTAGTGACTCCTGTGTTCCTGACTCGTGTTCTAAATAAAACTATAAAACGTCACCTCGACTCCTCATTAATTAGAGACACAACAGGCTGCATCCCTCATCTACAACCGTACCTCCTCTGTGGGAGGAGCCCAGGTTTGTCATGGACACGGAGGAGGCTGTGTGGGCTCCTGATGCAGCAGGCGATGCCGTACACCAGGGGAACAGGCAAGTACAGACTGATTCTATGCCAATTATTGATGAATTGTCTTGCCTGCCTCCTGGTAAAGAGACTCAGATTATACAGTCCCCTGAGTGCTCTTTGCCTGCTGCAGAAGACAAATTTTCACCTATCCTCACCATCTCTCCTCCTTCCTCTTCTGAGTGTTCATCGGCCCTGGAACTCAACCATCGGATGATGGAGGAGCCGGTGGTGCAGGAAGACTCTATCCCAGCTCCACGGGTACCATATGGGCAAGGGAAGGACGCTGGACCCGAGCCCGTCACACCGAGTCCAGCCCCTATGGTGATTCTCAATCCAGTGGCTATGCTGGATGAGCCTCCTGTGTGGACCACTACGCCTGGGGCCGAAGGGACTGACACCACCATCACGCCTGCTGTGGGGGCCACCGCAGCAGAGTCATCCATCAAGCGGGACCTCCTGGAGGCCGGGCCCAAGACATCGTCGCTGGGATCGACGGAGTCCTGGACAACGGTGGAGCTCGAGTCCAGGCAAGTGCTCTCATTTGTTTCTCTCCCTATTGAAGTGGAGCAATCTTGTCTGGCTCTTGGTGAGGAGAGTGGGGTGCAGCCCTCAGCTGCGTCTGAACTCACCTCGCCGGGCTCCGTCACTGCTGGCGACCCTAACCATTTTTCCTCTCCTATCCCTCCTGAGCCTTCACCTAGGGTCACCGGAGAGGATCCACCATCGCCAGGAGACTCCGTGGTGCCAGTTCAACCTACCGTTGATGACAGAGGTCCATCTTCCCCAGTGGAGGTCAATGCGGGGGGTCCGCCTCAACCCGAGACCTCCGTGGGTGCAGCACCTCTCCATCCTGAAGACCCAATGCTACCTGCATTGTCGGAGTCCTGGATGGCGGTGGAGCCCGAGTTCAGGCAAGTGCGCTCTTTAGTCTCTCTCCTACCCGTGTTAGAGCAATCATGCCTGACTCTTGGTGAGGACAGCCAGGGGAAGCTAGCTGCTGCACCCGGGCTCGCCTCGTCGGGCTGTGCTGCTGCCAGCGACCCTGACCCTTTCTCTCTTTATTCTGTTTCCGAGCTCCCTCCCAGGGTCGCCGGAGGGTGGCCAACACCACCTGAGGCCGCCGAAGATCCAGGTTTGCCACTCAAGGTCACTGTGGGCCCAGCATCCCTCGCTGTGGAGGTCACCATGGGTGCTGCCAAGTTCCAGGCTGGGACCACTGCGGGTGAAACCGAGTTCCAAGCCGGGACCACTGCGGGTGCAGCTATGTCCAGACCGGGACCCTCGTGGGTGCAGCCATGGCCCAGCCGGGGTCCACCATGGATGCAGCCAAGTCCCAAGCTGGGACCGCCGCAGGTACTACCGACCTACTTACCAAAGTCAGTGAAGGCGCCGTTCCTTCTCCTCCTTGGCCAGATGCCATCGTGGTTCCACTGTCCTCATCACCAGACACCGTCATGGTTCCTCTCTTCTCATCACCAGACGCTGTCGTGGTTCCTTTCTTCCCACTGCCAGTCGACGCCGGGGCTTCCCATCCTCGGTTCTCCTTCCTGGTTGTGGATCTCCCTGTGGGGCAGCCGCCTCTTGGGCCGCCTTGCCTATGTTGGTGGCTGAAAGACTCAGCCCGGCCGCCCGATAAACTGTGCTTTTTGGTTGAGTGGTCAGTTTTTCCTGGTAGGCCACCTGACTCCTTCCACCGGGCTGTCCGGCTGGCCTGGGACCATGGTAGGCCACCTGACTGGGTGTGCCATTACATCTGCTGGGCCTGGGACTCTGGGCGGCCTCCCGGGCCTGCTCGCCTCTGAACTTGGGGGGGGGGGGGGCTAGGTGTGTGTTTTTTCTGGTGTGGGCCCTGTGTAGGTTGTTCTTTGTTCTCTCCTGACCTGTTCCCCCCACCACCCTCCCTGGGTAGATTGTGGTAGTTCCTGCTGGGAGGGGGTTCTTTTTTTTTTTTTCCTCTGATGTCACGTTGGGTGTCTGGTGTACACCCCTTGGGGGGGGGGGGGCTCTGTCATGTGCTGAGTTTGGGATTTTTCCAAACTCAGCTCCATGACCCGTTTGTCCATATTGGTTTATTATGCTATTATTTTTCATGTACTCTTTGCCGCCCTCATTGTCCTTGTTACCATTTATAACTGTTTCCTGTATTTAGGTCTTGTTTGCCATTTCTCTGTGGTGTTTTGATTTCTGTAGTTCCTGCTATGGGTTCTCCAGGTTGTCTTTATGTTTGGTTTCCCCTTTGACGGCGGTCTGGGCTGTCAGTTTGTGTGGGCGTGTCCTGCTGCTTGTCAAACTGCAGCTGTCCCTCCCTCACCTGTTTACCAGCAGCCGCTCATCCTCCTCATTATTCCCAGCTGTGTGTCATTGTCTCTTCCTTGCTCAGGTTACCCACACCTGCCCTTCATCATTAACCAGCTGTTCCCCTTTATATAGTAGTTCACTCACCATATTCTTTGTCACCGGCAAAATGCCGTCAGTTTCCCCTGTATTGTGTAGACTGTATCCTTTTCTCTCCGCCAGAGCCTATTTGCGCTGGTGAGCCTCCTTGTAAGTTGCTATTCATTTTCTCATAGTGTTTTTTACCTTGCACTTGTGTTGTGTGCACCAAATAAATTCACAAACTCACAGTTCAGCGACCGGATTGTTTTTTCCCTCCGTGCGCCGCGTAAAGGTGCATGTTCATGACAGTTAGGCTTGAGAGGAGAGTGTAAACTCATTGTCTTCTCTAGATGTTGTTGCAACTACAGCAGCAATTATAGAGGGAGACAAGTGAAGTTAGTCAAGTCTATAAAGTTGAGGACTTTGATTTTATCGAGCACAAATTAGATATTTTGTTAAAGCATGCACACCCTTCTAAAGGTACTGGAACAGTGACAAGTTTTGTTATTTTAGCTGTTTATAATTTTACCTTGAACATATTTCTGTAATCAATATGGCTTTAAAGTGCAGAGTCTCAGCTTTAATTTGAGGGTATTCACATCCAAAATGGAGTTAAGGTTTAGGAATTGCAACCATTTTTATACAAAATCTCCTCATTTCAGGCACTCAGAAGTAATTGGACAAATTCACAGTACCATAAATAAAATGTTCATTTTTAATACTTTGTTGAGAATCCTTTGCAGGCAATGGGTTGGTTTCACATGTTTTAGGTCATTGTCCATCTGTACTGTGAACTGTCATCCAAACAACTTTGCTGCATTTGACTGAATCTGAGCAGACATTATATCCCTATACACTTAAGAATTCATCCGGCTGCTTCTATCTTCTGTCACATCATCAATAAACACTTGTGACCCAGCACCATTGGGAAGCCATGCATCGCAATGCCTCCACTATGTTTTACAGATGATGTGGTGTGCTTTGGATCATGAGCTGTTCCAAGGATTCGCCATACTTTCTTTTTCCCATCATTCTGGTATAGGTTGATCTTGGTTTCATCTGTCCAAAGAATGCTGTTCCAGAACTGGGCTAGCTTCTTTATTACTGTGTGTTTTTTGGCAATGTCCAATCTAGCCTTTCTATTTTTGAGGCTGATTAGTAGTTTGCACCTTGTGATGAATTCTCTGTATTTGCTCTCATGAATTCTTCTCTTTATGGTAGACTTAGATACATATACGCCTACTTCCTGGAGAGTGTTCTTCACTTGGGTGGATGTTGTGAAGGGGTTTTTCTTCACCAACTTAGAGAACTGAAGGCGGAGCTTGTTGCTTTGTGACATCATAAAATCCAAGAAGGGCAGTGTGCTTATTTCATTAGGAGTGTAACTAAATAAACTTCAAGTTTTTTTCTTTGTGAAGTGAGAATTTCAGGTGAAAGACCAAGGTTAACCCCCCTTCAAAACTGGGACCTTTAAAGGTCCCATTTACAAAAACATACTGTCGCAGCTTAGTGGATTTTAACCTTCTAAAATGTTTTAAAGGAATGAGCTACTCAGTCATTGATGATCAGGTTTAACAATTCAGTTAGAAAAATACTTTCATATTTTCTACATTCATCACACACAAAGTGAGCTATTTCAGGTCTTTTTTTGTTTTAAATTGTGATGACTATGAGGCAAGGCTGAGATGGTTTGGACATGTGCAGAGGAGGGATAGTGGATATATTGGAAAAAGGATGTTGAAGATGGAGCTGCCAGGAAAGAGGAAAAGAGGAAGACCACAGAGAAGATTCATGGATGTAGTGAAGGAGGACATGGAGAGGGTTGGTGTTACAGAGGAAGATGCAAGGGATAGGGTGAGATGGAGGCAGATGATCTGCTGTGGCGACCCCTAAAGGGAGCAGCCGAAAGAAGATGATGACTTAGCTCTTTGAATTACATTACTGAATCACCACATTCAGATTTTTTGAGATGCACTAGTATAAGCACTGAAACGGCATTTATGAGGATTCATTGTAGCCTGATACCATTGTTGTATTCACTCATCTAGTGTGTGGCCCTTTCCCTAGTTTGTCCAAGTCATTGTTGCCCATCCTTGACTGACAGCACGTTTTCCTCCATCTGCTCCTTCCTCCAGCACTATCCTCTGTACAGAGTGAGCGATGCCAGCTGCACAGGACAGGACGCTGCGCCACCTGAAGAGCGACACCTGCTGTTCAGAGAGAAGTATGATGTGCTGTCTAAGGAGGCCTCACAGAGGGTAAGTTCTCTACAGTCTCAACACACCTCCGCTGTCTCTAAAAGCAAGGATATCTTCCAAAGTGATTTCATCCAGTTAAACTCCAGCACACCGTTAGAAACAGTATTCTGTCGAAACAGCACATGAGGATGTTGATGATGAAATGGTGGTGATGTAAGCGTCAAGCAACGGCCTCTGAGGTGGATGTTGGCTTCTCTCCTCAGCTGCTGCAGTGGTTTAAGCCCCGCCTCATCCTGAGCGGACATACTCACAGTGGATGTGAGGTTCTCCATGACAACAAATACCCAGAAATCAGCGTGCCGTCCTTTAGCTGGAGGAACAGGAACAACCCTAGCTTCATTCTGGTGAGTCAAACGCCAACAATTGAGGACTCTGAAGTGAACCGTTAGGAGAGGAGGGAAAGAAGAAGTTAGTGTAATGATTTGAAGCAGATTTAATCAGTGTTTTTTTTATGTGAAATAGCCCCCATTTCTTCTGTTTTTATAGGACAGAGCTATGTCTTTAGGTATGTCTTTTAACCTTACCTACTATACTAATAGATCACCATGGTAACTGATGCTGAACACATGACCTGACTCTAAGCAGACTGAACTATAACAGGGACTTTTCAGCTGAAGGAGTACATCACTTGTGAAATCCCGTTTGGAATGCATTATTAAAATCATTGATTCACCGTTGATGTACAGGCACAGAAGTCAAACTGTGTGCATTTTGCTGACATGGGATTTTTTTTTTTTTTTTTTTTACCTTCAGTTGTGTACCTTCACTTGTGCACAAGCCAGTGTAGTCCTAGTGCCAGTCCCAAGCCCAGGTAAATGGGGAGAGCTGTGTCAGGAAGGGCATCCGATGTAAACCTTTGGCCAAATCAAACATGCGGATCATGATGAATGAGACTTTGATATCAGATTGGTCGAGGTCCAGGTTAACAACGACTGCCACCAGTGCTGTTAACCGACGGGGTGCCGGTGGAAATTTGGCTACTGTTGGTCGAAAATTGAGGAGGAGGAGAGGGGGAAGGCGTGTTAGGAGAGAGAGAAAGAAAAAGAAAGGTAGAAGTGTGGAGGTGAGAGTAGGGACTTTAAATGACTGGTAAAGGCAGAGGCTGATATGATGGGGAGAAGAAAGGTACAGTGGTGTGAAAAAGTGTTTGCCCCCTGCCTGATTTCTCATTTTTTCACACAGGGCCATGTAGGTTTGGATTTTTTTTAACCCTTAATAATAAACACCTTCATTTAAAAACTGCACTTTGTATTTACTTATGTTATCTTTGTCTCATACTTTTATTTGTTTGATGATCTGAAACATTTAAGTGTGACAAACATACAAAAAATGAGAAATCAGGAAGGGGGCAAACACTTTTCACACCACTGTCTATATACTGTGTGTTCAAGAAACCAGATGGAAGGGAAGCAAGGCTAGGATCATTGGAGGTGGATTTAAACTGTTCTACCATGGTGTAGATAGGAAGAGAAATGGAGTAGGAGTAATCTTGAAGGAAGAGTATGTGAAGAGTGTTCAAGAGGTAAAAAGGGAGTCAGACAGAATCATGAGTTTTAAGATAGAAATCGAAGGTGTGCTGTTGAATGTTGTTAGTGCGTATGCCCCACAAGTTGGATGCCATGTAGAAGAGAGACAGAAATTCTGGAGTAAGTTGGATGAAATGATAGAGAGTGTTCCCTAGGGGGAGAGTGGTGATTGGAGGGGACTTAAATGGACATGTAAGTGAAGGGAACAGAGGTGATGAGGAGTTGCTGGGTAGGTATGGTCTTAAGGAGAGAAATGTGGACGGAGAGATGGTTGTGGATTTTGCTAAGAGAATGGAAATAGCTGTGGTGAACAGATATTTCAAGAAGAGAGAAACATGGGTGACTTACAAGAGTGGAGGAAGGTGCACACAGGGACTACATCTTATGCAGAAGGAGAAATCTGAAAGAGATAGGAGACTGCAAGGTAGTGACAGGGGAGAATGTAGTTAGACAGCATCAGATGGTAGTCTGTCGGGTGATTTTGGAAAGCAAGAAGAGGAAGAGAGTGAAGGCAGAGCCAAAGATTAAGTGGAGGAAGCTACAGAAGGAAGAAGGTTGCACAGAGTTCAAGAAAGAGTTGATACAGGCTCTGGGTGGTAGGGAAGAATTACCAGAGGACTGGGAAAGTACAGCAAAAGTACTGAGGGAAACGGATGTAACAGTAGGTATATGATTTATCCAGTGGACAGAGGAAGGAAGACAAAGAGACTTGGTGGTGGAATGAGGAGGTACAGCCAAGTATTCAAAGGAAGAAATTGGCAAAGAAAAGGTGGGATAGTCAGGGAGATGAAGAAAGTAGACAGGAGTATTTGGAATGTAGGCGCATGGCAAAGAGAGAGATAGCAAAGGAAAGGGCATATAGTTAGTTGTATGAGAGACTGAACACTAGGAAGGAGAAAAGGACTTGTATCCATTGGCTAGACAGAGAAATCGAGCTGGAAAGGATGTGCAGCAGATTAGATTGATTAAGGGTAGAAATGGTACAAACAAGTGACCGAGAGTGTGTTGAGAAGGTGGAAGGAGTACTTTGAGGAGCTGATGAATGAAGAAAATGAGAGAGAGGAGGATGGATGAAGGAAAGATGGTGAACAATGAAGTCCCAAGGATTAGCATGGCGCAAGGAGGAAAAGAGGAAGACCACAGAGAAGATTCATAGATGTAGTGAAGGAGGACATGGAGAGGGTTGGTGTTACATAGGAAGATGCAAGGGATAGGGTGAGATGGAGGCAGATGATCTGCTGTGGCGACCCCTAAAGGGAGCGGCCAAAAGAGGAAGAAGAAATTGTTGATGAAATACTCAGAATATAGTAATATACATTGGTACCTCTACTTACGAACGTCTCTACATACGAAATTTTCAGGTTACGAGACGCCTCAACGGGAAAATATTGCCTCTAGTTACGAACAAAATTTCAGGATACGAAAGGCAAAAAAAGTACGCGCTCCTCGCAGCTCCCGTATTTTACCGAACGTAAACATACCTGTAGCTGCTCTGCCATTGGCTATCGCCTAGCATCTTCCTGGTATCCCACTGGCCACGAATGGATGCGTTTGGTTGATCTCGTTTTATCTTATTATTATTTACTATTCTTACTACTTTATTTTATCCTTCTTACCTCTTGTAAGACTGTTGACTGAACTACACAATTTAGAGAAAAAAAATTGTTAACTGCCATGTTTATCACCATCTACGTTATAACTCTGTACTTTCACCTTGTTCTTAATAAAGTTTTGGGAAAAAAAAACATCAACGATCAGCACGGTATTAAAACAAAAGGAAGCCCTTACAAGCCGATAAAAGCAAACGTCCTTGGATTGTTTCATCACAAAACGTCAGGCAAAAACCACTGATGAGACAGAACATGAACCAAAGAAGGCAAAAGGTGACGCCGACGATCGCAGTTAAAAGGTAAATGAACATAATTTTTATTATTCTTTCGCTTTTATTATTCTCTCATTTTAAACTCTCATTTTATGTTTATTGTGCAGTAATCTAATTGTAACATGTATTTGTTACATGTTTTGATGCGTTTTTACGATTTATAAAAAATTTATGCCCGAATTTTGGGGGCTTGGAACGGATTACGGCATTTACATGTAAAACGCGCCTCTACTTACGAATTTTTCACGTTACGAGAATTCTTCTGGAACGAATTAAATTCGTAAGTAGAGGTACCACTGTATAGTAAATCATTATACTTTTAGGTAAAACACACTTTTTCTGTTCACACAAAAAATGCGTTTGTATCTAATTTTTAGCTAATTTTTGTACAGTTTGTGTTAGTGAGCACTTTTCCTTTGCTGAGGTTATCTAAATATCTGATAGATGTGGACTGTCAGATTCTGATTCAACAGTGATTGTTGGTCACAATAAAAGGTTACTCTAAAATGCACAAGACTGTTCAGAATCTGCACACATAATTATGAGAATGGGATGAAATATTGCAGTTTTGTTTCATGCTCAGTGATGATGAGGGTTGTCAATTCACTTGTCCTAATTTGAATTAATTGTTCAGTTACTGTATACTGTACAGTTTGTCTCTACTAAGAAGAAAATTAATCAGCTGGAACTTCTCATGAATAATGTTGCTGTAGCTGAAGGCTGTCGTCATTTGCAGTGAACTGACTCCCTCTGGCTGTCTTTCTGTTGGTTCTTATACTCTTGTTTATCCTGCTGGCCTAGCCGCCCCCTGAAACCTTTGCTCTACCTCTGTTGCTTGGCAAAGTGACATCTAGTGCCATCATGCCACAAAGGCTTACAGTAACAAGTTGCCATATTGCACAGCTAGTGTATTGTTCACTGAGTTATTAATTAACCCATTCCAAATACCAGTGCACATTGAAATGTATATCAGACTTACAGTTGTGATCTGGCTTATTTTATTGTTAATTTATGTATGCAGCATACAGTGACTGACGTTGTTATCACACTTAGCCTAGCCCATTGTTTTTCAACCAGGGTTCTCTAGAATGTTCAGGTTTAAATGGGAAATTGTCTAATTTCACTTCTTAATTGGTCCAAAAAATTGCAAATAATTTGTCATTGTTGTGCATGGGTTCTATACATTTTAGAGTAGCACCATCCTGTTCAATCTACATCTTAATATGTCACATCTGTCAAGAAATGCTCACTAATACAGTGTATTAAATTACACAATTGTACTGTTGCAACTTAAATTTCAAAACAATCTTTACATTAATATATATATTGTATATGTATGCCAGAAGTTCTCATATTATTTTGGGACTTATTAGAGGCTACATTACAGTTCAGGCAGCTTGTTGGTGTGCATAAAGTGCAAGTGTTTATCTTGAAATTAAGATAAGATAAGATGAGATAAGATAAGATAAGCCTTTATTAGTCCCACAATGGGGAAATTCCAGGATTGCAACAGCACAGGGATAGCAACACTCAGAGCAATAATCAGAAGGCAAGAAAAAAACAAGAGCAGCGAGTATACATATGTATATATATATATATATATATATATATATATATATATACGTATATATATATATATACTGTATATACAGACACACAGTGTGGAGCATTGTAGCTAGATGGAATAAATATATGAGTATATAAACACACCGTGCGGAGTATTGTAGCTAGATGGAATGAATATGTAGATATATAAACACACACAGTGCGGAGCATTGTAGCTATTATGAAATCAAAATAAAGTCAAGATTCACATTTCATAGGATGACTTTCTATTCAGTTGGATTTAGAAACCTAGCAGTTGCGGGAGTCTTCTATGAATCATTCAAGTGCAAGTCTGACATTCCTGTGGGAAAAAAGTAAATTCCTTAGAAAAGAACTAATTCGAGCATGTAAATATTTGGATAAAAAACTTTTACATTTAAAGCAAAAATCCTTCCCTTTTTCCCTTCCCTGTGTGTGTGTGTGTTTGCACTTTGAGATGGCTCATTTCAACCTATATTTTATCTGTAGTTTGTTTATATTTCTGTCATATTATTCCCTGTTGTTACAGACTGGGGATATGTGAATACATAATAGATTGCACCCGGAACCTTTGTGCTGTTACTGTGCTGTTGTGTGTACTCTAGGAGACATGTTTGTTAGTTGCCTTCCAGTGCTGCCACTGTAGAACACCATCTGTTTTGTAAGGCACCAAGACATTAATAAAAATGCAAACCGATAAAAGTGCGGGCCCAGCACAGTAGGAAGGTCATGGGATTGAGTTCACCCCTGACCATTGTGGGTTCATCCCACCCCCTGACCATCAGTGACCCTTCTGTGTGGAGTTTGCATGTTCTCCCCGTGTCTGTGTGGGTTTACTCCGGTTTCCTCCCACAGGCCAAAAACATGCAAGTTAGGTTAACTGGAGACTCTAAAGTGGCCCTAGGTGTGAGTGTGTGTGTGAATGGTGAAGGGATTGGCGCCGCACCGTGGCTGCTTCATCCATCCAGGTGGATGCCCTGTAATTTCCTCATTGTGGGACTAATAAAGGATTATAAAATTAAAAAAAATATTGCTCCCAGGTTACCACACATACTGTAATTGGCAACAAGGATAAAACCAATACATGACTTAGTGAAGCTTGAAGAAGAAGTTTACGTTAGCTTAGCATGGCTACCATCGGCTCAGTTGGTGAGTTTGTGGAAACAGATGGTGACTGGATTGAATATGTTTAGAGGCTGAAACACTTTTTCCTGGTGAACGACATTGACTCTGAGGACAAGAAGAGGTCAGTTCTCCTGAGTGTATGCTGACCTAAGGCCTACAAATTGATCCGTAACCTGGCAACGTCACGGAGGCTGGAGGACATCAGCTTCAAGGAGCTGGTAATGTTGGTCCAGAATCATCACAACCCAAAGGCTTCAGTGATTGTTCAGTGTTTTAAATTCCACAGTCACTCACACAAGCCAGGGGTGTCTGTTGCTTCATTTGTGGCAGAGCTGAGACAATTTTCTGAGCACTGTGACTTTGGGGGCGCCCTGGATGACATGCTGCAGGATAGGCTGGTCTGTGGTATTAACGATGACGGCATACAGTGTAGATTGCTGGTGGAAGCCAGCTTAAACTTCAAAAAAGCACTGGAGATTGCTCAAGCAACGGAAATGGCGGCAAGTAATATGAAAGACATTCAAAAAGCTGTAGGGGGTGCTCATCCAAGCACAGTTCACTGGGTGTCCAAAGAAAAGAATAGCAAGCCGATAAAATCGATGGAGGGTTACAGGTGTGGGGGAGCACATTTGTCAAATGACTGTGGTTACTGCATATGGAAACTGTGTGTCACAGTTGTCAGAAAAATGGACATTTAGCCAAGAAATGTAGAAGTGCCAATAATAAAAATGTGAAAAAGGACTCTGCCAAAATAAAACCCAAACTGAAAACACATCACCTGCAGGGGGAGGGGCTCAAAGAGTAATGTTCCTTTAACATGTTTAACTTTGGTGATCTCAACAGAGCTAGAGCAGAACCTATTTACACAGCTCTGCAGATAAATGGAAAAGAGCTGAAAATGGAGGTGGACACAGGAGCTTCCACCTCAGTGATAAGTGAAGCCATCTACCACAAGCTCTGGGGTACAGAAGGTATACCACCACTTAAAAAGACTGAGATAAAACTGCGGCAGTACACAGGTCACTGCATTCCACTTTTTGGTGCCATAGTGGTGAATGTGAAATACAAAAGCCAAGAGGCCGAAGCAAGGCTGTTGGTAGTTAAAGGGGAGGGGACCAAGTTTGCTGGGACATGATCTGCTAGAGAAAATCCATCTGAACTGGCATAAGATTAAGTACATGACTGTACTAAATGACATTTTGGAGAAATATGCAGAGGTTTTTAAGGATTAGCTAGGTATACTCAGAGGGACACCTCTTAAACTGTGTGTAGATCCCAAAGCTCAACCTCGCTTTTTCAAACTGTGCACTGTCCCATATGCCATGAAGGCCAAGGTGGAGGTAGAATTGGATAAACTGGAGAAACTGGGGGTCATTGAGCCTATTGAATTCTCAGACTGGGCTGCCCCAATTGTGCCTGTGCTAAAAGAGGATGATGAAGTACGCATCTGTGGGGATTATAAACTCACTATTAATCAAGCAGTACAGACCGACACATACCCGCTGCCTCGTGTGGAGGACCTGTTTGCTACATTGGCTGGTGGAAAAACATTCACAAAGCTGGACATGAGTGACGCGTACCAGCAACTCCTATTAGATGAGAGCTCTAAACAGTTTGTGACAATCAATATGCACAAGGGACTGTTTAAATACAACTGCCTGGTTTTTGGTGTGGAATCCAGTCCAGCAGTTTTCCAGCGCACCATGGACAACCTCCTTCAAAATATTCCTCATGTGGCTGCCTACTTAGATGACATCTTGGTCACCGGGAGGACAGAGGAGGAGCACCTGCAAAACTTAGGTCAAGTGTTAAAAAGAATGGCAGAGGCAGGGGTGCGTCTAAAGCACAGTGTGTTTTTAATGCTCCAAGTGTCACCTACCTAGGCCACAGGATTTCAGCTGAGGGCCTTTCTCCAATGAAAGAAAAGGTGAAAGCAATAAAGGAAGCCCCAAGTCCAAAGAATGTATCAGAGCTCAGGTCATTTTTCGGCTTAATGAACTATTATGGAAAGTTCCTGCCAGACCGCTCCGCTGTACTGGCTCCACTCTTATCAGCTGCTACGCAATGGAGCAGGCTTTTCAGCAGGTAAAAGTACGGTTATATTCAGCACCTCTACTAGTCTACTTTGATCCATACAGGGAGGTCATGTTGTCATGTGGCACTTCGCCTTATGGGTTGGGGGCTGTCTTCTCCCACCGCATGGAGGATGGAGCAGAGAAGCCTATTGGATACGTGTCAAGTACACTCACAGCTGCTGAAAAAGGCTACTCCCAGCTAGAAAAAGAAGGGCTGGTGGTAGTATTTACTGTAAAAAGATTTCACCAGTACTTGTATGGTCACGCTTTTACCATCTTTACAGAGCATCCCCTATTAGGTCTGTTCAGTGAGTCAAAAGGCATTCCATCCATGGCTTCACCAAGAGTGCAGCGCTGGGCTTTAACATTGTCAGCCTATCAGTACTGCATAGTCTACAAAGCAGGGAGTGACAATGCAAATGCGGATGCTTTTAGCCGACTTCCTCTTCCAGAGAGTCCAAGTCATACTCCAATGCCACCAGAAACAACGCCACCAGGTTGAACACAGATAATGGAGGAGTTACATGAAGCTCATCCTGGTGTGTCACATATGAAGAGCCTGGCCAGGGGTTTTGTATGGTGGCCTGGCATGGACAATGCATTAGAAGAAAAAGTCAAAGCATGTTCGTAGTGTCCATGTAACCAACCCATGCCAGCACCTGCTCCACTCCACCCATGGGAATGGCCCAGCCGACACTGGTCACGACTTCATCTTGATTTTGCAGGTCCATTTATGTTTCGCATGTTTATGGTGTTGGTTGATTCACATTCAGAATGTCTGGAAGCACACATCATGCCAAACATTACAGCCCCAGCCACCACAGATGTGCTTTAAAGCATTTTTGCAACTCATGTACTACCCGACACAGTTGGAAGCGATAAGGGTCCTACTTTCACTAGTGATGTTTTTCAAGAGTTTATGCAGAAAAATGGAATCCGACACATTCACACAGCTCCCCATCACCCAGCATCCAATGGCTTAGCAGAACGGGCTGTTGAAACCCTGAAAGAGGGACTGTGAAAAACGTCAGAAGTCACCCTTGAAACTAAACTCTTTCCTGTTCCAATACTGGATTACTCCGCACACCACTACAGGGTTATCTCCAGCAGAGATGTTACTGGGTAGGAGGCCAAAATCACACCTTGATTTTCTACACCCAGCCATTGGAACCAGAGTGGTCCAGTCACAGAGCAAACAGAAAATTGTTCGAGAGCTGCATGCTAAAGAAAAGACATTTCAGACCAGGTCACCAGGTATACTGTATGTTAAAAACTTTGCCAGTGGTCCACCCTGGTTGGCAAGAGTGGTTGACCGCCAAACAGGACCAGTATCATTTGTGATCAACTTGTGTGATGGCAGGCAGGTTCGCAGGCACCAGGATCATGTGCGTGCTTGCCACGATGCTGGAGGAGAGGGAACTCAGATTGCTTCATTCAAGGACAGTCCAGGCAGCTCTGTGATCTGTGAGGTTGTGCCAGCAATGCAGGAAAACACAGGTGAATTGCCTGTGTAGACGACTCCTCCCGCCCCAGTCACAATCACGACTGGCAAAGCTCAGAATCCTTCCAAGTCAGAAAACATCACATCAGAGCTGAGAAGGTCAAAGAGGTAGCATAAGCCTCCAGATAGATTAGATTTGTGAAGAACCCGAAAAGGATTAAGCAGAAGAAGATGGATGGATGATCTGTTCAAAATCTTGAAAAAAATGCTTTAGTTAATGGAAACAAAAACAGGTTGTGTATTTCTTAGAAACTTGAAAATTTGAGTGTGTTGTTTATATGCCTAAGGTCTTGTTATGTTATGACATTTCAACCTAAAGGGGGAGAAGTGTTACAGACTGGGGCTATGTGAATACATACTGTAAGAGGTCGCACCCGGAAACTTTGTGCTGTTACCGGTGTACTCTAGGGGACATGTTTGTTAGTTACCTTCCTGTGCATGCATGTGCTGCCACTGTAGGACATCAGCTGTTTTGTGAGGCACCCAGATATTAATAAAAATGTAAACAGATAAAAGTGCGTGCTCTGTAAATAAATACAGATGAACACTGATTAAGAAAATTAAGAGACTATGATAATCCATATCCACACACACGGCAAGAATAGTTCTTTTGACATACCATGTCAATGTACTTTAAAAAAAAAAACCT
Organism: Pholidichthys leucotaenia; assembly: GCA_020510985.1. Taxonomy (NCBI): domain Eukaryota; kingdom Metazoa; phylum Chordata; class Actinopteri; order Cichliformes; family Pholidichthyidae; genus Pholidichthys; species Pholidichthys leucotaenia. The sequence goes on along the minus strand of CM035846.1, from coordinate 210,869,391 downwards.
AACCAAAACAAACAAAAAACTTATGACTGACTTGAGTAGACATCAAATTATCCCCAGTTGGAGGAAGTCATTTGACACAGAGTGAGGAAATTCAAACTCTGAAAATATGCCATTATGCCGAACATAAACTACAAGAGATGGAAAATGATATTGATCCTGATAACCACTTTTTCAATAATATTCATAATCATTGTGAATATTACACTGAAAAGCAATTCAAAAGTCAAGTGCAACTAGATGGTAAACTATCAATAATACACTTCAACAGCAGAAGTCTTAACAAAAACTTTCCACAGATTCAGGACTATTTAAAATAGCTAGACAGAAAATTTACAGCTATCGCAGTCTCTGAAACTTGGCTTAATGAAGAGCAGGCTCCTCTGATGGCAATAGAGGGATATCAGATGTTTCATATTAACAGATCTCAAAAAAAGGGTGGTGGTGTTGCACTGTATATTGATGACCTGTATAGGTGTAAGCTTGTAAATGGAATGTCCTTTGCACTACCAGGGATCTTGGAATGTGTTACTGTTGAGATTGACCAAGGTAAAACAAAAAATCTAATTATAAGTTGTATATATAGAACGCCGGGAACTTGCATTGAGACATTCAGAGATAAATTAGTCGAGCTGTACAATAATATTACTAGTAAGAAAATGGTAGTAATTTGTGTAGATTTCAATATTGATCTACTAAATCCATATCAACAAAATGTAATTACAGAGTTCATGAACTCTATGTACAGCATGAGTCTATATCCCACAATAACACATCCCAGTAGAATCACAGTTCACACTGCTACACTTATTGACAACCTGTTTGTTAATATTATTGATAAGAAAATAGAAAGTGGATTATTGATAAATGATGTAAGTGACCATTTGCCAACCTTTGCACTTATCCATGGCCACACGGGGGCCAATACAGAAAAATTTTTAAAATCGTTCAGATACAAATCACAAAATGCAATCAGTTCTTTTAAAGAGGACTTGCTGAAGCAAGACTGGACAGAAGTCTATGTATCAGATGTAAATGAAGCCTATGACACATTTATAAACATTGTAACCACTCTTTATGAAAAAAATTGTCCATTAGTAAAGAAAAAGCTTAAACATAAATTTGCCGATAAGCCATGGTTAACCAAAGGATTGCAAAAGGCGTGTAAAAAGAAAAATTTATTATATAAAGCTTTCCTAAAGAAAAGGACAAAAGAAGCAGAGCAGCGGTATAAAACATACAAAAATAAGTTAACATATATAATAAGATGTAGTAAAAGAGACTATTACAGTCAAGAACTGGAGAAATACAGAGACAATATTAAAAATACATGGACAATACTTAATATTCTTGGAAATAAAAACAGAAATACAAGCTGCCCAACCGATTTTTCAAAAAATAATAAAACGACTCAGTGTGAATGCAGCTTCACCTGCAGATGAATTTAATAACTTTTTTGTTAACATTGGTCCTAATTTGGCTCGAAAAATACTCATTACGGCACCCACAGGTGATACAATAAGCAAAAACACTGCTATAAAAGACTCCATTTTCACAAAGAACACAGACGAGAGAGAGGTCATTGAAATTGTTAAATTGTTTAAAAGTAAAACATCTACGGACTGTGATGGTATTGACATGCTCTTAGTCAAAACTATTATTGAATGCTTAGTGAAACCACTGACGTATATCTGTAACCTGTCTCTCCAAACAGGTATATTTCCCAATGCAATGAAAATAGCTAAAGTAATTCTGATATACAAGATGGGTGACAGAGGGGAATTCTTAAACTATAGACCAACTTCACTATTGCCACAATTTTCCAAGATACTTGAAAAAATATTCTATGAGAGAATTGACAACTTCATACTGAAGAATAATTTATTGTGTGAGCAGCAATATGGGTTCAGACACAAGAGGACAACTGCATTTGCTCTAATGGAATTTATAGAAAAAATATCAACTGCCATTGAAAATAAAGAGTATTCAGTTGGGGTATTCCTGGATCTTAAAAAAGCATTTGATACAGTGGATCATAATTTATTATTAAAGAAACTACAAAATTGTGGTATTAGGGGGGTAGCACTGTCCTGGTTATGTAGTTACTTAAAGAATAGATATCAGTATGTATGTGTTGGTAACAAAAACTCACAGTTACTGAAGGTTACTTGTGGAGTCCCACAGGGTTCAGTTTTGGGGCCATTGTTATTCAATATGTATATAAATGATATATGTGCGGCGGATGATAAAATGGGTCAGCGATGCTGAGGTTTTAAATAGCGTTTATTATCATACTGCCGTCACGGGATCCCCGTTCCGGCCCAAGTGTGTGCAGGCTGGAGCGGGATCCTCTGGCTCTCAGAGAAGAAGACACAGAGTGCATGTCTGCAGCAGCAGTTGAAGTGAGAGAATGAGAGACAGAACCTGTGCAGTATTTGTACCCAACTCGAACAATACATCAAAGCAGATTCACAGCACTTGGTCTGATCACAGGGACTGCAGAACAGGCATGAGACATTTGCATTTGTAAGACCTACATAACAATAGGCAGATTTGCTAGCCCCTGCTCCAGGTGCAGGACAAAGGGGTTACAAGGCACATCTACATATTGAACTGTCTCTAGGTCACAGCAAGGACAGGACGCATGAACACTATACATGAATGGCCATTACATCATGATACACGCAGGGCACATTGCATCAGAATACATGCAGGGCACATTGCATCACAACACATGGATGGCACATTACATCTCAGTAGTGCAGAGGGGAAAACCAAGAGAAAAGAGCTGACTGTCCTGTGTGTTGTGGGGGGGTTGAGTCAACCCGCCACAATATGTAAAGTTTCAGAAAAAATGGATTTAATATTGTTTGCCGATGACACTAATTTATTATGCAGTGGAAGCAATTTGGAACAACTTTTGGATACACTCAGAAAGGAATTAGGAAAGCTTAAACTGTGGTTTGATTCAAACAAACTAACGCTCAGTTTAAATAAGACAAAATTTATAGTTTTTAAGAACCATCACAACAACTTAGTAACTAAACTCAGTGTAAATGGTGTAGAGATTGAAATGGTATCCGAAACTAAATTTCTTGGAGTAATAATTGATAATAAACTGTGTTGGAAGTCATATATTAATTATATTAAAGGTAAAATATCCAAAGCAATTGCAATACTACACAGAGTGAAATATTTGCTGAATCAACTCACACTATATACCTTGTATCATTCATTAATACTCCCATACATGACATATTGTACTGAAGTATGGGGAAATACATATAAAACAAACATATATCCAGTCTTTATGCTTCAGAAGAGAGCTATTAGAATAATAAACAAAGCAGCTTACAGGGAACCAACAAACCCACTTTTTCTTAAATTAAAAGCTCTCAAGTTGAAAGATCTGGTTGACTTTAAAACTGCAGTAATAATGTTTAAAGTGAAGAATCTATCACTGCCCACAAATATCCAAAAGTTGTTCCAAATAAGGGAGAAACAATATCATTTCAGAGGAACATGTATATTTCAAAAACCTTCAGTGAGAACTACCACCAAGCAACACTGTGTTTCAGTGCAAGGAGTCAGATTATGGAACGATTTTGGACCTGAATTAAAATCATGTACAACGCTTGGACAATTCAAACAAAAACTAATGGAAGAAATATTCCAAACATATATACAAGATGACATGTAAAATCACATAAGGATTGTCATATCCAGTCTGCGTTGTGTTGCTTAGTTTTTTGTCACATTTTGTCTTAGCTATGTTCTGAATTGTAATCGCTCTTGTTTTGTTTTTTTGAATTCTTGGATGGAACATGGGTGGGCAATATAAGCTGCGGCTTCAGCCATCACCCATTTCGGATAACTTATGTTGAACTGTATAATCAGAGGAGTTCTTGTCTAATTTGACTTTGTTGGATTTTCTTTCCCCCTTTGTTATATTATTCTGTTTCTTTTTAATGTGTACTTTTAATCTATCCGAAATAAAGATTCATTCATTCATTCATTTATTGCTCCCAGGTTACCACACCTGTCTGTTGTGCTCATATATTATTATTTTTTCAGTTTATTATCTTTGTGCCATGATAATTTTCCTAATTTCATTGTTCTATAATAAAATAAAAGCCTTCATTCATTTGCTCATAATGCATATGTAGAACAAGCTCTGACTTTTAATGTGTAGATGCCCTCTTGTGGCCAATACGTGCCAAGCAGCCACACTGGCCTCTAACTCACTTTTCTCCTGGTTTCTCCCCCCTCCACCCTGTTTAGGCAGCAGTGTCACCCAGCAGTTACACTCTGTCCAAGTGCTTCCTGCCAGAGGAGAGCACAGTGATCGGTGTGTACTGCTCGGCCGGCGCCTGCCTGCTGCTGCTGTTCCTCGCTCACTGTATGTGGATGAAAGGTCTGCTGCAGTGCCTGAGCCTCTGCCTGCTGGGGAAGCACAAGTCTCTGTGAACTACTTTACCCAGAGTGCACCTGGAATGAGCCATGAGTTCCCCGGAGCTGGTGAATCACCTGATATGAGGATGTCTGCCAAATTTGTGAAGTTCCTCATCCTCTTAGCCCAGCACAAAAAAACAAACAAAAATCAAATGAAAAATGCTCATGCCAACCTTGAATTGTTGAATTGTCTGAATGTTCTCCTGCACTGTGAAGGACATGAGTGTATATTTTAGGTGTCTTTTTAAAGGACTCAAAATTTCTAACAGCTGTTTTCGATTGTGGTCATGGAGGACCAAGTTGTTGCTACAACTCATCAGTGGTTTGTTTCCACTTCTTCTGGAGTGCCAATCAGGGGGAAAACTGATGTAAAACTATGGCATGAAAGAGGGCCAGTGACACCAGTCCATATGTAAATACTATGTGTCCTGCTTTGATCCAAGATGGTGAAGTTAAAGGACGTTGGTGCTGTATGTCTCTTCTCTCTGATGTTACTTGTTAACACTCAGAGATCATGTCGCACTCTGAACACTTTGTTTGTTGTTGATGTCAGATTGTCCATGCAGGCCACTCGTTGTTTTATGATGCATATCAGAAAAATATCACTTTCTGTGCCAAATGTTTGTGAGGATTTTTGCCAAATTGTTGATATGTTTATGTACATAATAAATCAGAATCTTAAGGCTGGTTTCTGTTTTTTTCTGGTGGATGAAGGGGGTTAATGTCAGTAAAACACACATTTTTTTAAAATTAATTCAAACACATGCTATATCATTTTTAGTGCAATCTAACTTATGCACATGTTAATTGTTTCCAGTTGTGACAAACATATTTTTTCTTTTAAGTCCACATCAAGAATGTGCACAGATATGGGTTATTGTTACCTGGGTAACCGCCTTTTTTGCAATCTTTGGCAGTGCAGCCCCTTAGGAGGGGAAATATATATATACAGTATATATACATATACATAAAGCTAAAGCAAAGTGCTTTAGCTGTCTTCCCAGCAACAGGTTGAAGCCATCTCTTAAATGTACATGGAATGGTATAACGCCAAGGCAGGGCAATAAAGTTGCTGTGACCGCCCCAGCAGGGTTGCTTTTTTTCTTACCAGTGTCTGTGTCAGTGCTGCCGGACTCTTTTCTTTTTTTTTTTCCTCCAAGTCCAAACTCATGTTCACTTTTTATGTTTCTTGCGGTGCTTGTACAGTAAAGAAACATGAGCTGAGTGCTGCTGATGTGACTGACTGGCAGTGGCAGACAGTGAGGAGGAGCCAGCCAGCCCAGGTATGAGCTGATCGGGTAAGAGCAAGCTTCAGTTTCTGGAGATGTGTGGGTGCTCACATGAATCAAAACATTTTTTTTTGGGGGGGGGGGTGCATGGAAATGCCAAAACTATCTATCTATATATATATGGCCTATTTTAAAAACTTTGATTGTATATTGTATAGGCCCAAAAACTATTGTATATCTAGCAACACAACACTGTGCAGCAGTTAGCTTAGCTGCAGTCAGAGAGGAGATCCACACCACTCGGGTCCAAATATGCCCTGTTTTACAGAGTGGGATGCAAATGTTTCTTCACTGTCAGTGATGGCCCATTCAATTCAATTCAACTTTATTTGTATAGCGCCATTTCACAACAGTCATAGCATTTTCAACTGTAGGGGGGACCCCCACAATTGCAGCAAGACCCCAGCAATCAGGCGATCCCCTGTGAGCAAGCACTTTGTGACGGTGGAGAGGAAAAACTCCCTTTTAACAGAAAGAAACCTCCAGCAGAACCAGGCTCAGGGAGGGGCAGTCATCTGCTGTGACTGGCTGGGGGGTGAGGGGATAGAGAAGATGAACAGACATGTAGAGAGCAAACAGCATGATGGGGACTCAATCTATGGGAGAGAACAAACAAATGTTAATGACCAGCAAAAAAAATATTTAATTCAGAGTGAAGAAAGGAGTGAAGCCCATTGCATTGCTGGAGGTCCCCCGGCTGTCTAAACCTATTAGCAGCATAACTAAGGGAGGGTTCAGAGACACATGATCCCTCCCTAATTGTAGGCTATATCAAAAAGGTAGGTTTTAACCCTATTCTTAAAAATAGAGATTGAGTCTGGCTCCCGAATCCAGATTGGCAGCTGGTTCCACAGGAGAGGAGCTTGATATAGGCCCTTAGAATAGAGGGTTAGTACTAGTGAAAGCGCTTTGAGTGGTCTTTGTGACTAGAAAAGCGCTATATAAGTGCAGGTTAGTTAGTTAGTTAGTTGATAACTGAAGGCTCTGCCTCCCATTGTACTTTTGGAGATTCTAGGTATTACAAGTAATCCAGCATTTTGGGAGCGTAGTGCTCTGTTAGGATAATAGGGTAGTATCAGATATTTTAAATAAAAAGGGGCCGGAATGTTTAGAGCTTTGTAAATGAGAAGAAGGATTTTAAACTTAATTCTAAACTCTATGGGAAACCAATGAAGGGAGGCCAGAACCGGAGAGATATGATCTCTCTTTCTAGTACCTGTTAAAACTCTTGCTGCAGCATTTTGGATCAACTGAAGACTTTTTAAAAATGTTTTAGGACAACCTGATAATAAAGAGTAACAATAATATAATCTAGAGCTAACAAAAGCGTGGATCAGTTTCTCAGCATCACTCTGAGACAAGATGCTCCTAATCTTGGCAATATTACGCAAATGATAGAAGGCAGTCTTAGAAACAAATTTAATATGTGAATTGAAAAACAGATCTTGACCAAAAATAACTCCAAGGTTCCTCACAGAACTATTAAGAGAAAGAGTAACCGCATCCAAACTAAGAGTTTGATTTGGAAGGGTATTTCTAAGATTTTTTGGACCAACAAGTTCAGTCTTATCTGAATTTAATAGCAGGAAATTACAAGTCATCCAAGCTTTGATTTCCTTAAGACAGGCTTCTAACTTGGCTAATTGATTACTATCATCTGGCTTCATTGACAGATATAATTGTGTGTCATCTGCATAACAATAAAAATGTATACAGTGCTTCCTAATAATGTTGCCTAACTGAAGCATACACACGTGGACAAAATTGTTGGTACCCCTCTGTTAATGAAAGAAAAACCCACAATGGTCACAGAAATAACTGACAAAAGTGGTAATAAATAAAAATTCTATGAAAATTAACCAATGAAAATCAGACAATGCTTTTGAATTGTGGTTCAACAGAATTATTTTAAAAAAACAAATTCATGAAACAGGCCTGGACAAAAATGATGGTACCCCTAGAAAAGATTGAAAATAATGGGACCATAGGAACATGTTCAAACAAGATGTGTTTAATTAACATCATAGGTGTCTACAAACTTGTAATCAGTGTCAGCCTATTTAAAGGGTGACAAGTAGTCACTGTGCTGTTTTGTGACATGGTGTGTACCACACTAAACATAGACCAGAGGAAGCAAAGGAGAGAGTTGTCTCAGGAAATTAGAAAGAAAATTATAGACAAGCATGTTAAAGGTAAAGGCTATAAGACCATCTCCAAGCAGCTTGATGTTCCTGTGACTACAGTTGCACATATTATTCAGAAATTTAAGATCCATGGGACTGTAGCCAACCTCCCTGGACGTGGCCGCAGGAGGAAATTTGATGAAAAATGGAGGAGACGGACAATACGAATGGTAACAAAAGAGCCCAGAACAACCTATAAACACATTCATGGTGAACTCCAAGGTCAAAGTACATCAGTGTCAGATCGCACCATCTGTCGTTGTTTGAGCCAAAGTGGACTTCATGGGAGATGACCAAGGAGGACACCACTGTTGAAAACAAATCATAAAAAATCCAGACTGGAATTTGCCAAACTGCATGTTGACAAGCCACAAAGCTTCTGGGAGAATGTCCTATGGACAGACAAGACAAAACTGGAACTTTTTGGCAAGGCACATCAGCACTATGTTCACAGACACAAAAATGAAGCATACCAAGGAAAGAACACTGTCCCTACTGTGAAACTTGGAGGAGGTTCTGTTATGTTCTGGGGCTGCTTTGCTGCATCTGGCACAGGGTGTCTTGAATCTGTGCAGGGTACAATGAAATCTCAAGACTATCAAAGTATTCTAGAGAGAAATGTGCTGCCCAGTGTCAGCTTGGTCTCAGTCGCAGGTCATGGGTCTTGCAACAGGATAATGACCCAAAACACACAGCTAAAAACACCCAAGAATGGCTAAGAGCGAAACATTGGACTATTCTAAAGTGGCCTTCTATGAGCCCTGATCTAAATCCTACTGAACATCTGTGGAAGGAGCTGAAACATGCCATCTGGAGAAGGCACCCTTCAAACCTGAGACAACTGGAGCAGTTTGCTCATGAGGAGTGGGCCAAAATACCTGCTGAGAGGTGCAGAAGTCTCATTGACAGTTACAGAAATCATTTGATTGCAGTGATTGCCTCAAAAGGTTGTGCAACAAAATATTAAGTTAAGGGTACCATCATTTTTGTCCAGGCCTGTTTTATGAGTTTGTTTTTTAAAATAATTCTGTTGAACCACAATTCAAAAGTATTGTCTGATTTTCATTGGTTAATTTTCATAAAATTTTTATTTATTACCACTTTTGTCAGATTCAAGTTATTTCTGCGACCATTGTGGGTTTTTCTTTCATTAACAGAGGGGTACCAACAATTTTGTCCACAGCTGTATATAAACTAAAAAGAGTAGGGCCTAGCACAGATCTCTGTGGAACTCCATGACTGAGCTTTGAGTTGAAAGAAAACTCATTACTGACATGAACAAACTGGAACCTATCAGATAAATAAGATCTAAACCACTGCAATGAAGTTCCATTAAGTCCAACAAGGTGTTCTAGTCTATCAAGTAGAATATTATGATTGATAGTATCAAAAGCTGGACTAAGGTCTAAAAGGACAAGTACAGAAACAAGTCCATTATCAGATGCGATATTTAAATGGCAAAATTAAAACAAACCAAGAATCAACAGAAGAAAGTTCACTTGTAGTTGTAAACATATTTAGGGTGTTTTTTACTCACTTTTTGTCTCTAACGTGACATTATTCTTCTCTACTACAGCATCCATTACAATTACATGCAAATGACCAATTATGCAAATTAGGTGACGACATCATTTAACAACTTTTGTCGACTTTTAGGACAGCCAATACCTACTTTCCTTACTGAGGAGTTGGCAACAGTGCTATTCATAGTTTTCGATCATGTGACTTCTGGCAGGATCACCGGCCATTTTGGTGGGGGATAATTTCATAGTAAAATGGAATTAAAAAAAAGTGAAAACGTCCAAAATTTATTATGAAACTCTTGATAATGACAGACAGCGGTATGATGACAAATTAGTTATAATTGAGAAGCAGGCCCCCTATCTCATTCCAAAGCAAACCTGGCCAAAAGACACGGAGAAGTGGGCTAGCATCACCTATCCAGACATGTACAAAGCTAAATATATTTCTTGATTTTCATAACACTTATCATGCATGTTTATCCACATCAGCCCATAAATTATTCACAGAGCCCCCAACTTAATTTCTCCTGTTTGTTTTTCTCTGTTTTTGCTCTCAGTTTTTTGATATGTGATCTAATTTGATTTAGCATTAGCTAAAGGCTGGCTTCATTCAGCTCACTCACCTGTCCAGATGCTTTCAGATGAAGTTAGACATCGTTGTCATGGTGTCTAATCGTTATCCCTCATTGTTAACAGTAAGCATTTGATTTGTAGACTCCCAGCTACTTGTAATAATCCTCAAAGCCACAGGTGTGAATTAGCCAGTGTTCTGACATTTTGGCATCACAACAGCAAACCTTGGGTTACTACTCCATCATTTTCTTCAGTTGTTGTTCAGAAGAATTAAGATTTCCCAAGCAAGTGACACTCTTGAATGTTGGTGAAGTCTGGATCTTAGCATCCTTCTTGAAAAGCCTTAACTCCAGCTAAGGTTAGCTTTAGCAGCTAGCTTGTTCCAGCACAAGTATCCCGGCTTTGCTGGTTTCCTGCCAGCAGCCTCAAGAATAAAGTTGTGTTGTTTTTCTCTTCATTGGAGACTTCTTTCATCGGAAAGGAAACAGGAGGTGAGCAGGATCCAGATGTGGTGAACGCACTTAGCCCTCGGGTCTGTACGGAGATCTAATCAGCCGGAATGATAGAAGCACCTGTGTAGCTGAGCATAAAGAGACATTTTCTGTCTCGCCTGTGTGGACACCGCTGATGGTACAGACTGCAGTCAAATATAAGAACTTGGCAAGGAAGGCTAAATAGTAATTTGGATCGTCATAATATCCTGTAGCTTGAAAGTGTTACACTTAAGTTGGCTCAGACAGATCCCTGATAGGGACGAACAAGTATGTTTGTTTAGCTTTGTGTGTGTGTGTGTGTGTGTGTGTGTGTGTGTGTGTGTGTGTGTGTGTGTGTGTGGCTGGCAGCAGTTGAGCTGATCAGAACAGGGAGCTTATGAATCTGTGAAAATGTCCATAGAGCAACACAGACTCTTCAACAATATTAGTTAATTATTTCTACAAGCCTATTACAAAATGGTCAGAGCACCTGCAAGCTGAAATACAAGAAAGGCGTCACACCAGCTCTACTAATACTAATAGGAGAAAGCCAAATTCTCCTCCGTTTCTCCGATAGTTCCCGAGTTGACTCACCTTGGTTCAAATTAATTGCAGGTAATTGATAAAAAAAAAAACACTTTCTCCTTCCCACCAGTGTTTGTACAACCAATTATTCCACAGTAGTCCATTATATTTACATAATTTTCGGCTTTAATGAAATAGAATCGCCCCCTGCAGCTTCCCTCCCAATATGGCCACCTATATAGTGACTGGCAGCTATGTGACGTCATGTTAAAAGAAGAAGAAGAAGCAGCCAACTTTATTGTCATTCAGTCCATACAGCCAATCATGTACAGTAGAACGAAATTATGTTTCTCCTATCTACAATGTTAATCACATCTAGAATCAGAGGGGCTGCTCCCATGCTAGGTGCCGCCACAAACAACTATAAATAGGTCAAGGTCTTGCACGATAGGAGGGGATAACAGCTTTAGTAATTATCCTGGGTCACCATGCATACAACTGGGCGCGTGCTTCAGCCGGTTATTCTTTTTATCATGGGATTTATTCTGTTTAATGTAGCGCTAGCCGCCATTAGCCTTTAATGTGCCTGATATGAAAGTCTACTCATGGTACAATTTTATGTACAGTACATGTCAAAGCCTTGTGTCAATTAGATAATGTGCTAGAGAGAAAATGATCCACAAACATCCAGATAAACCTGGATGTTTATCTGGATCGACCGCAACGCCGATTTTGAAAAGGCCAGAGGTGGTGGGCTTTGTGTTTATGTGCTTCAGTCTTGGTGTAATAACAGCAGAATAATTCAAAGCCACTGTGTGGTGATCCAAGCTGTGTGTTGTTTTTCTCTTTCGCACTAATTATCTTCCACAGCTGCGGCTTCACTCACACCTGCGTTTCCCAATTAGACTCCCTTTATTAGGAGTGGAGCCCTTCACTCCTCCACGGAAATGTCAACACTCCAACAGGGTGAAAGAACTCCTCGACACGAGTCTACCCTTCTCTTCAGCTGGGAGCTTCGCCTCCCTTTCAACTTCTACTTCTCCACCCTTCATCGACTGGGAGTTTCGCCTCCCTTTAAACAACTGTAAGCAACCTGTTAACTGGGTTTTTGTCATCTTCTGCATCTGCCTCTCCTTGTCCCCTATACCTGTGCACAGGTGGACCGTCCTCCAGACGGACCAACCCAGCTCCAGGCGGCGGACTGGAACTCTTCCCATGAGCCAGAGGCTCCACTCACTCTTCAGCCCTCCGTAAGTGCCTCAGCACCCAGACTGAACTCTGTCCTCTCCCCCCTCAGCTGAGGATTCTCCTGCACTCGTCACTGTAATTATCTGCACTGGCACTACCTCACCTTCAAGGGACCCTGGTAACCTGGAGAAGGATTAAGCTGCTACTAGTTTCTCTCCCAACACTCCCTTGCTCCGTAAGATTATTATTTATTCTACTAATTCAGCCATTTATTGCAAGATAACTCATATCCTCTTCTCTCCTCTCCTTGCAGGGTTGCCAGACTGCTCCTGTTCTGCACTCACACACTCACATACACGCACAGTCAATAAAGATCATTGCATTTCTAATTGAATCTGTTGTCTGCTCCTGGGTTTAACTTCAAATCATGTCAGTACGTCTCCGAGTAGTAAACCCAGCAGACAGTGCGACCGCACAAAGACTTAACACCACGGGAGCTCGATTAGATCAGCTTACGTACCAGCAACAGGTGATCTTGGATCAATTGACTCAGATTAATTCTCGGCTTGACCAGCTTACCTTGGCGTTGCCCTCTCGGACTGCCTGCCTCCGGGGGTCCAGTCGTGCCTCCACATCCAACCTCTCCTCCAGTGCAGCACACTCAGTTAGCACCAGTTACCACACTTACCCGTTTTAGCAGCAAGCTGGGGGAGGCTTGGGGGTTCCTACTTCAGAGTAGCCTTGTTTTTCAGTGGGTTCCTGAGAATTTCCCTACAAATCACAGTCAAATTAGTTATGTTGTGAATCTGTTGGAGGGGCAGGCCTTAGCCTGGGCTTATGCTGTGATGGCCCATCCCGATTATCCCAACTACACATATGACTGATTTGTTTCTGAGTTCACCGAGGTCTTTGACCATTCTGACCAGGACAATGTCCTCACCACCGACCTCCTCAACCTTCGGCAGGGGGTCAGGTCCATAGCCGACTACTCTCTAGAAATGGGTTGGGAGGATGCCTCACTCTGCAGCATTTTTTTTTACGCAGTCTTAGGATGAGTTGGCTCGTTTAGAGAAACGTTTAGAGAAACCCTCCTCACTACATGAATTAATCTCTTTAGCCATCAGCATTGATAACTGTTTGAGGGAGCGGGCTAGTGAGCACCATTTTTCTAATCGCTCGGACTCCCAGCCTCGTCTTTTCCCTCAGCCTCTCCTCCCTGCCCTCCCTCCCTCTGACGCTGGGGAACCTATGCCGGTGGGCCAATCTAGGTTGCCTCCCGTGGAACGACAATGCCGCCGCGATCTTACATTGTGCATGTATTGTGCCAGTGCCGATCACGAGGTCGCTTCCTGTCCCAATCAGCCAAAAGGGGGGGTCCATTCGTCACAGTAGGGGAACTAACGGACGTGGGAAAGGCTAAAACCCTTACGACTGATTTTACCGATTCGCTTTCAACATGGTCACATTGAAATTTCCACTAATGTTCTCACTGACTCAGATGCAGAACAGAGCTTCATTTCGGAGAGTCTGGCAACCTGGCTGAAGCTCCCTTGTCACAATCTGAAGACTCCATTGAATTTGGTTGCTCTTTCCAATGTGCCTCTCACCACTGTTACTAAGCAGACTGCCCCCGTTTCAGTTTTTTTTTTCCACAATATCTTTATTGAACCTTTTTTTTTTTTTTTTTAACAAACATGATACAAACAATCAAACACTAACACTAAAGTACTACAAAAAAAAAAATGCACTAAAAACACCAACAACCACCAACAAAATCAAGTCTTCAACAATGCTCCTCTGTTTAGTCTAGACAATCCAATACATAAGTATACATATTATGTTCACCAGTTTGGAATTTACAAGGTCCACACACATCATTCACCTTCTTCTTCAAGAGTTATGTTTAAATTTTTTACATAATCAATAAAAGGTCTCCATATATTCTCAAACACAATTTCCTTTGATTTCAGTATATATGTTATTCTTTCTAATGGAAGGTTTGTTAACATCTGTCTTAACCACTGAGTCACATCTGGTCTATGAGTCTTTTTCCATAATAGTGCAATACATTTTTTGGCATTAAGCAAACTGAGGTCTATGAATGTTCTTTCACTTTTATTAAAATTATGCTTTTCTGGGTACAGACCCAACAAAAACAGTTTAGGATTCAATATGATTTGTTTTGAGATTATTTTTTCAATTGTTACCCTCACCTCTTCCCAAAACATTCTTATTAATCTACATTCCCATAAACAATGAAATAGGGTTCCTTTACTTTCCCTGCATTTTGTGCAAGTATCTGGTATATTTTTGTTATATCTATTTAACTCCTCCGGTGTAACATACATCCGCATTAACCATTTGAAATGTATCAATTTAAGGCGTGCATTTATTGATTTGGTTTGAGCTTCTGTACAAGCCAATTCCCATTGTTCCTCTGAAATTTCAATTTGCAGATCTTCTTTCCAGTAGTTTAATCTTTTCAGTGAATTTTCACTTGAAGATAGTGTCAATGAGTTATAAAACTCTGAAATAATACCCTTTCTTTTACTATCTTTCATCATCATTTTTTCCAAGGATGAATAAATAGGTCGAGTGAGAGCTTTATTTTGATTTGATCGAATAAAGTTTCTAAGTTGAAGATATTTAAAAAAATGTGTTCTATTGAGATTAAATTTGATCCTCAGCTCTTCAAAAGACATTATGTTGTCTGCACATGGCAAATATAAATCCTGAATCTTTTGTATCCCTTTTAAATTCCATACTTTAAATACAGCGTCCGCTCTCCCTGGTTTAAAATATTGATTACCCCATATTGGACTAAATTGTGACAATAACTGTGGTTCTTTTAAATAGTTTTTAGCTTCACACCATATTTTGATCATATGCTTTACAAATGGATTTTTAACTTGTTTTTGTAATTTTTTTGCCGAATCTGAGTATATGAATATGGGAAGAGGTAAAGGTAAATTGTATGATTCCATTTCAGTCCAGTGAGGGAGATCATTTGATGAAAAATAATATGTCATAGACCTCAGTTGTGCCGACCAATAATACAACATAAAATTTGGACATTTCAGACCTCCACGATCAAATGGTAAATATAATAAAGACAAACGTAATCTAGCCCTCCTGTTATTCCATATAAATTCCACTAACTTTTTTTTTATTCTTGAGAATAGATCTAAAGGTGGTGATAAGGGAATGTATTGAAATAAATAAAGTATTTTAGGTAAAATATTACTTTTAAGTATATTGATTCTCCCGATCATCGACATTGGTAGTGACATCCATCTCTGAGTTAACTCATTGATATCTGACATTAAGGCTTCATAGTTGACACTGGCGACTGATTCTAGCTTAGGCATAATTTGGATTCCTAAATATTTAAACTGATTTACAACATTGAATTGATTTACCTCAGGGGCTGGGTAATTTCTCTGGGTCTCATTTAGCATTAATATTGAAGATTTAGTTTTATTTATTTTATATCCTGATATTTCCCCAAAATTCTTTATTAAATTCAACAAGGTTGGAATTGATTTTTTTAGATTCGACATAAACAAAATTATATCATCGGCGTACAGGGAGATTTTATGTTCTGTTGGTCCAACTTTAATTCCATATATTTGTGAATGTAAACGTATCGCTATCGCTAAAGGTTCAATTGCCATAGTAAACAGTAAAGGTGAAAGTGGACAGCCTTGTCGACATCCTCTATTGATTTTTATTGGTTTTGAAATATTGTTATTTGTGAGGATTTCTGCTGTAGCATTATTGTATATTATTTGAACCCATTTTATGAAATTATTTCCAAGTCCAAACCTTTGTAGGACTTCAAAAAGAAAGGGCCATTCAACTCTATCAAAGGCCTTTTCGGCGTCCAATGATAGGAGAGCTGTATCCGGTGCTTCTTTATTAAAATAAATAATATTAAATAGTCTTCTTACATTATGGAAGCCTTGTCTACCCTTTATAAAGCCATTCTGATCTCGATTAATAATATTTGGTAAAATTTCTTGTATTCGTCTTGCTAAAATTTTACAGATTATCTTAAGGTCGGCGTTTAATAGGCTTATTGGTCTCATATTTTCACATTTATTAGAGGGCTTACCTGGTTTTGGCAGCAGTATAATTAAGGCATTATTTATGTATGATGGTAAATTATTATTTTGAAATGCTTCTAAAACCATTTCCAAAAAAGGTTTTATTAATTTATTCTTAAATTTTTTATAAAGGTCAACTGGAAGACCATCTGGTCCTGCACTTTTTCCTGATTTCATATTATCAATGGCTAGCCCAACTTCTTCTTGACTAATTTTAGACTCCAATATCTCCCTGTTTTCATTTGGAATACACGGTATAGATAGTTCGTTCAAAAACCCATTTAGTTTTGTTAAATCAGGTTCATTTTTGGTATCATATAATTTTTCATAGTAATCTCTAAAGGCTCTATTAATTTCTTTTTTTTTTTTTTTATTTAAGTTTTTGTAAAGGGTATACAGGTCGTTACAGCAATGCAGTGTTTACATTTTCATCACATGTTCCCTTATTTTCTGATATCTGACAACATTGGAAGATTAATTCTTACAACACCCCTTATTTTTTTTTTTTTTTAAAGTGAAAGAAAAAGTGAAATTAAAGAGAAAAAAAAAACAAAACAAAAAACAAAAAAAAAACCAAACAAACCAGTAAAAAACAAACAAAAAGAAAAAGTAAGTAAATAAAGATAAAAGAGCATCTGAGTAGCATTGGAACAAAGAGCAGAACCATTATTGAAATGGTATTTGTCAAAGATTAGATCTAATGGAAGACACATATGCGGTCCAGGGTTGCCAAAAGTTCATGAACCCATCCATGTCCTGTCTCAATGCGAATGTCAACTTTTCCATCGAGTAAATGTCTTGGATCACGTTAGTCCAATCTTCAGGTGTAGGACAGTCCTTCAACATCCATTTTTTAGTTAGAGCTTTTTTGCTTGCCAATATTAAAACATTGAATAAGTATTTTTCTCCTCGTCTTTCCAGTGAGTCCGGTAGTAAACCCAAATACAAAGTTACAAAAGAAAAGGGAACTGTAATTTTGAATATTTTCCCCAATATTGTCTGTACATTGGACCAATATTGGTGGATAACTGGGCATGACCAAAACACATGAAAATGATTTGCAGTCTTTTCACCACACAAGCGCCAACAGTTCAATCCCTTATGGGTAAATTTGATTTGTGCAGGTGTTCTGAAAAATCTTGCCAAGTTTTTCCATCCAAATTCTCTCCACTGCAGGGATGAGGTACTTTTCCATTGCTGTTTATTTAGCTTTTCCCATATTTCCAGATGTAAAGTGAAATTCCCCTCTTTTTCCCATCTCTCTTTTATATAAGATGTGTTGTCTCCTTTTAAGTCTTGAAGACCTTGGTATATTTTAGAAATGTATCTGATCCCTGGGATCCCTTTATATGCCATTAAGAAGACCTTCAGAACACCTGACTGGGCCCTTTCCAAAACCTCCTTTTTAAGTATATTGTTTATGTGGTGTCTAAGCTGGAAGAACCTGTAAAGGTCTTGATTTATTAGGCCTTGTTTTTTCAAATCTTCAAAACTTCTTAAGATTTGCCCTTTAAAAAAATCGTAATATTTTATCAGCCCCTTCTCCTTCCACTTTTTAAATCTGGTGTCTGTTTTATTAGGAGTAAAGTCCTGATCATAGGCGATCCATTGCAGAAGTCGATAGGGCTCTTTAGTTTGATTCTCTCTGACTATCTTAAACCAAATTTTTAGCGGGGTCTCTATCCACGGGTTAGTGTTATTCAAAAGCTTAGGTAAGACATTGTTCCCTATTATCGCCTGTAGGGGGATGTCACTTGTTATTTGGCATTCGATCTCCTTCCATTGTGCAGAGTAGACTGGGTTACATATCTCTACTAAAGTTTTAATTTGTGCGGCTTTAAAGTAGTCCCTGATATTTGGCAGCGCGAGCCCACCTTTGTCTTTGTTTAGCTGTAGGGTTCTATATCTGATTCTAGGTCTCTTGCCCTGCCATATGAATCTTGAGATCCTTCTGTCCAGCTCCTGCCATGTTTTTTTGGGAGGTTCTACCGGTATTGTTTGGAAAAGGTATAGAAGACGTGGAAGTATATTCATTTTGACTGCTTCAATTCTTTGTGCAATACCCAAGAATGGTATCATATTCCATCTTGCTAGGTCAGATTTTATTTTTGTCACCAGTGGATCATAGTTTAGTGATATAATTTTGTTGAGTTGTTTCGGGATATTGACCCCCAGATATTTCATAGATTCCGACTCCCAGTTAGTTTTGAGTTTGCTTGGTGAATAATGATTTGGGTCATAGTTGAATGTTAAAACTTGGGTTTTATGCATATTTAATTTGTACCCCGATAAATCTCCATACTCTGAAAAAACTGAGGTTAGTTCTGGTAAAGAAGTGTCCGGCTGCCCTAGGTATATTAAAATGTCATCAGCAAAGAGTGCTATTTTATGTTCCTTCTGACCAAGTGTAATACCTTGAATTTTTTGGTTTTGTCTTATCCATTGGCTCAGAGGTTCTATGAAGATTGCAAAGAGCAGTGGAGACAGGGGGCAGCCCTGACGACATCCTCTTTCCAGTTCAAAAGATGATGATAAATTACCGTTAATCCTTATTTTAGCTGTTGGTTTTTTATATAATGCCTGTATAGTTCTAATGAAGTTGTTATGAAAATTGAAACTGGATAAGATTCTGTATAGAAAAGACCAGTCAACCGAATCGAATGCTTTTTCAGCATCTAATCCTAATATGACTGCATTTAAGTTATATTTTTTTATATGATGAATTATGTGTAAAGTGCGTCGAATGTTGTCTTGTGTCTGTCTTTGTCTTATAAAACCTGTTTGGTCTAAATGAATTAGGTCTGTCAGTATATTCTCTAACCTTTTGGCAAGGATAATGGTAAAAAGCTTATAGTCCTGATTTAGTACACTGATTGGTCTGTAGTTGGAGCA
Organism: Pholidichthys leucotaenia; assembly: GCA_020510985.1. NCBI lineage: Eukaryota > Metazoa > Chordata > Actinopteri > Cichliformes > Pholidichthyidae > Pholidichthys > Pholidichthys leucotaenia. The sequence goes on along the minus strand of CM035846.1, from coordinate 210,850,190 downwards.
CTCTAGTTTATCCTTTTCAGGTTTAGGTATAACTGCAATGACCCCTTCTCTCCAGGAGGGGGGGATTTCCCCTGTGTGGAGGACATAATTAAATGTTTTCAGGAGGAGAGGAGATAGTTGCTGTTTAAAGGTTTTGTACCACTCTGCTGTATAGCCATCAGCTCCTGGGGATTTGTTAGCTTTAAGTTTCATAATTGCTTTTTCCAATTCTTTAGAATGTATTTCTGACAGTAGTGTTTTATTTTGTGACTCCGTAAGTTGGGGAAGGTTTAATGTGTTTAGGAATGCCTCGGATGCGTTTTTATGTTTTTTGTGGGAGTATAAGTTCTTATAGTAATTCTCGAAGTTTTTAAGAATATCCTGAATTCTGAATTTTATTTCCTTTGATACTGGGTCTCTGATTTTGTAGATTGCTCTTTCTGTTTGATGTTTCCTCAATTTATAGGCTAGCAATTTTGCCGATTTACTGCCTGCTTCATAGTATTTTTGTTTCAGAAATGTAAGTTTCTTCTGGATTTCTATTGTGTAGATCTCATTTATTTGGTTTTTAATTTCCTTAATCTTGAGCGCGTCAGTAGAATGAGTGTTGCCTTTGTGTTCTTTTTCTAGGTTCCTAAGTTCTGACTCTAATGTGGATAGTTTTTCTTGTCTTAGTTTCTTTTGGGTTGCCAGTTTTGCAATAATCTTTCCTCTTATTACAGCTTTACATGCATCCCACAGTATTAAAGGGGATACTTCTCCATTATCGTTATCTTCCAAATATCTGAGAATATCTGACTCCAATTCATCTTTCAATGGTCCTTTCAGGACATTTGAATTTAACCTCCAAGAAAATGTATTATTTGTGTATTTTTGGATATTTAAGTCCATGTAGATCGGACTGTGGTCGGAGAGATCCATCAGTCCTATTTTACATGTTTTTACTCTACCAATGTCTCTATTAAACATAAAAAAATAGTCAATCCTTGAGTAAGATGAATGTGGAGTTGAGTAAAATGTATAGTCTTTTACACTGGGGTTGAGTTCCCTCCACACATCACAGATTCCCATTTCTTTTAGTAGCATCCGAGTCTTCCTGTTTTGGGTGTTATTTTGATGTGGGGAATTACCAGAAGCATCCCAGTATGGATTCAGTCTAAGATTGAAGTCCCCACCACATATCACTAAACCTTGAGCTTTAGTTATCATTAGGTCGAATACATTTTTATAAAATTTCCAGTTAGCCCCTGGGGGAGCATACACATTCAGCAGGGTGATATCTTCTCCCTCTAGCCGCCCAGTTACCAAACTGTATCTCCCTTCTTTATCTTTGTGTTCTGATTTTTTTTCAAATGTAATTTTGGTTGATATCAATGTCGCTACTCCCCTCCTCCTCCCTGATTTATATGAAGATGAAGAGATCATTTTAAACCCTTGTCTACTGAGTTTATTGTGTTCCACGTCTGTTAGGTGGGTTTCTTGTAAAAGTATTATTCCTGCTTTGTCTTTTTTCATTTTGCCTAGAATCTTGGATCTTTTAACTGGATTCAGGATCCCTTTTACATTATATGAAATTATTTTGGTTACACCCTGTTTCTCCATTGTGTTGTTTTGTTTAGTATAACTGTGTGGTGGCCCTCTTTTGTGCTACTCAGAAACTGAAAGAACATTAAAAACAAGAAAAACATTAAGAACATAGTGTAAAAAACTTTAAAACAAAAAACTGTCAAAAGAACTTCCTGAGCTGAGGTCTTTTTAAAGACCCTGTAAGAGCCTTGATGGAGTGAAGGCCCTGAGGGAAATTCCTCAAACTCTGTTACGTGTTGAGGGCCCTCTCGTACCACTGAAAGTAGTCCCATGCTTTTAACGTGAGTTTCAGAACCCAATCCAAACTTGTAATGATTTTTTTTTTTTTTTTCCTTTTATGCCTAAACCCTGTGAAATTGTGTGCACCCTCCCACCCCCATCACATCAAACATTCACGCAAAAACAGTATTTGTTAGTATGAGCAGAACATGTGGATTATTGTCACATTTCTATTTTAACAAGTTTTTTTTTTTTTTTTTATTACAAAGACTTATTTGTTTCAAATAATATGATTGTTCCATGAAATGTTTTACCACATGCTGAATATGCATCTCCTTTAATGTTTGTTACCTTGTATGAGGGGGGTTGGATGTGCGGATTGATTCAAGAGGAAGGGAAAAAAAAAAAAAAAAGGTCGCTATTCCAACCTGAAAACGGATAGTTTATCCGCGACGCTCTGGTGCTGGGTTTCCCGCTGCTGGTCCGTGGATTTTGAGGGTCTTTGTGTTGTCCATGTTTGCGCTTTGATCTTCTCACTCGGGTCTGCTGCGGGTTTAAACACCGTTACCGGGAGCCCTCTTCTCGCCATGTCAGCTGTTGCTTCTTCCGCCGAATTATAGAGACACGTTTCATCGCCGTAGAAGACCCTTAACTTCGCAGGAAATGGTGTCTGAAAGCGCAATTTCTTCTCTCTTAACACCTTTTTCGCGTCATTGTATTCCCTGCGCTTTTTAAGGACCTCCGGGGCGTAATCGTGTTCCACGTAGACTTTTCTCTCCTGGTGCATAAATCCTTTTTTCTGCCAGGCCAGTCTTACAACCTCTTGTTTTATTTTGAAATTGGAAAATCTTACCAACACCGAACGTGGGGGCGCTTCCGCCGCCGGCCTAGCGGCTAATGAACGATGTGCCTTTTCTATCTTCAAGTCGGTGGTTTGTGGAATATCCAATTTCTCTCTTAGTAAGGATTCCACGCATTCTGCCATTGAGTTAAAACCATTTTCGGTTCCTTCTATCAGACCATGAATTCTTATGTTGTCTCTTCTTTGTTTTCCTTCTTGGTCGGTTAGCTTAGCCTCTATAGCTGCTTGTCTTTTGCGTAGGTCCAGCACAGAATCTTCGAGCACTTTTATTCGATCCTCTGTTTCCAAGATTCGGTTCTCGGCCTGGTCCACTCTGCTGTTTGTCCTTTTCAATTCTTCTCTGAATTCCCGAAATTCGGCCGTAACATCTCGGCGAAATCGTCGTAGTTCCTCAAATAGTGATTTCAGGCTAACCCTTTTGTTAGCTATCACCAGCTCCTCGTCTTCTGAACGGGGATCTTCCAGTTCAGATTCTCCGGCCGATACGTGTCCTAGCCTGGAGAATTTCAGTTTCTTCTGTTTTCCTTTAGACATGATGATTTTGTCTTTTGATTTTCACTCCTCCAAAAATCCGTTAAGTTTGATTTTCAAGGTGTTATCCTGGATTGAGTCTGAGAGCTTCAGTGTTAAGCTGCAGTCGCCATGGCGTCCAGACCGGAAGTTCCGGCTCTATTAATTTCTAAAGGATCTATAACTACCTGTCCGTTACTTATAATACTGGTAATTGGTGTTTTAATTTCCAATTGTTTAATCTGCCATGCTAATAATTTTCCTGATTTTTCACCTTGTTCATAAAAAGATTGTTTCAATCTTAGAAGACTCGAGGCAGCTCTATTCGCTGATTTTTTGTCGTATTCAGCTCTCAAAATCAGTAATTCATTCTCCAACCTTGGGTCACTTCCTGCATATACTTTTTCCTGAAGACTTTTTATTTTATGTTCCAATTTAGCTCTCTCCTCTCGAGTCTTCTTAGATTTTGATCCTGTATAACTAATAATATGTCCCCTAATAAAAGCTTTGAAAGCCTCCCACTTTACACATGCTGATGTTTGTGTAGTATTGATGTCAAAGAACTCGTCTATCTGTTTTTCTATATACTTGACAAATTCCTCATCCTGAAGCCATTTTATGCTGAAATTGCCATCTACCTGATTCCTTTGTCAATTTTTTATCTACATATATTAGACAACAGGGTGCATGATCAGAGATCACGATGTTATCATAAAAGCAGTTTTGAATCTTGGACCTTAATTCTGTGGAAATCAAAAAATAATCAATACGTGAGAATGTCTTGTAGGTACTGGAATAACAAGAATAGGCTTTAACTTGTGGTTTCATTTCTCTCCATATATCTAACAATCTCAATTCTTTCATAAAATGATTAATAGTCATCCTACATCCAATGTGCGTACAATCCAGTCCTGTTGATCTATCCACACCTGGATTCAATGTACAATTAAAATCCCCTGCTATTATATGTTGCCCTGTAAGTGATGATAAGATGAGAAATAAATTAGCAAAGAACTTCTGATCATCTATATTGGGACCATATAAGTTCACAAGATTTATATTTTCTAATAGCAAAGAACCTTGAATGATTACATATCTTCCAAATTTGTCTCCAATTACATTTTTCACTTGAAAAGGAACTGATTTATGTATGAGAGTCATAACTCCCCTGGCTCGGGATGAAAATGAAGAGGTGAATACACTTCCCTGCCATCTACTCCTAATTCTTTTAACATCCTCCTCTATCAGATGAGTTTCTTGTAAAAACACAATTCTTGAACCCATGTCCTTTATTTTATTCATAACTTGTTTAAGTTTTTTTAAATTTTGTAGACCTCTGCAATTCCATGAAGTTAAATTAAGATTAACACTTTGGTCCATGATCAATAGAGAGTTTGGGATTACCTTGCAGTGTAAACATGCTCATACAGAGAAGCAAAAACATGAGTGGTTGAACATTCATCCTACAAACTACACACAAACAAATTTCCCCTTCCCACACTTGTGGCAAACCCCCCAAAATCAAAAGAAAAATTCTGTCTCCCGATATAGCCATCGACCGTTCCACACCCACGGGGAACAGCCTAAGCCACTCCTTCTTCATCCTCCCAATCACCCTAACTCTACTGCTTTTAATGACGTAACATTAACTCTCCTCTGTAGTTTTCCAACTTAACTCCAAAATTTTAACAACTTTGTACATCATAGTTTTTTTTTGTTTGTTTTGTTTTTGTTTTGTTTTTTTAATATATAATACAATCTATATTTTGTAAACTTACTATTTACTTCAAGTCAGTCAGATGCCTGTGCAAATGCTTAATTATTCTACCTTATATTTTGTTCATGCTTAGCTCCCACCAGTCTCTTCTTCTTCTTTGATCTTCTTGATGAACTCCTGCGCCTCCTCTGGGGTCTTGAAGATGTGGGTTCTGCCCTCATACGTGGTCAGCAGTCTCGCAGGATAGATTACACCATGACGAATCCCAAGGTTGCGCAGCTCCTTACGTACGGGATCAAACTGCTTCCTCAATTGCTGGATTCCTATGGCCAAATCTGGGTAGAACCGCACCTGCTGGTCCTGGTGTTTAATCTCTCCTTTAGCACGTGCAGCGTTGAAGATCTTCATCCTGTCTCTGTTGCTAAGAAACTTCATAATTAAGGTCCTCGGCGGTCCCTTATCTCTCCGTGGGCCAATACGATGTGCTTTTTCCAGAACCACTGCTGATTGCAACTCCTCGCTGCCCAGCACCTCCGGAATCCACTTTTCCAGAAAGGAACATACGTCCCGACCTTCTGATTCCTCTAGAAGACCCACCAGCCTCAAATTATTCTGTCTCGACCGAGATTCCAAATCCAAAATATTATCTTCCAGAGATTTATTTTTTTTTTCCAAAGTGCGCACCTTTAATTGAAGACGGGTGACGTCATCTTCAGCACTAGCGAGACGGAGCTCCATCTGCGCCGTTCGTTCTACACAGTCACCCAATTCCTTTCTTATTCCTTCCAACGCTGTCATAATCCCATCAAATCTAGAGGAAAAGTCCGCTCTCATTGAACTCATGGCAGCCATCAGCGCATCTGCGCCATTCCCCGCAGATATCGCGCCGTTGCCAGCCTCCTCCGCCATATATGGAGTTTTGTTTGCTGCGTCACAGACCTGAAAGTCCGTTAATTTGGACTGTTTCGGCGGCTCGCTTTTTCCTTTTCCTGGTTTTCCAGCCTTAGGCTTCGCCGACATATCCTCGCCCAAATGCTGGGATACGTTCTGTCCCAAATGAGAGAGTTATTTGCCGATTTTTTTTCTCCAGGAGCAGAGCAGAGCGAGACACGTCCGTCCTACGTGGCAGCCATAACCGGAAGTCCCCGTTTCAGTTTTGGTTTCAGGTAACCATCGGGAGCATCTCAGTTTTTTTGTGTTACCCATCTCTCCCTCCCCTGTCATTTTAGGATATCCTTGACTTAGACTCCACAACCTCATTATTGATTGGCAGGCAGGGAGGATCATTTCATGGAGCGCCTTTTGTTTAAACGCTTGTTTACAGTCTGCAGCCTGTTCTCCCTCAGTGCCTATTAGTTCCCCGCCCACCCACTTGCCCGATCTCACCTCGGTGCCCCCTGAGCACCATGACGGCCCCAGTATTCAGGAAAACAAAGGCATTTTCTCTACCCCTCCACCGCCCTTACTGTATGACTGCGCCATGAACCTCCTGCCAGGAGCTCCATGGCCATCTAGCCGGCTTTATAGTCTCTCTGCCCTGGAGCAGGAGGCGATGGACAAATACATTAAGGAGTTTTTAAGCTCAAGCATTATCAGCCCTTCTTCATTGGCGGTGGGGGCTGGGTTTTTTTTGTTTTTTTGTTTTTTTGTGGGCAAAAAGGACGGCTCCCTTCGACCCTGCATTGATTTTAGGGAACTTATTAACATTACAGTGAAAGATAAGCACACTCTGCCACTCATTAACTCTGCTTTTGATTCACTTCAGGGGGCCACTGTCTTCACCAAACTGGACCTGCGCAATGCTTACCACCTGGTCCGGATTAAAGAGGGGGATGAGTGGAAGATGGGTTTCCGCACTCCTAGTGGCCACTTTGAATATTTGGTGATGCCGTTTGGGTTGACTAACGCGACGGCAGTGTTCCAGCGACTCATCAACGATGTGCTGAGGGACTTTTTGGATTCTTTTGTTTTCGTGTACCTGGATGACATTCTCATCTTTCCTCATTCTTTAGATGAGAATCGGGTGCACGTGAGAAGGGTCCTTCAGTGGCTCCTAGAGAATCAACTCTACGTTAAGGTGGAAAAATGTGAGTTCCATACATCTTCTACCACCTTCCTGGGGTTTGTCATTGCCCACAAAGAGATCTGAGCTGACCCTGGTAAGGTAAAGGCAGTAGTGAAGCGGCTGGTCCCTTCTTCCCACAGGCACTGCAACAGTTCCTGGGATTCGCTAATTTTTATCGGCGATTTATCCGCAACTATAGTGTGGTTGCTCTGCCGCTCACCCGCCTCACCTCCACTAAAGTCCCTTTTCGTTGGTCCGAAGAGGCTGAGGCAGCATTCTCGGAATTAAAATCTCGCTTCTCCTCTCCCCCATCCTTGCCCAGGTGGACCCATCCCTACAGTTCCTGGTGGAGGTGGATGCCTCGGACTCTGGGGTAGGGGCGGTCCTGTCTCAGCGCTTGCCCTCCAACAACAAGGTCCGTCCTTACGCCCTCTTTTCCCGACGTCTGTCACCGGCCGACAGGAACTATGATGTGGGGGATCGCGAGTTAATAGCAGTCAAGCTGGCCTTGAAGGAGTGGCGCCACTGGCTGGAGGGAGCCTCGTTGCCGTTTGTCGTTTGGACTGACCATAAGAACTTGGAGTACCTCAAAATGGCTAAACGGCTGAACTAAAGGCAAGTCTGCTGGTCCCTGTTCTTCAGCAGGTTCAAGTTTACCATCACCTATCACCTGGGGTCCAAAAACACCAAACCTGACAGGCTCTCTAGGCAGTTCTCCCCAGACACGGCCTTGCCTGAACCGCACCCTATTGTGTCTCTCTCATACGTTGTTGGCGTGCTCCCCTGGGAGATCAAGGAGAGGGTCAAGAGAGCACAGGAAGTGGAACCCGACCCGGGTGGGGGTCCAGCGAGACAAATTTATGTCCCTTCCTCAGTCCGTGTTGAGGTCATCAATTGGTTACACTCCTCTAAGGTCATGTGTCACACCCTGGGGTGTCTCGCACCTTGTCCCAGCTGCAGAGGACCTTCTGGTGGCTGTCTATGAGAAAGGATGTCAACGAGTTCATTCGGTCCTGTCCCCAGTGCGCCACCGGGAAATCATCCTCCTCTTCCCCCTCGGGACTGCTGCATCCTCTACCCATCCCCAGCAGACCTTGGTCTCACGTGGCTCTGGATTTCGTGACTGGCTTTCCCCCTTCCGCTGGACATACTGTGATCCTCACCATCATAGACAGGTTTTCTAAGGCAGCTCATTTCATTCCCCTTAACCATCTCCCATCTGCCAAGGAGATGGCAGACCTGTTTGTACTGCATGTGGTCCATCTGCATGGGATCCCTGTGGACATAGTTTCGGACTGGGGTCCTCAGTTTGTATCTCAGGTTTGGCAGTCCTTTTGCAAGGCCATTGGGGCAACGGTCAGCTTATCTTCGGGATATCACCCTCAGAATAATGGCCAGTGTGAGCGTGCCAATCAGGAACTGGAGGCTGCCCTGAGGTGTGTCACTGCCTCCAATCCTGCATCATGGAGTTCATACTTACCTTGGATCGAGTATGCGCACAACTCCGCCATTTCAGCACCTACGGGCCTCTCCTCCTTCGAGGTGTCTTTGGGTTACAACCCTCCCCTGTTCCCAGAGGAGGAGGTGGAGATCGCAGTTCCATCGGTGCAGGTCCACATCAAACGCTGTCACCAGATTTGGAGGACTACCAGGGCTGCTCTTCAACACACTGCGGGCCACAACTCTGAGATCGCCAACCGCCAGAGGACCCCGACTCTGCCCTACCAGGTTGGACAGAAGGTATGGTTTTCCACTAAGAACATCAACCTCAAAACTGAGTGCAAGACGCTCTCACCTCACTTCATTGGTCCTTATCCCATCTTACATATAGTCAACCGAGTTGCTGTCCACCTGTCTCTTCCTCCTGCCCTTCGTATCTGTCCTACCTTCCATATCTCCCAGGTAAAACCATTTTCCAACAGTCCCTTGTGCCCTCCATCCAAGCTGCCTCCCCCTCCAGTGATGATCGACGGTGGGCCAGCGTTCAAGGTAAACCGCATTATGGAAGTATGATGCAGGGGATGAGGTCTTCAATACCTGGTGGACTGGGCCAGGTATGATCTGGAGGAGAGATCTTGGGTCCGAGCCTCATTCATCACTGATCGACAGCTGATCAGGGCTTTTCATCGGGCTCACCTGGAGAGGTTGAGTCGGCTGCCGGGAGGTGTCCCGTCGGGGGGGTGGGGGGGCACTGTGGTGATCTGAGCTGTGTGCCGTTTTTCTTTCTCTCACTAATTATCTTCCACAGCTGTGGCTTCACTCACACATGGATCTCCCAGTTAGACTGCCTTTATTAGGAGTGGAGCCCTCCACTCCTGCACGGAGATGTCAGCGCTCCAACAGGGTGAAAGAATTTCTCGACACGAGTCTACCCTTCTCTTTAGCTGGGAGTTTCGCCTCCCTTTCAACTTCTACTTCTCCACCCTTCATTGGCTGGGAGCTTTGCCTCCCTCTATACAACCGTAAGCAACCTGTTAACTTGGTTTTTGCCATCTTCTGCATCTGCCTCCCCTTGTTCCCTATACCTGTGCACAGGTGGACTGTACTCCAGGCGGACCAACCCAGTTCCAGGCGCCGGACTGGAACGCTTCCCATGAGCCAGAGGCTCCACTCACTCTTCAGCCCTTCGTAAGTGCCTCATCACTCAGACTGAATTCTCTCCTCTCCCCCCTCAGCTGAGGATTCTCCTGCACTTATCACTGTAATTATCTGCACTGGCACTACCTCACCTTTGAGGGACCCTGGTAACCTGGAGAAGTTAGATTAAGCTGCTACTACTTTCTCTCCAACACCTCCCTTGCTCCGTAAGATTATTATTTATTCTACTAATTCAGCCATTTATTGCAAGATAACTCATATCCTCTTCTCTCCTTTCCTTGCAGTGTTGCCAGACTGCTCCCATTCTGCACTCACACACACAATAAAGATCATTGTATTGTAATTGTCTGTTGTCTGCTCCTGGGTTTAACTTCAAATCATGTCACACTGTTCACCAAACTTAGAGGCCATGCCCTTGCTGTGTAGGCCCTTCTATCTACCCCGTGAGCTAATTGCAGTAATTGTAACAGCTGTTTACGTCCCTCCAGATGCTAGCGTTAGCTTAGCACTCAGCCACACCCAGCACATCATCAGTAGGCAACAGAAAGATCACCCCAATGCAGTCCACATTATTGCAGGAGATTTTAACAAAGCATGCTTAAAGACTGTACTCCCCAAATTCCACCAACATGTTAAGTGTCCCACAAGAGCGGATAGAACACTGGATCATGTTTACAGAAACATCAAGCATGCCTACAGAGCCACCCTCCTCCCTCACCTTGGACAATCAGACCATCTCTCCCTGCTTCGAATAGAGAATGGGCATTGACGTCATGCCGCACTGCATTCTGGGCCAATGTCACCGTCGTCATGGTTTGGCTTCTTTGTTTACCTGTAGTCTACGGCAACTGCTAACAGGAACAGACATACGTACGTGCAATGGAACAGTGCAAACAGAAACTCGAAATTCCTTATTCAGAGAAGCTGAATAAGGAAGCAAAGGAGCACCACTTCTAAAAAATGTAAGAAATAAATGGGATTGATCCCTATGAGCACAAGAAATGGACCACAAATCTCAACCAACTGCCTAGAGTCATGCTGGCAGATGTGTTTTTTCTACCCGGTTTGTGGGGTGAGCGCATAAAACTGTGAACAATTTAAAAACTATAAATCATTAGAGGCTCATGTTCAATTAACCAATGGATGGATACAGCCGCCTCAAATCTTCCAGGTGAATGACCAGAAAACCGTTGTTTACACAAAGGTAAGCAGTCATTGTTTCTACAGTTTTCTGCACTAGCATGTGTCTCTGCAACTACAGGCATTTCTAAGTCCCAGCGGTGAACTGATGGATTTATGTTCACATTTGTCATGATGCTTGCTAAGTATATACACATTATTATCAACAGGATATTAAGTACTAATCCAGTAATATGATTTAATCAGCCCTACGCTCACACTGGCACTGCAAAAAAAATTACAGGTATAATTAGCTGCTATATACAGGGGCGCCTCCAGAAATTTTTCATAGGGGGAGCCACATGGGGGCCACTGAAAATCTTGGGGTGGCACATCAAAATCAAAAGCCAAAACTCAAGTCCAGAAATTCACTAATGCTGTTGTCACAGTGGCGCCCCCAGGTGGTTGTCGCTGGGTATGTTTTTGCTGGGGCCACAGCACAGAGACAGCCCTGGTCAGAATCACCAATGATTTACTGGTGGCTGCTGACCAGCGTTGTCCCGCTCTGCTCATCCTCCTTTGACCTCTCAGCTTTCTTTGATATGGTCGACCATAAAACTCTACTAAATGGGCTACAGCTATACACGGGACTTTCTGGAACTGTCGTCCAATGGTTCCATTCTTATATCATAGGTAGGGTTGAGTATGTGGTTCTGGGGATCAAGGTCCCACCATGTCACCTGTGTGGTCCCTTAAGGGTCTGTCCTTGGGCCAACCCTGTTCAACATCTATATGCTCCCCCTGGACCACATCATCAGCAAGTATGGACTCTCTTTCCACTGCTATGCTGATGATACTCAACTTTACCACAGGACAGATCCTACCTCGTCTGCAGCCATATCACCAGCTCTCACAGCCTGCCTGGAGGTGATGAAGATGTGGATGAGTTAGAATTTTCTTCAGCTAAACAGCAACAAAATGAGTCCATACTCATTGGCACTCAACACCTGCTTCAATCCTCCCCTGTCACCAGCATCTCATTTGCTGGTCAGACCATTCCACTTTCTTCATCTGTTACTAACCTAGGAGTCCGATTTGAGCCCCATTTAACATTTGAACATCACATTCACCAACTCTGTAAAACTGCCTTCCTTCATTTGAAAAAAACATAGCCAAACTTCACCCCTTCCTCTCCCTGCCAGATGCTGAGAAACTGGTCCATGCTTTCATTTCCTCCAGGTTGAACTGTTGTAATGTGCTCCTCGCTAGGGTTCCTGGCAGGAACCTCCAGAGACTCCAGTACATCCAGAACAGTGCTGCCAGGGTCCTGAAGAGGAAGCTAAAATATGATCACATTACCCCGGTTCTCCACTCTCTCTACTGGCTCCCGGTCAATGTGAGGATTGAATATAAACTTTGTCTGCTCACATACCAGTGCATACATGGCAATGTGCCTGATTACCTAAAAGAACTCCTTCAATATCAGAAACACACCAGAAGCCTCCGCTCCACAAATACCTACCGACTACACATCCCCAGGTCTAAGCTTTGCCAAATGGGAGACAGAGCTTTCCAGGCAGCAGCTCCACAGTTGTGTAATGCTCTGCCTGACTACCTGAGCGCCACAGACAGTGGAGTCTTTTAACCACTTGCACTCCGGGCAATTTTCCTAAAAATGCCAAAAAATAACGTGCCCAAAGTAAATTGAAAGCCGTTATTCAACCCTTTGCAGCATCTTCATGGGGTTGGTCTCATTTAAAAGAAAACACTTTGAATTTTTTGGCAAAAAAAAACAATCTCTCTACGTGCTCCGGCCACTGAGTTACAGTCATCTAAACATACTGAACTTGAAGAAAAAAAAATTGGACACAGTGTGTTTTTGGATACAAATGCTTGTAAATAACACCAATCACAAATAAATAAATAACACCTTACCTCTTCAAAGCAGCAGAGTCGTGGCAAACAGCTCTTCCCCCATTGTCAGACGAACGCGACGCTACTCCACTTGTGGATCCCGATCAACATAATTCCATTATTGCCGTTTTGGCAAATGATTTACGACTTTTGTCGTCGGCCTCCGTCTATTCTGCTGGAATGAGTGCAGGTCCCACTTGTGGGTGTTCTCCATGCTGCTGGGTGAGCCTGGGTCTGTAGTAGATTCGTACAGAGTCCTTCTGCAGCAGTAAATATCGCTTCACCCAGCCTGAATTTCTGTGCTTCAATTGGCTCCTGCGTTCACAGTAGGCGGGTCCTCCTTCCTAGATTTTCATTCATTGGCTCCTCAAGGTTTCAGAAACCCAATTCAAGGCTCTTATTAGTCGAATGAGAGGTCAATCAGATGAACTAATCTGTTCGCGGCGGTGTTTGCAGATTTTTTTTTCAGTGGCGCTTGGAGGGCACACTACCTACACCATCACCATCAATATCCTTATCATGCGTCATGCGCACGAGGGCGCACGAGCGCGCTCTCGTGCGCCCTCGTGCGTCATAGGACGCAGAGACTTGCCCGCCCGCGGAACAATGGAGCGCAAGTGGTTAAGAAATCTTTTAAAAAAAAAAAACTCTTCTCTTTTATAAAGCATGTAGAGAGACTGGGTTAATCATCTCAGACTAGATGCAGAGGGTAAACAGAGAAGAACAATAGCTAGGGAGATTATGGTGAGATAGCAGGAAGAAGGAGTTGGGGGGAGAAAGGATGAATGTATTGTGATGTGAGATGTCATGCAGATGTGAGATGGGTGGTTGGTATAAAAGGAGAACCCATGGTGTATTGAGACATGCTTTTTCTGTGTATGACTGATGAGAGAGTGAATAAAGTCATCTGCTACATGAATCGGTCTTGTCATTTACGCTCTCCACACTGGTGACCCCTTGACGAATTATGGAACACGAGGCAAGAACCTCAGAGTCAGCCCGGACGGGAAGCCCCAGCGACGCGGCAAGCACCCCAGAGACAGCCCGGACGGGAAGCCCCAGCAACGCGTGTGCTGTTTCGGTCAAACTACTGGACTTTTGGCTGACAACCCGCAGCCTTGGTTCCACCACATCGAGGCTCAGTTTGCCCTCCGGGGAATAACGGCAGATGACACTAAATATTACTATGTGGTCGCAGCGCTGGATGCTCGCACGTCTCAGCAAGTAGCAAGCCTGCTCCAACAGCCTCCAGCCCACGACAAATACGAGGCTCTCAAGGCTGCGCTGACCCGGCGCTACACGCTCTCGGACTGTGAGAGAGCAGAGAGGCTCCTGAGGCGCTCCGAGTTAGGAGACAGATCGGCGGTCGAACTGATGGAGAAGATGTTAGCGTTAATGGGCACGGACGACGGGCATTTTCTGTTTGCCCACCTTTTCCTCCGGAATCTCCCAACAGAGGCGAGAGCGGTTCTTGCCAATTCGCGTTGCTGGCCGCGCGTGACTACCGTGCGCTAGCCCAGGAGGCAAATCGGATCATCCTCACTACCAGAGCCCTCACAGTGAACGCGGCGGCGTCGGAACCCAGCAAGACAACCAGCGGAGGCGAGGAGCCACCGACGGCAGCAGCAGCGGAGGCCAGGAAGCACTAGAGAGACACACTCTGCTTCTACCACCGCCGCTTCGGAGAGAACGCACGCAGATGCGCGCCACCGTGCCAATTCAAGCGCTCAGGAAACACCAAGGCCGGCAGCAGCTGCGACCGCCGGTGAAGAGAACAAGCTGCTCTACGTGACGGACTCGCGCTCGGGGAGACGCTTCCTCATAAACACCGGAGCCCAGAAGAGCATCATCCTGCCGTCCTACACCAACCGGCTAGCAGGACCTAGCGGCCCCAGGCTGGTAGCCATAAACAGCTCGGGCATTAAGACTTTTGGTGAGAGAACACAGACTTTATCCCTAGACGGCCGTATGTACGAGTGGACTTTTGTCATAGCGGCATTGAGTTTCCCAATCCTGGGAGCTGATTTTCTGTGTGCACATGGGTTACTAGTCGATGTTGCTAACAGGCACCTGGTTAATGCACTTTCTTTTGATTCTCTCCCCTGTACAGCTTGAGGGGCCGGGCCAGTAACACAAGCCAACGTCACAGCTCCAGGCGGTAAGTTCCACACACTGCTCACTCAGTTTCCAGCACTCACGGTCCCAACGTTTTCGGCGGCCATCGCTAAACACGGGGTGGAACACTTTATCACCACCACCGGGCCGCCCGTTTTCGCATGGCCTCAGCGCTTGGACACAGCTAAACTGGCCATAGCACGCGAGGAGTTTGCCAACCTGGAGAGGTTGGGCATCATCAGGCGATCGAACAGCCCATAGGCATCCCTGCTACACATGGTCCCTAAGGCCGAGGGATCGTGGCGACTGTGCGGTGATTTCCGCAGATTGAATAACGCCACCACGCATGACCGCTACCCAATTCCCCATATTCAGGATTTTTCCATTCACCTCGCCGGAGCACGCATTTTTTCTAAAATAGACCTGGTCCGCGGTTACCACCAGGTCCCAGTGCGCGCGGAGGACATACCCAAAACAGCAGTAATAACGCCGTTTGGCTTGTTTGAGTTTTTACGCATGCCCTTCGGATTAAAAGGCGCAGCACAGACATTCCAACGCATGATGGATGCGGTGTTGCGCAATCTCCTGTTCGTGTTCGTCTACCTGGATGATATCCTGGTGGCCAGTGCGTCCGAGGACGAACACGTAACCCACCTCAGGATGGTTTTCCGGAGGTTGGAGGAGCACGGGTTAATAATCAACCCGGCGAAATGCCAGTTCGGCGTGACGGGGATTGATTTTTTTGGGGCACCGCGTCTCACAGGAGGGAGCGATACCCTTGCCCGACAAAGTGCGCGCCGTGGCAAATTTTCCCCGGCCTCAGACGGTCAGGGCGCTGCAAGAAATTTTGGGGATGGTTAACTTTTATAACCGGTTCCTCCCCCGCGCAGCTCAACTCATGCAGTCATTAGATGCCGCGTTCAAGAGACGGAAACCCGCGGATAGAGTCGAATGGACTCCGGAGCGAGAGCAGGCATTCTCTGAGGTTAAAACAGCCCTGGCAAACGTAGCACTGTTGGCGCACCCAGACCCGGCAGCCCGGATAGCACTCACTACCAACGCCTCGGACGTGGCCATAGGGGCCGTCGTGGAGCAACGTGTCGCCGGTTCTTGGCAGCCGCTCGCTTTTTTCAGCAGGGCTTTGCGCGACAGTGACTGTAAATACAGCGTGTTCGACAGAGAGTTGCTGGCTCTCCACCTGGCCATACACCACTTCCAGTTCTGGCTGGAAGGGCGCAGCTTCACCGCGTTCGTGGACCACAAGCCGCTAACGTTTGCGATGGCCAAGGTTTCGGAACCATGGTCGGGCTGGCAGCAGAGACAGCTGGCCGCGATCTCAGAGTTTACGACCGATATTCAGCAGGTGTCGGGTAAACTGAATGTGGTGGCGGACTGCCTCTCGCGCGCAGTAGTGGCCCCGGTCTGCGTGGGGATAGATTATACAGCCATGGCCGCAGATTAGCGATATGGACGTGTGTACGCTCCAGTCTGGACCAACAGGGTTAAGGCTGGAGAGCAGAGTACTACAAGATGGCAAGCTCCCCGCTAATCTGCGATGTCTCTGCGGGACGGCTGCACCTGGTGGTCCCAGTTGCTTGGCGCTGCCGTGTGTTTGAGTCAGTTCACGCTCTGGCGCACCCAGGAGTGCGTGCGTCAGTCAAAATGGTGGGAGCAAAGTTTGTGTGGCCAGGCCTGCGTAAACAAGTGAAAGAGTGGGCTGCAGCCTGCGTAGCGTCCCAACGAGCCAAAGTACACAGACACACGAAGGCTACTTTGGAGCCGTTCCGTATACCGGCTAAGAGGTTCGACCATGTTCATGTGGACCTTGTGGGCCCCTCTCCCGCCATTGCAGGGGTGCACGCACCTTCTGACGGTGGTGGACCACACCACAAGCTGGCCAGAAGCAGTCTCGCTGGCGGCAACCATGTCCGCGGATGTGGCGCGCGCTTTTTTGACGACATGGGTGGCGCGTTTTGGAATCCTGTCGGACATCACGTCCAATAGGGGCCCTCAATTTGTTTCCAACCTCTGGTCAGCGATGGCCCGCAGCCTGGGTGTTGCAATTCATCGCACAACCGCGTACAACCCACAGGCCAATGGGTTATGCTGTAGCACCAGATTATTTAGCATCTCAGACAAGAGACAGTGGATAAGCATGGGAGAACAATGCTCAGGAGGTTCCTGGCGAGATAGCAGGAAGGAGTCAAGGATGTAGGGGGTTGAATGCAGTGTAATGCAAATGTCATGTTGTGTGTGGGAAAATGCCATGAAACTTGGGAGGAGAGATTTGCGTAAAAGAGAGTGCCTGCTTAGATGTGTCAGTCTGTTCTGTGCTTGAGAGATGTGAAGTGTGTAATAAACTGTCTGCCATGAATCAGCCTCTTATTTCACACACTCCACACTGGTGACCCAAGACGTATTATGGAACACGAGGCAAGAACCCCGGAGCCGGCCCAGTCAGGAAGCTCCAGCAAGGCGGCAGCAATCCCACAGACAGCCCGGACTGGAACCCTCAGCCACGCGTGCACAGTTTCAGTCAAGCTACCGGATTTCTGGCAGCACAACCAGTGTTCTTGGTTCCACCACACCGAGGCCCAGTTCACCCTCCGGGGAGTAACGGCAGACGACACCAGATTCTACCATGTGGTCGCAGCGCTGGACGCCCGCACAGCTCAGCAGGTAGCGAGCCTGCTCGATCAGCCTCCAGCCAGCAACAAATACGAGGCGCTCAAGGCTGCGCTGACCCGGCGCTACACGCTCTCGGACTGTGAGAGAGCGGAGAGGCTCCTGACGAGGGCCGAGTTAGGAGATGGTTCGCCATAGACCTGATTGAGAAGATGCTGGCGTTAATGGGCACGGACGATGGGCACTTTGTTTGCCCACCTCTTCCTCCGGAACCTTCCAACAGTGGTGAGAGCGGTTCTGGCCAATTCGCCGTTGCTGGCCACGCGTGACTACCGTGCGCTAGCCTAGGAGGCAGACCGGATCATCGTCACCACCAGGGCAATCACAGTCAACGTGGCAGTGGCAGAGCCCAGCGAGACGACCAGAGGAGGCGAGGAGCCACCGACGGTAGCAGCAGCAGGGGCCACGGAGCGCCAGAGAGACATGCTCTGTTTCTACCACCACCGCTTCGGAGAGAACGCACGCAGATGTGTGCCACCGTGCCAATTCAAGCGCTCGGGAAAACGTCACGGCCGGCAGTCGGTAGCAGCTGCGACCCTCGGTGAAGAGAACAAGCTGCTCTACCTGACGGACACGCGCTCGGGGAGGCGTTTCCTCGTGGACACCGGAGCCCAGAAGAGCTTCATCCTGCCGACCTACGCCGACCGGCTGGCAAGACCTAGCGGCCCCAAGATGTTGGCAGCAAACTGCTCGAAAATTAAGACCTTTGGTGAGAGGACACTGATCTCATCTCTACACGGCTGTACATACGAGTGGACCTTTGTCGTAGCAGCACTGAATTACCATATCCTGGGGGCTGATTTTCTTTGTGCACATGGTTTACTGGTTGATGTTGCTAACAGATGCCTGGTTAATGCACTGTCCTTTGACTCTCTCCCCTGTATAGCTTGAGTAACCCGGCCAACAGCACAAGCCAATGTCACAGCTCCAGGCGGTAAGTTCCACACACTGCTCACTCAGTTCCCAGCACTCACAGTCCCGACGTTTTTGGCGGCCATCACTAAACACGGGGTGGAGCACTTTATCACCACCACCGGGCCGCCCGTTTTTGCAAGACCTCGGCGCTTGGACGCAGCTAAACTGGCCATAGCGCGCGAGGAGTTCACCAACCTGGAAAGGTTGGGCATCATCAGGCGTTCGAACAGCCCATGGGCATCCCCGCTACACATGGTCCCTAAGGCTGAGGGATCGTGGCAACCGTGCGGTGATTTCCGCAGGTTGAACAACGCCACAGCACACAACTGCTACCCAATTCCCCACATACAGGATTTTTCCGTTCACCTCACCGGAGCGCGCATTTTTACCTCTGCCAGGCCGAAAAGGCCAGGAGGAGGTTATGTTTTTGCCAGGGTTTGTGTGTTTGTCTGTTTGTCTGTCTGTCTGTCTGTCTGTCTGTCTGTTTGTCTGTTGGTTAGCAAGATAACTCAAAAAGTCTTGGACGGATTTGCATGAAACTTTCAGGCGTTGTTGGAAATGGTACAAGGAAGAACTGATTAAATTTTGGGGGTGATCCGGTTCACCGTCTGGATACAGGAATTTTTTTAAAGCATTTTTCAACACTGTGACATAGGGCCATTTTCAACATGTGCGCAGGCGCAATGGAGGGCGCTGGTCGTCGTGTCTGCAACACAAACTCTGCGTTCTTCAACGTTTTAGGCACAAAAGCACGCGGAAAACACTGCTGGCCTGGGCCCGCCAGCGTGCTTGTGTTTGCGCGCAACTGCAAAACCTCACACGGGCAGCTGTCCGCCGACGGATTCTTTGCCAGAAATTCCCCGGCCAGCCATAGGAGCTGCGCATTTGGCAGAAATTCCCCGGCCAGCCATAGGCGCTGCGCATTTGGCAGAAATTCACCGGCCAGCCATAGGAGCTGCGCATTTGACAGAAATTCACCGGCCAGCCATAGGCTCTGCGCATTTGGCAGAAATTCCCCGGCCAGCCATAGGCGCTGCGCATTTGGCAGAAATTCACCGGCCAGCCATAGGAGCTGCGCATTTGGCAGAAATTCCCCGGCCAGCCATAGGCGCTGCGCATTTGGCAGAAATTCACCGGCCAGCCATAGGCTCTGCGCATTTGGCAGAAATTCCCCGCCCAGCCATACGCGTTGCGCAATAACGAGCCCTCTGCCGGCGAAGCTTCTAAATTCTCGTTTGCTGCGGAGCGAAACCCCAAAATAATATAATATAAAACCCACGGCAACCTGTCTACCCAATTTGCATCCGTCAGTGGAGGAGATGGACACAACAGCAACACTTCAGTTTATTACCTCCGCCAAGGAGGCAATGCTTTTACTACTGAACCACTAATCCTATCACTATCAGATTGATTGTCATTGATTAATTGTGTGTTTATTGCACTGTCCCTGTCAAATAAACAAATAATCATTGTGAATCCAATTGCTAGTCATATGTTTACATGCTCAAGGAATCTGAAAACGTACACACAAACACTGTATGGGGGGAATTGTGGCGCTTGGCGGAGGTCTGCGCTCTCCGAGTGCTTTTCTAGTTTCTAAAATAGACCTGGTCCGCGGTTACCACCAAGTCCCAGTGCGCGCGGAGGATGTACCCAAAACAGCGGTAATAACTCCGTTTGGTCTATTCGAGTTCCTGCGCATGTCATTCGGGTTAAAAGGAGCGGCACAGACATTCCAGCGCATGATGGATGCAGTGCTGCGCGATCGCCCGTTCGTGTTCGTCTACCTGGACGATATCCTGGTAGCCAGTGCGTCTGAAGACGAACACGAAACCCACCTCACGACGGTTTTCCAGAGGTTGGAGGAGCACGGGTTAATAATCAACCCGGCGAAATGCCAGTTGGGCATACAGAGATTGATTTTTTGGGGCACCGCATCTCTCCTGAAGGAGCGATCCTGCTGCCCGACAAAGTGCGCGCCGTGGCGGATTTTCCCCGGCCTCAGACGGTCAGGGCGCTGCAGGAATTTTTGGGGATGGTGAACTTTTATAACCGTTTCCTTCCCCGTGCGGCGCGGCTCATGCAACCATTGTACGCCGCGCTCAAGAAACAGAAACCCGCGGATAGGGTCGAATGGACCCCGGAGCGAGAGCGGGCGTTCTCAGAAGTTAAAGCAGCCCTGGCAAACGCCGCACTGCTGGCGCATCCAGACCCGGCGGCCCGGATAGCGCTCACCACCGATGCTTCAGACGTGGCCATAGGGGCTGTCGTAGAGCAGCGCGTCGCCGGGGCTTGGCAGCCGATCGCCTTTTTCAGCAGAACTTTGCGCGACAGCGAACATAAATACAGCGCGTTTGACAGGGAGATGCTGGCTCTCCACCTGGCCATACGCCACTTCCAGTTCTGGCTGGAAGGGCGCAGCTTCACCACGTTCGTGGATCACAAGCCACTAACGTTCGCAATGGCCAAGGTTTCAGAACCGTGGTTGGGCTGGCAGCAGAGACAGCTGGACGTGATCTCAGAGTTTACTACCGATATTAAGCATGTGTCGGGTAAACTGAATGTGGTGGCGGACTGTCTCTCGTGCGCCGTGGTGGCCCCGGTCTGTGTGGGGATAGATTACACAGCCATGGCCGCGGAGCAGATTAGCGATGCAGATGTGCGCACGCTCCAGTCTGGACCAACAGGGTTAAGGCTGGAGAGCAGGGTGTTGCAAGATGGTGGCCCCCCCCAATCTGCGATGTCTTCACGGGACGCCCGCGTCCGGTGGTCCCGGTCGCGTGGCGCCGCCGCGTGTTTGAGTCGGTTCACACTCTGGCACACCCAGGAGTGCGCGTGTCGGTCAAAATGGTGGGAGAGAAGTTTGTGTGGCCGAGCCTACGCAAACAAGTAAAAGAGTTGGCTGCAGCCTGCGTGGCGTGCCAACGAGCCAAGGTACACAGACACACGAAGGCTCCCTTGGAGCTGTTTCGGGTACCGGCTAAGAGGTTCAACCATGTTCACGTGGACCTCGTGGGCCCCCTCCCGCCATCACAGGGGTGCACGCACCTCCTGATAGTAGTGGACCACACCACGCGCTGGCCAGAAGCAGTCCCGCTGGCAGCAACCACGTCCGCGGATGTAGCACGCGCTTTTTTAACAGCATGGGTGGCGCGTTTTGGAGTCCCGTCGGACATTACATCTGACAGGGGCCCTCAATTTGTTTCCGAACTCTGGTCCGCGATGGCCCGCAGCCTGGATGTTACAATTCACCGCACAACTGCATACAACCCACAGGCCAATGGTTTATGCGAGCGTTTTCATAGATCACTGAAAGCAGCGCTCAGGGCTACACTGACGGATGCAAATTGGGTAGACAGGCTGCCGTGGGTTTTATTGGGGTTGCGCTCCACGCCAAAAGAGGATCTGGAAGCTTCCCCGGCAGAGCTGGTTTTCGCGCAGCCCCTACAGCTGCCAGGGGAATTTCTGCCAGATAATCCCACGCCGGACAGCTGCCCGTCTCAGCTTTTGCAGCATAGCGCAAACACAGGCACGCTGCCGGGCCCTGCCCACCACTGTTTTCCGCGTGCTTTCGTGCCTAAAACTTTGAAGAGCGCGGAGTTCGTGTTCGTCAGACACGACGCCCACCGCCCTCCGTTGTGCCCACCCTATGATGGACCGTTCAGAGTGTTGGAAACAGGTGATAAGCATTTTTTGCTAGACTTGGGGGGTAGGCGGGAAACAATTGGCATAGACAGACTCAAACCCGCTTTCGTTGTGGCGGACGAGCAAGTGCTGTTGGCTAGGGCCCCTCGGCGTGGAAGACCCCCACGGAGAGCTCCCCAGGGAAACGATTTACCAGAGCAGCCACACGGACAGGCCGAAGTGCCCCCCCCCCCATCACGGCCCACCCGCAGTCAGACACACTCCCAGCAGCCCCCCACCGGCACAGCAGCGCCACGGAGGCAGTAAACCCCAGTTACAGCAGATACGGGAGACGTAAGCCCAAACGGCATGTGGACTGATGTTCTATTGTTCTATCTAAGATGCTGGGGGGGAAGTGTAGCACCAGATTATTTAGCATCTCAGACAAGAGACAGTGGATAAGCATGGGAGAACAATGCTCAGGAGGTTCCTGGCGAGATAGCAGGAAGGAGTCAAGGACGTAGAGGGTTGAATGCAGTGTAATGCAAATGTCATGTGTGTGGGAAAATGCCATGAAACTTGGGAGGAGAGATTTGGGTAAAAGAAGAGTGCCTGCTTAGATGTGTCAGTCTGTTCTGTGCTTGAGAGATGTGAAGTGTGTAATAAACTGTCTGCCATGAATCAGCCTCTTATTTCACACACTCCACAATGCGAGCGTTTTCATAGGTCACTGAAAGCAGCGCTCAGGGCTTCGCTGACGGACGCAAATTGGGTAGACCGGTTGCCGTGGGTTTTATTGGGGTTGCGTTCCACACCAAAAGAGGATTTGGAGGCTTCCCCGGCAGAATTTGTTTTTTCTCAGCCACTGCGGCTGCCCGGGGAATTTTTGCCAGATAATCCCCCTCCAGACAGCTGCCCGTCTCAGCGTTTGCAGCATAGTGCAGACACAGGCATGCTGCCGGGCCCGGCCCACCACTGTTTTCCACACGCTTTTGTGCCAAAAACTTTGTAGAACGTGGCGTTCGTGTTTGTCAGGCACAATGCCCACCGCCCTCCATTGCGCCCACCCTACGATGGCCCGTTCAGAGTGCTGGAAACAGGGGACAAACATTTTTTGTTAGACTTGGGGGGTCGTCGGGAGAAAATATGCATAGACAGACTTAAGCCCGCCTTTGTGGTGGCGGACGAGCAAGTGCTGTTGGCTCAGGCCCCTCGGCGCGGAAGACCCCCACTGAGAACTTCCCAGGTAAACGATTCATCAGAGCAGCCACACGGGCAAACTGAAGTTTCCCCGCCCCCTCGCCACGGCCCACCCGCAGACAGACACACCCCCAGGAGCCCCCCCACCGGCACAGCAGCGCCGCGGAGGCGGTAAACCCCCGTTACTGCAGATATGGGAGGAGACTGAAGCCAAAAGGACGTGAGGACTGAAACTCGGTCTGAGATTCTGGGGGGAGGGGGGCATGTAGAGAGACTGGGTTTATCATCTCCGACTGGATGCAGAGGGTAAACAGAGAAGAACAATAGCTAGGGAGATCATGGTGTGATAGCAGGAAGAAGAAGTTGGGGGGAGAAAGGATGAATGTATTGTGATGTGAGATGTCATGCAGATGTGAGATGGGCAGTTGTATAAAAGGAGAGCCCATGGTGTATTGAGACATGCTTTTTCTGTGTATGACTGATGAGAGAGTGAATAAAGTTGTCTGCTACATGAATCGGTCTCGTCATTTACGCTCTCCACAAGCATATCAATAGTCACCTATGTGATTTTAGGCCTGCTTTTATTATTCTTATTTCTATTTTTATTTTTTTTTTTCTTAACAGTTTTTACTCTGTGGCACTTTGGGATTTATTTCTTTAAAATGTAAAGTGTGTTATAAATAAAATGCATTATTATTATTATTATTCTGTGTTATCATAGGCTTATATAGACTAGCTGAAAACTATAATTACTAGTAGTACCTTTTATGATTGATATGCATAGACTAAAAGCTGTACAATTAAAATTTTAAGCACCACAGCAAACCACTTGTCATAGTCATGTACCTGTACATAAAGGTACCAGATGATTTGCTGCTCTTGATATAGACTAGTTACCCTTAAATTGGAAGATTTGCTGAAGACAATCATTTACAGGAAACAGGATGCTGCCGGTTTTCCTGAACAAATTATAATACAGCTTTAGACAGAGGGGAACATGCAGAAATGACCTTACTTGAGCCGTGACTAGATGCAGTGTGTACTGTAAGTATGCCTGTCTTTCCACAGATCAAACCAGTGCAACACCGGTGTTAAATAGGGAAAGAATAACAAAGTCAGTCACATTATGTGGTATACATATTTAACTTTTTAACCCATTTACAATAAAGTCAAACAAATCTTACAGAAACCATAAAAAAGCACGTGTGACTGCCCCAAATACTTCAGTATAACTTTTAAGAATATATACATACAAGAACACCTCAGTCTACTTAAGGAGGTACTGATTGGGTGCTCATCTAAACATGGAAAGACGCATGAAAGTTCAGCTGTGAATAAAAAACAGCTATTTCACAAATACAGATTTGAGTTCTTCCCCAAGTTAAAACTGAAGTATTGTAGTGTTTAAGGGCGCATTCAGATGGCCACTGTTTGGTCCGGACCAAAGGACCAAACAGTGGCTTCCGCGGATAGCTCGATTTGTTTGGTGCAGTCTGAATGTGCGTTGGAACTCTGATGTGCATCAAACAAGTGAAGTCTGGTCCCCCTGAAAACGGGGGTCTCAGTTCTCTTGCAAACAAAATCTGGTGCGCTCCGCTTGCAGTGTGAATGCAAACGGAGTATCCAGCAGTAGTGGTGGGCAGAGCGATCCAATATCGATAAATATTGATAATATCAATACCAACGACTCTATAGCATCTCCGGGCCGGAGAGGGAGGCAATGGAGGGTTATATTAAGGATTCTCTGAATGCCGGCCTCATTTGGCCTTCTTCGGCTCCTCTTGGGGCAGGGTTCTTTTTTGTCAGAAAGAAGGATGAATCTCTGCACCCATGCATTGACTACCAAGAACAAAACTCTCACGACCCTCCTCATGCGCTTTTATGCAGCGCACCGAGGAGTGAGGGGGAAGGACGGATTTAGGCACAGGTTACACCACAACATATTTATTAACAAAAAAGGCAAACAGTTCCAAAATACAGACTTACAAAAACAATACAGGGTACACTAAATAGCTCACACGACAGGCATGCAGCGGGCAGACCACAGTGTACTGTGGCTACAAGACAAACAGAACAAAACCAAGGTTGACTTACAAAAAGATGACATGGTTCACTTCATGACTCATACGATGAACGTGCAGCGGGCAGACCACAGTGAACGGTGGCCAAAACACAACATAGACAATACAATAGTCCAGCAATGCTTGACTGGCAAAGGGCTGCTTAAGTAGAAGCATTGCTGGCAACACAGATTGGGAACACCTGGGCGAAGAGCGGGAAAGGCAATTACCGGAGGAGGCCCAGCTGGCTGTCATGAGAGAGGGTGTGTGGTCGGACCGGCAAGTGTCAGACAGCACCAACACGAGTGTAGGCCAAAGGAGGCTCCCTCACAGCTGCCGGCCAGAATGCAGTGGCTACAGGTAGGGTAAAAACCAAGGGGAAAATAAGAAACAACAAGAAGCTCAAAAGATAACGTAATACATAACTACACAGATAACCCTGAGCCACAGCGGGTCAGAACCGAGCCCAAAGAACAACCCAGCTCAGTTCATGACACAAAACACCATAACCATCAAAGATAAATGTCCTCTGCCCCTGATCAACTCCGCGTTCGAACTCCTTCAGCACGCGTGGGTGTTCTCCAAACTGGATCTACACAACGCATATCATTTGGTCCATATTCACGAAGGGGACAAATGGAAGACGGCCTTTAAAACACACTTGGGGCAATCTGAATAACTAGTGATGCCTTTTGGGCTCACCAACGCCCCTGCTGTCTTCCAACAACTCATTAATGACGTCTTCCACGATATGGTAAATCAATTTATTTTTGTCTACTTGGACAATATTTTGACTTTTTCCCGCATGCCAGAGGAGCACACAGTCCATGTCAGGGCCGTGTTACAGCAGCTCCTGGAAAACCATTGCTTAGTGAAGGCTGAGAAGTGCAGGTTTTCCACCTGCTACACTTCCTTCCTGGGGTTTATTGTGGCTGAGGGGGATCTGAGAGCCGATCCGGCCAAAGTGAAGGCTGTGCTGGATTGGCCTACGCCCCATTCCCGCAAGGAGCTTCAATGCTTCTTGGGGTTTGTGAAATCGCAGATTCATCAGGAATTACAGTGGGGAAGTACAGCCTCTTACGCAGCTGACCTCAGTTAAGGTGCTTTTCCTCTAGTCCGAGGCAGCCGAACAGGCCTTTTCCAAATTAAAGAGCCTGTTCTCTAATACCCCCATCTTGGCCCAGGTCGACCCTCAGCTCCAGTTCACCCTGGAGGTGGATTCTTCTGATTCGGGGGTGGACGCTGTCCTTTCGCAGCACTCGACCTCCGACCAGAAGCTCCACCTGTGCGCATATTTCTCTCGGCGGCTCACCCCAGCCGAG
This sequence comes from Pholidichthys leucotaenia, assembly GCA_020510985.1. NCBI lineage: Eukaryota > Metazoa > Chordata > Actinopteri > Cichliformes > Pholidichthyidae > Pholidichthys > Pholidichthys leucotaenia. The sequence continues at coordinate 210,823,699 of CM035846.1, read as the reverse complement.
AGGAATCACGATGTAGGGGATCGAGAGCTCCTAGCCATCAAGTTGGCTCTGGAGGAGTGGAGGCACTGGTTGGAGGGGGCAGTCCATCTCATCGTCATTTGGACCGACCATAAAAATTTAAAGTATCTACGGTCGGCCCGCAGACTTAATGCCAGGCAGGCCCGCTGGGCCTTATTTTTTCTTAGGTTCAATTTTACCATCACCTACAGGCCTGGCTCTCGGAACATCAAACCGGACGCTTTCTCCCGCCAATTCAGCCCTAATTCTCTAGTCCCCCCGTCCCTCTCCCAACCCATTGTGCCACCTTTGTGCATTCTTGGAGCCCTTACCTGGGAAATTGAGCAGAGGGTCCGGCAGGCCCAGTCCACAGAGCCCAGACCAGAGGGGGGACCAAGTGATCACCTGTTTGACCCGGCCAGCCTCCGCAGCGATGTCATCCAGTGGAGCCACTCCAGCCACTTTGCCTGCCACCCTGGGGTTTCCCGGATGATAAATCTCATCCGACGAGTGTTCTGGTGGCCCACCCTGCGGACAGATGTCCGGGACTATGTGAAAGCATGCCAGGTGTGTGCGCACAATAAATCCTACTTCTCACCTCCTATTGGCCTGCTTCAACCATTACCTGTTCCCAGCCGACCTTGGTCCCACATCGCCTTGGATTTTGTCACGGGACTTCCCCCTTCTCGAGGTAACACCGTGATCCTCACCATAGTTGACCGCTTCTCTAAGGCTATCCATCTGGTGCCCCTCCCCAAGCTACCCTCCGCCTCTGAAACCGCTGAATAACTAACCACACACGTCATCCGTCTGCACGGGATTCCCTTGGACACTGCGTCTGACCGGGGTCCACAATTCACCTCTCATGTCTGGAAATCCTTCTGTCGATCATTGGGCACCAAGGTCAACCTCACATCCGGATACTATCCAGAAAGTAACAGGCAGGCTGAGTGCACCAACCAGTCCCTGGAGACTGCCCTCAGATGTGAAGCATCCTGCAACCCCTCCACATGGAGCACCCATCTGACCTGGGTGGAGTACGCCCACAACTCGGCAGTCTCTTCTGCCACAGGACTCATGCCCTTTGAGGCCTCCATGGGGTATACCCCCCCCCCCCCGTTGCCCATGGCAGAGAGGGAAGTTGCTGTGCCATCTGTGGGGGCCCACGCCCGCCGCTGCCGTCGGGTCTGGAGGGCCACCTGTGCCACCCTTCTCCGCTGTATGGAACGAAATCGCCAGTATGCAGACCGGAAATGGGTCCCAGCACCCAACTACACAGTTGGGTAGCGCGTGTGGCTGTTGGCAGACCAGGTGCCCTTGAAGACGGAGTCTAGAAAGCTATCACCTTGCTTCTTGGGCCCATTTACCATCTCCCAAATTGTCAATGACGTTACCATCCGCCTGGAGCTCCCATGGACACTTTGCATCCACCCGATGTTCCATGTCTCCAGAATCAAACCCCTCTCCGCCAGTCCTCTCTGCCCCCCCCCCCCCAAAGCTGCCTTCTCCTCCTCGGATCCTCGACGGCCAGACCATCTACACTGTCCAGAGGATTCTGACATTCGCCGTTGGGGCCGGGGCCTTCAATACCTCATCCACTGGAAGGGCTATGGCCCCAAAGAAAGGTCATGGATCCCTGGATCTTATTTCCTTGACAAAGGGATGGTCCGGGCCTTTCACAAAGCCCATCCCAACAAACCCAGAGGACCGCCAGGAGGCGCCCCTTGGTGATCAGGTGAGCGCGTGCCCTCCTCCTTAGGCACACCTAAGGAGGGCACTTAAAAGGACCAGTCTGCAAACGCTCCAGCGCTGGTGCGGTGCATCTCCGGGGATCGTTGTGCACTCACCTGCTCCATCATCCTCACCTCCGCTTCAGTTGCCTGTCTCCACCCGGTCAGACACTGTCTCCAGCTTCTCTCCTTCCCTACTCCCTGCCAGTCTGATCCTGCTGGTTCCTCTATTCTGGCTGGATCTCTCTTTCGGGTTCTCTGCTCAGCTCCCATGAGTGGCAATTTGTCTTCCACTTTTCCCGATCTCTCTCCTCCTCTTAATCAGCTCTCGTCTCCTCCCCGCAGGCTGAGTCCTCCTCTGGCGGGTGGCATTTTCCCCCTAACTGTGCTGCCTTTTTGGATTAATAAATTGTTCAAACGTAGCTTCTCTGTGCCATGTGTTTTCTCTCTGGTGTGGCACCCTGCACGTGAGCTGACCATTCTTTCAACATGACAAACGCTGCAAATCCACCACTACAGGGTAGCGGTAAGTCAGAATCCCATTCAATAAGTTACACATAGGTTCAAGGAGTGTTAAGCCTTATTCATGCTCCATTTCCCCTCTGGTCCGCATGTGCTTTAGATGAGCCAGGCACGAATGCGGCATTGTACATGCTGTGTTGGTAGCGCCACCTCGTGAATGGAACATTCAGTCTTGCGCATGCTCTGTCATCGTGTTCAGGTCGTGGGCAGGCAGCACGGTCATAAAATTTGGGCTGCACGCGGTCGTCTGCAGAAGAGTCCTGCGGACACTAGTGGACTGGAAATGATTCCATAAATTTTGTCACACGAGGTTTACAGTTGCATGTGCGTGGACAGTGGAGGTGCAGCATGAATCCAACTTTACTCATATTTCATCTGCCACCCGCGATGCTGATGAGCTCACTCTGCTTTGCACCGGAGTCGCCGTGACTGCTTGACTGGAGGCTCCCAGTGTGCACCGAGTCTTCGGCTCTGATATCTGATAGGTTGCCATAATTGTCATGATTTAAACTGACAGCTCACGTGCACAATGCTAGCACAGGAAATAACCACTCAAGGAGGTACGTTCGACAGTTTATTAAATATAGAAAGTGAGCACACAGCTAAAGAAACAGCCACTCGCCAGAGGAATCAGTCCACCTGAGGAGAGAAGACGAGAGCTGTCAGTGGAGGAACGGAGAAAGGGGAAATCGGCGAGCCAAATTGCCACTTACTTGGGGTTCTGAGGAAGGACCGGCAGGACTCCAGCAGGGAATAGACGAACCAGTAGGGTAGGGGGGGATGAGCTGGTGGTGCCTGACTGGGTGGAGATTTGTTGCTGGGGAATGTGGTGATGTGGCAGGAGAGCGCACGCAGACCTGAGGCACACCCGCATGATGGCAGCAACCTGAAAGGGAGGAAAAGAGCTAAGTTAGACAGCATGTCTAAACTTTGCATAAACGACTTGCTTGCCTGAATTCAGGGCAGTATACCCACACGAGCCAACGTTGACTGCACGGAGAGAGCCTCCTTAAGTACACTGGCTGATGAGCGGGCGCAGGTGTGTCTTCTGCTTCAGGTGCAGTGATAAGTTGGTGAATACCAGACAGGACGGGAAGGGCGTGCTCTCACTGCCCATGACAATAATCATGCTACACGGCATGTAAAACATGCCTTGGCTGGTTTTTCACCGGTTTTCACACATAAATTTAATGCCTAAAACTCTCAGAAGTGAAAACAAATTGCACGTTTTGTATTAAAGTGATATCGCGAGATTTAAAAAGTATCTACTCCAGAGTATTAACCAGCTGGTATATCTATACGCCTATCCCTACCCGACAGACCCAGACCCTGACCCAGAGGCAGAGCTCATTGGTAGAGGCCTTTCAGTATGGCAGAGAATATCCAGGTATTTTAGTCATCTTCGGCATTAGTTAATATTAATTTTGAAAGTGCAACTGGTCATTTGTTACTTTAGCCAACTCAAAAAGTATAAATTATGTTCAGACCTTGGGATAATGCATTTATCCCATTGAAATGTTTTATTTAAATAAATGTATTTACTGGAATTGAAACAAATATACTGAATATATGGCGGCTCAAATTTGTTTGAATAGAATTACTCTTTTGTGTTCGCTGTGAAAGTGATACTGTATGTATGTATTTACCTCTAAACTTTCCCCCAATTCTTCCCTGGGTTTTAATTAATAATTCAAAGGAAAAATTACAAAACACTTAAAGGACATGAAAATTCATTCAGATTTAGTAACCTGATGATACCATCCACCTTAATGATTAAAAAGTATCGGTATTGGCAATATTGGGGCTGTATTTACTTGGTATGGGATCGATACCAAATCTTGGAGTATTGCACACCACTATCCAGCGGACTAAAGGGCAGAAGTGCCCCTTGGTGTTTGTGTAACCATAGCAACACGTTGTCTGAGAAGAGGAAGTGGCGGTTACCGTAGTGCATTTTGAGTAGAAAATCACAAGAAAGACAACCACACAAATCTGAGAAATCCTTTTACCGGAGAATGCCAGTTGAAGGGAACGGATTTCTGTTTTCGGTCCTTGCCAGTCGAGGAGCCCGATTTTTCTTCTTCGCTGAGATTTTTTCTTCCTGGTCAGTGGTGGTTTTGGCTACAGTGCCGCAAACGAGCAGTTGTTGTAACTGCATGATGATGTCCAGGTAGTGTGGTCTGCTGCAGTGTGAATGCAAACCAAACTATACAAAGGTGTGAAAATTCTCAGCATTCCCTGCCCAGTCGAACCCAGACCCCTGGTCTATCTTGGTCTGAATGCAGCCTAAGACACAAGCCCATTTTAAGATTTTTAAAAATGTGTTCTTGAGATTTTTTAAATCAAAAGGTTAATATTAATAGAAATTCCTGTGCATTCTATGAGTTCATCATTGAGAAAGGAGAACATCTCTTTTTTCCTGTAATTTCACAAAGTTTCTGGCAAACTTTACAGTTCTGGATAACACCTAACAAACTTCTCCAACTTTATTGGACCATATAAGATTTGGCTGTCAAATGCAAAAATAAAAGAATAATCATTTAGTTGGGTTGCTGCTTCTCCCGGCATGTCCTGTTTTAATTTTTAGATACTCGCACAGGAGGAGGGACTCGTGGTCCTGCAAAGTACAATGGTACCACACGGGTGAAGCAGAAGCAGGGATTCCCATCTACCATTGACTGGGCAGGCTGGGTGTGCCTCCCTGTGAAGGACCATGGTCTGCCCGGTTGGGTCGCTGCTTCTCTTGGCATGTTCTGTGTTGGATATACCGGTGTTCTTTGTCAGACCTGGGTCCCCGCTGACACTCCGTCCAGTCTGCTCACGCACCTCATGTTCTCCACATATGCCAAATTATCCTTTAGGCCCACGCAATCATGGCAACTTTATGGTATAATTTTTTAAGCATTAAATCTTCAGTATTATCTTTTTCTAGTCAGATTTGTTAGTTTTGGCTTTCTTGTTTTGCTTATGGTGTACTATAGTTACTGATGCTGTGATGTCGCATAATATCCAATCAGTACGGAGTCGATGCAAAACTCCGCCCACACTTCTAGAAGCCAGAGCATGAGGAGAGAGCGATGACTAAACTTTTATTGATAAAAATGACATTTTGACCGAAAAACTCCATACTTGGGGATGCACACCCTCATAACCTCAGCAAAACACATAAAATCTGAGGTCAGTCTGACAAATGGTTCAAGAGATATGTGTGGAACACACACACACACACACACACACACACACACACACACACACACACACACACACACACACACACACACACACACACACACACACACACACACACACACACACACACACACACACAGAGATTCTGTGCATTTATAGATAGAGGTGATGAATAAGTGTGATTGTTGAACCTTGATACATACAGGCGTGGACAAAATTGTTGGTACCCCTCTGTTAATGAAAGAAAAACCCACAATGGTCACAGAAATAACTTGAATCTGACAAAAGTGGTAATAAATAAAAATGCTATGAAAATTAACCAATGAAAATCAGACAATGATTTTGAGTTGTGGTTCAACGGAATTATTTTAAAAAACAAACTCATGAAACAGGCCTGGACAAAAATGATGGTACCCTTAACTTAATATTTTGTTGCACAACCTTTTGAGGCAATCACTGCAATCAAACGATTTCTGTAACGGTCAATGAGACTTCTGCACCTCTCAGCAGGTATTTTGGCCCACTCCTCATGAGCAAACTGCTCCAGTTGTCTCAGGTTTGAAGGGTGCCTTCTCCAGACGGTATGTTTCAGCTCCTTTCACAGATGTTCAATAGGATTTAGATCAGGGCTCATTGAAGGCCACTTTAGAATAGTCCAATGTTTCACTCTTAGCCACTCTTGGGTGTTTTTAGCTGTGTATTTTGGGTCATTATCCTCTTGCAAGACCCATGGCCTATGACTGAGACCAAGCTGTCTGACACTGGGCAGCACATTTCTCTCTAGAATACCTTGATAGTCTTGAGATTTCATTGTACCCTGCACACATTCAAGACACCCTGTGCCAGATGCAGCAAAGCAGCCCCAGAACATAACAGAACCTCCTCCATGTTTCACAGTAGGGACAGTGTTCTTTTCTTGGTATGCTTCATTTTTGCATCTGTGAACATAGAGCTGATATGCCTTGCCAAAAAGTTCCAGTTTTGTCTCGTCTGTCCATAGGACATTCTCCCAGAAGCTTTGTGGCTTGTCAACATGTAGTTTGGCAAATTCCAGTCTGGCTTTTTTATGATTTGTTTTCAACAGTGGTGTCCTCCTTGGTCATCTCCCATGAAGTCCACTTTGGCTCAAACAATGACGGATGGTGCAATCTGACACTGATGTACCTTGACCTTGGAGTTCACCATGAATATGTTTAGAGGTTGTTCTGGGCTCTTTTGTTACCATTCGTATTATCCGTCTCCTCCTGCGGCCACGTCCAGGGAGGTTGGCTACAGTCCCGTGGATCTTAATTTTCTGAATAATATGTGCAACTGTAGTCACAGGAACATCAAGCTGCTTGGAGATGGTCTTATAGCCTTTACCTTTAACATGCTTGTCTATAATTTTCTTTCTAATCTCCTGAGACAACTCTCTCCTTTGCTTCCTCTGGTCCATGTTTAGTGTGGTACACACCATGTCAACAAACAGCACAGTGACTACTTGTCAAGTTTGTAGACACCTGTGATGTTAATTAGATTACACATCTTGGTTGAACATGTCCCTATGGTCACATTATTTTCAATCTTTTCTAGGGGTACCATCATTTTTGTCCAGGCCTGTTTCATGAGTTTGTTTTTTAAAATAATTCTGTTGAACCACAATTCAAAAGCATTGTCTGATTTTCATTGGTTAATTTTCATCCATCCATCCATCCATCCATCTTCTACCGCTTTTCCGGAGGTCCGGGTCGCGGAGGCAGCAGTTCAAGCAGAGAAGCCCAGACTTCCCTCTCCCCAGCCACCTGCTCCAGCTCTTCAGAGGGGATACCAAGGCGTTCCCAGACTAGCTGGGAGACATAGTCTCTCCACCGAGTCCTGGGTCTGCCCCGGGGTCTCCTCCCAGTGGGACGTGCCTGAAACACCTCAAGTGGGAGGCATCCAGGAGGCATCCTAATCAGATGCCCATACCACCTCAACTGACTCCTTTCAATGTGGAGGAGCAGCGGTTCTACTCTGAGCCTCTCCCGGATGACTGAGCTCCTCACCCTATCTCTGAGGGTGAGTCCAGCAATCCTACGGAGAAAGCTCATTTCAGCCGCTTGTATCCGCGATCTCGTTCTTTCGGTCATTACCCAAAGCTCGTGACCATAGGTGAGAGTAGGAACGTAGATTGACTGGTAAATCGACAGCTTTGCCTTAGAACTAAGCTCCCTCTTCACCACAACAGACCGGTACAACATCCGCATCACTGCAGATGCTGCTCCAATCCGTCTGTCGATCTCTCGCTCCATTTTCCCCTCACTCGTGAACAAGACCCCAAGATACTTAAACTCCTCCACTTGGGGCAGGAGCCTGTCCCCAACCCGGAGAGGACAATCCACCTTTTTCCGGCTGAGGACCATGGACTCGGACTTGGAGGTGCTGATTCTCATCCCAGCCGCTTCACACTCAGCGGCAAACCGTCCCAGCAAGAGCTGTAGGTCATTGCTGGATGAAGCCAACAGGACAACATCATCTGCAAACAACAGAGATGAGATCCTGTGGTCACCAAGCATGACACCCTCCATTCCCTGGCTGCGCCTAGAAATCCTGTCCATAAAAATTATGAACAGGACCGGTGACAAAGGGCAGCCCTGGCGGAGTCCAACTCTCACTGGGAATGACTCCGACCGAGTGTTGGCAATGCGAACTAAACTCTCACAACGGTCGTACAGAGACCGAATAGCTCGTAACAACAAGCCCGATACCCCATACTCCCGAAGCACCCCCCACAAAAATCCACGAGGGACGCGGTCAAATGCCTTCTCCAAGTCCACAAAACACATGTAAACTGGTTGGGCAAACTCCCACGAACCCTCAAGAATTCTCGAGAGGGTAAAGAGCTGGTCCGATGTGCCACGGCCAGGACGAAAACCACATTGCTCCTCCTGAATCCGAGGTTCGACCAACGGCCGGACTCTCCTCTCCAGTACCTTGGCATAGACCTTCCCAGGGAGGCTGAGGAGTGTGATCCCTCTAAAGTTGGAGCACACCCTCCGGTCCCCTTTTTTGAAGAGAGGAACCACCACCCCGGTTTGCCATGCCAAAGGCACTGCCCCCGACCTCCACGCAATGTTGCAGAGGCGTGTCAACCATGACAACCCAACAACATCCAGGGCCTTGAGGTACTCGGGGCGAATCTCGTCCACCCCCGGGGCCCGGCCACCAAGGAGATTTTTAACCACCTTGGCGACCTCAGCCCCTGTGATAGGCGAGTCATCCCCCTCGTCCCCAAACCCTGCTTCCTCTGTGGAAGGCGTATCAGTGGGATTGAGGAGATCCTCGAAGTATTCCTTCCACCGCCCGACGATATCCCCAGTTGAAGTCAACAGTGTCCCATCCGCACCATACACAGTGTGGACGGGGAGCTGCTTTCCCCTCCTGAGCCGCCGAACAGTTTGCCAGAATCTCTTTGAAGCCGACCGAAAGTCTTGTTCCATGGCCTCACCGAACTCCTCCCATACCCGGGTTTTTGCTTCAGCAACCACCCGAGCTGCACTCCGCTTGGCCTGCCGGTACACCTCAGCTGCTTCGGGAGTCCCACAAGCCAACCAAGCTTGATAGGACTCCTTCTTCAGCTTAATGGCCCCCCTCACCACTGGTGTCCACCACTTGGTTCGGGGGTTGCCACCACGAGATGCACCGACCACCTTGCGGCCGCAGCTCTGGGCTGCCGCTTCAACAACAGAGGTGGAGAACATGGCCCATTCAGACTCCATGTCTCCAGACTCCCTCGGAATGTGGTTGAAGTTCTTCCGGAGGTGGGAGTTGAAGACCTCCCGGACAGGGGCCTCAGCCAGACGCTCCCAGCACACCCTCACTATACGTTTGGGTCTACCAGGTCTGAATGGCTTCCTCCCCTGCCATCGGATCCAACTCACCACCAGGTGGTGATCAGTTGACAGCTCTGCACCTCTCTTTACTCGGGTGTCCAAGACATACGGTCGCAGGTCTGATGATACGATAACAAAATCGATCATCGACCTGCGGCCTAGGGTGTCCTGGTGCCAGGTGCACATATGGACACCCTTATGCTTGAACATGGTGTTCGTTATAGACAGACTGTGGTTAGCACAGAAGTCCAATAACTGAACACCACTCGGGTTCAGATCGGGCAGGCCGTTCCTCCCAATCACCCCCCTCCAGGTTTCACTGTCGTTGCCCACGTGCGCATTGAAGTCCCCCAGTAGGACAATGGAGTCTCCAGGAGGAGCACCCTCCAGCACCCCAGTCACAGACTCCAAAAAGGGTGGGTACTCTGAAACATCATTTGGTGCATAGGCACAAATGATGGTCAGGACCCGTTTCCCAACCCGAAGGCGCAGGGAAGCAACCCTTTCGTCCACCGGGGAAAACTCCAATATAGAGGCAGCAAGGTGGGGCGATACAAGAATACCTACCCCTGCTCGTCGCCTCTCGCCCGGGGCAACTCCAGAAAAGGCCAAGCTCCAGCCCCTCTCCAGGAGACTGGTTCCGGAACCGGAGCTGTGTGTTGAGGTGAGGCCGACTATATCTAGCCGGTATCGCTCAATCTCGTACACCAGCTCAGGCTCCTTCCCCACCAGAGAGGTGACATTCCACGTACCAAAAGCCAGTTTAGAAAGCTTGGGATCAGTCCGCCAAGGTCTCCGCCTTTGACTGCCACCTAATCCACATAGCACCGGACTTCCATGATCCCTCCTGCAGGTGGTGAACCTACTGGAGGGCGGACCCATGTAACTCCTTCGGGCTGAGCCCGGCCGGGTCCCATGGGTGGAAACCCGGCCACCAGACGCTAGCCTTCGAGCCCCTCCCCCAGGCCTGGCTCCAGGGTGGGGCCCCGGTAACCCCATACCGGGCGGGGTACACTGAATCCTTGATATACAATTTATCATGAGAGTCTGTTGGATCGTTCTTCGTCTGGCCCTTCACCCAGGACCAGTTTGTCTTGGGAGACCCTATCAGAGGCAAATTGCCCCGGACAACATAGCTCCTGGGATCACTGGGGCACGCAAACCCCCCCACCACGATAAGGTGACGATCCATGAGGGGGATTAATTTTCATAGAATTTTTATTTATTACCACTTTTGTCAGATTCAAGTTATTTCTGTGACCATTGTGGGTTTTTCCAAACAGACAAAGCCTGTTTGGAGAAGGTTTTTCCAGACAAAGCCTTTGTCTGAGTGCTACAGACACTCCAGGGGCCCCACTAACCAGAAGGTGAGCAGAACCTCTTCTAAAAATCACTAAGATTGTCTGCCGCATTCAGTCAAAGTAAGTCATTGGACCTGTTTTTAAATTCTATTGAAAAATCTTAATATAAAGATGATGTTAGATTTTGTGGCTATTTTTTTTATGATTGTAAAAACATGCAGGGAGTCCTAAGCATGCATACATTCACGTGTTAGGGATAGATTAATGTGCCTCTTTTTAAAGATACATAGGGAGTTTTAATATAAAATAAAGCTTTCATATGTTATAGATACATAGAAAGTCTTAAGATTTTTACATGTTATTAATGATACATGGGAAGTTTTTATATAAATAAGACTTTTTTGTTGTTGTTTTGTTTTGCAGTCTGGTGACAAGCCAGCAACTGCCGGTCGCTGCGTGCGCAAGCGCCCCGTGTCCCTAACCTGCATGTTTTTGGTATGTGGGAGGAAACCGGAGAAATCCCGGAGTAAACCCACGCAACACGGGTAGAACATGCAAACTCCACACAGATCACCGTCGGTCGGGGGCAGGGATTGAACCCACGATCTCACGGTCCCCGCGATCCCCCGGCCGAGGGTAAACTGTGCTGCCACAGTGCTAACCACTGCGCCACCATGCTTTCACATGTTACTAATGATACATAGAAGGTCTTTATGTAAATAAGATTTCCATATGTTACGTGGCTGCTTCATCCATCCAGGTGGATGCCCTCAATTTCCCTTCTGGGGATCAATAAAGTATACAAAATCAAAATTCAAATGATACGTGGAGTTTTGAGACTTTTATATGTTACCAAGGATACATAGGAAGTTTGATGTACACTAAGATTTTCATATGTTACCAATGAATTTTTATGGATATATGGGAAGGCTTAGTGTGAAAGAGCTTCTATATGTTAATGACTATTCGACACAATACAGGAAACTTAAGTATCAACAAATAGTGAGTAATTGTGTCGGCCAGTTTGTTAAAATTAGTTGGACTAATCTAATCTCCATAATAAGCTATCACTTGTTCTGATTTTGGACGCGGGTCAGGGAAAACAGCCTCTATATAGAGTTAAACTGCAAATAAGGCAGCAGGGACATAATAACTGTAAATATTGTGCATGTTGATGTTGTACGGGGATAAATGTGTGGGTTGAGAAATAACTGGGGCTGTAAATATTTACTAACTCTTTTTCCCATAGTATATATATTTAAGTGATTTAACTAAAGCAGCGTGCAGAGAACAAAGGTGAGTCTGTGTGACTTTTCGCTTGGGGAGGGGTTGGTTCACGCACTCTCTAAAGTTGAGCTGAAGGTTGTGTTTAAAGCATAATAAAGTTACTGAGAGCTGATTATTTGAGGTAACAGCGTTAAAATGAAGCACTAAGTTAAAGTTGTAAGATTATTCTTGCATGTTTAGAACTAAATTTAAGGAGATGGTGCTCCAGTTTCTTTGAAAAAACCAAGGTGTGGTTTGTGGACAATATGCTTCGTGGCTATGTTGCGCGGTCACATTTGCGCATGACTGAAGCAGCCACATGGCATTCAGTCCGCATGTGCAGATAAACGCCATCTTGAAACGCCTTCAAGTGACATCACTGTCTCCTCTTTCTTGAGTGCAGAAGGAACTGCCTCCATCTTGTGGTCAGCTATAAGAATTGTATTCTTTCATAAATTTACCTCCAAATCAAGCTTCATATTTTTCTAATAATGTTGGGACCTTAGCTCTTTAGCTGTCCCAGTCACCGTATGGCGACTGCAACAGTTAAAAGGTGGTCAAGGCCCTTAGTGGTCAAGAGTGGTAAAAAAAATTTTTGTCATTAAAATAGTTCAGATTTCCAAGGCTATAATTTGAAAGTTGCAAGAGATAACTGCTTACTATCAATTAGAAAGATGTAGAATATGATCCAAAGTTTCAGATAGGAATAAATTTATGCATCTAATTTGCATAATGTCACGGCAGCTATATAAATTACATAACTCAGTCAAAAGTGGACTTTGGACACATTTACACAAAGAATGGTTCGGGGTTTTTTTGACACCATTTTGTCTACAGGGGCATGTTGTTATGTAATCTTCAAAGTATATGAACCAGGAAATCAATAAAATGTATCAAAAAAAAACCCATACTCATCTCTTACCTGTGGCGGGAGGGGGGGCTTGTACGCTCACGTGACTGGTCCATTTTCGCCCATCGTGGTCGTTCTTTTGCATTTGGTCGGTCATTTACACTCTCTACCCCATCTACAATCTCTTATGATTGTCCCACATGAATTTCATTTGTATTACGTGGCAATTTTTCTAGTATGATGCAATTTCTCTGAGGTTCCATGACGATGACGGGCGCAGCCATCTTGGTGTTGTGAGCTCAGTTTTCATCCATCGTGGTCGTTGTTTTGCGTTTGTCGGTCATTTACACTCTTTACCACATCTACAAACTCTTATGATTATCCCACGTGAATTTTGTTTGCATTACATGGCTATTTTTCCTGTAAAATGCAGTTTCTGCCAGGATCGCCACACCGGTGTTGTGAGCTCAAAGCGGAAAAAGGAAGAAAAATAATGAGGATTTCTTCTTCTTTGCTGTATTCCATGTCAGCCACGATTCCTCCGACGTGTGTCTGCCACCTTTTGAACCGTCAGATCAGTACAGATCAGTACAAATTCTCAGTATAGCTGGGGAACGTCAATGAGTTGACAGGTGCAGTAGCTGTGCTGTGCCACTGGAGGCGTGCGACCCGTCCATGAAATGTGGACAGTTAAAGGGTTAGTATCTCTCTGGCTGAAAGGAAAGCTTTAAGACCGTGCAAGGCTAAATGAAGGACCTCCCATGCCGGACTCAATAGGTGGGTTTTGATGAAGTGAGGCGAGAGAGGCTGACCAATCAGCTGGAGAGTGAAGAGATTCAACTTTAATCTGGACAGAGGAGAGAATAAGTAGATTTATTTCTAATTATAAAGGGAATGTGTTATTGTGAAAATTCTAGGTTGAGAATATATAAAAATAGGGTAATTTAAAACACTATTGAAGAAAAAAGGAAAAAAGAAAAAATAAATGTGGAAATGTGCATGTATGCTGAAGTGAAGTTTGTATGCTGAGAGTGGACAGAAATGGAGAAGGGAGGTTGGTTTTAGAGGAAAATTGAAGGCTGATGAAATGTGTAAGTTTTGTGCAGGATATAAGGGAAAAGTATGGAGAAGATTGGAAGAGGGAAAGAAAAAAACGTAAGAATGAGAGACTGACGCTGCAACGGTGAGATGAAAAAATAATAAACATGATAAAAATGAAAAAAAAAAGAAAAAAGGAAAAGACGCTGTTTAATGTTGTGTCTGCTTTTCTGTTATTCCGAGACGATGGTGGTGGCTGTGGATCCGCCTCCCTACCCCAGCGACCGTGTGAGTTCCTCTTCAGACCCACTTGAATTGGCTGCGTCCACCCCCCTCCACGTTATTGCCCAACGACCCCTTCCTCCCTCCATGACTACAGTAAAAGTATTTAAAACAAAAAGGACATCGAGAGATGGGTTAAAGATAACACTGGTTAACACCAAATTTATTGTCTTAAGTTTTTTGTTTTTTTTTAGCTGATTTAGGACAATTTTGATGTGCTGAATCCAAAAATCACATTGGTTTTGCTCAATCAGGTCAACTTTTTGAATTATGGCCACATGTTTTATACGTTTTTGTTTACATGTATGGGCATTTTGGCTTTATATGATGCAAAATTCTTTTTTATGTCTTGAAATTCTCTGAATTTTGAACAATGATGACATAACATTCAATTTACATGTACTTGCCTTTAAATAAAGGTAAGTACATGCACAGTACTAAGTAAGTACAGGTTTTTACTTAGCACCTGATCGAGAGAAATAGATGTCATTTTTGGATTCAGCGGTGCAAAATTGTCTTAAATCAGTTGAAAAAAACAGACAACTTACAAAAAAATTATTTTTATAACCCTGTGCAAAGCGACCACACGTAAGTGAAATACATTATATTGTTTTCCATTTACTTTTTTGATAGGGGCTCAAATATTGGATCTCATTCAAGAACATTATACTGTTAGTCCGTGTAAATCATACCAGGAAGCTGTATTAGGACTAACAAGCCACTCCATATTCAACAAATTGTTCATATGTTCTCTAAGTGTGCATAAACAGCGTGAATCATCTGTAGTCAGCACATGTTCACAAGAATTGAAGATTGCATAACTGACGCCTAAAACTACCACTAAAGTCACGTTTCACAGTAACTGACCAGCAGTTTCATTCACTAAAAGTCTAAGAGAGAGAAAGAGAAGAGAAAAAAACCCCGGCAAATCTGAAATTCTCCTGTGTGTGTGAGAGGAAAAAAATCAAATTAGTGGTGGCAGGAGGGTTTTCTGACATGAAGAAACAGCATAAGCCTGAATGTAAGTTGTAAAATCATCTTTACTGTCTTGGAATGGCATTATTTTATACAACTATGGCATAAAATACACCTGAAATTGGATTTCAGATGGGCACCATAATCTGCTTTCAACAACTGTGCATATCCATATTGCACTGAGTTGAGACTCCCTCACTTTGCAGAACATTATGACACATTTCAACAATTTAGGTTTAGAATGCGTGTATAAAAAGCAATAAAATTATTCTAGCTAAAACCCACAGGATCACTATCACTCTACAAAAGCAAGAAATCTCTGTGTCTGTCACGCTTCATAGGACGGCCTATGATCGCTGCCTGAACATCATAGGACGTCCTATGAACTCAAGGCATCATAGGACACAGACAAATGTGTCTTTATGATGTCACACATAGACAAATGTGTCTTTATGATGTCACATACTGTAGACCATGTGTCTTTGAACTCAGGCATCATAGGAAACAGACAAATGATCTCTGCCTGAACATCATAGGATGTCCTATAGGACACATAGACAAATGTGTCTTTATGATGTCATACACCATGCGTCTTTGAACTCAGGCATCATAGGACACATCAACACACTCACGATGCCTAGACTAATGTGTCTTTATGATGTCATATGGCTCAAAATTGGCAAGGTGAATAAGTCATTGGTGTCTTCCTGAACAGGGTCGACAGCCTCTTTTTGCTCAGAGCAGTTTTCATGATTCTGTCCATGAACTTGAATTACGATGCACCGATCCCTCAACCAGTGGTCTCAGTGAAGAAGAAGAGGAAGAAGACCCCCAGATGGAGAGCAATAGAATGAGGAGAACTGCTGCACATCAGAGAAGATGCCATGAAGATGAAACACCTAAGGTTCCAGCAGTACATCGCACGCATGACTCTGAACAACACACCCGTCTGAGACAGGAAGAGACCCTTCACCAGCATAGGGTACAACAGACAAGAGATGCACAAACAGACAGGAAACATGTGGCAGTGCGCCATGCACGTGCTGAGTCACTTGAAGCCCACAAAGCAAGCAACGCTGCACGCAAGGCACAGACAAGCTGAGACCGAGGAGATGTGGAAGAGTCGGCTGGCCAGTGACAGTGAATTCCATGCAAGGCACAGAGAAGCTGAGACCGAGGAGATGCGGAATAGTCGGCTGGCCAGGGACAGTGAATTCCATGCAAGGCACAGAGAAGCTGATACCGAGGAGATGCGGAATAGTCGGCTGGCCGCCAACGCTGAGAGCAATAGAATGACAACTGCTGCACGTCAGAAACAGGCATCAGGATGAACTCAGGCATCATAGGACGACTCGCCATGCCTACACGACGGCAAATGTGTATCCTTGATGAATGCCAGTGTAGCATCATCTCACTTTGGCTCAGCAATAATTATTCTCCTGCTTAAAGACATTTTTGTTTCATCCAGGAATAACGCAAAGGAATGGATTTTCTTCCCCCAGGCCACAGCTGAAATCCCCCTTTCTTTTGTTAAAACCAGCCTAAGGAATTTCCCCCAATGTCCGGCTTCACTTTTATTGCCCCCATAAACATGCAACAGACCTGGCCACACAGACCCACAAATTTCCTTAAATTCTGGGAAACGCTGGATTTAACCAGTGAACTTTAAAAGTACATTATTACAAACTCAATTCTAAACCTTCATTCTTTTCAGAACTATGAAAATGCAGATGGACTCTGATGTTTTTGATGTGGAAAATCAATATGTGTGAAATGCATTAATCTGTGATTTTATATATATGCATGCTAATGTTTATATGAATGTTTATTCCTGCATGTTGATTTAGAAGCACTGCTTATAATTTATACTAATCACTAAAGTTATCTTAGTTTAATACATAAAGGGAAATATTAACTTCCAGTATGTATCAAAGTTTTGCCTCTAAAACCATGTGACTCCAACAGCCAATCTCTGCATGACAACTCTTCACCCCAAAGGACTCCGAACAATAGACTGTTTGTTCATTGGACTAAAAGTTCATCGAGCCCGCCCATGAAGGACGCTCATTGGCTGAGATTCCGGTCAGGCCGGAATCCCGCGAAACTCAACAGAGCTTATAAAAAGGAGAGAGACTCCGGCTTCAGCCTCTTTTTCGTCAGACTCTGCTTCATCTCTTTTCACCACCGCTTTTCGGCTGCTCCATTGTCTACACACAGCAAGGAAGAACAAAGGACCATCTTACCACATGTCGCTTTTCTGAACACAGAGCAGATAACTCGTAATTTATTTATGTAACTTTGTATTTTCTTTTCCTCTTAAATACCTAGGAATTCCTATTTCTTTGAGCTCAATTCTTAATCGGAGTTAAACTCCAATTTTTATTCATCACTTTTTCTTTGTTAAACTTTCTGTAAAACCACCGTTTGTTTGATTTTAATGTAAACTTAATCTTGACTTTATTTTATAATATTTTTCTTGACCAAGCACCCACCAGAAGCTACTATTTTTATCTAAAGTCCGAAAGTTTTCTTTTCTAATTTGAAATCGGATTAGATATCTTCTAATTATTTCCGAAAACCTCTGCAGCTGCTTGTCTACCAGGAAGAAAAGACGCAGCTGAGGAATCAACGCACAGCTGTCCCACATCGCTCTGAAGAAGCATCGGCACCATCTGGCTAGAACCCGTTTCAACTGTGGGTCATACGGCCAAGATCCAGCCCCGTTCGACCGCTTGAATTTAAAGGTCGAACTGTGGACCCTGAAATATCTGCGGGCAGATATTTCCCCTAACATCCACAAAATCTTGGGCTGAGGACGACGACCGAACCATCGACCGAGGAGCACGTGAGCTGCAAACTTTTAATTCAACTGCTGAATAAACTTCTGAGGTTCGGTAATAATTTGTATATCTAATCAGATGCAAATTAAGAAGCCCTTAAACTCTTTCTTTTCATTAAAATTCCGTTTTTATTTTCTTAAGATTAATTTAGGACTTTTTCATAATCAGTAAACTTTCTCCATAAATTTGCGTTGTTTTTAATAATCTGTTAACTCAAACTGATAGAAATTCGTTTCTCAGTTTAACCCTGGTTCCGAAAATATTGACATTGTTAATCTATCATTTACAAGATTGATTTTATGATTAAGGAAATTACAATGTCTGTTCATCATTTCATTTAATAAATATTTAAAAATGAGAAGTTGTTGGGAATTTATTTAATTCTGAGTCTGTTTCAAGCCCAGGTATCGAATTCACGGAAAATTTTTGAGACTGATTATTGATTAATTTATTGAGTGATCAAACAGGTATAAAGTGAAATTAAAGATCAAATTGCTTCTTAAAGATAGAAGCTGGTGCCCCTTACGAGTGTTATTAACTTTTCTGATGTATATGACATGAGATTTGAGCTCAGATTCCAATACATCAATATAAATTAAATAATTCATACCTGAACATATTTATTATTTATTAATATTCCATATTTCCGTTTACACCAGTCTACACTACAAATGTGTAAAATGCCAAGCAAAGCACTGATTTTCTCTGGGTGCTCCACTTTCTTGGTTTCTCCGGGCATGCACGGGTTTTCCTGAACAGGGTCGAAAGCCACTTTTTCAGGATCGTGCCAATGAACTGGAATTTCGATGCGCCTATCCCTCACCCAGTGGTCTGAACGAAGAAGAGGAAAACCCACCAGATGGACAGCAATAGAATGAGGAGAACTGCTGCACGTCATAAAGGATGCCGTGAACATGAAACACCTCAGGTTCCACCAGTACGCCGCAGGCATGACAACACAGCCATCTGAGACAGGACAAGACCCTTCAGTGGTCTGAACGAAGAACACCCACCAGATGATGTCTATATGACAGAACATAGACAGAGCACATGACTCCCTACAAGACATACTGTATATCATCATAGTAGTCTGTCGGGGGCAACAATGACCGTTTCATTCAGGTCTGGTCAGATTCCTCCACGCAGCTGTGTCCTTCGCCCTCCGCTGCCACGAACTCCTGACTTTGTTAACCTGGGCGACATCCAAGCCGGTATGAGTTGCTTTCTGACTGACCATTTCATGAAACTGCTTGCAAAGTATTTAAGTACCGCTAGCTTTTGATAGACACAGGAAAGCAACATAACACAGAACAGTGACATGCAGAAGAAGAAGTAACAAGCAGGGGCAAATAGCCCCAGATGGCAGGGCATATTTTGTGTGATTTTTAGGTTTTGCGGCATACACAAGCCATCACATGTGATTGGCACTTAGTGCTGTGTTGCTATACCAACTGTCCTGTAACTGGCAAGAATTCTGTTCCAATGCATCCCCTCTACGGGCATGCACGGGTATGCACTAGTGTGTGTCTGTGTTTATATCTATATTTATATATGTGTGTGTGTATGTAATATATATATATACACATACAGTTAGGTCCAGAAATATTTGGACAGTGACACAATCTTCATGATTTGGGCTCTGCATGCCACCACATTGGATTTGAAATGAAACGACTACAACGGAATTGAAGTGCAGACTTCAAGGTTTAATTCAAGGGGCTGAACAAAAATATACGATTAAACATGTAGGAATTGTAGCTATTTTTATACAAACGCTCCTCATTTCAGGGGCTCAAAAGTAATTGGACAAATAAACATAACCCTAAGTAAAATGTTACTTTTCAATATTTCATTGAGAATCCTTTGCAGGCAATGACTGCCTGAAGTCTGGAACCCATGGACATCACCAAACGCTGGGTTTCCTCCTTTGTGATGCTTTGCCAGGCCTTTACTGCAGCTGTCTTCTGTTGTTGCTTGTTTGTGGGTCTTTCTGCCTTAAGTTTTGTCTTGAGCAAGTGAAATGCATGCTCGATTGGGTTGAGATCTGGTGATTGACTTGGCCATTGCAGAATATTCCACTTCGTTGCTTTAAAAAACTCCTGGGTTGCTTCTGCAGTATGTTTTGGATCATTGGTGAAGCGCCGTCCAATCAACTTTGCTGCATTTGGCTGAATCTGAGCAAAAAGTATATCCCTATACACTTCAGAATTCATCCGGCTGCTTCTGTATTTTGTTACATCATCAATAAACACAAGTGACCCAGTGCCATTGGAAGCCATGCATGTCCATGCCATCACACTGCCTCCGCCATGTTTTACAGAAGATGTAGTGCTTTGGATCATGAACTGTTCCAATTCTTCTCCAAACTTTCTTCTTCCCATCATTCTGGTACAGGTTGATCTTAATCTCTTCTGTCCAAAGCATGCTGTTCCAGAACTGGGCTGGCTTCTTCAGGTGTTTTTTGGCAAAGTCAATTCTGGCCTTTCTATTTTTGAGGCTGATTCATGGTTTGCACCTTGTGAATCCTTTGTATTTACTCTTGTGAAGTCTTCTCTTTATGGTAGACTTAGATACTGATACACCTACTTCCTGGAGAGTGTTCTTCACTTGAGTGGATGTTGTGAAGGAGTTGTTCTTCACCATGGACAGGATTCTGTGATCATCCACCACTGTTGTCTTCCATGGACGTCCAGGCCTTTTTGAGTTCCCAAGCTCACCAGTGCACTCTTTTTTTCTCAGAATGTACCAAACTGTTGATTTGGCCACTCCTAACATTTCTGCTAGCTCTCTGATGGATTTCTTCTTTTTTTCAGCCTCAGGATGATGGTCTGTTTGACCTCCATTGAGAGCTCCTTTGACTGCATGTTGTGTGTTCACAGCAACAGCTTCCAAATGCAAACGCCACACCTGGAATAAACTCCAGACCTTTTAACTGCTTAATTGATGACAGGTTAACGAGGGAAGAGCCCATGCAGCCTTATTATTTATTTTTTTTTTGCAGCCTTCTGAGTCAATTGTCCAATTACTTTTGAAACCTACCTGAAAACATTCCTGTTTAAACAGGCATTTTAATTCCAAGATTGACTGAAGGCTGTTACCACCTGACTGCATAGAGTGTATTTTTTGTTTCTTAGTTCTACTTTAATTCGTATTTTAACTGTATCTTAACTGTATTATTGTATTTCAATTGTATTTTATTGCATTTTAATTTGTATTTTAGTTGTATTGTAATTGTTTTGATTGTTGTTGCACTGTAAAGCACTTTGTGACTTTATATGTCTGTGAAAAGTGCTATATAAATAAAGCTTACTTACTTACTTTTGGTCCCTTGAAAAAGAGGTGGCTATGTATTAAAGAGCTGTAATTCCTAAACCCTTGCTCCAGTTTGAATGTGAATACTCTCAAATTACAGCTGAGAGTCTACACTTTAAGCCCACAGTGATTATATAATTGTATCCTGAATATGTTTTTGTAAACAGCTAAAATAACAAAATTTGTGTCACTGTCCAAATATTTTTGGGCCTAACTGTATATACAAAGTGTTTGCTCCCTTCCTGATTTCTCATAAAAGCAAGAAATCTCCGTGTGTCTGTCTGTGTGTGTGTCTGTCACGTTTATAGGACGTCAAAAGACGGCCTATGATCGCTGCCTGAACATCAAAGGACATCCTATGAACTCAGGCATCATAGGATGACTTGCGATGACTATATGATGGCACATAGACAAATGTGTCTTTATGATGTCATATACATCAAGACTGTCTTCATGTCTTGATGATGTCATATACAGTGACAGACATCAGGCAACATGTCTTTATGTCACATACAGTGGGGCAAAAAAGTATTTAGTCAGCCACCAATTGTGCAAATTCTCCCACTTAAAAGATGAGAGAGGTCTCCAATTTTCATCATCGGTATACTTCAACTATGAGAGACAAAATGAGAAAAAAAAAATCCAGAAAATCACATTGAAGGATTTTTAATGAATTAATTGGTAAATTCCTTGGTAAAATAAGTATTTGGTCACCTACAAACAAGCAAGATTTCTGGCTCTCACAGACTTGTAACTTCTTCTTTAAGAGGGTCCTCTGTCCTCCACTCGTTACCTGTATTAATGGCATCTGTTTGAACTTGTTATCAGTATAAAAGACACCTGTCCACAACCTCAAACAGTCAGACTCCAAACTCTACTATGGCCAAGACCAAAGAGCTGTCAAAGGACACCAGAAACAAAATTGTAGATCTGCACCAGGCTGGGAAGACTGAATCTGCAATAGGTAAGCAGCTTGGTGTGAAGAAATCAACTGTGGGAGCAATTATTAGAAAATGGAAGACATACAAGACCACTGATAATCTCCCTCGATCTGGGGCTCCATGCAAGATCTCACCCCGTGGGGTCAAAATTATCATGAGAATGGTGAGCAAAAATCCCAGAACCACATGGGGGGACCTAGTGAATGACCTGCAGAGAGCTGGGACCAAAGTAACAAAGGCTATATCAGAAACACACTACGCCGCCAGGGACTCAAATCCTGCAGTGCCAGACGTGTCCCCCTGCTTAAGCCAGTACATGTCCAGGCCCGTCTGAAGTTTGCTAGAGAGCATTTGGATGATCCAGAAGAGGACTGGGAGAATATCATATGGTCAGATGAAACCAAAATAGAACTTTTTGGTAAAAACTCAACTTGTCGTGTTTGGAGGAGAAAGAACACCATACCTACTGTGAAGCATGGGGGTGGAAGCATCATACTTTGGGGCTGTTTTTCTGCAAAGGGACCAGGACGACTGATCCATGTAAAGGAAAGAATGAATGGGGCCATGTATCGTGAGATTTTGAGTGAAAACCTCCTTCCACCAGCAAGGGCATTGAAGATGAAATGTGACTGGGTCTTTTAGCATGACAATGATCCCAAACACACCACCCGGGCAATGAAGGAGTGGCTTTGTAAGAAGCATTTCAAGGTCCTGGAGTGGCCTAGCCAGTCTCCAGATCTCAACCCCATAGAAAATCTTTGGAGGGAGTTGAAAGTCTGTTGCCCAGCGACAGCCCCAAAACATCACTGCTCTAGAGGAGATCTGCATGGAGGAATGGGCCAAAATACCAGCAACAGTGTGTGAAAACCTTGTGAAAACTTACAGAAAACGTTTGACCTCTGTCATTGCCAACAAAGGGTATATAACAAAGTATTGAGATGAACTTTTGTTATTGACCAAATACTTATTTTACCGAGGAATTTACCAATTAATTCATTAAAAATCCTTCAATGTGATTTTCTGGATTTTTTTTTCCTATTTTGTCTCTCATAGTTGAGGTATACCTATGATGAAAATTGGAGACCTCTCTCATCTTTTAAGTGGGAGAACTCGCACAATTTGTGGCTGACTAAATACTTTTTTACCCCACTGTACATCAAGGCTGCCTTTATGTCTTTATGATGTCATATACAGTGAGTCCATGCCGGAAAGCCTCTTTTTGCTCAGATCTATTTTCATGATCCTGCCCATGAACTGGAATTACGACACACCTATCCCTCAACCAATGGTCTCAACAAAGAAGAGGAAGAAGACCCCCCAGATGGAGAGCAATAGAATGACGACAACTGCTGCACGTCAGAAAAGATTCCATGAAGATGAAACACCTGAGGTTCCAGCAGTACATCGCACCCGTCTGAGACAGGAGGACACCCTTCACCAGCATAGGGTATGACAGACTTTAAAGCACGTTTCTAGGACATCATAGGATGGCCTATGATCTCTGCCTCATCATCATAGTGCATCCTATGATCTCAGGCATCATAGGATGACTCGCCATGCCTACATGACGGCAAATGTGTAACCTTGACGAATGCCAGTCTACACTACAAATGTGTAAAATGCCAAGCAAAGTGCTGATTTTCTCCAGGTGCTCCGGTTTCTTGGTTTCTACGAGCGTGCACGGGCCTTCCTGAACAGGGTCAAAAGCCACTTTTTCAGAATCATGCCCATGAACTGGAATTACGACGCACCTATCCCTCAACCAGTGGTCTGAATGAAGAAGAAGAAGACCCACCAGATGGAGAGCAACAGAATGAGAACTACTGCATGTCAGAAAGGATGCTGTGAACATGAAACACCTCAGGTTCCACCAGTACGCCACAGGCATGACTGTGAACAACACAGCCGTCTGAGACAGGAGGAGACCTTTCAGCAATGGGCATGCAGAAATACTTGCTTATACTTGGTTTCTACGGGCATGGACGGGTATAAGATAAGATAAGCCTTTATTAGTCCCACAATGGGGAAATTCCAGGATTGCAACAGCACAGGGATAGCAACACTCAGAGCAACAATCAGAAGGCAAGAAAAAAAAGCAAGAGCAGCTAATATACATATGTACATATTACTATAAATATATACTGTATATATATATATATATATATACAAAGACACACAGTGCAGAGCATTGTAGCTGGATGGAATAAATATATGAGTATATAAACACAGTGCGGAGCATTGTAGCTAGATGGAATAAATATGTAGATATATAAACACCCACAGTACGGAGCATTGCAGCTAGGTGGAATAAATATGTAAATATATAAACACACAGTGCGGAGCATTGTAGCTAGATGGAATAAATATATAGATATATAAATATAAGCACACCCAGTGCGGAGCATTGTAGCTAGATGGAATAAATATGTAAATATACGTATAAACACACACAGTGCAGAGCATTGTTGCTAGATGGGATGAAACAGCACAACCGTCTACTTAGTTATCCTACATGGTATGATTATGTGCCCATACATATTCACACCCTCCATAGTGACCAGTATTTTCCTAGTTGTATGCCGGAGGGGACCATTGTGTAAGTCTATTGCATCTTTTGCATTCAAAACTATTAGGTTGTTACGTCTTTTTGCTATCTCTGCGAGCAGCCCTGCTTAGGTTGTACAGTCTGACAGCCGTTGGTAGGAAGGACCTGCGAAACCTCTCGGTTGTGCACCTGGGATGATGTAGTCTGCTGCTAAATGAGCTCTTCAGTGCATTCAGTATGTCCTGCATAGGGTGGGACTCGGACTCCAGCAGAGATGACAGTTTAGCCACCGTCCTTCACTCTCCTATCTCCTCCACTGGGTCAAGGCGCTGCCCCAGGACAGAGCTAGCTTTCTTGATCAGTTTGTTCAGTCTCTTCCTATCGGCTGCGGTAATGCCACTGCCCCAGCAGACCACTCCAAAAGTGATGGCTGATGCCACCACCGGGCTGCACGGTGGCGCAGTGGTTAGCACTGCGGCAGCACAGTTTACCTTTGGCCGGGGGATTGTGGGGATCGTGGGATCGTGGGTTCGATCCCAGCCCCCGACCAACAGTGATCTGTGTGGAGTTTGCATGTTCTCCCCGTGTTGCGTGGATTTACTCCGGGATTTCTCCGGTTTCCTCCCACATGCCAAAAACATGCATGTTAGGTTAATTGGCTGTTCTAAATTGTCCCTAGATATCGGTTTCCTATAGGCCCTTAGAATAGAGGGTTAGTATTAATGAAAGCGCTTTGAGTGGTCTTTGTGACTAGAAAAGCGCTATATAAGTGCAGGTTAGTTAGAATGTCTTCAGCAGTGCCCCTTGTACACCAAAAGACCTGAGTCTCCTCAGTAGGAACAGCCTGCGCTGTCCGTTCTTGTAGAGTGCGTCAGTATTGTGTGACCAGTCTAGTTTATTGTTCAGATGAACACCCAGGTACTTGTAGGATGTCACTATCTCGATGTCTGTTCCCTGTATATTTACTGGTGCTGTGAGGGGTTGTCCTCCAAGGTTGTCATAGCCAGGAGTGGCACTGGGGTTAAGCTCCCAGTGCTCATAAAATGCTCCTTACGGCGTGCATCTCGAAAAGCCTCTGACAACCAAGTCCAACTCCTAGCCTGCCCGTGTGGTTTAGTCTCTAAGCCCGGCGGAACTGCTTTTACTAATAGGAGAAGGGGCGAGGGCAGATCTCTGGCGCCTTTAAACCAGATGCTTCGGGTAGATGGTGGCTCGTCAACCTGGGAAGGTAGCCCATCTAGGGGAAGGTAAACCCTGATTTCAAACCTCCGCTGCCTTGCGGCACACCCGGTCATGGGAAAGGCTTCGGGAGTCAACCCTGAGGAAAAATCCGGAGTCGGAGCCCCTAAGGCAGTTCTCTGTTGTGCTCAACATCGTCCTGGCAGCTCCTGCGATGGCACTGGTGCCAAACTATAGCAGCCCTGCTGTTCCTTTGGATTCATCAGTGACATGGAGAGGGGGGACATGTTGCATGGGTAACATCTTGTCCTCCATATCTTCCTGCCCAGGCTTGAATCCTACCAACGCCCAACGCTGGAAGGTAGAACACCGGTGCGCATCGGCCTGTTCAGCCACAGGCGGTGCTGTTCCAGCAGAGTAGACGTTTAGGATTCTCTTCCATGGTCATCATAGACCGACAGAGGCCGACGAGGGGTTGTCCATGCCTGCGGCAGTCCACCACCAGCTCCTTAGTTTTCCTCGCGTTGATCTGGAGGCAGTTCCGATGGCACCAGTCCACGAAGTCCTGGATAAGCCCTCTGTACTCAGCTTCATCTCCATTGGAGATGAGGCCAACGATCGCAGAGTCATCGGAGAACTTCTGTAGATGGCAGTGTATTGTGTTGTGTGAGAAGTCCGCAGTATAAAGAGTGAACAGGAAGGGAGCCAACACCGTATGCACGGGTATGTACTAGCAGTGTGGAAATAAAGATTACTTCCCCTTATTTATCCAACTCTGAACCCTAACCCAGAAGCAAGGTGCACACTTCATGTCAAAGCAATAAAAGTCAGAATTATATCCATCTGATCCTGTGTGAGTTGATCATTTAGCAGGACAAGACATTTCTCACTGTACAGTCCTAAGGAATAATGGAGCAGTGTGTTATGTTACTGCGAAAACAACATTTAGAATCTTTTTGCATCTGATATGATTTGGACGTAGATGAAATGATAATGTTTAAATCATCCTTAATTATTAATTATAACCTAAATCAAAGTATGAAATCTAGTTTAGAGGGATTTAACTCCTAGACTTGAATCAGACAAATAAAATATAGTTATTTAGTGAAAACTAAGCTTAGAATAACAGCAAACTATTTACACAAACTCTCAGCTGGTCTAGATCACTTGTAAACATTGTTGACATTGTACTAAATTCCAAGATATTAACAGATTGGTGTTGGGAATCCAGGTATGAAAGGAAAATAAAATTTAAAGAAAAACCTGAACTTATTTATGTAAAGGCTGACACAGGGGAGCCTGAGGCTCCCCATCAAATTTGATCTTTTATTAAGGAAGCCAGAAGGAGGAGGGGGAGGACAGCGGTGGAGGAGGAGGCTGAGGAGGGAACGCACCCCACAATGGAAATTGAGAGATGGCAAGACCGGCCACTGGGAGGGGAGGCGCCCATGACCAACATCGACTACAACAAAACTGGACTGCATGATTAAGACTAAAACAGATAAGTGGACTCACTCCTACACATATACAAAAAGTTAGCAGAAAATTAATTTATTCATTAGAAAATATCAAACTTTATTTGTATAGCACTTTTAAAACATTAGATGCTGCGCAAAGTGCTTTACATAGATAAAAACAATAGACACATTTAATTACATATTTTACATGATACAGCCCCACCCCTTCCAACCCTCCCATAAACATACCCACAAACACAACACACACAGGCACATACATCACCCCCTACTTCTCTTACACACATGTAAAATAAAGGAGACATTGCTCAGCACCAAGGCACCACGTGAAGGAGCAACCATGCTGAGGAAACACTGGAGCTAAAACACAAATACAAAATAAAACTAAGAACACAAAGCACAAAGGGAACTAAAGACCCATACTTAGAAACTGAGCTAAGAACACATCAAAATAAGAAAATCTCAAAGCAAATGGAGCTAAGAAGAATGTAAAAACAATGGAACATAAATGACTACTTCAATAACAGTTAAACGGTTTGTTAAAAGACAAAATTTCAAAAGGTACAAAAAGAACTAATAACACATAAAAACAAGAACTAAAAAACCCATACTTAATAAAAAACCTGAGCTTAACACATCAATAAGAAGATGAGAAAATCTAAGAATAAATGGCTTTTAACGGTTTGTTAAAAGCCAAAATTTAAAAAGGTACAAAAAGAACTAATAACACACAAAAACAAGAATTAAAAAACCCATTCTTAAAAAAAACCCTGAACTTAACACATCAATAAGAAGATGAGAAAATCTAAGAATAAATGGCGCCCAAAAGAACATAAAACAATGGAACATAAATGACTACTTCAGTAATAGTTAAACAGGTTTATTAAAAGCCAAATTAAAAAGGTGGGTCTTGAGCCTGTTCTTAAAAACATCTATTGACTCTGCGGACCTGAGGCTCTCTGGCAGGCTGTTCCACAGATGAGGACCATAATAGTGAAAGGAAGCTTCACCAAAGGTCTTGGTCTTGACTTTGGGAACCATTAAAAGGCCAGTACCAGAGGACCTCATGGTTTGCGGGGGCTCATAAGATAAGAGCAGTTCAGATAGATAAGAAGGCCCAAGACCACTGAGGCATTTAAAAACTACTAAGAGAACCTTAAAATTGATCCTATAACGCATGGGGAGCCAAAGCAGAGATTCTAAAACCGGTGTAATATGCACCCGCCCCTTGGTCCTTGTTAACACTCGTGCTGCTGAATTTTGGAGCAGTTGGAGATGTGATATTCTTTTTTGAGGAAGACCAGAGAGCAGGGCATTACAATAGTCTATACGACTAGTAATAAAAGCATGCATCAAGACCTCCGTGCTGGCAAGAGAGAGAAAAGGGCGGACTCTGGCTATATTCCTAAGATGAAAAAATCCGATTTTTGTTACATTTTTAATGTGTGAAATAAAGTTAAAGTCAGAGTCTAAAAGAATGCCCAGGTTCTTGACACAATGTGTAGGTTTTAGACGTAGCAATTTTGGCAGAAGTTTCTCTCTCTTGTCTTCAGGACCAATGATTAAAACTTCTGTTTTGCCCTGGTTGAGCTGTAGGAAGTTCTCTGCCATCCATGACTTTATATCTAAAATACAGTTCAGCCCGGTTATGGCTGCCACGTAGGACGGACGTGTCTCGCTCTGCTCTGCTCCTGGAAAAAAAAAATCGGCAAATAACTCTCTCATTTGGGACAGAACGTATCCCAGCATTTGGGCGAGGATATGTCGGCGAAGCCTAAGGCTGGAAAACCAGGAAAAGGAAAAAGCGAGCCGCCGAAACAGTCCAAATTAACGGACTTTCAGGTCTGTGACGCAGCAAACAAAACTCCATATATGGCGGAGGAGGCTGGCAACGGTGCGATATTTGCGGGGAATGGCGCAGATGCGCTGATGGCTGCCATGAGTTCAATGAGAGCGGACTTTTCCTCTAGATTTGATGGGATTATGACAGCGTTGGAAGGAATAAGAAAGGAATTGGGTGACTGTGTAGAACGAACGACGCAGATGGAGCTCCGTCTCGCTAGTGCTGAAGATGACGTCACCCGTCTTCAATTAAAGGTGCGCACTTTGGAAAAAAAAATAAATCTCTGGAAGATAATATTTTGGATTTGGAATCTCGGTCGAGACAGAATAATTTGAGGCTGGTGGGTCTTCCAGAGGAATCAGAAGGTCGGGACGTATGTTCCTTTCTGGAAAAGTGGATTCCGGAGGTGCTGGGCAGCGAGGAGTTGCAATCAGCAGTGATTCTGGAAAAAGCACATCGTATTGGCCCACGGAGAGATAAGGGACCGCCGAGGACCTTAATTATGAAGTTTCTTAGCAACAGAGACAGGATGAAGATCTTCAACGCTGCACGAGCTAAAAAAGGAGAGATTAAACACCAGGACCAGCAGGTGCGGTTCTACCCAGATTTGGCAACAGGAATCCAGCAATTGAGGAAGCAGTTTGATCCCGTACGTAAGGAGCTGCGCAACCTTGGGATTCGTCATGGTGTAATCTATCCTGCGAGACTGCTGACCACGTATGAGGGCAGAACCCACATCTTCAAGACCCCAGAGGAGGCGCAGGAGTTCATCAAGAAGATCAAAGAAGAAGAAGAGACTGGTGGGAGCTAAGCATGAACAAAATATAAGGTAGAATAATTAAGCATTTGCACAGGCATCTGACTGACTTGAAGTAAATAGTAAGTTTACAAAATATAGATTGTATTATATATTAAAAAAACAAAACAAAAACAAAACAAACAAACAAAAAAAAACTATGATGTACAAAGTTGTTAAAAATTTTGGAGTTAAGTTGGAAAACTACAGAGGAGAGTTAATGTTACGTCATCAAAAGCAGTAGAGTTAGGGTGATTGGGAGGATGAAGAAGGAGTGGCTTAGGCTGTTCCCCGTGGGTGTGGAACGGTCGATGGCTATATCGGGAGACAGAATTTTTCTTTTGATTTTGGGGGGTTTGCCACAAGTGTGGGAAGGGGAAATTTGTTTGTGTGTAGTTTGTAGGATGAATGTTCAACCACTTATGTTTTTGCTTCTCTGTATGAGCATGTTTACACTGCAAGGTAATCCCAAACTCTCTATTGATCATGGACCAAAGTGTTAATCTTAATTTAACTTCATGGAATTGCAGAGGTCTACAAAATTTAAAAAAACTTAAACAAGTTATGAATAAAATAAAGGACATGGGTTCAAGAATTGTGTTTTTACAAGAAACTCATCTGATAGAGGAGGATGTTAAAAGAATTAGGAGTAGATGGCAGGGAAGTGTATTCACCTCTTCATTTTCATCCCGAGCCAGGGGAGTTATGACTCTCATACATAAATCAGTTCCTTTTCAAGTGAAAAATGTAATTGGAGACAAATTTGGAAGATATGTAATCATTCAAGGTTCTTTGCTATTAGAAAATATAAATCTTGTGAACTTATATGGTCCCAATATAGATGATCAGAAGTTCTTTGCTAATTTATTTCTCATCTTATCATCACTTACAGGGCAACATATAATAGCAGGGGATTTTAATTGTACATTGAATCCAGGTGTGGATAGATCAACAGGACTGGATTGTACGCACATTGGATGTAGGATGACTATTAATCATTTTATGAAAGAATTGAGATTGTTAGATATATGGAGAGAAATGAAACCACAAGTTAAAGCCTATTCTTGTTATTCCAGTACCTACAAGACATTCTCACGTATTGATTATTTTTTGATTTCCACAGAATTAAGGTCCAAGATTCAAAACTGCTTTTATGATAACATCGTGATCTCTGATCATGCACCCTGTTGTCTAATATATGTAGATAAAAAATTGACAAAGGAATCAGGTAGATGGCAATTTCAGCATAAATGGCTTCAGGATGAGGAATTTGTCAAGTATATAGAAAAACAGATAGACGAGTTCTTTGACATCAATACTACACAAACATCAGCATGTGTAAAGTGGGAGGCTTTCAAAGCTTTTATTAGGGGACATATTATTAGTTATACAGGATCAAAATCTAAGAAGACTCGAGAGGAGAGAGCTAAATTGGAACATAAAATAAAAAGTCTTCAGGAAAAAGTGTATGCAGGAAGTGACCCAAGGTTGGAGAATGAATTACTGATTTTGAGAGCTGAATACGACAAAAAATCAGCGAATAGAGCTGCCTCGAGTCTTCTAAGATTGAAACAATCTTTTTATGAACAAGGTGAAAAATCAGGAAAATTGTTGGCATGGCAGATTAAACAATTGGAAATTAAAACACCAATTACCAGTATTATAAGTAACGGACAGGTAGTTATAGATCCTTTAGAAATTAATAGAGCCTTTAGAGATTACTATGAAAAATTATATGATACCAAAAATGAACCTGATTTAACAAAACTAAATGGGTTTTTGAACAAACTATCTATACCGTGTATTCCAAATGAAAACAGGGAGATATTGGAGTCTAAAATTAGTCAAGAAGAAGTTGGGCTAGCCATTGATAATATGAAATCAGGAAAAAGTGCAGGACCAGATGGTCTTCCAGTTGACCTTTATAAAAAATTTAAGAATAAATTAATAAAACCTTTTTTGGAAATGGTTTTAGAAGCATTTCAAAATAATAATTTACCATCATACATAAATAATGCCTTAATTATACTGCTGCCAAAACCAGGTAAGCCCTCTAATAAATGTGAAAATATGAGACCAATAAGCCTATTAAACGCCGACCTTAAGATAATCTGTAAAATTTTAGCAAGACGAATACAAGAAATTTTACCAAATATTATTAATCGAGATCAGAATGGCTTTATAAAGGGTAGACAAGGCTTCCATAATGTAAGAAGACTATTTAATATTATTTATTTTAATAAAGAAGCACCGGATACAGCTCTCCTATCATTGGACGCCGAAAAGGCCTTTGATAGAGTTGAATGGCCCTTTCTTTTTGAAGTCCTACAAAGGTTTGGACTTGGAAATAATTTCATAAAATGGGTTCAAATAATATACAATAATGCTACAGCAGAAATCCTAACAAATAACAATATTTCAAAACCAATAAAAATCAATAGAGGATGTCGACAAGGCTGTCCACTTTCACCTTTACTGTTTACTATGGCAATTGAACCTTTAGCGATAGCGATACGTTTACATTCACAAATATATGGAATTAAAGTTGGACCAACAGAACATAAAATCTCCCTGTACGCCGATGATATAATTTTGTTTATGTCGAATCTAAAAAAATCAATTCCAACCTTGTTGAATTTAATAAAGAATTTTGGGGAAATATCAGGATATAAAATAAATAAAACTAAATCTTCAATATTAATGCTAAATGAGACCCAGAGAAATTACCCAGCCCCTGAGGTAAATCAATTCAATGTTGTAAATCAGTTTAAATATTTAGGAATCCAAATTATGCCTAAGCTAGAATCAGTCGCCAGCGTCAACTATGAAGCCTTAATGTCAGATATCAATGAGTTAACTCAGAGATGGATGTCACTACCAATGTCGATGATCGGGAGAATCAATATACTTAAAAGTAATATTTTACCTAAAATACTTTATTTATTTCAATACATTCCCTTATCACCACCTTTAGATCTATTCTCAAGAATAAAAAAAAAGTTAGTGGAATTTATATGGAACAACAGGAGGGCTAGATTACGTTTGTCTTTATTATATTTACCATTTGATAGTGGAGGTCTGAAATGTCCAAATTTTATGTTGTATTATTGGTCGGCACAACTGAGGTCTATGACATATTATTTTTCATCAAATGATCTCCCTCACTGGACTGAAATGGAATCATACAATTTACCTTTACCTCTTCCCATATTCATATACTCAGATTCGGCAAAAAAATTACAAAAACAAGTTAAAAATCCATTTGTAAAGCATATGATCAAAATATGGTGTGAAGCTAAAAACTATTTAAAAGAACCACAGTTATTGTCACAATTTAGTCCAATATGGGGTAATCAATATTTTAAACCAGGGAGAGCGGACGCTGTATTTAAAGTATGGAATTTAAAAGGGATACAAAAGATTCAGGATTTATATTTGCCATGTGCAGACAACATAATGTCTTTTGAAGAGCTGAGGATCAAATTTAATCTCAATAGAACACATTTTTTTAAATATCTTCAACTTAGAAACTTTATTCGATCAAATCAAAATAAAGCTCTCACTCGACCTATTTATTCATCCTTGGAAAAAATGATGATGAAAGATAGTAAAAGAAAGGGTATTATTTCAGAGTTTTATAACTCATTGACACTATCTTCAAGTGAAAATTCACTGAAAAGATTAAACTACTGGAAAGAAGATCTGCAAATTGAAATTTCAGAGGAACAATGGGAATTGGCTTGTACAGAAGCTCAAACCAAATCAATAAATGCACGCCTTAAATTGATACATTTCAAATGGTTAATGCGGATGTATGTTACACCGGAGGAGTTAAATAGATATAACAAAAATATACCAGATACATGCACAAAATGCATGGAAAGTAAAGGAACCCTATTTCATTGTTTATGGGAATGTAGATTAATAAGAATGTTTTGGGAAGAGGTGAGGGTAACAATTGAAAAAATAATCTCAAAACAAATCATATTGAATCCTAAACTGTTTTTGTTGGGTCTGTACCCAGAAAAGCATAATTTTAATAAAAGTGAAAGAACATTCATAGACCTCAGTTTGCTTAATGCCAAAAAATGTATTGCACTATTATGGAAAAAGACTCATAGACCAGATGTGACTCAGTGGTTAAGACAGATGTTAACAAACCTTCCATTAGAAAGAATAACATATATACTGAAATCAAAGGAAATTGTGTTTGAGAATATATGGAGACCTTTTATTGATTATGTAAAAAATTTAAACATAACTCTTGAAGAAGAAGGTGAATGATGTGTGTGGACCTTGTAAATTCCAAACTGGTGAACATAATATGTATACTTATGTATTGGATTGTCTAGACTAAACAGAGGAGCATTGTTGAAGACTTGATTTTGTTGGTGGTTGTTGGTGTTTTTAGTGCATTTTTTTTTTTTGTAGTACTTTAGTGTTAGTGTTTGATTGTTTGTATCATGTTTGTTAAAAAAAAAAAAAGGTTCAATAAAGATATTGTGGAAGAAAAAAAAATACAGTTCAAAAGGGCATTAATTGGTTTTGTGTCATCAGGAGACATGGCAATGTACAGTTGAGTATCATCAGCATAGCTATGAAAATTGATGCCATGTCTCCTGATAACATCCCCAAGTGATAACATATAAAAATTAAAAAGTATTGGCCCTAAAATTGAACCTTGGGGTACCCCACACTTGATTTCATGGATTGCCGAAGAACATGTATCCATACTTACAAAATAGTGGCAATCTGTGAGATAGGAATGAAACCATTCAAGAACAGTACCTGAGAGGCCCACCAGGTGTTGGAGTCTGCATAATAAAATGTGGTGATCTACTGTATCAAAGGCAGCGCTGAGATCCAGCAGCACCAGGAGTGACAGTTTGTGGGAGTCCATGTTACACCTGATATCATTAATGATTTTTAAAAGGACTGTCTCTGTACTGTGGTTTGTCCTAAAACCAGACTGAAATTTCTCAAGAATGTTGTGGTCCATAAGAAAATTGTTTAACTGGATAAAAACAATTTTTTCTAAAACTTTACTTAAAAACGGTAAGTTGGATACAGGTCGATAGTTTTAAAGGCACCACAGCCGTTTTAAAGGCAGCAGGGAAAACACCAGTCTGAAGAGAGCAATTTACAATGTTTAAAATCTCATGTTCGAAGAATCCATAAAATGTTTTAAAAAGTGATGTGGGAATCGAATTTAAAAGGCAGGAGGTCAAGTTTACCTGGAAGAAAACTCTACCAAATATCTTGGCATCAACCAGGGCAAAACAGTCCAGCATTTCTGTATTGATATGTGAAGTTTATATAGAGTCACCACAAGAGGGCAGTATGACCCCGGCCATGACCTGACTATAAAAGGAATTGTACTTGAGCCACTGTGTGGTTAGTTGTTGGTTGCAGTTGGAGTGACAAGTAAAAGTCCTAACTGACACCCTGTGTGTGTGCGCCTTGTCATTACATGGTACCAGGAGAAAATTACATGGTACCAGGATAAAACTACGAACCGACGGCGAAGATGAACGCTCTTCGACAGCCGGACGAGTTAAAGTTGACCGGTAACGTCAACGAGAACTGGAAAGCATTCAAACAAAGTTTTGAACTTTATTCGCTAGCTATCGGTCTCCGTGACGAGGAGAGGAAGATAGCATTACTGCTAACAGTAGCAGGGCGAGCGGCGCTAGATGTGTTCAACACATTCATCTTCACGGAAGAAGAAAAAGGCAAATTCGACGTCGTAATGAAGAAGTTCGACGATTATTGCACACCGAGAAAGAATGAAACGTACGAGAGGTATGTGTTCAGAAAAAGACTTCAGAAAGAGTCAGAGTCCATCGAGCTGTATGTCACAGACCTACGGTTGAAATGTCAGTCATGCAACTTTGGAACATTGAGTGAGTCAATGATACGGGACCAAATTGTAATTGGGGTCCAAGACAACAAATTGCGGATGCAATTACTGAAAGAGACTAACTTAACGCTGGAGAAAGCGATACAGATTTGCCAAGCGTCTGAGAGTACAAAGGCACAATTAAAGACTTTTAGCAGCAAGGAAAGAGAGACTGCTGAAGTCGATGCAGTGCAGCGTGCGAAGCAGAAAGGAACATTGTATGCAAGGAAAAGAGATGCAAAGCGCGCGCGCGGGAACTGTGAGCGGTGTGGAATGCAACATGCGCCGAAGCAGTGTCCAGCATTCGGGAAGGAATGTCGCAAGTGTGGCGGAAAAAATCACTTCGCAAAGACCTGCTTCTCGAAGAAGAGGGTGCAACTCGTGGAGAAAAAGAGCGACAGCGAAGAGGATCAGTTTTACGTGGACGCCATCGAGGGAGAGACGAGCGCTGACGAATGGATAGTGTGCTTGGAGATGAATGGCACGGACATGTCACTGAAGCTCGACACAGGTGCGCAGGTAAACATCCTGCCAATGAAAGAATTTAAAAGACTGAAAAACAAACCGAAAATAAGAGATAAAAAGATTAATCTGAGAACATATGACGATAAGCCAATACCCACTAAAGGAATGTGCAGGGTTACACTGTCAAACAAAGATAAGACAGTGAATGCATTGTTTGTACTTGTTGATGGAAATAGACAAGCAATTTTGGGTTTAAAAACATGCGATCAGCCAGGTCTGATCAAAAGGGTGAATGTCATTGATACAGACAAGGTGACAGCACGAGAAAATACAGAGGCTACAACAAGTAGGCATAAACACACTGACTGGGTGAAAGAATACAAAGAGGTGTTCAAAGGAATAGGCCGCCTACCAGGCAAACAAAAAATTAGGCTGAAAGAGAATGCAGAGCCAGTCATACATCCAGCAAGAAAAGTGCCAATAGCTCTTAAAAAGAGGCTGAGGGAAACACTAGACTCACTGATAGCAGACGGAGTGGTCAGAAAAATAGAAGAACCAACTGAATGGGTTAACTCCCTAGTTATAGTGGAGAAGCCAAATGGAGATTTGAGATTGTGCATAGATCCGAAAGATCTAAATAAAGTAATACAGCGGGAGCATTACAGGCTACCAACAAAATCTGACATAACCAGCACAATGAGTGGAGCAAATTACTTCACAAAATTAGATGCCAAATCTGGGTTTTACCAAATAGTGCTTGACGAGGAAAGCGCTAAATTGTGCACATTTAATACGCCATTCGGAAGGCATTGCTTTCTATGAATGCCGTTCGGGATTAGCTCAGCCCCTGAAATTTTCCATAGAACTGTGCAGCAATTGTTTGACGGAATAGAAGGGGTGGGAGTTTTTCTTGATGATGTGGTAGTCTGGGGAAAAACAAAAGAGGAGCACGACGAAAGGTTGGCTAGAGTTCTCACACAGGCGCAAAAGTCAGGTATGAAACTGAATAAGAGTAAGTGCCAATTTGGGGTACAGGAGATTACATACCTGGGAGAGAAGTTATCTGGGGCAGGCGTGCAACCAGATCCGGAAAAAGTGCGGGCCATAGCAGAGCTGCCAGTACCGCAGGACAAAAATGACTTGCAAAGAGCCTTAGGGCTAGTCAATTACATGGGGAAATTTATCCCAAATTTATCAGCTAACACAATAGCTCTTAGAAGCTTGTTAGAGACCAGTACAATGTGGCAGTGGATGGCAGAGCATGCCAGAGAATGGGAGTGGCTCAAAAGCAGTCTAATAAAGGAGCCAGTGTTAAAATTCATATGATCAGGACAAACTGCTAAAAGTGTCCACAGATGCGTCCAAAGCCGGCCTAGGAGCTGTGCTATTGCAAAAACATGACACAGAGTGGTATCCAGTCGCATACGCATCGCGCACCATGACAAGCGCAGAAAAAAATTACGCGCAAATAGAGAAAGAGACTCTAGGTGCAGTGTTTGGATGTGAGAAGTTTCATGAATATGTGTATGGACGGTCAGTAATACTAGAAACAGACCACAAACCACTGATTGCGATCTCACAGAAGCCACTGGGTGACGCACCACCGCGCATCCAGCGTCTAATGTTAAGATTACAGAAATATGACTTGAAATTTGAGTTTACACCAGGCAAGCAACTAATTGTAGCTAATGCGCTGAGTAGGGCTAGCTTGAGCAACACCAGCAGCACAACAGAGGAAGCTGTGCAAATACATGTAGACTCTATTAAGGCACACATGCCAGTGTCAGATGCAAAATGGACGAAGATAGTGAAAGAAACACAAAAAGATGAGAAACTAAAAAGAGTAATGGAACAGATACATCAGCCAGGACAGGTTATGATTGACAAGCCTTACCAACACTTTAAAGGTGAACTGTCTGTGTTAGATGGGGTTCTGTTAAAAGGTACAAGGATAGTCATACCTACCTCCATGAGATCAGAAATGGTTAAATTAGTGCATGAGGGGCATTTGGGTATTGAAAAGTGCAAAAGACGTGCACGTGATGTTTTGTATTGGCCCAACATGCACAAGGACATTGAGGCATATGTGCAGCGCTGTGAGATCTGCCAGCGCCACAGGTATCAACAGCCAAAGGAGCCTATGAGGCCCCATGAGAAGCCTCAAGGGCCATAGAGAAAAGTGGGCATGGATCTATTTCAGCTTAAGGGCAAGGACTATCTGTTAGTCATGGACTATCATTCCACCTACCCAGAGTTTGCAGGGTTGAGTGACACAACAGCAGAAAGAGTGATTGCACATACAAAGACAATGTTCGCACGCCATGGAATTCCAATGACTGTTGTAAGTGATAACGGACCACAATTCACGAGTCAGTGCTTCAAAGACTTTGCAGACACATATGGGTTCAAGCACGTGACCTCAAGCCCTCTGTACCCACAGTCGAATGGGTTAGCAGAGAAAGGGGTGCAAATAGTGAAGCGCATACTGAAAAAGGCTGCAGACAATGCAGAAGACCCACATCTGGCGATCCTGAATTACCGAGCATCACCACTGGAGAATGGACTTTCCCCAGCAGAAATGCTCATGAACAGAAAACTCAGAACGCGACTTCCATCAGCATCTCAGGTGATGGAAAAGAGAGATGTGAGGCGTGATGAGAGGCAAACTGAACTGTACAACAGAACAGCACGACCTCTGAGACCACTTGCACATGAGGACATAGTGCGAGTGAGATGTGATGGAGAATGGGGACCGCTGGCAAAAGTGGTCAAGGAAACAACTCCCAGATCATATGAAGTCATCACAGAGCATGGGAAAACAATGAGGCGAAACAGACGTCACTTACTGAAAGTGCCTCAGACAAAAATGAGAGTCACAGACGGTGAAACAAGCGACATGCCAATTCCCAGCCAAACCGAACAACCAGAAATGGCTGAGAACCAGAACATAGAGACAGACACTAACGAACAGACTGAGGTGACACAAAGGAGATGCTCACAAAGGCAAATTTTGAAACCGAAAAGATTGATTGAGGAAATGTAAGGAGTACTGAGATGAATGAAAAAAAAAAATAAAAATGTGTTGATGTTGAGTTGTAAACAGAGAAAATGTTGAAGTTGTGATTCAGTGTACAAGGTTGATGTTGAGATGTAAACAGAAATGGAATTTATTTTGTTTATTGAAATTAGAGAAACAGTTTTAAGTTTATAGTTGGACATGACCTTACTTGAAAAAAAGGGAGATGTATTGATATGTGAAGTTTATATAGAGTCACCACAAGAGGGCAGTATGACCCCGGCCATGACCTGACTATAAAAGGAATTGTACTTGAGCCACTGTGTGGTTAGTTGTTGGTTGCAGTTGGAGTGACAAGTAAAAGTCCTAACTGACACCCGGTGTGTGTGCGCCTCGTCATTACAATTTCCTCAGCTAAAGGGGAGTCCAAGATTCTATTAAAAGCAGTCTTCTGGTCAGATGAAATGTTGGATCTTATAGAATCAACCTTGCACCTGAAGTGGTCTGCAAAACTCTCACAGAGTCTGATGGCAGGTTTGTGTTTTTATTAAAATCTGGGTTGATTAACTGATCAATGTTTGCAAAAAGGACTTTAGGGTTATTGTTATGGGTTGAGATTATGTTGAAAAAATACTCAGTTCTCGATATCTTGACTGCATTATTGTATATTTTTAATTTATTCAGTAGTACATGGTAATTGATAGTTAATTTGTTTTTCTTCCATTTCCTCTCAGCCATCCTGCACTCTCTTTTCAGTTTTTGGGTTTGGTTATGTCTCCATGGAGGCTTTGGTTTATTCCTAACTGTCCTTGTGATTATTGGGGCAACTCTGTCAATAGTTGATCTTAATTTACTGTTAAAATTATCAACAAAATCACACGATGCAGGTGAAATAACTGGGGGAGTATTGCGCAAGAGTTTGATAAAATCAGCAGCCACTTCGGGTGTCAGATGGTGCTTCCTCACAGTTCGCACCGAGGTCTCCCGTTGCGTAAAACCAGTGATGTTAAAAAACACACAGTAATGGTCAGATACAGCCAAGTCAACAACAGAAGACACACTCGTGGGCAGGCCATGGCTAATGACAAAATCCAGAGTGCGTCCCCTGTTGTGAGTCGGCTGCATGACATGTTGAGTAAAATTCATGGACACGAACAGGTCATTAAAATCTTCTGACATATGGTCGCCCTGCTTATCAATGTGTAGATTAAAATCACCAGAAATGAGAATACAATTATATGAAGAGTGGATTATTGAAAAAAACTCAGAGAACTCATTAATAAAAACAGGGCAGTATTTGGGTGGCCTGTAAACTGTGATGCATAAAATTGCAGGGCTGCTAAAGACAAAAGTGTGGTGCTCAAATGTGGTATACTGATCAAGTAAAATTTGCTTAACTGCAAGTGAGGAGGAAAAAAATAGATACAGTACCCCCATCCTTCCTGCCCTTTCTTATGGAAAAAACTGAACTAAAATTTGGTGGGGAGGGCTCAGTGAGAACCACTGGTGCATCTGTGCCAAGCCACGTCTGCGTTAACAATAGATAGTCAATCTTATTATCTAAAATCAGGTCATTGATGATAAAAGTCTTGTTAGCAAGTGACCGTATATTTAAAAGAGCCATATTTAGGGTAGGTGGTGAGTTATTTATGGGTGGGTAATTTTTTTTCTGTGGATTATTGTTTGGAGACTGATCCACAGAACGTAGGCAGCGTGGGCGTGAGTTCTTATGAACTATGTTTTATGGATGGAGGTCTGTCTGTGATCAATGTCCTAATGGGGAAGGTGGGTAGTGAATTAATTTCCAGACCAGATGATGGAGACTGACAAAAACGGGACTTGTGCTGGATAGTCTTACTGGGGGTCAGAGATGTGAGTGGATCCGGAGGGGAGGGGTCTTGGGATGTAAACAGTCAATTGCGTGCTGTGGTTTGAATGATATGCATCGGGTTTTTCTGCTAAAAGCCGGCTACCTGATGCATTTAAATGTATGCCGTCAGATTTATAGAGATTGTGGCGGCCCTAAAACAAGTTAAAATTGTCAATAAAATTAATGTTGCTGCTGCAGGCGGACTTGAGCCAAGTTGAGAGGGCAAGAATACGGCTAAAATGGTCTGATCCACGGCACAGTGTGGGAATGGGGCCAGAAATAAAAACAGACTTTCTGCTGTTTGATAAAATATTAAAAAGTTTGCAGAAGTCATTTTTAGTGATTTCAGACTGTCTGTGGGTGGTGTCGTTAGTCCCTACATGAATAATAATCCGTGTGATGGAAGGAGGTTGTGACTGCAGCAGATCCGGGAGCTTTTCTAACAGGTCGGGGACAGTAGCTCCTGGGAAACAGTGAGTGATAGAGTTAAAATACCTGATGTGCCTGATGATGGAGTCACCGACGATCATCGTGGTTGGAGGAAAAAGCGGGCGGGATGTTGGTGGTGACAGGGTCCCTCGGCGAGAGTCAGTGCAGTGAGGTGGCGGCAGAGTGGGGGTCCTGTCGTTGGGGCAGGTGGTGCCCCTTACCTCACCAGCCGACGAGCAGGGCAACGAAGAACCGGAGGAGGGATTCCCCGACTGCTCTGTGCAGTGTGGCCTCCCAGAGTGCCAGCGAACAGCCTCCCTCAGGATCATATGTCGGGCACAGGACTCTCCAGAACGGGGCTGGAGCCGCTGTGGCTTGGATGGGGCCACGCCAGCTGCCCCACTGTCGTCAGTCCTCAGTGGAGGAAAGGCCA
The DNA here is from genome assembly GCA_020510985.1 of Pholidichthys leucotaenia. Classification (NCBI taxonomy): domain Eukaryota; kingdom Metazoa; phylum Chordata; class Actinopteri; order Cichliformes; family Pholidichthyidae; genus Pholidichthys; species Pholidichthys leucotaenia. The sequence goes on along the minus strand of CM035846.1, from coordinate 210,781,655 downwards.
CCAGGTCTTCCAGCGAAGGGATGGGTGCAACGTCAGCGGGGGCTGCGTGTTGAGTGGAGCCCGGGCGAACTGGAACCAATGAAGCTGGAGCATCGGTAGAAGGTGGATTATCAGCCGTTGCCAGAGCCTCATAGTGGTTGGAGATGGGCAGAGGAGGGCTGGTGGTTATAAATAGCAGACATCTTCCATTTACCTGACTTTGATCTAATGTTAATAACAGTGTTTACCAGAAGTAATGTTGGAAGTGCAAGGTACTCCGATTAAAATTGTGTGACACAGGCGCATGTAGATCAGTAATTTTAGGTAATGACATTCAAGGCTTTTCAAAGTCAGAAGGAAAAGTAACAGTTAAAATCTAAAAATGGCAAACTAACAGTAGAATACCTATCAAAATCTGTAAAAGGAAAGGATCCTATTATCGGTAACATTATTGAAGGGTGGTTCATTTTGTCACATGTTGAGGAAATAAACATAGTTCATAAGTCTTCCAAACTGAAATACTGATACTCACTTGAACTATGTTAAGTGATATCACAGCATTTTACAAACAGTTCCCACTGATTGGCAATCTCCAAATCAATATCATTATACCATGTACTATAGACAATTGAACAGATCTGATCCAAATTATTAACAAACACTTTTTGCAAATCCATCCTCCAGATTGGTCGTAAAAAACTTGTACTGGTCAGACCCAAACACATGGATTGGAAAAATGTTGGACATTTTGTCACCTTTGCTGAGGAATATAACCATCCATGGGAAGCAAACATATGACCCTAAGATAGAATAGTCTCCTAAATTAGAAACATATGTATTGTGACTTAACTGGGTAACCACAGCACAAAAGGCTGTGCACACTGACACCCAGAAATCTCCTACATGACCAATCTCAACATTAACAGAAGAGAGGATGAACAAATTTGAGCGCAAATTTTAAATTCATTATGGTAAAAAAGATGAAACAGATGTTTGGCTTATAAAAGGAAGCAAAATATGTCACTATAACATCAAAGTCACACAATATCCTGTCCGTTCAGAAGCTCAAAAAGGTGTTAAACAGGTCATAAAAGAGCTGAAAAAGCAACAGATGTTATGGTGTCATGCTCAGCCTCCTCATTCCTGTGGGAAACATCCTGATGGTGCAGGACCTGCAGGAATTAACAAAGCTATAATTCTTTGTGCTCATTGTGTGCCAGGATCACACATATTGTTGAATGAACTAGAACTCCAAATGCAGCTTTTCACAGTAGTAGTCAGTACACCCAGATCATCAGTTCTGATTTGCATTCATATCTGAAAACAAAAAGTACACTCGCCAGACTACCACAGGGGTACTGGGAGTTTTCTACAATTTTTCCGTAGGCAATGTCAGCAAATCTTGCACATTTTATACCTCCTAATAGGAGTCAATTGCTCCTATGACATATTGCTTGTATCTCTTGATGAAGCAATATATAAACAAAACATATCTCTGCAGGCTGGAGTCTATAAGTGATTAAATAAAGGTCCTGTGTTTAATCATGGTTCCCAAATTTATACCTGACCAAAGGGTAAACCCATCCTCCCACAAAAATTATTTCACTGTGTTGCTACTTGAACACAGACTTGTGTTCAAGGGAGGGATGGTGATATAGGTTATTAATTATCACAGCTTATGAAAAGCCTATGGGTTTGAAAATTTTGCTATACAATTTTGCCAATGTATAATTTTTGCCAAAAATGTATAATTTGTGCACAAAATAATGCTCAGGACGATATCAAAACCAGAGAAGGGTAGTTTTCCATCATCAAAATAACCATTTCAGAATATCTGCATGGACTTCATTGAGCTAACCAGATGTGAAGGGAAGAGATGTCCATCCATCCATCTTCTACCACTTTTCCGGAGGTCCAGGTCGCAAAGGCAGCAGTTCAAGTAGAGAAGCCCAGACTTTTCTCTCCCCAGCCACCTGCTCCAGCTCTTCAGGGAGGATACCAAGGCGTTCCCAGACCAGCTGGGAGACATAGTCTCTCCAGCGAGTCCTGGGTCTGCCCCGGGGTCTCCCCCCAGAGGGATGTGCCCGAAATACCTCAAGCGGGAGGCGTCCAGGAGGCATCCTGATCAGATGGTCATACCACCTCAACTGGCTCCTTTCAATGTGGAGGAGCAGCAGTTCTACTCTGAGTCTCTCCCGGACGACTGAGCTCCTCACCCTATCTCTAAGGGTGAGTCCAGCGATCCTACAAAGAAAACTAATTTCAGCCACTTGTATCCGCGATCTCGTTCTTTCGGTCATTACCCAAAGCTCGTGACCATAGGTGAGGGTAGGAACGTAGATTGACTGTAAATCGACAGTTTTGCCTTAGAGCTCAGCTCCCTCTTCACCACAACAGACCAGTACAACGTCCACATCACTGCAGATGCTGCTCCGATCCGTCTGTCAATCTCTCGCTCCATTCTCCCCTCACTCGTGAATAAGACCCCAAGATACTTAAACTCCTCCACTTGGGGCAGGAGCCTGTCCCCAACCCGGAGAGGACAATCCACCTTTTTCCGGCTGAGGACCACGAACTCAGACTTAGAGGTACGGATTCTCATACCGACCGCTTCACACTCAGCGGCAAACTGTCCCAGTAAGAACTGTACCTCTTTGCTGGATGAAGCCAGCAGGACAACATCATCTGCAAACAACAGAGATGAGATCCTGTGGTCACCAAGCATGACACTCTCCGTTCCCTGGCTGCGCCTAGAAATCCTGTCCATGAAAATTATTAACAGGATAGGTGACAAAGGGCAGCCCTGGCGGAATCCAACTTTCACTGGGAATGAGTCTGAGTGTTGGCAATACGAAGGTAGTGGTTTTCGTCCCAGCCATGGCACATCAGACCAGCTCTTTACCCTCTCAAGAATCCTCGAGGGTTCGTGGGAGTTTGCCCAACCAGTTTACATGTGTTTTGTGGACTTGGAGAAGGCATTCGACTGCATCCCTCGTGGATTTTTGTGGGGGGTGCTTCGGGAGTATGGGGTATTGGGCTTGTTGTTACGAACTATTTGGTCTCTGTACGACTGTTGTGAGAGTTTTTGGGAAGAGATATTGTTTAGTTATAGTGGATATGGTTATAGATTATTTCACATTTAGGGATAGTGTTGAATAGTGATTTGAAGCACCATGCAGCATATCACCCACAGTCAGCAGGATTTGTAGAACAACAGACAGTAACTGGACCATTATAGAAAGATTAAGAAAACAATGGCACAAACAGGACATAATTGGATTTATTGTTTACCTTTATACTATTTTATGTTAGAATAGTGCTTACAAAAGAAGGGTTATCTCCATTTAAAAGTTTACATGAAAAGATTTAATTAGTATTCCCTCTTAGACCGTTGTTAGAATAATTTTGAGCATAAATTATTCAATGTCAAAAAATCAGGCTTGATATTGGATTTAGGTACATTTATTATAAAAATAATTAGAATAAATAAAAGAAAAGTTGCAGTTCAAATTAAACCTCAAATGGCCATTTTTGAGGGAGAGATTACAAAGCATGGCCTTCCGCACACACATAGAATCTCTGAAGGTACACTCTTTAGGTTTGGTATTTATGGGTAGACATAAAGGAGAAAGACAGTTTAAATTCCTATCACAGTCCTGGTATCCTAGCAGGTCAGTATGACATGAATGCCTATCCTGGGTGATGAGCAAATGGAGAAACGTCACAGACATCCCAGGGTGTCAGTCTAATCTACACTAGCTAGAAGTAAGCAGGGCATGTCAAAGAGATTATCAATGTAGCTTAGATCATCCTTTACGCATGTACTGACCTTCAGTCTCAGTGCTTGCATACATCCTCTGAAATAATTGCTCACAGAATATATCAGACTTATAAAAGAATAATGTAAAGGAATATATGAACTTACCCTACATAGAATGCACATATAAACATTAAACATAGCATATGAAAGCCATGATACTTCTCAAGTATAATAATACATTATTAATAACAACAGTAATGTGTATAATATGGAATTTTTCTATCATATTCCCCCCTTGATGCTTAATAAAGCATCAGGATTAAAAGAAAAATAAATAATATATGGATATGTGTAAGAATTTACATGTTGTTATGTGTCTTTGCAGGTTAAAAACGTGTGTAGAATAGGTCATTAAGAGTGAACATGTGTAATATGATCAAAATCAATTTTAGACTGTGTCAAATAAGAACGTAGAAAATAATATGAAGATACTCAAACAGCCTTAAATTACATTGCAACTTTCAAACTCCTTAGGTTAGTATTACCCCTTTCACCATCCTCATCATCTGCAGCAGTTGTATGAAGACATTTCGCTAAGCTTACAATAACCAGCCTCATCATCATATTAAGGACTCACACAAGAAAAGTCCGAAGTTATAAAAATCATTACCAAGTTCACGATGAGACTTCTCCATGAAGAGAAACACCAACTTAATCAGTTCTGTTATCACTGCCTGCAAAGCAATGAAGCTATGTATATGACCATTTGCATCATTTTCAATGGATAGAAGTACAACAATAACCTCCTATAATAGGGCACACACCCCTATGGGTGGCAATTAGTCAATCAAGAACCATTCTATCCTTTGTTATAATTTTACAAATAATTGTAGCCTATAATTAAGTGTTTTAATCCCTATGGTATTCGTATCCACTCTCACTCAAAGAAACGGTGAACAAAAAACCTCACTCCTGTACTTTCCATCTGAAATTGCATTCATGCTTATAAAAGGAAATACACTTGATCTTGTTTTTACACTTGGTCTTAATGTGAATAATGTTCAGACTAAGGAGCTTCATGTGTCAGACCATTTTTTGTGTTCTTTTTAATTTATCAGTTAAATCAGTCTGTTACACTGGCAAGTGGGTAAAATGCTCTCATGTCATTGACCAGTTTTCAGCTGTGAAATTTTCTGCTGCCTTTGACAGCAGTGTGGTTTTATCCTCTGATGACGACACAGAGCTTGATCTGCTCTTTTAACTCACACTATTCAAGCATCTTAGATGTAGTTGCTCCCTTTAAAACCAGGACTGTCCGTGCTGTTAATTTATCCCCCTGGTTAAATGATGATCTCTGTTGTTTTAGACGTAAATGTCGGAGGGTGGAAAGACTGTGGAAGTCCACTAAACTTGAGGTGCATCGATTGTACCTTAAGGAACTGTTAATTGAATTTAACAATATGATTAAAATAGCAAGAACTTCTTATTTTTCCAACATCATCTCCTCCAATGGTAACAATCCAAAGATCCTCTTCAGCACAATAGACAGTATAGTTAATCCTGTCAGTTCTGCTCCTCCTGTTTATTCAATTAATGACTGTAACAAGTTTCTTTCCTTCTTTGTTGACAAGGTCACTGCTGTCAGAGCTGGTTTTACTCATTCCTTTCCTCTAATCCTTGATTGTCCTAACAGACAGGCCTTTTTAAGTGATTTTACCCCAATTTCTTTTGAGGATTTGTTAGTGTTGGTGAGCTCCATGAAATCCTCCTCCTGCGCTTTAGATATTTTGCCTTCCTCAATGTTAAAAGAGGTAATTGGCTCAGTGGGTACATCTTTGGTTAATATCATTAACAGTTCACTTGAATCTGGTTGTGTACCCTCATATTTTAAACATGCAGTTGTGCAGCCACTTTTAAAAAAACCTAACCTCGATCCATCTGTTTTTAAAAACTTCAGGCCAATTTCTAAGCTTCCTTTTATTTCTAAGCTTTTAGAAAAAGTTGTTGCCAAGCAGCTCACTGACTTTCTGATTGAACACAATATTTTCGACAAATTTCAGTCAGGTTTTCGTCAGAAACACTCGACAGAGACCGCTCTTCTCAGGGTGTCAAATGATATTTTAATGTCATCAGACTTTGGCAAATGCTCTGTTTTAGTGTTATTAGATCTTACTGCAGCATTTGATACTATTGACCATTGTATTCTGTAGAAAATAGGTAGGTATTTCTGGAAAAGCTCTGGATTGGTTTTTCTCCTACCTTTCTGGTAGGAGTTTTTCCGTGGCTGTTGGCTCTTATTCATCTAATTCTGCTCCTTTAACCTGTGGGGTGCCTCAAGGTTCTATTCTGGGTCCACTTTTATTTGCCCTATATATGCTGCCACTTGGTTCTATCATCAGCAAATTTAAAGGTGTGTCTTATCACTGCTGCGCTGACGATTTACAGCTACTTTTCTCTTTTAAACCTGACCATGTTGACAATTTAAAAATTATTCATGATTGTCTGTCCGCAATTAAGGACTGGATGTCTAGTAACTTTTTGCAGCTTAATGCTGATAAAACTGAAGTCCTTATTGTAGCACCTGATAATCTAATTTCTAAGATGGTTAATAGCATTGGTTCATTAACCCCTTGCACTCTGGTCAATTTCCCTAAAAACGCCTAAAAATAACGTACCCAAAGTAAATCAAAAGCTGTTCTTCAACCCTTTGCAGCATCTTCATGGGGTTGGTCTCATTTAAAAGAAAACACTTTGAATTTTTTGGCAAAATGGTCATAATCTCTCTAAGTGCTCCTGCCACTGAGTAACAGTCATCTAAACATACTGAACTTGAAGAAAATAAATTTCGCCTGGGTGTTTTTTTTTTTTGATACAAATGCTTGCAAATAGCCCACAGCTTCAGATACTGGCTGGAAAATGCAACAGAAATGTAGAACCAAGTGTTATCCAGCTGAGGTCAAAATTTTGTAACAATACCACAAAAAATGAATATATTACACAGCTTTTTTCTTAGGTTGTTCCCAGGCGTTTTTGAACTGTGCCAAATTGTGCCAAATGGCACAGTTTGGAAAAATGTCTAACTTTTGAATGATTCAATATAGAAGCTTCATCTTGGGCTGTAATGAAAGGTGAAGGGCTGTGTGTGTGTGTGGGGGGTGTTTATTCATTCATTCATGAATGAATGAATGAACAAACAAGCCCCCACACACAAAGAAGCATGCCACGTAAAAAATGTGTGGCTTTTTTTTTTTTTTACAAGAAAAAATAACCTACAGTGCACTAAAAATTATACTAAAATATCTGTAATGTAGAAGATAACCCCCCCCCCCCCACTACAGAGGACGGACATCGCCCATCGCTATATGACGGAAAGCGGTGACGGTGCGCCGCGGTCTACTACGCACAATTGGACTAAAATATCTGCAATATATCTGCAATCCGCTACAGAAGAGTAGTGGGGGGGGGGCATTCACAACATGACAGGGGGGCCCGTTCGCAACATGACGGACCCGGACCGGAGCGGTCCAGGTCCGTCATGTTGCGATAACGCACAGTTGTAATTTACCGATCGGTCAAAAGTCATTTGGATTACAATTTTCAGGGATAAAGAATAATTTAGCTTATAACACTTACCTGTCCACAACAGCAGTGTAGCTGGCAAACTTGTCTTCCTCATTGTCAGACGAACATGAAGCTGGTCCGCTTGTTACGGACTCGTGGTTCTGGTCATGCGACCCGGTCAAACCATAATTCCATTATTGCGGTTTTGCGCTCCCATGATTGCGGTTTTGGCAAATAATTTTTCAAAACAAATAAGAACAGTAATAAGAAAAAAAGACTGGCGAACGCCTGTGTGTCACCCAGCCTTACACAAAACAGATTTTAGGCAAGGGAGGCACGCTTTCGAACTTCTGTGCTTCAATTGGCTGGCTGTATTCGCAGCCGTTGGTAGGCGGGTCCTTCTTGCTAGGTTTTCAGTCATTGGTTCTTCAAGGTTTCAGAAACCCAATTCAAGGCTCTTATTAGTCGAATGAGAGGTCAATCACATCTAAACCAATCAAAGCACTCCTTTGGCTTTCTGTTCGCGGCTGTGTCTGTAGTGGAAGAACGGAAATGCAGCTTTTTTTTTTCAGTGCGCTCTAGGACGCAGCGCCCTCGTGCGCTCTAGGACGCAAAGACGTGTCCGCCCGCGGTACACCGGAGTGCAAGAGGTTAAGCTCTCATGTACAGTCTAATCTAAAAAATCTTGGTGTCATTTTCGATCAATCGATGAGTTTTGATCAGCATGTCAAATCTCTGACCCGCAGTTGTTTTTGCCACCTTAGGAATATATCCAAAATTAGGTCATTGGTTTCCTACAGTCAGTTAAAAATCATTATTCATGCCTTTGTTTCTTCATGCTTGGACTACTGTAATGCTCTTTTCACATGTCTTAGCAAATCCTCTTTACACCGCCTACAATTAGTCCAGAACTCTGCAGCAAGATTACTAACTAGGTCCAGTAGATTCTGTCATATCACTCCCGTCTTGGCCTCCTTGCATTGGCTTCCTGTAAATTATAGAGTTGATTTTAAAGTTCTTGTTCTTACTTATAAAGCCATTCATGAAGAGGTGCCTTTTTATATTAGTGACTTATTCCATCTACACCAGCCCAGCAGGTCTCTCAGGTCTTCTCATCAGAATCTATTGGTAGTCCCTAGCACTAGGCTCAGAACCAAAGGCGGTAGAGCCTTTGCTGCTGTTGCTCCCAGACTTTGGAACTCCTTACCTTTTGAACTTAGATCTGCACCTTCCATTGATGTTTTTAAGAAGCAACTAAAGACCCACCTTTTTAGCCTGGCTTTTTAATTAACTACGTGTTGACTGTATTTTTATGTGCTTTTACTGTTTACTTTGTTTTTATTTTTTACTGTTTTATGTGCTTGTGTTTTTGTTTTGTACCATGTTAAGCACTTTGTGACTCTGTCTGTGAAAAGTGCTCTATAAATAAACTTATTATTATTATTATTATCATGCTTCAAAAATGGCATGTGGTAGAAAAGCATCTCTCTTCACCCTGCCCACCTGCCCTGCTGACATGATGAAGGTATGGTCAGTTGCCAAAACGGGGTACACAAACCTGCCCAGTGTCCTGGCCAGGTGCAAATGTGCCCAATGACTCAATGACCTTTGACAATGTAGATCCTTGATATAACACTTGCTCGCTTTGTTGGTCAAGCAGGGTAGCAGTACAAGGCAGAGACGCACTGTAAGCCGCTGCACACTTAGAGAGTGTTAAGCTGCTGGAAAGGGACATCATCACTTCAAAACAGGAGTTCCCTGATGAAATTAACCTTGCATTCACAGAGTAAGGAGCGTCATCATGTTTCTAATCAGTGGAGTGACAAGTGTTGTGACAGGTGTGATTCAAAGTGAAGTTTGCTATGTCATTTCTGTATATAGCCTCTCTTAAGAAAACAAACAGCCTGTAGTAGCTGCATCACTTTAGCAATAAAAGATAATTTGTCCAACTGTTAGCATTATTAAGGCGTAAACATAACAATTCTCTACAGTGTATAAGCAATGGAACAACTTAACCAATATTAAGTATTACTATGAGGATGATAAGGTAACAACACCAACCACACTTTTCTTTCCCTTGTCATGATAAACAGCCTGTTTTTCTATCGCAAAGGTCGTTGCTGGACGCCAATGCCATCAGCTGACACTTGCATAGAGAAACAGTTAAACAGTCATTTGTTGTTGTTGTCGTTTTTTAAATAAGTATGCAATGTATATTAAACAGTCTCTTGCTGAGGGTTTCAAGTGGGGTAAAATGTTAGATGCACCCAAGTGCTACGTCCTTCATTTTCCGCGGCTGTTTAGGTCAGCAGGATAACCTTTGTGCTGTCCTTGCCAGGGAGTTTTGGTCCAGTTTCCTGTGATGACCAGATCCCCTGGTTCGCCCAAAAGATGGGTGCATCTCCCACGGTTCCTTCGTCATATGGTCCCTCCTGGGAAGGGCAGTATGGATAACATCGCTGTCAGTTGTCATTCTTTGCATGTAATCACCCAGAAACCCTTCCTCATCACCCAAGTTAAATGGCTTCAGTAATAGGGTTTGCCATTCACAATTTCCCTATTTTTCTTATTTGTGTATTATGTTAATCCTGTAGATTGTTGATGGTAAGCTAAATGGTTTCCTTGGTAAATGTTTGCTACTAATAATTTGGGTACTGTACCTAAATGTGACATGATTTGATTTACAAAGTGTATTCCATTAAATGTTTTCCATTATCTAAGCAAATCATTTCAGCTATTTTTTAAACATTGATATTGTTTCAGTAAAGGGTTTCAGTGTCACCATAGCAGTATTCAGATTAGTGCAGGGGAAAACCTTTGCATATTCAATAAGCATGTAAATAATTTCTAAACATTTTTACCTTCACTCTTATTTAGCTCAATGAGATTCATGCAAAGGTTTTGAAAAGACTAAGTTTATGCAGGGAAGATCAAATTATTTTGCTTTGAGCTCCCTAAAACATTGTTCTCTTAATTGAGTAAGAATCTGTATTGTCTTTTTTTTTAGTTTAGTTTATTTGAAAAGGGACGATGCAATTTCATAAAACACATGATTACACATGGTTAAAAAAGCCAGAATTAGCCAAAAGGCTAGTTTTCATCTGTAGTCCCCTGGCCAAGATGTAAAAAAGCAGTAAAATGCATCTACAAGAAAAAAACATGGTTAGACATTTAAGAGGGCACTAATGTAACAAATAACATATACATAAACTGTACATTCAAACTTTGTAGTAGATTCTAAATTAAGTCCCACAGTAAACATAAATTCAGCATAAATTGGACTTTTAATAGACACTTGGAATTTTTCTCATAAATTTGCATGGTTTTCTTCTTCCTTATCAGTTTACCTTATTTCTTATAATCATGATATTTCTTTTTACAATAATCTGCAAATATTTTCTTAAATATCTGAAAACCTATTGATGTAAATTTTAACTTCTCCTATTGAATGTTGTGATTTCATTACCAAGCGGTTTCATCTATATTTTTCTCTACATTATTGATCATTTATTGATAATTTTTATGTATCATCTATTTTTCTGAGAATTTTGCTAATTATTTTTTGCTAATTAATTTCTGTGGTTACTCCCCCCACCCCCCACCCCCCGATGCATGGAGACGCACATGCATCAAAGTTACAGGGTATTTGCTTGATGGGTAGTCTTTTTTACTATAAGGAAACGTGTTACCACTTTTTATGTGTTACACACAGTTAATTTAGATGAAAATTTGTGAGTAGTGTAGCTCCTTTAAAATAAGGTTTCAGTAATCATAGCTTCTTTTGTGAGTGTCGTCACTTGACCTAGTTTACAAATTCCATTTAGGAAAAAGCTGTCTGTGCAGATTTGATGTGGTTTAGCATTTATAGCAACCATTCTGAGTTAGTCACTAAGACCACATCTGTCTGACCAGTTGAACACAGACAGGGGAATTTGTGTAAAGGTATCCTTGTGAAAGGTTATGTCACAGTCCTTAAGTCAATGGAAAGGTGGACATATTGCCTAATTAGAATTTGGCTTAATATTGTACAAGGATTGCCTTATTTTATATACTCCTTGTTAAATTATGGTGTGGACTGTAGTCCTGAGGCCCGGCTCGGCCGAGGCCAAACACGGGGAGCACAGGCCAGGTCTGTAGCAGTCATTTTTATACAACACAAGTATTCCTTATTACTGTCACATTTCTGAAATGTGATACTGTCACACCATTATGTGGTGATAAGCATCATTCCAAGGTGTGAGACTGCAATGTGTCAAATGTATCCTGCAGGGTGAAGTCATATAAATGCTACATTTTTAAAGTCAAAGTCATTTAAATTGATATGCGTTATGTCATTGTCATTTGTTCTACTTAGCTTCGGCAATGCTTGTCAACTGTGAGGTCCTCCATGAGGTCTTTCCCCCCGTCACACCGCTGTTGTGCCCCAGCCAATGAGCCATGACCATGGCGATGCCCGTCGCACACTGTCCGGCCTCCTCACATCTCCCACAAAGATCAAATCTCGGTGTCATCCTGTAAAAAAAATTTGGGAGGAAGCCTTAAGGATACCCCCATCCGCATGTCAGGATTCATATCAACAGGAGTGCAAATTTTATCACCCCATAAATTGATTTTGCTAATGTTCCAGTTATCATTAGTTTGTGTCCCTTAAATGTTTCACATTGTTTATCCCACGGTTTATTATAACGTTTAATGTTAAGAAACAAATGGATTATTGATTTTATTATTGTGGTGTGGGTGACCCCCACAGCCTTCGGGTCAAGCAGAGCGCTCAGCTGGAGCAATTAGCAGAACAGTGAGATGTATGGACTGATATCAATGGCAGCCTCTCCTTCCTGCCAGTAATCCTGCTATTGATATGTGTGACTCTCATGTAAATGTCCCATGCATTCCTGCTGTACTGTGATGCTAATGTGCCATGCATGCATTGTCTAGCTGGGTATATAAGTGAACTGAATATCGCTTGCTCTGGCTCTTACTGCTCTTTTGATGACACGCATTGCCTGTTTGCTGACTAGAGACTGAGGGCTCGTTCCAGCACGCTTACACGGCGCTGGAGTGAGTCCTGTGATGGAGGATGAATAAAACACCCGTTTAAACTTCAGTTCGCCGTGTCCTGCCTGCACTTATTCTGTGCCTCCACACTGGGTTCCCTTTTATCATCCGCCACAGTGTTACATATTGCATATGGTCACCAAGGAGTTATTAAATTAAAAGGTAATGGTGATGTTATGATTCCTATTTTTTCACCTTGTTGATTTGGCAAATCTAAACCCTGGTGAAAGCTAAAAATTTTGTGAATGCTTTCCCTTTCCTGTTGATAAACAAAAACATGAATGGAGAATAACACAAAAAAAGCCTTTAAATTACACCTAAAGGTTCCACAATTTGAATAATGTGATTTTGCTATTCACAACAAGTATTTGCTAAATATTTAGTGAATCAGTAAATGTTTTACCACTTGACATGGGTCAGCACTACTTTAAGATTATGTTTAAATAAAACAGTGTCATATATTAGAAGCCTTAAATCAATGCAGCATTTAGAATTAGCAATTGTGGCGTATAACTTAAAAGATTAAAATGTGTAGTTACACACGTGAGTAACTGCAAAGTGCAGGCGTAATCTCTTTCCTTGAGTGTCATAGGTCATAGAACAACACTCTGTGTTCAGGCTTTAATTGCACAGGAAAAAAAACCCGACATTCTGAGCTTGGACATGCAAGGTCAGAATGGTTGATACTCCACAATCTGTTCTTTTTTTCCTCTAAATCCTGCAATCCTTTAGACCTTGAGCCTTCTTCTTTTCCCTTTTTTTTTTTTAAACATGGACAGTGAACGGATCAAAATGTAAATAAGCACACAGTCATTTATTAAAAAGTGAGTTTAGTATTGAAACAAAGCAGCAATATGACAGAATTACCAAGACCTCTGTTTGATAGTCAGTAGTCTCTGATAAATCATATGCACAAACACAGTATTATCAACCTCTTCTATGCTTTGAATCATGTAATATAAGGTGTACATAAAGCCTTCAGTGACTGGGCATTATTAAGTGACAGCATGATATCGTAATGTTCAGTTAACCTCTTGCACTCCGGTGTGCCGCGGACGGGCACGTCTCTGCGTCCCAGAGCACACGAGGGCACACGAGAGCGCCCTCGTGCGCTCTAGGATGCACGAGGGCGCTGCGTCCAAGCGCGCACTGGGGAAAAAAAAAGCTGTATTTCCGTTCTTCCGCTACAGACACAGCCGCGAACAGATCAGATATGAGTGACCTCTCATTCGACTAATAAGAGCCTTGAATTGGGTTTCTGAAACCTTGAAGAACCAATGACTGAAAACCTAGCAAGAAGGACCCACCTACCAACGCTGTGAATGCAGCGAGCCAATTGAAGCACAGAAGTTCGCAAGCTGTTTTGTGTAAGGCTGGGTGAAGACAGACTGCTGCAGCAGATGAAAAAAAGGACCCGCAGGAAGAACCTGCCACAGACCCAGCAGCACGGAGACCACCCACAAGTGCGACCTGTGTGACAGAGACTGCCATTCGTGCATCAACCTGTTCAGCCACAGGCGGTGCTTTTTTTTTTATTCCAGCAGAATAGACGTTTAGGATTCTCTTCCATGGTCATCATAGACCGACGGAGGCTGACGACGAAGGTCGTAAATCATTCGCTAAAACCGCAATCATGGAATTATGTTTTGACCGGGTCGCGAGACCAGAACCACGAGCGGACCAGCGTCGCGTTCGTCTGACAATGAGGAAGAGAAGTTCGCCAGGACACTGCAGCTGTGAAGAGGTAAGTGTTATAAGCTAAATTATTCTTTATCCCTGAAAATTGTAATCAAAAATGACTTTTGACCGATCGGTAAATTACAACTGTGCGGCGCACAAAGTCCGAAGTCCGTGCACCGCGGTACACAGTTCGTGCGCCGCGTCCGGACCGTGAACACCCCCCCCCACCCCCGCTACTCTTCTGTAGTGAGGGGGGGGAGCTGCGGTGACTGCACCGCGGTCGCCACGAGTCTATTCCGTCATGTAGCGATGGCCGATGTGCGTCCTCTGTAGCGAGGAGGGGGGAACAACCCCCCCCCCCACACACACACACACACACAGCCCAGAGTGTCACCTTTCATTAGAGCCCAAGATGAAGCTTCTATATTGAATCATTCAAAAGTTACAGACGTTTTTCCAAACTGTGCCATTTGGCACAATTTGGCACAGTTCAAAAACGCCTGGGAACTACCTGAGGAAAAAGCTGTGTAATATATTCATTTTTTGTGGTATTGTTACAAAATTTTGACCTCAGCTGGATAACACTTGGTTCTACATTTCTGTTGCATTTTCCAGCCCGGATCTGAAGCTGTGTGTTATTTGCAAGCATTTGTATCCAAAAAAACACCCAGGCCAAATTTATTTTCTTCAAGTTCAGTATGTTTAGATGACTGTAACTCAGTGGCCGGAGCACTTAGAGATTATGACTGTTTTGCCAAAAAATTCAAAGTGTTTTCTTTTAAATGAGACCAACCCCATGAAGATGCTGCAAAGGGTTGAAGAACAGCTTTCGATTTACTTTGGGCACGTTATTTTTTGGCGTTTTTAGGGAAATTGACCGGAGTGCAAGGGGTTAATTTCATCATTGTCATGCTGGTAGCACTGATGAACATGCATGCAATTGTACTTAACTTACTGGTTTAGCCGCCTTTGGTGTCGATGAGAGGGGCACAGACAGTAGCAAGGCAATGTTGTTTTGCTGGGTCCCAGAGGCTGGTTGTTTGGCGAGAGCGGGGAACAGAGGGAAGGAAAACCTCTTTGAGATCGTTAATCCTGCATCCTTTTTCCCTGTAAAGTTCATGGTTATGCTTCAGTCAGAGAGATAAGGCAATTGAGTCAATAAAAATCACTGATACGTCAAAAAATTGTTTAAAAATAGCTCAATGTTTTTCATTTTCCAAACAAACTGGAGGAAATGAAAATACTGGCTTTAAAAAATATGTAAATAGTTTACCACAAACGCAACATTAGAGTCAAAACCCGCAAAATTGAGACTGAAAAAGGAAAACCCCACAAAAAGAAATTGTAACAACCTCAAAGCTTTGCAAAAATACCCATATATACAGTAGATTTTTTCTCTTTCACTCCTCTTTCTCTTCTTCTCTCACTCACTGTTAAACACAAGGGCCCACACATACACCATACATACACACACGCAGCGCAGTCCTATTATCTCTCCAAGGTTACTTTTGGGCAGCTGTTTACATAGAGCAACAGAATGATAGCCTTAACACAAGCTTGAAATGGCAACCCAAAATACTTGGGAAAAACAAATCTGGCAACCCAACATTCTCATGTCAACTTTTTTTTCTACCGCAATGAAAACACAATAGAATTTCTCACCCAAAAGTATAATTTGCAAACGTCCACAATTTTAATCGTTTCCCAAAAGGATAATAAGTAATTAACCAACTCTCTTATGCTCCACAAATACCAGAAAAAAATGACAACAGTTTTACAGCTCCGTGCAACCTGCTCCTTCCGCCTTCGCGGAGAACTTCGTCTCTCTCACACCAGAGCAGGTTTCACGAGACACAGAAACAAAAACAGACCAACTGCAGTAACTTTTATCCAGCACTAGAACAAAACTTTAAAAATAAAAACTTACCGGTATTTTTCAGCGGTCACATGTCTCCCCCACGGTATCTTGCAATGATTTTACAACAAACCTGAAATATTGCCAGATAGGAATCCTGTGCAATATTATCCAGTGTTTTATCAAATCCAAAAGCTCACTGTGGCGGGATAACGAATCTTCCCTGAACAATTACAGCTCACTGCACTATTTGGGTAGAAACTCACCCTGATAAATATCTGATAAAACTCATTCCTTTCCCCTAATCCTTGATTGTCCTAACAGACAGGCCTTTTTAAATGATTTTACCCCAATTTCTTTTGAGGATTTGTTAGTGTTGGTGAGTTCCATGAAATCCTCCTCCTGCATTTTAGATATTTTGCCTTCCTCAATGTTGATAGAGGCAATTAGCTCAGTGGGTACGTCTTTGGTTAACATCATTAATAGTTCACTTGAATCTGGTTGTGTACCCTCGTATTTTAAACATGCAGTTGTGCAGCCACTTTTAAAAAAACCTCATCTTGATCCATCTGTTTTTAAAAACTTCAGGCCAATTTCTAAGCTTCCTTTTATTTCTAAGCTTTTAGAAAAAGTTGTTGCCAAGCAGCTCACTGACTTTCTGATTGAACAATATTTTTGACAAATTTCAGTCAGGTTTTCGTCAGAAACACTCGACAGAGACCGCTCTTCTCAGGGTGTCAAATGATATTTTAATGTCATCAGACTCTGGCAAATGCTCTGTTTTAGTGTTATTAGATCTTACTGCAGCATTTGATACCATTGATCATTTTATTTTGTTACAAAGGCTTAGAGATTGGGTAGGTATTTCTGGAAAAGCTCTGGATTGGTTTTTCCGTGGCTGTTGGCTCTTATTCATCTGACTCTGCTCCTTTAACCTGTGGGGTGCCTCAGGGTTCTATTCTGGGTCCACTTTTATTTGCCCTACATATGCTGCCACATGGTTCTATTATCAGCAAATTTAAAGGTGTGTCTTATCACTGCTACGCTGATGATTTTTTTTTTATATTTTTCTCTTTTAAGCCTGACCATGCTGACAATTTAAAAATTATTCATGATTGTCTGTCTGCAATTAAGGACTGGATGTCTAGTAACTTTTTGCAACTTAATGCTGATAAAACTGAAGTCCTTACTGTAGCACCTGATAATCTAATTCCTAAGTTGGTTAATAGCATTGGTTCATTAAGCTCTAATGTACGGTCTAAACTAAAAAATCTTGGTGTCATTTTCGATCAATCGATGAGTTTTGATCAGCATGTCAAAACTCTGACCTGGAGTTGTTTTTGCCACCTTAGGAATATATCTAAAATTAGGTCATTGCTTTCCTACACTCAGTTAGAAATCATTATTCATGCCTTTGTTTCTTCACGTTTGGATTACTGTAATGCTTTTTTTACATGTCTTAGCAAATCCTCTTTACACCGCCTACAGTTAGTCCAGAACGCTGCTGCAAGATTACTAACTAGGTCCAGTAGATTCTGTCATATCACTCCTGTTTTGGCCTCCTTGCATTGGCTTCCTGTAAATTATAGAATTGATTTTAAAGTTCTTGTTCTTACTTACAAAGCCATTCATGAAGAGGCACCTTTTTATATTGGTGACCTGCTCTCTCTATACCAGCCCTGCAGGTCTCTCAGGTCTTCTCATCAGAATCTATTGGTAGTCCCTAGTACTAGGCTCAGAACCAAAGGCGATAGAGCCTTTGCTGCTGTTGCTCCCAGACTGTGGAACTCCTTGCCTTTTGAACTTAGATCTGCACCTTCCATTGGTGTATTTAAGAAGCAACTAAAGACCCACCTTTTTAGCCTGGCTTTTTAACTATGTGCCGATTGTATTTTTATGTGCTTTTACTGTCTACTTTGTTGTTGTTTTTTTGACTGTTTTGTGTGCCTGTGTTTTTATTTTGTTTTGTACCATGTTAAGCACTTTGTGACTGTCTGTGAAAGGTGCTCTATAAATAAACTTATTATTATTATTATAAATATCAAAGGTTCACTACGCGATAAAATAAACAGCATCTTTCCATAATTCCTTGCGCGCAATGTCATCTGAACCTTCACCTCGCCAACACGAAGTTTCAAGAGCAACAAATCCTAGCGCCCCCCCCCCACCACCACCACCGGTATCTCGCAATAAAGCTCACCATAGCGGGAATGTCCCCCCAGTATCTTGCGATAAAGCTCACCGTGGCGGGGGAACCAGCGATTTAGTGCAATGAGAAACTTACCCAGGCTTTGTGGTGTCAAAGCGGTCCGGGTCAAAACCATATCACATCATACGCGTATTTAACTCACTGGGACTTGAACCCAATGTCCATAAACTCAACAACAAATGTACTTACATCCAAGCCACCTGTAGGATTCTCAGATCCGTCATCCAGTCAGTTCCAGCGCCCCAGTTCAAAATGCCTTCACTGCAGTAACACTGAGCCTTGTACCCAGCCTGGGAAGGTCTTTCATCAGCTGTGCACTTGTTGATATCGGGCAGAGGCGCCGGAAAGACGGAGATATATCGATCCGCTGTTCGGAGCGCCAAAAATGTTAGAATAATTTTGAGCATAAATTATTCAATGTCAAAAAAATCAGGCTTGATATTGGATTTAGGGACATTTATTATAAAAATAATTAGAATAAATAAAGAAAAGTTACAGTTCAAATTAAACCTCAAATGGCCCTTTTTGAGGGAGAGATTACAAAGCATGGCCTTCCGCACACACACAGAATCTCTGAAGTTACACTCTAGGTTTGGTATTTATGGGTAGACATAAAGGAGAGAGACCGTTCAAATTCCTATCACAGTCCTGGTATCTTAGCAGGTCAGTATGACATGAATGCTTATCCTGGGTGATGAGCAAATGGAGAAACGTCACAGACATCCCAGGGTGTCAATCTAATCTACACTAGCTAGAAGTAAGCAGGGCATGTCAAAGAGATTATCAATGTAGCTTAGATCATCCTTTACGCATGTACTGACCTTCAGTCTCAGTGTTTGCATACATCCTCTGAAATAATTGCTCACAGAATATATCAGACTTATAATATAATATAAAAGAATATAAAGGAATATATGAACTTATCCTACATAGAATACACATAAACATTAAACATGGCATATGAAAGGCATGATACTTCTCAAGTATAATACTTTTTTTTTTTTTGTTACTTATTTGTACCTGTAGGTAGATTTGGTTTGCAGTCTGGTGACAAGCCACCGGCTGCCGGTCGCTGCGTGCGCGAGCGCCCTAAACCTACATGTTTTTGGTATACAGGAGGAAACCGGAGAAATCCCGGAGTAAACCCACGCAACACAGGGAGAACATGCAAACTCCACACAGCTCACTGTTGGTCGGGGGCTGGGATCGAACCCACGATCTCATGATCCCCGCGATCCCCCGGCCAAGGGTAAAACTGTGCTGCCACAGTGCTAAACCACTGCGCCACCGTGCAGCCACATTATTATTAATAATAATAATAATAATAATAATGTGTATAATATGGAATTTTTCTGTCAACCATTCAACTCAGAAGATGAAGAGATTTAGTTTAGCAGATTACATGTTAAAAATGTTGAGTCAAAAGATTCTGTTCATGCTATTCTTCTTAGGAAGGAACACTCAGGAGGAACCATCATCATAAAACCCAGAGACCAAAGCCTTACTAAGACTGTTGAAAAGATGACCTGGTAACAGCTGTAAAAGCACAAGGCAGAGACACTTGGGTACAGCTTAGACACTGGAAATTATCCAAACAAACCATAAGCCATAGAGAGTGTTGCTGTCGTGGAGGAAGTTTAGGGCTACAAAGGGAGTCGGGTATTTTAGCTGATCCGATTGTCTCAAACCTTGGTGAGGAAATTAAGAGTCCACAGCAGGTAGAGTGCACTCAAATTGGCTGACGATGAAAGACCCCTCAGAGAATACTGACGTTGATTCCAGTTTTTTTTTTTTTTTGAATGGCTCACATGTGTGTTCCTCATGCTTGTCCTTGTTGTAGTCCTGATACGGTTGTTGTGCAGCTCAGTAGCTATTTTAAAAGATAATTGGCAAATCAATAAACATTGACATTAAGGATAAAGGGACACCACCCACCATAACGTGCACTGAAGGTAAAGCTTGTGTAGTCTAGTTTAACCATTGTGATCTATATAATTGTGACCACTCCATGCACTATGAATCTGATTCTGTGATGTATAAAAAGTGTCATAAGTACATGTGCACTTTAAAACACATATACATTATCTAGTCACCAAACCATGGGGCATGTGCTGCGAACACAAGCTTCACATATAGCTGTAAGGAATGCACAATTTGTAACCCTATTAGAATAACGAAAACATATCTGAAGTTGTCTTAATCTGGACAATATTTTGTTGGAGTAAATGTACTGGAAAAAGACCCCTTAGAGAGTGAAGATATGGTTTGCTATTCATCCTAATCCTAATTGTGAAACAATAATACTATATTCAAACACACATCAAGATATGTTACTGTACATGATTGGCTGTGTGGATTGAATGACAATAAAGTTGACTACCTTGAAAACAAATTTCTCCTGCTCAGGACTTAGGAGCATTTCAACAGTTCCTCCAAGCCATCCTCTGCAGTCCCACCATCAGTGGCGCCAGGGCAGAACACCACCTTTGAACTAAATGGAGAATGGTGGCTCTGTGGGCATAGGGTCTACTCACACCTGCCCTCTAACTGGGCGGTGTCTGCTCCCATGTATGACTGACTGACCAAGCGATCATGATATATCTGGATTAAGTCAGACAGTCAGGGTGTCAAAAGAGGGACCTGGAATACAAATCACATGATGCAGTCTGAGCAACGAATATATCAGTTGAATTTAAAAATGAAAGCGTTGGTCGACAGGTCACACTCGCACCATTTCCTTGGCCAGGGGTTGGAAAGAATATTCTTAGGACTGAGTTTTGGCCAAGATACTGAGAATGAACCTGAGGTTTTCACTGCCTGGCAACAATCCTTGTTTGGATGGTGGGCAGGAGTGATAAAAAAAAAAAAAAAACATCCCTTATGATTGGTATTGCCATCCTTATGTGTGTAAGATGTTGTTGCATTCCCTGTTGTATAGGCTTTGGATAGGCTTGGAAAAACAGTACATGCTGTTGGTGCATGCCAGTAGCTCATATTAGCTTAGCAGAAGGAGAGCGACAAGGATCCAAGTGATGACGATAGTCAGGTTTAATATCATGTCTACCAGTGTCTCTGAAAGAAAAAAATGTTGGCATTAACAGTATGCTGATAATGATTAAAGCATGACGTAACAGTTGAAAGTTGTGTAAATACATTTATTGGAAGTTTTTATTTTTGATATTGAAATTGTAATTTTTTTTTTTCCTGGTTCCGGTTCCGCCGGACCGGTGGCGCCACACGAGTAGGCTGCCCGTTGCAACAGCCTTTTTTTTTTTTTTTTTTTAAATCTTCCTTCTTCTTTCTACACCTTTCACTCTGTATATATATCACGGACGCACGGATCGCCCCGGGGGTCTCCCGGGTCGGCGGACGGAGCCACGGTTTGCAGCGGGAGACGCTACAGCGGGGAGGAGCTAGTGCTAGCTAGCACTTGGCCGCCGCCCGGTGCTAATGGGAAACTCGACATACCGGGAGCTGTAGCGAAAACGACGCGGGTGCCGAGCTGGAGTTTAGGCGGCGTGCAAGAAATATAAGACAGAATAATAAAGAGCGATGGCAAGAACCAAGCAGACCGCCCGTAAAATCTACTGGAGGAAGAAGCCCCCCAGGAGACAGCTAGCCACCAGGGCTGCTCGGAGAGGCGCTCCGGCCACCGGCACAGTGAAGAGGCCTCGCCGTCACAGGCCCGTGGCTCTGAGAGAGATCCGTCGCTGCCAGAAATCCACGGAGCTGCTCATCCGTAAGCTGCCCGTCCAGCGCCTGGTGAGGGAGATCGCTCAGGACTTCAAGACCGTCCTGCGTTTCCTGAGCTTCGCCGTCATGGCTCTGCAGGACACCAGCGAGGCCCACCTGGTGGTCTCTTATTCGCTAAGGGGGTCACCATCATGCCCAAAGACTTCCAGCTGGCCCGCCACATCCGCGGAGAGAGAGCTTAGACTTTCTGCTGCACATTCACCAACCAACCATAATGCTCCGCACTGTGTGTCTACATTATGTGAGTACATTTATAGTAATATGGACATATGTTTACTAGATGTTGTTTTTTCTTGCCTTCTGATTGTTGCTCTGAGTGTTGCTATCCCTGTGCTGTTGCAATCCTGGAATTTCCCCATTGTGGGACTAATAAAGGCTTATCTTATCTTATCTTAATACTGAATGGTTGTAAATGAGGACTTATTTCTGATTGTCAGAGGTGAGAATTTTTCCTGGATAAATGCTCAAAGAATGAAGACTGAAAAGAAATTGCATTATAATGATTACTCATGAAAGTATATAGTGCTTATAGGTTTTTCACTCATCACACAAGAATAACATCAGGTGTCTGATACCTATTTATTATAGTTATTGACTCTATAAAATGGAGTCAAGAGGAAAATTGTTATAAATATTAATTAGTTAATTAGATATTACACAAAGTGCTTGCATGCACATATCTGCTCTCCCAACCATTCACACAAACAATAGTTACTTACACACATAATATACATACACACAGAGGAAAAGTCTCTGTTGTGGCTTATATTATTCATATCCATACCTACATATGTATAGACATAAGTGGAATGTTTAGAGATTGCATATGTGGAATGACCTCACGTCTCAGAGCAGGACAAGAGGTCTCGACCACCGGCGAAGATCAAGGAGCAGACGGAGTCGCTGCGGTGGAGACCTGATCGAACTTCCTGACCCCCCAGGGTCAGGTGGAGGAGAGAGAGGACAATGGAGAGAGATTACGCTAATGCGGGATGTCAGCTTTGATATGCAATGTCTTTTGTTGAGTGTGGGTATAAGTATGAAGGTCTGACTGCGCTCACTCTCTTCATTCTGCTTCTGCATCGAGATGAGACATGTTAGGGACTGGAAGCTGATAATAAAACTTGATTTATAAAATCACATCGCTTCTTCATTTCAAGCTCCCTACATTGGTGACCAGACGTGAGGATGGACCAAAGACGTTCTCCCGCTACAAGCTCATCAGAGGCGACCCAGGCGAGCGCCGTCACCAACGCAGACAGGGAAACGGATGGAAGACGTTCCCCCACAGCAGAATCGTCAGAGAGGGCTCAACGGAGCACCGTCCCCAGCTCCGCCGCGAGAACGGAAGAAAGGCGTTCTCGCCCTGCAGACACATCAGAGACGGCCCAGGCAAGCGCCGTCACCGTCAAACTCCCAGAGTTCTGGCAAAATGACCCGAGCTCGTGGTTCCAGCAAGCTGAGGCTCAGTTTGCACTGGCGGGGATAACGGCGGATGAAACAAAATTTTACCACATCGTTGCCAGACTCGATGCCGCCACATCAAGATGCGCGCGGAGCATGATACAACAACCGCCCGCCCACGACAAATACAAAGAACTGAAGGCGACCCTCATCGAGAGCTTCGTCCCCTCGGCCGAGGAAAGAGCAGGGAGGATTCTGGCGATTTACGGCCACAGAGGACACAGACCGATGGCCCTCATGGAGGACATGCTGCAGCTGAGGGAGGCAGACAATGACAACTTCCTCTTTCAACATATCTTCCTCAGCACTCTGCCGTCGCACATGAGAGGGACCCTGGCCAACATGTGGTGCAGCACCCAGCAGGACTTCCGCGCGCTGGCCCGAGAAGCGCAGCGGCTCATCAACTCCTGCGGCGAACAGATGGCCACAGCAGCATCTGCAGATCTCGGCGCGGAAGCCCAGAGCAGCAGAAAACCGCAGACAACAGAGCAGAGCCCGCCCACCATGGCAGCGACGCGACCAAGGCGCAGCAAGCGGAACGACCTCTGCTATTATCATCAACGTTTCGCCGAGAGGGCGTACAAATGCGTGCCCCCCTGCAATTTCAAGAGCTCGGGAAACGCCAAAGCCGGGAACCGTTAGCAGCTACGGCTCTCGGCGAAACAAACAAGCTGCTCTACGTGACTGACGGACGCTCCGGGAGACAGTTCCTCATCGACACTGGAGCTCAGGTGAGCTTCATCACCCCATCCAATGCAGACCGGGCAATGGGACCCTGTGGAAACGGAGCGATGGCAGCTAACTGCTCGATCATCAACACTTTCGGTGAAAGAAACCTACCTCTGTCCATTCACGGCCGCAACTATAGGTGGACATTTATTATAGCGATGGTGAGTTTTAACTTGTTGGGCGCTGATTTCTTGTGTGCACATGGGTTGTTAGTCGATCTTGCAAATAGACGCTTGGTTAATGCATCCTTTTCTTCTATCCCCTGCTCAGCTCGAGTCTCTCCACCACCCGTGCAGGCCAGCGTCACCACAGCAGGAGGTAAGTTTGACCAACTCCTCACCCAATTTCCAGCACTCACAGTTCCCAAATTTTCAGCAACAGTAGCGAAACACGGGGTTGAACACTTCATCCCAACAACAGGCCCACCTGTTTTTGCCAAAGCTCGGCGCTTAGACGCAACCAAGCTCGCCATAGCACGCGACGAGTTTGCCAGCCTGGAAAAATTGGGCATTATTCGGCGCTCGAAAAGCCCTTGGGCATCACCACTACATATGGTCCCGAAAACCGACGGTTCTTGGAGACCTTGCGGTGATTACCGCAGATTAAACAATGCGACAGCGCATGACCGCTACCCAATCCCTCACATCCAAGATTTTTCACTACATCTGGCGGGTGCGCGCATTTTCTCTAAAATAGACCTGGTCCGCGGCTACCTCCAAGTTCCGGTTCGACCGGAGGACGTTCCTAAAACGGCTGTAATAACCCCTTTTGGTCTTTTTGAATTTTTGTGAATGCCGTTTGGCCTCAAAGGCGCTGCTCAAACTTTTCAGCGCATGATGGACGCGGTATTACGCAACCTCCCCTTCGTATTAGTCTACCTCAACGATATTCTGGTAGCCAGCTCGTCAGAGGAAGAACACGAACAACACCTCACTACAATTTTTCAGAGACTAGAAGAGCACGGGTTAATAATCAACCCAGCCAAATGCCGATTCGGCGTGTCACAAATTGATTTTTTGGGACACAGAGTTTCACCAGAGGGGGCAGTTCCATTGCCGGACAAAGTGCGCGCAGTAGCAAATTTCCCATGACCACAAACGGTCAGATCGCTACAAGAATTTTTAGGAATGGTGAATTTTTACAACCGTTTCCTCCCCCGCGCAGCTCAACTCATGCAGCCCCTATATGCCGCGCTCAGAAAACAAAAGCCCTCCAACGCGGTCGAATGGACCCCGGAGCGGGAACGCGCCTTCGCGGAAGTAAAAAGTGCACTAGCGAATGCCACATTGTTGGTTCACCCCGATCCCTCGGCCCGCATAGCGTTAACCACAGACGCTTCAGACCTGGCCATAGGGGCAGTCGTGGAACAACATGTTGGCGGAACCTGGCAACCGTTAGCATTTTTTAGTAAATCCTTAAACCAAACCGAGCGCAAATACAGCACTTTTGACAGGGAGCTGCTAGCGCTTCATTTATCCATCCGCCACTTCCAGTTCTGGCTGGAAGGGCGGCGTTTCACGGCTTTTGTAGACCACAAACCACTCACTTTTGCGATGGCTAAAATTTCAGAACCATGGTCAGGCAGGCAACAAAGACAGCTAGCTGCAATTTCAGAGTTCACCACAGATATTCGACATGTGGCAGGCAAGCTTAATGTGGTAGCAGACTGCCTCTTCCGCGCTGTGACATCGTCAGAGCGCGAGGAAGCAGATTATACTACCGCAGAACTCATGGCCAACGCGGACGCGTTCGCGGCCCCAACCCACGTAGGGATAGATTACGCGGCCATGGCAGCGGAACAAAGCAGTGACGCGGACGTGCGCGCGCTCCAGTCTGGACCAACAGGGTTAAGACTGGAGGAAAGGGGTTTGCGTGATGGTGTTCCCCCCCCTAATCTGCGACGTGTCAACCAGCCGGCCTCGCCCGGTAGTTCCAGCCGCGTTGCGCCACCGCATTTTTGACTTGGTTCACTCCCTCAGTTAAAATGGTCGCGGAGAAGTTTGTTTGGCCGGGCCTGCGTAAAAATGTAAAGGAATGGGCAAAGACTTGCATGTCTTGCCAACGCGCCAAAATACACAAACACACAAAAGCTCCTCTAGAACCTTTCCGAATTCCAGCCAGGAGGTTTGACCACGTACACGTCAACCTCGTGGGCCCACTACTGTCGTCGCAAGGGTTCACACACCTGTTAACAATGGTAGACCGTACCACGCGCTGGCCGGAGGCGGTCCCGCTGGCGTCAACCACTGCCGCGGAAGTCGCTCGCGTTTTTTTAACAAACTGGGTGGCACGTTTCGGCGTCCCATCGGACATCACGTCCGATAGGGGGCCTCAATTTGTCTCAGAGCTGTGGTCAGCCATGGCCAGCAGCTTAGGGGCGACAATTCATCGCACCACCGCGTATCACCCTCAGGCTAATGGGTTATGCGAGCGTTTTCATAGGTCTTTAAAGGCCGCCCTCAGGGCCTCACTAACGGATACAGATTGGGTGAATAAACTTCCCTGGGTTTTATTAGGGTTGCGTTCTGCGCCTAAGGAGGATCTAGACGCCTCCCCGGCAGAATTAGTTTTTGCACAACCTCTCAGGCTCCCAGGTGAGCTCTTACCAGAACATCCAGAGCCCGGGCACCTACCAGCCCTGAGGCCCCTAAGCAGCACGGGACCGGACACGCTCCCCGGACCCGTACATCACTCTTTTCCGCGGGTTTTTGTCCCCCAAGCTTTGAAAAATGCCGAGTTCGTTTTTGTTAATTCAATTCAATTCAACTTTATTTATATAGCGCCATTTCACAACAACAGTCATCTCATAGCACTATCAACTGTAGGGAGGACCCCCACAGTTGCAGAAAGACCCCAGCAATCAGGCGATCCCCTGTGAGCAAGCACTTGGCGACGGTGGAGAGGAAAAACTCCCTTTTAACAGGAAGAAACCTCCAGCAGAACCAGGCTCAGGGAGGGGCAGTCATCTGCTGCGACTGGCTGGGGGGTGAGGGGATAGAGAAGAAGAAAAGAACAGACATGTAGAGAGCAAACAGCACGATGGGGACTCAATCTATGGGAGAGAACAAACAAATGTTAATGACCAGCAAAAAAAAAAATATTTCATAGAGAGTGAGGAAAGGAGTGAGGCCCAGTGCATTACTGGAGGTCCCCCGGCTGACTAAACCTATTAGCAGCATAACTAAGGGAGGGTTCAGAAAACACATGATCCCTCCCTAATTGTAGGCTATATCAAAAAGGTAGGTTTTAGCCCTATTCTTAAAAACAGAGATCGAGTCTGACTCCCGAATCCAGATTGGCAGCTGATTCCACAGGAGAGGAGCTTGATAACTGAAGGCTCTGCCTCCCATTGTACTTTTGGAGATTCTAGGTATTACAAGTAAACCTGCATTTTGGGAGCGAAGTGCTCTGTTAGGATGATACGGTAGTATCAGATCTTTTAAATAAAAAGGAGCCTGATTGTTTAGAGCTTTGTAAGTAAGAAGAAGGATTTTAAACTTAATTCTAAACTCTATGGGAAGCCAATGAAGGGAGGCCAGAACCGGAGAGATATGATCTCTCTTTCTAGTACCTGTTAAAACTCTTGCTGCAGCATTTTGGATCAGCTGAAGACTTTTTAAAGATGTTTTAGGACAACCTGATAATAAAGAATTACAATAATCTAATCTCGAGCTAACAAAAGCGTGGATCAGCTTCTCAGCATCACTCTGAGACAAGATGCTCCTAATCTTGGCAATATTACGCAAATGATAGAAGGCAGTCTTAGAAACAAATTTAATATGTGAATTGAAGGACAAATCCTGATCAAAAATAACTCCAAGGTTCCTCACAGAGCTATTAAGAGAAAGAGTAACTGCATCCAAACTGAAAGTTTGATTTGGAAAGGAATTTCTAAGGTTTTTTGGACCAACAAGAATGACTTCAGTCTTATCTGAATTTAATAGCAGGAAATTACAAGTCATCCAAACTTTGATTTCCTTAAGACAGGCTTCTAACTTGGCTAATTGATTAGTATCATCTGGCTTCATTGACAGGTATAATTGTGTGTCATCTGCATAACAGTGAAAATGTATACAGTGCTTTCTAATAATGTTGCCTAACGGAAGCATATATAAACTAAAAAGAGTAGGGCCAAGCACAGATCCCTGTGGAACTCCATGACTAAGCTTTGAGCTGAGAGAAAACTCATCATTTACATGAACAAACTGGAACCTATCAGATAAATAAGATCTAAACCACTGCAACGAAGTTCCATTAAGTCCAACATAGTGTTCTAATCTATCAAGTAGAATATTATGATCAATAGTATCAAAAGCTGCACTAAGATCTAAAAGGACAAGTACAGAAACTAGTCCATTATCAGATGCAATGAGGAGGTCGTTAGTGACCTTCGCTAAGGCTGTTTCAGTGCTATGATGGATTCTAAACCCAGATTGAAACTCCTCAAATAAACCATTTCCCTGCAGGTGGTCAAATAATTGCATAGCAACAACTCTTTCTAAGATTTTTGAAATGAAAGGGAGATTAGAGATTGGTCTATAGTTAGCTAAAGCTCCTGGATCTAGCGTTGGCTTTTTGAGTAAGGGTTTAATTACAGCCGTTTTAAAAGCCTGCGGTACATGGCCTAAAGTTAATGAAGAATTGATTATATGAAGAATAAAGCTACCAATAAGTGGGAAGACTTCTTTAAATAACCTGGTAGGAATAGGGTCTAAAAGACAAGTTGAAGGTTTGGATGAGGAAACTATTTTGTCTAACTCACAAAGGTCGATTGGAGTAAACTCATCAAGACAGACATCAATAGAAGGAGTTGTAGTAGTTACAGTATTTAAGTTAACTGTGGGAAGAATCTGATTGATTTTATCTCTGATGGATGAAATTTTATTATTGAAAAAGTTCATAAAGTCTTGACTAGTAAGCTCTAAGGGGATGCTAGGATTGACAGAGTCCTGACTCTTTGTCAACCTGGCTACAGTACTGAAAAGAAACCTGGGATTATTCTTGTTCTCTTCTATTAATGCAGAGTAATAACTCGTTCTAGCTTTTCTAAGAGATTTTTTATAAATTAAAAGATGATTTCTCCAAGCTAAATAGATTTCATCTAAATTAGTAGAGCGCCATTTTCTTTCTAATTGACGAGTCTTCTGTTTTAAGCTACGAGTTTCTGTGTTGAACCAAGGAGTTAAAAATCTCTGATTAGACTTTTTCTTTTTTAAGGGGGCCACCAAGTCTAGAGCCTGATGTAGAGAAGCTGAAACACTATCCACCATGTTATCAATTACAGAAGGAGCAAGCTGTCTATAGCTTATTTCCGTTGTGTTGACACATGGCATAGAGGAAACAATCTGCATAAATTTGGAAACAGCATCATCTGAGAGGCATCTACTGTGATAATATTTTTCTTTAGGAGCCAAATAGTCAGAAATAGTAACATCAAAGGTTAACAGACAATGGTCTGACAGTACAGGGTTATGAGGAGACACTACCAGATTTTCTATTTCTATGCCATATGTCAGAACAAGGTCCAATGTATGGTGGAGGTAATGAGTAGAATTTCCTACTTTCTGAGAAAACCCAATCGAGTCTAATATTGAATTAAAAGCCACATTAAGGCAGTCACTATCTACATCCACATGTATATTAAAGTCCCCTACTATAATTATTCTATCAGATTTCAGCACTAAATCAGCTAAGAAATCAGGAAATTCGGATAAAAATTCTGAATAGGTTGATGGGGGACGATAAACTATGGCAAATAAAATTGGGTTTAACCTGGAATTGCTAAAGTGCCCAATACTGAGGACCAGGCCCTCAAAGGAATTATAACATGTTTTTTGCTTTACATTAACTAGTAATTTGGAATGGTAAATTGCTGCTACTCCTCCTCCACGACCAGAACTTCTGGGATTTTGACAGTTTAAATAACCAGAGGGAGTTGATTCATTTAAACCAACATAATCCTCTTGTCCTAACCAAGTCTCTGTAAGGGAAATTAAATCAATCTGATGATCAATTAACAGATCATGGACTAACAGAGACTTGGGAGTTAGAGACCTAATATTTAATAAACCACATTTAATTTTTAAATTATGAGGAGGAACAGAGGCCAAATCATTCAATTTAGAGGCTTTATGTTTAATTTGAGTTTTACCAATATTTTGCTTTATCACTTTGGGATGCTTATACATTATATTTTTCTTTACTTTGGAGGGAGCAGACAACGATTCTCTGATGGGGAAGACAGGGGCTAAGCTGAGGGGTGGCGGATGAAGAGGAGCTGCAGAGAGGCGTGTAAGACTGAGACTCTGCTTCCTGGTCCCAACTCTGAGTAGTCATGGTTTTGGAAATTTGGATAAAAAAGATGCCAGATTGTTAGATAAATGAGAAGCACCATCCAAAGTGGGATGAATGCTGTCTCGTCTCATAAGACCAGGTTTTCCCCAAAAAGAGCTCCAATTGTCAATGTAGCCCACGTCATTTTTAGGACACCACACAGACAGCCAGCGGTTCAAGGATGACGAGCGACTAAACATGTCATCACTGGTCAGATTGGGGAGGGGCCCAGAGAATACTACAGTGGCAGACATCGTTTTTGCAAAGTCACACACCGATTCTACATTAAGTTTCGTGACTTCCGACTGCCGGAGACGGATGTCATTAATGCCGGCGTGAATAACAATTGTGGAATATTTACAGTTACTTTTAGCCAGCATTTTCAAATTTGACTCGATTTCGCCTGCTCTGGCCCCAGGAATGCATGTGACTATGGCCGCTGGAGTCTCTAGGTTCACGTTTCTGACTACAGAGTCGCCAATGATCAGAGTTTTTTCCTCAGCGGGTGTGTCGCTGAGCGGGGAAAAACGATTAGAAACGTGAACAGGTTGGTGGTGAACCGGGGCTTTGCGACTAGGCTTCCTTCTCACCGTCACCCACCCAGTCTCCTCGCTGCAGAGGAGAGCCGGGGAACCGGTGACAGGGGGACCTAAGCTAGCTAGCTCCGCTGCAGCTAAGGGGCGTCCGTCGAGATTAACTGGCGCAGACGGTGTTTCAATGCAGCGGAGCCGGGATTCCAAATCAGACAACCTCGCCTCGAGCGCCTCAAAAAGACAACATTTATTACATTTACCGTTATCACTAAAAGAGGCAGAGGTGTAGCTAAACATCTGACAGAGAGAGCACACCAGAGGAGGAGAGGAAAGAGAGCTAGTAGCCATAGCTAGTGGCTCGAGAGCTGGAGAGCAAACCACACAGGCAGACAGCAAAACAGGAAGTGACGATACGTTACCACAAGGAAGTGACGATCTCGAAAACACTGCTTGTGTGTTAGCCACGAAGCTTTAAAACCAACCCTCCACCCTCCATACGATGGGCCATACAGAGTGCTGGAACCTGGTGATAAGCATTTTGTGCTTGATTTAGGGGACAGAAAAGAAATGGTCAGCATTGACAGACTTAAACCTGCTTTCTTGTTGAGCGATGAGCCTGCACGGGTGGTGAGAGCACCTTGGCAGGGTAGACCCCCCAAGAGAAAAGACTCAGCCCCCCTGCAGGGAACAAATAACCACTCTCCTCCCCAAGCTGCAGATCCCTTACAGGACGGTCCAGCCAGGACGCTAAAGCGGGCCTACAGCAGATTCGGGAGAAGATTAAAACCCAGACGACACATAAGACTGATGTAAAATTGACAAAGAGTTGTTAACTATGTTGTCGGATTGTGCCGTTGCAGTTTTAAGGCTGACTTGTGACATTAACTATACTGCTGTTGTTACCACTGAATTTTTAACAGGATCATGCTGCATAACTTGAAGGTTAACATGACTGCTGAAGATATTTTTCCTTTTTCCTGTTGAGATGTATAACGGTATAATATGTCATGGGTGTTATCTTAAGCTGTAAACTTAATTTGATTGTCCTTTTCTTAGACATTTGGGGGGGCTGTGGCTTATATTATTCATATATCCATACCTACATATGTATAGACATAAGTGGAATGTTTAGAGATTGCATATGTGGAATGACCTCACGTCTCAGAGCAGGACAAGAAGTCTCGACCACCGGCGAAGATCAAGGAGCAGACGGAGTCGCTGCGGTGGAGACCTGATCGAACTTCCTGACCCCCCAGGGTCAGGTGGAGGAGAGAGAGGACAATGGAGAGGGATTACGCTAATGCGGGATGTCAGCTTTGATATGCAATGTCTTTTGTTGAGTGTGGGTATAAGTATGAAGGTCTGACTGCGCTCACTCTCTTCATTCTGCTTCTGCATCGAGATGAGACATGTTGGACTGGAAGCTGATAATAAAACTTGATTTATAAAATCACATCGCTTCTTCATTTCAAGCTCCCTACATCTGTTCTTGTTTCCATATATGGGCATGTGTAGGGCTGAAGAAGGACCTGAGAGGAAGTCATAAAGCCATAAAGGTAGGAACAAGAAGAGAGCCATCTGGATGCCAAGTGGACAGTTTTGAAACAATGGACAAGCCATGCCCACTAATGGCGAGCCTTTATATAGCTGTGACTTCCTGTGTTTGGGGTCCCAGGAAACAGAGCTGGGGGAGATCCATGGTCATGTGACTCCTTGAGTGTTCCAATAAAGTTAAACTGAAACAGTTATTTCTTCTGTGATTATTTGGTTGGTTAAATGAAAAGATTCTACTAAGTGTCCAAAAATTAATTCTTACAGCTCTCACGTCCATCTGCAGAGCACCACCATGCTTACCCTGCGACACAATTATCCTATTATTGTGGCACTTGATAATGCCAACCCCAGAACACTATTCTCCCCTATGAACCAACTCCAGCCCCACAGCTGCTTCTCCACAGTGTAACTGCTCCTTCACAACCAAGGGTGCATACACTGCGTTCCAAATTACTATACAAATTATACAGTATTTGTCTCCAATTTTCCAAAATAGTCAATGCAAATGAGTCAGTATAATGTTCAAGTCAACCATTACAGCATAATTCAAATTTTATTTAACAAACCTCCCAATGATAACCATGTTTTGCAAAAATTAAAAAAAAAAAAAAAAAAAAAAATCAAAATGCACTGTTCCAAATAATTATGCACAACAGTTTCAAAACACTTTATTGGCTGTAAAGAACTGAAAATGGTCATTTGTTGAATTTACAGCATTAGGTCATATTTACTGAAATTAAAAGCTATTTCAATCAAAAACATCTTAACAGGCCAAGTTACACGTTAACATAGCGCCCCTTCTTTGATATAACCTTCAGAATTCTTGCATCCATTGAACTTGTGAGTTTTTGAAGAGTTTCGGCTTGAATTTCTTTGCAAGATGTCAGAATAGCCTCCCACAGCTGCTGCTTTGATGTGAACTTCCTCCCACCCACATAAGTTCTTTGCTTGAGGATGCTCCAAAGGTTCTCAATCGAGTTGAGGTCAGGGGAGGATGGGAACCACACCATGAGTTTCTCTTTTATGCCCACAGCAGCCAGTGACAGAGGTATTCTTTGCAGCATGAGATGGTGCATCGTCATGCATGAAGATAATTTCGCGACGGAAGGCACAGTTCTTTTTGTACCATGGAAGAAAGTGGTCAATCAGAAACTTGATATACTTTGCCGAGGTCATTTTCACACCTTCAGGGACCCTAAAGGGGCCTACCAGCTCTCTCCCCATGATTCCGGCCCAAAACGTGACTCCGCCACTTCCTTGCTGACATTGCAGCCTTGTTGGGACATGGTGGTCATCCACTATTCCATCCATCTGGACCATCCAGGGTTGCACGGTGGTTCAACAGAATTGTGGTTCAACAGAATTACTTTAAAAAACAAACTCATGAAACAGGCCTGGACAAAAATGATGGTACCCCTCGAAAAGAATGAAAATAATGTGACCATAGGGACATGTTTAACCAAGATGTGTCCTCTAATTAACATCACAGGTGTCTACAAACTTGTAATCAGTCAGTCGGCCTATTTAAAGGGTGACAAGTAGTCACTGTGCTGTTTGGTGACATGGTGTGTACCACACTAAACATGGACCAGAGGAAGCAAAGGAGAGAGTTGTCTCAGGAGATTAGAAAGAAAATTATAGACAAGCATGTTAAAGGTAAAGGCTATAAGACCATCTCCAAGCAGCTTGATGTTCCTGTGACTACAGTTGCACATATTCAGAAAATTAAGATCCACGGGACTGTAGCCAACCTTCCTGGACGTGGCCGCAGGAGGAGACGGATAATACGAATGGTAACAAAAGAGCCCAGAACAACCTCTAAACATATTCATGGTGAACTCCAAGGTCAAGGTACATCAGTGTCAGATCGCACCATCCGTCGCTGTTTGAGCCAAAGTGGACTTCATGGGAGACGACCAAGGAGGACACCACTGTTGAAAACAAATCATAAAAAAGCCAGACTGGAATTTGTCAAACTGCATGTTGACAAGCCACAAAGCTTCTGGGAGAATGTCCTATGGACAGACGAGAAAACTGGAACTTTTTGGAAAGGCACATCAGCTCTATGTTCACAGACGCAAAAATGAAGCATACCAAGAAAAGAACACTGTCCCTACTGTGAAACATGGAGGAGGTTCTGTCATGTTCTGGGGCTGCTTTGCTGCATCTGGCACAGGGTGTCTTGAATGTGTGCAGGGTACAATGAAATCTCAAGACTATCAAGGTATTCTAGAGCGAAATGTGATGCCCAGTGTCAGACAGCTTGGTCTCAGTCGCAGGTCATGGGTCTTGCAACAGGATAATGACCCAAACCACACAGCTAAAAACACCCAAGAATGGCTAAGAGTGAAATGTTTGACTATTATAAAGTGGCCTTCTATGAGCCCTGATCTAAATCCCATTGAACATCTGTGGAAGGAGCTGAAACATGCCGTCTAGAGAAGGCACCCTTCAAACCTGAGACAACTGGAGCAGTTTGCTCATGAGGAGTGGGCCAAAACACCTGCTGAGAGGTGCAGAAGTCTCATTGACAGTTACAGAAATCGTTTGATTGCAGTGATTGCCTCAAAAGGTTGTGCAACAAAATATTAAGTTAAGGGTACCATCATTTTTGTCCAGGCCTGTTTCATGAGTTTTTTTTTTTTTTTTTTTTTTAAATAATTCTGTTGAACCACAATTCAAAAGCATTGTCTGATTTTCATTGGTTAATTTTCATAGAATTTTTATTTATTACCACTTTTGTCAGATACAAGTTATTTCTGTGACCATTGTGGGTTTTTCTTTCATTAACAGACGGGTACCAACAATTCTGTCCACGTGTGTATATGGGTATATTATTCCTTTAACCCAGGGGTATCCAATCATGTGCCATGGAGGGCCAAGACCCTGCAGGTTTTCTCTTCTACCCAGTCTCTTCAGCAGGTGTTTTCACTTATCAGCAATCAGTGGGAAGAAATTCAGTGGAATCTGCTGTTGAAGGCACTTGTTGGAGGTAAAGCCTGCAGGATCTTGGCCCTCCATGGCACATGATTGGACACCCCTGCTTTAACCATTGTAATGGTTTAGAATTAACCATTCTTTTTATTTATGATCTCATTCTGCTTCTTGTTGTATTTTATCTTATGGTATTTGTAAGTCTAGTGTTTGCTCATTGGGAGGCTCTCGGCACTTGGAACTGTAATTGGCTCTGGCGGTGGGGACGCTACTGTGGTGGTGGCCCTGGCTTGGTGGGATGGGGGAGTCCAGTCACAGCCTGTTGGTTGTGGTGTGGACTCCTGTCTGCCTGGGCTGGGGTGGCCCCTGTGGCAGTATCTCTGCAGCTGTGAGACCGGCTCCTGGTGCCGACAGTCCCCCCATGATGGCGTGTCCTCGCTCTGGTCCTCAGTCCTGAGCCACATTTTAACTCTGCCCATTATTACTTGTCAGGTCAGGCATTGGTTTGCTTGCTACCTGATAACCATGAAAACTGGTACTACCGGTCTCATGGGTCGGGCTGTCGGCGACTCAACTGGCAACCCCGCCCTTCCGAGGGTGTGGAGGGTGAAACTGGGCATCCTGGCAGAACTAAAAACAATATCTGTCACAGGTCTGAGGTGGACAACTCCCAGTTACACGGGGTGAGACTCGACATCCTGGCAGATTAGCACATCTGTCGCAAGGTCTGTGGTGGACTTTTGCCAGATGGTGCATCATGACATGCACTACACAAAGAGCAGAGAAACAAACCTATCATCTGGTCAGTCACTGCAACAGATACTGGGGTCAGTTTATCTTGGCCTGTCCTTGCCACTGATAATACCACTCTGCCATGAATGTGCCGCTAGTCCAGCAAAAGCTAGCGGTACTCAAATACTTTGCAAGCAGTTTCATGAAATGATCAGTCAGAGAGCAACTCATACCGGCTCAGACATCGCCCAGGTTAACGAGGTCAGGAGTTCCTGACCTCATTAACTCGGGCGATGTCATTGTCGCCCCCGACAGACTGCTATGATGATGATGATTACTTGTGGGTGGGGTGGAACAGGGTGGGAGGAGTTGGGCTCTGGGGCGGGTTGGGGGTCAGGTGGATGTATGCCTTTGATGAGAGTGGGGGCATGGGGGAGGGCTTGGGGAGGGCTCTCTGTCTTTTTTCTTTGTTTGTGTTTATCTGGAATTGTTTTAACTGTAAAGCACTTTGAGCTGCACTTTGTTGTATGAAAGGTGCTATATAAATAAAGTTTAAGTTTTAGCAGCTGCTCTCTTAAACTGATGAATTTGTCTGGCAGAAACCTTCCTCATGCTTTTATCACCACGAACCTGTCTGTGCTCTGAATCAGCCACAAATTTCTTCACAGTATGATGATCACGCTTAAGTTTTCGTGAAATATCTAATGTTTTCGTACCTTGTCCAAGGCATTGCACTATTTAACGCTTTTCAGCAGCAGAGCGATCGTTTTAATTCCCCGTATTGCTTGAAACCTGTGGCATGCTTAATAATGTGGAACATCCTTCTTAAGTAATTGGCCTCACCTGGCAAACTAATTATGACAGGTGTCTGAAATTGATATCAGTGATCCAAAGAGCCCTAAGACACAATACCATCCATGAGTTTAATTGAAAAACAAAACTGAATGGTTATGACACTAAAATCCTATTTGCATAATAATTTTGAACGCGGTGTATACGTCAGAACAAACATTACAGTCCAACTGCAACTCCACCTCTACCTTCTTCACTAGCTCTGCTGTTTGCAAGTGTAAACGTCACGCATCATCTGGAATTCACTTTTCCATGGTTTTCTAGCAACGTATGTGCCTAGGCTGTCTACAAACATATCAGAGGAGGGAAAAGCTCATCATGTCTCTTTTGATTGCTTCACTTTTCTGAAAATGTCTTCTCAAACCACCTCATCCTGAGCTCTGTTTAAATACTGGGTTCTATTATATAGTGAACAGCACATTATTGTGAAGTGTAGTGTGGTGACGTGCACTTCCCGCCATGTCACTGCACCACCCTATATAAGGCAGAGGGCATCCATATTGTGGCCTCTTTGACCGGTGCCCTCTGCCAGGTGCTTACTGTGTTACCACTGTTCTACATCTTCAGTGAAGCTGTGTTCGTCCAGTCATCTTGCCTCATCCTTCACCCAGGTATTTTACCATACATAACATATGGTGATCGAGGATTAACTCATGGAGGCGTGTATCACACCACTTCGCCCCTTTCTCGAGCTACCGGGCGAACTGCCAGTGCCCTGGCCCATGTGGTTTGAGGCTTTCCAGACCTACATCACTGCGCTGGACCTCGGTAAGCTCGACAAGTTAACCCTTTGAGTGTGAGAATTTGTGTGCCCCTACTGGCACTGCACCTGCCTTCTCACTGTGACTTTGTCAAAAGTGAGAATTTCTGTTTTTTTTTTTTTAATGTACTGATTTCTTGTTCATATACTTTGAAGATAAGATGATGAGGTACCTCTGTACAAAAAAAGTGTCAAAAGACTGAACCATTTTTTGTGTAAATACGTCCCAAGTCCACTTTTGACTCAGTTATGGAATTTAAAGAGAGGCACTGACATTATGCAAATTAGATGCATAAATTTATTCCTATCTGAAACTTTGGATCATATTTTACATCTTTCTTATTGACAGCAAGCCATTATCTCTTACCACTTTCAAGTTATAGCCTTGGAAATCTGAACTATTTTATTGACAAAAAATATTTACCACTCTTGACCACTAGGGGGTATGTCGCAGTTTGGCACCACACACACACTCAAAGGGATAAGAGCATGTGCACTTCGTGTTCATAACCTGGGTATTGAGGGCCAGCGACTCCTGTGCACACTCGGAGCTTCAGACTCTTTTGAAGATGTTGTGGAGCTGCTAGCCAACCATTTCCACACCCCGGACAGCGTGACTGTACGGAGGATTCATTTTCGGCAGCAACATCAGTGGGTAGGGTGAGCCTATTCATCCGTTTGTCGCTGACTTGAGGCAGCTAGCTAGCGAATGTCGCTTTTGGGCCATTGGAAGATGAAATGGTACGTGACCAGTTTGCGGAAAGCACGTGCAGCGCTGTGTTGCGGGCTAGGCTACTCACGGCGCCGAATGACTTAACATTAGCCAGAGCTGTCGAACTAGCTCTCCAGTTGGAGGCTGCAGACAAGCTAGCTTCAAAGCTAACCTGGTGTTAGTCGCCGCGGCCGCCGGCACTTCCTGCTGCGGCAAATGTTGCGGACTCAGATAGCAAAGATAGCTTGGACGACGACACTATGGAAGCCAACACTGCCAAGCCGAAGGTCTGCCCCAGGAAAACCCCTGTGCAAGGGTTGTGGGTCTGCAATGCATCGCAATAAGGCTAAGGACTGCCCGGCTAGGGAAAAACGTTGTAGCAGATGTGGACACTTGAACCATTATGCTAGAGTGTGCCATGTATCTGAACCGGAGAGCCGACGGAGGAAATCACTCCGCCTGCTCTTGACAACCATCCATACAGCGTCCCCCAGTACAAATGGGTACACGTTTTGCACAGTGGAATTGGACGGCGTGGAGATGCCACTGCTGCTTGACACAGGAGCGGAGGGGTCATTGCTGAATTGGGCCATGGTGAGGAAGTTTCCACCCACTACAGGATTAGAGGTAACCCGGTGCCGTTGTATGGTCATGGAGGTGGCAGGCTGTGCACGGTTGGGACTTTGGAGTTAACGGTCTGGTACAAGTCTGCGAAGATGGTTGACTTCACGTTCCACGTGACAGCATGAGGCAATAACATCATGGACTGTGATTTTCGCCATAAAAGACGACGCCGGGAACGAATGGTCAGGTTGTGGCCAATGGAACCCCCCAGTTCTGATGATCAATGAGGACGCTGTATGGGACGAAGAGCTAATGGACACCACAGCGGCCAAGCAGGACCAGCCTCACTCAGGTTCGGAGCAGGAGGGTCTCAGTGCCGGCACTCGGGATACGGTAGAGGGGGGTACCGAGTGTGGCGGTGAG
The DNA here is from genome assembly GCA_020510985.1 of Pholidichthys leucotaenia. Taxonomy (NCBI): domain Eukaryota; kingdom Metazoa; phylum Chordata; class Actinopteri; order Cichliformes; family Pholidichthyidae; genus Pholidichthys; species Pholidichthys leucotaenia. The sequence continues at coordinate 210,742,213 of CM035846.1, read as the reverse complement.
GCGCCTGTGCCAGCGAGTGACACCGAAGTGCTCGCCCCAGATGCCTTTGGAGCTTGGCCACAGGGGGATGCTGGGTCTGCAGCTACAATGGTGAACACTACGACAGTTTTACAAGAGGTTGGGGCCAGACCGACGAGCGTGGAGGAACCGCATGCTCAGCAGTACCACTTTAGGCCAAGCTGGGCCCCACTGAGGGTTTTGGACTTGGTTAGGGTTTGAGGTGAAGAATGTCCATGGCGAAGATGGACCAAACGACAGCCAGCTAAACAGCGAGGGTGTCTGCGCATAGTGGCTAAGCTGGGTGCAGCATACTTCAGGTTGTCTGATGGCTCGGTGAGGCATGCCAATCAGCTTCGGCGTCTCCAGGAAGAGGCTCCAGGTGACGAGGCTGGATGGGAGTCAGTGTCGGTGGTGAAGAAGTGGGGCTCCATCGTCCGGAAGATCAGCCATCGTCCCAGCTCTCTTTTTGGCTGCATAAACCACAACAGAAATCTTTTTGACCCCCTATGATAATCAAGTATCTATATAAATGAGATTCTGTGATGTGTGTTTATGTATGTAGACAGAAACTGTTCCCTGACTAACTCAGAGGCCACTTGACCGTGGGTTCTCGTCACTTGCATGGTGATGCCACAATACTTAAAGCGTGCCCCTAACCTGGTTTTCACTGACTGATATTCTTGAAATTCTTTCACAAAATCCACAGGATCAGTCTATTTTTTCCTGTTTTATTTACCCTTATGTTGGTCTTAAAGCAATTCAAGGGAGATGTGTCACTCAACTCAGTCTTTGAGAATTTGACAGCTGTTCGCCTGCTGCAGCTAAAGTTGTGACTACCTTCTTCCTTTTAGCAGCTGCAATCCTAACGTAACTAAACTATTGCCTAAAGGTGTGTTCAGACCAAATGCGAGTAAATTTACACACAACCAAAATACTGTACATTAACTCAATGTATTCGCACAATATATTCGTGGTAAATTTACCAGAAGTAAATTTACCTCCTGAGCCACTGTCTGGGTGACAGTGGCTGAAGAGGGACAGCGGGTCGTCCAATAACCAGAGGGTTGGCGGTTTGAATCCCACTCTCCCCAGCCGTACTGTAGTTGTGTCCCTGGGCAAGACACTTTACTCACCTTGTGCCCATGACACTGGGTATGAATGTGTATAAATGTTTGGTAGTGGTCGGAGAGGCAACTGGCACAGATTGGCAGCCACGTTTCCTTCAGTCTGCTTGAGGGCAGCTGTGGCTACAGTAGTAGCTTACCATTGTTTGTGAAGTGAATGAATAATCTACGAGGGGGGGGCTGAAAAGTTCACAGTGGTTTATTTTTCGACTGCAGGGATCCAAGCGCTGCAACACCGATGAAAGAAGTATGAGGACCGAAGGGGAGATTATGTTGAAAAACAAACCACATTTGGTCAAATTTGATCAAACTTTTCAGCCCCCCCCCCATCCATTGTAAAGCATCTTTGAGTGTCCATGAAAAGTGCTATATAAATCCGATGCATTAACCCTGTGATAACCAACACTTTATTTAAGCACAAGGACACACACAAGAAGACATGGATGCACCCAAGATCCAAGCAGCGGCACTTATTAGACTACATCATAGTCAGGCACAGAGACATAAGGGATGTATTGGACACCAGAGCAATGAGAGGCATGGACTGTGGTACTGATCATGTTATGCTGAGATCTAGATTAAGGATTTGCAGACGAAAACAGCACTGCAGGACGGGTGCGAAGCCACCACGGAAGCTAAACACTAGTGCACTGAAAGGCCAAAAGAAGCCGGAAGAACTTACACAGGAAATGGATGAAAACTTGAAAGACTGGGACAGCAACAACTCAGAGAATGACAGAAGAGAAATGGGCAACACTGAAGGATACGGTGTATCAGACTGCAAGTGATGTATTAGGCCACCCTGAGAGGAAACATCAAGATTGGTTTGATGAGCATGATGAACACCTGAAGAAACTACTAGAAGCGAGGAATACAGCTAGGCAGGAAAACCTACAGTGTAACACAAGGTTGAAGAAGAAGAAATACTCAAAGGATCAGAGTGAGCTACAGAAGTACACCAGAGAGATTAAGTCCAACTGGTGGGATGAAAAAGCGGAGGAACTTCAAACTGCAGCAGACAGGAAGGACATGAAAACATTCTTCACAGGTTTGAGAGAAATCTACGGCCCTAAACCAAGAGGATTGACTCAACTAAAGGCTATGGATGGTGAAACGGTTTTGCAGGAGAAAGACAAGATCCTGGACAGATTTGCAGACCACTTTGACCAACTACTAAACAACCCTGGAGATCTCACTGAAGAGGCTAAAGAAGCTCTAGTGCAGCGACCAGCTACAGTGATCCCTCACTTATCGCGGTTAATGGGTTCCAGAACCGACCGCGAAAAGTGAAAAACCGCGAAGTAGCGTCACCCCTAATGACGTCATCCATAAATAATACGTACGTTCATTCTCTCACTCTCTCTCTCATATGATACGTGTGTGTGTGTGTACGTGTACATACATACGTAGATGTAAACAAAGTGTACATAAATATGTTTGTAGAACTCTTTTATTCTTATAACAAGATACGTAACTCAAGATGAAAATGATTTACTGCACAGGTTAATGAGAGCTTTACTGCTCCTCAGGTGACGCCTCATCGTGAGATGCTAGAGGCGCAGGATCATCGAGGGCAGCTTCCGATAGAGCTGAAGCTGCAGGAGGCGGCGTAGTGCCTCGACGGGAAGACTATTTCGCACAAAATGGCACAAGAGAACAGCAAAAAGTTCCACGCGGCGAGACTAAGTAACACGAGCGATAAAAAGCAATGAATGCGGTCTTCCTTCCTTCATGGGCGCTCGGCAGGGAGAGGAGGTGGGTGAAACGTCTCGGCCAATCAGCCAGCGGGGTGAAACGTCTCGGCCAATCAGCTTGCGAGATTTCCGAGCCAAGCCAACACGACAACAGCGAACAGAGAGTTGTGCGGCTCTCCGTGTTGACACCTGATGGTCTAATGTAGTCTCCCTGCCTTCTGCTAGCGCCCGCCCATTATTTCTCAATTTTGAATTTTTGATGAATATTTTTGAAAAATCCGCGATGCACTGAGGGCGCGAAAGGTGAAGCGCGAAGTAGCGAGGGATCACTGTATATCAAGTCTGGATGAACTACCAAATTTTGATGAACTAATGGCAGCTATCAGGACAACACAGGATGGTAAAGCTCCAGGAAGGGATGGAATTCCAGCAGAAGTGTGGAAATTTGGTGGTGTTCAGCTGACCAACTGCCTGCACAAGCTCATCCAAGAGATATGGGATGTCCAGAAAGTACCTCAGGACTGGAAGGATGCAAGTATTGTGCCTTTGTTCAAGAAAGGTGACAGGAAAGATTGTGGAAATTACCAAGGTATATCACTGCTAGCCACTGTTGGAAAGATTCTCTCATGTGTACTACTAAACAGACTCAATGAACACATCTCGCAGAATGTACTACCGGAAACCCAGTGCGGCTTTAGAAGTGGAAGAAGCACAATGGATATGATTTTCTGTTTGAAACAGGTTCAAGAAAAGTGTATCAAACAGAACATGCCGCTTTATGTAGTCTTCAGTAAAGCCTTCGATACTGTTTCGCGACAAGGACTTTGGCAGGTACTCAAGAAATATGGCTGTACAGAGAAGTTTGTCAGCCTGATCGAGGCACTCCATACAGGTATGCAAGCAAACGTAGCAATGAGTGGTTCAGTATCTAAAGACTTTTCAGTAAGCAATGGGGTGAAACAAGGGTGTGTGTTGGCGCCTATACTCTTCTCGCTATATCTGGCAGCCATGCTTGAGGTGGCCTTCAAAGACACTTCAGAAGGAGTATACATTCAAACAAGGAAAGAAGCAGACTTGTTCAGTGTGGCACAGTTTAAAGCCAAGAGTAAGACATCGATAAAGGTAGTATGAGAAATGCGCTTTGCCGACGACAGTGCTCTAGTTGCACACAGTGCGGAAGATATGCAATCTTTAGTGGAGAAATTTGCAAGGGCAGCTATCCAATTCAGCCTCAAAATCAACATCAAGAAGACAGAGTGCCTTTATCAACCACCAAAGTTCCAATTATCAACATCACTACCAGAAGAGATCAGCATTGGTAAAGAGCCACTAGTCAAGTCCAAGAGTTTCAAGTATCTAGGGAGTACTGTTTCAGAGAATGCTAGGCTGGAGGATGAACTCTCGCTCAGAATAGGAAGAGCAATTGTTGTGTTTGGAAACTTGAGGGAGAGACTGTGGGATAACCGACGTGTCTATCTGTGTGAAATGCAAAGTGTACAGAGCGACAGTACTGGCTACTCTATTGTACGGTGCTGAAACTTGGACCGTCTACAGAGTGCAGGTGCAGAAACTCTATGCGTACATGATGAGACACCTTCGAGCCATAATGAACATCTCATGGAAAGAAGACAACAGAAGTGTTGAAACGAGCTGGTCTACCATCAATGGAGGACATGCTAATACAGATGAACTTGAGATGGCTTGGACATGTCGAGAGGATGGACCACCAGTGTCTCCCTCTGCAGTTACTCTACTCACAGTTATGCAAGGGCAAATGCAATCAGGGTAGACCAAGGCTCAGATTTAAAGACACTGTAAAAAGAAACTTGAAGAAGTTGGATATAGATGGGAGTTCCTGGCAGCGGAAGGCTAAGGACAGAGCTGTGTGGAGGAATCTGATCAGACCTAAATGAAACAGTCATTGTCACCCACGACAGACTGCTATGATGATGACGATTATTATGAACTTTTTTTTTTTTGGTTGAAGCTCAGTCTCCCGGCCGGGTCATGCCAAAGACCATAGAAAAATGGTACTTTACACCTTCTAGCTTAGTGCTCAGCATAATAGAATGGGAAAAGGAAAGTTGATGCACAGAGCTACCAGAAGACTGACCCCCCCCCCCCCCCACCACCACCACCACCACCACCACCCCACTGTAGCTTTCACTCCTTACAGTAGCTGTGTGGCCTTGGGTCTGTGAAACAGAGATAGGCGCTGCCCCATACACCACATGGTGTCCCACATGCTGTGGAAGGGGACTGACCAACTCATAGTCTGGGCTAGATCAGGTGACCCAGAGCCATTTATTAGTTATGCTGGTATAGACCATTCTGGTGACCAATTTTTGTCCTGTGTCAGTGGCCCTCACATCACATCTGATGAGAGACTGCTCTTCATTCATCTCTGCCCCTTGATGAGACCAGTGATGGACCCACTTCAGGTTTCCTACCAGCCTGGCATTGGGGTGGAGCATGCAGTGATCTTCCTCCTGCATTGTGCTTTATTCTCACCTGGAGGAGCACTGTGAGGATCATGTGCTTCGATTTCTCCAGTGCTTTCAACACCGTTTGGCCACTGCTTCTGAGGGACAAGCTACTGTCTGCAGGGGCGGACCAACTCCTGTCATCTTGGATCCTGGACTACCTCGCAGACTGTTCACAATTTGTGAGGGCCAAGGACTGTGTGTCTAACACCATCATCAACAGTACAGGGCCGCCCTGGGAACAGTCTTGGCTCCCTACCTGTGCACCCTCTACACTGGCGACTTCTCATGTAACACCACACTGCTGCCTGCAGAAGTTCTCTGATGACTCTGCAATTGCTGGCCTCATGTCTGATGGGAATGAGTCAGAGTACAGAGGACTGATCCAGGACTGTGGACTGGTGCCAACGGAACTCCCTCCCGATCAGTGCAGAAAAGATGAAGGAACTAGTGGTGGACTCCCACAAGTGTGAACACCCCCTCACAGCACCGGTAAACATCCAGGGAACAGACATTGAGATGGTGACATCATACAAGTACCTGGGTGTTCACCTGAACAACTGGAAAAACACAGAGCGCATACATCTGCCAAGGCTCCTTCCATCCCTCATGGATCACCTCCAAAATGTCATGGCTTCCTCCATAGCCCAAGAACCACCTCTGATGAAAATTTCATCCAAATCCATCCAGTAGTTTTGGAATATTGTTGCTAACACTCTGTGAGAAGATAAGAGCCTTGGCAGAGGTATGCATTCTCAGATCATCACCAAATTGAAATCAGTACGTCTCTAGCCCAAGGACCACCTCTGGTTAAAATTTCATCCAAATCCATCCTGCAGTTTTGCAGTATTCTTGTTAACACACTAGAAGAGCCTTGGTGGAGGTATGCATTCTCGGATCATCACCATGACAACAATGCTCCAGTTCATCAAGGTCGTATCATTAGGGAATGGCTGCTGGAGGCTGGGGTACCTCAAATGGAGTGGTCTGCACTTTCTCCAGACCTGAATCCCATAGAAAACCTATGGGATCAGCTGATTCACAGTGTAGAGGTTTGTAACCCTGCACCCCACAACCTCAATGACCTGAGGGCTGCCCTTCAAGAAGGGTGGAATGCCACACCTCAGCAGACAATACGTCAACTTGTGAACAGCATGAGACGTCATTAAGCTGTAATTGATGCTCAAGGGCACATAAATTGAGACACTGACATTTTTTGTTGTGCTCTACCCACTTTTGTTGGCTTTTGTTTCAATAAATTGTTTGAGATAAGGAAATCACCATTGCATGCTTCTACTTAAATGCCCTACTTTCATGATATATCACTGTAGTGTGAACTTTTTACATTTTCCATAAATTTCACCCAAAAGCCAAATATCCCTAACTTTTGTGAGTAGTGCACTATTTTATTTCTCTTAACTGTAAAAAGTATTTTACTTTAAGTTCTTGTACTGAGTATATACAGTACTTGCCCCATTTTATTTAACCTTTTATACAGGGTAGGTCCACTGAGAGGTAACTTTTTTTTTTTTTTTTTTTTTTTTTTTTTTTCCTCCAAGGACAACCTGTTCACACTCAGTTACACATTCACACCTGGAAGCTGTCCAGTACAACTACAGACTGACCTGTGGCCACTGAGCAACTTCACCGGAGTAGCTGAGATTAAGCACTTTGCTCAAGGGCACCATGGTGGGGAGTGCTCCGAGTGCTACTATCCCTTCGCTGCTGCAATATTGTAAATTTCCCCACTGTGGGACTAATACAGGATTATCTTGTGGCATTACCATTATTGCAGTGACTGGTGGCAAATGATTAGGGTTTGCTGCCGTTTTTCTGACAGCAAAATGGAAAGACATATTGACAACTTCAGGGAGTGAGAGCCATTCAAGTGTGCCTAACTGCTTTAGGGTAGTATCTCACCGGGCTGAGACAGCTTGCAACTAATTGGAGATTAAAAAAAAAAAAAAGTGAAACAAATCCAAGAATTTGCAAGAATTTTCACTTGGAATCACACAGTCCCACGAATGTTGCAGTAATGTACAAACTCCCAGCGAGTTTTTGGGCAAAGTTCTCCAGGTGTTTGCTTACACGTTATGCAAGCATTGCAGGTGTAGTGTCACGTGGGGACGCCGTTAATATGCAGCGTTGGATACTACAATTATATGAATGATTATTAATAATAGGAATTAATACTTAACTCTTACATTAACTCATCCTAACACTAGGTGAGGCACCACTCACGGTTTTAAGAGTAGTGAGAACTCTTAAGAACCAACTTAACTTTGGAATTTGGCAATTAATAATAAAAAAATTAATTTAATGACCAATATTTGATCAGTCTCATAATCTGGGTGTCAGTTCTTGACCTTTAGCGGTTCGTGAATCTGGACAGAGAATATACCGATAAAGAGTAGTAAGTTTATTAAAGAACCAAAATGACAATCAACATCTGCATAGCTTGTAAAATGGGAAGATAACCAAAGGTAGCATGAACAGTGGTAATTTTGCATATATGAAGAAACAGCAATATTTACAGGTGTTGCATATGTGGAATAAGGATGAAGTGTGATAGTGTGTTCGAATACAGAATTGGTGAAGTGAGAATAGTGACAGAAATGAAGAATAATGCAAAGTTAATGAAAAAGGAATTTGGAAAAATGTTATGAAAAAGAAAAACAATTTTACTTCATGCTCAAAAAGGAACAGTAGTTAAAGAAAAAGTTATGGCTTTCCCTGAAGCTTATGCCATTAGCAGCCTTACTTTCTTGGAGTGGTTTGGTTTCCAAGAGATTCAGACTAGAACAGGACAGAATGGCCGAGCCCCAGGAAGAGTCACAGGCACAGGAGGAATGGCTCTGGGTAGCCCTGCTTTGGTCCAACCTGGGTTGGAGATGAGCTTTGGCGGCAGTGGTCCTCTCTGCCGTTCTGTGCCCCAGGATCTCAGCCTAGGAATCCTCTGTGAGTTGACGGCCAGTTCAGGCCTGGCGCTTGCACCTGCTGGAGGTGGCTGTGGAACAAAGGATTTCCCCTCGAGGACAGCATTTGGCAGTCAGGCTACAACCAGAAAGAAGCCTTAAAAATGGATTAAGTGCTAAAAAGCGTGATCGCGCTTGACTTACAAAAAAATTCAGGTTTAGGGAAAAAAAAAATCAAAGCTTGGTTTGCAAAAAAAAAATTTAAAAAAATTCAAGATTACTTCCACTAGTCATGGATTCCTAGAAAAGATGTCGAAGCTTGAAGAAAAATCCAAAAAGTGTCAAGTTTTAGGTGGTTAAAAGCATTCTAGGAACAAAAGAAGCTTCAAGTGCAAGATGCACTTGAAGATACGTAGCAAGATGGCGCCCACCGATGGCGAACGTCTTTGCTCGTTCCGCTCTCGAATGCTGACTTTTTTTTTTTGCATGGTTGCTGTTCTTTTTACAGTGCATAAAAGTCATTCACTGCTAACATACGACCGACGAACACTACTGACCAATGTCAAGACGAGCAGTCACAGAGTTTACTGGCTTCATTCCACCTGACCTGCAATGCATCATACGTCCACGCAGCGATCAACACCATCCCCCAGGAAGGCAGAGTCCAAAGGAGAGCCGATGCCATCCTCCGGGACCCCACCCACCCCCAGCACAGATTGTTCACACTTCTACCCTCAGGCCGGAGGTACAGAAGTGTGAAATGCAGGTCAATCAGAGTGAAAAACTCCTTTACCACTGCCATCGGACTCCTGAACAAATAACTCCCAAAACTCCGCAACACGGAGTTGCTGCACGGTGGCGCAGTGGTTAGCACTGCGGCAGCACAGTTTACCCTTGGCCGGGGGATTGTGGGGATCGTGGGATCGTGGGTTCGATCCCAGCCCCCGACCAACAGTGATCTGTGTGGAGTTTGCATGTTCTCCCCGTGTTGCGTGGGTTTACTCCGGGATTTCTCCGGTTTCCTCCCACATGCCAAAAACATGCATGTTAGGTTAATTGGCTGTTCTAAATTGTCCCTAGATATCTGTTTCCTATAGGCCCTTAGAATCAAGGGTTAGTATTAATGAAAGCGCTTTGAGTGGTCTTTGTGACTAGAAAAGCGCTATATAAGTGCAGGTTAGTTAGTAGTTAGTTAGTTAACACAGCTTTGCATATAGGAACTCACACACCGGCTGCTAAATTTGCACACTGCTCACCTGTAGTGTATATAGTCTCACCCGTCTGATATCCATATCATCTCTGCTGCTAATTATCTTGCACAGTCTACTGGTACTACCGTTACAGAGAAATTAGCACCGGATGCTAATTTGTAATTTACAGACTGCTTGCTGCACAATGCTCATTTGCACATAAGTTTATGCCGTCTCAGGTTTACATCATCTGATATAAATATACCACTACCACTATAGTCATCCAGTGAATTTTCAATTTCATTCCTCTTGTTTGACTGCATCAACTGCTTTAGCTGTCCAAATTTCCTAATGTGTGTTATTAGTACTCAGTATTTAGTATCAAGGCATGCTTAGGAGTCCTAATTGCCTTACTGTGTGTTGGTGTGTGTGTTATTAGCATCCATTAATATTATGATTGTGTTATTACCTTATTAGTATTGTTGTGTACCCATTACCTTGGCATTCGTTCGGAGAGCAAAGTAAGAATTTCATTGCTCAGGAAATGTAGCATTCCTTAACTGTGCACACAATAAAGCCTTTGAATCTTGGAAGTGTTGCCTTGAGTCAAAACTTGGAGCTGTACGAGAGGCTGGGGGGCCTCTGAGAAGAAAGAAGTGACCTCCCTCCCTGCAGCAAAAAGAGAGTGAGATCTGGTTTGAGAAAATATGATAAGGGTGCATTAATGCATACCCACAGGGTGGTCCTGACTGGTCAGCCAATCAGCTTGCTTCAGATGGGGGAAGAGCAAATGGTCCAATTTGTACAACTTATCACAACTCAGCACACATTGTTCAAAATACCTCTATCTGAATTTTCTAATCTATGAGGATTCATAATTAAGAAAAGCACGTACAACTAAAACATTTATAATAATGGATAATGCAGCAACGACAGTCCATGTGAGCTTCAGGAGTTCTCTTCAGTGCACCTCTGCCATGGGCCACAGGTGGATGCCTGCAGCCATAGAACAAAGTCTCAGTGTGAAGTCTTTGTTCCTCCAGACAGCACCGATGTGTAGAAGTCTGTGTAGAGAGTGAGAAGGGAAATGGGGCAAGGGGGTGCACCTTTGGAATGCACCCAGGAGCTGTTGGGATTCTCATTCATCTTCTTCCACTTAATCCTTTTCGGGTTGCGGGGGGGCTGGAGCCTATCCCAGCATCTTTGGGCGAAAGGCAGGGTACACCCTGGACAGATTGCCAGTCCATCGCAGGGTCAACACAGAGAGACAGACAACCATTCACTCTCACAGTCATACCTAAGGACAATTTGGAATCCCCAGTTTTGATGCCAATTAACCTAACTTGCGTGTTTTTTGGCATGTGGGAGGAAACCGGAGAAATCCCGGAGTAAACCCACGCAGACACGGGGAGAACATGCAAACTCCACACAGATCACTGTTGGTCAGGGGCTGGGATCGAACCCAGGATCCCCCGGTCAAGGATGAGTTGCTGTGCTGCCGCAGTGCTAACCATTCTGCCACCGTGCCTGTGAGGGTGAAATTTGGATGCATAGTTAGTCTTGCATTCATAAATGAAGCAATTAGGGCTCATGAAAGGTCATTTCAGCATTCAATCTAGCTTGAGTTCACTACACAGGACATTCTCGCAACATGCATGAAACAAAATTTAGTTTTTTTTTTACACTCATGACAGTACTGCAATGGCTGCCCAACACTCAAGACAAGGTTGAGATGGGTTTGAGACACCTGCAATTACTCTGAATATTTTGAGAGAAAGCTGTTGTACAAATTTTTTGAACATGTTCAAAATTCCTGAGACCTTGAAACTCAGGAAAGGAAAATGAGAACCGCTGAGAATGTTTGGAGACATTTTGGAAACTCCCTCAAGAATTCTGTTCTCCAAGATGTCTCAACCCATTGAGATGCTACCCTTAAATTACTGCATAACCGTTACCTACTTTGTCACTATAATCACATTTAATGCCACAGAAATGGCATTTAATCTACCTCAAACCCACAACTGAATGAGATAGCCCCATCGTGTAGATGTCGCACAATATTATTAAATATAAAAGCTACTCCATTCACACCCGAAGTGGTAGTATTAATTTTTTGAAAAAGGTGCTTTAAAATGAAATGTGGACATTATCGATTGGGTTGAGGGTTACTTGATAAACATGAGGCTACCACCATTTGCTTGTGGTTCCTTGTTTACTTTGTGCCAGTTAAGTTGTCGGAGCTTGAGAAATTTGTGTTTAACAGTTGCATGTCTCTGGAAGCAGTCAACGCTGTAATGGTGACTTTGCTTACTTCTCATTTTGCCAGATTGGTCTATAGGATTAGTCAGCTGGAAGACCCAAATGCACCAAGCCTTCACAACACCTTTATGGTTAATTTTTACCGTTTATTCCATTTGGCTGCTCTCTTCCTCAGAATGTTTGTTCTCCCGTCTTTCTTTAAAAAGAGTCCCCCGGCATGAATGATAACCCGATTGAATTTCTAAAGGCTGTGGGGTCTTTACCCTACAATTTTTTTTTTTTTATTACTTATTTTGTACCCGTAGGTAGATTTGTTTTGCAGTCTGGTGACAAGCCACCAGCTGCCGGTCGCTGCGTGCGCAAGCGCCCCTTAACTCCCTAACCTGCATGTTTTTGACATGAGGGAGGAAACCGGAGAAATCCCGGAGTAAACCCACGCAAACACGGGGAGAACATGCAAACTCCACACAGATCACTGTTGGCCGGGGGCAGGGATCGAACCCACAATCTCACGGTCCCCGCGATCCCCCGGCCGAGGGTAAACTGTGCTGCCACAGTGCTAACCACTGCGCCACCGAAGTGCTCTCGTGTGACAAAGTTATTATTGATCATTCAATGGCAGCCTTACTCATTGTGTTATGTTACCAAGGTTACAGCACATCAGAATGTGACATTACATAGTGTTTATGCTGTGAGAAACTGCAGATGCAGACATGAGTGTAACCTGTCTGTGCAGTTCGAGCACAGGAGAGGTATCTGCACGCTACCAACATGTTCTGTTCTATGGTTCAATAAATATGCCTGATGGCTAGAGAAGTGAATCAAGCTTTGCTTATCCTCTTCACACCAAAAGATGATGTCACCATTCAGCTTTTAACAGCTATGTTTAAAAAAAAAAAAAACTACTCTAATTTGGTCACAATTTACTAAATATATGAGATTCAATAAGACAAAACACTAGTGAATACATATCAGGGTATTCTAGTACTCAAGACTTTTAAGACATTTCGCATCCCCACATGCAGCTCCTTGTACTGGCTAAGTGGCATGCAGAATTATGCTACTTATACCAATGTCACTTTTCTAACTTCCATTATTTCCAGTCTATAACTTAAAAACCTTAATAAAACCATAAGTTACTTACCTCTTTGGATAAAGTGTTCTTTAACAGGCAAAGACCCCCCGAGAGGCTTTGATTTGGACCTCCAAGCCTTTTCAATGAAATGGAGAAAAAAATATGACATATGCTTATCCTTTATTTTGTCATTGAAGCACTGAACAGAGACACTTTAGCAGCAGTCTGAAATAAGGACTTGGCAGTTAAATCAGCACAAAGCCCTGTACGAATAAAATGAAATATTGGATATATTTCAATTTTATTAATCACAAAATCACAATAAATAAATATATACTATATATTATTTGTTCAATAAATGTCAGACAGATTTTGTCTTTAAAAAAAAGCATGAACACTCATTTATAGTCATTTACATTGTTTGGACCTCAGCAGAGGAAGATTTACTTACAAATTTACAAATACCCCTGATATCACCAAACTTTTGATCCAGAAGGTATTCAGATCCTCAATGACGAGGAAACACTTAAACTCAAACAGCATCCCCTTATACGAGATAAAAGGAGCGCTGCAAGCTGTTAGAAAAATCAAAATGAACCTGAGATAACACACGAGGATACACTATCTTCAAAGGTAGGTGGGATCAAACGTTTGACTGGGCCACAGAACGTTGGAATTCAAACTGGGCCCCAACTTTGGGAAAGGCTTAAGAGCAGCTCGTGTTTTCCACCAAGCTTCATCTTCTACAGTTTGAGTCAGCTGAAAAGGTGTTAAATCTCAGACTGTACTCCTCAACAGCACTACGCTATGTGATAGGTAAAGTGTACGCCCAGGTTTGGCCACCTGGAAGTCATGTAGCGGTTTGTTCGGAGGGACTTCAGCATTTACTTCCCACTCAACATTTTTAATCCGTCACAAAATCCAACAACATTTTCACTGTATTAGGAATAATATACAGTACACATGACCTATTATCAAAATATTCCTCTTTTTTCCCCTCTTTAAGTGAATCTGATTTTGCACACATTTTAAATTCCCTGCACACTCAAGGCAAAGTCATGTTTTCCCACATTTTACCCTTCTGCAGACATGCAAAAAAAAAACAAAAAAAAACAAAACCCAAAACAAAACATGCTGCTAAATACATTAATGGCTCAGTAGTGTTCAAGTTCCCAATTTAATTCAGACAGTGAAATCCAGCACTTTTACTCTGACCTGTTAAGTCATCAATAAAAAGTGCATACAGTGAAATTAAATAGGGTGTGCAGGGCATTTAAATTCTAAGTGTGCATATCTCAGCCCTATGTTAAAAATGGTTAATAGTAATACAGTAATATCGGAAATAGAAAAAACAGCAAAGTTGATACAAGTCCCCATGTCGCCCTCCCACCCCCCAATATCAACATCTCTACAGTTTAAAAAAATGACCGAAACTGCCAAAGTAACAAAAAATACTTGAAGAGGAATACATTCCATTTCATACATTAAAAATAAATGTATACATGAATATAAAATGTGTATGATATGAAAATGACAAAATAAACAACATTAAAAACAATCAAAATGAGATTCAATGGAAAAATAAATCAGGAAAAAAGTGCAAATTAATTTTTTTTTGCATTTTTTGAGGGGGATAATATTTTTGGTTCATTGAGTGACAAATTAATTCTATTTACATTTTTTAAAATTTTGTCAGTTTCGGCCCCCTGTACACACACACACAGACCAAAAAAAAAAAAAAGAAAAAAAAAAAAAGACCTCAATGGCAACAAATTTGAAAACAACTGGACACCAAGATGGAAATAAAGCAAAGTCCTCTAATGTGCCTCTTTATTTAACGAAAATAAAAGAAAAATGAAAAAAATAAAATAAAAAAGGTCATTTAATCATCCTCCAAGGCCAAACAAGGTATTTGCACCTTCAGTCAGTTCACCCTCTGTCGGGGAAAGACGCGTACTGTAGCAGAAGAAAAGGCTGATGCTGTTTTTTGTACAAGGAGAAGAGCTTGTTTTCTGTGGGACGCTGCTCACACATTCATAGTGCCTGTGCCATCAGGTATGGCTCCAAAGGACCAAAGAATTACTAATATTGCACGCTCTCATTTATTCATCTCCATTCTAAACATGCTTTCCTATGTGTGTATGTATACATATTTACTGTATACATACATAAGTATGTACACCTAGGCACACATAATTAAACGTATAATTGTACATATATATTTATATAGACCTATAAATTTACATGTACATACATTTATAATTTATATTTTTTAAACCCCACTTCCCCCAAACCATACACGCACGCACACACACACACACACACACACACACACACACACACACGAGTCTGTTTATGTACACATGAGCACAGGGATGCACAGCCGCACTGATCTCACTCACACACATGCTTCATATTGGGGGGGAAAAAACCCCAAACAATTCCTATGAAAACACTAGGTTGCAATTTGGACACTTTCAATGGAATTCCAATGTCTGTTTAAAGCTGTGAACTTAAAAAAAAAAAAATAAAATATATATATACTGTATATATAATTAGAAGGAGGGAAATTAAAACTGAACAAAAACAAAAAAGGCATGGTGCTGTAACATCAGATCTTCACTGCAGGTAAGTGGTTAATTTGCATAATGTGTACAGATTTTTAGGATTTTTCCCTATTTTTTTTATTTTTTACTAAATAGCATTTCTTTTTTTTTTTTTTTTTATAAACCAGAAAAAACTAAACTCTACAGAGAAAGTCCCCTACCTGCAGTCCTTCGCTGCCGATAAGAGTTTGACATCAAGCTGTACAGTGTGTCGAAAACATACTTACATCTGAGCTCATGTACAGC
Organism: Pholidichthys leucotaenia; assembly: GCA_020510985.1. NCBI lineage: Eukaryota > Metazoa > Chordata > Actinopteri > Cichliformes > Pholidichthyidae > Pholidichthys > Pholidichthys leucotaenia. Next base: position 210,726,621 of record CM035846.1, on the reverse strand, counting down.
CATAATCAAGGCACAAAGATCTACAAGTAGTTTTTTTTTTCTTCAATTAAGTTGTACAAAATAATATTACACTTTACAATCTGTACAGGATAATTCGACCTTGCACAGTGTACAAGTTAAAAAAAAAATATATAAGGAGAACAATACATTTTCTCTCCCATGTCTGCCCACCCCCCCATTGAAATCACTAAGCTAAAAGGATGGTTTGTATGGAAAACAGGCAGGTCAGAGTCTGAGGAGGCAGCAGGGCTAAGGTGCAAAGTCCCTTTTTCCTTCATTAAAAAAAAAAAAAAAAAAAAAATATCTTCAAGTTGCCTCGACACTTCATTTTAATCTTTTTCTCCACGTTTTTCCCACAGCTGCGTGGTCTACCCTGCAGCTGGACAAGCTAACATGGTGAAAGGGTAATAAATATTGTGATGCTACATTGTGTGTATGCTTCCTGGGGGGGGGGGGGGGGGGCTTAAGGAACCTGATGCAAAGTGCATTTAACTTCATCCACTCTGTTCATCCACTGTCCAACTGCATGGCCTGGAGGGTCGAGGTGATGGGCAACAAAAATAAAATAAAATAAAAATGGATGCATAAACACATACACATTTTGCTGACATGGCATTCCTCCTCTTCATTACACATCCTGTTTATACACAACCACCAGTCCAGGTCTAAAGACAATGCCAAAAAAAAAAAAAAAGACAAAGGGCCAGGGGGTGGGGGGAAGAGGTAGCCCAAGGCTTAGTGGAATGACAAAAATCAAGGCATTGAAAAGGAAGGATTAAAGCGGCACACACCTTTGTTCCCCAACCTTCCTTTATAAACATCAGTGAAATGGGGATGGATCGATTTCAGAGGGAAAAAAAATAAGTACAAAAAAGCGAAGTTAAAAATGAGGAAGGGGATTTGACACACTTCAGTAGTACTTCATAGTCTTTGACTGGGAGGGGGGGATTCAGGGGTGATAGAGGTTTTATCTTTAGGATGAGGGGTGAGGGTTGCCAAGGATGTTGGGTGGGTGGGGGGTAAAATAATAGAAGGCTAATGGAGACTGTCCCATCACAAGAGTTCGTACTGCCGCAGGTGCATTCTCTGGATGATGTCTCGGCAGTCGTTGAACACCCGCCGGATGTTCTCTGTATCCACGGCACAGGTGAAGTGGGGGTAGCAGTAGTGTCTGCCGTCGCCACTCGCAGTGCTGATCCGCTGGGGGGGGGGGGGGGGGGTGGATGGACAGAGAGAACACATCGGGTAACTGTAATATGACTGATTCAAATACATCTGTAGGCCCCTTGTACGACTTCAGACTGATTTTTCAGCAACTTTATACATTTATGACATAACAAACTTGACCCAATGACTTGAATGCAATACCAAGCTTGACTGCACAGTGAGTGTGATGACTTACCGATTTATGGAGTACAGACAACATAAATACATAGAGGGCCTTGCACCTTGCAGATCTTCAATTCTCTACTCGATAGTAGGTAGTAAGAGTGTCATTCTAATCTTTTTTTTTATAGACAGAATTATTCTGGTTGCAGCACTGTACGACAGCCAACTTTGAAATTTATTTAAAAACACTTTGTGCCACAACTTGTTCCTCTTTTTCCTGGGACAGCCCAAAAAATTGCAGTGTATATCAGCTTTAGATCCCATTTACATCAGTCTTCAAGGGAGCTGCTCTATTAGCTCACATATTCCTTCTACATCATTTCTACAACAAACACGTAAACACCACATTTTCCCTTCTTTTACAAGCTGACGTAAAATGTGCACTTTTCTGTGCACAAAATGTATACTAGACCAAATTTTTAGCAAAAAAATCTCTGATAGTGAGTGCTATTCCTTTGCCAAGATGCTGTGAAAGTTCAGTTGACCTTTTATTGGGCGAAGAACTGTATTTGGTAACTTCAGGAGGCATAATATAATGGTGACACTATAATAATAATCACTGAAACAATCTTCTAATATCTGCCAATAATGGTCTAGGGTTGAAATTTTGCATTCAAGTACACTATGAGCTCCCTATAAAGGGTTAAGCTCCTCCCCTTGGAAAAAAGCAGTTTAGACAGAGCGTTTTTGGTGGTCATGATAACAGGTCCATAGTGTTAAGCCAATCAGGACTAAAGGTGCGTTCAGACCAAATGCGAATGAGCAAATTTTTCATGCAGTGCATTTACATTTTAACTCAATGTAAACACACGACTAGACATGAATTCACCATCTGAGTGAGTTGCAGACGGGTGGAGTTGCCATTATAACTTCTGCAGCTGTGTTCTACCTGCTGTGGAAATCCCCAAAACATCGTCATGCTTAGGGTTACGTTATGTGACAGGGATCTCACCTGAAAAAAATTGTCCCTGCCTCCAAAATTTCACCTGGATGATAGTTGTTTACATCACTAGCCTGTTAGCACGTCCATGGCAGGAGTCCGTGGGTAAATAACGCTGACACTAATTCAGCTGCAGAGCTCCTGGTCCATCTGTCAGTAGGTAAGTGGCAGTCTCATTTTCAAACTAGTTTACTCCCTAATGTTCATACTTTTACTCCGGTGATGGCAGACTCAAGGCCATTACTAGCTAGCGCTATCCCTCAGATGCACGTATTTGCATGCCTTCCACATGTTTACATTAACTTCACATGTATCTGGGCCGTGTGAAAAATTCGCTTCGCGTTCGGTCTGAACACACCTAAACAACTGGCAGTTCAAATTTTTCAGCTTGCAGAATTCTGTGTCCTGGTGGGCGGGATGTGGGTGGGCCTAATTAGATCCTGGCATTTGAAGGAGGAGGAAAAGGGCAAAAAAAAATTTCACAAGCAACTGTAAGACAATGAAAGATTTTTTTGTGGAAAAAAGGGCATAAGATACCATTTTAGACAATGTAGATTTGTTTCTCAGGGGATTTATAGTCACTGGAGTGCATCTTTAAATCCTTTGAAATTATTTACATTATTTTTTTGTACTTTGCATATTTTATTGATCCCCAGAGGGAAATTCAGGGCATCCATGGTACGGCGCCAATCCCTTCACCATTCACACACACATTCACACCTAGGGCCACTTTAGAGTCTCCAGTTAACCTAACTTGCATGTTTTTGGCCTGTGGAAGGAAACCGGAGTACCTGGGGTAAACCCACGCAGGCACAGGGAGAACATGTAAACTCCATACAGAAGGGTCACCGATGGTCAGGGGGTGGGATTGAACCCACGATGGTCAGGGGTGGAATCGATCCCATGATCTTCTTACTATGCTGCCACTGTGCTAACCACCACCGAGCTGCCCAAACCCTCTCAACACTGCTCAAGGTTGTGCTATGTATTGTCATTTTAATTATATCCTACTTCATTAACTCCACCTTTTCCACATTTTTGAGTGTTCTCACAATATAGTATAATAACAATAATAAAAAATTCTGGCATGATACGGACTTTGTGTTGCCTCACTCGACCACAGCCCAGAGGGGCAATAATGGTCCATAGTGAGTCTTACCGTAGCTCTAAATTCACACAACTCAAGTCGGTCAAAACTGTCCATGCTTCAAATTAAGTAATGATCTAAGAACAGACACTTACAAGAAATTCGTCTCTGATGAAGAACTTGGCTCTTGTCACTCTCGGGTCTTCACCGGGTTCAGGGGTCGCTGAAACAACAGTCACTGTTAATGCAGTACAAGAACAGGAGCTAAAGCGTGTTTTTATATAGTGAAATGTGAGCCATGTTTGGTGGGGCAAAAACCTTCATTTGGTATGGTGTAGCGAGCATATTCAGGAAAGTAGTCTTCAATTTTGGATTTCCCAGCTAATACTTTCTCAGCCAGCATATCTTGCTTGTTCAGGAATAATATGACGGATATAGTACGTAACCATCTGAAAAAGTAAAAAAGAAAAAATAGTTAAAGACAAAGTCCCTCACAACCTTTAACCTGGTCTTTCATTTGCATTTCCAGTAAATTGTGTTAATTGTATTTTTCCATTAATGACAATCAAGTCAATTTGGTGTCCAAATATAAATTGCACTCTGGCAGTTAAAGTGTATGAATTAGTTTTATTAATGCAAGAATAAATTTATACTGTTGATTAAATGTAGGAAGGAAGCCTGGGTTCAGACCGCCAAAGTCTCAGCCTTCGACCACCACCTGATCCACATAGCACTGGACCCCCATGGTCCCTCCTGCATGTGGTGAGCCCACTGGAGGGCGGACTCATGTAACTCCTTCAGGTTGAACTTGGCCGGGGCCCATGGGCAGAAACCTGGCCACTAGGTGCTAGCCATCAAGCCCCTCCCCCAGGTCTGGCTCCAGGGTGGGGCCCCGGTAACCCCATACCAGGCAGGGTACACTGAATCCTTGTTGTAGCATGCATCATGAGAGTCTGTTGGATTGTTCTTAGTCTGGCCCTTCACCCAGGACCAGTCTATCATGGGTGACCCGACCAGAGGCAAATTGCCCTGGACAACATAGCTTCTGTGCACCGAGCTTTTTACCCTCTCAAGAATCCTCAAGGGTTTGTGGGAGCTTTCCCAACCAGTTTACATGTGTTTTGTGGACTTGGAGAAGGCATTCGACCATGTCCCTCGTGATTTTTTGTGGGAGGTACTTCAGGAGTATGGGGTATCGGGCTTGTTGTTACAAGCTATCTGGTCTCTATACAACCACTGTGAGAGTTTGGTTTGCATTGCCAACACTTGGTCAGACTCATTCCTGATGAGAGCTGCCCTTTGTCACCGATCCTATTCATAATTTTTGTGGACAGGATTTCTAGGCGCAGCCAGGGAATGGAGGGTGTCATGCTTGGTGACCACAGGATCTCATCTCTGTTTGCAGGTGATCTTGTCCTGTTGGCATCATCCAGCAATGACCTACAGTTCTTACTGGGATGGTTTGATGCCAAGTGCGAAGCGGCTGGGATGAGAATCAGCACCTCCAAGTTGGAGTCCATGGTCCTCAGCCAGAAAAAAGGTGGATTGTCTTCTCCGGGTTGGGGACAGGCTCCTGCCCCAAGTGGAGGAGTTTAAGTATCTCATGGTCTTATTCACGAGTCAGGGGAGAATGGAGCGAGAGACTGACAGATGGATCGGAGCAGCATCTGCAGTGATGCGGACATTGTACCGGTCTGTCGTGGTGAAGAGGAGGCCAAACTAAGGCAAAGCTGTTGATTTACTGGTCAATCTACATTCCTACCCTCACCTATGGTCATGAGCTTTGGGTAATGACCGAAAGAATGAGATCGCGGATACAAGTGGCTGAAATGAACTTTCTTCGTAGGATTGCTGGAGTCACCCTCAGAGACAGGGTGAGGAGCTCAGTCATCTGGGAGAGGCTCAAAGTAGAACCACTGCTCCTCCACAATGAAAGGAGCCAGTTGAGGTGGTTTGGGCATCTGATCAGGACGCCTCTTACTTGAGGTGTTTCGGGCATGTCCCACTGGGAGGAGACCCCAGGTCAGACCCAGGACTTGCTGGAGAGACCGTCTCCCAGCTGGTCTGGGGAGAAGGAAGTCTGGCCTTCTCTGCTCTAACTGCTGCTTCTGCAACCCGGACCTCCAGAAAAGCAGTAGAAGATGGATGGATTAAATGTATATTTTAAGCTTTGGTCAATTAAAAAAATGAGATGTGCCTCAGAATATTACCTTTTATTAGACAGTATATTGCACTTTGCAGTTTTCAGCCTGTTAGCATTTAAGAGTAATTTTCAACCAGTGTGCCATTGGAGATCATCAGGTGTGCTGTGGGGAAACTTCCTAATTTCACTTAATTGGTCTGATACTCTAGATCGGATTGGGAGTCGGACCAAGGCTTCTGTGACTCGATCAGTATCACAGTCACTGAGTTAATTTCCAGTCAAGTCTTTGTTGTCTTACATCAGCCACACTAACAATAGCAGCTATAGAGAGTTGCAGCAGGGAAGGTCTTGCCAACATGCCTGCTGTGTGGAATACTGTCAGTATTGAGGTGTCAAGCAAACACATGGCACTGATTTTTTTTTTTTAATGAAACTTTAATGTGCTTATTGAGGTGTAGTTTGCAAAAATGTGTTGTAGGAAAATGCAAGTATCTGATTGTGACCCTGTACTGGCTGATCCTCAATCTTAAATTACTCGGGTCATAGACAAAAAAAATCTGGATCAGGACATCCTTACTTAAAACTTGTTAGTATGAGCAATATGACATAACGCACCATAAAGAAACAATTCCAGCTAAATATTCAATATAGAAATTGAGCATGTATACAAGGGGTGGCTGAAAAGTTCAAAGTGGTCAAATTTGACCAAATGTGGTTTATTTTTCAACCGCAGGGATCCAAGTGCAACATTTGGTCAAATTTGACCACTATGAACTTTTCAGCTACCCCCCCCCCCCAAAAAAAAAAAATACACCATTGGACCTTCAGGAGTAAAACACACCAACTAAAAGACATCAGAGACCAGAACTGGGACTCTTCTTAGTCACCTGTTGTTCCAAATACTGCGGAAGAGGTCCAGTGCTTCCCGTAGTCTGTTTGTGTTATTGTCTTCCCTTATTACCATGTTGTAGCTGCTGCTAGCCACCACGAAGATGATAGCAGTCACGTCTGGAAGGAGAGGACAGACACTGTGTCGGGATAGCTTTTTTTGACATCACACAAAAACTTAAATACCATAAGGTCACGCAATACTGGAAGCTGCAGCAGTGAAGGATCAAGTCTCACCGTTAAAGCACTGAATCCATTTTCTCCTTTCATCTCTCTGGCCCCCAACATCAAACATGCTGTGGAGGAAACAAAACACTGAGTCAGAACAACAAACACTCACTTGCTGCCATCTTGTGATCAAACACTTCATCTCTGGTGGGACAGGTACAAACTTCACTGAAGATGGACAGGCCAAAAACATGTAGTTATTTTAACACTTACAGTATCTTTAATTTTTTTTATTTCAGTTGTCCCCCCAAAGACCTTTCATTAATGTTTTAGCCACCTTTGGCTTTGGTAATAACAGGATGACTGAAGACCAGAGTATCAAGAGCAGGATCATTTGTAGCAAGATGGATGTTTAGGTCATAAAAGACAAATGCAAACCCAAAGGAAAGTTGTGACCAGACTTTTTTTTAATTAGAATGATATACTGTGATACAAATTCATGTTTCAGACAGCAGACTAAGACTGTTGTGTCTGTGGGAATGGATCATGTCCTCTAGCGTCATGGCAGTAGTCCCAAAATATTTACTCTAACCTTTATCTCTTACAATTACTAATGCATTTACTACATTTTATTCACTTTAATGGCAAGCTTTTCGACTGCAGTGCCCAGTCGCTGAGCAGACTGGGACTCAGTGTTTCAGTGGTAAATCGAAGACCTTTCATACTTTCAGTATGGTAAACATAACACCTGTGAGGGCAGAGGTGGAAAAAGGAAGAAATTTCAAAAAGAAGGAAAAGCCCTCAAGGGTCTTATTTTCAGGATCTGGCATCACTGGATGTCGACTAAACAAAACTCATGAGGGAGGCAAATATCTTTCTCATGATGTTAAGAATAAGTATTCATGAGAATATACAATAAGATAAGCCTTTATTAGTCCCACAATGGGGAAATTCCAGGATTTATGAAAATGACTTCTACTCTGAAGTCATTTTCAGGAATTTTTTCTGTGTTAAGTTTATAGATCACCCTTTTGTTCCATGCTGGGTGGTTAGAGCTGAGAATTTCTGATTGGATTAAGATTTGCTATAAAATTTAACACCAGAAAACTGAGTTTTGTCTTATTCAATGCTGCTATATTCATATCTTTTAAAACATCTGGGTTCAAACAAGTAATTCGATTGAACAAGTGGCAGTCTGTGACAGTTGATATACAGTAAAACACCACTGGGATGCTGCTAACTATATGCATCACTTCAAAGGTGTTCTAAGAATCAATTACAAAAACTGCTGATACGAACATACTATGCTAAAATGTGGGCATTTTCCCCAAAATATCATTTGAGTTAAATAAACTCATCAAGATAGGGCAAGGGGAAGGAAAGGAGTAAAGAGGCTTCTGTGTAAATTATTACGCTTACGACATCAGCTGACCTTGAAGAATCTGAGAAGAGCAAAACCAAAGCCAACACAGCAAACAGTATGGACTTTAAGCTAGTTCAATTTATTTAAATTTCTTACTGGTAAAATTACTGGAGATGATCGACAGAGGACAGATAGGCTCATTATGTTGTTTAAGGTGAGTCAAGTCCCAGTAGTCAAATAAATGATGAAATAAATTATAATCTTGTTGGCTTATTATGACCAACTATTAAACAGCATTTGTATGTAGAACTGCTGCATAAAAGTGTGCGGCTTCATGCCTGATAGTCAGTACAACAACACTTCTGGTGTGATATTGTTTGAAGACCTTTAGCAGATTCACTTAACAAAAAAACAGGCCACTTGCCATTTGAACTGGTCGCCAAACCAGCCTTAAAAGCACCGTGCATGCATTCATCAGCAGAATCAGGACCAAGTGTTTAAACTTGAATGTTTCAAAAGTAGCTTAACCCTCTTTCAACATTTATCAAGAGTCTTTTTCCACAAAGATAGGTGGTTATTAAACATGGGGGCAAACCAATTCAACCAAACATTTCCCAATATGTGTTTATGTCCTTGTGAGAGCTGTGCACAAACTTACTGAAAGTTCACTTTATCTACTTGGAACCTCGTCTCAAAAATCCCTGAAGTTAACACTCGGCAGCGTAGCAGATCCTGTGGATACGAGACATCCAGTTTAGCGAAACAACACAACATGCAAGGTATAGGAGATGAGTCATCAATCTTTATACTTCAGATAACCAGGAGAACTGACCTGATCTGTCGGTGTGTAGTCACTCTGTCTTACCGAGTCAATTCTGTCCAGGAAACTGAAACATAAGAACAGATATTACATTTTGCATCAAGGTCTATACATTCCTTTGGACTCCAAAAAAAGATAATGCCAAAAAAAGGTTTCTGTAAAAAAATACTGCTTTTATAATATAACCAAATTAACAACAGTTCAGTTCAAAGTTAAACCAGTTATTGACAGAAAGCCAATAACTCCAGTTTTAATAAACCATAAAGCACAAGCGTAATATTATGCATTATCCCATCTCTTGCAAGGCCTTTCACAGAGGTGAGATGTGTGGAAAGCTACTCTCACTCCACACAAGAGGCCAGGTAGGTCGGTGTTAAGACAGCTGCCTGCCACAAGAGGGCAGGCCTGCTTAGTCTGGGCTATTTTGGTCTGTTTCTAGCCAGAGTGATTACATAAGGCCGTTACTGTCAAGGTTAGACAGCTTGGTGTTGCTGTCTCTTCACTACTGAGAGAGCGAGAGAGAGAGAATGTGTAGTGGTAGCAGCAACTGGAACTTTCAAGCAGGCTGGGGACACACAGTTGCACAGGTCCTGGGACAATGTGGATTGCAGCATAAGATCAAAGACTCCCATCAAGGCTGGTTCTCAACCACTGCACATGCAGGGCACTTGGAGGCAGGCATTTGGAGGTACAAAGTTACACAGTGTACTTGTAATACCGAGCCATAGTTGCATTTACTTTCCAAACAGTCTCTTAAAAAAATTAAAGAAAAAAAATCAATTCTAAACTCCTTGCCATACATTAAAGCAACAGTGAAGTACAAGAGGATTAGAAATTTCTGGGAACCAAAGCAGTAGCACCGTTGGGGAAAAAAAAGGCTGTCACAGAGGGCAAACGTCACCTTTGCCTTGCTGAACCCTCACTTTTTACACTGTGCACAAACCCATGTACACACACAGTAGCTTGAGTAGGTTCATTCTGTCTCCCTTTTCAATCATTCCTCAAGGAAGACTGCAGATGCCAGTCGAAACATGTGAAGGTAAAAACATCTTTTCATCTTTGTCTGAAATTAGAAAAGCAAAAAACTAACACCCACACGGGTGATCACAATGCTTTACCATCCCCTCTGGGGACAAAATAAGCAGTAAAAAGCTCTTAATAAAGGGAGATACATGGTTGTATTAAAAAAAAAAAAAGTTAAAACTTTACATCCGTCACATTTTACAGTTTCACATGAAATTATTCCTGCCCCATATTTAAAAAAAAAAAAAAAAAAGTACAAACTTTCAGCTGTTAACAACCCCCCCCCCAAAAAAACTGCTGAATCAGCTGCTCAATTGTCTGAAATGAGGTTAGAAGAGTGCAACTCTACATTTGTTCTTTAAATGAAAACCATTTAGTTCAGGAAAAAGCCATGGTACTACAGTGTCCTGATTAACCCATTATAAATCTGATTATGAAGGAAGAAAAAGTTTCATTGCATTACGTCAATCCTGATGACCACAACTCTTGGCCTGCAGTTTTAGTTGACGACTCTGGTAAGTAGGACACAAATGTGGAACAATCTGTCTCACCCTCTCCCCTTTCTTCACTTGTACCAAAGCCCTCTGCATTTTCAGGATGTCACAAGACAGACAACATGGCTGCAGCCTACAGGAAACCTGATGCACTGCAATCACTGCTGAGGGTTTAAGTTTCTGTATTTTTCAGTAGGGGATGGTTCCCAGTTCATTTTCACTTCAGCGCTAAAAGTAGTACATCTTACACACCCAACAAGAGTTAAATAACAGAATGTATGCTCTATTATGAACCAATACATAATAGAGATGCTGCTCATGTGCTGTGTTCATTTTACCATTTCTCCATCACCTTTGACACAAAAAGAGAATTACTTCTGAAAGAACTATACTTTCTCACACTAGTGTAACAGAAATGTACAAGAAACACAGCTACTGTATCATTATGAATAGACACGCCCTCATTTAGACATGATTAATATCATACAGAAAGAAATTCTTGAAAAAAAATTAGATGGCTTCATTCAGTTGGATATATCAGTATTAGGGGTGGGTTCAAAAGATCGATTCTCCGATTCAAATCGATTCACGTTTGACTGACCCGACATCGATGCACAAAATCCGTGGATCGATCTTTTAATATAATTCTTTTACATCTGTGAAACACAAAACTGCAAGTGGTCCTTGAACAATCATGCGAGAGTTCTGCGGCGCACGCTCACATCTTTACTTCCATGTTTACATGAGCAGAGTTGCCAACGTGCATGTACAGTGGTGTGAAAAAGTGTTTGCCCCTTCCTGATTTCTCATTTTTTTGTATGTTTGTCACGCTTAAATCTTTCAAATCAAACAGATTTAAATATTAGACAAAGATAACAAGTAAACACAAAATGCAGTTTTTAAATGAAGGTATTTATTATTAAGGGAAAAAAAATCCAAACCTACATGGCTCTGTGTGAAAAAGTGATTGCCCCCTAAACCTAATAACTGATTGGGCCACCCTGAGCAGCAACAACTGCAATCAAGCATTTGTGATAGCTGGCAACGAGTCTTTTACAGTGCTAGAGGAATTCTAGCCCACTCATCTTTGCAGAATTGTTGTAATTCAGCCACATTGGAGGGTTTGAGCATGAACCGCCTTTTTAAGTTCATGCCACAGCATCTTAATCAGATTCAGGTCAGGACTTTGACTAGGCCACTCCAAAGTCTTCACTTTGTTTTTCTTAAGCCATTCAGAGGTGGACTTGCTGGTGTGTTTTGGATCATTGTCCTGCTGCAGAACCCAAGTGTGATTCAGCTTGAGGTCACAAACAGATGGCCAGACATTCTATTTTTTGGTAGACAGTAGAATTCATGGTTCCATTTGCCACAGCAAGTCTTCCAGGTCCTGAAGCAGCAAAACAGCCCCAGACCATCACACTACCACCACCATATTTTACTGTTGGTATGATGTTTCTTTTCTGAAATGCTGTGTTACTTTTACACTGGATGTAATGGGACACACATCTTCCAAAAAGTTTAACTTTTGTCTCATCAGTCCACAGAATATTTTCCCAAAAGTCATGGGGATCATCAAGATGTTTTCTGGCAAAACTGAGACAAGCCTTTAAGTTCTTTTTGTTCAGCAGTGGTTTTCGTCTTGGAACTCTGCCATGCAGGCCATTTTTGCCCAGTTTCTTTCTTATAGTGGAGTCATGAACACTGACCTTAACTGAGGCAAGTGAGGCCTGCAGTTCTTTGGATGTTGTTGTGGGGTCTTTTGTGACCTCTTGGATGAGTCGTCACTGCGCTCTTGGGGTAATTTTGGTCGGCCGGCCACTCCTGGGGAGGTTCACTACTGTTCCATGTTTTCGCCATTTGTGGATAATGGCTCTCTGTGGTTCGCTGGAGTCCCAAAGCTTTACAAATGGCTTTTTCACCTTTTCCAGACCGATAGATCTCAATTACTTTGTTTCTCATTTGTGCCTGAATTTCTTTGGATCACAGCATGATGTCTAGCTTTTGAGGATCATTTGGTCTACTTCACTTTATCAGGCAGGTCCTATTTAAGGGATTTCTTGATTGAGAACAGGTGTGGCAGTAAACAGGCTTGGGTGTGGCTAGAGAAATTGAACTCAGCTTTCCAAAGATGTGATAAACCAGTTAATTTATGTTTTAACAGGGAAGGGTGGGGCAATCACTTTTTCATACAGGGTAATGTAGTTTTGGATTTTTTTCCCCTTTAATAATAAACACCTGACTTCCGGTCTGGACGCCATGGCGACTGCAGCTTAACACTGAAGCTCTCAGACCCAATCCAAGAAAATACCTTGAAAATCAAACTTAATGGATTTTTGGAGGAGTGAAAATCAAAAGACAAAATCATCATGTCTAAAGGAAAACAGAAGAAAATGAAATTTTCCAGGCCAGGACACATATCGGCCGGAGAATCTGAACTGGAAGATCTCCGTTCAGAAGACGAGGAACTGGTTGTAGCTAACAAAAAGGTTAGCTTAAAATTGCTTTTTGAAGAGCTACGACGATTTCGCCGAGAGGTTACGGCCGAATTTCGGGAATTCAGAGACGAATTAAAAAGGACAAACAGCAGAGTGGACCAGGCCGAGAACAGAATCTTGGAAGCAGAGGAACGAATAAAAGTGCTTGAAGATTCTGTGCTGGACCTACGCAAAAGACAAGCATCTATAGAGGCTAAGCTAACCGACCAAGAAGGAAGAGAGAAGAGACAATATAAGAATTCATGGTCTGAAAGAAGGAGCCGAAAACGGTTTTAACTCAATGGCAGAATGCGTGGAATCTTTACTAAGAGAGAAATTGGATATTCCACAAACCACCGACTTGAGGATAGAAAAGGCACATCGTTCATTAGCCGCTAAGCCAGCAGCGGAAGCGCCCCCACGTTCGGTGTTGGTAAGATTTTCCAATTTCAAAATAAAACAAGAGGTTGTAAGACTGGCTTGGCAGAAAAAAGGATTTATGCACCAGGAGAGAAAAGTCTTCGTGGAACACGATTACGCCCCGGAGGTCCTTAAAAAGCGCAGGGAATACAATGACGCCAACAAGGTACTACGTGAGAAGAAACTGTGCTTTCAGACGCCATTTCCTGCGAAGTTAAGGGTCTTCTACGGCGAAGAAACATGTCTCTATAATTCGGCGGAAGAAGCAACAGCTGACATGGCGAGAAGAGGGCTCCCGGTAACGGTGTTTAAACCTGCAGCAGACCCGAGTGAGAAGATCAAAGCGCAAACATGGACAACACAGAGACTTTCAAAATCCACAGGCCAGCAGCGGGAAACCCAGTGCCAGAGCGTCGCGGATAAACTGGCCGTTATCAGGTTGGAATAGCGACCATTTTTTTTTTGAGTCAATCTGCACATCCAACCCCCCTCCTACAAGGTAACAAACATTAAAGGAGATGCGTATTCAGCATGTGGTAAAACATTTCATGGAACAGTCATATTTGAAACAAATAAGTCTTTTTAATAAAAAAACAAAACAAAAACTTGTTAAAATAGAAATGTGACAATAATCCATATGTTCTCCCCACACTAACAAATACTGTTTTTGCGTGAATGTTTGCTGTGATGGGGGTGGGAGGGTGCACACAATTTCACAGGGTATAGGCATAAAGGGGAAAAAAAAACATCATTACAAGTTCGGATTGGGTTCTGAAACTCACGTTAAAAGCATGGGACAACTTACAGGGGTAAGAGAGGGCCCTCAACACGTAACAGAGTTTGAGGAATTTCCCTCAGAGCCTACACTCCATCAAGGCTCTTCCAGGGTCTTTAAAAAGACCCCAACTCAGGAAGTTCTTTTGACAGTTTTTTTGTTTTAAAGTTTTATACACTGTGTTCTTAATGTTTTTCTTGTTCTTAATGTTCTTTCAGTTTCTGAGTAGCACAAAAGAGGGCCACCACACTGTTATACTAAACAAAACAACACAATGGAGAAACAGGGTGTAACCAAAATAATTTCATATAATAATAAACACCTTCATTTAAAAACTGCCTTTTGTGTTTGTGTTATCTTTGTCTAATATTTAAAATTGTTGATCTGAAACATTTAAGTGTGGCAAACATACAAAAAATGAGAAATCAGGAAGGGGGCAAACACTTTCACACCACTGTATGTCTCTTAATTTATCAGCAAAAGTCACTGCTCAAGACTGTGCTCAACAGTTACTAACTAACTAACTAACTAACCTGCACTTATATAGCGCTTTTCCGAATAATTTTCATAAAGTGGGGATAAACTGTTTTGTATTATGTGCAGCACTGTGTTGGAATATCAACAAAAGTCTATGACTGATAAACACTTCTCACAGTAAAAGGCAAGGAGACTAGGGATGAGCCGATCCGCCTTATCTATATTGGGTTTGATCCAGGCAAAATGGCCGGATCGGTATGGGTAAGGAATAAAAGTAATTTACCAATCCGATACATTAATAATAAAATGAAGGTGCGATTCTGTTCTCAGCCGAGCTGCGCATGACTTCTGTAAACAGAGGCAACGAGTGTCACATCACTGGAGACCGTCTGTGGGAGTCTCAGTATGTTGCTGTGTGGAACCAGCAAACAATTTTACACCACCAACTTGACAAAACATTTGCAGAAGTATCACGGCAACAAAAAAGTATGCTGAATTTTCTCAAGAACCGAGCAGAACCAAGTGTGTCGTGCAGCAGCAGCCGCTGTTTTACTGCTGGAATATGCTAAAAGTGAAACTGAAAGAAATAAAGTGAAAGTAAAAACCAGAGGAGCAGAAATGAAGACATAACATGAGCTTACTTTAAGATGCACAGTTACAGCTGATGAGAGGTAGGTGACAGAAACAAACAGCAAATTATAACCGGTGAATTGGAAGCAGGACTATACAAGGACTCACAAGGCTACATGAAATGAAACAGGGATGACTTCAAAATAAGAGCAAACCTAAAAACTATGGACAGAGAATAAACTACTAAATAAACTGAGCACCAGGAGAATACTTATGATGATGATTATGATAATTATAATCATGAATGACAAAAATACAACTCAAAGGGTCAGTTCATTTATTTTCTGATCTACAGCATTTTTTACCTCATGCACAGAGGCACTTTGAATTTCATCTGAATGTTTAAATACCCAGCTTTAAAGTTTTGCAATAAACTTGCACTTAAAACTTCAGAATGCATGTTTACATAGTGCTGCCCAGTGAAATGCTGCCAATGTTGCAGTTTAAATTTAAAAGAAGCAGCAGCGTTACTGAACTGAGTAAAATTTGTAATACATCCTTTGACTTTTAAATTTATGTTTTTATATGTATGCAAAATGCAACCAGTCATTACCAAAGTATATTATGCACTGTTGTTTTAAATAAGAGACTGTATCAGGTTTGGATCAGTATCGGCCGATATTCAAAGTCACAGTATCGGTTTAGATAAAGTGGTATCGGCTCCTCCCTAATGGAGATGGGCTGAAATACGTGAACAGACCAGATAGAGAGGAAGACTGTTGGAGGTGCTGTGATTGTAAGTAAAATCTTGTTTAACATTTGTGTCGTAAATTAATAATTCAACCAGCACAATGGTGTTTTCTTCTACAAACTATGGATACAGTAGTTAACTGTTGTTTAAAAGCTGTAAATAAATGCAGAATAAAGGTATATTTTTAGTCAGGGCTTCATGATGGAGGCAGCTGCCTTGATGTAACATTTATATTGAATAACATTTAATTTTGGTCTTCTAGCACTTGAGAGATTTGAAGATAATGAAAATCACAATAAAATAAAAATGGCTGCAGTACAACAAGCCATTTTTACTCAACAGAACTAAACTGAAATGAACAAATCTTCCCAGGATTTGAAATTGAAACCCTTCTCAAAAATTGAAAGTTAATTTGTAATTAAAATCTAAACAAAAAATAAAAGAAAATTAAACCCGACTGTGGTGTGGGGATTTAAAAATATAAGATAAGCCTTTATTAGTCCCACAATGGGGAAATATGATTAATTTTACTTTGAAATATATTCCCCTTTTCATATCCCCTTCAGATCTGTGAAGACTGGGTTTCCACTCCAAGATCCATCCTGCACCAAGACGTTCTGAAGGGAAGACGTTGTCCGTGGAGGAGCCATCCCTGCTTTGCTGTGGATTTAAGCACATTTGACCTCAAATTTTTCAGGGGTCTTAGTTTTCAAATTCAAGAAGGTGCTGCCATAATCTTCTCCACACTCTAACATGCATTTAATGCAATTTAGCTGTTGTAATGGCTAATTCTTTTATTTATCTTTTTTACTTAAGTTCTCAGCAAGAACCGAGCCACAGGGGGTGCACAAGCCAGTGTATTCCTAGTGCCGGTCCCAAGCCCGGGTAAATGGGGAGGGTTGTGCCAGGAAGGGCATCCGACGTAAAACCTTTGCCAAATCAAACATGTGGATCATGACGAATGAGACTTTCATACGGATTGGTTGAGGCCTGGGTTAGCAACAACCGCCACTGGTGCTGTTAACCGACAGGGTGCCAGTGGAAACTGGGCTACTGTTGGTCGAAAATCGAGGAGGAGGAGAGGGGGAAGATGTGTGAGGAGGGAGAGAGAAATTGAAAGGTACAAGTGTGGCAGTGAGAGTAGGGACATTAAATGTAGGGACTATGACTGGTAAAGGCAGAGAGTTGGCTGATATGGCGAGAAGAAAGGTAGATAAACTGTGTGTTCAAGAAACCGATGGAAGGGAAGCAAGGCTAGGAGCATTGGAGGGAGATTTAAACTGTTCTACCATGGTGTAGATAGGAAGAGAAATGGAGTAGGACTAATCTTAAAGGAAGAGTATGTGAACAGTGTTCAGGATGTAAAGAGGGAGTCAAACAGAATCGTGAGTTTGAAGTTAGAAGTCAAAGGTGTGATGTTGAATGTTGTCAGTGTGTACGCCCCACAAGTTGGATGCCAGATAGAAGAGAGAGAGGAATTCTGGAGTAAGTTGGATGAAGTGGTAGAAAGTGTTCCCAGGGGGGAAAGAGTGGTGACTGGAGCGGACTTTAATGGACATGTAGGTGAAGGGAACATAAGTGATGAGGAGGTCCTGGGTAGGTATGGTCTTAAGGAGAGAAATGTGGAAGGACAGATGGTTGTGGATTTTACTAAAAGGATGGAAATGGCTGTGGTGAACACATACTTCAAGAAGAAAGAGGAACATAGGGTGACTTACAAGAGCGGAGGAAGGTGCACACAGGTGGACTACATCTTAGGCAGAAGGAAAAATCTGAAAGAGATAGACTGCAAGGTGGTGGCAGGGAAGAATGTAGCTAGACGGCATCAGATGGTAGTCTGTAGGATGACTTTGCAAAGCAAGAAGAGGACAACAGTGAAGGCAGAGCCAAAGATTAAGTCGGGGAAGTCCCTACCACAATTACCAGATGACTGGGAAAGTACATCAAAAGTATTGAGGGAAATGGGTAGAAAGGTATGTGGTGCATCCAGTGGACAGAGGAAGGAAGACAAGGAGACTTGGTGGTGGAATGAGGAGGTACAGGAAAGTATCCAAAGGAAGAGGTTAGCAAAGAAAAAAGTGGGATAGTCAGGGAGATGAAGAAAGACAGGAATATTTGGAATCTAGGCGCATGGCAAAGAGAGCGGTGGCAAAGGAAAGGCATATAGTGAGTTGTATAAGAGACTGGACACTAAAGGAGGAGAAAAGGACTTGCATCGACTGGCTAGACAGAGATTGAGCTGGAAAGGATGTACAGTAGGTTAGGCTGATTAAGGACAGAAATGTAATGTACTAACAAATGATAGTGTGTTGAGAAGGTGGAAGAGTACTTTGAATAAAGAAAAAGAGATGAGGATGGCTGAAGGAAAGATGGTGAACAAGGAAGACCCGGGGATTAGCAAGGCACAAGTGAGGGCAGCTTTGAAGAGGTTGAAAAATGGAAAGGCGGTTGGTCCAGATGACGTACCTGTGGAGGTGTAAAGATGTTTAGGAATGATGGCAGTGGACTTTTTAACCAGACTGTTTAACACAGTCTTCGAGAGTGAGAGGATGCCTGAGGAGTGGAGGAGAAGTGTTTTGGTACCAATTTTGAACAACAAAGGTGATGCTGAGAGCTGTAGTTAAGTACAGACGCATGAAGTTGATCAGCCACACTATGAAGATATGGAAAAAAGTTGTTGAAGCCAGGTTAAGAGGAGAGGTGACAATCAGTGAGCAGCAGTATGGTTTCATGCCAAGAAAGAGTACTACAGACAATGTTTGCTCTAAGAGTGCTGATGGAGAAGTATAGAGAAGGTCAGAAGGAGTTGCACTGTGTCTTTGTGGATCTTGAGAAAGCATATGATAGAGTGCCAAGAGAGGAAGTGTGGTACTGTATGAGAAAGTCAAGAGTGGCAGAGAAGTATGTGAGGGTGGTGCAGGACATGTATGAGGACAGTGAGATGGTGGTGAAGTGTGCTGTAGGATTGAAAGATGGATTCAAGATGGGGGTGGGATTACATCAGGGATTGGCTCCGAGTCCCTTCTTGTTTGCCATGGTGATGGATAGGCTGACAGACGAGGTCAGGTAGGAGTCCCCGTGGACCATGATGTTTGCAGACGACATTGTGATCTGCAGTAACAGTAGGGAGCAGGTGGATGAGAACCTGGAGAGGTATGCTCTGGAGAGAAGAGGCATGAAAGTGAGTAGAAGCAAGACAGAATACATGAGTGTGAATGAGAGGGAGGTAGGTGCAACAGTGAAGATGGAAGGAGTAGTGGTTGTGAAAGTAGATGAGTTTCAATACCTGGGGTCAAATATCCAAAGCAATGGAAAATTCACAAGACAGGTGAAGAAGAGTGCAGGCAGGGTGGAGTGGGTGGAGACGAGTGTCGGGGTTATTTGTGACAAAGGTAGCAGCAAGCGTGAAAGGGAAGATTTACAAGACTGTAGTGAGACCTGCTATGATGTATGGTTTGGAGATGGTGGCACTGACAAAAAGACAGGAGGTAGCGCTGGAGGTGGCAGAGTTGAAGATGCTAAGATTTTCATTGAGAGTGACTAGAAGGGACAAGATTAGAAATGAGTATATCAGAGGGACAGCTCACATTGAGCGGTCTGGGGACAAAATAAGAGAGGCAAGGGTGAGATGGTTTGGACATGTGCAGAGGAGGGATAGTGGACATACTGGACAAAGAATGTTGAAGATGGAGCTGCCAGGCAGGAGGAAAAGAGGAAGACCACAGAGAAGATTCATGGATATAATGAAGGAGGACATGGAGAGGGTTGGTGTTACAGAGAAAGATGCAAGGGTTAGGGCGAGATGGAGGCAGATGATCCACTGTGGTGACCCCTGAAGGGAGCGGCCAAAAGAAGAAGACTTATGTTCTCAGCAAGAATACAATGTTGGTGTTTTGTTTTTGTTTTTTTAACAATTTTACTGAACATTTAATTCTATATAAGTCACTGTTTAACAGGGAATTTTTGGCAATCCTGTGCTTTTCGTGTGGTGTTACATGGAATAGCATCACTATAAACTATGGAAAAAGCAGTTACTCTAAAATCTATTATTTCCTCACAACTTTCGGTCCAAAAACCTAAAAAATGTTGCAACTTTTATTGCAACTTTTTGGAGAAGGTTTTTGGGCAACAACAATCATAAAAACAGTCCGTGAAATCCCGGACGGACTGAAATACAGTGAGATAACGTATACATGCTCCATGCATTGAATTTGTTTACTTACTCTGGGTTGTTAAGTTGACACTACACACCCTTTGCACTAAAGAAAGCACTTACAGCACTTTGTGAAATTGTATCAGTGAGAACTGATCATTGTGAAAGTTAAATAAAAAGTGCATTATTTTAACTCATTCTGGGTCAGTTCTTTGTGATAATTTATGTATTAAAGAGTATTCCTGGTATGATTTGCAGTGCCTCTAAGATTTTTTTTTCCTGGCAAGTAAAATAACTATTAAAATGGTAATTTCGGACTTCCGGTCTGGACGCCATGGCGACTGCAGCTTAACACTGAAGTTCTCAGACCCAATCCAGGATAACACCTTGAAAATCAAACTTAACGGATTTTTGGAGGAGTGAAAATCAAAAGACAAAATCATCATGTCTAAAGGAAAACAGAAGAAACTGAAATTCTCCAGGCCAGGACACGTATCGGCCGGAGAATCCGAACTGGAAGATCTCCGTTCAGAAGACGAGGAACTGGTGATAGCTAACAAAAGGGTTAGCCTGAAATCACTATTTGAGGAGCTACGACGATTTCGCCGAGATGTTACGGCCGAATTTCGGGAATTCAGAGAAGAATTGAAAAGGACAAACAGCAGAGTGGACCAGGCCGAGAACCGAATCTTGGAAACAGAGGATCGAATAAAAGTGCTCGAAGATTCTGTGCTAGACCTACGCAAAAGACAAGCAGCTATAGAGGCTAAGCTAACCGACCAAGAAGGAAAACAAAGAAGAGACAACATAAGAATTCATGGTCTGATAGAAGGAACCGAAAATGGTTTTAACTCAATGGCAGAATGCGTGGAATCCTTACTAAGAGAGAAATTGGATATTCCACAAACCACCGACTTGAAGATAGAAAAGGCACATCGTTCATTAGCCGCTAGGCCGGCGGCGGAAGCGCCCCCACGTTCGGTGTTGGTAAGATTTTCCAATTTCAAAATAAAACAAGAGGTTGTAAGACTGGCCTGGCAGAAAAAAGGATTTATGCACCAGGAGAGAAAAGTCTACGTGGAACACGATTACGCCCCGGAGGTCCTTAAAAAGCGCAGGGAATACAATGACGCGAAAAAGGTGTTAAGAGAGAAGAAATTGCGCTTTCAGACACCATTTCCTGCAAAGTTAAGGGTCTTCTACGGCGATGAAACGTGTCTCTATAATTCGGTGGAAGAAGCAACAGCTGACATGGCGAAAAGAGGCCTCCCGGTAACGGTATTTAAACCCGCAGCAGACCCGAGTGAGAAGATCAAAACGCAAACATGGACAACACAAAGACCTTCAAAATCCACGGACCAGCAGCGGGAAACCCAGCACCAGAGCGTCGCGGATAAACTATCTGTTTTCAGGTTGGAATAGCGACTTTTTTTTTTTTTTTCTTCTCTTGAATCAATCCGCACATCCAACCCCCCTCATACAAGGTAACAAACATTAAAGGAGATGCATATTCAGCATGTGGTAAAACATTTCATGGAACAATCATATTATTTGAAACAAATAAGTCTTTGTAATAAAAAAAAAAACTTGTTAAAATAGAAATGTGACAATAATCCACATGTTCTCCTCATACTAACAAATACTGTTTTTGCGTGAATGTTTGATGTGATGGGGGTGGGAGGGTGCACACAATTTCACAGGGTTTAGGCATAAAAGGAAAAAAAAAAAAATCATTACAAGTTTGGATTGGGTTCTGAAACTCACGTTAAAAGCATGGGACTACTTTCAGTGGTAAGAGAGGGCCCTCAACACGTAACAGAGTTTGAGGAATTTCCCTCAGAGCCTTCACTCCATCAAGGCTCTTACAGGGTCTTTAAAAAGACCCCAGCTCAAGAAGTTCTTTTGACAGCTTTTTGTTTTAAAGTTTTTTACACTATGTTCTTAATGTTTTTCTTGTTTTTAATGTTCTTTCAGTTTCTGAGTAGCACAAAAGAGGGCCACCACACAGTTATACTAAACAAAACAACACAATGGAGAAACAGGGTGTAACCAAAATAATTTCATATAATGTAAAAGGAATCCTGAATCCAGTTAAAAGATCCAAGATTCTAGGCAAAATGAAAAAAGACAAAGCAGGAATAATACTTTTACAAGAAACCCACCTAACAGACGTGGAACACAATAAACTCAGTAGACAAGGGTTTAAAATGATCTCTTCATCTTCATATAAATCAGGGAGGAGGAGGGGAGTAGCGACATTGATATCAACCAAAATTACATTTGAAAAAAAATCAGAACACAAAGATAAAGAAGGGAGATACAGTTTGGTAACTGGGCGGCTAGAGGGAGAAGATATCACCCTGCTGAATGTGTATGCTCCCCCAGGGGCTAACTGGAAATTTTATAAAAATGTATTCAACCTAATGATAACTAAAGCTCAAGGTTTAGTGATATGTGGTGGGGACTTCAATCTTAGACTGAATCCATACTGGGATGCTTCTGGTAATTCCCCACATCAAAATAACACCCAAAACAGGAAGACTCGGATGCTACTAAAAGAATTGGGAATCTGTGACGTGTGGAGGGAACTCAACCCCAGTGTAAAAGACTATACATTTTACTCAACTCCACATTCATCTTACTCAAGGATTGACCATTTTTTTATGTTTAATAGAGACATTGGAAGAGTAAAAACATGTAAAATAGGACTGATGGATCTCTCCGACCACAGTCCGATCTACATGGACTTAAATATCCAAAAATACACAAATAATACATTTTCTTGGAGGTTAAATTCAAATGTCCTGAAAGGACCATTGAAAGATGAATTGGAATCAGATATTCACAGATATTTGGAAGATAACGATAATGGAGAAGTATCCCCTTTAATACTGTGGGATGCATGTAAAGCTGTAATAAGAGGAAAGATTATTGCAAAACTGGCAACCCAAAAGAAACTAAGACAAGAAAAACTATCCACATTAGAGTCAGAACTTAGGAACCTAGAAAAAGAACACAAAGGCAACACTCATTCTACTGACTCGCTCAAGATTAAGGAAATTAAAAACCAAATAAATGAGATCTACACAATAGAAATCCAGAAGAAACTTACATTTCTGAAACAAAAATACTATGAAGCAGGCAGTAAATCGGCAAAATTGCTAGCCTATAAATTGAGGAAACATCAAACAGAAAGAGCAATCTACAAAATCAGAGACCCAGTATCAAAGGAAATAAAATTCAGAATTCAGGATATTCTTAAAAACTTCGAGAATTACTATAAGAACTTATACTCCCACAAAAAACATAAAAACGCATCCGAGGCATTCCTAAACACATTAAACCTTCCCCAACTTACGGAGTCACAAAATAAAACACTACTGTCAGAAATACATCCTAAAGAATTGGAAAAAGCAATTATGAAACTTAAAGCTAACAAATCCCCAGGAGCTGATGGCTATACAGCAGAGTGGTACAAAACCTTTAAACAGCAACTATCTCCTCTCCTCCTGAAAACATTTAATTATGTCCTCCACACAGGGGAAATCCCCCCCTCCTGGAGAGAAGGGGTCATTGCAGTTATACCTAAACCTGAAAAGGATAAACTAGAGTGCTCCAACTACAGACCAATCAGTGTACTAAATCAGGACTATAAGCTTTTTACCATTATCCTTGCCAAAAGGTTAGAAAATATACTGACAGACCTAATTCATTTAGACCAAACAGGTTTTATAAGACAAAGACAGACACAAGACAACATTCGACGCACTTTACACATAATTCATCATATAAAAAAAATATAACTTAAATGCAGTCATATTGGGATTAGATGCTGAAAAAGCATTCGATTCGGTTGACTGGTCTTTTCTATATAGAATCTTATCCAGTTTCAATTTTCATAACAACTTCATTAGAACTATACAGGCATTATATAAAAAACCAACAGCTAAAATAAGGATTAACGGTAATTTATCATCATCTTTTGAACTGGAAAGAGGATGTCGTCAGGGCTGCCCCCTGTCTCCACTGCTCTTTGCAATCTTCATAGAACCTCTGAGCCAATGGATAAGACAAAACCAAAAAATTCAAGGTATTACACTTGGTCAGAAGGAACATAAAATAGCACTCTTTGCTGATGACATTTTAATATACCTAGGGCAGCCGGACACTTCTTTACCAGAACTAACCTCAGTTTTTTCAGAGTATGGAGATTTATTGGGGTACAAATTAAATATGCATAAAACCCAAGTTTTAACATTCAACTATGACCCAAATCATTATTCACTAAGCAAACTCAAAACTAACTGGGAGTCGGAATCTATGAAATATCTGGGGGTCAATATCCCGAAACAACTCAACAAAATTATATCACTAAACTATGATCCACTGGTGACAAAAATAAAATCTGACCTAGCAAGATGGAATATGATACCATTCTTGGGTACTGCACAAAGAATTGAAGCAGTCAAAATGAATATACTTCCACGTCTTCTATACCTTTTCCAAACAATACCGGTAGAACCTCCCAAAAAAACATGGCAGGAGCTGGACAGAAGGATCTCAAGATTCATATGGCAGGGCAAGAGACCTAGAATCAGATATAGAACCCTACAGCTAAACAAAGACAAAGGTGGGCTCGCGCTGCCAAATATCAGGGACTACTTTAAAGCCGCACAAATTAAAACTTTAGTAGAGATATGTAACCCAGTCTACACTGCACAATGGAAGGAGATCGAATGCCAAATAACAAGTGACATCCCCCTACAGGCGATAATAGGGAACAATGTCTTACCTAAGCTTTTGAATAACACTAACCCGTGGATAGAGACCCCGCTAAAAATTTGGTTTAAGATAGTCAGAGAGAATCAAACTAAAGAGCCCTATCGACTTCTGCAATGGATCGCCTATGATCAGGACTTTACTCCTAATAAAACAGACACCAGATTTAAAAAGTGGAAGGAGAAAGGGCTGATAAAATATTACGATTTTTTTAAAGGGCAAATCTTAAGAAGTTTTGAAGATTTGAAAAAACAAGGCCTAATAAATCAAGACCTTTACAGGTTCTTCCAGCTTAGACACCACATAAACAATATACTTAAAAAGGAGGTTTTGGAAAGGGCCCAGTCAGGTGTTCTGAAGGTCTTCTTAATGGCATATAAAGGGATCCCAGGGATCAGATACATTTCTAAAATATACCAAGGTCTTCAAGACTTAAAAGGAGACAACACATCTTATATAAAAGAGAGATGGGAAAAAGAGGGGAATTTCACTTTACAACTGGAAATATGGGAAAAGCTAAATAAACAGCAATGGAAAAGTACCTCATCCCTGCAGTGGAGAGAATTTGGATGGAAAAACTTGGCAAGATTTTTCAGAACACCTGCACAAAACAAATTTACCCATAAGGGATTGAACTGTTGGCGCTTGTGTGGTGAAAAGACTGCAAATCATTTTCATGTGTTTTGGTCATGCCCAGTTATCCACCAATATTGGACCAAGGTACAGACAATTTTGGGGAAAATATTCAAAATTACAGTTCCCTTTTCTTTTGTAACTTTGTATTTGGGTTTACTACCGGACTCACTGGAAAGACGAGGAGAAAAATACTTATTCAATGTTTTAATATTGGCAAGCAAAAAAGCTCTAACTAAAAAATGGATGTTGAAGGACTGTCCTACACCTGAAGATTGGACTAACGTGATCCAAGACATTTACTCGATGGAAAAGTTGACATTCGCACTGAGACAGGACATGGATGTGTTCATGAACTTTTGGCAACCCTGGACCGCATATGTGTCTTCCATTAGATCTAATCTTTGACAAATACCATTTCAATAATGGTTCCGCTCTTTGTTCCAATGCTACTCAGATGCTCTTTTATCTTTATTTACTTACTTTTTCTTTTTGTTTGTTTTTTACTGGTTTGTTTGTTTTTTTTTGTTATTTGTTTCTTGTTTTTTTTTCTCTTTAATTTCACTTTTTCTTTCACTTTAAAAAAAAAAAAATAGGGGTGTTGTAAGAATTAATCTTCCAATGTTGTCAGATATCAGAAAATAAGGGAACATGTGATGAAAATGTAAACACTGCATTGCTGTAACGACCTGTAAACCCTTTACAAAAACTTAAAAAAAAAAAAAAAAAAATGGTAATTTCGCTGATTGAATTGGGATCGGATCAACCCAGAACCTCAAGAATCGGAATTGAAACGATTCTGGAAATTGGTGATGAGCCCCAGTCCTAATCAGTAACTAACATTTCTTCACTGCAGACAATGTAATCATCTTATTTGTTTTATATTAAAAAAAATTTAAGAAATAAAACAAATTGCTTGTTCCCCATAACCATAGTCTGAGGTGGCATCTAAATAGTTCTATTAATTACACTACACCAGGCTAATCGTAGTCCAGTCCAGTGTGTAAAATTCCCATAATTTCCATTTTTAAAAATTTCAATCCGACCTTAGACAGTTTAGAATTTTGTGGCCTAACACAACAGGTATTTATCTCGACCTTAAATATTTAATATGTGCACCCACACAAAGCTTCATACAGAATGGTGAATAAGGTTCGTACAAAACAGTTTTATTACCTGGGTATTTTGGAGTGTTTTGTCACCCCCTTTCTTGCTTTATATCAGTGTTTCAAAAAAAAAAAAAAAAAAAAATCCTTTTCCCCCATTTCATGGTTGCCATTGCTTAAATGTTTATTAAATGATTATTTTTATATAATTTAATATGGACAGCTTCAGTAGTTTGAGGGCTAGGGTGAGAGGTAGATAAATCGAGCATTTCCCAGAAAATAAGGGAGAAAGAAATGAAAACCAGCCCGTCAATGACAGTAACTTATACCGGCCTGATGAAGCCACCACGAGAGCGCCCAGATATCCTGACCTTTGACTTTAAGAGCACAACCTGGATATAGACCTAATCGAGGAATCATTGTGAGTTTGGTGAACATGCGGGCAATTGCCTAAGAGAAGTAGCAATTCCTGTGAAATATGCACGGATGGGCGCTGCACCATTGGATTAGTTCCTTTTGACTTGAACTATAAAGCATGCATATCTTTAGGCTCAAATCATTTACTCACTTCCCAAAATGACTCAGGTGTGAACACCATTGCTGTCACTGACATGAACAAAGATGCTGTACCTTTTGATGACAGAAACTAGTGGTATTACTCAGAGATCGCCACCTTATCGTGGTGGAGGGGTTTGAGTACCTGAATGATCCCAGGAGATACGCTGTCGGGGGCAATGTGCACCTGATAGGGTATCCCAAGACAAACTGGTCCTGGGTGAATGGCCAGATGAAGAGCAGTCCATTGGATGGCCATGATAAATGTTACATCAAGGACCCAGTGTACCCAAAGGAGGCACATGGGTCCGCCTTCCAGTGGACTCACCACCTGCAGGAGGGATCATGTGAATCATGGTGCTATGTGAACTGGGCAGAAGTCCGGGCTACTCTGCCTGGACTGATGCCCCCGCAACCCGGATCCCCAGTTAAGCGGTAGAAGATGGATGGATGGATGTCATTGCAGTTTAATGTGATGTCACCAAAGTTTGTTGCGAGATAAATATATCTACACTTATGCATATTTCACACACACACACACACAAAAATATAACCAAATATCACCATGGCTGGAGATTTCTTACACTGATCAAATAAATCAAGTTCAGCTTCAGCACAATAAGAAGTCCTAACATGAAGAAAGGAAACGACTAGTGAAACTACTTAACTACACTATAGGCATGCACTTGTCCCCTGAGCAAATACACACTCATTTTCACACACAAAAACATAGACCAAACCTCAGAATAATCCAACGTTTGGCCCATAAGAGCAACAATGTGTGAGTATTTTTAGTCAGCCTTCTTCATAGAAACCTAGCTAGGTCATAATTACAGCGTGTTTAGTGATTGCCATGTGACGGCCATACTATTGCTAGCAGTTGAGATCCAAATATAGCACCCTTGCTAGACAAGAGGCTTCTGGATCCAAGAAAAGAACAGCAGAAAAAGAAAATTATTGATAATGCCTTATCAAAAGGTTTTGGTGCAATTGTAAGGAACTACCCGCTGGTCTGACAGAGTGCTGCAAATACAAGATGAGATTAAGTTCAGGGAAATACAGTGTGTGGTTTGGGCTGCTACAGCTTCCTCCAAGAACTGTTGGCTCTCATATCTTTGTGTGCTGTGGTTGTTTTGACAATTTATGGATTTGGACGATAACAGGCAACCACCTTTTCTAGTTTTTATTGTGTGGAAGGTGAATATGGAAAACTGTTTTAAAAGTCTAAATTTTTTTTAGACTTAAATCATTTGAAAACCAGCAAACCAGAATAAATAACTTCTCAATCAACAAAGGCATTTAATTGTTGAAGTGACACTCCACGAAAAAATTTCTTTTCTTAACATGTTTTTTTATGACTTACAAGACATCAAGAGCTAAATCACTCAAATGTCTCACATTTTTCTTGCTTTAAAATCTCACTTAAGCCCCGCCCCCTGAAAAGACAGATTTAGACAGACCGTTGCTGGTGACGTAAGACTAACACTGCGCTAGCACATCTGTAGTGTTTAACCAATCAGGACTCTTTGGCCTAACTGAAATTAGCCTCCATGGCCAGTTAGCACTTTTGGGCTAGCTGCTTTAAAAACTTGACCCAAATTAAAATGGGTTTTGCCATTTAACTGCTTTTGAGGGCCGATGCAGTTTCAGTTATTATCCTAAACCACCGTGCATACAACTGGGCATGTCCTTCAACTGGTTATGTGTTTTTATCACAGCATTCATGCTGTTTAATGTAGCGCGTCCCACCATTAGCCTTGTGGTATGTGGGTTGGGTCTAGTCAGATTCTGGCATATTGTGTGTGTGTGTGTTGGGGGAGGGTGAAATTATTTTGCCATGAAACTAAGACTATGAAAGGTTTTTTTTGTAGAAAAAAGGGGATAGGATAGCATTTTAGACAATGTAGATTTGTTTTTATACAGGATTTATAGCCACCACCGGAGTGCATCTTTAAGCAGCAGAATGTTCTAGAGCAGGGATGGGCAACTTTGGTGGTAGTGAGGGCCACAAAATTTTCTCACTTTCCAGGCGCCAGATTTACATGTAAACCTTCTCGATGTGCGTGTATGGGTGTGGTTGTTCACAATTAAAACTGAAAATACAAATGAAAATAAAAGCTACTCAGTGTTTTATCATATTAGAATTAAAATTGATAAAATTATATCTGCCCTGCAATGGACTGGCGATCTGTCCAGTGTGTACCCTGCCTCTCGCCCGAAGATGCTGGGATAGGCTCCAGTCTCCCCCAACCCGAAAAGGATTAAGCGGTAGAAGATGGATGGATGGATGGATGGATAAAGTTATATCATGACCTAATTTTTAAAACTCTCTCCATCAAATGATGACTAAACAGAAATTCCAGACAATAACTGACAAAAAAGCCAAAAAGTAAAGGAAATATGATTAGGCTAAAGCTGGATTCATGCTGCACCTCTGCTGTCTGCGTACGTGTAACCGGAAACCTTGTGTGACGAAATTTACGTCATTGTCTCCACTCCACTAGTGTCCGCAGTGGACGACCGCGTGCAGCCCAAATTTTGTGACCACGCCACCTGCCCACGACCTGAATGCGTTTAAATGTTCATGCGCAAGACTGAACATCCCATTCATGAGGTGGCAGATATCGACACAGCATACCAAGACAAAGTAGACGTAGAAGACAACGAGGAAATGGAAGACGAGAATAAACATACATGAATCATACATACAGTGGGGCAAAAAAGTATTTAGTTAGCTACCAATTGTGCAAGTTCTTCCACTTGAAAGATGAAAGAGGTCTCCAATTTTCATCATAGGTATACCTCAACTAAGAGACAAAATGAGAAAAAAAAAATCCAGAAAATCACATTGAAGGATTTTTAATGAATTAATTGGTAAATTCCTTGGTAAAATAAGTATTTGGTCAATAACAAAAGTTCATCTCAATACTTTGTTATATACCCTTTGTTGGCAATGAGAGGTCAAACGTTTTCTGCAAGTCTTCACAAGGTTTTCACACACTGTTGCTGGTATTTTGGCCCATTCCTCCATGCAGATCTCTAGAGCAGTGATGTTTTGGGGCTGTCGCTGGGCAACACGGACTTTCAAATCCCTCCAAAGATTTTCTATGGGGTTGAGATCTGGAGACTGGCTAGGCCACTCCAGGACCTTGAAATGCTTCTTACGAAGCCACTCCTTCGTTGCCCGGGCGGTGTGTTTGGGATCATTGTCATGCTGAAAGACCCAGCCACGTTTCATCTTCAATGCCCTTGCTGATGGAAGGAGGTTTTCACTCAAAATCTCACGATACATGGCCCCATTCATTCTTTCCTTTACACGGATCAGTCGTCCTGGTCCCTTTGTAGAAAAACAGCCCCAAAGCATGATGTTTCCACCCCCCATGCTTCACAGTAGGTATGGTGTTCTTTCTCCTCCAAACACGACAAGTTGAGTTTTTACAATAAAGTTCTATTTTGGTTTCATCTGACCATATGACATTCTCCCAGTCCTCTTCTGGATCATACAAATGCTCTCTAGCAAACTTCAGACGGGCCTGGACATGTACTGGCTTAAGCAGGGGGACACATCTGGCACTGCAGGATTTGAGTCCCTGGCGGCGTAGTGTGTTACTGGGGGTAGCCTTTGTTACTTTGGTCCCAGCTCTCTGCAGGTCATTCACTAGGTCCCCCCGTGTGGTTCTGGGATTTTTGCTCACCGTTCGTGATCACTTTGACCCCACGGGGTGAGATCTTGCGTGGAGCCCCAAATCGAGGGAGATTATCAGTGGTCTTGTATGTCTTCCATTTTCTAATAATTGCTCCCACAGTTGATTTCTTCACACCAAGCTGCTTACCTATTGCAGATTCAGTCTTCCCAGCCTGGTGCAGGTCTACAATTTTGTTTCTGGTGTCCTTTGACAGCCCTTTGGTCTTGGCCATAGTGGAGTTTGGAGTCTGACTGTTTGAGGTTGTGGACAGGTGTCTTTTATACTGATAACGAGTTCAAACAGGTGCCATTAATACATGTAACGAGTGGAGGACAGAGAAGCCTCTTAAAGAAGTTACAGGTCTGTGAGAGCCAGAAATCTTGCTTGTTTGTAGGTGACCAGGAATTTACCAATTAATTCATTAAAAATCCTTCAATGTGATTTTTTTTCCCTTCATTTTTTTCTCTCATAGTTGAGGTATACCTATGATGAAAATTGGAGACCTCTCATCTTTTAAGTGGGAGAACTTGCACAATTGGTGGCTGACTAAATACTCCCCCCCCCCCCACTGTACATACTTCAGCAGCAGCATCTTCGTGGAAAAGGAGTGAAAACCAGGAAGACTAGCAGCATTTCTTTGTTGGTGAAAATCCTGGTGCGTCAGCACATTGGCACTACCTATAGGGTGGGAGTGAAACTACAAATGATGGCTGTGCACATGCGTCAACTGCTTGGTCTGGGTAGATGAAAAAAGTGAGCATGTACAGTGCTGCATGCGTGCCGGGCTCGTCCAAAGCGCATGCAGACCAAAGCAGACTAGAGGGGAAATGCAGCATGAATAAAGCTTTAGCTTGCTCTTGGATTCATTGTGAGTGTGGAAGGGCAGAGAAATAGCTGTGGGTAAGTGGGCTTGTTAAGGGCTCCCCAAAATGGGGAATAAAAAAAAGTTTAAAAACCACTGGTATAAATGAACAAAAAAAACAGCAGATTACAATGACCACAGTCTTTGAACTTTGACAGCTGACATGGATTTGAAACCATCAGTGCTTCAGTCTGCTCTTCAGAAAGAAATCTCAAAGCTTTGAATATTTTTCTGCACAATTATAAGAAAAGCCTTCAAGCTCCATGACGCTTCACCTGTCAAACAAGAATAAATGTTACAGCTCCTCAGTAGTATTTATTCTTGTTTAAAATCAAGCTCCATGAGGCTTCACCTGTCAAACAAGAATAAATGCCACAGCTCCTCAGTAGTATGTACTGTTTAAAAGCAGCCTACTTTGTACACTTACTGCAGTCTACAGCCTATTAATGCGGTCTTAGAAGGCAACATACCTTAAAAACACGTTTTCTGCTGGTGCACTGTTCCCTCTGGCTCCCTCACTCTTGCGCTCTCCTTGACCACTTGCACACAGAGTGGCACCTAGGTTTCAATTAGCGCTCCCTCTGCTGGCGGACTCTCTAATTGCATTTAAGAATTTGGTTCCAAATCCAGCAAACATGATATAACAACTGATTTTTGGAAATGGACTGGCAGGCCGCAGTGGATGAGGGGGCGCCAGTTGCCCATCCCTCTTCTAGAATACTACACTGAATTTCATTCCAGCATATTTTTTTTTCATATTGGTCGGGATACACTAAGTTTGGTAGAGATTGTAATGTCCAAATGGTGTATAAAACAATTTCAGTATAGCCTGGCTTTCTTTAGCACATAAAGACTGATCATCTACATCTTATCAGGCCATGAAGAGCAATGAATGCAATTATTAAGAAAATTCAAACACGAGCTACAACTAAGGCAACAGCATTATCACAATAGATTTCTTAAATTTTTAATTAGACATGATCCTCAAGTTATTCCATCTGAGGCAAACGTCCTCTGTGTAGGCAGGCATCTTAGTTACGGTTCTTGCTCGATGAGTCTGGGTTCATGCTGGTTGTTAGCCTCAGACAGTTTCATCCTGTTGCATAGAGTTCATGATTTTTAAATTCATAATATCAAGTTGAAGCAGATCTACATTGCTATGACTGATTTTCTGTTAGCCTAGCATTAGCAAGTTTGTTTTTGGCAAGATATAGCAGAGTTAAAACAGTCAGGTGAGCTAAACACAGCTGCTGCTGCTCTTTGAGAGAAAGGACAGGAGACCCACTTGGTTTTCAAGCTAGAACTTGACACATAAGCAGATCTATCTATAAATGCACAAAATCTGTTTGTTTCTATGTCTCTGTTCGATGCCTCTCTCGAACCGTTCAGACTGACCTAAGATTTTGCATGCATATTGCTGAGATTACAAAGGTGTGCATCCTCGAGTATGGAGTTCAGTCAAAATATGTAATTTTTATCAATAAAAGTTTAGTAATCACTCTCTCCTCATACTCTGGCTTCTAGAAGTGTGGGTGGGGTTTTGCATTGACTCCGTACTGATTGGATAATACGCAACATCACGGCATCAGTAACCACAGTGCACTGTAAGCAAAACAAGGAAGTGAAAAGCGACAAATTTTACTAGAAAAAGACAATAATTAAGATTTAATGCTTAGAAAATTATACTACAAAGTTCCAGTGATTGCGTAGGTCTAAAGGATAATTCAGCATATGTGGAGAACATGAGACGCGTGAGCAGACTGGGCAGAGCGTCAGTGGGGGACCCGGTATGACAAAGAACACCGGCATATCCAACACAGAACATACCGAGCAGCAGGGGCCCGACCGGGCAGACCACAGTCCTTTGTGGTGAGACACACCCAGCCTGCCCAATCAGTGGTAGACAGGAGTCCCTGCTTCTCTCGTGTGGTATCACTGTACTTTGCAGGACCGCAAGTCCCCCCCCTCCCATGCAAGTATCTAAAAATTAAAACAGGACATGCCAGAAGAAGCAGCGGCCCAACTGGGCAGACCATGGTCCTTCGCGGGGAGGGACACCCAGCCTGCCCAGTCAGTAGTAGACGGAGGTCCCTGCTTCTGCTTCATCTGTGTAGTACCACAAGTACCTTCCTCACATGTGAGTATCTAAAAATTAAAAACTTAATAACCGCCATGATTGTGGAGTGGAATGGCTGGAATGACTTCACGACCAAACACAGGACACAAAAATGCCCAAATAACGAAATAAATAATTTTTAGTTAAATATTTACTGACAAATGGGCAACACTAATGCAACGGTTGCAGTCAAACGGGTCCTTCTGCTGTGTATAATAATGTTGGGTATTTTGTAGTTAATTCGGTTGATTACAGTTTAAAAAAAAAAAATAAAATATTGTTAAATACAAAATTATGCACTACAATGGGTCTGAAATATTTGTAAATGTGTCCTGTTACAGTACTGCATGAGTTTGACTATACACAGAAGAAATTCAACATTACACTTAACTCCATCACTGAACAGTGATGTAAACTAAAATAATTATGATGACTTAACTCCCATTCCCCCAAGTGCAAGAGACACTATTATCCTGACTGTGATATCACACAGAAGTGATCTAACAAACAAGGGATCTGAAACAGTCGCTAATATTGGAAATCCCATTCATTTTCAATATTTAGGTTTTCTGTACTTAATATTCACACAATCAAATAAATCTTAGTGCCATTTACTCCCTTTTATATTTGTCAAAATCTAACGTGATTGCCGACATATAGCCTACACCTCTTTGTATTCCACTTTCAAACACAGCCTACCATTTGGGTCTGTAAAGCCTAAATGGGATACCCGTTTCAGACAGGAATACTTGTGTTCTACGGGCAATGCACTAGTGGCGATAATGCACCAAAACATTCTTAACCAAAATCTTACATAGTGCTGCTTTTAAAGATTTGGACTGTGGAATATTCCAAAGCAATTACACCAAATCAAATCAATTACACTGCAATAGGGATGCAAGTTAATAATTAATTCATTCATCATTCACCTTATTGATGAACATTTAACTGATAGGGAAATACTTAAGTATAATATGGTCTTTTTAACTATTACAAGTTAATATTTTTGATGTACTGAATAAAATAGGAACATCATATTCCTCAATGACATAATGCACCATTCGCATTTTTTACTTCAAACAATGGCATTTTTTGTGGTTTAACAAATTGTGTTCTGTATAGTATAGTGTGTGCTATGTGCTGGTGCATCTCAAATTAAAATGTCATGATTTGTATCTAATTTTAAAAACTAACCAATATTATAAAACTTATTCAGAAAGGTTTGAATTATTTCACTTTGTGTAATAAAAATATCAATGTTTATCTTTTTTTAGTTATAAAATATTAACTTTCTTTGTGTTCCAATTTACGGAGATGCACTAGTAGACTGTTTTAACAGGAAAATAAATTGTGAGCTGCTTCATCTGTTGCATGCTAAACATTAGAGTACCCCGGCAATCCAGAGAAACTCAGTACGATCCGGGCTCTCTCTGTTGTCAGGTTATGTGTGCTACCTGACGTGGTCTATATGACCCTACAAGTGATGTGGGCCGTTGGCTCCCTCATCTCAATGGACATTTGAATAGTACTATGAAGTAAATGTCACCGTCACCTCGTAACAGCACAGTGACAGAGTGGAAATGAATCAGAAGGCCTATCATTATTCTGACAGATTATATTCATTTTGAAGTTGCAGCAGACAATTGTGTGTGCCACAATTACACAAATGTTTCAGCGGCTGAGAGCGAAAGGTTTATTTTAAGAGCACTTACTCCCCCGGAGTCTGCTGCGGCTCTTTAACGGTCTCTGGCTGTTGTAAAGCTGATGTCAGCCTGTCCTGTTTGTCCAAGCCAGGCTCCTCTGCTGCTGTGTTGAAATGCTACCTCAGTGGTAACTTAGATCTGGTCTGCTTTCCCGTCTAGCGGCGGGTTGAAAGCAGCAGGGATGGGTTTTTGTGCTCATGTAGTCTTTCCTTGCTCCGGTCTATTTCCCTGCCCTGCTGATTTGAAGCAGGTGGGTGGATCTTTAAGTTTGCATACCATTGGAACGTGTTTTGGCTCTCCATTGTACCTTGGAAGGACAAGGTTTTTCGCTGTGCACAGCGCATGCGCTCTGGGGTGGTGGTGGGGTCTTTCTGCTTTTCTACTTTAGTTTCGGTTGAAAGGCGATGGGTGACCACTTGCGCCCCCACCTGGACGGTGACACCAGTATATTTCATAAAATAAACTCCACTGAAAAGGACTGCTGAGTTATCAGTTAATTGACAACTAATTTAATTTAGTCAACTCAATTCTTATCGACAAGTAATCGAAAGTCAATTAATCATTAACATCCCCACACTGCAGCATTTAGATGATGTTTGATAAACTGTGGCATTGCAGTTGTTCAAGAGCCAAACAATTTTGGCAAATGCTTTTCTACTTTTAACCTTCAGATATCTGTACTAAAATGATCAGTAATGATGTCAAAAGGACAGTAAAAATCTACACTCTAGTCATAAAATAAATGCACCCCCTTCAAAAGACTGGAAACCTTCACACTAACCAGGAACGCCCAGCCTCATGTGTTCATTTGATAATTGTGTTGACTTTTTACAAATAGTGAACCATCTTTAATTAGCAGTGCAGAGGATCCAATCAATAGTTTCCATATTTTGACCACACAGTGCAGCATAATGGACTTTCACTTTGGTCTCCAGCTGACTGTGACAATGCTCTGAAACTCACTGCTGGATACAGGCAGCAACACTACCAGTTTCTAGACACCAACACTTCTTTTTACGGCTCAGCTATGACTAAACAGACTTCCTAGTTTCACTGAAAATAAAATTTTGCTATATAAAGATCAGATGAATAATTACTATCAATGAGCATTAACATTTATTTCAATTAAATAAAAGAACAGATTGAGTACGGGCAACAACAAATAGACTAAGGGCCGTATTACAACGACAAGGCTGGCTCATCAGTCGTCACTGACGCAGAATGCGTTTATGGGCATTTCCAAGTTCATTTCCTTATCACAATGGCATAAAAATGAACTTTCTGCTGGCGCATGATGCAAAGAGACCAGTCTAATCATTCAGAGGTGTGTTTTGGATAATCAAATCCAAAGCGCTCCTTCTCATCCCTTTAATGTAAAGAGATGCATTATCTAAAGTGAACTGTTATGATGGTTTAAGACGGGTTTTGTGCTGACCAAAGCCCGCGTGTGTGAGCCAAAATGCATGCGACACTAAAGCTGCTTGGTAATAAGGAAGACATCAATCACAGTTGATGCCCAGTTAGTTATGTTAGAAAGAACAAACGGTGAAGAATGGGCTGAAAAATCAGCTGAATAGTTTAATGGTTTTTGTAAATAATAATGTAACCTTGCCTTATTTTTTAGGATGACAACTCAATATCTGTCCGGGGACTGTAGATGAAAAGTAGCCATTTTGGCTAATTCTGGTGCATTTTACAGTAATGTGAATTAATGTACAGTGTCCCTATCAAATAAACCAGTAAATAAAATAAATAGTGGGCAAAAAAGTATTTAGTCAGCCACCAATTGTGCAAGTTCTCCCACCTAAAAGATGAGAGGTCTCCAATTTTCATCATAGGTATACCTCAACTATGAGAGACAAAATGAGAAAAAAAAATCCAGAAAATCACATTGAAGGATTTTTAATGAATTAATTGGTAAATTCCTCGGTAAAATAAGTATTTGGTCACCTACAAACAAGCAAGATTTCTGGCTCTCACAGACCTGTAACAACTTCTTTAAGAGGCTCCTCTGTCCTCCACTCATTACCTGTATTAATGGCACCTGTTTGAACTCGTTATCAGTATAAAAGACACCTTTCCACAACCTCAAACAGTCAGACTCCAAACTCCACTATGGCCAAGACCAAAGAGCTGTCAAAGGACACCAGAAACAAAATTGTAGACCTGCACCAGGCTGGGAAGACTGAATCTGCAATAGGTAAGCAGCTTGGTGTGAAGAAATCAACTGTGGGAGCAATTATTAGAAAATGGAAGAAATACAAGACTACTGATAATCTCCCCCGATCTGGGGCTCCACGCAAGATCTCACCCCGTGGGGTCAAAATGATCACAAGAACGGTGAGCAAAAATCCCAGAACCACACGGGGGGACCTAGTAAATGACCTGCAGAGAGATGGGACCAAAGTAACAAAGGCTACCATCAGTAACACACTACGCCACCAGGGACTCAAATCCTGCAGTGCCATGTGTGTCCCCCTGCTTAAGCCAGTACATGTCCAGGCCTGTCTGAAGTTTGCTAGAGAGCATTTGGATGATTCAGAAGAGGACTGGGAGAATGTCATATGGTCAGATGAAACCAAAATAGAACTTTATGGTAAAAACTCAACTTGTGTTTGGAGGAGAAAGAACACCATACCTACTGTGAAGCATGGGTGTGGAAACATCATGCTTTGGGGCTGTTTTTCTGCAAAGGGACCAGGACGACTGATCCGTGTAAAGGAAAGAATGAATGGGGCCATGTATCGTGAGATTTTGAATGAAAACCTCCTTCCATCAGCAAGGGCATTGAAGATGAAACGTGGCTGGGTCTTTCAGCATGACAATGATCCCAAACACCCCCCCCCCCCCCGGGCAACGAAGGAGTGGCTTCGTAAGAAGCATTTCATGGTCCTGGAGTGGCCTAGCCAGTCTCCAGATCTCAACCCCATAGAAAATCTTTAGAGGGAGTTGAAAGTCCGTGTTACCCAGTGACAGCCCCAAAACATCACTGCTCTAGAGGAGATCTGCATGGAGGAATGGGCCAAAATACCAGCAACAGTGTGTGAAAACCTTGTGAAGGCTTACAGAAAACGTTTGACCTCTGTCATTGCCAACAAAGGGTATATAACAAAGTACTGAGATGAACTTTTGTTATTGACCAAATACTTATTTTACCGAGGAATTTACCAATTAATTCATTAAAAATCCTTCAATGTGATTTTCTGGATTTTTTTTTTTTCCTCATTTTGTCTCTCATAGTTGAGGTATACCTATGATGAAAATTGGAGACCTCTCTCATCTTTTAAGTGGGAGAACTTGCACAATTGGTGGCTGACTAAATACTTTTTTGCCCCACTGTAAATGTAGTGCGCACGGATGCAACACGGATATGAATGGGTTTGAAACTTCAGGAAGCGAGGATGATGCTTCTGCAAACTTTTATTAACGTTCATAAACTATTCAAACTTTTATTAACGATGGCACGGAAGTCGCTTCGTGCAATCTGGAGGACTCGATCTGGTGAGGCTTCCCGTCTGCCACCGGCCCCCAGCATGAAGCAAGCCCGCTCTCGGCAGCCTCTGCCAGGGGCTGACGAAGAGGTGTCACGAAGCTTGCTGGGCTGGAAAGGTGCACGGCCGAGGCAGATGTGGATGCATCGCCTGCCTCTGTGGGGAGTTACAGTGAAAAGTAAAACGCTGTACACTCTTTGTTCATTCATTTATTCCCCTAAAAATAAACACATTAATGCCTAACAAGTTTGTGATGAAAACGTCCCCCCACGCAACCCCAATCCCATGCGCCGCACATCACACTGGAACACAATGGCACACATGCTCCCTGTTCATTCATTCACCTAAAAAAAAAAAAAAAATAAATAAATAAATAAATAAATAAATAAATCCTACATTAATGCCTAATCTATAGACTCACTAACTCCACAATTAAAATAAAAGTGTGGATGGGGAAAAAAAAATAATCTGTGATCATCATATAATCAAAAAAATAATGGTTGATTATATGATGACTGTTACAACTGTCTCCATTAAAATAACAGAAAAAACCCAGCAGATGCGGTTTCCTTATGAGCTCCGGAGCTGCACAATTTCAAAACACACCACTGAAATATCAAGAAAGTGCTTCTGATGATAGACCTCCTTTTTCCTGATCAAAAGCGGATTCTCATGGAATGCACTATAATAGTAATGTGCATTAGAGTGCGCGCCACCACACCTCTTTGAAATGAGGCGCCTCCTCGGAGCACACAGCAAGTGCACTGTCTACTGGTAATATGATGGTGAGATGCAAGGCGTAAAAAACAGACAATGCGCTGACAGAAACTAACAAAAACACTGGTGCATGATGGAAAGTCTGTCAAAAAAGTGCGTGGATGACTGTCAAAATAGGGCCCTAAATAGGGATATCACTTGCGCTACCAACTACAAATCTTAAACTACAAAGGAGGGCTGAAAAGTTCATAGTGGTCAAATTTGACCAAATGTGGTTTATTTTTCAACTGCAGGGATCCAAGTGCTGCAACACCAATGGAAGAAGTGTGAGGACCGAAGGGAAGACTATGTTGAAAAATAAACCATATTTGGTCAAATTTGACCACTATGAACTTTTCAGCCCCCCTGTACATCAGTGTACCAAATGACAATATTAGAGTCAGGGCAAGGCAAAGGAATGAAGAATGAGAAGATCTGCAGCACAAAACCCCACACCAGTCACTGAAAAGATATGGGTCGTGGTGGGCAATATGGCCAAAAACTATCACCGTATTTCTGTGAATTTTCATGAGAACAATATTCTTGACATTATGAAATACTATATTTTTAAAAAATGTTTATAATTAAATAATTATTTTATAATTTAATTTTACATTTTTTAAATTATAAAGGACAGTTTCACAGGCCAGCACTATTTACCTTCAACATATACAGCAAAAAACAAAACAAAAACTTATTTCTTCAGTTTATACACAGTAGCCCAGACTGAGTTTCAATATTTTTAATTCTGTATTAAATATTGGTGAACACTTAAAAGAAAAAAAAAAAAAAAGGGAGCAGCCGAAAGAAGAAGAGTTAAAATTAACTGCAAATGATCTTTTTGCACCTTCCATCTTTTTTTGGACACCTCACTGTCAGGAAATGTGATTTACTTCACAATAATTGCCAGACACAATGTGCCAGAAAACATTCTAAAATTGAACTTTTATTTAATTTCATTTATTATGCTTGCTTTATTTATTTTACTTAAGCAATTGTAGATTTTTTGTAAAAAAAACAAAAAAAACTTTAGAAGTTTTTTTTTTTATTTTATCTGGTAATACTAAATTAATACTAGGCACCTAATGGTAGACATCAACAATTCTGTTGTCAGTTTAAAGGCAAAATATAATGCAGCAACTGGCAATGAGGTTATATGCAATAAACATTGCAATAAATGTGTACCTGCGTTATTGAGTCTTTGGTACCATTACGACTGCTCTTTAGGAAAGTTCTGCACATGTTGGTCAATGAAAGTATCCAATTCCTCAATTAATTGATCACTTAAAGTGGCCAATTACTTAATTAGTAAAATAACTGATAGCTGCAGCCCTACTGTGTAGCAAGTTTGGCAAAAATAGAGAGCATTACATATTCTATAGTAAGAAGGCATAGGGAGTGCCAACCTTGACCTTTAACCCCAAACATGTAGTCAGAGGTTATGGTCTCAAAGTGAACCTGTATACCGGGTTTGGTGACCCTAGCCTTCTTTGTTGACATATACTTTATAAGCCATTTTGATGTTGACCTTTAACCTTGTGATCCCAAAACCATAATCACACTTCAGGGTCACAGTGTGAACCTGTGTACCAAGTATGGTGATCCTAGCTTTACTTGTTTTATTGTAAAAGTGCAAATGAAATGCTAACTTTGACCTTTTGACCCCAAAATGTAGTCAGAGGTCAGGATCCCAAGGTGAACCTGTGCACCAGGTTTGGTGGCCCTAGCTTTACTCACTGTACAGTAGGGCTCTGCGATATGACCCAAATTTCATATCACGATACAAGTACTTATTTGACAATAATATATATCAGGATATACATTTTATGCAAATTCTATAGTTTATTTATGATAACCAATAAAAAGGACCATCTCTTTTTCTACATTTTAAATTACATACTGAAAAAAAAAATTGTACAAATTCATCTGTCATTAATTTTATGCACTTCCCCCCTCTTAATTTTGCAGTGTTGTTATAAAAATGTTTTTAATGTGCATTTGAGATGACTTCAACTTTATATCGCTACTGGACTAATCAAAAAAGATTACAAATCAAGTTACATTAAGAGCCAGTTTGTGCATCCGACACATTTTAATTTATTATTTATTCAGTGTGTATGCACCCGCTGTCAAGCACTTTTGCAGCTTTAGTAATGTTTTTTCAGACAAAATTAAGAAACTTGGCAGTGATTTAAACCAGAACAATGGTCTGATACACTATGTTTCCTATTAGGGACAAGTTAGCATAGTCATTTAGCATTACCCGTTTTATAATTGGAGAGCGATTGTGTTAATGTTACTTACCTCTAATTAAAACAAGGTTAGAGGACTATCTTCTCTGATGCAGCACGGTGGGAAAAAGTTCAACATTCTTGGCTGGCACAGAAGTACTGGCAAAACATTAACTTGCAGTTAGTTGCTGTGGCACACCTGGCGCACCGTGGGAGAGAGGCAGGAAAGTGACAAGTAGAAACTGGTATGTCTACTAACTAACCTGCACTTATATAGCGCTTTTCTAGTCACAAAGACCACTCAAAGCGCTTTCACTAATACTAACTCTCTATTCTAAGGGCCTATAGGAAACATATCTAGGGACAATTTAGAACAGCCAATTAACCTAACATGCATGTCTTTGGATTGTCTCTTAAATCCCGATATAAACGACAGTTTTATATGAAACGGCAGACGTTTATCGCATCACTGATATATATCGTCATATTGCAACTGAAAAATAAACCACATTTGGTCAAAATTGACCACGATGAACTTTTCAGCCTATGAACTTTTCACACCCCCCCCCCAATATTCGGCTAAAGATACATCTGAGCCAGAGCCGCTGATCCAAGCTAAAGGCTAGAAGCTAGCCAACTTAACAAAAAGTAAAGGAAGAAATACTCCAAACATATACAGTGGGGCAAAAAAGTATCTAGTCAGCCAACAAATGTGCAAGTTCTCCCACTTAAAAGATGAGAGGTCTCCAATTTTCATCATAGGTATACCTCAACTATAAGAGACAAAATGAGAGAAAAAAAAATCCAGAAAATCACATTGTCTGATTTTTAAAGAATTTATTTGCAAATTGTGGTGGAAAATAAGTATTTGGTCAATAACAAAAGTTCATCTCAATACTTTGTTATATACCCTTTGTTGGCAATGACAGAGGTCAAACGTTTTCTGTAAGTCTTCATAAGGTTTTCACACACTGTTGCTGGTATTTTGGCCCATTCCTCCATGCAGATCTCCTCTAGAGCAGTGACGTTTTGGAGCTGTCGCTGGGCAACACGGACTTTCAACTCTCTCCAAAGATTTTCTATGGGGTTGAGATCTGGAGACTGGCTAGGCCACTCCAGGACCATGAAATGCTTCTTACAAAGCCACTCCTTCATTGCCCGGGCGGTGTGTTTGGGATCATTGTCATGCTGAAAGACCCAGCCACGTTTCATCTTCAATGCCCTTGCTGATGGAAGGAGGTTTTCACTCAAAATCTCACGATACATGGCCCCATTCATTCTTTCCTTTACACGGATCAGTCGTCCTGGTCCCTTTGCAGAAAAACAGCCCCAAAGCATGATGTTTCCACCCCCATGCTTCACAGTAGGTATGGTGTTCTTTGCATGCAACTCAGCATTCTTTCTCCTCCAAACACGACAATTTGAGTTTTTACCAGAAAGTTCTATTTTGGTTTCATCTGACCATATGACATTCTCCCAATCCTCTTCTGGATCATACAAATGCTCTCTAGCAAACTTCAGACGGGTCTGGACATGTACTGGCTTAAGCAGGGGGACACGTC
Source organism: Pholidichthys leucotaenia (assembly GCA_020510985.1). Lineage (NCBI taxonomy): Eukaryota > Metazoa > Chordata > Actinopteri > Cichliformes > Pholidichthyidae > Pholidichthys > Pholidichthys leucotaenia. The sequence continues at coordinate 210,683,206 of CM035846.1, read as the reverse complement.
TGGCACTGCAGGATTTGAGTCCCTGGTGGCGTAGTGTGTTACTGATGGTAACCTTTGTTACTTAGGTCCCAGCTCTCTGCAGGTCATTCACTAGGTCCCCCCGTGTGGTTCTGGGATTTTTGCTCACCGTTCTCGTGATCAATTTGACCCCACGGGGTGAGATCTTGCGTGGAGCCCCACATCGAGGGAGATCATCAGTGGTCTTGTATGTCTTCCATTTTCTAATAATTGCTCCCACAGTTGATTTCTTCATACCAAGCTGCTTACCTATTGCAGATTCAGTCTTCCCAGCCTGGTGCAGGTCTACAATTTTGTTTCTGGTGTCCTTTGACAGCTCTTCGATCTTGGCCACAGTGGAGTTTGGAGTCTGACTGTTTGAGGTTGTGGACAGGTGTCTTTTATACTGATAACGAGTTCAAACAGGTGCCATTAATACAGGTAACGAGTGGAGGACAGAGGAGCCTCTTAAAGAAGTTACAGGTCTGTGAGCCAGAAATCTTGCTTGTTTGTAGGTGACCAAATACTTATTTTCCACAATAATATGCAAATAAATTCTTTAAAAATCCTTCAATGTGATTTTCTGGATTTTTTTTTTCCTCATTTTGTCTCTCATAGTTGAGGTATACCTATGATGAAAATTGGAGACCTCTCTCATCTTTTAAGTGGGAGAACTTGCACAATTGGTGGCTGACTAAATACTTTTTTGCCCCACTGTATACAAGATGACATGTAAAATCACATAAGGATTGTCATATCCAGTCCGTGTTGTGTTGTTGCTTAGTTTTTTTTTTTGTCACATTTTGTCTTAGCTTTGTTCTGAATTGTAATCGCTCTTGTTTTATTTTTCTTTTGAATTCTTGGATGGAATATGGGTGGGCAATATAAGCTGCGGCTTCAGCCATCACCCATTTCGAATAACTTATGTTGAACTATATAATCAGAGGAGTTATTGTTTAATTTGACCTTGTTGGATTTTTTCCCCTTTGTTATATTATTCCATGTACCAAAGGAAGGAATACTTCGAGGATCTCCTCAATCCCGCTGATACGCCTTCCACAGAGGAAGCAGGGTTTGGCGACGAGGGGGATGACTCGCCTATCACAGGGGCTGAGGTCGCCAAGGTGGTTAAAAATCTCCTTGGTGGCCGGGCCCCGGGGGTGGACGAGATTCGCCCCGAGTACCTCAAGGCCCTGGATGTTGTTGGGTTGTCATGGTTGACACGCCTCTGCAACATTGCGTGGAGGTCGGGGGCAGTGCCTTTGGCATGGCAAACCGGGGTGGTGGTTCCTCTCTTCAAAAAAGGGGACCGGAGGGTGTGCTCCAACTTTAGAGGGATCACACTCCTCAGCCTCCCTGGGAAGGTCTATGCCAAGGTACTGGAGAGGAGAGTCCGGCCGTTGGTCGAACCTCGGATTCAGGAGGAGCAATGTGGTTTTCGTCCTGGCTGTGGCACATCGGACCAGCTCTTTACCCTCTCGAGAATTCTTGAGGGTTCGTGGGAGTTTGCCCAACCAGTTTACATGTGTTTTGTGGACTTGGAGAAGGCATTTGACCGCGTCCCTCGTGGATTTTTGTGGGGGGTGCTTCGGGAGTATGGGGTATCGGGCTTGTTGTTACGAGCTATTCGGTCTCTGTACGACCGTTGTGAGAGTTTGGTTCGTATTGCCAACACTCTGTTGGAGTCATTCCCAGTGAGAGTTGGACTCCGCCAGGGCTGCCCTTTGTCACCGGTCCTGTTCATAATTTTTATGGACAGGATTTCTAGGCGCCGCCAGGGAATGGAGGGTGTCATGCTTGGTGACCACAGGATCTCATCTCTGTTGTTTGCAGATGATGTTGTCCTGTTGGCTTCATCCAGCAATGACCTACAGCTCTTGCTGGGACGGTTTGCCGCTGAGTGTGAAGCGGCTGGGATGAGAATCAGCACCTCCAAGTCCGAGTCCATGGTCCTCAGCCGGAAAAAGGTGGATTGTCCTCTCCGGGTTGGGGACAGGCTCCTGCCCCAAGTGGAGGAGTTTAAGTATCTTGGGGTCTTGTTCACGAGTGAGGGGAAAATGGAGCGAGAGATCGACAGACGGATTGGAGCAGCATCTGCAGTGATGCGGACGTTGTACCGGTCTGTTGTGGTGAAGAGGGAGCTTAGTTCAAAGACAAAGCTGTCGATTTACCAGTCAATCTACGTTCCTACTCTCACCTATGGTCACAAGCTTTGGGTAATGACCGAAAGAACGAGATCACGGATACAAGCGGCTGAAATGAGCTTTCTCCGTAGGATTGCTGGACTCACCCTCAGAGATAGGGTGAGGAGCTCAGTCATCCGGGAGAGGCTCAGAGTAGAACCGCTGCTCCTCCACATTGAAAGGAGTCAGTTGAGGTGGTATGGACATCTGATTAGGATGCCTCCTGGACGCCTCCCACTTGAGGTGTTTCAGGCACGTCCCACTGGGAGGAGACCCCGGGGCAGACCCAGGACTCGGTGGAGAGACTATGTCTCCCAGCTGGTCTGGGAACGCCTTGGTATCCCCTCTGAAGAGCTGGAGCAGGTGGCTGGGGAGAGGGAAGTCTGGGCTTCTCTGCTTGAACTGCTGCCTCCGCGACCCGGACCTCCGGAAAAGCGGTAGAAGATGGATGGATGGATGGATGGATGTTATATTATTCTCTTTTTAATCTTTACTTTTAATCTAGCCGAAATAAAGATTCATTCATTGGCTACAAGACGTAAAAGGGAGGGCAGAGCTGAATGGATTAGATTTTTCTTAAAGTGACGGGCTTAAATCGAAGTGTTTTAAGAAAGGCTGGAAAAATAATAAAAACAGATTTGCTGGAATTAAATAATTAAAGAACATTTGAACAAAATGTCCAACATTTCATTCAGACATGCGAGCTGTTAAAATGTGGAAAAAGGTGCAATTAATAACCTCTTTGAAGGTTACAAGATTGATTCTAGTAAATAAACATTTCAGTGATTTGTCAGAGCTAATCTTATTCATTTTCAAAAGAAATACAGCAAATTTTTTACATGTACTGTGAAGTGGACATTAGGACTTTTGTTTCTTTCATATTTCTTATAGCATATCTTAAGTAGAATAAGTAGTATAGGAGAAATCTTACAATCAGTCAAGGAAGTTAATACTTATTGGGGGATAAGAGTCCAGTTAACTCTAGGGTCAACCAGACCCTCCAGGATTTTGCGATGTTGCGATTCTACCAATTCCCGCAACTTCAGCAGGTCCTGCATAATTTGAATTTTGTCCAATCACCGCAACTTCACCGCAATTTTGGACAAATGTCGTCAACATCCACCAATTTCGCCAATCAAATATGTCCCTGAGTAGCATGCAAACGTGCACGTCATCCAGACCCTCCAGGATTTCGCGATGCTGCAATTCTACCAATTGTTGCGACTTCAGCAGGTCCTGCATAATTTGAATTTTATCCAATCACTGCAACTTTACTGCAATTTTGGCCAATTGTTAACTTCCGCCAATCAAATTTGTCTCAGTAGCGTGCGTGTGTTGAAAAAGTCCGCCTGCCTGAAAACATCCCCGTCTAAGAAGCACATGAGGGGACATGCCGTAAAACCACACAAAAAAGAGTAAATCTAATACTACAGCTAGTGTTAAGATAAGATAAGCCTTTATTAGTCCCACAACGGGAAATTCCAGGATTGCAACAGCACAGGGATAACAACACTCAGAGCAACAATCAGAAGGCAAGAAAAAAAAGCAAGAGCAGCTAATATACATATGTACATATTACTATAAATACACACACACACACACACACACACACACAGTGCAGAGCATTGTAGCTGGATGGAATAAATATGTAGATAAACACCCACAGTACGGAGCATTGCAGCTAGGTGGAATAAATATGTAAATATATAAACACACACAGTGCGGAGCAATGTAGCTAGATGGAATAAATATATAGATATATAAATATAAACACACAGTGCGGAGCAATGTAGCTAGATGGAATAATATGTAGATATATAAACACACAGTGCGGAGCATTGTAGCTAGATGGAATAAATATATAGATATATAAATATAAACACACCCAGTGCGGAGCATTGTAGCTAGATGGAATAAATATATAGATATATAAATATAAACACACCCAGTGCGGAGCATTGTAGCTAGATGGAATAAATATGTAAATATATAAACACACACAGTGCAGAGCATTGTTGCTAGATGGGATGAAACAGCACAACCGTCTACTTAGTTATTCTACATGGTATGATTATGTGCCCATACATATTCTCACCCTCCATAGCGACCGGTATTTTCCTAGTTGTATGCCGGAGGGGACCATTGTGTAAGTCTACTGCATCTTTTGCATTCAAAAAACTATTAGGTTGTTACGTCTTTTTTACTATCTCTGCGAGCAGCCCTGCTTAGGTTGTACAGTCTGACAGCCGTTGGTAGGAACGTTGTAACAGTTTATATGTCTTTAGAGGTAAAAGTCACTACTACATCTTGTCAATGAGTTTTAAAGCTGCGAATCTCTGGTCTGGACATGGGTGAACGCGCGATTCAGGCATTCCCCAAGGAGAGCCCTGCAACTTACTGCAACAATAAAAAAAAAATAATAATAAAAAAATCTCACAAAATCCTGGAGGGACTGGTCAACTGGAAGAAGGCTCAGTCTGATGAGACCAAATGGAACTTTTTGGCACCCAGACTAAACGCAATATCCCCTTTCAGTCTACTCAGCAACCCACTCAAACCCAGTAAGAATCAGCTTGTTGCTATTGTCTGAAGAGGGTTACCCACGCCGAATGACACGGGCTAAATGACCCTGTAAGCAAGGTGCGTGAATAATTGCACATGGAAGGAGGTGTCACCATCACCCTGTCACAGCACAGCAACAGAGTGGAAATTAATTAGAAGGCTGTCCGTCATTATTCTGACATATTAATTTTGAAGCTGCAGCAGACAACTGTGTGCCACAATTACACAAATATCACAGCAGCTGAGATGGAGAGGTTTCTTTTAACCCTTTGAGTGTGAGATTTTGCGTGCCCCTAGTGGCAGAGCGCGGCGCTGCACCTGTCTTCTAATTCTGACATCCCTGTACTCCTCAGCTATACTGACGACTTGTACTGATCGTGGCAGTTCAGAAGGTGGCAGACATGCGTTGGCGGAATCATGGCTGACATGTAATACAAAGAACTCATTTCCTTCTCCCGTTTTCCTTCTTTTAGCGCAGAAAGCTAATATGGCCGCCATCCATCGTCATGCACCCTCACTTAAAACGGCTTCGTACATAGAAAATAGCCGCGGGATACAAGTCAAATTTACGTGGGATAATCATAAGACTTTGTAGATGTGGTAGAGAGCGTAAATGACCGACAGAACGCAAACGACCACGATGGACAAAAATGCACCGACCACGGCAGCAAGCGAGTCCCCTTCGCCGCCGGTAAGTGATGAATTTTTTTTTTTTTTTTTTAACATTGTACTGATTTCTTGTTCATATACTTTGAAGATAAGATGACAACGTACCTCTGTACAAAAAAACGGTGTCAAAAGACTGAACCAGTCTTTGTGTAAATATGTCCAAAGTCCACTTTTGACTGAGTTATGTAATTCAATATAGCTGCCGCGGCATAATAAAAATTAGTGTAAAATCACTATCTGAAACTTTGGATCATATTTTACATCTTTCTAATTGACAGTAAGCCATTATCTCTTACCACTTTAAAGTTATAGCCTTGAAAGGTTCTGACATCTGATCCGACTAGTTTCTTGGAAAAAATCTTTACCACTGTTGACCACTAGGGGTTACGTCGCAGTCTGGCGACAGTCACACTCAAGAGGTTAAGAGCATTTTTTCAGTTACTCCCTTGGAGCCTGCAGCAGCTCTGACCGTCCCTGGCTGCTATGGAGAAGAGACCAGCCTACCCTGGTTTGGCGAGGGGTAATGCATCCTGGTTCACCTCACATTAACTTACTCTCTGGTCCCCCCCACCACCACGGTGACAGCCCCTACCGAACGCACGAACTGAATGCACAAATTGCAGCCTGTGCACACAAACACACAGTGCCTCTTTTGTTCAGTACAGAAAAAGAAAAAAAAAATATTATCGGGTGCATTTTGCAGTTCTCTCCTTTGTAAAGGACAACAAAAAGCAGCAACCCTTGAACTATAATTTGTTGTGAATTCCTATATCCACCACTGATTTACACCAAGCTTGACACAGAGTGACAAAATTAAAAGACTTAAAAATGCTGGTGACTCAATAGCAGCTGATATCACCAGCTTTTGGGATGACTGGCACATTTGGGTGACATCAGCGATGTGAAGACAAGAAACTTGATATCCCGGAGAAATGCGCTGTTATCTGCAGGAGATGAGACCTGCTTGAAGTCTGAAAAGGCTGACGGGTTGTCAAAGTGTGACTTTTCCTAATGGAACTTGAGACTGCAGCTCGCCACCTGTAGTTTGAAAGCGGCTCACGTTTGGCAGACATCACTACAAGCACCCCATCCCATCATGAAGCACGGTGGTGGCAGAATCATTCTGTGGGGCTGCTTCTCTGCAGCACATGCTGGCAGGCTTGTAAAAGTTAAGGGTAAGATGAATGCAGTAAAATATGTAAGAAAATCCTGAAGGACAATCTGATTCAGTCTGCAAGAGAACTACAACGCCTAGACTTCAATCCAACTGAAAATTTATGGCTGGACTTCAAAAAGGCTGTTTACACGTTATTGCTGTGTAATCTGACACAGTTTTACAGTCTTTACAAAGAAGAACGGAGTAAAGTTGAAGGCACCAGATGTACAATCCCAAATGAGATCTCCCCAACTGAGATCTATCCATACACACTGAGATGGTGACCAAAGGTGCATTTTCTAAATACTGACTTAAAGAAGGTAAAAATTTATGCCTTGGTGAAAATGGAAGCATACAGTAATCACTGAGAGTGTCAGTTTGCGGTTGTGTGTCCCCCTGTCTGTGTTTCAGCTTGCCCGGTCAAAATTAAGTGGAACTAAAGGCTTATATCACTGCATCACCATATTTTCTTGACTTTTAATTTGTTAGAATTTCGATAACACTGTTTTTGTAATTAACACAAAAATAGCTCACTGTCACCGTCAATGGAACGGTACTGCACATGCGCCTGGAAACTCCAGCCAGAGGAAAGTACTGAGCAATCCGCCAATACTGGGTGAACAAACGTCTGTCTTTTTGCCCGTCTGTTTTCTTCCTTTGCCATTAAACAGCAAAAGCTCCTGTTCGTCTTGATTGTCATTGTATTCACGTACCTCCATCGCTTCTGCCATTTAAAATGTTCTGCCACTATGCTCTTTGTGTTTGGATTGCAGTTGTTCAAATCCTTTTGGCGGCTCTTGGCTGCCACCGACTGTATGGGCATGTGAAGTGCAGCTTATTTTCACTGCGCATGCATGTACTCCAAAACTACTGGATGGGTTTGGATGAAATTTTTACTAGAAGTGGTCCTTGGACTAGAGAGGAACCTGTAATATTTTGGTGATGATCCGAGAATGCTTACCTCTGCCAAGGCTCTGGCACCGAGGAATCCGCACCTTGGTGCTTTCATTATACATTAGTATTTATTTGACATTACTTTGTAGAAATCGATTTTTGCTTTGATATTAAAGACTGTTGGATTTTTTTTTTTTTAAATTACATTGACCATCATGGTCAAATTACATTGTCCATGACTCAATTTTTAAAACTGAAAAAGATTCAAGAGGTGAATACTCTATACAACAGTTAATTCCGACTGAGCAGTTTGATTAGACAACAGGGATTCCAGGGGTTACTATAATCCGCGATAATTGCTCTCCAATTTCACTGGATATGTATCCCTCCACTTCAAAGGTGTTCTAGTAGTTGTTAATTACTAACAGTAATTTTCTATCAGTTCTCTTACAATTGCAGTACTGTTTTGGATACCAAAACTGGACTCTGTTTCATCTGAAATTGCGAAGAAAATAAAGCAAAATATGTTAATCGCCAGTATGCTAACTGGTAGCTCCCGGCTACCTACGGAGTTCTGCCGACAGGTGTCATGCCAAGAAAACCATGTCTGCTGCTGAAAGTACCCTCTTCGCAGCTCTGAGGGTCTTCTGCATTACCAACTCAACAGGTATGCTTTATAAACACTTATCACTTTTGCACTTGACAATATTTAATTTGTTGACGTGTGAAATGACAATAGACGTCTTCATGCTGATTGAGATGTGAAACAGTTGACTACATTTAGAAGTGACTAGTTTTTCTTAGCTGCGCAAAATAACCAGTTAAATCATAACATTTTGTCCAGTATTGCTGTCATTTAATAAATTGTGCTTGCAGAACTGTTGTATAAAAGCAATAGTACACTCGAGTTCATTACGATATGAGTATACTAACTCCAGGTGTGATACTCTGGCACAAGCCGCATCACACCTTGGAGTTAGTATATTCATGATACCGAACTCACTCTCGGGTAATATTGCGTAATTATATACTCTGTGCATAATCAGCCATTACATCTTTTTCATGATTGAGAGCGACAAAGTCTTGTTGTCCACTACAGTGGCCATACTGTAAAATTTTAAATTTTTTAGTTTTTGTTTTTTCTTCCAATGTGTTCTTTGCCACCCCAACACTTAATTTATATCAGAAAATCTAAATTAAATAAAACCTTTTTCCTCTCGGGTCTCAGAAGGCTACCAACACTTGACCATATTAGAAGTTATTTTACACACACACACACACACACACTTTCAGCTGCTCACAACTGAGGATCGCCACAGCGGATCATGGGTCAGCATACTGATTTGCCAAGGATTTTATTCTGGATGCCCTTCCTGATGCAAGCTCTCTCCACTTACCCAGGATTGAGATCAGCACAGGGAGTACACTGCTTTTGTGCTTCCCCCTGTGGCTGGGTAACCAACTTTCCTTTCCCCATTCTATTTATGCTGAGCACTAAGCTAGAAGATTGTCTTTGGTATGACCTAGCTGGGGCTTGAACCTAGCACCTCCCAGCTATGGGGCAGATGCTCTGCTCCAAATTCCTAGTTTGTGTACTACATGAACAATGGCAATAAACCTGATTCTGATTCTGATTCCTAGGTCACCATTTTACTCCAGTTTATTATACTCTTTCTGGGACCAAAGGCAATTAGCTGCTCTTAGCAGTTGCCTATTCAGTCATTCAGGGTCATTTCTGTGCCAACTGTACTCCAGTGACTGGCCATATCTTATCGACCAATGAAACCATACACCCTGTCCACCTGTGATGCGCTATTTTATTTATTCATACAATTTTACATTAGTTGGCCCAGACCGTATTCACTACAGAAGCTAAGAGCTAGCAAGCTAACATTAACGATATGGTGGGACCAACAGACCTGAGCAGTGACAAAAAGAGGGTTGAGTGAACTGAGGTTCATGAGCATTTCGAGAGGCATTCATTGAAATTAGCCATTCTGAGGAAGACTGTAAAAACAGGGCTATTCAATTACAAAACCAGTTGGGCCACAATCTGAAATCAAGACATGTAACTGGGCCACACATGTTCAGCGATCTGTTGAATATGACAAATTTCAAACCAACACAGATCAATATGACAAAAAAAAAAAAAAAAAAATGCACTTTTTATTCATCGCCTTGGTTGTAAATGTGCACTTGGCACATGACAAAGGCACATCAAAAGTTCATAAAAACACAACAGTGCGGGAGTTGAGCAGAACTTGAAGTAGTAGAAATATTTTAGTCTTGAACAACAATTAAATAAATAGAATAAAAAAAATCATTTTGGTCACATCTTACTCAGGCTTACTCTGAAAGTGGATAAAATCTCAATGTGCACCCTTAGTAGCATTAACATCTGTTTCCGTTTTGAAATAAAATATACTACATCCTGGTCATAACTGACCTTGGCACAACACCAAGTGTATTTAGCTGGAAAAAAAAAAAAAAAAAAAAGAATTGTCAAACATTTGAGTGCACCCCCCGCCCCCCAAGAAAGGATTGATAACATGAACAAACACTGCACATCCATTATTGTGGTTTGTTTTGTTTTAAACCACCACAAGTGTGAGTAGGAACCTCTTTTTGTAACTACACATTCCATTACACACACACCCATATCAGTCCAGGCAGGGTTAAACTGGTGACGTTCATCATCAATTTTACACTTCAGAGTTGACAATGACATGTTTTAAGCTGCCTTCACACTAAACGTGAATGGGTGAATTTTTCGCGCAGTGTGATTACATTATATCTTAATGTAAACATGCGAATAGACATGAATTCACCAACTGAGTGAGTTGCAGACAGGCAAAGTTGCCTTTATAACTTCTGCAGCTGTGTTCAGTTCAACCTGCTGTAATAATGTCATGCTTAGGTTTACATTATCCGGAGGGGGGGGGGCTCACCGGGGGGGGAGTGTCCCTGCTTTTGGGGCTTCACGGAATGGAGGGCATTCGAGTTGCTAGCCTGCTTACCTTGTTAACACATCCGTGGCAGGAGTTCGTGGGGGTGGCAGTGGTGCCCCAATTCAACTGGTGAGCTCCCAGTACTTCTTTCTCCGGTTGGGTGGCAATCTCATTTTCAAGCTGGTTTGCTCTCCAGTGTTGATACTTTTGCTCTGATGACAGCAGAGTCTCGGGGCTGGCGCTGTCCCTTGGACACGAGTACACAATTTCATGTGTGCTCGCCTCTTTCCATTGACTGTGTGCATTCGTGCCGCCCGTTCACCTTTGGTGTGGGCTTGGTGTCTTGCTGCTGGCACAGCCACGGTCACAATAATAGAGCCCACGCTTTGGAGCAGGTGTGCTGCGTTGTGGGCTCACAGTTGCTGGGTTGCATGGAGTGTTGCATTTGTGGTTCTGTGGGGCATGTTGGCCTTTGCTTCTCTGGCTGGGCCATGGACTGGGCCTGGGATGCTCGGGGGTTGGTTCTGGGCTGCATGTGGCGCACGGGCTGCTAATTGAATAGTCCTGCTGTAAAAGATGACAAAAATGGTGCTGCAGTAGTTTACCCTCTGAGGAATTTTGACCAAAGCATGTCAGACATTTCATTACAACGCCTGGGAATTGTGTCAACATGTGGATAAAGTGATTCGTATCTGAGTCCACCCACTTCAAGAAAGTAAGCCAGCCAACAGCATTAGCTTCAGGGACAGATTCTTATCCACCTCAGCCATAACCCTTTTCTGTAACTACCGTTGCTTTTTGAACAAAATGTAAAGTTAATCTGTTTTCCTTTTTCATAAACGCTTTTTTCCAAATTACTTTTTATTAGCTTTGCATTATACTTAATTTTTGTCACTATTGTCATTCCATCGATTCTCCATTCAGCCACACAATCACATTTCAGCCTTACAGTATTTCCCATATGCAAGACCTGTAAATATGGCTCTTTCTCCATATATGCAAATTTGCCACTGTTAATGCCAACTCTGACTATCTCTCAATTTTACAAGCTATACAGATGTCTGTCAGTTTGGTTTTCTACATTTAAGCTACTAAATTGAGTAAAGGTGTACTTTCTTTGTCCAGACTCCAGAATCACTCAGTGTCAAAAGCCGACTCCCAGATTATGAGACTGATCAAATAATTGATAAATTATTAATTAATGGTTAGCTTACTAATTGCCAAATTCCTAAGCTTAACTGTTTGTTCATGGAGCCCCCACAGTTCTGTCCAAAGTGCGGGTGGCGCCCCATACAGTGTTACTATGAGGTAATGCAATAATCATTAACAGTCATTAATTCCAGTTATTAATTATTATTATTATTATTAATAATAATAATAATATATTCATATAATTGTAGTGGTAATGCTGCAACCTGCTTGAGAGATCTCAGCCGAGAGTTCAGCCCATCCATCCAAACGGGAACACTGACCAGACTGGGAGATGGATCCAAAACTAGACAAATCCATCAAAGGCTCAGTGGGTACTTCCTAAATATAGGAGCAAGAACGGAGACACTCCTGAAAGTCAAACCAAATCTTGTGTAAACAAACCTGCCTGCTTTATCTCAAGGGTGCCAATTCACCTCCCAGAGCCACATCAAGTCATGCTTTTGTAAGGTGTTTCATACAAAAGTAAAATACATTGCAATGTCCCGTTGCCTCTGCTCACTGTCTGCATGGACCGTTACACTACCACTGTTTAAAATAGACTCAGCCTCTAAATTCAGGCAGCAGTGGGAACACTGGGATTGAACTGTGACCCAAGTAAAACAATGCAGTTCCAGCAGTGTAATTGACCTGCGATTCCTTAAATGTTAAACCCAACACTGATATACTTTCAGTTACTGAATCAGACTGGGCCAAAAATGGAAAACAGTAAAAATAGCCTAATCAACGACAGCAAGCCTGTAACAGTAGCAGCCTTTATGTCATATTATTGGTTCCGCTTGGAAGTCAACCGGTGACCCCATGGAAATGAGTTTCCGCTTTTCCCCTAATCAAAAGTCAATAACCAATGACTAATATTAGACGGGGCTTCTAAAGTATCAGTGAACATTGCATAAGCCTGAACTAAGCTGTGCATGCAGAATCACCTGGTGACAAATCATTTAAAATACTCAAAGAACAAGAGCACTCTGAGGTTGAGTGCATTTTCCCCCACCTCTGTTTTCTTTGAAGATCCCAACATGTTACTGAAGGAGAGAATTTAACTTTTCCCATATAACTGAGGCAGAAACAAGTTATGGTAAGTCTATCATCCATTGTTAGGACCCATTTTCTGGGCCAAGGCCAGAATAGCCTATTTCTGTTCCAATCCACTTTCTGCACCAAGGCCAGAACTGCCTAGTTCAGCCTGGGATCATTTAAGTCCGTCTCGGCCCCTATGCCAAGGTGTACGAACCTAGTCACTTTCACCCTTTTCTTAGGCAAGGTAGACATTCACCTGGTCTCTTTTGCTCACAGCAAGGCAGACCTACACCTCATGTCCCAGGCTGGGATTTGAACCCATGACACCATGATCCCAACATCTCCCGCTCTACCACTGAGCCAAGGAATTCCTCACTAGCACTTGGCTAGTAGCGGAGGTGTACTCTATGGTGTCAGGACCTGCACCACTGACCAATTACCCTTGGAGGGTGCTGTCATATCCATGAATATACAACAAAAATAATTTTATACAAACCATAGTCTGCGGTCATGGCATTAGAACAAGTAAACCTACCTGGTACCTAAAGTAATAGTTCAAAAGGAATATAAACATTGATCTTTGACCTTTTCACCTTAAGACTATAGCTGGAGGTCAGAATTCCAAGGTGAACCTGCGTAGCAAGTTTGGTGACCGTAACTTACTTTGGTGTTGAGATATAGTTTATTTGGTATTTTGACAATGATCTTTGAACGTAGGATGCCAAAACCATAGTCACACTTCAGGGTCACAAAGTGAACCCGTGTACAAAGTTTGGTGACCCTAGCTTTACTTGTTGTATAGTTATATATAGGGCACAGGTAATGCCAACCTTGACCTTTTGACCCCAACCCCATAGTCAGAGGTCAGTGTCTCAGGGTGAACCTGTGTATCAAGAAGAAGAAGACATGTCTGTTGTCATTCAGTCCATACAGCAAATCATGTACAGTAGAAAGAAATTACATTTCTCCTATCTACAATGTTAATCACAGGTAGAATCAGAGGGGTCGCTGCCATGCATGGCGCCGCCACAAAAAACTTCTTCCCCCATTCTATTACGCTGAGCACCAAGCTAGAAGGTGGGAAGTACCATTTTTATATGGTCTTTGGTACGACCTGGCCGGGACTTGAACCCCCAACCTCCCAGTTGTGGGGCAGATGCTCTATCAACTAGGCCACCACTCCAGTGGTGTTTATTGACCCTAGCTTTAACTGTTTTATAGTAATAGTGTAAATGTAATATTAATTTTGACCTTTTGACCCTGAACCCATAGTCAGGTCAGGGTGGAAGCCATCCAAGATTTGTCTTAGATGCAACTATGGTATGGATTTGAAAAGCCTACATAATTTCTTTCAGTAGTTATTGTGTTTACAAGATTTACGGAAAAGCTGACCTCTGACCTCAGGGTCTATAATTCCTGCAAAAATCATCCGATCAGAGTCAAATAGCAATATGTGGATCAGTGTATATTCAACCCCGGCACCATGTTTCAAAATACACTACTGACAAAAAGTTAGGGCTATTTGGCTTTCGAGTGAAATTTCATGATGCACCTAAAATGCACTATAACTTTTACAGGTGAACTTAATTTGACCTTCTCTAACCTTTTAAACGCACATGTCCAACTGTTCAGTGTTTCAGTACTTTTTGCATAACTTGCTGTTCTTTAACAAGGTGCTTAATGGAAAAATTCACAACAGGTGTTTGATCCATGAATCGGCCAATAAATTTCTGGTTCAATAAGAACTAGTGCATGCCCGTAGAAAGCAAGTATTGTTGTCTGAAAACATGTAGTCCATTTAAACTTTGTAGCATATATGTAGGCAATCCCACGTTAGACTGTGACAAACGTGAAAAGGACTGAACACTAAAATTTATTGGATTGTGTGAATATTAATTACAGAATTAATGAAAATGAATGGGACATCCAATATTAGCGACTGTTTAAGAACCCTTGTTTATTTGTCAGACTTATCTGTGTGATCTTTAAGGAGTCATATTCATAAGTGTTGTATCTTTCACTTTGGGGAATGGGAATTCAATCATAATTGTTTTAGTTTATATGTGTAGTTTATAGTCTTTAGTCAAAGTCATACAATACTATAACAGGACATGTTTACAAATATTTGAGACCCATTGTAGTGCATCCTTTATATTTTTGCAGTAAGTACAAAACACCGAACATTACACAGGGTTACAAAAATAATTTAATTTTTAGATAGCCATGCGAGCACAGCAACACCTGGAAGAATGCCATGTTGAACCTGCGGTGCCACAAAGGACAGCAGTGGCACATGGGTGAAGCACAGGTGAAGCAGCAGCCGAGATTCGCGTTAACCAGGCAGGCTGGGTTTGGCTCCCTGCAAAGGACTGCGGAAAGGCGGTCCGGCTGCTGCCACCTCAGCGGACCTCGTGTTCTCCACTTATCCCGAATTATCCTTTAAAGCTACGCAATCACGGCAACATTATAGTTTAATTTTTTAAGCATTAAATCTTCAGTATTCTCTTTTTCTGGTCAAATTTGTCTCTTCACTTCCTTTTTGTGTCTATGGAGCGCTCTGGTGACTGGTCGTGGTACTGCCTATTATCCAATCAGTACAGAGTCAATCTGAAACCCCGCCCACAGTTCTAGAAGCCAGGGCATAAGGAAATGGAGCGGTGGCTAAACTTTTATTGCTCAAAATTACATAGCTTGACTGAGCAACTCCATACTCTGGGATGCACACCCTCATAACCTCAGCAAAGCACTTATAAAATCTGAGGCTAGTCTGATGGACAATTTGAGAGATATCTGAGGAAAACACACACAGAGATTTGTTGCATTTATAGATAGATTGGTATTTAAACAGTGCTCTCCATCATGCTGTTCACGTTTTGACATGAGACCAAGACGACACCTAACAACTGATCAAACGTACCTCGCCATTGTGAGGCTTCAAAGAGGATGTTCTCAGAGGAAGTGGCCCAGTGTCACAGTGTGTCATCAGCAGGTTGCAACAGAGATACAGAGAGACGAAGAGTCACAGAAAGGCATAGAAGTGGACATCTTTCGGCCACATCCCACGCTGATGACCGCTTCATTGTGAACAGTGCCCTGCGGAACCGGATGATGAATGCCACTTAACTCCAGGCACATTTAAAAGGCACCCAAGTGTCACGTCACACCATTCGAAACCCTGTACATCAGCATGGTCTGCATGCTTGACGACCTGCAGGGGTACAGGACCACACCACCAGGCACAGGCATCATCGTCTTGCTTGGGCCAGGGAGCATTTATTGCTGGACAAGGGATCAGTGGGCCCCAGTGCTGTTCTCTGATGAAAGTCGATTCATGTTGAGCAGAAATTATAGCCGCCAATGACGCTAGAGACGTCAAGGAGAGTACTGTTGTCACCAAATGACTCTTTGGTGGTGGTGGTGTTACAGTCTAGGCAGGTGTTTCCAGTCAATATAGAAATGTTCTACACCTTGTGAAATGGTACCGTGACAAGCCAATACTACCTGAATAACATCATTAATCCAGTCATTGTGCCCCTGCTTGAACAACACGGGCCTAATTTCATCTTCATGGACAACAATGCTCCAGCTCATTGAGGTTGCATCATTAGCGAACAGTTGCTGGAGGCTGGGCTACCTCAAATGTAGTGACATGCACTTTCTCCAGACCTGAATCCCATAGAAAACCTATGGGATCAGCTGAGTCACCCTGTAGAGGCTCGTAATCCTGCACCCCACAACCTCAATGACCTGAGGGCTGCCCTTCAAGAAGAGTGGAATGCCATGCCTCAGCAGACAATAAGTCGACTTGTGAACAGCATGAGATGTCGTCAAACTGTAACTGATGCTCAAGGGCACATGACAAGTTATTGAGACACTGACATTTTTCGTTGTGGTATATCCCCCACTGTTGTTGGCTTTTGTTTCAGATGAGGAAATCACCATTACATGCTTCTACTTAAATGTCCTACTTTCATGTCACTGTAGCATGAACTTTTTATGTTTTCCATATATTTCACCCAAAAGCCAAATATCCCTAACTTTTTGTGAGTAGAGTGGAACAAAACTGTAGGAGTTGATTTCACAAGACAGTTACTGTCTATGAACCGGAGTGAAATCGGACATCGTAAGTCAGGGCCTACAACTCCCGCAGAAATCATCTTATAGAGCCAAATTACAATATGCACATCAGTGTATATCAAACCCTGGTACCAAGTTTCAAAACAGTCGGAACAAAACTGCCGGCAGAGTGATTTCACAAAAGTGTGACGGATGGCCCCATACCATAAACCCCCTTCCATCTGCACCCAAAGGGGTTGAGGGGATAAAAATAAAACATAGCCAATGTCAGTTTGGATTGTAAATCCTCTGAAACTGTGCAAGAACTGGAACTATATAGGCCTGTCTGTATTGTGTTGTTCACACATTGGTCTCTGGATGGCATCCTTTTGCCTCATTGCATGCAGTCTTTTCCACACCAACTCTGCCTGCTTTTAGCAGGTGGGTTACTGAGACAACCGTAGTGGGTCCAGACCACTCCTCTCTATGTCTTACCAAGCCAGGTTGCACTTGTATCCCTCCACTCCCAAATGTACTCATACATCAACACAAAGCAGAACCCTAGTCTGGACTAGCTTTCTGGAAGGTACAGTGGGGTAGAAAAGTATTTAGTCAGCCACCAATTGTGCAAGTTCTCCCACTTTAAAGATGAGAGAGGTCTCCAATTTTCATCATAGGTATACCTCAACTATGAGACAAAATGAGAAAAAAAAAATCCATAAAATCCCATTGTCTGATTTTTAAAGAATTTATTTGCAAATTATGGTGGAAATTAAGTATTTGATCAATAACAAAAGTTCATCTCAATACTTTGTTATATACCCTTTGTTGGCAATGACAGAGGTCAAACGTTTTCTGTAAGTCTTCATAAGGTTTTCACACACTGTTGCTGGTATTTTGGCCCATTCCTCCATGCAGATCTTCTCTAGAGCAGTGATGTTTTGGGGCTGTCGCTGGGCAACACGGACTTTCAACTCCCTCCAAAGATTTTCTATGGGGTTGAGATCTGGAGACTGGCTAGGCCACTCCAGGACCTTGAAATGCTTCTTACAAAGCCACTCCTTCGTTGCCCGGGCGGTGTGTTTAGGATCATTGTCATGCCGAAAGACCCAGCCACGTTTCATCTTCAATGCCCTTGCTGGTGGAAGGAGGTTTTCACTCAAAATCTCACGATACATGGCCCCATTCATTCTTTCCTTTACATGGATCAGTCGTCCTGGTCCCTTTGCAGAAAAACAGCCCCAAAGCATGATGTTTCCACCCCCATGCTTCACAGTAGGTATGGTGTTCTTTCTCCTCCAAACACGACAAGTTGAGTTTTTACCAGAAAGTTCTATTTTGGTTTCATCTGACCATATGACATTCTCCCAATCCTCTTCTGGATCATACAAATGCTCTCTAGCAAACTTCAGACGGGCCTGGACATGTACTGGCTTAAGCAGGGAGACACGTCTGGCACTGCAGGATTTGAATCCCTGGCGGCGTAGTGTGTTACTGATGGTAGCTTTTGTTACTTTGGTCCCAGCTCTCTGCAGGTCATTCACTAGGTCCCCCCGTGTGGTTCTGGAATTTTTGCTCACTGTTCTCGTGATCATTTTGACCTCACGGGGTGAGACCTTACGTGGAGCCCCAGATCGAGGGAGATTATCAGTGGTCTTGTATGTCTTCCATTTTCTAATAATTGCTCCCACAGTTGATTTCTTCACACCAAGCTGCATTGCAGATTCAGTCTTCCCAGCCTGGTGGCAGGTCTACAATTTTGTTTCTGGTGTCCTTTGACAGCTCTTTGGTCTTGGCCACAGTGGAGTTTGGAGTCTGACTGTTTGAGGTTGTGGACAGGTGTCTTTTATACTGATAACGAGTTCAAACAGGTGCCATTAATACAGGTAACGAGTGGAGGACAGAGGAGCCTCTTAAAGAAGTAGTTACAGGTCTGTAAGAGCCAGAAATCTTGCTTGTTTGTAGGTGGCCAAATACTTATTTTCCACCATAATTTGCAAATAAATTCTTTAAAAATCCTTCAATGTGATTTTCTGGATTTTTTTCCCCCCTCATTTTGTCTCTCATAGTTGAGGTACACTACCGTTCAAAAGTTTGGGGTCACCCAGACAATTATTTTGTGTTTTCCATGAAAAGTCACACTTATTTACCACCATGAGTTGTAAAATGAATAGAAAATATAGTCAAGACATTGACAAGGTTAGAAATAATGATTTGTATTTGAAATAAAAAATTTTTTCCAGATACTCAACCTGCTCAAAGGAAGGTCAGTTTTAAGCTTCTCTAACCAGCTAAACTGTTTTCAGCTGTGCTAACATGATTGCACAAGGGTTTTCTAATCATCCATTAGCCTTCTGACGCAATGAGCAGGCACATTGTACCATTAGAACACTGGAGTGATAGTTGCTGGAAATGGGCCTCAATACACCTATGTAGATATTGCACCAAAAACCAGACATTTGCAGCTAGAATAGTCATTTACCACATTAGCAATGTATATTAGATATTAGAGTGTATTTCTGATTAGTTTAAAGTTATCTTCATTGAAAAAACAGTGCTTTTCTTTAAAAAATAAGGAAATTTCTAAGTGACCCCAAACTTTTGAACGGTAGTGTATACCTATGATGAAAATTGGACACCTCTCTCATCTTTTAAGTGGGAGAACTTGCGCAATTGGTGGCTGACTAGATACTTTTTTGCCCCGCTGTATGTGTCACTGCAAGTGTCGTAGGAAAACAAAGCACCTTTTAGGTTATGATAAATTATAAGTTAAAATAATCAGTTACATTTTAAGTACAGCAAAGTAATGTGTGCAACATTGAAAAGGACAGTTACTAAATAAATTTGTGAGCACAGGGTCAAGAGTGATGAAGTACATAAACTGGGTATGTTATACACACATACACTACAAGTTAATCAAGTGCAAGGATAATTGATAATGACATTACAAGCCATGGAGTAGTTCACAGCAGTGCTGTGCAAAGGGCCTAGCTTTGACTATACATTTTGGAAAATAATCATAATTAAGTGGATTGTGGGAGGCCTCAACACACCTCCCACAATCCACCACCCAAAACAGCTCAACACAATCACATTGAGATGAACAAAAAAAAAAAAAAAAAAAAAAAAAAAAAAAAAGTGCGACAAAAGCCACACAAACAATCATGAATTCAAACGTAATATAATTATCAATTCAGAATTATTTTTTTTTTTAAATTGGTCTTCTGTCAACCAATTAACCAAATGAATAGCTTCTATTGGGACATCTGATGGCCTGGCAGTTTAAAGGTAATAGAGACAACATTCCGACTGCCTGGTCAATAGGTGTCACACTTAACTCTTGTCCCAGCTGCTTGGTAGAGATACGTGTTATGTTATTGGCTGTGACATTCTTACCAGCCACAGATACATATTAACACTAGATATGATATGGCTAAGACTAATTCTGCCCCTTTCTAAATATTTTGTTGATGTATTAAAAAACCCCCATTTGTTTTCATGAAAATACTATCTTGTTCACTTTTAAACCACAGTGATCCATCGTTCAAGTCATGGCAAAAATGCTAAAATATAAATAAACTTAACCTGCATGAGCTTTATAGCCCAGAACACAAAGGAATGGCTGAGTAAAGGGATCACCAACTGGCTGACTCCAGTCCAGACCTGGACCCCGAGAGTTTTCCAACCAGACCCTGAAGCCTTTTAATATAATATGGGAAAAAATTCTGAATAAAAAAAGCGGAATTGAAACTCTGTATTGGCAGCCGTCCAAACATTTTATGGCGTGACACCTTGGACCTTCTCTACAGATTGGGGATGCAGCGTGAGGTAAAATCACCACAGTTAGCTGTGGGCATCACATGGGGCGGACAGCCATGCTTCCTTCCTGGTATGTACCCGCAGAATGAAGTGCTGTTGTGAAACTGAATCCACCACCACTCTGACAGCCTCTGATGGCACGTGTCCACCTGGGGGTCAATTGCCAAAAGGTCCCTGTGCCTCCTCCACATCTCCCCCAGAATGTCATGATGTTGGTTATGGAGGTAATTTCCGTGACCCCCTGATAGATTTGATGGGTGGTTGGCAAGCAGCTTACAGGTACATTACTGCCACTGACTTGATTATTATTCTATATCTTTGTATAAGGAGTTTTGAACAACTTATGTGTGAAAAAAATTATCTGTCCTTGGACTGTGTTCGAGGTGCGGCCGAGACCGCCACTGGACTACACTCTATAATCAGTGTTCTCCTGTATTGTTATAATTAAATTGTTACAAGTCTTGTTTGAAATTGAGCAAAGAATTTATTTAACTTTTATTAAGATGAAGCCAAAACATCAGCTTAATAAAATGTGTAAAAGCAAATATTGGCCTGTCTAGCAACAGCTGCCTTCTGAAAGAATGTCCATGAAATGACCACTCTTAAAAGCACATTTTCAGAAAAACTTGTCCATGTGACTTGTCCCATTTCCCTTCTATTTCTTTTATTAAAGGGTGTTTGAAGTAAATTCATGGGTCATTGCAAACACTTGGCTTTAAAAGTACCAAGCTTTCATACAGTGGGAGGAGGTCTGGAATAAAAATATGACTTTAAAATGGCAGTCTTCAAAAAAGACAAAAAAAAGTATCCTGACATCTGCTAGCAATGCATTTTTCTTGTTATGCATTTCCACTTGTTGACGGCAAGTTTAACGAAGTTCTAAAATTCCAGTTGATATGCCAGTAGTGATGAATCATTCAGCTGAGACTGCCATACATGAGCCGAATATATATTATCTCTACCCTAGCCTGCTCAAACACTACAACGCCTCAAATCATCAAACCGCTGTGACCTAAAAATATGAAAGGTTTCTATAAATAGCTTTATAGCCCTCTGTCCACATTTCAAAAGGAGGTGAAAGTTGAAACTTGTTTGACCAGTAGCCATGGTGGATAGAAGAGACCTTTTGTCTGGGTGTGGCACGACAACCCTTTAACTTAGCCGTTAGCTGAGCCTACAAACCTGAAAAGACCAGGCCAACCTTAGCGCACTCTCTGAGGGTCTGAAATCATAGTGTGATACAAAGGATACTAATGTCAATGATAAACATGTGGTCAAGCATTCCAGGGAGGATTTTGAGTGTGGGGTCCTGGTGTGATGACTGATTAGACAGCAAAATGTGTCCCTGTGTGGTGAACCGCACGCTGACCAATTCATCTCTCTCCGTCTGTCTAGTAGTGGAAGACCGTAAAACTGTAGTGTGTGTGTGTAGAGGAAGAAGCCAAGCCAAAAAGCATATAGGTGCATTCATGCACTCTTAATTGTTTTATGTTGGGACATGAAACAGTGCATAGTCTTTTTCTTACACACACTTAAACATACAAACACACTGTGTCTCACCTTCTGCTACTGACCTTCCCTTTGTTTACAGCGCTGGGATACTCCCTTTGATTCGGCTTTGCACACGTGACCCTAGTCAGTTTCTGCTCTGCAGTGCTGTTGCTAAAAATAGCCTCAGCTTGCCCTGGCTCCAGAGCTAGTTTACATAAGCTCCAAGGGGGGTGGGGGTGGAAAAGGAGGGGGAGAAAAAGGAGTAAGGGGGGAAGAGGAGGGGGAGTGTCAGCAAAGAGAGCAAGGAGGAGTAAGGGGGGGCAGGTCTATGGAAAACCATTCCACAATCTCTGAGCAAGGAACCTGCAGCACCAGTGCTGTCTTACACTAGACAGTGCCTTTATACTCCTGGTCAAAAATTGTGTGTGTGTGTGTGTGTGTGTGTGTGTGTGTGTGTATGTGTGTGTGTGTGTGTGTGTGTGTGTGTGTGTGTGTGTGTGTGTGTGCGCGCGCACGCGCATGAATGAGTGAGTGACTTATACATGTACTTGCGTTCAGTACACAGAAGCAGCCCAACACACACTAATATTCAGAAAAATAACTTTACACACTATATGTTTTAAAGGTCTGATGACACGTTTTTGACTTCATCTAATTTTTTAACACATAATACAGTGTAACGAAATAGGTTGGTCTGTGCAGTTCTAAGTCAAATAGGCTTTTTTTCACACAAATATCCGATGTTTTCATGAGCGCCACGTCACCAATTGCGTCAGTGGCTGGAAAACCCCCCGGCCATGTTGTAACGTCATCGACAGAACACAGCGCTTGGCTGCTCATTGTACACACAGGATGGAAGTGGTTGAAAACATCGACGATGGTTCCAGCACATGTAGTCTGGAATTGGTTTGTGTTGTCCAATCTTCAGACGATTATAGTTCTGAAGAATGGGATGACAATGAAGAATCTGGGGGCAGCAGACCATATAGGTTTGAGCTGTGCCAAGCGGGCATCATGCCTAGCAAGTCAGACTCAGTGACAGTGGAGAGGCACACATGCCCGCCGCAGCATCAGCAAAAAAAAAAAAAAAAAAAAAAAAATGGCAGGGGAACACCGAGTGTTATGCTTTTGTTACAGATACTGCAACAAATTACTTGTTCATAAATATAATTTAATTAAACCCAATTTTTCAATAAAATCATAGTGTATTCTCTGTGGCTCAGGCATCGGGTTTATTATGTATTATATTTTGAGTTCTTGTTGTTTTTGTTTTGTACGTGTTTTATGTGCGTTTTGACCCACTTTCAGGTGGGCACTGTCCAAGATTCACCGCTCCGACCATGTGCCCTCTCTGACAGTCAGCTGTTCATGTTTTGTGTGCATCATCTGCCGTGTTGTCAGCCAGCCAATATTGCCAACACTATCACGACGTGCTAGCCACTCCACACAGCCGTGGTTCTGTTGCGCCCCTTGAAGCGATGTCGGTTCTGGGGCGCAACCGTGGTTAACACGTCTCCTCTCCATGTTCGCTGGGTGATGTCAGCCCCGACCGTCAACTGTAAGTGTTTATTATTGTAAGTCTTCACCTTTTTGGGAACTGTTGTCATCATTCTTATGTTCAATACATGTGCTGTGGTGAATTCTGCGCATAAATCCATTCATCATGACCCTCCGTGGGCTCTTACGCAGGGCACGGAGAGGGAGGATGAAATAACGAGGATTTACGTGCAGGGTTCACCACAGCACATGTAATACAGAAAGACAGACAATTCCTAAAAAGGTGAAGACGCACAAAAAACACAAACACACTTATTGATGGCATTCGGGGGCCGGCATCACCCAGAGAACGAATGAGAGGAGACGTGTTAGCCACAGTTGCGCCCCAGAGCCGACATCGCTTCAAGGACGCACAAGAACCACAGCGAACATGCAGTGACTAACGTGAGAGTGCCGAAAATACTGGCGGACTAACAGCACAGATGACAATACTATGGACTGCAGTGCGTGACTGGCAAACGGCCGCTAGGTACACGCACTGCTGGTGATGGTGTGATGAGAAGCACCTGGGCGAGGACCGGGAAACATGATCAGCAGGAGTTTGAATCAGCTGATGAGAGAGGGGACGTGGCCGGACCAGCAAGCATCAGCATGCGATCACAGAAAGTAGGTCAAAGCTGCGCATAAATCCCTTAATCCTTCCCCTCCTTGTGCATTCCTCCTGCATAAAAGCACACGAGGAGGCTTATGACAGTTGGAGCTGAAGCGTGCGATGTGGTCTTTCATGGCCTGCTGTTTATCTAAGCCTGCGACACAACGCGAAGGCATAGCTGTAAAATTAAAACAAGAAACCAGAGAAACTGAGCTACAAAACTGCTGTCATTCCGGTCAACACTGGAGTCCGTTCTGTTGCTTACGTCATGGGGTGCTGCCCTTCATTCGGTTGGCGGCACCACAGTCCAGTCAGCAGCTGCGGTTTTTTGATGATAACTAGTTTATGCAGACGCAGTTGTAAATATATTGATCATCGACAACGACTTTTGGGTTTACACAACATGCTAAAAAAATGTCAAAATCGTGTCAGACCTTTAAAGAGGACATAGGAAAATGCCACTTCTTCCAGTGCAACAGAAAAACTTAAACACAATTCTGTCACTTTGTTAGGGTCAGCCTTTGTCTCAGTATCTCCCTCTAAACCAGTGGTTTTGATTTGGCTACGACTATGAGAACCAGAACTCAGTGGAATGATGCCACCCTGCCAGCCTCATCTCCAGCCATTTTAATGATGGGAGTATTTCTGGATATCCAAACCCACACCAACAGCACCATCATGGCTGCTACAGAATCAACTTGGCAAAGGTGTATTATTTTGCTATTTTATTTAAATTTTTGTCACCACAGTAGACATCACTGTTCCCACCTGGATCATTCATGCCCAGTCTACAGCTTGTGTCATTCTGGCTAATTTTGCTATATTTTGGATGGAATAGGCTGGCACATCAGCCTAATAACCCCTTACCTAGCATGATGAGGTTGGTCTGTACTGTCTTAAAGATCGCCTTGGCAGGGAAACCCGCCAAGCGCTGCCTTAGCAGCCAGTTAGCGGTTGGGTCTTAAAGTGCATTCAGACCAAACGTGAAAGCATGAATTTTTCGGGTGGCGCAATTACAAGTTAACTCAATGTAAACATGCAAATAGATGCAAACTCAGGTCTGAGCGAGTTGCAGGGGGTGAGGTTGCCTTCATAACTTCTGCTGCTGCTTTCTACTTGCTGTGGAAATCCCAGTGTTTAGGTTTAAAACGTTATCCAGCAGGGCACACAGCAGACTCAAGGCTGATTACTAGCCATTGCTACCAAATCACCTCCAATGCAAATTTGCATGTATTCACATGCTTACATAACTGTGATAATATGTATTCATGCCATGTGAAAAATTTGCTTCACATTTAGTGTGAATGCACCTTTAAAGCTCTTTTCTTAATATTCTATCTACTAGGAGTGGGAAAATAATTAGGTTCTTTTTTAGATGCATCAAATCGCCATATGTGGAAGACTCTGAATTAGTGTACAAATGACAAAGCATTGATTTTTAAATGTCCAGAGTTAAGCCAGAACTGAAAATGAAATAAGCAGGTACTGTGGCATCTGTGGCGGGTGACATGCAGATTAAATTCAACATTCCAGTTGACTTGTCATATTTCTCTTCCATTTCTTTTATTAACAAAAAATACTGGAAGTGAATTCATTATGGGTTATTACAAATACTTTGCTTTAAAAGTAATAAACATTCACACTGAGAAAAAAAATCCTTAGTGGGGAAAAAAATGCAACAATTGTTTTATAATCACATTGCAGCTCTCTGAATCGTAATCACAGTAAGGTGGACAGAGACTCATTTCCTACCTCTACCCTCACGAGACATCCCTGCAACCACCTAGTTCACCAATGTACAGTCTTGTCATTCTGGCTTATTCTGGTAGATTTCGGTCGTAACAGGTTGGCATATTGGCCCTAGGGATGGGACAAAAAACTGATTCAATGATGGATCGCGATACTTGGTACTACTGACAAGTGATGTTACGCTCAACACCGATTTGAGCAATATAAAGCAGAAGAGTCGTAAGCTGTGCATCAAGCGCCGTTTCAGCACGCCCACAGTCACGTGACCATAGCAAGCAAGGCCTTGTTATGTCGGTCACACAACGAGACTCCAGGGCTCTTGGCAGTAGTGCAACAATTTGGATGCAAGCTGCCGTTAAAACCCAAAGAAGAAGACTTGAGGCCTCACGGGAAGTTTGAGAGGGTTGGCCATTTTAATATAAGGAGAGCATTACACAAGGTAGAATTAAGTTTAGGTTCAGTTAACATTAAACAAAAGCACATTACATTTACTAAATATGACAGATATACACTACTGTTCAAAAGTTTGGGGTCACTTAGAAATTTCCTTATTTTTGAAAGAAAAGCACTTTTTTTCAATGAAGATAACTTTAAACTAATCAGAAATACACTCTATACATTGCTAAAGTGGTAAATGACTATTCTAGCTGCAAATGTCTGGTTTTTGGTGCAATATCTACATAGGTGTATAGAGGCCCATTTCCAGCAACTATCACTCCAGTGTTCTAATGGTACAATGTGTTTGCTCATTGCGTCAGAAGGCTAATGGATGATTAGAAAACCCTTGTGCAATCATGTTAGGTCTGCAATGCTGTAATTGCTGCAAATGGAGGATTCTTTGATGAAAGCAAAGTCTGAAGGAAAAAATTATTATTTCAAATACAAATCATTTTTTCTAACCTTGTCAATGTCTTGACTACACTCACCGGCCACTTTATTAGGTACACCATGCTAGTAACGGGTTGGACCCCCTTTTGCCTTCAGAACTGCCTCAATTCTTCGTGGCATAGATTCAACAAGGTGCTGGAAGCATTCCTCAGAGAGTTTGGTCCATATTGACATGATGGCATCACACAGTTGGCGCAGATTTGTCGGCTGCACATCCATGATGCGAATCTCCCGTTCCACCACATCCCAAAGATGCTCTATTGGATTGAGATCTGGTGACTGTGGAGGCCATTTGAGTACAGTGAACTCATTGTCATGTTCAAGAAACCAGTCTGAGATGATTCCAGCTTTATGACATGGCGCATTATCCTGCTGAAAGTAGCCATCAGAAGTTGGGTACATTGTGGTCATAAAGGGATGGACATGGTCAGCAACAATACTCAGGTAGGCTGTAGCGTTGCAACGATGCTCAATTGGTACCAAGGGGCCCAAAGAGTGCCAAGAAAATATTCCCCACACCATTACACCACCACCACCAGCCTGAACCATTGATACAAGGCAGGATGGATCCATGCTTTCATGTTGTTGACGCCAAATTCTGACCCTACCATCCGAATGTTGCAGCAGAAATCGAGACTCATCAGACCAGGCAACGTTTTTCCAATCTTCTATTGTCCAATTTCGATGAGCTTGTGCAAATTGTAGCCTCAGTTTCCTGTTCTTAGCTGAAAGGAGTGGCACCCGGCGTGGTCTTCTGCTGCTGTAGCCCATCTGCCTCAAAGTTCGACGTACTGTGCGTTCAGAGATGCTCTTCTGCCTACCTTGGTTGTAACGGGTGGTTATTTGAGTCACTGTTGCCTTTCTATCAGCTCGAACCAGTCTGGCCATTCTCCTCTGACCTCTGGCATCAACAAGGCATTTCCGCCCACAGAACTGCCGCTCACTGGATATTTTTTCTTTTTCGGACCATTCTCTGTAAACCCTAGAGATGGTTGTGCGTGAAAATCCCAGTAGATCAGCAGTTTCTGAAATACTCAGACCAGCCCTTCTGGCACCAACAACCATGCCACGTTCAAAGTCACTCAAATCACCTTTCTTCCTCATACTGATGCTCGGTTTGAACTGCAGGAGATTGTCTTGACCATGTCTACATGCCTAAATGCACTGAGTTGCCGCCATATGATTGGCTGATTAGAAATTAAGTGTTAACAAGCAGTTGGACAGGTGTACCTAATAAAGTGGCCGGTGAGTGTATATTTTCTATTCATTTTACAACTCATTGTGGTAAATAAGTGCGACTTTTCATGGAAAACAAAATAATTGTCTGGGTGACCCCAAACTTTTGGATGGTAGTGTATATATATATATACCAGGGTTTCCTCTGGTAATATTTCCCAGTGGGCCCGCCACGCCAGAAAAATTTCTGCCGCTCTATCAGGACATACAAATTTAAGAAAAATTTATGAAGGAATGACGATCCGCAAGTGCACACGCGAACAACATGCGTGACGTCATCTGCGTGGAGAGAAGTGCCCTGCCCGTGTGTTCCAGTCACCAGCCAGGCAGAGTGTCTCGCTATGAGCATGACTGTCCGAGAGAAACATGAGCTTATTAAAGTACTTTAAATGCAGAAAAAAAAAAAAAATCATTAGAGGTATGTAAGCACTGGAGGCATTTATCATTGTTTTAACCTGCTGGTAATGGGAGCAATGCTGTAAGAGTTGATTAGCTAACAGGTGTGGTTAAGAGCTTGAGTTGGTTGATTTTGTTTGTTTTTCTTATTTCAGTCAAGAATGAAAAGGAGCTGTTGCTATCCTTTACCTTAGTTAATATTAACTCATTTATGTTTATTATTATGTACCTGGCAAATTAAGATGACTGAAATTCACAAAGTCAATGACTTTAATCCATCAGCAGCCTTCAGACAAACTAAACGTGCCAACATTTGGATTTCAAAATAATGGAGGTTTTTCCTGCTGTCTGGGTGGTGAGGAGAGTTCTTAAAACAACAACAACAACAAAAAAAAAAACAAAAACAAAAAAACCAACAACTGTAAATGTATAGTAATATCATAACAGAAATAACTTAAATGACCAAAGAGGCAGTTAATTTATTTCATTAAATACAAATTTATTTTTTTTTGAAATCAGAGTTAAATTATTGCTCTGCTCTGCCTCTACAAAATGGTTAAAAATTTAAATTGTTAAGGAAAAAGTAAAAAAAAAAAACAAAAAAAAAAATCAGTCTTTCAAATTTATTTAAAAAAAATATATATTTTTTTTAAACAGACCAAAATTAGCCATAAAATAATCCACAAATTTATAATAGTCTCAAATCTACAAGAAAAGTCACTTACGAGGAAATTACAAATTTGAAGAAAATGGTTTCAAATTTAGATAAATTTACAGAGAAAAGTAGAAAACTACAAGAAAATTCTTATAAATTTTTGAGAAAAACCTCAAACCTTCAAGACTGAAGTCATTACTCAAGTTTTTAAGTGGGTGCTCTTTGTACTCTTGGCTCAATTAGGAATTTTTGGTTGTCTACTTTAATTATCAATTCCAAAGCACTGCTTTTACATGAGTAGAATTTCTGGTCACTATACCCACCTGATCATATAATTTAAGTATGCATGAGTAAATTACCATTTTGAATGTTTTTTTTCCCCCCTTTCCTACTCTCTCAATGGAAAAAAAAAAGAAAAACTTGAATAAAAATACAAAAAAACAACAACATATTTTTGTCATTTATGTAAAATCATGACAAAAAAAAAATCCTGCAGGACAAAACAAGACACTTGATATTTTCTAACCTGTTTGTATACCACCATAGACAGAAAGAGAACCTGAATTAGAGCTCAGAGAGAGCAAGATGAGACAGAATAGAGGAGCCAAGGAGAGGAAAGTGTTCAGGCAGAGGGTCCAGGAGAGTTGACAGCAGAGGAAGGGGAGAAGGATAACACCACAAAAAAGTCTAAACACAGGACATCTGTGTGGGACCCCAACTGGCCCAATATTCATGCCTCGGTTGTACAATACTTCATATGGTAAGTTCCATATGCAAAGTTGCTGTGCAAAATTAACAATAGTGTAATGTGTTTACTGCCCCCCCCCCGAAAAATATGTTGCCACCACACCAAGGTCTTTAAGCCAGAAGAAACACTGTACACACACACCCCTCACAAAAAGTTAGGGATATTTGGCTTTCGGGTGAAATTTATGGAAAATCTAAAAAGTTCACGTTACAGTGATACTAGATCATGAAAGTAGAGCATTTAAGTAAAAGCATGCAATGGTGATTTCCTCATCTCAAAAAATTTTTTGAAACAAAAGCCAACAACAGTGGTGGGTATACCACAACAAAAAATGTCAATGTCTCAACTTGTCATGTGCCCTTGAGCATCAATTACAGCTTGACAACGACATCTCATACTGTTCACAAGTCGACTTATTGTCTGCTGAGGCATGGCATTCCACTCTTCTTGAAGGGCAGTCCTCAGGTCATTGAGGTTGTGGGGTGCAGGATTACGAGCCTCTACATGGCGACTCAGCTGATCCCATAGGTTTTCTATGGGATTCAGGTCTGTAGAAAGTGCAGGCCACTCCATTTGAGGTACTCCAGCCTCCAGGAGCCATTCCCATAGATCTCCACCACAATAAGGTGGCAATCCTTGGAGAGGTGTCCCCTTTAATACAGATTTAAATTTTAGATTTTAGTCATTTTGTAAGCATTTTTTGCATTTGTATGCGGTCTTTAATGCAGAATTTTGTCCTAATGCATTTTATCTGTGAGTATAAGAGTGTAAGAGCCTCTGGTTTCTAGAAACAAAAACAGTGGCATGGTAGCTAATCTTGTGACATGTGGCATGCAGTGCTGAGGAGCTTTAGGCTCTCCTGTTTTCAATTGTCACTGCAGAATACAGTAAGCCTCTCTATACTATCTACATACAAAACTTAATTTACTTTCAATAGCTCACTTATTTGACAGAAAAACGGTCACCAGGTCCATAAATGTTATTTTCCCAAGACAGTTCAGGTTACTTTATTTGTACCCATAGGTAGATTTGTTTTGCAGTCAGGTGACGTCCTTTTAAACACATATTTACAAACCACAATTACATTCAACATGAACACAAACACAGGCACACATGACGGTAACTATAAACACGATAAAAGTACTCAAGGCTCCACCAATCAGGACATAAAACAGAGATGAGAAAAAGAGATGAGAGAAGGGTCATATTAAAAAAGTTAAAAACTAAGTCAAAGAGATTAAAAACTCAAAAGTTTAAAACCCAATAAAAGATTTAAAACCCAAATAAAAAAAACCCTACAAAAATAAATATCAAATAAAATTCATAAATAGATAACTAAATTATGTGCAATATTTTGCTACATCTTGTTCAACTGTGACAGCAGCAGGAACAAAGCTGTTTTTGTAGCGCTGGGTTTTACATTTTGGGACAACAAACCTCCGTCTGGAGGGAAGAAGCTGAAAGTGGCATTGCAAAGGGTGGGAGTCATCATTTAAAATGGAGGTAGCAATCCTCTGTACCTGTCTGGTGTACAGGGATGTCAGGCTCAGCTTTGACTCACCAAGCAAACAACTGGATCATCTAACTACCTGGTCTAAGGATTTCCTCTGTTTCAGTTTTATCTGACCTGACACTAAAGAAAAGGATAAAACAGATTCAATAAAAGCCCGATAAAACATTGTCATTAGTTTCATTAGTGTCATTAGTCAAGGAGTCCATTATTAAATGTTAATTACTTCCAATGTCAATCAATATGACTTCATAAAGTTTACTTTCAGAATTTAGAGTTTAATTTATCCTCTCAAAGCAAACTTTCTTCTGATTGGCTTCCTCTTAGAAACATTTTTCATAAGTTCCAACAAAATCGTCAAACTCTTGGCTGTGTAATGCATCTTTTTCCTTATGGATATGTCCTTTTTCTTTTTTTCTTTTTTATACCCGACTATGAATTTTTAGTTTCTAGTTTATTTTAGTTTGTAGTAAAAGAAAAAACTCGAGGACCCATCAAAGACCACCAGACAGGTTACAGACAGATCAGCACCATTAACTGCTTATTTTATGTGGTAATGGATAAAGTAAGGTTGTGGGTTTCTAAACTATCCAAACCTTACAAAACAAGGCAGTCAAAGAAAGCAGATTTCCCCCCCTACCACGCTGGACCCTAATAGATTATAGCAGATTACAGATAGTCAATCAACTTTATTTACAAAGCACTTTAAAAAGCAACACTTGCTACAAAAAGTGCTGTACAGCAAGAACGCACATGAAAACATAAAAGCAAGAAGCAGGACACCAACACAAAAACAATCTTAAACCACAGTCAAGAGAAACAATAAAATAAAAGGTAAAATAATTAAATTAAAAAAACATTTCGACTTCCGGTTATGGCTGCCACGTAGGACGGACGTGTCTCGCTCTGCTCTGCTCCTGGAGAAAAAAAAATCGGCAAATAACTCTCTCATTTGGGACAGAACGTATCCCAGCATTTGGGCGAGGATATGTCGGCGAAGCCTAAGGCTGGAAAACCAGGAAAAGGAAAAAGCGAGCCGCCGAAACAGTCCAAATTAACGGACTTTCAGGTCTGTGACGCAGCAAACAAAACTCCATATATGGCGGAGGAGGCTGGCGGCGGTGCGATGTTTGCGGGGAATGGCACAGATGCGCTGATGGCTGCCATGAGTTCAATGAGAGCGGACTTTTCCTCTAGATTTGATGGGATTATGACAGCGTTGGAAGGAATAAGAAAGGAATTGGGTGACTGTGTAGAACGAACGGCGCAGATGGAGCTCCGTCTCGCTAGTGCTGAAGATGACGTCACCCGTCTTCAATTAAAGGTGCGCACTTTGGAAAAAAAAAATAAATCTCTGGAAGATAATATTTTGGATTTGGAATCTCGGTCGAGACAGAATAATTTGAGGCTGGTGGGTCTTCCAGAGGAATCAGAAGGTCGGGACGTATGTTCCTTTCTGGAAAAGTGGATTCCGGAGGTGCTGGGCAGCGAGGAGTTGCAATCAGCAGTGGTTCTGGAAAAAGCACATCGTATTGGCCCACAGAGAGATAAGGGACCGCCGAGGACCTTAATTATGAAGTTTCTTAGCAACAGAGACAGGATGAAGATCTTCAACGCTGCACGTGCTAAAGGAGAGATTAAACACCAGGACCAGCAGGTGCGGTTCTACCCAGATTTGGCCACAGGAATCCAGCAATTGAGGAAGCAGTTTGATCCCGTACGTAAGGAGCTGCGCAACCTTGGGATTCGTCATGGTGTAATCTATCCTGCGAGACTGCTGACCACGTATGAGGGCAGAACCCACATCTTCAAGACCCCAGAGGAGGCGCAGGAGTTCATCAAGAAGATCAAAGAAGAAGAAGAGACTGGTGGGAGCTAAGCATGAACAAAATATAAGGTAGAATAATTAAGCATTTGCACAGGCATCTGACTGACTTGAAGTAAATAGTAAGTTTACAAAATATAGATTGTATTATATATTAAAAAAACAAAACAAAAACAAAACAAACAAAAAAAAAAAACTATGATGTACAAAGTTGTTAAAAATTTTGGAGTTAAGTTGGAAAACTACAGAGGAGAGTTAATGTTACGTCATTAAAAGCAGTAGAGTTAGGGTGATTGGGAGGATGAAGAAGGAGTGGCTTAGGCTGTTCCCCGTGGGTGTGGAACGGTCGATGGCTATATCGGGAGACAGAATTTTTCTTTTGATTTTGGGGGGTTTGCCACAAGTGTGGGAAGGGGAAATTTGTTTGTGTGTAGTTTGTAGGATGAATGTTCAACCACTCATGTTTTTGCTTCTCTGTATGAGCATGTTTACACTGCAAGGTAATCCCAAACTCTCTATTGATCATGGACCAAAGTGTTAATCTTAATTTAACTTCATGGAATTGCAGAGGTCTACAAAATTTAAAAAAACTTAAACAAGTTATGAATAAAATAAAGGACATGGGTTCAAGAATTGTGTTTTTACAAGAAACTCATCTGATAGAGGAGGATGTTAAAAGAATTAGGAGTAGATGGCAGGGAAGTGTATTCACCTCTTCATTTTCATCCCGAGCCAGGGGAGTTATGACTCTCATACATAAATCAGTTCCTTTTCAAGTGAAAAATGTAATTGGAGACAAATTTGGAAGATATGTAATCATTCAAGGTTCTTTGCTATTAGAAAATATAAATCTTGTGAACTTATATGGTCCCAATATAGATGATCAGAAGTTCTTTGCTAATTTATTTCTCATCTTATCATCACTTACAGGGCAACATATAATAGCAGGGGATTTTAATTGTACATTGAATCCAGGTGTGGATAGATCAACAGGACTGGATTGTACGCACATTGGATGTAGGATGACTATTAATCATTTTATGAAAGAATTGAGATTGTTAGATATATGGAGAGAAATGAAACCACAAGTTAAAGCCTATTCTTGTTATTCCAGTACCTACAAGACATTCTCACGTATTGATTATTTTTTGATTTCCACAGAATTAAGGTCCAAGATTCAAAACTGCTTTTATGATAACATCGTGATCTCTGATCATGCACCCTGTTGTCTAATATATGTAGATAAAAAATTGACAAAGGAATCAGGTAGATGGCAATTTCAGCATAAATGGCTTCAGGATGAGGAATTTGTCAAGTATATAGAAAAACAGATAGACGAGTTCTTTGACATCAATACTACACAAACATCAGCATGTGTAAAGTGGGAGGCTTTCAAAGCTTTTATTAGGGGACATATTATTAGTTATACAGGATCAAAATCTAAGAAGACTCGAGAGGAGAGAGCTAAATTGGAACATAAAATAAAAAATCTTCAGGAAAAAGTGTATGCAGGAAGTGACCCAAGGTTGGAGAATGAATTACTGATTTTGAGAGCTGAATACGACAAAAAATCAGCGAATAGAGCTGCCTCGAGTCTTCTAAGATTGAAACAATCTTTTTATGAACAAGGTGAAAAATCAGGAAAATTATTAGCATGGCAGATTAAACAATTGGAAATTAAAACACCAATTACCAGTATTATAAGTAAAGGACAGGTAGTTATAGATCCTTTAGAAATTAATAGAGCCTTTAGAGATTACTATGAAAAATTATATGATACCAAAAATGAACCTGATTTAACAAAACTAAATGGGTTTTTGAACGAACTATCTATACCGTGTATTCCAAATGAAAACAGGGAGATATTGGAGTCTAAAATTAGTCAAGAAGAAGTTGGGCTAGCCATTGATAATATGAAATCAGGA
Source organism: Pholidichthys leucotaenia (assembly GCA_020510985.1). Lineage (NCBI taxonomy): Eukaryota > Metazoa > Chordata > Actinopteri > Cichliformes > Pholidichthyidae > Pholidichthys > Pholidichthys leucotaenia. The sequence goes on along the minus strand of CM035846.1, from coordinate 210,648,121 downwards.
AAAAGTGCAGGACCAGATGGTCTTCCAGTTGACCTTTATAAAAAATTTAAGAATAAATTAATAAAACCTTTTTTGGAAATGGTTTTAGAAGCATTTCAAAATAATAATTTACCATCATACATAAATAATGCCTTAATTATACTGCTGCCAAAACCAGGTAAGCCCTCTAATAAATGTGAAAATATGAGACCAATAAGCCTATTAAACGCCGACCTTAAGATAATCTGTAAAATTTTAGCAAGACGAATACAAGAAATTTTACCAAATATTATTAATCGAGATCAGAATGGCTTTATAAAGGGTAGACAAGGCTTCCATAATGTAAGAAGACTATTTAATATTATTTATTTTAATAAAGAAGCACCGGATACAGCTCTCCTATCATTGGACGCCGAAAAGGCCTTTGATAGAGTTGAATGGCCCTTTCTTTTTGAAGTCCTACAAAGGTTTGGACTTGGAAATAATTTCATAAAATGGGTTCAAATAATATACAATAATGCTACAGCAGAAATCCTAACAAATAACAATATTTCAAAACCAATAAAAATCAATAGAGGATGTCGACAAGGCTGTCCACTTTCACCTTTACTGTTTACTATGGCAATTGAACCTTTAGCGATAGCGATACGTTTACATTCACAAATATATGGAATTAAAGTTGGACCAACAGAACATAAAATCTCCCTGTACGCGGATGATATAATTTTGTTTATGTCGAATCTAAAAAAATCAATTCCAACCTTGTTGAATTTAATAAAGAATTTTGGGGAAATATCAGGATATAAAATAAATAAAACTAAATCTTCAATATTAATGCTAAATGAGACCCAGAGAAATTACCCAGCCCCTGAGGTAAATCAATTCAATATTGTAAATCAGTTTAAATATTTAGGAATCCAAATTATGCCTAAGCTAGAATCAGTCGCCAGTGTCAACTATGAAGCCTTAATGTCAGATATCAATGAGTTAACTCAGAGATGGATGTCACTACCAATGTCGATGATCGGGAGAATCAATATACTTAAAAGTAATATTTTACCTAAAATACTTTATTTATTTCAATACATTCCCTTATCACCACCTTTAGATCTATTCTCAAGAATAAAAAAAAAGTTAGTGGAATTTATATGGAACAACAGGAGGGCTAGATTACGTTTGTCTTTATTATATTTACCATTTGACCGTGGAGGTCTGAAATGTCCAAATTTTATGTTGTATTATTGGTCGGCACAACTGAGGTCTATGACATATTATTTTTCATCAAATGATCTCCCTCACTGGACTGAAATGGAATCATACAATTTACCTTTACCTCTTCCCATATTCATATACTCAGATTCGGCAAAAAAATTACAAAAACAAGTTAAAAATCCATTTGTAAAGCATATGATCAAAATATGGTGTGAAGCTAAAAACTATTTAAAAGAACCACAGTTATTGTCACAATTTAGTCCAATATGGGGTAATCAATATTTTAAACCAGGGAGAGCGGACGCTGTATTTAAAGTATGGAATTTAAAAGGGATACAAAAGATTCAGGATTTATATTTGCCATGTGCAGACAACATAATGTCTTTTGAAGAGCTGAGGATCAAATTTAATCTCAATAGAACACATTTTTTTAAATATCTTCAACTTAGAAACTTTATTCGATCAAATCAAAATAAAGCTCTCACTCGACCTATTTATTCATCCTTGGAAAAAATGATGATGAAAGATAGTAAAAGAAAGGGTATTATTTCAGAGTTTTATAACTCATTGACACTATCTTCAAGTGAAAATTCACTGAAAAGATTAAACTACTGGAAAGAAGATCTGCAAATTGAAATTTCAGAGGAACAATGGGAATTGGCTTGTACAGAAGCTCAAACCAAATCAATAAATGCACGCCTTAAATTGATACATTTCAAATGGTTAATGCGGATGTATGTTACACCGGAGGAGTTAAATAGATATAACAAAAATATACCAGATACATGCACAAAATGCATGGAAAGTAAAGGAACCCTATTTCATTGTTTATGGGAATGTAGATTAATAAGAATGTTTTGGGAGGAGGTGAGGGTAACAATTGAAAAAATAATCTCAAAACAAATCATATTGAATCCTAAACTGGTTTTGTTGGGTCTGTACCCAGAAAAGCATAATTTCAATAAAAGTGAAAGAACATTCATAGACCTCAGTTTGCTTAATGCCAAAAAATGTATTGCACTATTATGGAAAAAGACTCATAGACCAGATGTGACTCAGTGGTTAAGACAGATGTTAACAAACCTTCCATTAGAAAGAATAACATATATACTGAAATCAAAGGAAATTGTGTTTGAGAATATATGGAGACCTTTTATTGATTATGTAAAAAATTTAAACATAACTCTTGAAGAAGAAGGTGAATGATGTGTGTGGACCTTGTAAATTCCAAACTGGTGAACATAATATGTATACTAATGTATTGGATTGTCTAGACTAAACAGAGGAGCATTGTTGAAGACTTGATTTTGTTGGTGGTTGTTGGTGTTTTTAGGGTATTTTTTTTTTTTTTGTAGTACTTTAGTGTTAGTGTTTGATTGTTTGTATCATGTTTGTTAAAAAAAAAAAAAGGTTCAATAAAGATATTGTGGAAAAAAACAACAAAAAACATTTCATTCAATGAAATCAATGTCTCACACTGGATCAAAGGCCAGGGAGTAAAAGTGCAGTTTAAGATGGGTTTTAAAAATGGACAGTCAAGATGCTTGTTTAATGTTCAGGGGTAAATCGTTCCATAACCTGGGTGCCGTCATCAAAAAGGCTCTGTCCCCTCTGAAATTCCGCTTCGCCTTTGGCACCCCCAGGAGCAGCAGTTCAGCTGACCTGAGGGACCAGGTGGGAGCGTAGGGATGCCGAAGCTCAGAGAGATAAGGGGGAGCAAAACTTCAAGGATTTAAAAACAAAAGAATTTTAAAATGAACTCTAAAATGCACAGCCAGCCAGTGGAGTGAAGCTAAAATGGGTGTGAGGTGATCTCTTACGTGTACCTGTTAAAAGACAAGCAGCAGCATTTTGAACTAGCTGCAGACGCGAAAGAGATGACTGGCTGACACGGCGTAAAGTGCATTACAGTAATCCCGCCGAGGTGAAATAAAAGCATGGATTAGTGTTTCAAGGTGCGGCCTAGAAAGAATGGTTTTACTTTTACTGAATGCCTTTGATGCAAGAAGTTTGATTTTATCACAGAACGAATCTGAGTGTCTAATTTGAAATCACTGTCCACGATAAAACCAAGGATCTTGACTGTGGGTTTCACATAAAGTGTGAGGGGCCCCAAGTTTACAGAAAGAGACTCACAGGGGCCACTAGGTCCAAACACCATCACTTCTGTCTCATCAAAATTTAAAAAGTTAAGGGCCATCCAAGACTTGATGTGCTCAATGTATGACAGAAGTTGGTTTACTGATGAGGCATCTTTTTGTTTTAAAGCGACATCTGGCAATCATCAGCATAAAGGTGGAAAGAGATATGCTTTTTAAAAATGGAACCGAGCGGAAGTATGTATAGAGAAACAAGCATGGGCCCTAGTATTGACCCCTGTGGGACACCGTATGGCAGAAGAGGATTCAAACCCAGAGATACTAACTTTAAAATGTCCATCTGCCAGATAAGGCATAAACCAGTTGAGAGCAATGCCACAAATGCCCACTAGGTGCTGCAAACGGGAAATTAAAATGTGATCATCTGCTGTGTCAAAGGCAGCAGTAAAATCAAGCAACACAAGAACAGCATATTCACCTGAATCACATGCTAAGAGGATGGTCATTAAAAACCCTTAACAAGACTGTCTCTGTGCTATGAAGAGCTTTGAAACCGGATTGAAAAACCTCCAAAATACCATGTTCATCCAGGAAACCTTTCAGCTGCATGTAGACAATTTTCTGTAAAAATTTTTGAGAGAAATGGCAGCTTCAAAAGTCACCAGAGCGCTCCGTAAACAAAACAAGGAAGTGAAAAGTGACAAATTTGACCAGAAAATACTGAAGATTTTACGCTTAAAAAAAAAAAAATTATACTACAATGTGACCATGATTGTGTAGGGTCTAACCAATAACTTGGCACATGTGGAAAACACGAGGCACGCGAGTGCACTGGCAGGAGTGCCAGCGGGGACTTGGGGTCTAGCAAAGAACACTGGTGTATCCAACACAGAACACACAAGCAGCAGCCAGTGGTGTGCCGAGAAAAACATGTCTGCCACGGAAAGCATCCCCACACCCCCCTTTTTAAACTTCTAAAACCGTATAAAGGGTTACAACACTGGCTGCAGCGTTATATTTGTGGTTTTACAGCATTGCTCCTCAGATACGTGCTTTCAGGAGGGGGGATGCTTTCTGCAGCAGACATGCTTTTCTTGGCACAACACCGGTAGACCGTGGTCCTTCACGTAGAGGCAAGCCCAGCCTGCCCAGTAAGTAGTTGACCAGAGTTCTGACTGCTGCTTCACCCATGTACTACCACTGCCCTTTGCAGGACTGCGAGTCCCCGATGGCGCTCCTCCCGCTCACACAAGCATCTAAAACTTGATATCGCTATGATTGTGGAACAAAATGGTCAAATCAATTACATATCATATGCGGCCATATATGCACAGTTTGACTAAACAATGACTGTGACCAAACAGGACAGAAAAATGCCCAAATAACAAAATAAATCATTTTAATGTAATTTACCAAAAATTGGGCAACACTGATGCACCAGTTGCAGCCAAACAGGTCCTTCTGCTGTAGATAATGTTGGGTGTTTTGTAGTTAACTTGATTGCGGTTTTAAAAAAATCTTTTAATAACCAAATATTGCTAAAATATAAAAGGATGCACTAAAATGGGTCTCAAATATTTGGTAAATGTGTCCTGTTACAGTACTGCATGAGTTTGATGATACACAGAAGAAATTCAATATTACAATCAACTTCATCACTGAACAGTGACATAAACTAAAGTAATTATAATGGTGACTGAACAACTCCCATTCCCCAAAGTGCAAGACACAATGCTTTTGTGAATATCAGTCAAAAGGTCAGATAAGTGATCTGACAAACAAGAGTTCCTCAACAGTCCATGACGCTGGATATTAGGGGTGGGAAAAAAGATCGATTCAGTGATGGATCGTGATACTTGACATCAACAACAATGCACCGATCCCTAAACACATGGATCGATCTTTTATTACCTCCACCAAGGGATGAGGTAATGTTTTCGGTAGCGTTGGTTGGTTAGTTTGTTGGTTGGTTTGTCTGTTAAACATAACTCAACGTTATGAACGGATTTTGATGAAATTTTCCAGAAAGGTGTGTAAAGGCATGGGGAACAGATGATTAGATTTTGGTAACGATTTGAGAGTGCATACCTCCACCAAGGGCTTTGTTTGTATTTGTGCAGATGGATTACACAAAAACTACTGGATGGATTTGGATGAAATTTTCACCACAGGTGCTTCTTGGGCTAGAGAGGAACCCATCACATTTTGGTAAGGATTCGAGAATGCATACCTCCACCAAGGCTCTTATCTTCTCACACAGTGTTAGCAACACTACTCCAAAACTACTGAATGGATTTGTATGAAATTTTCACCAGAGGTGGTTCTTGGACTACAGGCGAACCCATTACATTTTGGTGATGATCTGTGAATGCATACCTCCACCAAGGCTTTTATCTTCTCAGTGTGTTAGCAACAATACTCCAAAACTAAGTACAGACTTTGATGCAATTTTCACGAGAAGTGGCTCTATGCCTACACACAAACCCATGACATTTTTAAGGCGATCCATGACAGACGGAAGGAGCCTTGGCGGAGGTATGCACTCTGAGTGCTTTTCTAGTTAATTACCATGTAAGTGTTGCCTACTGTCTTGAGTATTCAACCAACTGCGTTTTCAGTTCACTAGCGCCAAGCAAGCACCCAGTCAGGTGAAGTCATAGCTTGTCTTGGCGAGATTTGCAGCCAGCTTCGAAAGTCAGGAAGCAGTTAGCTCAAATGTCAGGCCTTTTTTGGATTTTCTAACAAAGCTAGAAGGAAAGGCCTTGATATGACAACCCGCAAGACGCGCTGCACGAAAAACAAAAGTCACTCTGAACATGCGGGCAAGCACATGTCTTGGAGCAGCATTAGCAACAGCTAAGCTAAAAACACACTGGCATGAAACTTACTTTTTCTCCAAGCGCCAATTAAGTTTATTTATGAAGCGCTTTTCACAGACATATAATCACGAAGTGCTGTACAATAAAATGGAATAAAAGGAAGTTCATAGATAAAAAAATTTAAAATAGAAAAAAGTTAAAACACAAGATTAAAATAATTTAAAAATATCAGGCTTACCATTAAAAAGCAGTTTAATTGAAACTCAACGGTAAGCCTTGTTAACCAAAAAAGTATTCAGCTGCTTTTTAAAAGAGTCGGCTAAACATAGCTGGAGTGGGAATCTATTCCAAAACTGTCCACCGCCCTCCCTTTTGGTCTACTTCACTTTGTCAGGTAGGTCCTATTTAAGTGATTTCTTGATTGAGAACAGGTGTGGCAGTAATCAGGCCTGGGTGTGGCTCGAGAAACTGAACTCCACTTTCCAAAGATGTGATAAGCCACAGTTAATTTATATTTTAACCGGGGGGGGGGGGGGGGATCATTTTTTCCCCACACAGGACCATGTAGGTTTGGATTTTTCTCCCCTTAATAATAAACAGCTTCATTTAAAGACTGCCTTTTGTGCTTACTTGTGTTATCTTTGTCTAATATTTAAATTTGTTTGATGATCTGAAACATTTAAGTGTGACAAACAAAAAAAAAAAAGGAAAGAAATCAGGAAGGGGGCAAACACTTTTTCACACCACTGTATAGCACTGCATAATAAAATTACTAGAGCCCAACACTGACATTAGCCGATAAACCAGTTTAGGTGCTTTCTGATGACCAATAAACTACAAAAAGTACAGGGAATTCTGCTCATTTTGTTTTATTCACAAATAAGTTTATTTTCATTTTTACATGTAGTTTACAATTTGCTTTTGTAGTTCAGGTCAAAGTTCTATTTGTTGTGTTGGAGGGCGGGGAGTTAACTAACTAACTAACCTGCACTTATATAGCGCTTTTCTAGTCACCAAGACCACTCAAAGCGCTTTCACTAGTACTAACCCTCTATTCTAAGGGCTTATAGGAAACAGATATCTAGGGACAATTTAGAACAACCAATTAACCTAACATGCATGTCTTTGGATTGTGGGAGGAAACCGGAGCCCCCGGAGTAAACCCACGCAGCACAGGGAGAACATGCAAATTCCATACAGAAAGGTTCCAACCCCTGCCAGCCTGGGGATTCGAACCAGGAACCTTCTAGCTGTAAGGCAACAGTGCTAACCACTGCACCACCGTATACAACAGTTAGTTCTGGCCAAGCAATTTGATTGGACAATAGGGATTCCAGGAGTTACTATATTCCACGATAATTGCACTCTGTTTTGCTGGATATGCATCACTCCACTTCAAAGGTGTTCTAGTAACCGTTAATTACTAACAATAATTTACTGTCAAATCTGCCGACTTGAGATTTGCAATACTGTGTCAGATACCTTAATTTCAACAGTGAGGCCCTGTTTGATAAACTATACATCCGTGATCCAGAAGTCCCATCCTTTTGGGGGAAAAAAAAAAAAAGTTTACAAAATCTGCCCCTGTATAAACATTAAGCTATTTCACGTCTGTTTATTAAAAAAAAACAAAAACAAAACGGTTAGTGATAGAGTTGAATTTATTGTCTCGATTAACAAACCACAATACCTTTGTGGTGATGGAATCTTTATTTCATCTGAAAATGCCAAGAAAAAGTGTGTGAAGTGTGCCAAAGCCAAATCGCTAGCATGCTAACTAGCCACCGGCATTGGTCATGTTTTGATCTCGGCGGCCTTTCTGTGGTACTGACTCAACAGGTGACCAGTATGTATTAATAAAAAAATGACTTCTGCACTGAACATTTAATTTGTTTACATGTGTGTGAAATGACAGACGTCTTCATGCTGATTGCGATGTTTAACAACAGTTACTGGCTATATTTAGAAGGGACTATTTTTTTCCCCTCAGGTGCACAAAGTAAGCGGTTGAAACAAATCATAATATTTTGTCCAGTATTGCTGTCATTTAATAAATTGTGCTTGCGGAACTGTTGTATGAAAGTGATATTACACTCGAGGCCTACAGTATCAATGAATATACCAACTACGGGCGTGAAACGTCTAATGCCCGAAGCTATGCATCACACCCGCAGTTACTATATTCATTGATACCGTACTCCCTCTTGTGTAATATTGCTTAAATATTAGCATATTGGATTTTTAATGCACCAAAACGTGTGTTTGTCCGAAAAATCTTATCTGTCAGACTTTAAAAATTACAAGGAGGCCAACTATCTATAAAATACTCATTTGTTATAAGAGTATTTTTATTTTCTTTTTGGCAGATAGGGAAGGTGGGGCTTAAAGTCTTATTGCAGCCAGCCACCAGAGGGTGATCCAGATGTGCAGGCTTTACTTAGAAAGCCATCTTTGTTTTACAGTGGATGGCTCTGTTCATTAAAGTGCTATACAGTGTTTTTAGGTTAAAATTTAGCTAGAATGAGCTAAATACAGTTAGAGAAGCTCTTACAATAAAATATAAAAAACAAAACAGCATGGCCAAGAAAGAAACCCCCAGTGTACATCAAATCAGCTACAATATTAGGAACTGAAGAACCTTATTGGTGACAAAGTTGTGGTGACATGCAGTTTATAAATATTGCTCTCCCAGGCTCTTCTGTGAACAGAAGAAGCTCCTTTTGTGAGGAGAGCCACTGTTTGTGAAGCGTAGCCCCTCTGTTTCCGTTGGCCCTTCAGGGGCTGGGGCTTCCTGACAATGCCAGCCATTCTTAGCACTTTACTGCCCCAGATGACTGTGTCAGTGGCCTGCTGGCTGGTGACAGAGTCCCGTGACCAGTGCTGAACCGCAGCCCCAACCCAAGCTGCATCCTAGGCTAGGAAGCAGACCGTGGTTTAGACATCTCTAGCCAGGGTCCAGCACCACCACTTGGACTCTGCAGGGCAGATAGAAACCTGTCTGAATGTAGCTTTCTTTCCCTGTAAGACTATATTCCTCACCTAATGCCCATTAATTTTACGATGCATTTGTCTTTCAGTCAGTACCAAACAGCATTTTTTTCTTTCCAAGTGAACATGTACAGTATATGTAAACCGTCATTCATTCATTCATCTTCTTCCGCTTAATCCTTTTCGGGTCGCGGGGGGGCTGGAGCCTATCCCAGCATCTTTGGGAGAGAGGCAGGGTACACCCTGAACAGATCGCCAGTCCATCGCAGGGCCAACACAGAGAGACAACCATTCATTCTCACAGTCATACCCAAGGACAATTTAGAATCCCCAGTTTGATGCCAATTAACCTAACTTGCATGTTTTTGGCATGTGGGAGGAAACTGGAGAAATCCCGGAGTAAACCCACGCAGACACGGGGAGAACATGCAAACTCCGCACAGATCACTGTTGGTCGGGGGCTGGGATCGAACCCAGGATCCCCCGGCCAAGAGTGAGTTACTGTGCTGCCGCAGTGCTAACCGCTCTGCCACCGTGCCACCATATGTAAACTTCCATTTGTCCATTTGACCTCTGAAGATATTTCATTAAAATTTAAGAATTTATTGCTGAGCTATCAGTGAATCAACAGGACATTAATTACCAAGTTCTTTTTTGTCTGAATCTTTGCCATTTTGAAAGTAGTAAACCAAAAAAAAATATTCAGTTCTGCTGTACGTTGAGTGAATCCTTTTAGAACTCATGTTAACTGAGCAAACGCCAAAACAATTACTTGGGATATTTGAATTGTTTTAGCTGGATAATGACAAAATAACTTGAAATCAAAGACCTAGAAACAACTTTGAGAAAACATTTCAAACTAATTTGACTTAATGAATTAATGAAACCAGCTTGAAAAGTTTGGAAGTTAAAAAGTACTATTAATTCAGTTCCAGCATCAGTCCACACAAAGCTGAGATTAACATTCTGTAGGATATTACAGTTCTAAAATGCCATTTGGAAAAAAAAAATCCATTGAACATGATATGTTATAGAACATTTACAACATTTGAAAATATGCAAGTCAATGTTTGTTAAAAAAAACAATTCAAATAAATGCTTGACGAATTCTTTGTAAAATTAAAAAATGTAGTCTCGGAGTGTAAACCTGCAGCTCCATAATTACAACATTTTACAACCCTGTCCATTAAAAGGAAGGAAAACGAGCAGTGTATGTACCCACTGATCAGTGCTGAGGTTGACAGCATGGCAAAATTATAAGACTTGTAAAAATGCAGGTCCACCATCTTACCAGTTTAAAGGCTTAATGGTGTGTTTTGGGAGAGAATGCAGGAATGTACGGTGCAACATATACCGTATGTTGCACATGCAACATGAAAACTGGTTTATGCAAGGGATGAATGACCTGAAGTAGCATTCATCATCATAGCAGGGATGAGAAACACAGCCGTTTGTGTGTATACCTGCTTTCAAACTACAACTAAGGGGCCATGCACATGTTTTTACCCGCAAACTGTGGAAGTCTGTCTACAGTTTAGCTACCTGTGCATATGACAAAGGGGAATTGGAGATGTGAAAGAGCAGAGAAACGAGTTGCAGAGGCCTAGTGCATATGACGTTTTCGTTTAGATCTGGAGAGAAACATCTGCATGCACACGGCACGTCACAAAAGCAACCACACGTGCACACGGAGTGTGCTTTAAGAACTAATGGATAACAAGCACAAGTTTTACTAGGGACTTTGGATTATTACTATAAATGCCAGATTCCATCTGCAATAAATATTTATATTCATTTTCTTTAATCTGAAAGAATGAGGGCGTAATAAATACCACATTGAGATGACATTTGTTGTGATTAGGCGCTATACAAATAAAGTTGAATTGAAATAAATAGCTCATTAATTGCAGGCAATAAAAAAATCTGACTTATTGACAGCTGGTTTGAATATTTGATAAGGAGTCTTCAGTCATAACGTTTACAAAAGCATTGCAAGTAAGAAAAAGTGACATGAGATGTCGGGCTGCAGCAGATTTCATTTGCGCAGCAGCATAAAACTGGATTTGAACCATCGGCAGCTCCACGGTGATTTCAGCAAAGGTAAGGATCCTCCTTGGCTATAATTTTGACAATTATTTTTCCTATACAAGGCTGCATCTATTGTGTAAAAAAGCAGTTTTACAGATACCATCAAGAGCCCATTTTTAACCTGATCTAACTATAAACACACCAGGCTTAAAGTTTAATCACAGAGCTTGTATTTCTGTGAGAAATACAAGCCCCATATTTGTATTTCTCTGAGAAATAAATCCTCCTTGGTGTATGAATTGGCTGAAATCTGTTGTAAATTAAGATAAGATAAGATAAGCCTTTATTAGTCCCACAACGGGGAAATTCCAGGATTGCAACAGCACAGGGATAGCAACACTCAGAGCAACAATCAGAAGGCAAGAAAAAAAAACAAAAAACAAAAAACAAACAAACAAAAAAAAAAACAAGCAAGCAAGAGCAGCTAATATACATATGTACATATTACTATAAAATATATATACACACACACACACACACACACACACAGACACACAGTGCAGAGCATTGTAGCTGGATGGAATAAATATATGAATATATGAACACAGTGCAAAGCATTGTAGCTAGATGGAATAAATATGTAAATATATAAACACCCACAGTACGGAGCATTGCAGCTAGGTGGAATAAATATGCAAGTATATAAACACAATTGGGGCTAAATTGGGGCTCTATCATGCCATAGATGTTTTTTCTGTACATATGAATGCGCAAAATCAGCGCTATGAAAACCTTTCCCCTCTGGAGGCTGGTTTCAAATCTACACTTTCACACCTCCAAATACCCGGCGTAGTATGCACAGACAGCTAAACTAGATGAACTTCCATGGTTTGAGGTAAAATGTTGTTGTGTCCACAGCCCCAGAGTGGAGAGGTTTTCTCGGTGCTGTTCAACAGCATCGTGTGCACAGAAATAAAGAGCACCAACACGTTAGAGCTAAACTTTACAATAGATTTCAGCCAATCCACACACCAAGGAGCATTTATTTCTCTCAAAGAAATACAAATACAGAGCTTGTATTTCTATATTTCTCACAGAAATACAAGCTCTCTCATTAAACCTTAAGCCTGATGCATTTATAACTAGGATTAGGTTAAGAAAGAGCTCTTAACAGCATATGCAAAATGTTTTTTTTTAAAAACAGATGCAGCCTTATATAGAAAAACAATCAAAATTATAACCAAGAAGGATGCCTACCTTTGCTGAATCTTCTTTTGGCTGCTCCCTTAAGGGGTCGCCACAGCAGATCATATGTCTCCATCTCACCCTATCCCTTACATCTTCCTCCGTAACACCAGCTAGGGATGAGCTGATACCACTTTTTCAAGATCAACACCGATACTGTGATTTTGAGTATCGGCCAATAGCAATCCAAACCCGATACAGTCCCTTATTTAAAACAATAAAAGTACAGAACATACTTTGTTAATGACTGGTTGCATTTTGTACACATAAAAACAGAAACCTAAAAGTCAAAGAATATATTACAAATTTAACTCAGTTCAGCAATGCTGCTTTTTTATTTTTAACTTTGTAACATTGCAGCATTTCACTGGTCAGCACTATGTAAAGGTAGATTCTCAAGTTTTAAGTGCAATTTTATACAAAACTTTGAAGCTGAGCATTTGAGTAAACATTCAGATGAAATTCCAAGTGCCACTTTATGCATGATGTAAAAAATGCTGTAGATCTGAAAATAAAGGAACTAACCCTTTAAATTGCATTTTTGTCATCCATTATTATCATCATCGTAAGTGTTCTCTTGGTCCTCGGTTTATTTAGTAGTGTTTATATTATTCTCTGTCAATTCTTAGTTTTTAGGTTTGCTCTTATTCTGAAGTCATTCCTGTTCCATTTCATGTTCATGTACTGTAGCCTTGCACCCTCTGGGATTAATAAAATATACAAAAAAAACAAAAAAATTGCTATTTATGTTTCTGTCACCTCAACTGTAAGACTCTCCCCCAAAAGGTAAGCTCCAGTGTGGTTTTTACTTTGTTTTTTTAGGTTTCACTTTTAGCGTCCAGCCTCCCGAGCTGGAAAAGCAGCAGCTGATGTGCGACACACATCCTTCTGCTTGGTTCTTGACAGAATTCAGCATACTCCTTTGCCGTGATACTTTTGCAAGTGTTTTATCAAGTTGGTGGTGTAAAATTGTAAATGTTGGTATCAGCAACATACTGAGGCGAGTCCCACAGACAGGCTCCAGTGATGTGACACTTGCTGCCTCTGGCTACAGAAGCTGTGCACCGCGCAACTGAAAACATTTTCGCACCTTCATTTTATTATTATTAATGTATTGGATCAGTAAATTATTTTATTCCTTACCAATACCGATCCAGCCATTTTGCCTGGATCGAACCCAATACGGTGAATCGGATTGGCTCATCCCTAATGCCAACCCTCTCTATGTTCTCCTTCACTACATCCATGAATCTTCTCTCTGGTCTTGCTCTTTTCCTCTTGCCTGGCAGCTCCATCTTTAACATCCTTTGTCCAATATGTCCACTATCCCTCCTCTGCACATGTCCAAACCATCTCAGCCTCGCCTCTCTTACTCTGTCTCCAAACTGCTCAATGTGAGCTGTCCCTCCGATATACTCATTTCTAATTCTGTTCCTCCTAGTAACTCCCAATGAAAATCTTAGCATCTTCAACTCTACCACCTCCAGCTCCCACTCCTGTCTTTTTGTTGCCACCGTCTCCAAACCATACAATATAGCAGGTCTTTACAGTCTTGTAAATCTTCCCTTTCACTCTTGCTGCTACCCTTCTGTCACAAATCACCCGACACTCGTCTCCACCCTGCCTGTGCTCTCTTCTCCTCTCTTGTGCATTTTTTATTGCTTTGGATGGTTGACCCCAGGAATTTAAACTCATCTACTTTCATTACTACTACCCCTTCCATCTTCACCGTTGCACCTGCCTCTCTCTCACATTCAAAAACATTTTTTCATTCATTCAAAAACATTCTCAAGACAAAACATTTTTGTCGGAATGTTCAAATAAATAAAAATCAATCAATTCACACTCATGTATTCTGTCTTGCTTCTACTCAATTTCATTCCTCTTCTCTCCAGAGCATACCTCCACCTCTCCAGGTTCTTTTCCACCTGCTCCCTGTTCTCACAACAGATCAATGTTGTCTGTAAACTTCATGGTCCACGAAGACTCCTGCCTGACCTCGTCTGTCAGCCAGTCCATCACCATGGCAAACAAGAAGGGGCTCAGAGCTGATCCCTGATGTAATCCCACCCCCACCTTGAATCCATCTGTCAATCCTACAGTGCACCTCACCACCATCTTGCTGTCCTCATACATGTCCTGCACCACCCTCACATACTTCTCTGCCACTCCTGACTTCCTTATACAGTACCACACTTCCTCTCTTGGCACCCTATCATATGCTTTCTCTAGATCCACAAAGACAGTGCAGCTCTTTCTGACCTTCTCTATATTTTTCCATCAACACTCTCAGAGCAAACATTGCATCTGTAGTACTCTTTCTTGGCATGAAACTGTACTGCTGCTCACCGACTGTCACCTCTCCTCTTAACCTGGCTTCCACAACTCTTTCCCATATTTCAGTAGTGTGGCTGATCAACTTTATGCCTCTAATTACGACAACTCTGAGCATCACCTTTGTTCTTCAAAATTGGTACCAAAACACTTGTCCACTCCTCAGGCATCCTCTCACTCTAGAAGATTGTGTTAAACAATCTGGTTAAAAAGTCCACAACCATCTCTCCAAAACATCTCCATACCTCCACAGGTATGTCATCTGGACTAACCACCTTTGCCTTCTTCATTCTCTTCAAAGCTGCCCTCACTTCCGCCTTGCTAATCCTCAGGAATTCTTTGTTCACCATCCTTGCTTCATCCACCCTCCTCTCATTTTCTTCATTCATCAGCTTCCACCTTAACACACTCATTACCCGTTAGTACATTACCATTTCTGTCCTAAATCAACCTAACCTGCTGTACATCCTTGCTTGCTCAAGCCCTCCGTCTAGCCCTGGGGTGTCCAATCATATGCCATAGAGGACCAAGACCCTGCAGGTTTTCTCTTCTACCCAGTCTCTTCAGCAGGTGTTTTCACTTATCAGTAATCAGTGGGAAGAAATTCAGTGAAATCTGCTGTTCAAGACACTGGTTCGAGGTAAAGCTTGCAGGGTCTTGGGACTCAAGGCACATGATTGGACACCCCTGTCCAATCGATACAAGTCCTTTACTCCTTCCTAAAGCTGGATTCATGCTGCACCTCCGCTGTCTGCCTATGTACAACTGGAAACCTCGTGTGATGAAATTTACTTGGTCTCCACTCTGCTAGTGTACGCAAAGCTGTACAGCGGACAACTGTATGCAGCCCAAATTTATTGACCACGCGGCCTGCTCCCGATCGGAATGCATTGACAAAGCATGCGCAAGACTGAACGTCCCATTCACAAGATGGTGCTACCAACACAGCATACAAAGACAAAGTAGACGAGGACGACAATGAGGAGGCGGAAGACGAGAACATATGAATCCTTTTGCAGCAGCAGTAGCAGCTTGAGTGGAGAAGACCACTGGAAAACAGTAATTCCTCCTTTTCCTTAAAACACCATTGTTGTGACTACAAAAAAAAAAAAAAAAAAAAAAGTGCGTCACTCTCGTGTTTTATAGCCAGAGAACAAACTGGCGTGTTAGCACATATGCACTCCCCATAGGGCTGGGGTAAAACTACAAATAACAGTTGTGTGCATGCGTCAACTGCTTGGCCCGGTAGACGAAAAAGTGAGGATGTACAATGCCACATGTGCGCCGGGCTCATCCAAAGTGCATGCGGACCAAAGGGGAAATGCAGCATGAATAAAGCTTAAAGGTGTGTTCACACCAAACGCGAACAGGCAAATTTTTTGCGCAGCATGATTACATTATAAATCAATGTAAACACACCAACAGACATGAACACTGAGATGCAGACAGGCAAAGCCATCTTTAAAACTTCTGCAGTTGTGTTCAACCTGCTGTGGAAATTCCCAAAATAACGTCATGCTTGGGTTTACATTATTTGACCGGGGGCTCACCTGAAAATGTCGTCTCAAGCCTCCAAAACTTCAGATGATGGGTGTTTACGTTGCTAGCTTGCTAGGATATCCGTGGCCGGAAACAGTGGGTAAATAACTCCAAAATCTCAATTCAGCTGAAGAGTTCCCGGTCCTCCTGTCTCCCTGCGAGTGAGTTTCATTGTATACAGTGGGGTAAAAAAGTATTTAGTCAGCCACCAATTGTGCAAGTTCTCCCACTTAAAAGATGAGAGGTCTCCAATTTTCATCATAGGTATACCTCAACTATGAGAGACAAAATGAGAAAAAAAAAATCCAGAAAATCACTGATTTTTAAAAAATTTATTTGCAAATTATGGTGGAAAATAAGTATTTGGTCAATAACAAAAGTTCATCTCAATACTTTGTTATATACCCTTTGTTGGCAATGAAAGAGGTCAAACATTTTCTGTAAGTCTTCACAAGGTTTTCACACACTGTTGCTGATATTTTGGCCCATTCCTCCATGCAGATCTCTAGAGCAGTGATGTTTTGGGGCTGTCGCTGGGCAACACGGACTTTCAACTCACTCCAAAGATTTTCTATGGGGTTGAGATCTGGAGACTGGCTAGGCCACTCCAGGACCTTGAAATGCTTCTTACGAAGTCACTCCTTCGTTGCCCGGGTGGTGTGTTTGGGATCATTGTCATGCTGAAAGACCCAGCCACGTTTCATCTTCAATGCCCTTGCTGATGGAAGGTTTTCACTCAAAATCTCACGATACACGGCCCCATTCATTCTTTCCTTTACACGATCAGTCGTCCTGGTCCCTTTGCAGAAAAACAGCCCCAAAGCATGATGTTTCCACCCCCATGCTTCACAGTAGGTATGGTGTTCTTTGGATGCAACTCAGCATTCTTTCTCCTCCAAACACGACAAGTTGAGTTTTTACCAGAAAGTTCTATTTTGGTTTTATCTGACCTTATGACATTCTCCCAATCCTCTTCTGGATCATACAAATGCTCTCTAGCAAACTTCAGACGGGTCTGGACATGTACTGGCTTAAGCAGGGGGACACGTCTGGCACTGCAGGATTTGAGTCCCTGGTGGCGTAGTGTGTTACTGATGGTAGCCTTTGTTACTTTGGTCCCAGCTCTCTGCAGGTCATTCACTAGGTCCCCCCGTGTGGTTCTGGGATTTTTGCTCACCGTTCTCGTGATCATTTTGACCCCATGGGGTGAGATCTTGCTTGGAGCCCCAGATCGAGGGTGATTATCAGTGGTCTTGTATGTCTTCCATTTTCTAATAATTGCTCCCACAGTTGATTTCTTCACACCAAGCTGCTTACCTATTGCAGATTCAGTCTTCCCAGCCTGGTGGCAGGTCTACAATTTTGTTTCTGTGTCCTTTGACAGCTCTTTGGTCTTGGCCATAGTGGAGTTTGTAGTCTGACTGTTTGAGGTTGTGGACAGGTGTCTTTTATACTGATAACGAGTTCAAACAGGTGCCATTAATACAGGTAACGAGTGGAGGACAGAGGAGCCTCTTAAAAGTTACAGGTCTGTGAGAGCCAGAAATCTTGCTTTTTTGTAGGTGACCAAATACTTATTTTTCACCATAATTTGCAAATAAATTCTTTAAAAATCAGACAATGTGATTTTCTGGATTTTTTTCCCCTCATTTTGTCTCTCATAGTTGAGGTATACCTATGATGAAAATTGGAGACCTCTCATCTTTTAAGTGGGAGAACTTGCATAATTGGTGGCTGACTAAATACTTTTTTGCCCCACTGTAACTAGTTTACTCTGCAGTGGTGATAATTTTACTCTGCTGACTGCAGATTCTCAAAGCTAGCTAGCTGCTAGCAGACGAATGTGCATGCTCGCGTCTTCCCATTCACTTTGTATGGATTCACCCGCCTGTTTGCGTTTGGTGTGAACACACCTTAAGTGTTTAGGCTCTCATACAACTCACTATATGCCTTTTCTTTTGCCACTTCTCTCTTTGCCATGCACCTACATTCTAAATACTCCTGTCTACTTTCTTCATCTCCCTGACTATCCCACTTTTTCTTTGCTAATCTCTTCCTTGTACCTCTTCATTCCACCACCAAGTCTCCTTGTCTTCCTTGCTTTGTCCACTGGATACACCACATACTAGGGCTGTCGAGATAACCGCAATTATGTAATACCGCACTATAGACAAGCTTACTGTGGAGGAAAAAAAGCGACCGCAACAACCATTTGTTGTTGCGGTCATTTGTTATTTAGCCACACACACTATTGTGTGTGTGGCTAAATCTTGTTCACTTATGTGCCCCTATTGATTAATAAATAAAGAGTATTTTTTATTGTCAACAGCATGTTTGCACCCGGTGCTGTAGAAGCTTTCTCAGCATGTGGGGCACACTCTCTCCATACAGACTCCAGCAGGCAGTTAGTGATGGAAGCGTTTGGACTCCTTTTTAAATACAGCTGTGACAGTGAGCAGTGAGAGGGCACAAAGAGTGTTATTTCCTTCTGAGTGTTTATGATCCTGATAACTGAGTTCAGACAGTGAAACAACTACTGCGTAGTGCATTGCTTGTTTGAATGTGATTTTTCGGACAGCGGAAAAAAATCCCAAATTCACGGAGACAAGAGCCACGTAAGGTCCTGTACGGAGACTGTCCTGTTTAAATAAGCTGAACGTCGCTGCAGTCTCCCATCCATACACACCGTAGTTGAAATACTGGAGTTCCCACAACTGCTTTATGAAAATGATTGTTTTTTAACACAATCAGCAGTTCATACCTAGTAAGACCGGAGCTCCACACAATCATCACACATGCATATAAAGTTGAGAGCGGAGCTGCAGCGAGTTTCTCACAGCTTCCATCATTTTCCACACAAGTTATGAACCCTGTTTAAATTACGAGACCACAGGGTCCTAAAAACATTTGCAATAATACTGCATACCACCGTGTTGAGCTGTCCACCGTCACCACAGGGGAAATTCCTCTACCGCGAAAGCCCTACCACATACCTTTCTACCCATTTCCCTCAATACTTTTGCTGTACTTTTCCAGTCATCTGGTAATTCTTCCCTACCACCCAGAGCCTGTAACAACTTCTTCCTGAACTCTGTGCGACCTTCTTCCTTCTGCACCTTCCCCCACTTAATCTTTGGCTCTGCCTTCACTGTTTTCCTCTTCTTGCTTGGCAAAATCATCCTATAGACTACCATCCGATGCTGTCTAGCTACATGCTCCCCTGCCACCACCTTGCAGTCTCCCATCTCTTTCAGATTTCTCCTTCTGCATAAGATGTAGTTCACCTATGTGCACCTTCCTCCACTCTTGTAAGTCACCCTGTGTTCCTCTTTTCTTGAAGAATGTGTTCACCATAGCCATTTCCATCCTTTTAGCAAAATTCACAACCACCTGTCCGTCCATATTTCTCTCCTTAAGACCATACCCACCCAGCACCTCCTCATCACCTCTGTTCCCTTCAAATACATGTCCATTAAAGCCCCCTCCAATCATCACTCTCTGCCCCTTGGGAACAATCTCTACCCCTTCATCCAACTTACTCCAGAATTCCTCTCTCTCTCTTCTACCTGACATCCAACTTGTGGGGCATGTGCACTGGCAACATTCAACATCACACCTTTGAATTCTAGCTTCAAAGTCATTATTCTGTCCAACTCCCTCTTTACCTCCTCAACACTCTTCACATACTCTTCCTTCAAGATTATTCCTACTCCATTTCTCTTCCTATCTACACCATGGTAGAACAGTTTAAATCCCCCTCCAGTGCTCCTAGCCTCGCTTCCCTTCCATCTGGTTTCTTGAACACAGTACATCTACCTTTCTTCTCTCCATCATCTCAGCCAACTCTCTGCCTTTACCAGTCATAGTCCCTACATTTAACGTCCCTACTCTCACCTTCACACTTCTACCTTTCCTTTTCTCTCTCTCTCCCCCTCCTAACACACCTTCCCCCTTCATCTCTGACCAACAGTGAACCAATTTCCACCAGCACCCTGTCAGTTAACAGCACTGGTGGCGGTCGTTAACCCGGGCCTCGACAGATCTGGTATCAAAGTCTCATTCGTCAGATCTGCATGTTTGATTTGGCAAAGGTTTTATGTCGGATGCCCTTCCTGACACAACCCTTCCCATTTATCCGGGCTTGGGACTAGCACTAGGAGTACACTGGCTTGTGCACCCTCTGTGGTTGGGTTCCTACCTACCTTTGCTGAATGATTAAAGAAATCACTATGGAGCAGCCAATGTTTCAAATCCAGTTTAGTGCAGCTGCACAAATGATGTGATGTCGACTATCATATCACTTTTTTCTTACTTGTAATATTTATGTAAAAATTATGACTAAAGGACTTCCGGTTATGGCTGCCACGTAAGAAGGACACGTCTCACTCTGCTCTGCTTCTGGAGAAAAAAAAAATCGGCAAATAACTCTCTCATTTGGGACAGAACGTATCCCAGCGTTTGAGCGAGGATATGTCGGTGAAGCCTAAGGCTGGAAAACCAAGTAGAGGAAAAAGCGAGCCGCAGAAACAGTCCAAATTAACGGACTTTCAGGTCTGTGACGCAGCAGAGAAAGCACCAAATATGGCGAAGGAAGCTAACAACGGCGCGGGAGCTGCGGGAAGCGACACAGGTGCGTTGCTGGCGGCTATGAGTTCAATGAGAGCGGACTTTTCCTCTAGATTTGATGGGATTATGGCAGCGTTGGAAGGAATGAGAAAGGAATTGGGTGACTTTGTGGAACGAATGGCGCAGATGAAGCTTCGTATTTCCAGTGCTGAAGATGAAGTCAATTGTCTCCAATTAAAGGTGCACACTTTGGAAAAAAAAAAATAAATGTCTGGAAGAAAACATTCTGGATTTGGAATCCCGGTCGAGACAGAACAACTTGAGGCTGGTGGGTCTACCGGAAGAATCCGAAGGTCGGGACCCGTGTTCCTTTCTGGAAAAGTGGATTCCGGAGGCGCTGGGCAGTGCGGAGCTGCGGCCGGCGGTGGTTTTGGAGGGCGCGCATCGTATTGGCCCACGGAGAGATAAGGGACCACCGAGGACCTTAATTATGAAGTTTGTCAGCAACAGAGACAGGATGAAGATCTTCAACGCAGCACGAGCTAAAGGAGAGATTAAACACCAGGATCAGCAGGTGCGGTTCTACCCAGATTGGGCCACAGGAATCCAACAATTGAGGAAGCAGTATGATCCCGTACGTAAGGAGCTGCGCAACCTTGGGATTCGTCATGGTGTAATCTATCCTGCGAGACTGCTGACCACGTATGAGGGCAGAACCCACATCTTCAAGACCCCAGAGGAGGCGCAGGAGTTTATCAAGAAGATCCAAGAAGAAGAGACTGGTGGGAGCTAAGCATGAACAAAATATAAGGTAGAATAATTAAGCATTTGCACAGGCATCTGACTGACTTGAAGCAAATAGCAAGTTTACAAAATATAGATTGCATTATATAATTAAAAAAAAAAACAAAAAAAAACTATGATGTACAAAGTTGCTAAAAATTTTGGAGTTAAGTTGGAAAACTACAGAGGAGAGTTAATGTTACGTCATTAAAAGCAGTAGAGTTAGGGTGATTGGGAGGATGAAGGAGTGGCTTAGGCTGATCCTCGTGGATGTGGAGCAGTCGATGGCTATATCGGGAGATGGAATTTTTCTTTTGATTCTGGGGGGGGGGGGGGGGGGGGTTGCCACAAGTGTGGGAAGGGGGAATTTGTTTGTGTGTAGTTTGTAGGATGAATGTTCAACCACTCATTTTTTTGCTTCTCTGTATGAGCATGTTTACACTGCAAGGTAATCCCAAACTCCCTATTGATCATAAACCAAAGTGTTAATCTTAATTTAACTTCATGGAATTGCAGAGGTCTACAAAATTTAAAAAAACTTAAACAAGTTATGAATAAAATAAAAGACACGGGTTCAAAAATTGTGTTTTTACAAGAAACTCATCTAATAGAGGAGGTTGTAAAAAGAATTAGGAGTAGATGGCAAGGAAGTGTTTTCACCTCATCATTTTCATCCCGAGCCAGGGGAGTTATGACTCTCATACATAAATCAGTCCCTTTTCAAGTGAAAAATGTAATTGGAGACAAATTTGGAAGATATGTAATCATTCAAGGATCTTTGCTATTAGAAAATATAAATTTGGTGAACCTATATGGTCCCAATATAGATGATCAAAAGTTCTTTGCTAATTTATTTCTTATCTTATCATCACTTCCTGGGCAACATATAATAGCAGGGGATTTTAATTGTACATTGAATCCCGGTATAGATAGATCAACAGGACTGGACTGTACGCACAATGGATGTAGGATGACCATTAATCATTTTATGAAAGAATTGAGATTGCTAGATATATGGAGAGAAATGAAACCACAAGTCAAAGCCTACTCTTGTTATTCCAGTACCTACAAGACATTCTCACGTATTGATTATTTTTTGATTTCCACAGAATTAAGGTCCAAGATTCAAAACTGCTTTTATGATAACATCGTGATCTCTGATCATGCACCCTGCTGTATAGTATATGTAGATAAGAAATTGACAAAGGAATCAGGTAGATGGCAATTTCAGCATAAATGGCTTCAGGATGAGGAATTTGTCAAGTACATAGATGAGTTCTTTGATATCAATACTACACAAACATCAGCATGTGTAAAGTGGGAGGCTTTCAAAGCTTTTATTAGGGGACATATTATTAGTTATACAGGTTCAAAATCTAAGAAGACTCGAGAGGAGAGAGCCCAATTGGAACATAAAATAAAAAATCTTCAGGAAAAAGTGTATGCAGGAAGTGATCCAAGGTTGGAGAATGAATTACTGATTTTGAGAGCTGAATACGACAAAAAATCAGCGAATAGAGCTGCCTCGAGTCTTCTAAGATTGAAACAATCTTTTTATGAACAAGGTGAAAAATCAGGAAAATTATTGGCATGGCAGATTAAACAATTAGAAATTAAAACACCAATTACCAGTATTATAAGTAACGGACAGGTAGTTATAGATCCTTTAGAAATTAACAGAGCCTTTAGAGATTACTATGAAAAATTATATGATACCAAAAATGAATCTGATTTAACAAAACTAAATGGGTTTTTGAACGAACTATCTATACCGTGTATTCCAAATAAAAACAGGGAGATATTGGAGTCTAAAATTAGTCAAGAAGAAGTTGGGCTAGCCATTGATAATATGAAATCAGGAAAAAGTGCAGGACCAGATGGTCTTCCAGTTGACCTTTATAAAAAAATTTAAGAATAAATTAATAAAACCTTTTTTGGACATGGTTTTAGAAGCATTTCAAAATAATAATTTACCATCATACATGAATAATGCCTTAATTATACTGTTGCCAAAACCAGGTAAGCCCTCTAATAAATGTGAAAATATGAGACCAATAAGCCTATTAAATGCCGACCTTAAGATAATCTGTAAAATTTTAGCAAGACGAATACAAGAAATTTTTACCAAATATTATTAATCGAGATCAGAATGGCTTTATAAAGGGAAGACAAGGCTTCCATAATGTAAGAAGACTATTTAATATTTATTTTAATAAAGAAGCACCGGATACAGCTCTCCTATCACTGGACGCCGAAAAGGCCTTTGATAGAGTCGAATGGCCCTTTCTTTTTGAAGTCTTACAAAGGTTTGGACTTGGAAATAATTTCATAAAATGGGTTCAGATAATATACAATAATGCTACAGCAGAAATCCTAACAAATAACAGTATTTCAAAATCAATAAAGGATGTCGACAAGGCTGTCCACTTTCACCTTTACTGTTTACTATGGCAATTGAACCTTTAGCGATGGCGATACGTTTACATTCACAAATATATGGAATTAAAGTTGGACCAACAGAACATAAAATCTCCCTGTACGCCGATGACATAATTTTGTTTATGTCGAATCTAAAAAAAATCAATTCCGACCTTGTTGAATTTAATAAAGAATTTTGGGGAAATATCAGGATATAAAATAAATAAAACTAAATCTTCAATATTAATGCTAAATGAGACCCAGAGAAATTACCCAGACCCTGAGGTAAATCAATTCAACGTTGTAAATCAGTTTAAATATTTAGGAATCCAAATTGTGCCTAAGCTAGAATCAGTCGCCAGTGTCAACTATGAAGCCTTAATGACAGATATCAATGAGTCAATTCAGAGATGGATGTCACTACCAATGACGATGATCGGGAGAATCAATATACTTAAAAGTAATATTTTACCTAAAATACTTTTATTTCAATACATTCCCTTACCACCACCTTTAGATTTATTCTCAAGAATTAAAAAAAAAGTTAGTGGAATTTATATGGAACAACAGGAGGGCTAGATTACGTCTGTCTTTATTATATTTACCATTTGATCGTGGAGGTCTGAAATGTCCAAATTTTATGTTGTATTATTGGTCGGCACAACTGAGGTCTATGACATATTATTTTTCATTAAATGATGTCCCTCACTGGACTGAAATGGAATCATACAATTTACCTTTACCTCTTCCCATATTCATATACTCAGATTCGGCAAAAAAAATTACAAAAACAAGTTAAAAATCCATTTGTAAAGCATATGATCAAAATATGGTGTGAAGCTAAAAATTATTTAAAAGAACCACAGTTATTGTCACCATTTAGCCCAATATGGGGTAATCAATATTTTAAACCAGGAAGAGCGGACGCTGTATTTAAAGTATGGAATTTAAAAGGGATTCAAAAGATTCTAGATTTATATTTGCCATGTGCAGATAACATAATGTCTTTTTTAGAGCTGAGGGTCAAATTTAATCTTAATAGAACACATTTTTTAAAATATCTTCAACTTAGAAACTTTATTCGATCAAATCAAAATAAAGCTCTCACTCGACCTATTTATTCATCCTTGGAAAAAATGTTGATGAAAGATAGTAAAAGAAAGGGTATTATTTCAGAGTTTTATAACTCATTGACACTATCCTCAAGTGAAAATTCACAGAAAAGATTAAACTACTGGAAAGAAGATCTGCAAATTGAAATTCCAGAGGAACAATGGGAATTGGCTTGTACAGAAGCCCAAACCAAATCAATAAATGTACGTCTTAAATTGATACATTTCAAATGGTTAATGCGGATGTATGTTACACCGGAGGAGTTAAATAGATATAACAAAAATATACCAGATACATGCACAAAATGCATGGAAAGTAAAGGAACCCTATTTCATTGTGTATGGGAATGTAGAATAATAAGAATGTTTTGGGAAGAGGTGAGGGTAACAATTGAAAAAATAATCTCAAAACAAATCATTTTGAATCCTAAACTGTTTTTGTTGGGTCTGTACCCAGAAAAGCATAACTTTAATAAAAGTGAAAGAACATTCATAGACCTCAGTTTGCTTAATGCCAAAAAATGTATTGCACTACTGTGGAAAAAGACTCATAGACCAGATGTGACTCAGTGGTTAAGACAGATGTTAACAAACCTTCCATTAGAAAGAATAACATATATACTGAAATCAAAGGAAATTGTGTTTGAGAATATATGGAGACCTTTTATTGATCATGTAAAAAATTTAAACATAACTCTTGAAGAAGAAGGTGAATGATGTGTGTGGACCTTGTAAATTCCAAACTGGTGAACATAATATGTATACTTATGTAATGGATTGTCTAGACTAAACAGAGGAGCATTGTTGAAGACTTGATTTTGTTGGTGGTTGTTGGTGTTTTTAGTGCATTTTTTTTTTTTGTAGTACTTTAGTGTTAGATTGTTTGTGTCATGTTTGTTTAAAAAAAAAAAAAAGGTTCAATAAAGATATTGTGGAAAAAAAAAATTATGACTAAAGACTCCTTATCAAATATTCAAAGCAGCCACCAGTAAGTCAGGTTTGTTTTTATTGCCTGCAATTATCCAGGTTATTTATTTCACCGGAGTGGTGGTCTAGAGGCAGAGCATCCGCCTCATAACCAGGAGGTTGTGGGTTCAAGTCTCAGCTGGGTCATACCAAAGACCATATAAAAATGGAACTTTCCGCTTTCTAGCTTGGTGCTCAGAAAAAAATAGAATGGAGGAAGGAAAGGCGGTTACCCAGCCACAGAGGGTGCACAAGCCAGTGTACTTCCTGTGCTGGTCCCAAGCCCGGATAAAAGGGCAGGGTTGCAAGGGCATCCTGCATAAAAATCCTTGCCAAATCAACATGCGGGTCATTGTGATACAAGGTGATGATACTCCGGTAAGCCTAAAAGGGAGCAGCTGAAAAAAAAAAGATGTCTGTTATTTATGGCTCCCTCATTCTTTCAGCTTAAAAGAAATGAATATTAATATTTCTTGCAGATGGAATCTGGCATTTATAGTTCTAATCCAAAGTCCCTAGTAAAACTTCTACTTGTCATCCGTTAGTTACAACAGCAATTTTCACCCCTTTGCTGGATCCGTGTGCACGTGTGGTTGTTTCTATGATGTGTTGTGTGCATGCAGATGTTTCTCTCCAGGTCAAAACGAAAATGTTGTCGTGTGCACCAGTCCTAAGCTGCTTTCAAACTACAACTGGCGATCGCAGTCGAGACTGCCATCAGCATAATTTCACACCTCAACAATCCTCCATAGCCACAGACTTTAAGCGGGTCTCTTCTTCTGGAAATAACAGCGCATTTTTCCAGAATATCAAGTTTCATGTCCTCACATCACTGATCATATGAACATGTCAGTCAGCCCCGAAGCTGGCGATGCTGGCTGCTATTGAGTCAACGGCATTTTTACAAGGCTTAATTTTGTCGCCCCGTGTCAAACTCGGCGCAGATCAGTGGTATAATACACCAAATAGTAGTTCAATCGTTGCTGCTCTTTGCCCTCCGTTACAACAGAAAGGGCTGCAATTTGCAGATGAAATTTTTTTCATATCGGTACTAAATAGCTTTCATGTTTACAAGAAGAGACTATGCGTGCGCAGACTGCACTTTTGATTTTGTGTCATGTTTAGCAAAACACAAAGTGGGATATGTTTTGTTTCGGAGGGGGCAGTCATGGGAAAAAAGCAGAGGGTATGGTGAGGTGAACCGGGATGCATAGATTGCCCCTCACCGGCAGGACAGGCTGGTCTCTTCTTCGCAGTAGCTGGGGGACAGTCAGCTGCTGCAGGCTCCAAGGAAGTGAATGAAAATAATGCTCTTATAAAAAAACTTTTTTCCATTTTTTCTGGCATTTGTACTGGGCCCACTGCGGAGTCCAACTCTGCTCGGATTCATTTTGCACCAGTCTTTGCAGGAGGAGTGTGACGAAGAAAGAGGAACCTCCATGGGGCGATGTAGGCCATTTTTACGATCTAGTCCAGGGGTGTCAAACACATGGCCTGCGGGCCAAAACTAGCCTGTTAGTTTTTGTCCCTAGGTATCTGTCTCTGATAGGCCCTTAGGTTAGTATGAGTGAAGCACTTTGAGACGAAAACAGTACTATATAATTACAGGTCCTTATCCCTTATCCTTGCTTGCAGTCAGTTTTTAGAGAAGTAACAGCTGTTTTTATCCTGCTACAAGTTTTTGTCTTGGGCTACATGACTATGAACTTTTGTAGCACCAGTGCTATGAGCAAAAAAAGTTGACGTACAGCCCTGGAACAGGTGGGGGAGGAGCGAGTTGTACTCTGATGAAGAGAAGCAGGGCGGTGAATTTGTGTAAAGAAGCAGAAGGGAAAAATAAGGAAAACTCAAGACTAAGTACTGTATAATTTTACACAACATCAACTCTCTCAATATCGTGTCATCCTCCATCACATATGGAAATATCTTGATGCATTTTAAAAATAGAGATATCGTCCTGTTCTAAGCACATGCAGTGTTCATCTGAAAAAAGTTTCTAGATCCTGTCCAAAAGATGTTTACTTGGCAACAAATGAGAAATTGGACCATGGTGATCCATGTGAAAAATTAGATGCTATGCATTGGTATATTACAGAGCAAAATAATATCCACATCTCAGATCGGAAGACTAAATGCATAATGTAACATTAAACTAATCTGGTCAAGGTTTTTTGAAGTTATTACTAGGAATACACAGGGTTCTTACTTTTTTCTTGAAATTATTTTTGAATAATTTTTCCAGGATATTTTCAGCTGTTACAATATGACAATATAATAATGTAACAACAATATGACAACTTATCACGTCATACACTAATGCATTCCCTTGCCCCACCATGCATTGCAGAAGTGTTCTTCTCTGTAGCTGTGCCTTGCATTTTGTACATTTACCCAGATTGCTTATACATTTATACCTCTTCCACTCCCAGAGGTCTCATTTTAAAGGATGTGCAGTCTAAGGTTTTAACTCATCTATGAAATCATGTCTTACATTCTTAGAAATTTTGATGAATTTATCATAGACCACCACATTACAGTGTCACACTTAGCATAAACAACTGAAGACAATACTGTTTTGGGCAATTCTCACCTCAACTTTTCCTTTTCCTTTCTCTAAAAATATTTTATATCTATAAATGCACCATATCTGTCTGCGTGTTCCTCAGATATCTCCCAAACCGTTCGTCAGACTGGCCTCAGATTTTAGAAGTACTTTGCTGAGGTTAAGAGGGTGTGCATCATCGAGTATGGAGTTGCTCAGTCAAAATATGTAATTTTTATCAATTAAAGTTTAGCCACCACTCCGTTTCCTCATGCTCTGGCTTCTCCAAGTGTGGGTAGGGTTTCGGATTGACTCCATACTGATTGGATAATACGTGGCATCACAACCAGTCATCAGAGTGCTCCGTAAACAAAACAAGGAAATGAAAAGCGACAAATTTGACCAGAAAAAGAGAATACTGAAGATTTAATGCTTAAAAAAAAATTATACTATATAGTTGCTGTGATTGCGTAGCTCTAAAGAATAATTTGGCATATGTGGGGAACACGAAGTGCGCGGGGGTGGGGGGGGGGGGGGGACCGCAGCCGGATAGTCTTACAGCAGTCCTTAGCAGGGAGCCAAGCCCAGTCTGCCCGGTTAACGGGAATCTTGGCTGCTACTTCACCCGTGTGCCACCGTTGTCCTTCACAGCACCACGGGTTAAACATAGCACTCCTCCCGGTGCTGGAGTGCTCACATGGCTATTTTAAAGTTAATAGTACCACCATGATTGTGGAGCGGAATGGCCAGATCAATTGCATATCATATGCAGACATACAGTGGGGTAAAAAAGTATTTAGTCAGCCACCAATTGTGCAAGTTCTCCCACTTAAAAGATGAGAGGTCTCCAATTTTCATCATAGGTATACCTCAACTATGAGAGACAAAATGAGAAAAAAAAAAAATCCAGAAAATCACATTGTCTGATTTTTAAAGAATTTATTTGCAAATTACGGTGGAAAATAAGTATCTGGTCAATAACAAAAGTTCATCTCAATACTTCGTTATATACCCTTTGTTGGCAATGACAGAGGTGAAACGTTTTCTGTAAGTCTTCACAAGGTTTTCACACACTGTTGCTGGTATTTTGGCCCATTCCTCCATGCAGATCTTCTCTAGAGCAGTGATGTTTTGGGGCCATCGCTGGGCAACACGGCCTTTCAACTCCCTCCAGAGATTTTAGATAGATAAATAGTTTATTTCGAACACAAAAAATATAACAAAAAACAAGCAAATAGCGAATGCAATAAAGTTACAGTATACACTGTTCGAAAGGGAGAAGGAAGAAGTGAACACTTATTAATTCCAACTCCTTTTTTACATCGATACACCCATGTGAATTTTATACAAATTACTACCTTTAAGACCCCAAGTAAACAATTTACTGTAGTTTTTACAGATCAACATTAACACCTGTCCATTCTAACATACAATGAAGTCCATATATCAAAACCAGTCTCAAATAAGATAAGATAAGATAAGCCTTTATTAGTCCCACAATGGGGAAATTCCAGGATTGCAACAGCACAGGGATAGCAACACTCAGAGCAATAATCAGAAGGCAAGAAAAAAAAAACAAGAACATCTAGTAAACATATGTACATATTACTATAAATGTGTATATATATAGACACACAGTGCGGAGCATTATGGTTGGTGAATGTGCAGCAGAAAGTCTAAGTTCTCTCTCCGCGGATGCGGCGGGCCAGCTGGAAGTCTTTGGGCATGATGGTGACCCTCTTGGCGAAGAAGAGACCCACCAGGTGGGCCTCTCTGGTCTCCTGCAGAGCCATGACGGCGAAGCTCAGGAAGCGCAGGTGGGTCTTGAAGTCCTGAGCGATCTCCCTCACCAGGCGCTGGACGGGCAGTTTACGGATGAGCAGCTCCGTGGATTTCTGGTAATGACGGATCTCTCTCAGAGCCACGGGCCTGTAACGGCGAGGCCTCTTCACTCCGCCGGTGGCCGGAGCGCCTCTCCGAGCAGCCCTGGTGGCTAGCTGTCTCCTGGAGGGCTTCTTCCTCCAGTAGATGTTACGGGCGGTCTGCTTGGTTCTTGCCATCGCTCTTTATTATTCTGTCATATTTCTTGCACGCCGCCTAAACTCCAGCCCGGCACCCGCGTCGTTTTCGCTACAGCTCCCGGTATGTCGAGTTTCCTATTAGCACCGGGCGGCGGCCAAGTGCTAGCTAGCACTAGCTCCTCCCCGCTGTAACGTCACCCGCTGTAAACAGTGGCTCCGTCCGCCGACCCGGGAGACCCCCGGGGCGATCCGTGCATCCGTGATATATATACAGAGTGAAAGGTGTAGAAAGAAGAAGGAAGATAAAAAAAAGGCTGTTGCAATGGGCAGCCGACTCGTGTGGCGCCACCGGTCTGGCGGAACCGGAAAAAAATGACACAGATACACACAGTGCTGTCCCACCCACCATTCCATAGTGTCCCATAATGTCCTAGAGTGAACATAATGAATCGTACATATAAATTCTACCCTTCTAACATATATCCTTTCAACAAATGGTGCTTATACCTCTTTTTAAATTGATTTCTGTTTGTACATAGTTTCAGTTCCTGCTCCAGACTGTTCCACAAATCCACCCCACAGACAGATATGCACATACTTTTCTTGGTTGTACGTATCTTGGGTTTTGTGAAGTTTAAGTCTCCTCTCAAATTATGATCATTGTCTCTTTTTTTAAATATTTTTTGTATATTAGATGGGAGTTGATTATTACTTGCCCTGTACATTACTTGTGCTGTCTTAAATTTAACTAAATCGATGAACTTTATGACATGTGACTTCAAGAACAACGAATTGGTATGGTCTCTATATCCTGCATTGTTTATTATCCTTATAGCTCTTTTTTGTGATGTGCATATTGCTTGTAGGTTGGTCTTGTAGGTGTTTCCCCAGACTTCTACACAGTAGTTAAGATGAGGTAAAAACAGTGAATTGTACAATAAGACCAGTGATTTATAGTCCAAGATGTGTCTCGTCTTCCCCAGTATGCCTATACATTTTGCTAATTTAGCCCGGATGTGACTGATGTGAGGTTTCCAGCAGATTTTACTGTCTAGAGTCACCCCCAGAAACTTATTTTCCTGTACTGTTTGTATTCTGGTATCATCTATCGTTACCATTATTTCATGATTTATTTTATAATTTCCAAACACCATAATCTTTGTTTTTTTTTAGATTTAGAGATAATTTATTTTTGTTGAACCACTGCGTTACTTTTTCCATTTCAGTTGTGACCACCTCTAAAACCTGCTGCAAGTTCTCACCAATGCAAAGGATATTTGTGTCATCCGCAAACAAAATAAATTTCAGAATTTTTGATACTTGGCATATGTCATTTATATACAAGATAAAGAGTTTGGGTCCCAAAACTGACCCCTGGGGCACACCACAAGTGATGTCCATGCAGGGTGATTTGTGCTCTCCAATTTGTACAAATTGTTGTCTGTTACTTAAATAACTTTCCACCCAACTCAGTCCTACCCCTCTTATCCCATACCTTTCCAGTTTCCTTAGTAATATTCTGTGGTCAATGGTGTCAAAAGCTTTCTTTAAGTCTATAAATACTCCTACAGCAACCTTTTTTTTGTCTATACAACTAGTAATTTCTTCTATAAGTTCGATCAGTGCCAAAGATGTAGATTTATCTGCTCTAAAACCATACTGGCTATCTGTAAGGAGGTTGTGTTTTTCAATGAAATCATCCAGTCTCTTAGTGAATATTTTTTCAAGTATTTTGGAGAATTGTGAGAGTAAAGAGACTGGCCTGTAATTTGTGAAGCGATGACTGTCTCCTGTTTTGTAAAGAGGTGTTACTTTTGCTATTTTCATTTTGTCTGGAAATGTACCAGTTTGAAATGACAGGTTACAGATGTGGGTGAGTGGCTTAACAATTCCCTCAATTACTTTTTTCACTATTGTCATGTCAATTTCATTCCAGTCCATTGATTTTTTGTTCTTAAATTTACTCACAGTCTCGATAATTTCCTTTTCAGTAACTGCACCCAAAAAGATTGTGTTTGGGTTTCTATCCTCTATTTCATTCACAGACCCACTGTGGTTTGTTTCCGGAGTCACTATTGATTTTGCTAATTCAGGACCAACGTTAACAAAAAATTTATTGAAACCACTGACCACATCTTCCATATTATTAATCAAACTGTCGTTTTCGATAAAATATTCTGGATAATTTGCATACTTAGGACGATTACTAATAATCCCCTTGAGTACTTGCCATATTCCTCTTATGTTATTTTTGTTATCCTCTAGTATTCTGTTGTAATATTCTTTCTTACAGGTCCTCATTATAGTGGTAAGCTTATTTTTATATCTTTTATATTTGATCTCAGCTTCCACTGTTCTGCATTTAATGAATTGTTTATATAATGTATTATTCTTTTTACATGCATTTATTAACCCCTTGGTGATCCAAGGAATATTTTTTTTTTGTTGTCTGTCACTGAATTGTTTTATAGGACAGTATTTATTGTACAATGATTGAAATATTTGTAAAAATTTATCATATGCTGTATTTATGTCATTTTCATCATAAACCATCTTCCAATCTTGTATTAATAATTCCTTTGTCAGTAAATGCATTGATTCTTCGGTTCTTATTCTTTTATATTTAATATTTTTGGTATACTTTTTCCTTCCTATAATCACTTTGATAGACAACAAAAATCGGCAGGTGGTCGCTGATATCATTCAATAAAAGCCCACTCCTGATATTATTTTCCATAATGTTTGTGAATATGTTATCTATTAGTGTGGCACTGTGCGACGTGATTCTGCTAGGTCCTGTAATTGTTGGATGTAAGCCCATGCTGTACATTGTGTTGATAAATTCTTCTGTCAAACTATGTTGTTTTGAGTTCATCAGATCTATATTGAAATCCCCACAGATGAACATAACTTTATGAGTTAGCTTTGCATACATTTTTTCCATCCAGTCCTTAAATAAGTCAATGTTTGATCCAGGTGTTCTATATACACAGCTCATTACTTCATTCTTCACATTGTCCAGACAGATTTCTATTGTAATACATTCAAATAATTCATCCACAGTGACTGACAGATTTTCAACAACCTTGTATTTCAAGCTCTTGTCAACATAAATTGCAACTCCTCCTCCTTTTTTCACTTTTCTATTTACACTACCATTCAAAAGTTTGGGGTCACCCAGACAATTATTTTGTGCTTTCCATTAAAAGTCACACTTATTTACCACCATGAGTTGTAAAATGAATAGAAAATATAGTCAAGACATTGACAAGGTTAGAAATAATGATTTGTATTTGAAATAATTTTTTCCAGATACTCAACCTGCTCAAAGGAAGGTCAGTTTTATAGCTTCTCTAACCAGCTAAACTGTTTTCAGCTGTGCTAACATGACTGCACAAGGGTTTTCTAATCATCCATTAGCCTTCTGACGCAATGAGCAAACACATTGTACCATTAGAACACTGGAGTGATAGTTGCTGGAAATGGGCCTCTATACACCTATGTAGATATTGCACCAAAAACCAGGCATTTGCAGCTAGAATAGTCATTTACCACATTAGCAATGTATATTAGATATTAGAGTGTATTTCTGATTAGTTTAAAGTTATCTTCATTGAAAAAAAACAGTGCTTTTCTTTCAAAAATAAGGAAATTTCTAAGTGACCCCAAACTTTTGAACGGTAGTGTATATAATTTAATTCATAGCCATCCATGGTAAAATCCACTCCTTTCTCTTCACTGAGCCATGTCTCTGATATTGCCACAATATTGAAGGGCTCTTTAAACAGATTTAAATAATCTTTAATGTTATTAAAGTTTGCAAAGAGACTCCTGCTGTTGAAGTGGATCATAGAAATATTGAAATCAGATGTGACCATTGTGTTAAACTGTTCATCTGTGTAATAATTACAGTCATTATTGATTGAGTTAAAAAGATTATTATCAGGGTCTATGTCATATTCTACGTCCTGTGGGTTGTGCTCTGTGTATTCAAAAACTTTCAGTTCCTGTTGTTCTCGTTTGTTGATTTTTTGATTCATGCTGTAGAATGTTTTGTTGCAGATGAGTAAAAATCCTTCAGTGTCCTATATTTGTCTGAATTGTTGCTGTGCCTCCAGATCATATTTGTCCAGTTCCATAATATTACGGATGTTAATGACCTTGGCTTCTTCAGGCGATCCGTTTAATTTGATGAATATTTTACAGTTTGATGTCCAGGTGTTTTGAATTTTTTTCTGCTTTTTCATGTATCTTGCTTTCCTGGCTATTTCTGCGTTCTCTTTCGTGAGGTGCTCGTTTATGTAGATGTTGGTTCCTTTCAGCTTCTTACCTTGTTTCATTTGCGCCGTCTTGTGTTTTCTGTTTACAAACCTCATGATCACAGCAGGTTTGTCGCCGTTTTTCCTGGGCAGAGGGTGGCAGGACTCGATGTTGTTGCAGTCCAGCTGGATTCCTTTTGATTGCATGAAGGCCGTCACCTGTTGCTCAGCGGATTCCTCATCCAGCTGACTTCCACTGCTGTCTGCGGCAACTGCTCTCGCGTATGATCGGGGTTTGATGTGGAGCCCCGTGATGATCACGTCGTTTACCCGAGTGTTCTGGTCCATCTCAGCCAATCTGCTTTCCAGATACGCCAGCCTCTTGTCTTTTTCAGCATTCTGGCTGCGCAGCGCTTTAATTTCCTCCATGAGGTCTAGTATACCTCTTTGTTGTGATTTTAGAGCAGACATTTCTTCTGCCAAGAAATCCAGCGCTTTTTTTTCTCTCATCTTCATTTGGCAGAGCTCTCTTGGGACCCATTATTCCGGCCGATGATCTCTGATTTGGATATTTGGATTTTATATGGGGTTGAGATCTGGAGACTGGCTAGGCCACTCCAGGACCTTGAAATGCTTCTTATGAAGCCACTCCTTCGTTGCCCAGGTGGTGTGTTTGGGATCATTGTCAAACTGAAAGACCCAGCCACGTTTCATCTTCAATGCCCTTGCTGATGGAATGAGGTTTTCACTCAAAATCTCACAATACATGGCCCCATTCATTCTTTCCTTTACATGGATCACTCGTCCTGGTCCCTTTGCAGAAAAACAGCCCCAAAGCATGATGTTTCCACCCCCATGCTTCACAGTAGGTATGGTGTTCTTTGGATGCAACTCAGCATTCTTTCTCCTCCAAACACGACAAGTTGAGTTTTTACCAGAAAGTTCTATTTTGGTTTTATCTGACCATATGACATTCTCCCAATCCTCTTCTGGATCATACAAATGCTCTCTAGCAAACTTCAGACGGGCCTGGACATGTACTGGCTTAAGCAAGGGGACACGTCTGGCACTGCAGGATTTGAGTCCCTGGCAGTGTAGTGTGTTACCGATGGTAGCCTTTGTTACTTTGGTCCCAGCTCTCTGCAGGTCATTCACTAGGTCCCCCCGTGTGGTTCTGGGATTTTTGCTCACCGTTCTCGTGATCATTTTGACCCCACGGGGTGAGATCTTGCTTGAAGCCCGACATCGAGGGAGATTATCAGTGGTCTTGTATGTCTGCCATTTTCTAATAATTGCTCCCACAGTTGATTTCTTCACACCAAGCTGCTTACCTATTGCAGATTCAGTTTTCCCAGCCTGGTGCAGGTCTACAATTTTGTTTCTGGTGTCCTTTGACAGCTCTTTGGTCTTGGCCATAGTGGAGTTTGGAGTCTGACTGTTTGAGGCTGTGGACAGGTGTCTTTTATACTGATAATGAGTTCAAACAGGTGCCATTAATACAGGTAACGAGTGGAGGACAGAGGAGCCTCTTAAAGAAGAAGTTACAGGTCTGTGAGAGCCAGAAATCTTGCTTGTTTGTAGGTGACCAAATACTTATTTTCCACCATAATTTGCAAATAAATTATTTAAAAATCAGACAATCAGGTTCAGGTTACTTTATTTGTACCCGTAGGTATATTTGTTTTGCAGTCTGGTGACATCCATATTTACAAGCCACAAATTACATTCAACATAGACACAAACAGGCACACATGAAATTGACTATAAACATGATAAAAATACTCAAGGCTCCATCAACCAGGGTATAAAAAGACAGATGAGAGAAAATCCAGAGGTAAGAGAGAAGAGTCATATTAAAAGTTAAAAACTAGTCAGAGGTTAAAAACTCAAAGGTCTAAAACCCAATAAAATATTTAGAACCCAAGTAACATCCTACAAAAATAAGTAAATATAAAATGGAATTAATAAATAGGTACCTAAATTATGTGCAATATATTGTTACAGCTTGTTCAACTCTTTGACAGCAGTAGGAACAAAGCTGTTTTTGTAGCGCTGGGTTTTACTTTTTGGAACAGCAAACCTCCGTTTTGAGGGAAGAAGCTGAAAGTGGCAGTGCAAAGGGTGGGAGTCATTTAAAATGGAGGTAGCCATCCTCTGTACTTGTCTGGTGTGCAGGGATGTCAGGCTCAGCTGTGACTCACCAAGCAAACGACTGGACCATCTAACTACCTGATCCAAGGATTTCCTGTTTCAGTTTTATCTGACCAAACCATGACACTAAAGAAAAGGATAAAACAGATTCAATAAAAGCCCGATAAAACATTGTCATTATGGTTCGGTCAATTTGGAAGCGTGCAAGTTTTCTCAAGCAATGCAAATGTTGCTGACCCTTTTTGCACACCCTTTCACAGTTCTCTTCAAAGTTTAAATTACTATCAATAATCGTCCCAAGATATTTGTAGGATTGTACACATTCGGTGGTCTGGCCTTTTAGTACGGTGACTTTGTGCCTGGGAGTTTTCCTCCTAAAGTCAATAATCATGTCTTTAGTTTTTGTCGTATTCAGCTGCAGGTAGGAATCCTCACACCAGTGAACAAAATCATCAACTACTGGGCCGTGGCCACTCTCACCATCCTGGAGGAGACTGACAATAACTGAATCATCAGCATGCTTTATAATGTGTCTGTTGTCATGTCTGCTCCGACACATGTTTGTGTACAGGATGAAGAGTAGTGGTGACAACACACCCATGAGGAGAGCCAGTAGAAGAGCACTTTAGGTCAGACAATGTACGATTGACCCTTACTCTCCACGTCCGTTAAGAAATCCAGAATCCAACCCCCCAGATTATTGCTCAAATCAAATTGTTGCAGGAGCCTTTCAACTAAGATATGAGGTTGGATTGTATTAAAGGCGGAGGAAAAGTCCACAAATAAAAGCCTGGCGTGTGTCCCATTAAAATCCAGATGTTTAAAAAGCATGTTAAACAGAGTGACAGTGGCACCCTCCACTCCTCTGCGAGGCCTATAGGCAAACTGCAGAGGAACCAATGCATGTTCAGTCTGCTTTAGGACCTCACATCTGACCAGTTTTTCAAAAATTTTCATTAAAATTGAAGTCAAAGCAACTGGTCTAAAGTCGTTTACTGTTTTAGGACAGCTGGATTTTGGAACAGGAACAACCACGGCTTCTTTCCAGATCTTAGGCACATGTTGTGTTTGTAAGGACTTATTGAAAATGTAATGAAATATAGGACTCAGTTCATGTGCACAGGACTTTACCAAGCGCCCACATATATTATCAGGGCCCTGACTTTTGTTCACTTTTACAGCGCAGAACTCCCTTTTAACATCCTGCACCTCAATATTAAAGTGCTGATTGTCAATGACAATGTGACAATGTGATTTTCTGGATTTTTTTCCCCCTCATTTTGTCTCTTATAGTTGAGGTATACCTATGATGAAAATTGGAGACCTCTCTCATCTTTTAAGTGGGAGAACTTGCACAATTGGTGGCTGACTAAATACTTTTTTGCCTCACCGTACATGCATGCTACGACTAAATGACGACCGTGACCAAACACACAAAAATGCCCAAATAACGAAAATCATTTATTTACAGATAAATGGGCAACACTGATGCAACAGTTGCAGTCAAACAGGTCATTCTGCTGTGTATAATAATGTTCAGTGTTTTGTACTTATAATATTGCTAAAATATAAAAGGATGCACTACAACGGGTCTCAAATATCTGTAAATGCGTCCTGTTATAGTACTGCATGACTTTATTGATGATGCACTATAAACTACACAAACTAAAATAATTATAATTGTGACCAAACAACTCCCCTTCCTCAAAATGCAAGATACAAGGCTCATGAAAAAACTCCTAAAAGATCACACAAATAAGTCTGGCAAACAACTAAACGAGGGTTCTTAAACAGTCGCCAATATCAGATGTCCCATTCATTTAATAATTCTGTAATTAATATTCACACAATCAAATAAATCTTAAGTGTTCAGTCCCTTTCATATTTGTCAAAGTATAATATGTGATTGCCTACATATAGGCTACACCTCTTTGTATTCCACTTTCAAACACAGCCTACATTTGGGCCTGTAAAGCCTAAATAGGCTACCTGTTTTCACACAAGAATACTTGCTTTCTATGGGCATGCACTAGCTTTAAAAAAAAAAAAAAAAAAAAAAAAAAAAAAAAAATCACAAAACCAAACTCGGATACAGCTCTATTTAGGATGTGCTTACAGTCAAGGTCAGTGGCCTAGGAGGAGTAACATTTTTTGTAAAATCATAAATGCCCAGATCTTCCGACCTTTGACAATGACCTTGACATCAACTTAGATGCAGACCTATCCTAGGGAAACTGAGTGAGATTCATAAGAATTGAGGTAATTGCCTATAAGGAGTAGTGATTCACATGCAATATGGACGAATGGATGAACATATGGATGGACAGACGACGGACACCACGTCATCGGATTAGCGCTTTTCTGCTTCGCCGGAATGAGCTTAAAACTATTTTTTGTTTCATCTTAGTTTACGACACACCTCAATTTATACAAATGAGATCTGTATGTCTCAAACATATTAAAAATCATAAATAATTTGACACATTTTATTTATTATTATCAAAATAATTTTATTTTGGGGGTTCAAAGACTGCACTTTAACATCTGTTATTTAATTGTGTTGCTAGAAACACTTCTGATTAAGCTGTCAAGTTTAAGTTTCCAACTTGTGTGTGAGATGGTCATTTTATTTGGCTATGGAATCTTTTTATAATAGGCTACATTTATATTAAATCAGAGACCGACAAAGTGAATTTCACAGGTGTGCAGGCTTAAATAGGTGAGGTAAAACATGACCTGAAGCCCCAACAGGAGTCGTGTCAACAGGAAGCAGAGATGGCAGACAGAGAAATAGTCGTGATTAGTTGACTAATCGAAAAAATAGTTGTTAGATTGGTTGACTACCAAAGTAAGCATTATTTGCAGCCCTACTCACAAGGCAGAGAGAAGCAGAGGGAGGATAAACAATTTTCCAGGACAACTTAAGCTTTTCTAGCACATTTGACTCCCCCCCCCCCCTTATTTCCATACATTTTCCAGGACTGGAAAACTGGTCAATCATTTCCCAGGTTTTCCAGGACAAGCAGGAACTCTGATAGTGTGGAAATTTCTTGATACTTAAATGCATTGCAATGCATGAACTTGGACTGACCGAAAGCACCAACAATTCAGCAGCAGCACCCACAGTCTAAGATTTCAGGGCCCAATCGGGGACAGAAAATGCCAGGTCACATCAACTGTCGAAGACCTCAGCCATGGTATAAGCTCCTGTCACAAAGCTACTTTACTGACATGGCAGCACTCACACTGCACAATGAAACCAAAGCACAGGTAAAGAGTCCCTGCTTAAAACTAATCACATAGCCATTACATATAACTGAAGAGAAGCAACCCTTTTATAAACTTTCTTCCTGATTAAGCACTTCCTAAATACTGAGTTCACATTTACCAGATTCTATGAATTGATAAAATAGTAATCATGCAGTAAGGCAAGGGAAATTTATAACAAGATCCACACAGCAATTCAGCGGTTTTTCATTCATAAATTACAAAATAAATGCTGAAATTGTAAAAAGGGCATTACATAGAAAAAAAAAAAAAAATCATAATTGAAGATGCAACATACAGATCGTTTTGCATTAGGATCATTAATGGCTGAATCGTAATCAAATCACGAGAATACCAATGATTCACACCTCTAGAATACATGCAATACGTACATATCTCAATTAAAGTTCTTTAAAAAGGTATCGTTCATGAAGAAGACAAATCACAAACCCTGCTAAAATCAAGGTGAATAGCACTGAAAACACCAGGCAGTAGTGAGAGCTGTTTTAGAACATCACCAGGTCAGCAATTATGTGTATGAGCTGTGTAATTAATTAATTAATAATTTACAATATGTAAAGCAATACCTGTTTTCCTGCACCTAACCCAGCATCAACTATCGCTGTCCCAAGACTCATTTTGAGGAATAAACTCCAACTCAGCTCAGCCATTTCTTGGCTTTATTTACTCAGTGACTTCAGCAACACCAACATCCAGAGTGGCTCTCCTGATTCAGTCTATGCTTCCGTAGACTGAAATCCCAATGAACAGCGAGCAAAGCAGCGCGAGGGCTTTTTTCCAGACAGACAGCATGTAATAAAATTCAAACCACAAACCTTGACATACACAAGCTTTTTAAATATCGTGAAAAATGTCCCATATGCTTCAGGAAAAGTCACTTGCGTTAGGGAGGAAAAGTCTGGGAGTTCAGAGTTGCGTGTTAAAAAGTGTTTGATTTTGCAGTTGACACATTCAAGGCATTGGGATGGAACCAGCCTGCTGCAGCTGAAAATAGCTCATAATCAATCAACTGCCAGACATATATGTGCTCTTAAAGTGTATAAATGTGCAATGCACAGGGCAGATCAATGGGTGACAGGATTCCAAAAACATCAATACAGACATGCTCTTTGGCATAACAAGTGCTCACCATCGGTCTTGTACTTTTTCCTGCGCCTCTGATGGGCAATCCAACGTTATGCCTACTGGGGGGGGGGGGGGGAGGGAACCTTGCCAGTGGAGCAAGGTCTGTGAAAGACAACATAAGTATAATGACAAGGGTAGAAATACCTTCACAATATCTAGATATGACACATGGATAACCAATTTTTGTTGCAGTTTTTTTAAATGACAAATCACTGAAACTATTTGTAATAGGGTCCTCCCACAAGTTGATGAAAATGTCCCCTTTTCCATTTCATTTACTCTTAGACCTCTCAGCCACTCATGATCAAGAGCACTGCACATTGTACATTATATGGCCGTCCATAGCCATTAGCGATAGTGCATAGCTAGCACAACTCAAAAAATGATTACAAATTCAAGATTCGATATACTCTAGAGCTGAAATAAAACTAAACATGTAATTGCAAGGTGTTTAAGTAAACAACCTACAATTCAAAGTGGAACAAATTGAGAAAAAATATCACAATCATTTACCCCCCTGGAATACACATCTTCAGTACAGGTACAAATACTGTAAAATGAAAATGCACAAGCTTGAAAACTGGCAAAAGTTAGCTGGACAAACCATGTACCCTCTATTGAAACTGCATTCAAAAAATGAAAGTTCTAAAACCTGTAATTTTCACAAAAATACTCCAAAATCAAAATACTATGCACGTCTTATGTCATCATATGTACATCTTAAATACGTGTACAAACACTGCATGAAATTAAAGAGTCGTAGCTTGAAAACTGTGGATGCAGTTCCCCAAACAAACAGACCCCATAATACCATATGTTCTGTTGTTCGATTGGCATATAAAAATAATGCATATTATACAATCTGTTATTTTTCTTTGTCCAACCTCTGCTTTCATTATTTTTTTTTTAAAAATCATTTACTGATTTTTATGGAATGAAGTGACTAAAAAGTAAAGGAGTAATAACTTGTAATACGGCTCCACAAATTTTTCTTTTCTAGGCCAGTCTAGTTTTTGTGCGATTATATTATTTGTAAGACGGCTGGGGCCACGCTAACAAGAGATGACAACAGTGATGGCGAGTCAGCCAAAAACACGTTTACCCGATTGTAGCCCATTAAATTGTGGTTCATTTCCTTGCGTACTAGGGGTGAGAAAATTAAGGAAACTTAAAATTCGATGACGATTCTCAGGGCTCCGATTCTAAACAAATTCTCGGCACATCTCAATGCATTTTTTTCCTCCGTTTGACGATGGAGGACCAGAATTGACAAAATAAAAAATAAAAAATACACCGTTAAATAAATGTGTCAAATTATTTATGATTTGAAATGGAAAATCTTTTATTAAATAAATGTGTCCATTTAAAATTGTAAATAAATCATTTATTAAATATGCAAGTATCTAAACTGTTTATTTAAACTAACACTTAATTATTTCACTATATATTTAATCATTTCATGGTTCCTGTGCATCGGTGTATTCATAAATTTACAACCTCAATTAAATTAGGGATGAGCCGGTAGCATTTTTTTCAAGACCAATACTGTGACTGAGTATCGGCCGATACCGATCCAAACCCGATATGGTCTCTCTTATTTAAAACGATAAAAGTACAGAACATACTTTGTTAATGACTAGTTTACATTTTGTACACGTGTAAAAACAGAACTCTAAAAGTCAAAGAATATATTACAAATTTGACTCAGTTCAGCAATGCTGCTGCTTTTATTTTAAACTTTGAAAAATTGGCAGCATTTCACTGGCCAGCACTATGAAAACGTGGATTCTGGAGTTTTAAGTGTAAGTTTATACCAAACTTTGAAACGGAGTATTTAAGTAAACATTCAGATAAAATTCAAAGTGCCACTTTATACATGATGTAAAAAATGCAGTAGATCTGAAAATAAAGGAATTAACCCTTTAAGTTGTATTTTTGTCATCCATTATCATCATCATCATCATAAGTGTTCTCCTGGTCCTCGGTTTATTTAGTAGTGTTTATATTCTCTGTCAATTCTTAGTTTGTAGGTTTGCTCTTATTCTGAAGTCATTCCTGTTCCATTTCATGTACCGTAGACTGGCACCCATCCATCCATTCATCCATCTTCTTCCGCTTAATCCTTTTAGGGTCGCGGGGGGGCTGGAGCCTATCCCAGCATCTTTGGGCGAGAGGCAGGGTATACCCTGGACAGATTGCCAGTCCATCGCAGGGCCAATAATAAAGTATACAACATACAACAACAACAAAAAAAT
The DNA here is from genome assembly GCA_020510985.1 of Pholidichthys leucotaenia. NCBI lineage: Eukaryota > Metazoa > Chordata > Actinopteri > Cichliformes > Pholidichthyidae > Pholidichthys > Pholidichthys leucotaenia. The sequence continues at coordinate 210,604,392 of CM035846.1, read as the reverse complement.
TGCTATTTATGTTTTGGTCACCTACCTCTCCTCTCAACTGCAAGAGACTCCCCTGAAAGGTATGTGCCAGTGTGGTTTTTACTTTCAGCTTTGTTTAAGTTTCACTTTTAGCGTCCAGCCTCCTGAGCTGGAAAAGCAGCAGCTGCTGCGTGACACACGTCCTTCTGCTTGGTTCTTCACAGAATTCAGCATACTCCTTTGCAGTGATACTTTTGCAAGCATTTTATCAAGTTGGTGGTGTAAAATTGTAAATGCTAGTACCACACAGCAACATACTGAGGCAAGTCCCACAGACAGGCTCCAGTGATGTGACACTCGCTTTTGTTCACAGAAGCCACACACAGCGCAGCTGAGAACATTATTGCACCTTCATTTTATTACACAATATAATAATATTTTTGTAAGTTGTCTGTATTTTTTTCAACTGATTTAAGACAACTTTGCACCGCTGAATCCAAAAATGACATCCGTTTCTCTTGATCAGGTCAGATTTTTATGCCAAGTTGTAAGCAGTTGTATAGTTGTACTGTAAAATGAATAGTAGACATTGATAAAGGCATCAATGTCTACTATTGCTAAAAGATGAACTTCATCTTTCAGCACGCCAGTGACCCAAAGCACACATCCAAATCAAAAAAAGAATGACTTCACCAGAAGAAAATTAAGGTTTTGGAATGGCCCAGCCAGAGTCCAGACTTTCGATCGAACATCTGTGGGGTGATCTGAAGAGGGCTGTGCACAGGAGATGCCCTTGCAATGTGACAGATTTGGAGCATTTTAACAAAGAACAGTGGGCAAATATTGCCACATTGAGATATGTCACGCTGACAGACTCCAACCCCAAAAGACTGAGTGCCATAATAAAAGCCAAAGGTGTTGCAACAAAGTATTAGTTTAAGGGTGTGCCTATTTATGCAAACAGGTTATTTTAAGTTTTATATTTTTAATTATTCCCCTTAAACCATTTCAGTTTTTTTCAATTGGGTTGTACAGGTTATAGGTCACATTAATGGTGGAAAAAGTTTTAAAATGATTTCTTGGTCTTTTTTTTTTTTTTTTTTTTTTTACACAAAAAACAAACAAAAAAAAACCTGGCATTTGAACAGCAGTGTGTAGACTTTTTATATCCACTGGAAGACCAAAAAAGCATAGCTCTAACAGGTGCTTCCCTGCTCAAGAGCATCAAAACCAGAAAGGACAAGTGATATTGGAGCACTCTCAGAGTCACAGCCTTTAGTGGTGCATCATTAAAGGCCTGTGAATCTAACAGCGTGCTCCAGTATCTCGTCCTTTTTGACATGCATATATTCACTTTGTAACAACATCAGTTACGTTTTACTGTCTGCCCTCAAATTAAAGATGCTGACAAAATATGTTGAGCAGTGTCCAAAGGCTTAAATTTTCATTGTTCAACTGAGCTTACCTTACAGTCCCCTATATTTAAACTTGCTATATAGTGAGTACAAGATAGGAAAAGAGTGGATGATTTTGGACACAGCTGCTGTCTGTATGCTAGTCAACCATTAGCTGGGTTTGCTGATTGCCAGAACTGACTACTGAAATACCAAAGACATCACGAAAGTGGCGAGAATGTTTTGATGAGGAAACCTCGCCATGAAGACTTCGGCATGGATACATCGTATTAATGATAGAGCATTTCCACTTTGTGCAAAAAAATGTAGTCTGCCAAAGCCACTTATTTGGTCTCTGCCAGACAATTTGGAAAGCTACATCCTTAAGCATGTTGACTGTTGTCATCGGGGAGATCTAGTGGTGTGACAAAACATTGCCCCCTTCCTGATTTCTCATTTTTTTTGTACGTTTGTCACACTTAAATGTTTCAGATCAAACAAATTTAAATATTACACAAAAATAACAAGAAAACAAAATGCAGTTTTTAAATGAAGGTATTTATTATTAGGGGAAAAAAAAATAATCAAAACCTACATAGCCCTGTGTGAAAAAGTGATTGCCTCCTGAACCTAATAACTGGTTGGGCCACCCTTAAAAGCAAAAACTACAATCAAGTGTTTGTGATAGCTGGCAATGAGTCTTTAACAGTGCTGTGGAGGAATTTTGGCCCACTCATCTTTGCAGAGTTGTTGTAATTCAGCCACATTGGAGGGTTTTCAAACATGAACCGCCTTTTTAAGGTCATGCCAGAGCATCTCAATCGGATTCAGATCAGGACATCGACTACACTCCAAAGTCATCCTTTTGTTTTCCTTAGGCCATTTACAGGTGGACTTGCTGGTGTGTTTTGGATCATTGTCCTGCTGCAGAACCCAAGTGTGCTCCAGCTTGAGGTCACGAACAGATGGCCGGACATTCTCTTCAGGATTTTTTGGTAGACAACAGAATTCATGGTTTCATTTATCACAGTAAGTGTTCCAGGTCTTGAAGTAGCAAAACAGCCCCAGACCAGCACACTACCACCACCATATTTTACCGTTTGTATGATGCTCCTTTTCTGAAATGCTGTGTTACTTTTATGCCGGATGTAATGGGACACACCTTCCAAAAAGTTCAAATGTCGTCTCGTCAGTCCACAGAGTATTTTCCCAGAAGTCTTGGGGATCATCAAGATGTTTTCTGGCAAAACAGACGAGCCTTTTTGTTTTTTTTTTGCTCAGCAGTAGTTTTTGTCTTGGAACTCTGCCAAGCAGGCCATTTTTGCCCAGTCTCTTATGGTGGAGTCATGAACACTGACCTTAACTGAGGCAAGTGAGGCCCACAGTTCTTTGGATGTTGTTTTGGGGTCTTTTGTAACCTCTTGGATGAGTCGTCACCCACTCTTGGGGTAATTTTGGTCAGCCGGTCACTCCTGGGAAGGCTCACCATTGTTCCATGTTTTTTGCCATTTGTGGTTAATGGCTCTCACTGTGGTTTGCTGGAGCTCCAAAGCTTCAGAAATGGCTTTATAACCTTCGAGACAGATCTCAATTACTTTCTCATTTGTTCATGAATTTCTCTGGATCGCAGCATGACGTCTAGCTTTTGAGGAGCTTTTGGTCAACTTCACTTTGTCAAGCAGGTCCGAGTTAAGTGATTTCTTGATTGAGAACAGGTGTGTCAGTAATCGGGCCTGGGTGTGGCTAGAGAAATTGAACTCAGCTTTCCAGAGACGTGACAAACCAGTTAATTTATGTTTTAACGGGGGAGAGGGCATCACTTTCTCCACATAGGGTCATGTAGGTTTGGATTTTTTTTACCCTTAATAATAAATACCTTCACTTAAAAACTGGATTTTGTGTTTACTTGTGTTATCTTTGTCTAATATTTAAATTTGTTTGATGAATCTCAACATCTTTTATACCTGCATTCAGACCTTCAGCTACAGTGCAGACAGGACAGACACACACATGCATCCTACCCCTCCACTAAACGTCTCATCAGGCTAGGTAAATATCAACCCCCGCAAGGCAGCAGGACCAGACAACATCCCTGGACGGGCTCTCAGAGCATGTGCTGCCGAGCTGACTGATGTTCTCACATCAATCTTCAACCTTTCCCTCAACCAGAACATAGTCACCTCCTGCTTCAAAACCACAACCATCGTCCCCTTCCCCAAAAAGAGCCCGCTGACATGTCTGAATGATTACAGGCCGGTAGCACTCACTCCAATCATCATGAAGTGCTTCGAGAGAGTGGTGCTGCCCCTCATTCAGGACAGCATACCGGATACCCTAGACCCCCTGCAGTACGCCTACCAGCCCAACAGGTCCACCTCAGATGCCCTTGCTGCAGGGCATCTGAGGATAAAGACTCCTACATCAGGATGCTCTTTGTCGACTACAGCTCCACCTGCAACACTGTCAAACTCACCAACAAACTGTCTTCACTTGGCCTGCACCCCACCCTCTGACTGGCAGGCCCCAGTCTGTCAGGATGGGTAACAGGACCTCAGCCAGCATCATCAATAACACAGGTGTCCCACAGGGTTGTGTTCTCAGCCCCATCCTCTACAGCCTCTTCACCCATGACTGTATTGCCTCCCACAAGGACAATATCATCTTAAAGTTCGCAGATGACAGCAGTGATGGGACGCATCACTGGTGGTGACAAAGCATCCTACAGGAGGGAGGTGGCCAGCCGGGTGTCATGGTGTGAGGACAACAACCTCACCCTCAGCATGGACAAGACAAAGGAGATGACAGTGGACATGAGGAAGGGGAGGAGACGACCCCATCGGCCACTGTTCATCTGGAATTTTGAGGTGGAGAGGGTGAGCAGCTTTCAATACCTGGACATCCACATCAGCGAGGACCTTACGTGGGCACTAAACACCACAGAGCTGGTTAAGAGAGCTCAACAATGGCTGTACTTCCTGAGGAGGCTGAAGAAGTTTGGCATGTCCCCCAAGATCCTCAACAATATCTACAGCTGCATCAAGAGCATCTTGACCAACTGCATCACTGGTTGGTATAGCAGCATCACTGCCCTGGACCGCAAACGCCTGCAGAGAGTGGTGAAGACAGTGGAGAAGATCATCAGGACTCCCCTCCCCTCTCTGCAGAGCATCTACCACCGCAGAGTCCAAAGAAGAGCTGCCGTTATCCTCCGGGACCCCACCCACCCCCAGCACAGAGTGTTCACACTTCTGCCCTCAGGCTGGAGGTACCGAAGTGTGAAATGTAGGCCAACCAGACTAAAAAAAAAAAAACAAAACTCTCCCACTGCTACCAGACTCCTGAATAAATAAAGTCTGAACACAGCTTTGCAAATAAGAACTCACACACTGGTTGCTAAATTTGCACATTGCTCACTTGCAGTGTACATAGTCTCACCCAGTCTCATGTTCATATCATCTCTGCTGCTAAATTATGATTGTACAGTCTACTGGGTATTATCATTACAGAGAAATTCTCACACTGGGAGTGAATTTGTACATTGATCATTTGCACATTGCTCATTTGCACACTGTAAATAGGCTTTTGCCATCTCAGGTTCATATCATCTGTTATTAATATACCATTGTCCATTACACTGGTCAACACCAAATATATTGTTTGAGTTTTTTTAGCTGATTTAGGACAATTTTGATAGGCTGAATCCAAAAATCACATTGGGTTTGCTCAATCAGGTCAACTTTTTGGAATTATGGCCACATGTTTTATATGTTTTTGTTTAAATGGATGGGTATTTTCGCTTTATGTGATGTAAAATTCTTTTTTATGTCTTGAAATTCTTTGAATTTTGAACAATGATGATGTAACATTCAATTTCCATGTATTTACCTTTATATAAGGGTTGGTACATGCACAGTACTAAGTAAGTACAGGTTTTTACTTAGCACCTGATCATGAGAAACTGATGTCATTTTTGGATTCAGCAGCGCAAAATTGTCTTAAATCAGTTGAAAAACACCGCCCCCCCCCCCCCCGCAACTTACAAAAAAAATTATTTTTGTAACCCTGTGTTATAGTCATCCAGTCAATTTTCATTCTTCTTGTTTCCTCTAGTTTAACTGCTTTAACTGTCCTAATTGCCCAATGTGTTATTAGTATTAGTACTTAGTATTAAGGTGTCCTAATTGCCTAATGGGTGTTGTTAGTATGTGTTATTAGTATTCATTAGTATTAGGTGTGTTATTACCTTGTTAGTATTGATGTGTATCTATTACCTTGGCATTCATTCGGAGAGCAGAGTAACAATTTCATTGTTCAGCAAATGTTGCATTTCTTAACTGTGCACATGATAAAGCCTTTGAATCCTTGAATGATCTTAAACATTTAAGTGTGACAAACATACCAAAAAAAAAAAAAGAAAAATCAAGAAGGGGGCAAACACTTTCACACCACTGTAGCTTTTCTCTCTCAAAACTGGCTTCCTCTTTTCCACCTGCCTGGCAGCTCCTTTATCCAATATATCCACTGTCCCTTCTCTGCACATGTCCAAACCATTTCAGCTTTGCCTCTCTGACTTTGTCTCCAAACTGCTCAACCTGAGCTGTCCCTTTGATATACTCATTCCTAATCCTGTCCCTCCAACTCACTCCCAATGAGAATCTTAGCATCTTCAACTCTGCCACCTCCAGCTCCGCCTCCCGTCTTTTTGTCAGTGCCACCGTCTCCAAACCATACATCATAGCAGGTCTCACTACCATCTTGTAAATCTTCCATTTCACTCTAGCTGCCATCCTTCTGTCACAAATCACCCCCGACACTCGTTGCCACCCACTCCATTCTGCCTGCACTCCTTCACTTCTCGTGCATTTTCCATTGCTTTGGATGTTTGACCCCAGGTATTTAAACTCCTCTACTTTCACTTTGTCTACTCCTTGCATCTTCACTGTTACACCTGCCTGCCTCTCATTCACACTCATGTGTTCTGTCTTGCTTCTACTGACTTTACCTCCACCTCTCCAGGTTCTCTTCCACCTGCTCCCGACCACAATGTCGTCTGCAAACATCATGGTCCACGGAGACTCCTGCCTGACCTCATCTGTCAGCCTGTCCATCACCATGGGAAACAAGAAGGGGCCCAGAGCTGATCCCTGATATAATCCCGCCCCCACCTTGAATCCATCCGTCACTCCTACAGAACACCTCATCACTGTCTTGCCGTCCTCATATATGTCTTGCACCACCCTCACATACTTCTCTGCCACTCCTGACTTTCTCATACAGTACCACACTTCCTCTCTTGGCACCCTATCATATGCTTTCTCTAGATCCACAAAGACACACTGCAACTCCTGACCTTCTCTATACTTCTCCATCAACACTCTTAGAGCAAACACTGCATCTATAGTAGGGGTGTGCCATATCCCATCTTTCACGATAATACCAGTATAAAATTTGATACCGGTGTAAAAATGAATATCACAATATTTAGGGGTGTGCTGTGTGATGACGTCACACTGGTGACGGAAGTTACACATTACCACAAATGGCAAAACAAATATACCACAGAAAGCTACCACTCTGTGGTCGGAGCATCCGCACTGAGGTGTGTTGAAATATTTTAGTTTTAAGGCAGTTTCAGACTGCTGCTATGTTAAAAAAAAAAAAAAAAAAATGGCACAGCAATGTGGACAATCTGCCCACATTTTTTCTACGCACATACAACACGTCAACAACACCCGCCCAAAGTGGCCAGAGTTTTATTTTCGTTCTGTTTCGGATGCACAATTTGATTTTATTCACCCCTTCAGGCTGCACTATGTCATTAGTATTTGCTGATGGATTTAACTTAAAGGGACACTACCTGTTTTCACCAGAAAAAAAGAATAGAAAACTGATCAGGAAAAGGGTTTTATCTTAAAGAGAAAAATGTCTCAAATTTACATCAACAATTTTAACTAGAAAAGCACTCGGAGAGCGCAGACCTCCGCCAAGCGCCACAGTTCCCCCGGTGATCCGGATCACCACCAAAATCTAATCATCTGTCGGATACCCCATTTCTGACAATCTCTGAAAATTTCATGAAAATCCGTCCATAACTTTTTGAGTTATCTTGCTAACAAAAACAAACAGACAGACAGACAGACAGACAGACAGACAGACAGACAGACGCTGATGAAAACATAACCTCCTTGACGGAGGTAATCAGTAGAAAAAGTCAAATTTACTAGAAAGAAGTTAGGTAAGCTGAGCAACTGGGGGGCGTGTGGTACAACAGCCAGGGCAAGGCCACGTGCATCGTGCCAGGGTCGCAGTTCCATGGCGATGGGCAGGCGCACCGGACCACCGACTCCCAGCGAGCTGCCCGGTGGGCACCCGTCAGCCCCCAGGTGGGACCACCGAGAGCCAGCTTGCTTTGGCGGGGGGAAGAGGTGGGGGGTCGGCGGTGTGTACATGTATGGCTGAATAACTCCAATGTTTTGACTAACCATTGTTTAGCAAGGCAGTCTTCAGTGTTCTCAAGTCATAGGACAGTGGAGGGCTGGCCTTGCGGCATCTGCTATTGATGGGTGGGAGTATGGGTGGAGCTAATCAGAATATTCATAGACCTGCACGTACTTAAGTAGGTGGAAGATGTAAAAGCTCTTTCCAAGCAATTCTAAGGCAATGAAAGTTTTTTGTGGATAAAAAGCCACAATATACTATTTTAGGCAATACACATTTGTTTTTGAGGTGGTTTTAGAGCCACCGGAGTGCATCTTTAAAACCAAATTTTAAAAAAAAAGGGGGGCATTAAAATATTTTTTTTTAAATCTCAAAATACTACATCAGTATGTCTAAAGTATTAAAATGAACAATTTCCACTAGACAAGAAGAATCACATCAAAGGAACTACAATAAAACATCTCTATTTGATTATGACACTAATTAAATCAAAAATTAAGACGGAGAACCCCAACACTTCCAAGCTAAAACTGCACAAAGCCTTGATTTAGACTTGAGTAAATTAAAGTTATTATTTATTTATTTATTTTGTATACTTTATTCATCCCAGAGGGAAATTCAGGGCATCCATGTGGATGGATGAGGCAGTCACGGTGCGGCAGCAATCCCTTCACCATTCACACACATTTTCACCTAGGGTCACTTTAGAGTCTCCAATTAACCTAGCATGCATGTTTTTGGCCTGTGGGAGGAAGCCGGAGTACCTGGGGTAAATCCACGCAGACACGGGGAGAACATGCAAACTCCGCACTGAAGGGTCACTGATGGGTCAGGTGGTGGGATCGAACCCAAGACCCTACTGTGCTGCCACAGTGCGAACCACTGTCTCACTGAGCTGCTCAACTTATTTGCTTAATGATGATTTATTGAACAATCAAGTGCCCACTGGTTGTCAGCTGATAAGACAGCAGCTTAGCAGACAAAGGCACAAGAAAGATAGCATGAACAAGAGAAGAGATGAAATGTGATAAGGGAAAAAAAAAACTGAAATTAGGAGGAGCCTAACAATTGAGGAGACATGGAATTAAATAATTTGTCAGTGATTGGGGGGGGGGGGGACAGAACAGTTGCATATAAGCCAGTGGCACTTTGTTGGAAGAGGGTATGCTTTTCCTTGTCTGCGTTTTCCTCAAGTTAATGTTTACTCATTTCACAGAGCATATGTATTATCAGTGCTTTAGATAGCTGCAAGCCTCAGTGGTTTTAGCTATTACAGAGGAGCATATTATTGGAGATTTCAACATTCATAAGAGTTGTAACAAGGAAGTAATAAAGCTCTGAAATGTTTACTGTACCACACTATTAAATGATGTAACCATGACAATGGGCTACAGACTAAATAAACAACTTTTTTTAAACAGATACTTTCCTACTGAACACACAGACTGACTCAGAACAGAAAAGGCAAACACAGGCCATTGACTGAAGCAGCTCCACCTTACAAATTCATGTGACTCTCTTATCACTTGATTTTTTTCCCTCCTAAGCATGCAAGAAAAGATGAACAAAAGCCATTTATTTGTAAGGTACAGAAGGTAAAGGGAAAGAGTATAGAACATTCATCGCTACATATCTAACCTCACTGACAACACACTCCACCCATTAAAAGACAAGCATTAAAGGCTAGCAGTCTACTAAGATAAAAGTTCACGGCTGTTGACAAGTATAATTTACCTTATTGATGATGTTGGCTATGGTAGATAATAGGGGTGGATTCAAAAGGTCAATTCTCTGATTTGAATCGATTCATGTTTGACTGAGCTGAAAACTTTTAATATAATGCTTTTACGTCTGTGAAACAAAATGCAAGTGGTCCTTGTGCCGGCTTGAACTCTTGTACGAGTTCCCTGCACCGCACGCTCACATCTTTACTTCTGTGTTTAGATTCCTTTATTTTTTAATTATTTACATGACCGGAGTTGCCGATGTGTGTGATAACGTCGCTGAATTTATCAACAAAAGCCACCGCTAAAGACTGTGCTCAACAGTTTGAATATTTTTCATAAAGTGGGGATAAACTGTGTTGCACTAATTGCGGCGTTGTGTTGGAACAAAGTTAATCTGTAATTAAAATATAAACAAAAAATAAAAGAAACTAAATAAATAAACAAAACCTACTGTGGTGTGGGCATTTAAAAATATGATTATTTTACTTAGAAATGCATTCTCCTTTTACTATCCCTTTAAGATGTGTGAAGACTGGGTTTCCACTCCAAGATCCATCCTGCACTGAGTTGTTCTGAAGGGAAGAGGTTGTCAGTGGGGGAACCACCCCTGCTTCGTTGTGGATTTCAGCATAGAAGACCTCAAATTTTTCAGGGGTCTTAGTTTTCAAATTTAAGATTCAAGAAGGTGCTGCCATAATTTGGTCCTTACTCCAACATGCATTCAATGCAATTTATAATGGCTGTAATGGTTAATTCTTATCTTTACCTCCGCCAAAGGGGGAGGTTATGTGATCATCGGCGTTGGTTTGTCTGTTTGTTAGCAAGATAACTCAAAAAGTTATGGACGGATTTTCATGAAATTTTCACAGATTGTCAGAAATGGGGTATCCTACAGATGATTACATTTTGGTGGTGATCCGGATCACCGTCCACAAGAAAACCGCCATTACGCAAAATGCCATTTTCGTGAATAACTACTAAACCACTAATCCTATCATTGTCAATCCAATTGTTGTGAATCCAATTGCTAGTCATATGTTTTCATGGTCAAGGAATCTGAAGACTGTATGGGGGGAACTGTGGCGCTAAACCGCCATTACGGAAAATGCCATTTTCGTCAATAACTACTGAACCACTAATCCTATCATTGTGAATCCAATTGCTAGTCATATGTTTTCATGGTCAAGGAATCTGAAAACGTTCACACAAACACTGTATGGGGGGAACTGTGGCGCTTGGCGGAGGTCTGCGCTCTCCGAGTGCTTTTCTAGTTTGTTTGTTTGTTTGTTAGCAAGATAACTCAAAAACTTATGGACGGATTTTCATGCAATTTTCACAGATTGTCAGAAATGGGGTATCCTACAGATGATTACATTTTGGTGGTGATCCAGATCACCATCCACAAGAAAACCGCCATTACGCAAAATGCCATTTTCGTGAATAACTACTAAACCACTAATCCTATCATTGTCAATCCAATTGTTGTGAATCCAATTGCTAGTCATATGTTTTCATGGTCAAGGAATCTGAAGACTGTATGGGGGGAACTGTGGCGCTAAACCGCCATTACGGAAAATGCCATTTTCGTCAATAACTACTGAACCACTAATCCTATCATTGTGAATCCAATTGCTAGTCATATGTTTTCATGGTCAAGGAATCTGAAAATGTTCACACAAACACTGTATGGGGGGAACTGTGGTGCTTGGCGGAGGTCTGCGCTCTCCGAGTGCTTTTCTAGTTTGTTTGTCTGTTTGTTTGTTAGCAAGATAACTCAAAAACTTATGGACGGATTTTCATGCAATTTTCACAGATTGTCAGAAATGGGGTATCCTACAGATGATTACATTTTGGTGGTGATCCGGATCACCGTCCAGAAGAAAACCGCCATTACGGAAAATGCCATTTTCGTGAAGAACCACTGAACCACTAATCCTATCATTGTCAATCCAATTGCTAGTCATGTTTTCGTGGTCAAGGAATCTGAAAACGTACACACAAACACTGTATGGGGGGGAACTGTGGCCGCCATTACGGAAAATATCATTTTCGTGAATAACTACCGTACTGAACCACTAATCCTATCATTGTCAATCCAATTGCTAGTCATATGTTTTCGTGGTCAAGGAATCTGAAAACGTACACACAAACACTGTACGGGGGGGAACTGTGGCCGCCATTACGGAAAATGTAATTTTTGTCAATAACTACTGAACCACTAATCCTATCATTGTCAATCCAATTGCTAGTCATATGTTTTCATGGTCAAGGAATCTGAAAACGTACACACAAACGCTGTATGGGAGGAACTGTGGCGCTTGGCGGAGGTCTGCGCTCTCAGAGTGCTTTTCTAGTTTTGAGTTCTCAGCAAGAATACAATGTTGGTCATTTTTTTTTTGACAATTTTACTGAGCATTTAGTTCTACATAAATCACTATTTAACAGGAAAATTTTGGGAATCCTGTCCTTTTCTTGTGGCGTTAGAATAGCATCACTAAACTATGGAAAAACCAGCTACTTTAAAATCTGCACTTCCTCACACAACTTTCAGTGCAAAAAACCTTTTAAAAAAAAATGCAACTTTTATCAACTTTTTGGAAAGGCCCACAAGCTCTGGCTTTTTGGGCCGCAACAATCACAAAAACAGCCTGCGAAATTCTGGAGGGACTGAAATACAGTGAGATCATGTATACATGCTTTATGCATTGAATTTGTTTACTTATTCTGGGTTGTTAACTTGACACTACACACCATTTGCACTAAAGAAAGCACTTGTTAGCACTTTGTGAAATCATCAAGTTAAATAACAAGAGCACTATGAGGCAAGCGCCATATCCCCCACCTCAGTTTTCTTTGGAGATCCCAATACTTACTGACGGAGAGTAGTTTGACTTTTCAATACTAGTGCGTGCCTGTAGAAAGCAAGTATTCTTGTCTGTAAACAGGTAGCTCAATTAGGCTTTACAGGCACAAATGTACGCTGTGTTTGAAAGGTTTTTTTTTTTTTGGATTGGAATACAAAAAGTGTAGCATATATGTAGGCAATCACACATGCTAGACTTTGACAAATATGAAAGGGACTGACCACTAAGATATATTTGTGTGAATATTAATTACAAAATTACTGAAAATGAATGGGACATCAAATATTAGCAACTGTTTAAGAACCCCTGTTTGCTTGTCAGACTTATTTTTTGTGATCTTTTATGAGTTCTATTCATAAGTGTTGTATCTTGCACTTTAGGGAATGGGAGTCATTATAATGGTTTTAGTTTATATATATAGTTTACAGTGTATCCTCAAACTCAAGCAGTACTATAACAGGACATGTTTACAAATATTTGAGACCCATTGTAGGGTATTCTTTTATATTTTAGCAATATTAAGTACAAAACACCTGACATTATTATACACAGCAGAATGACCATTTGGCTGCAACTGTTGCATCAGTGTTGCCCATTTGTCTGTAAATATTTCAATAAAAATGATTTCATTATTTGGGTGTTTTGTGTGTTTGGTCATGGTCATTGTTTAGTCAAAACATGCATATGTGTCCGCATATGATATGCCATTCATCTGGCCATTCCGCTTCACAATCATGGTGGCATTTTTATTAACTTTTAATTTTTAGATAGCCATGCGAGCACGCTGGGAGGAGCGCCGTGCTGAACCTGCAGTGCCATAAACGACAGCTGTGGTGCACAGGTGAAGCAGCAGCCAAGACTTCCGTTAACTGGGCAGGCTGGACTCCCTGCGAAGGACTGCTGTAAGACGATCCAGCTGCTGCCCCCCCTCCCCAGCGCACCTCATGTTCTCTGCATATGCTGAATTATCCTTTAGAGCCATCACAGCAACATTAGAGTATAATTTTTTAAGCATCAACTCTTCAGTATTCTTTTTCTGGTCCAATTTGTGACTTTTCACTCCCTTGTTTTGTTTACTGAGCACTCTGGTGACTAGTCATGATGCTGTATATTATCCAGTCAGTACAGAGTCAATCCGAAACCCCGCCCACCCTTCTAAAAGCCAGAGCCTGAGGAAATTGAGTGGTGGCTAAACTTGAAGAAAAAAATACATAGTTTGGCTGAGGAACTCCATACTCGAGAATGCACACCCTCGTAACCTCAGCAAAGCATTTATAAAATCTGAGGCCAGTCTGATGAACGGTTTGGGAGATATCTGAGGAACACAGATACAGCGATTTGGTGCATTTATAGATAGATAACTACTATGGCAGAACCAAATTATAATAAGCCCATCATCCACAAATATACAACAAAGGATACAACCCATAGTTATAGTTCAGGATCCCAAGTTGAACCCGTGTAGCAAGTATAGTGACCACAGAGAGCTTTACACATTCTATAGCAAGAGATCATAGGAAGTGCCAACCTTGACCTTTTCACCCCAAACCTGTAGTCAGAGGTTATAGTCTCAGGGTGAACCTGTATACCAGGTTTGGTGACCCTAGCTTTCTTTGTTGTTGAGATATACTTTATAAGGTATTTTGATGTTGACGTTGCGATTCCAAAACCCCAGTCACATGGTGAACCTGTGTACCAAGTTTGGTGGCCCTAACTTTATTCGTTGTACAGTAATCAGGCATAAGGAATGTTAACCTTGACCTTTTGATGCCAAACTCATAGTCAGAGGTCAGGATCCCAAGGTGAACCTATGTAGCAAGTTTGGTGACTCTAGTGTTCTTTGTTGTTCAGATATAGTTTATAAGCCATTTTGATGCCGACTTTTGACCTTGTGATCCCAACACCATAGTCACATTTCAGGGTCACAGGGTGAACCTAGATACCAAGTTTGGTGACCTTAGCTTTACTGGTACAGTAATACGGCATCGGGAAGTTAATCTTGACCTTTGGACCCCAAACCCAAAGTCTGAGGTCAGGACCCCAAGGTGAACCTGTGTACAAGGTTTGGTGGTTCTAGCTTTACTCATTTTATAGTCATAGTGGAAATGGAATGCTAACCTTGACCTTTGATGTTTTGACCCCTAACCCATAGTCAGAGGTCAGGATCCCAAGGTGAACCTGTGTACCAGGTTTGGTGGCCTTAGCTTTACTCATTTTATAGGAATAGAAATGTAGCATTTACCATAACCCTTGATCCCAAGCTCATAGTTAGGTCAGGGTGCAAGTCGTCCAAGGTGTGTATTAGATATAACTACTGTATTGATTTGAAAAGCCTACATTATTTCTTTTAGTAGTTATTGTGTTTAGATTTAGAGGGGGGGGGGGAGGACCTCTGACCTTTGACCTCATGGTCATCCGATGAGTGAAATTGCAATATGTGACCTGTGCTTGCAAACTGAGTCACAATGAGGAAATTTTCAAAACTGAGGTATTGTTATTTTCATATTCTGTATTGAAAGATCTTCAAAATGATATATAATTTGTAGCAATTGGGCAAAAACTGACTAGCAACAAGCCGATTTTGTTTATGTCTTGGCTGGTTTGAGAACTCGCTTTCTATTGGTCCTAAGTTATGTCTTCGGGAATTCCATGTGTATTTTTAGAAAGTAGGAGTTCCAAGCTTTACAATACCAGGCACTGACGGGAGTTTTCCCGGGATTGCTGCCAGCGAGCAAAGAATCATGATTTTTAGCTTCTAGTGCCTGTAGCTCGTAATTAGCCTGTGCGCATTCTGACTCATTTTTCCAGCACGGGTCACATAAGCGCATCAGAGTTTCTCAAACAATGGTACCAAGTTTCAAAACAACTGGAACAAAACCGTAGGAGGAATTGATTTCACAAGACGGTTACTATCTATGAAGTGAGGTGAAACAGGAGGTCATAGGTCAGGGGCTACAATTCCTGCAAAAATCATCCGATCAGACCCAAATTGCAATATGTACATCCTCAGTATACACTACTCACAAAAAATTAGGGATATTCGGCTTTTGGGTGAAATTTCTAGATGCACCTAAAATGCACTATAACCTTTATACGTGAACTTAATTTGACCTTCTCTACCCTTTTGAATGCACATGTCCAGCATTCCCGTAATTTTTGCATAACTTGCTTGACTACATATGCAAGACTGAACCTCCCATTCAAGAGGTGGTGCTACCTACACAGCATACAAAGCTAAAGTAGTTGAAGAGGAAGATTAAAATAAAGATACATGAATCATTTTGCAGCAGCAGCTTGAGTAGAGAAGAGCAAAAAAAAAAAAAAAAACCAAACAAACCTAATTTGACCAGCTTAACAGAGAATGGAATCAATATTTGAGGAGACTATGTGAAGAAGTCCCCCGTCATCCGCACTTACGGGTGGGAATCGTGATACTTGGGTCACGATACGATCACATCCCGATTCGACAATAATTACGATACCATAATCTCGATACCATAGCTTTCACATTTTTTTTCCTCCACCTTCTTCAATCTCAAATCATTTCCCAAAGTAAAACTGTTGACATCTCTGTCATATAATAAAGTATTCTCGGGGCTTCATTTTTCCAGGGTGACATGACCCTGCACACATGGAGGGTGGTGGACAGCATTGTTTGGAAGATTCCCACTGCAGCTACATTTATCTGACTCTGTGGACTCTTAAAAAGCAGCTGAAAACTTCTGTTTAAGGATGCTTTCCGCTGAGTTTCAATTCAACTGCTTTTTAATGGTAAGTCTGATATTTTTAAATTATTTTAATCTTGTATTTTAACTTGTTTTTGTATTTTTAAAGTTATTTTTATGTCAAATTCCTTTTATTCTATTTTATTGTACAGCGCTTTATGACTATAGAGGGGATGCATTGGAACAGAATTCTTGGCAGTTACAGGACAGTTATAGCAACATAGCACTGAGTGGCAATCACATGTAACAGCTTTATTTTGTATGTGGCAAACTTAAAAATCACAATATTTAGTCACGCGGTACTTTTCTCCATGCATACAGACAATCACTGAGGCACTGGAGCTGCTTGTAGAGGAAGCATCACCCCTGGGCCTTACCATCAGCTGGGCAAAGACAAAGATCCAGTCACTGTCAGACTTCTTGCCACCACCACAAGTTATCGCCATCAAAAATGAGCCGGTTGAGATTGTCAACGACTTTGTCTACCTCAGTTCTAAGATCACCAGTTCCTGCTCGTCAGACCCAGAGATTATTCACCGCCTGCAGCTGTCTTACAGTGCTTTTGGCCACTTCCAGAGAGTATGGCGGAGCGGAAGATCCACACGACCACAAAGTTGCTAATCTTTAACATCTGTGTGATCCCATCCTCCTTTACGAGTCTGAGACCTGGACCCTCTCCACCACAACCACCCACCAGCTGGATACATTACATCGGACCTGCCTCCGTAACATCCTCGGCATCCGATGGTTCCACCACACCACAGACAATGAGGTCTACAGGAGGGCTGGCTGTCCTATCCCTATCTCCATCAGAAGAGGGAGGCTGCGGCTCCTCAGCCACGTGGCCAGGCTGGAAGACGGAACACCAGCCAAACAGGCCCTCTCCGCCAGTGCTCGTCCCCCCCCCCCCCCCCCCGGGGCTGGCATCACCCCCGAGGTTGGCCCAGACTGTCCTGGACAACCGAGGCTGCAATGACAAGACCTCTGACTGACCTCATCACCACAGCCCAAGATCGCCCTGCCTTCAGACGACTGGCCGCAATGGTTACTTAAGTGGCCAGGCGAGGATTAAGTTTAAGCAAGCAGTGCACAAAGTACCTTTTTTTTTTTTTTTTTTTTTTTTTAACATTACATGTTAATACCACACCGTTCACTTGATTGTAGTGATGTGTGGGTAACGACCAAGGAGCACATGGGAAGTGAAGAACTGATTCAGAGCCTTTAATTATGTATTTATTTTTTTGCCAATTAATCCAAGATGGAATGATATTAGCTCTCCACAATGCAACCAGGTACTCTGTGTACTGCTGTGATTGAATACTGTGTATTTTTTGTGACTTAATGCATACCCCCTAATGCTGCCACTCATTTTTGCCACTCCATGTTTTTTTTTTAACTGCCACGAGTTCTGTTGGGTGACATCATATGCATACCCTCAAAATGTCTCTGAAAAGCACTTCATAAATAAACATTACCTTTTTTCGAACGCTGCTCGCAAGCTCCATGCCAGTGTGTTTTTAGCTTAGCTGTTGCTAACGGTGCTTTGAGACGTGTGCTGGCCAGCGTGGCTTTTTTTTTTTGTGTAGTGCTTCTTGCGAGTTGTGCGTCATGTCATGGTCATCCATCTTTGTTATAAAATTCAAAAAAAGCCAGACATCTGAGCTAACTTCAAGCTAATTGCTTCCTAACTTTCAAAGCTGGCTGCAAGTCTTACCAGACAAGGTATGACTTCCCTCGACTGTGTGCTTGGTTTGTGCCATCTAGTGGACTGATAACACAATTGGTTGAATACCCAAGAGAGTATGCAATGTTGACATGAATATACATAATACAAGATCGATCCACGCATTTAGGGATTGGTGGATCGTCATTAGCATCAAGTATCGCGATCCATCACTGAACCGATCTTTTGTCCCACCCCTATCCGCACTTGTACAATTCTTCCTTAAAACAATACAAGAACACATCAGTGCACTGGTGCTCCCTATAGGGCTGGGGTGAAACTACAAATGACGGTTATGCACATGCGTCAAACGCTTGGCCTAGTACATAGGGGAAAAAATGAGAAGTATATATCCAACCATGTGCACACCAATCTCGTTCAAAATGGACACGCATCTCAGAGCGGTGGTGTACCATAAAGAAGGCTTTAATGCTGATGGCAATTGTCTGGCCTCTGCTGGACAATAAATTTGGGAAGCTGAATCCTCCTGTTGAATGTTGCCATCTTGCAATGCACTGTGGGATAACTTATGGTAGAGCGCGGCAAAGACCTGCTGTAGCTGATTTAAAAAAAAAAAAATACCTGGCACTTAAAAAGCAGAGAAATGGACACATTACAGATTTTATGAACTTGCTGAGAAACATAAATGAAGATATGAAAACATATGAAATATGTTTGTAAAATCCACTGCCAAAAATACAACAAACCCAAAAAACTACATAAGCTGTTAGCACCCTGACCGAAGAACAACCACAAATAACACCCCTGGGCCAAACAAGAGGAAAAAAAAAAAAAAAGAAGGTACCGTTAACTTTGAAAGTCTTGGCAGCATTCATAATCAAAGCTCTCCAGGCTTACTTTATCATACATAAATTTGTTCTGCCACTTTTTGAAGACCCTACAGCAGGGGTCCTCAAATGTTTTTGCCATGGGTCTGTATTTGTTTTTGTTTTTTTTTTTTCCAGTGGGCTGGAGGTCCAGAGCAGTGCCAACATGCTGAATGGATGGATATTTTATTTTTATGTTGGGAGGGACAATAGACAGAACATTTTCTGCAGAGTAAATATTGAGGGGACACTAAGTATTATTATTGTCTGTCACAAATTTATGAGAAATAATGTATAAATGTACACTTATGGGGGGGAGGTTACAAATTTACAAGAAAACAGTCTTTTCCTGCAATTTTCTCTTATTTGAGAAAGAAAATTGCAAATTTACAAGAAAAACTGGAAATTTACAAAAAGTCGTGTTTACAAGAAAAAAGTTGCAAATTCATGAGAAAAAAAATATGTAAATTTACAAGAAAATAAATTTATTGAAAAGGTTACAAATTTACAAGAAAAAAATTGCAGATTTATGAGGAAAAAGTGGCAAATTTACAACAAAAAAGTTTTACATTTACAAATAAATGTAGTAAATTAATGAAAAAGTTACAAGTTTGTGAGAAAAGTTGCAAATTTTAAAGAAAAAAAAAAAAAAAG
The DNA here is from genome assembly GCA_020510985.1 of Pholidichthys leucotaenia. Taxonomy (NCBI): domain Eukaryota; kingdom Metazoa; phylum Chordata; class Actinopteri; order Cichliformes; family Pholidichthyidae; genus Pholidichthys; species Pholidichthys leucotaenia. The sequence goes on along the minus strand of CM035846.1, from coordinate 210,585,082 downwards.
TCCCCCCCGGACCCCCTTGATTTATACCCATGTCACCAGGCTGTTCCGCTGTGGGAGGACCTGGGTGAAGGCAGCGACTTTCAGCAGCAGTTACCTGAATATTAGTGCACATAACTGCACCAGAGATGGACGCGCCCACACACCGACAATGAGTGCAGTCTTCAAGCTGCACTCATTGCCATGTTGCACTCAACATGGCAACAAGGCCATGTTGGTCGGTCAAATCTGCTGCTTGAACAGAGTGATCACAAGCACAGGTATCGCTCAATGCGCACACACAATGCTGAAGGCAGCCCAGCAAACTTGATCCGCACAAAGAAGCAAATGTATTAAATAAAGGTGAAACAAAATAAACAGCAGCACTGTCCTTGAGTCAAAAACACAGAATTTCTAACATATACGATATCGGACTTCGAATAAAACTGGAAATAAGCCTACCGCTGTCAGACAGTGGCTCTTTGACTTTCGTTTCTGCATCATGTTTGGATCACTGGTCCGTGGTATCAAAAAGGCTTTGGGTCCATTATTTGAGGAGCCCAGCCCTACAGTATATGCTCCCATAACAAAACTGTTTTACTGAAATGACTATATAAAATAAATATTGAACACGTCAACATTTTTTTCATTTAACGGATCTCTCTGATGGAGCCACTGACCTGAGATTTTCACCAGATATCAATAGCAACCCAAGTAATCCATACATACAAAGAAATCAAGGCAACTGTGTTCACAAAACAAGTTATATTTAATAAAGTGGAACAACACAAGGAATAAGTATTGAACATGCTTGGTGAAATTCATTTAATATTTAGTAGAAAAGCCTTTGTTGGTAATAACAGCTTTCAGATGCCTCCTGTATGGACAAACTAGGTGCTGGCATTGCTCAGGAGTGATTTTAGCCCATTCTTTCACACAAACTGTCTTCAAATCTTGAAGGTTCCATGGGTGTCTTCCATGAACTCTGACCTGCAGTTTGTTCCACAGACTTTCAATTGGATTCAGGTCAGGTGACTGACTGGGCCATTCTAGCAGCTTTATTTTCCTTCTCTGGAGTCAGTTGAGAGTTTCCTTGGCTGTGAGTTAGGGATCACTGTCTTGCTGAAATGTTCATGCTCATTTCATCTTCAGCATCTTGGCAGATGGCAACAGGTTTTTAATCAAGGATGTCTCTGTACATTTTTCCATTCAGCTTTCCTTTAATTATATGACCTCTGCCTGTACCATGTGCTGAAAAACACCCCCACACCATGATGCTCCCCCCTCCAAACTTCACTGTTGGTATGGTGTTTTTGGGTTGATGTGCAGTGCCATTTCTCCTCCAAACATGCTGTGTGTTGTGGCATTCAAAAAGTTCAATTTTGGTCTCATCTGACCAGACTATATTCTCCCAGTATTTTACTGGCTTGCCCAAATGTTGTGCAGCAAACTTTAAACGAGCTTCAACGTGCTTTTTCTTCAGCAATGGAGTCCTGCGAGGTGAGTGGGCATACAGCCCATGTCAGTTGAGTGCATTACTTATCGTCTTCTTTGAAACAGCAGTACCTGCTAACTCCGTCTTTCTAGAGCTCTTCACGAGTGGTCTTTGGCTCTTGGATAACTCTTCTGAGAATTCTTTTGACTACTCTGTCAGAAATCTTGCAAGGAGTTCCTGATCATAGCCGGTTTATGGTAAAATAATGTTCTTTCCACTTCTGAATGATAGCTCCAACAGTGCTCACTCGAACATTCAGCATTTAGAAATGCACCTGTAACCAATGCCATCATTATGTTTTGCAACAATGAGGTTGCGAAGGTCTAGAGAGAGCTCTTTGCTTCTACCCATCACGAGTTCTTTGTGGTGTGACAATCTGATATTCACAGACCTTTTAAAAGGCCATCAGTCAGGACTTAACCAGCTGAAATTAGTTTGCACTGACAGGGGATGGGATAGCTTCCTAAATTCTGATGGATTTCAGCTGATTTCTTGGCTTTCTATGCCTCTTTCACCTCTTTTCCTTCACGTGTTCAATACTTATTCCCTGTGTCATTCCACTTATTAAATATAACTTGTTTTGTGAACACAGTTGCCTTGATTTCTTTCTATGTATGCATTACTTGGGTTGTTACCGATATCTGGTGAAAATCTCAGGTCAGTGGCGACCGAGTCTGATTAATAAAAATCTTGTCATCCACAGTAATGTAGAAAACTCAAGATGCAACACTGTGATGCATCAAGAATCGTTCTGTAGCTAAATCATAGGTGTGCCCAGACTGCTCTACTTATTTCAGTCTCTGCCTGTTTATCTCCCAGACAGTTTAGAGAATGGGACAAGGTCATTTCTCGATTCATTTGGAATGGCAAAGCCCCAAGAATGAATTAGAAAACCTTGCAACTGCCAAGACAAAAAGGAGGGATGGGTTTACCAAGTCTCAGACTTATTTAGCATCACAGATAAAACCACTGACACTCTGGTGCAATGAGAAATGGCAAAATGGAAAGTCATCAAGTTGTCTTCATTAGACAGACCTCGACAAAGTTTACTGGGATGCCCTCAAGCTGCTAAACAATGTGAAATCCAGTCAATAAATATACGGTCCAGCCCAGTGAAACAACTCAATATTCAAAAAGAAATACGTATTTTAACTTGGCCAATCCATGATCCAAATTTTAAGCTGGCTGAAAGTGACAAAGGGTTCATACAGTGGGGGAGGCGAGGACTTACTCCCCTGTGCCTGTTGGTTGATAATCACCAACTCATGGACTTTACAACTATGTCAGAAAAATACTCCCTTACTCGTCAAGACTTCTACAGGTACCTCCAACTAAGACATTATTTTGACAAAAAATGTAAAGGGGTTAATAACAGTCCAACTGGGAATGGTAATTACCTCAGAGGACTGGGAAAATATAATTAATACACAAATTACAACTACAGGTCTAAACAGGTGGACAGACTATTCATGGAAAAATTGTGTTAGATTCTTCATAACCTCAAAACAAAAATCTAAACAGACTGGCGCACAACCCAATTGCTGGAGAGGGTGTGACCACTGTGGGAGACCACTCATCGATTCTGGGGTTGCCCCAATCTTAAGGCCTTGTCACACCTTGATTTAGGTAGCATTTGCCGACGTATCAAAATTTCTCTAAAACGCTGGCATATGGCATATTTTCAGTTTTGGCCGTATTCATTGCATATCCATAATGAGCTGGACCTATACACAATGTATTAGTAACTAATATACAATGTTTCGATAACTTATACCAATGAATGCTTAGCATGTTGCCAGCATTCACAACTTTTGCCCAATGACAGTCTAACTTATGCATAGCTTATCCTAACTTATGCATAGCACGGTCATGCCATACTGCTGTTGGCTCCTAATCCATGAATCCTAGGTGTACGAGAGCATGTAGGCTCCATCATCTCACTCACAGGCACAAAGTTAATAAAAAAGTCTCGGTTCAACAGAGATGATTCTCTCCAAAGACCATCACATGGCGAGGGGTGTGACCGACTGGGCAGATCTGTCAAATCCATCAGGTCAGTCACACCTATGGAAAGGATAAAACAGCTGATGTGACATGGCACGAACGTCAGATGACCGTCAAAACATGTCAAGGTATGAAACATCTCTTTACTTTGTCTGAATAGAAGAACAAGACCAGTTTGACATGGACATCTGCTCACCATAGAGTTTTGACCATTTCCTCCTGTGAACCAATGCTGCCAATACACCATTATACGGTAGCTGTACATTAGAAACACGTTCAGTAAGTTACACATACACTACCGTTCAAAAGTTTGGGGTCACTTAGAAATTTCCTTATTTTTGAAAGAAAAGCACTTTTTTTTTCAATGAAGATAACTTTAAACTAATCAGAAATACACTCTATACATTGCTAATGTGGTAAATGACTATTCTAGCTGCAAATGTCTGGTTTTTGGTGCAATATCTACATAGGTGTATAGAGGCCCATTTCCAGCAACTATCACTCCAGTGTTCTAATGGTACAATGTGTTTGCTCATTGTGTCAGAAGGCTAATGGATGATTAGAAAACCCTTGTGCAATCATGTTAGGTCTGCAATGCTGTAATTGCTGCAAATGGAGGATTCTTTGACGAAAGCAAAGTTTGAAGGAAAAAATTATTATTTCAAATACAAATCATTATTTCTAACCTTGTCAATGTCTTGACTATATTTTCTATTCATTTTACAACTCATGGTGGTAAATAAGTGTGACTTTTCATGGAAAACACAAAATAATTGTCTGGGTGACCCCAAACTTTTGAACGGTAGTGTAGGTTCAAAGCGCGTTACTCATAGGTTAGAAATAAGTTTTGGATACGCTAGACATTATCCCAACGTATTTCGATTTATGAGTAATTTACAAGTAACGTGTGTGAACAATCATAACTTACTTATAGCCCGCACATGCAGGACGTATGATCCATACACTGGATAAGTTGAAAAATTTTGAGCATGTACAAAAGTTTTAGATGATCTTGTACCAAGATGTGTATTGGTGTACTGTTAACTTATACAAAACTTACCCTTAACTTATTAGATGTACACCAGTGTATTCGCCAATTTTTTTTAATATCAGCATACACTGGCTAAATCGTCAAGGTGTGACAGGGGCTTTGAACCCTTTTGGGAGGGAGTCCACAGCATAGTTAGGGAGGTTCTTTGCTAGGACACTGAATTTACACGTTTTTCCCTATCTGGGGTAAGCAAAGGCCATAAGATGGTGCCTCTGCAAAAAAAAAAAAAAAAAAAACTACTATTGAGCAATGGGTAGCTATAATTAAAGATATCCAGTGCATGGAGCAATTGAACTTCAGGCTAAAACTGCAAAAAGAACAATGTGAGACACTCTAGGAAAAAATGGAATATAAACCTGATGTTAAGGGGGTGACTTTACCATTAGGTTATCACTCCCCCTTTTAATCTTTTCCTCTTTATGTATACATTACACAGTCCCGCCAGGATTTCGTGATGTTGTGATCGCACCAATTCACATGAAATCCGTGACTGGCTGCATCTTTTGCGCAACCTCGCAAATTTGTCCAATCACTGCAACTTTCCCGTAATTTTGGCCAATCCTTGTCAACTTCCGCCAATCAAATTTGTCTCCGAGTAGCGCTCAAATGCTCAGGCTAACCAATCAAATGAGTCACTGCACCGTACTCACTCGCTTGTTTACAGTGCGTATATTCATGGAATACAGCAGCAAAAAAAGTGTGTGATCTAAAAAAAAAATAAAAAATGGAGGGACTGATTAGTTTCATTTTTAACTCTGATGACTTGCATCCCCGTGTTAGCTGTTCCTATTATATTTGCTGCTCTTGTGTTTAACAGACCTGTATGCTAATCTGTTGGCTGATTTTGCAGCAGTGTGGTAAAAAAAAATGGAAAAGTGAAGAAAAAAAATCATTACAGGTCAATCTCATCAAACAGATGAGACAACTAGTGTGTGTATATGTTGGAGTTGGGGAGGTTCAGGTTGAAAACCAAGCCAAGTGTGTTTCTTCTGATTAATATACAACCTGAAGCTCAACATAGCCTTAAAAAAAAAAAAAAGGACAGTCACCATTCAGTCACTGATAATCTCTGCTTTCCAATGAACAAGGGATGCAAGTTATTGATTAATTCATTACTCATCTGTTTATTCACCTTAATCGATTAATTGATACGTGGCAATTTTCCTTAAAAAAATTGAATTTCCCTCGGTGCAATACGGTCTACCTATAACATAAAAAGTTAATGTTTTTGATATAATGAATAAAATATGAACATCACATTCCTCAATGATTTATTGTACCATTTACATTTTTTACTTCAGAGAATGGCATCTTTTGAGGTTTAACAAATTGTGTTTTGTAGTGTGTACTATGTGCTGATGCATCTCAGTAAATTAAATTGTCATGATTTGTATTTAATTTTAGAAACCAACCAATATCATACAATTTATTCAAAAAGATTTGAATTATTTTACTTTGTGTAATAAATATCAGAGTTTATCCTTTTTAAGTTATAAAATATTAACTTTCAGTGTTCTAATTTACTGAGATGCACTAGTAGACCGTTTTAACAGGAAAATAAATTGTGAGCTGCTTCATCTGTTGCATGTTAAACATTATTCGAGTACCCTGGCAATCCAGGGCTCCCTCTGTTTTCAGGTTATGCGCGCTGCTTGACGTGGGCTAAATGACCTTGCATTGGTCACCTCACCCCAGCAAACATTTGAATAACATGGAAAAACGTGATCAAGTAGGTGTCACAGCACCGTGACAGTGAGTGGACATGAATCAGATGGCTGTCTATCATTATTCTAACAGATTATATTCATTTCAAAGTTGTAGCAGACAACTGTGTGTGCCACAATTACACAAACGTTACAGCGGCTGAGTGCGAGAGGTTTATTTTAAGAGCGCTTACTCCCCCGGAGTCTGCTACGGCTCTCTGTGTGTGGCTGCTGTGAAGCCGATGCCATCCTGTCCTGTTAGTCCAAGCCGGGCTCCTCTGCTGCTGTGTGTTGAAATGTTTCCTCAGTGGTAACTTGGGTCCGATCTGCTTTCCCATCTAGTGACAGGTTGAAAGCAGCTGGAATGGAATTTTGCACTTGTGTAATATTTTTCCTTGCACCGTCCTTTTACCACACCCTGCTGATTTGAAGCAGGCGGGTAGATCTTCAAGCTCGCGTGTCACTGGAACTTGTTTTGGCACACCGACATAGACACCGACAGTTTTTCACTGTGCAAAGTGCATGCGCTTTAGGGCGGGTTTGGCATCTTCTTCTGGTTTTCTACTTTAGTTTTGGTTGAAAGGCCGCAATGGGTGACCGCGTGCTGCCTGTTTGAATGGCAATGCCACTACATTTCTTAAAATAAACACCCACTGAAAAGGACTGTTGCGTTATCAATTAATTGACAATTTAATTTAGTCAACTAAATTCTTAATTGAAAGTCAATTAATCAATAACATCCCTAGAATGAACCCTTGGAGCTAGCTAGGCAGCACAGTGGTCAGCATTGTTGCCTCACAGCTAGAATGTTCCCAGTCTGAATTCCCAGGCTAGCAGGGGTGGGAACCTTTGTGTGGAGTTATCGTGTTCTCCCTGTGCTGTGTGGGTTTACTCTGGGGGGGCTCCGGTTTCCTCCCACTATCCAAAGACAAGCATGGTAGGCTAATTGGCGACTTTAAATTGTCCCCAGGTGTCTGTCCTTGATAGGCCCTCAGAATAGAGGGTCAGCGTACATACTAATTAAGCGCCTGAAAAAGCACGATACAAGGTAGTATAACACCTACTGTGTGTAACACCAACACCAACTTTAGGTGCAGTCTTGTACCCTTTTGGTAGTACTGGGTATAGCAGTGTAGTTACCTTTAACCTTACCACCTAGACAGAAGGGGCAATTGGGCCAGGTCAGATAGACTCTAGGTTCGTAGGAGCCTGGAGGGCGTAACAACAGATGACACACACAGAAGTATGGGAACTTGCAAATGGGTGTATTTTTTTAAAGTTGTGTACACAAAACTAAAGCGCTTGTGAATACAACAATAAAAAAAATAAATAAAACAAAATACCCCAAATATATTTACAGTGTGTTCAGTCCTTTTGTATCAGTTCCAGGTGACAAGTTGGATCACCTCTAGCAGTTAATAGGGTTCGGGCTTCGGCTCGCCATCCAGATCTGGAGAATCCACGTTCTTCTGAATCCAGGTTAAAAAAAGAAAACCTGACCATGCTAAGCAACACGTGCTTCACAGGATTCCCGCGCTCACGTGAGTTCACAGTCTTTGGGTTCAAATCAATCTCAAGAGTTTTATCTGGGCAAAGGCTGCTACTAGCACGTTAGCTCACTGTCTCAGTAAGGGATCGCGCCCTCTCGGTCGATGTCTCTGCTACAACTGAAAGCGTTCTGCAGGTTACACTAAGACCGAGTGAGGCAGCGCGTGACCCCACTGGCTGGTGTTACCCCGTTGGCTGATGCTGCCAAACAAACGACGCAGCCATTGGTTGCTCAATATACCAAATAAAAAAAACACTAGGAACCCCATCAGAGCCCCTTAGAAATGTTTTTAGCTAGTAATGGATATATTTTTTGAACTCATTTATATATTTATCTTCAAAATATCCATTCCCATTGTGAAATGAGTGTCCCCCCCTTTTTTTTTTAAAGCGGTATCGATATTTATAATTTTATTTACATTTTTATCACTGGGTTACATTTGGGATAGGACATGGACACTTTCACTGGGTGCTCTCCCATTGCCTACAACATATACAGTACATATCCTCATATTTACATGCAAGTGTAGAGGTGAGTCAGAAGGAAAGGATTTTAATCAATGAGTCACTTTGCATACCCAAACTTCCTTTTACACACAACAGAGGGGCTTCATCCATGTAAAAATCTGTATCCGATGGTGGGTCCAGGTTAATAAAAGCTTCCGAACCCTTTCCCCTTCTAAACAGACACCAAGCAAACAGCTTATTTCTTCCCCTTGCCTTACTGAAATTATCAACATTTCCTAACTACACTCTCTAAAGTACAGGTGCATTAAGAAAAAAATTGCAAACTAAACTATGCAAGAAATATTTTAATAGTTCAGTTTAGGGATGTTAATGATTGACTTTCGATTAATTGTCAATAAGAATTTAGTCGACTAAATTAAATTAGTTGGCAATTAACTGATAACTCAGCAGTCCTTTTCAATGGGAACTTATTCTATAAAATGCAGTGGCTTCCCTGTCCAGGCAGGGGGCGCACGTGGTCACTCACTGCCACATTTCAACCGAAAAAGCAGAAGAAGATGCTAAGCCCCCAGAGTACACGCGCTATGCCTTGCGAAAAAGCTCGCCCTTCCAGGTTACATTGGAGAGCCACAAGTTCCAATGGCATGTTTCAATGTCCCCCCGCCAAATCAACAAGGGGGAGAAATGGACTGCAGTAGACTACACGAGCGCAAAAACATCCCTGCTGCCTCCCTTCAACCTACTGGGGTTTGCCTGGATTGCCGAGGTACTGTGATAATGTTTAACATGCAACAGATGAAACAGCTCACAATTTATTTTCCTGTTAAAACAGTCTACCAGTGCATCGCAGTAAATTAGAATGTGAATTTTTTTTAACTAAAAAAGAAATTTTATGATATTGGTAGTAGTTTTTAAAATAAAAAATCATGACATTTGTAATTTACTGAAATGTACATAGTACACACTATACAGTACAAAATTTGTTGAACTACAAAAAATGCCATTGTCTGTAGTAAAAAAATGCAAATGGTACAATAAATCATTGAGGAATATAAGGTTAATGTTTTATTCAGTACATGAAAAAAGCAACTTTTTACGTTAGAGATAGACCGTATTGTACCGAGGGAAATTCAGGATCTCAGGAAAAACACTGCTTATCAATTAATCATTAATCGATCGATAAGGTGAATCAATTGATAACTTGCATCCCTAGTTCGGTTGAATAAATCCGAGTGCAACTATAGGTTTTATTTAGCATTTGTAACATACAAAATTATTTTAACTGCACAAGCAGAATATCACCACATGTGAATGAGCTTCATGACGTTATCTATGCCTTAATATAAAGGTTACAGAGGAAAATAACATGTACATAATGCAACAGCTACAATAAATTCATTGCTGGGGCGTTTTAACCCAGGTCAATGCAGGCTTTGCAAATTGACATGGAGAAATATCAAACAAGGTGACGTGAGGAGATGTATGTATAGCTTTCTATAGGAAAAATACAATTGTTGCCACACCCAGAGTAACCAAATCAGCAATATTTACATATGTCATGACCCCAGTGCACACTGCAGAGCTGTGCAACCAAAAGCAGACAAAGCAGAGATGTGACTGTAGCTCACAGGCTACCAAAAAAACAATCTGCTCATTTCTTCTCATCTGAACATGTTATAACGCCACACAAAAAGCATGCAATTCAGAACTATATTGTTTCATTAAATACATCTGTACATATCCAAAACTCAAAATCAGAACTTACTATTGTGCACAATCGATGAGCTGGTATTCATTGGACCTCTCGAAGCATGCCTTCACTCCTTCGTCATCCCACAGCTTCTTTGCATGATCGAAGAACTCCTGGGGGGGGGGGGGGGGGGGGATGTAAAACCACAACCAAGAAACGGAATAAGGATACATCAGCGTCACTTCTGATATGTGAACTACAACTTTTTTTGCTCAAGTTTATTCAGTATGCTTTAAAATTTTTGGCAAAGGTAAAATGGGCACTTCAGCAGGCTGCTTTTTTTTAATTTCAATCCTTGATGTTTGTTTCTGAAACTGTGCTCAAAATGCTATTAAAAAACTGATACAGTGGGAGTCCCACATACAAATCTATATATAAAAGGAATGTGAAAAATTATAATCAAGTGTTTCCTTTGAGTTAATTAAAAGCTCCCAGACACCTGATGGTAGCAGGATGAATATATTCAACTCTGCTCTTTGAATGAATACTGCAAGTACCAAGGCACAGTACCATTACGCATGACAGTCCACCATATTGACATTCAATAAATAAAATGACACCTGGCTGCTAAAAATTAACCATATACAGTGGGGCAAAAAAGTTTTTAGTCAGCCACCAATTGTGCAAGTTCTCCCACTTAAAAGATGAGGTCTCCAATTTTCATCATAGGTATACCCCAACTATGAGAGACAAAATGAGAAAAAAAAAAATCCAGAAAATCACATTGTCTGAATTTAAAGAATTTATTTGCAAGTTATGGTGGAAAATAAGTATTTGGTCACCTACAAACAAGCAAGATTTCTGGCTCTCACAGACCTGTAACTTCTTCTTTAAGAGGCTCCTCTGTCCTCCACTCGTTATCTGTATTAATGGCACCTGTTTGAACTCGTTATCAGTATAAAAGACACCTGTCCACAACCTCAGACAGACTCCAAACTCCACTATGGCCAAGACCAAAGAGCTGTCAAAGGACACCAGAAACAAAATTGTAGACCTGCACCAGGCTGGGAAGACTGAATCTGCAATAGGTAAGCAGCTTGGTGTGAAGAAATCCACTGTGGGAGCAATTATTAGAAAATGGAAGATATACAAGACCACTGATAATCTCCCTCGATCTGGGGCTCCACGCAAGATCTCACCCCGTGGGGTCAAAATTATCACGAGAACAGTGAGCAAAAATCCCAGAACCACACGGGGGGACCTAGTGAATGACCTGCAGAGAGCTGGGACCAAAGTAACAAAGGCTACATCAGAAACACACTACGCCGCCAGGGACTCAAATCCTGCAGTGCCAGACGTGTCCCCCTGCTTAAGCCAGTACATGTCCAGGCCCGTCTGAAGTTTGCTAGAGAGCATTTGGATGATCCAGAAGAGGATTGGGAGAATGTCATATGGTCAGATGAAACCAAAATAGAACTTTTTGGTAAAAACAACTTGTCGTGTTTGGAGGAGAGAGAACACCATACCTACTGTGAAGCATGGGGGCGGAAACATCATACTTTGGGGCTGTTTTTCTGCAAAGGGACCAGGACGACTGATCCGTGTAAAGGAAAGAATGAATGGGGCCATGTATCGTGAGATTTTGAGTGAAAACCTCCTTCCATCAGCAAGGGCATTGAAGATGAAACGTGGCTGGGTCTTTCAGCATGACAATGATCCCAAACACACCACCCGGGCAACGAAGGAGTGGCTTCGTAAGAAGCATTTCAAGGTCCTGGAGTGGCCTAGCCAGTCTCCAGATCTCAACCCCATAGAAAATCTTTGGAGGGAGTTCAAAGTCCGTGTTGTCCAGCGACAGCCCCAAAACATCACTGCTCTAGAGGAGATCTGCATGGAGGAAAGGGCCAAAATATCAGCAACAGTGTGTGAAAACCTTGTGAAAACTTACAGAAAACGTTTGACCTCTGTCATTGCCAACAAAGGGTATATAACAAAGTATTGAGATGAACTTTTGTTATTGACCAAATACTTATTTTACTGAGGAATTTACCAATTAATTCATTAAAAATCCTTCAATGTGATTTTCTGGATTTTTTTTTTTTTCTTATTTTGTCTCTCATAGTTGAGGTATACCTATGATGAAAATTGGAGACCTCTCATCTTCTAAGTGGAAGAACTTGCACAATTGGTGGCTGACTAAATACTTTACCCCACTGTATGTACACAGATATATACACAGTGCAGGAGTATTGCAGCTAGACGGTATAAACAGCATTACGGTTTGTTAAATTACCCTGCAGAATATGAATATGTACCCAGACAGTATAGCTCGCATTTAAATCAACAGTGTTGTTGCCACCCTCAGTAATAACTGTTATTGTCCCAGTTGTGTATTGGAGGGGACAATCTCTATTGTGCAAAATTATGTTTAGTACATTTAATATGACCTCTACAAGCAGCCCTGGTTAGGTTATAAAGTCTGACAGCCGTAGGTAGGAAGGACATGCGGAACCTCTCCATCGTGCACCTAGGATGGCACAGCCTACCGCTAAATGAGCTCCTCAGCGCATTCAGCGTGTACAGCATGGGGTGGAACTCCGACTCCAGCAGAGATGATAGTCCAAGTCCCACCCCATGTGGGACATTCTATATAATAGTCATAATAAATATGATTATTAATTTTACTTGGAAATACATTCTCCTTTTCATATCCCTTTAAGATGTGTGAAGACTGGGTGTCCACTCCAAGATACATCCTGCGCTGAGACATTCTGAAGGTAAGAGGTCAATGGAGGAGCCATCCCTGCTTTGTTGTGGATTTCATCACAGAAGACCTCAAATTTTTCAGGGGTCTTAAGGTGCTCTCACACCAAACGCGAACAGGCAAATTTTTCAGGTGCCACGATTACGTTATAACTCAATGTAAATGTGCAACTAAACATGAATTCAGCATCTGAGCGAGCCGCAGACAGGCAAAGTTGCCTTTATAACTTCTGCAGCAGTGTTCAGCCTACTGTAGAAATCCTCAAATATCATGCTTTAGGTTTACATTATCCGATGGAGAGCTCACCTGAAAAAGTTGTCCCCGTCTCCAAAACTTTACAAGATGAGCGTTTCCGTTGCTAGCTTGCTAGCACATCCGTGGCAGGAAATGGTGGGTAAATAACTCTGAAAACAGTGATCTGTGTGGAGTTTGCATGTTCTCCCCGTGTCTGCGTAGGTTTACTCTGGGATTTCTATGGTTTCCTCCCACATGCCAAAAACGTGCAGGTTAGGTTAACTGGCATCAATTGGGGATTCTAAATTGTCCTTAGGTATGAATGTGAGACTGAATGTCTGTCTCTCTGTGTTGGCCCTGCGATTGACTGGCGATCTGTCAAGGGTGTACCCCGTCTCTCACCCAAAGATGCTGGGATAGGCTCCAGCCGCCGCCCCCCCCCCCCCCCCCCCCCCCGCGACCCAAAAAGGATTAAGCGGAAAGAAGATGGATGGATGGCTGGATCCCGATTCAGCTGAAGGGTTGCTGGTCCTCCTATTTTCCAGGTGAGTGAGTCTCATTTTCAAACTAGTTTACTCTGCAAAGGTGATACTTTTACTCGACTGACAGCAGAATCTCAACGCTAGCATATTACCTCGGACGTTAACGTGCAATTTCGCATGTACTCACCTCTTTCCATTCACTTTGTAGGGATTTGAGCCGCCCGTTCACGTTTGGTGTGAACGCACCTTTAGTTTTCAAATTCAAGATTCAAGAAGGTGCTGCCATAATTTTCTCCATACTCTAACATGCATTCGATGCAATTTAGTTGTTGCAATGGCTAATTCTTTTATTTTTCTTTAAGTTCTCAGTAAGAATACAATGCTGGTCATTTTTTGACAATTTTACTGAGGATTTAATTTTAAATAAAATCACCAACATGAAATTTTTAGCAATCCTGTACTTTTCTTGTGGCGTTATATAGAATAGCATCACTGTAAACTATGGGGAAAAAACAGCTACTTTAAAATCTGTACTTCCTGACAACTTGCAGTGCAAAAACACTCCATGTTGCAACTTTTTGGAAAAGCTCCCACAAACTCAGGTTTTTTGGGCCACAACTATCACAAAAGCAGCCGGCCAAATTCTGGAGGGACTGAAATACAGTGAGATCATGTATACATGCTTCATGCATGGAATTTGTTTACAGACTCTGGGTTGTTAACTCGTCACTACACACCCTTTGCACTAAAGAAAGCACCTGTTAGCACTTTGTGGAATCATAAGTTAAATAATAAAAAGTGCATTATTGTAACTGAATTTGGGTCAGCTTTTTCTGATAAATTATGTATTAAAGTTAGAGGATTCCTGTACAATCTGTAGTATTAGGTCTCTAAGATTTTTTTTCTTGGCAAGTAAAATAGCTGTTAAAATGGTAATTTCCCTGATTGAATCGGGACTGGATTGAATCAGAATTGAATCGATTCAGAATCTCAAGAATTGGAATCAAATTGATTCTGGAAATTAGTCATGATTCCCAGCCCTTGTCATATGCACATAATGTAAACGTGCTCGTACATGAGTGGACCCCAATGCTTCAGCTGGCTGCTTCAATTTCTCTGTGCACGCATTAGCCCCGCCTGCACAGAGAGGGTGTCGCCTCAGAGGGATAGAAGTAGGGCTGCAACTAACGATTATTTTGGTAGTTGGCTAATCCAACAACTTTTTTCAATTAGTTGACTAATCACGATTATTTCTGTCATGTCCGCCATCTCCGCTTTCTGTTGGCACGGCTCATGTTTGGGGCTTCAATGCACGTTTAACCTCACCTGTTTAAGCCTACACACCTGTGAAAAAAAAAAATCACTGTCAGTCTCTGCCTTAATATAACATAGCCCATTATAAAAAGTTCCCATAGCTAAATAGAATAACGACTCATGAAACAAGTTGGAAACTTTGACTTGGCAGCTTAATAAAGAGTGTTTGGAGCAACACAAATAACAGAAATTAAAATGCAGTCTTTTAACCCCAAAATAAAGTGCAAAAACTCAAATAGCCTCTGCTGCAGTATGAAAAGTTGCTGTACCTGCATGTTCAAAACAAACTAGAGTAACGTTAAAATCCATAAAAGTAAAAAAGAAAACAAACTAGCCCCTAGTAGAAATTGCAGGAATAAAGAGACTGGCAATTTCTCCCTTTTTACTGCACAAGCAGGCGTGCCATTTAATTCTCAAAACGCCAATGAGAAGAAGCAAAACCTATAACCACTAGCTCTCCTTTCCCTCTAATTTAGGTCCCCCCCCCCCACAGCTGCCTGATAGGTGCCTGATGAGAAAACTTGAGAGCAGAACCATAACTGCCTAAACAGATCATACTGTACATGAACACATATTGTGGTGAATTATATCTCTAGAGTCCGCTACACACGTTCCCCCAGAATTTACCACAATGAAAAGAAAGAAAACAAAGTCAACGTGGGGATTGAGGGCGAACTGCCCGACTAACAGCTCCACCGAACAAGAGGGGGAGCAGGGTCACCCACATGAGGGGTTGCTGAAACTGGTTTGGTTGGGAGAGGGGGGCGCCCCCAGCAAGGGGGTTGTGCAATAGTGACAGTCTGTCCACATCCAGATGGGTTGGCTTTAGGCGGTCCACTGAAATTTTCTCTGGCTTGTCATCCACAACAAAGTGTTTCTCTCCCGGTGCCAATACACTAAATGGACCATCATAAGGAGGTCTCACAGGGCCACAGTGAGAGTCATGGCAGACAAAAACAAAATCCGCCAACTACAGACTCATAGGAAAGTGAGATTGAGGGAGCCCGTGCTGCAAAGTGGGGACTGGTACAAAAGCTTTGGCAATCTCCAGAAGCATTTGGTGTTGCGCAGCCGCAGACCAAGGGGTTGTTGTGTTGGGGACAAAATCTCCCGGGACACGTAGCAGCTGACCATAAACCAACTCTCCAGATGAAGCTTGGAGATCCTCCCTAGGAGCAGTTCTGAGTCTCAGCATGACCCATGGAAGCCTGTCTGTCCAACTGCTATCTGTGAGGCTGGTCCAAAGAGCAGCCTTCATAGAATGGTGAAATTGTTCGCATAGTCCGTTAGCCTGTGGGTGGTACGCTACGGTGCGGTGGAGCTTTACCCCCAGGCTCTCTGCTACAGCGTTTCATAGCTCCAAGGTGAATTGAGAACCACGGATGGAAGAGGGGTCAGATGGAGTGCAAAATCAGGCAACCCCTGTCCCGATAAAAGCACGAGCCACCTTGTCAGAGGCTGTCCTGACACTAACAGGACAGCCTCTGGTCATCGAGTCGTCCTATCCACCATGGTGAGCAAGTATGTGAAGCCACAAGAGGGGGGCATGGGGCCAACAAGGTCCACATTAATATGGTCAAAATGCCTTTCTGGCACTTGAAACTATCAGTGGGACCTTGACATGACGTTGCACCTTGGAGCGCTGACACGCGATGCAAGTGTAAGCCCAATCTCTCACATCTTTCTTGAGCCCATGCCAGACAAACTTTGCAGCCACCAGTCTCTGAGATGGCTTCCATCCAGGGTGGGAGAGGCCATGGATCGTGTCAAACACTTGCCATCTCCAACTGGTGGAAACAAGCCGGGGCTTGCCAGTGCAAACATCTCAGAGGAGGGTTGTTCCTGTATCATCAAAATGTACATCTTATAAACGGAGCCCGGTGACCACTGTTCTGAATGCTTGCACCTCTGG
Source organism: Pholidichthys leucotaenia (assembly GCA_020510985.1). NCBI lineage: Eukaryota > Metazoa > Chordata > Actinopteri > Cichliformes > Pholidichthyidae > Pholidichthys > Pholidichthys leucotaenia. The sequence continues at coordinate 210,568,441 of CM035846.1, read as the reverse complement.
GTCAGCGGCTTGGGCCTCTGCCATGCAGGCATAGTCCAGTCCTAAGTGAACCGCTGCCATGATGGCCCAGGAAAGACAATCAGCTACAAGGTTGATCTTGCCAGCGACGTGCTGTATGTCCGTGGTGAACTCTGAGATGTAGGAGAGCCATCTCTGCTGGCGACCTGACCATGGCTCGGCCACTTTAGCCATGGTAAATGTCAGCGGTTTGTGGTCCACAAATGCCATGAACTTGCAGCCTTCCAGCAGGGTACGGAGGTGACGGATGGCCAGGTAGAATCCAAGCAGTTCGTGAACAAAGGTGGAATACTTCCGCTCACTGGGGCGCAACTGTTGATTGAAAAATGCAAGGGGCTGCCACATTCCGTTGACCCACTGGTCATGAACTGCCCCAATGGCTTAGTCAGAAGCATCTGTGGTAATGGCTATGGGGCACTGGGTGATGGGTGAGGCCAACATTGTTGCACTTGCCAGGGCCAACTTGTCATCTTCAAATGATTTTTCTCTCTGGGCTGACCACTATACTGTGTGGCGGAAGCTCTTGCTTTTGAGGGCTTCATACAAGGGGTGCATGAGTTGCGCAGCACAGGGAATGAAGCGATGGTAAAAATGAACCATGCCGAGGAATTCCTGCAGGGAGTTGACTAAGTGGGAAATTTGCAACCGCTGTCACTTTTGATGGGAGGGTGACTGTGCCATCTTTAGTGACTGTGTCCTAGAAAATTGATGGTTGGCAGCTCGAACTGGCACTTGGCCACGTTGACCATCAACCCGTGCTGACTGAGCCGCTCAAATAGGGTCCATAAGTGGGACAGGTGTTCTGCCTTGGACATGCTGGCGACTAGAAAATTGTCTAAATGGACCAAAATAAAAGGGAGGTCACAGCACCAAATCCATCAGGCGTGGGAATGTCTGTGCAGCATTTTTGAGGCCAAACAGCATATGTAAAAACTCAAAGAGCCCAAATGGGGTGATCACCATCTTTGGGATGTCTTGTGGGTGGACAGGTACCTGATGGTATCCCCGGACAAGAAAAGAGCATCTTTCCTGCTAGGTGGCCAGAAAAATCCTGAAGGTGTGGGACCGGGTAGCAGTCAGGGGTCGTTGCGTCACTGAGTCGACGGTAATCACTGCACGGGCCTCATCCACCCCCTGGCTTTGGGATGAGGTGGAGTAGTGACGCCACCTGGGACTGTTGGGAGTAATGGAATATGACAAGGCACTCCATATTTTCAAATTCTGCCTTGGCTACTGCTAATTTTGCAGTTATCTAGGTGGCAAGAGCATGCATAAACTGGTGGGCCTGTGGTGGGGATGGATGTTCTCCACCCCATGTGTTGCAGCTGCAGACAAGAAGGTAGGCTGCATGAGTGTAGGGAAAGTAGCAAGCAGCGGGAGAAAATCGGCGGGTGCAGAGAGAGAATGAGAATGCGCTGGAACTTGGGCTGCTTGATGTGCATGCATACGAGCAAAACGTGGTGGAGTCAAACGGTGGTTTCTGACATCAACCAACAATCCATAGGCACCCAAAAAAATCTGCCCCAAGGAGGGGTACAGCTACGTCATCCATGATGAAGTCCCAGCCAAACTGCTGTCCGCCAAAACAACTGGACATACCTGGTGCATAAGTGCGTATGGGTCTTTCATTTGCCGCTTTGATGGGGGGGGGGCAATAGAGCCCAGCCAGGATGTCCAGGTTCGATGCGGGCAGGACGCTCTTCTGTGCACCTGTGTCACACAAGAAACGGTGACCGGAGTTGACATCATGCTTTTTATTCATGGTATCATGAATAAAAAGCAGCTTTCTTCCGTGCACTGAAATCGCACGGAGGGTGGCAGCGCCTGGCTTTAACTCCAGATCTTGCATGGTAAAAACACTGACCAGATTCATGTCATCACTTGGGGGGTGCAGTGACTGCAGCAGCCGTCATGTCCATGGGCAGCAGTGGAGGGTGTATGGCGGGTAATAAAGTGGCTGCACAATATTGCTGCCCGGCCAGGAAAAATTTGTCAGTTTCCTCAGCCAAAGCACGACAGACAGTAATGGTTGTATTAGGTAAAGCAGCTCATACTTGTGAGGGTAGCTGTCGCAGATAAAGCTGAATGAAGAGGAAACCTGGTTAATGCGCACCAGAGAGATCCAGCATCTTATCCATCAGTTCAGATGGTTTACAGTCACCGAGGCCTTGTAGCAAGAAAAGCTGGATGGCTGGCTCCACATCAGAGTGTTCAAAAGTTTTAAGCAGGTGGGATTTGAGTGTCACATATTTATCCTGCTGCGGGGGGATGTTTGATCATGCTCACCTATCTGGCTGCTGTAGAACTCCAAAGGGCCAAAACCACATAATATTTTGTGTCGTCTGCCATGATCCGTTGTAGGGCAAACTGAGCCTCCATCTGGGTGAATCCAGCTCAAGTTGATGACTCCCAGAACTCTGGTAGCTTGAGAGAAACTGCATACGCTGCCATGCCTGTTCAGAGACATCTGTGAATATGTTCAACAGACTGACATCGGGGTCACCAATGTAGGAATCGCGGGAATAAAGAGGCTAGCAATTTCTCTTTTTACTGCACAAGCAGGCGTGCTGTTTAATTCTCAAAGTGGCAGTGACAAGAAGCAACAGGTACAACCAGTAGCTCTCCTTTCAAATCTGAATCTTTACAAATCTGAAAAACTTCCGATACCCCTCTCTCTCCAGACTGTAAACACCCCATCCAAATGTCTAGGCAAAAATAAATGATTTTTACATATTGGAGCATGCATGAAAGCATTTGAAACCCAACAAGCTACTTTTATCTGTGTTAGTATCCGCATGGAGTTCTTCACAATGAAATTTTGCTGAGTTAATTTAACTACCGGGGTAGAATCAGAGAAAAGAAGAGTGGGGAGTGAGGATATTGTAACAGCAGCTGCTTCCAGTTGCAACCAAAAAGGGTTCTCCTCAACATTGTCACTTGCACATTTCCAATAGGTTAGAGCCCTGGAATTAGCTGCCTAGTAGTAATGTTTAAAAACAGAAAGTCCCAGGTCACCCCTGCTAGTGAGTTTATGAAGGTGGGCCCGAGATATCCTATGTGATTTGTAACCCCACGCAAATGGTAAAATAAGAGTCGAGCTTCTTAAAAACAATGCATTTAAGGTATATGGGCAAGTTCTGAAAAAGGTATAAAAACCTAGGTAGGCTCACCATCTTAACTGCATTCACCCAACCAATCATAGATGGAGGCAATGTTCTCCAAAACTCAATTTTTTTTTTTTAAGTTTCTGTTGTTTCTGTGAAGTTAAATTTGAAAAGATGTTGAGGGTTTTTATTTAGTCTAAGCCCTAAATAAGTGAAACCTTCCTTCATCACTCAGAGGCAATTTTGTCAAGAAGTCATCATTTTGTCAACAAGTTGGTTTGTTAAGGGCATGAATTCGCCCTTTCCCCAGTTTATAGTGTAGCCAGAGATGCTTCCAAAGGAGTTAATATATTCTAGTAAAATTGGGATTGAAGCCACAGGATCAGCTAAACCAACCAAAAGGTCATATGCATACAGGGTAACACGGGTCTCAGTGCTGCCCAACTTTCCTTTTAAGTAATCGTATGGGTATCCCACAAGGGTCCATTCTTGGTCCTTTACTTTTCAGCATTTTTATTAATGACCTGCCATTACACTGCTCAGCTGCAACATGTCAACTTTATGCAGATGATGCAGTTATGTACATAGCTGCTAAGACTCCAGCACAGGCTGCAGACGTCCTGTCTTCAAGCATGGTTGATGTCCAAGAGTGGCTCATCCAGAACCATCTACTGCTGAACCTTCAGAAAACAGTTTCAATGTGCTTTTCAATCAAAAAAATGTAACTTGCAACATTTTAAAGTTAATATACATGATCAAGATATCAGTTCAGTTACAGAATTTAAATACCTTTGCATTGTACTAGATCCTCAAAAATTTAATCTTCACATAAAGAAGATTTCTAAAACAGTAAAAAAAAATTTGAATTGCTTTAAATTAATTAGACATTACATACCACACCAAGCAGCCGTACTGTATATGCATTCTATGGTTTTTTCGCATATATCATACTGTCTGACAGTCTGGGCTCAAGCAGCTCCTTCTACAATAAAACATAGGTTCATTATATAATCAAACTCTAAAAATCTTGGATAAAAAGCCCATTAGGTGGCATCATTGTTATATTCTAAAAAATATAATCTGAGTTTTGAGAGTTTCATTGACCTCTGTTTTCTGAAATTAATTTTCAAATGTTTCCATAAATCAGCGCCAGAGCCACTTGTTGGATTCATCCAAAGACAGGACAGCAGCAGAGCCACCAGGAGTTCTGTTAACAACAACTGTAAAATATCCCACTGCAGAACCACATTTGGACAAACAGCTTTCTCTATAAAGGGCAGGTATATCTGGAACACAATGCCAAATGAAATCAAAATAACGGATTTTAAAACATTTACTACAAAGGTTAAAAACTGGCTGAAAAATAAACAAGAATGTACCCATATATGAAATGATCGTCTGCAGGGTGTGAGTGAAGAAGGGAAGGCAAATGTGTAACAGGCATTTTACTGTAACAAGCAAATGTGAATCAGGTTTTTATATTGTGCATTTAGAATTTTGTTTGCATTGATGTATGTGGATATTGTTACCTCCGCCAGGCCGCAGGCCAGGAGGAGGTTATGTTTTTGCCAGCGTTTGTCTGTTTGTCTGTCTGTTTGTTTGTCTGCTGGTTAGCAAGATAACTCAAAAAGTTTTGGACAGATTTCGATGAAACTTTCAGGCGTTGTTGGAAATGGTACAAGGAAGAACTGATTAAATTTTGGGGATGATCCGGATCCCCGTCTGGATACAGGAATTTTTTAAAGGATTCTTTAACATTGAGATACGGCCATTTTCAACATGTGCGCAGGCGCAATGGAGGGCGCTGGTCGTCGTGTCTGACGAACACAAACTCCGCGTTCTTCAAAGTTTTAGGCACAAAACCACGCGGAAAACAGTGGTGGGCAGGGCCCGGCAGCGTGCCTGTGTTTGCGCTACGCTGCAAAAGCTGAGACGGGCAGCTGTCCGGCGCCAGATTATTTGGCAGAAATTCCCCGGCCAGCCATCAGAAATTCCCCGGCCAGCCATAGGGCTGCGCACAAAACAAGCTCTCTGCCGGGGAAGCTTCTAAATCCTCTTTTGCCGCGGAGCGCAACCCCAATATAAAACCCACGGCAACCTGTCTACCCAATTTGCATCCGTCAGTGAAGCCCTGAGTGCTGCTTTCAGTGGAGGAGATGGACACAACACCAACACTTCAGTTTATTACCTCCGCCAAGGAGGTAATGCTTTTACTACTGAACCACTAATCCTATCATTGCGAATCCAATTGCTAGTCATACGTTTATCATGGTCAAGGAATCTGAAAATGTACACACAAACACTGTATGGGGGGGGCACTGCGGCGCTTGGCAGAGGTCTGCGCTCTCCGAGTGCTTTTCTAGTTTATACTATTTTCATTTTGTTTTTTCCTCATCTTTTTCTCTTTTTATCCGTTTTCTCTAAAGCCCATCCAGGGACAAGAGTTGCAAATTAGCTTAATGCTATACACTCTGTGCAACACATCAGATTTTTTTTTGTCTGTGTTTATTGCACTGTCCCTGACAAATAAACAAATAAACTTAATGCCTTTAATATCTGGGTGCCCCCTGATACCAATGGCCAGGGGCCCCAGTGCTATAATAAACAGCAAAGGGGACAGTGGGTCCCCCTGACGGCTTCCACGTTGTAAAGAGAACCGATTGGATCTGTCCCCATTTGTTAAGATGGAGGATTTGGGGTTACTATATAAGATTTTAACCCACTCTATAAAGATGTCACCGAACCCAAATTTCTTGAGCGCCGTAATTAAGTACGGCCACTCTATCATATCGAATGCCTTGTGAGCGTCTAAGGACAGTATAGCAGCTCTGTCACCTTTGTTGTAATCTGCATACACGATATTAAGAATTTCGTGAACATTACAGAATGAGTACCTCCCAGGAATAAATCCTGTTTGATCTGGGTGAATAATACTTGCTATATTTTTACCAAGCCCATTTGCTAGAACTTTAGTAATTATTTTCAGGTTGTAACTGAGTAGAACAATAGGCCTGTAGCTACCTGGGTCAGTTTCATCTGTCTTTTTTTTTTTTTTTTTTTTTTTTTTTTTTTAACAGAATACGGATACTTGCTTCACTAAAAGAAAATGAAAGCTGTCTGTTCTGAAACGTGTTTGTAATTATTCTCAGCAAGGAAGGTGCAAGGACCCCTTGGAAGGCTTTGTAAAATTCTGGCCCAAACCCATCAGGCCCCGCCACCTTCCCAGTGGGGAATCCTCTGATGGCATCTTGCAACTCAGACATTGAGAATTCTACATCCAGACTTTCCCTGGAAGCTACATCTAACTTGGGGAAATGAAGCGAATCAAAAAACTTAATCTTCCTGTGCGGCTGTTGATTTAGGTGTAAATTTCTGAGTAAAATTCTCAAAAACGTTCCTTTGTCCTTTAAATCTGTAAGCATCCCTCCAGATTTAGATCTTATTTTGTAAATGGCTCGTTTTGCTTGTTCTCCTTTTAATTGCCTTGCCAATAACTTTTGTGGCTTGTCACCAAGTTCAAAATGCCTCTGTTTAAGTAAAATGTTTCCCCACTTGCTCTCCCAAAATAGAATTGCACTCATATTTTAACTTCAGGATTATGCTGTAATCTGCTTGAAGCAATGATTTTCTGTAGATGTGTTCAGCTGTTTGTAGTTCTTTTTCAATCTGTCCCAATCTACTTCTCTTAGCCCTTTTCACACCTAAAGCTTCCCCAAATGAAGCATAATTACCCTCATCCACACATGGGATCGCTGGTCAAAAAAAAAAAAAAACAAACCACCACCTCCAACAGACCACCCCCCACAGCACACAAAGTAAAACGTAAATTGAACCTTGAAAATGAAAACCATTAAGATAAAAGTCTACTTTGAACAAGTTTAGACTCTCCTCTTTTACCTTTTGAAAAAATGAACTTTCAGAGTTTTTGATTTACAAAAATCTTAGCCTCATCTGGATCACTGAAAGCTTTTACTTGCCCCTGGTAGTGAACGTAGAGCCTGGCTGGGAAGCGCAGAGAATGCCGAATCTCCTCTCTCAACGGCTGTAGAACCTCACGAAAGCTCCGGTGCTGCTCCGTCACCTCTGCAGTGTAGTCCGGGAAGATTAAGATTCAGTTTCCTTCATATTCAATGGAGCGCTGCCTCCCGAGCCATAGAATCTTTTCTTTCTCCTGTGTTAGATGTACTCGTGCGATGATCACGCGTGGTCTAGATCCCGCGTCAAATTCCTTTAACATACCAAAATTGAAAACGCTTCCTGAGAACGCGACCTTCTCTGCAGCTATGCAAAGGCACTCCTATTCCTGCTTCCGACAAACAATCGCCACTGCTCGTAGTTCCTCGTAAACAGAGGGGGGTGATGACTACCAACACTGATGACCTTCCAGTTGCAGAGCACAGAGGCGTCAAAACGACGTACCATGCTCCAAAGGCCACATTTCAAAAACGCTTTGACCGATCCCCCAAACAACACGAAGGGTGCAACAACCAAAAAACCTCCCATGGCAAACCTCGAGGGGGGTGGGGGGGACAAGGTCTTCCACTAAGCATTTGTACCACAAACACAACAAATCAGTCTACAGGCAGGGAAAATCGCTCCCAAATTCTTGCCCGGGTGGATGAATCCACATGTTGTGAACAACAAACTCTGGCCACTTAAGTACCAAATCCAAGACCCCATTTTCAAATGGGCTCATCACAATCAGAGTAAACTTTACCAAAGCCCCATGGGACTTGTCGGGTATAACACAGTCACAGTAAGTCCATAAATAAGATTGAAATCAGGCCTCGTCGGCCTCCGTCGGTCTATGATGACCATGGAAGAGAATCCTCAACGTCTACTCTGCTGGAACAGCACCGCCTGTGGCTGAACAGGCCGATGCGCACTGGTGTTCTACCTTCCAGCGTTGGGCGTTGGTAGGATTCAAGCCTGGGCAGGAAGATATGGAGGACAAGATGTTACCCATGCATCATGTCCCCCCTCTCCAAGTCACTGATGGATCCAAAGGAACAGCAGGGCTGCTATAGTTTGGCACCAGCGCCGTTGCAGGAGCTGCCAGAACGATGTTGAGCACAACAGAGAACTGCCTTAGGGGCTCCGACTCCGGATTTTTCCTCAGGGTTGACTCCCGAAGCCTTTCCCGTGACCGGGTGTGCCGCAAGGCAGCGGAGGTTTGAAATCAGGGTTTACCTTCCCCTAGATGGGCTACCTTCCCAGGTTGACGAGCCACCATCTACCCGAAGCATCTGGTTTTAAGGCGCCAGAGATCCGCCCTCGCCCCTTCTCCTATTAGTAAAAGCAGTTCCGCCGGGCTTAGAGACTAAACCACACGGGCAGGCTAGGAGTTGGACTTAGTTGTCTGAGGCTTTTCGAGACGCATGCCGTAAGGGGCATTTTATGAGCACTGGGAGCTTAACCCCAGTGCCGCTCCTGGCTATGACAACCTTGGAACCGAAATCAGGCCTACGCCTGAGAAATAACCGTTAGCTAACTATTAGCCTCAGGTATACCCTGTCGCATTTCTCCAAACCAATCCGTTAACTGCATCAAAACTTCCAAAAGAAAAAGGGTAAATTAAAACCAAATTATCCCTTAAACTAATCTTAAAAGGCCTCTGTAAAATTCTAATCAATTTCAATAGACTTACTATTGTTAAATAGTACACACAAAACATCCAATACCATTAGCTTGAGCTAATAACATCAAAATTCCCATGAAAGGTGATAAAATATCTAAGGTTTAGAGTTCAATCTCTAAAGGAAATTGTTCCACCTCTAAGAATAATTTACATCTGCCACTCAGGTGTCTAAAGAAAAACCAACAAGAAGGTTGAGATTAAAATCACTCACTCCTATTTGTTTGCCAGGATGACCATTGTCTGGTACTCCTGTTTTTCCAGTCTAGCCCTCCACCAAGCAATCACACCTACTGTCACCCAGTCAGAAATGGGCAGAGCCAAGATAAAAACTCAATCCTTAGGTGGATTCTCAGTAACAGCCTCATCGTTAGGGCCTCTTGTTGGTCTTAGCACATCCACTGTCAACTTGGTCAACACCGCTACACTGAAACAACAGGTAGTTGAACCACAAACCGTTACCAAAACTTTGCAAGATACTGTGTTGGTTTTGAATGTTTGCTCCAAAGCTTCAGTCAAACTCAATAAGGTCTTCAACTTGTTGCTCTTCATGTCAAAGGTTGACTATGCCCATACACAGCTGGTGTCTGTTACTCCCAGAGGTAGCTAGAAACATTAGCTTTTCAATAAACACTTTAGTGATGAGCCCATTTTCATCTCATCTTTCCCCTTTTCCAGTAGTCACAAATTTAATCTTCGTTGCCATTCAAACAACAATGTCATTCCATGTTCGCCCCCCAGTTTTCCAGAACAAAGGTCTCAAACACCCTATGACTTAGACATCTGTGGAACCATGGTTTCGTCCAGCGAAACTAATCCAATTTGAACTGCCTTGAGTTATCTCAATATCACTTAGCTGAAACAGTTACTTCAAGTATGTAAAAATTACACACTTTTTATTTTTGTACTTTGGTACCCAGAATTTTCTTTTTGTATTTGGGTACCCAGAATTTATGAATCTTTGCATGGACATACAGTGTATTTTAGACAATTTTACAATTTTTATATTTGTCCATATTCAAATTATTATTTTTTATTTATTTTTTTTTAGATTTTTAGAAGTTTTTTTTGTAAACCAAACCTAAAGATCTATACTCAGGAATAGATTCTGTTTACAAGCTAGTGTTTATGGACATCAGAACCGTTAGCTCAGCAGTTGAGTCAAGGGACTTTCATTGGAACCAGCTGCCAAGGATGTGTACCAAAGCTGACCGAAGCTCACCATTGATACAGAGGGGGGTGATGTAGCGTTGACCTTGGGTTCCAATCTATAAAATCATTCTTTACTGAAGAAAAATTGTTTCAACTCAAAAATCTGGTCATAAACTGCTTCTCTCACCCAAGGACCAGAGCTGTAACACTATCCATTGGCCATAAAGTTGAAGTTCATCCCTTCCCCAGGAAGGAATTCTCCAAATTGATAGGTTTCTGGTTGATATGTTCCATATGTTTAAGTCAAGATTCTTCATTAAATAACCAGAAAGTTTCACAGTGCCATCTGGTGGACGATTCAGGAATATTTAATTTTTCTCTCCCTGCAGTGGAATTTCAGAATTGTAAACAATCAATTCATACTCTCTCTCAAGAAAGTATCCGCCACTGAAGACATGGCTGAACTCTTGGGATTGACAATTGTGGTGAAATGTTTTAATTGACATGATTTGATGTGTTGCTTTATTTTCAGGAATAAATTAATTTTTGCATGCTTACTATCACAAATTAGTCACAGTTACAATGTAAACACATTGTTCCCTTATTATTGAGTAGAATATCTTAATCACTAAAGTTTAAGAAATTTATGCTTTCATAGCCAACGTGTGTTTTAGGAGGATCTCACTTTTCATATCAAATATCTCTCCCCCTCCTCTCTCTCTGCTCTTTGGGAGACCATAGCTGGACTTTAACTGACCAATAGAGCTCCAGGCTTCACTGCATCTCCTTTTTAGGTTGAGTTTATGACTTTTGTTGAACAGGAAGCTCAAATGTAATTGGTTCAGCTCAATTTCATGAAATTCAATGAAATTCTGCCACACCTGGAAAAAATCTTCCCTTTGTTCAGTTTTGGGGCGTTGGTCAAGCTGTAAGGAGCAGATTTCTCTGCTCTCCCATTTTTTCCTATCTTTTAAATACGCCCAGAGTCTTCCAGGCTCTGAAAATCCTGTTTTTTTTAAATTCACTTTCCCTTATTTTAATCCTTTTCTTTAAATTACCATGTAAGATTTTTTTTTTCCTAAGCTTAAACCAACTCATTCAAGCAACATACATTGGAAGAAAGGTCTGTGGCATGTTTTTGTCCCAATTTGACTTTCTGATCGAACTTTGTACAATAAACTCCTTCAGCGCTTAAGAGAAGACCACAGCCAGCCTGCTGAAGAACCAGCCATTTTGTGATCTCAGGAGTAGGCCATAACCGTGGTCAAGAGTCCGTCTGCCAGTCTTCCAACAGAACCCACGCCAGTCCAGTTGAAACAGAATCCAATGGACCACCTGCTACCCACTGGGACAATGACTCTGCTTGGCTCACGGTCTGCTGTTTAAACTTAATTCTTCAGAATATTCCTGGTGCAAGTTCTTTAAACTTAATTTCATGCAACTCCTATCAGAACTTCTAAATGCATTTTGTCCTTTCAATTTACGTTCTTTTTCAGAGTAACACCAAGTTTCCATTTTTATAGCTAGCTAACTCACCATTTTCTGCGTAAAACTGCATCCACTTTTCTTGACCAATGCTATTTTATGGTTTTCCAATTCCCAGTATATCGACAAGTTAAACTAAGGTTCTTTGGTTCCACAAATGTTTGATTCACATGTGATGCTCAGTAATTCAATAACGGTCTATAAAGCCCATAATACATGTTGAATTCTGTTTTAAAGTTATCCAAATGTATTAACCTATTCTGACATTTCACTACTGAAAGACATATGGGAGTTATAGTTTGATTTCATGTCCACCTTTATTATCAGCAGACAAGAACTCTAGGGTTTTAAGACCAATTCATAATTGGTACAAATAAAGAATTGTTAATAAACTTGCCCATTATCTGGACTGGTGCCCTACGAGGATATGAGTGTGATGAAAGGACGTCTTCATTCCTACTCACATTCATATTTACATTAATACTTGTACCAACAATAAAACACCAATAAACCCATTAATCTAAATTCACTACAGCCTCTTGCCTTCGAGCTCATCCATCTCAATGTCTCCATTGCTGGTCTTCAGGAAGTCAGGTGGACACAGGACGGTGAGACAGCAGTGGGCGAACACAAAATCATATGGAGCGGAAACGACACCCACCGCACCCAAGGCATGGCCAATGCCATCCACCAACAGCATGCGTCTTCCCTCACCAATTGGAAGCCGCTGGGTCCCCGCTTGCTGTATGCTCGACTGCAACACGCTTTTGGCTACCTTTCCATCTTCGTGGCCAACTCCCCCACGAACGTTGCCAACGACCAAGCCAAGGATGCATTCTACATACAGCTGCTCAATGAGCTACACTGCATTTCCCACCACAACATCACCATTGTCCTAGGGGACATGAATGCCACCGTGGGCCCTGACAGGAGCGGCTTGGAACACAGACCGTTCCCATCTGACGTCACCGACGACAACAGTAACTGAATGCTAGAGGTGTGCGCCACAATAATCTGAAGATCCTGAGCACCTGGTTCCAGCATAGTCAAATCCACCGCACCACCTGGTACTGAAACACCGGTGCTATATCCAAACCACTGACCAAATCTTGGTCAGTGGGCGCTGGAGAATTGCCACTGACGGCCGTGTCTACCGCAGCGCTGAGCTAGGGCGGACCAACCATCGACTCCTTGCCGCCACTGTCCGCCTACACCTCCACCGCAATGCCCCTCCTGGCCCTGCCCATCACCGCCCCTGACAACAAGAAGCTTTACACCCCTCAGTTTGCCCACCGCTACTCCAAGGTCACAAACTGCTTTGCTGCCCTTGACCATCTAAAGAGTCTTGAGAATGCCAGGGAGCAGATTACCACCACTCTCACTCTGGCTGCCATAAATGTCCTTGATGATCGCTGCCAGAGGATTCAGCCATGGATCTCTGATGCCTCCCTGGAGCTGGTCGATAGATGCTGTAAAGCCAGACTCCAAGGGAAGGACGATTACCACAATCTGAATATAGAGAGATGTCGCAGCCTCCGGCACGATGAAGCCACTTGGCTCTGTCGTATTGCTGACAAGGCCAATGATAGCTTCCAAGAAGGGAATCTCCGGTCTGCTTTCCAGTCTATCAAGGAGCTGTACCAAGCCGGCAAGAAATTGCAGTCGTCATCCCCCCTGCTAGCTGCCGATGGCAAAAGCCTCGTCACAGACCCGACGACCAAACTCCAATGATGGCGAGAGCACTATATGAGTATCCTCTGCAAGCCCCCTCCTCCCACTTTAGATAAGCTGCAGCAGTATGCCGATGCTGGTGTTGAAGACAACTCAATTAGCCAAGCCCCACCCTCAGTGAGTTTTCAGATATCGTCAAGAAGCTCCCCTCTGGGTGAGCCCCCGGTGCTGATGGAGTTACGACAGATGATGAAAGCTGCCCTCACCTCTGTCATCCCTCGGTTGGAACATCTGTCCCACTTCATCTGGACAGAGGAATGCGTCCCTGAGGAGTGCAGGGATGGGGTCATTCTGTCCTTCGATAAGAACAAGGGTGACTGTCTGAGCACAGCCAGCTATTGTCCCATCATGCTGCTGTCCATCCCTGGCAAGGTAATCACTGCTGTCATCTTGAGCCACATCCACCCCCTGCTCCTCGCCAAGTGCCGCCGCCGCGGCTTCACCCCTCGCCGATCCACAGTGGACTGCATCCTTGCCTCGAGTGTCCTGGCACAGCAACGGTGGGAGTACCGCCAACTTCTATATGTGGCCTACGTTGACCGCAAAGCTGCCTTCAACTCCCTAGATAGGAATGCCCCCTGGTAACTCTTTCGTGGTATTGGAGTCTTGCCCAAGTACATCAACATTCTCTGGGATCTCTACACCAACACCATGTGCAGGGTATGCACTGAGGGTGATATGTCAGACCCTTTTGTCACCACCTCTGGAGGCCGGCAGGGATGCATTGCTGCACCAAACCTCTTCAATGTTGCGATTGACAACTGGGTCAAGAACACAATGGAACATTGCCCCAATCTCAGAGTTGACTTCCACTCCCACTTCACAGACCTGTGCTATGTGGACAACGTGGTACTTTTTGCCACACATAATCGCTAAGGCACTGGAGCTACTTGCAGAGGAAGCATCACCCCTGGGCCTTACCATCAGCTGGGCAAAGACAAAGATCCAGTCACTGCCAGACTTCTTCCCACCACCATCACAAGTCATCACCATCAAAGACGAGCTGGTTGAGACTGTCAACGAGTGAGAAGATCTGCACAACCACAAAGTTGTGAATCTTTAACACCTGTGTGATCCCCATTCTCCTTTATGGATCCGAGACCTGGACCCTCTCCACCACAGCCACCCACCATCTGGATACATTCCATCGGACCTGCCTCCGTAATATCCTCTGCATCCAATGGTTCCACCACACCACAAACGATTAGGTCTACAGGAGGGCTGGCTGTCCTATCCCCATCTCCATCGTCATTAGAAGAGGGAGAGGCTGCGGCTCCTTGGTCATGTGGCCAGGCTGGAAGACGGGACACCGGCCAAGCAGGCCCTTTCCGCCAGCGCTCGTCCACCCCCCCAGAGCTAGCATCGCCCCCGAGGTCGGCCCAGACTGTCCTGGATGACCCAGATTGCAATGATAAGACCTCTGGCTGATCTCATCACCCTAGCCTAAGATCACCCTGCCTTTCGATGATTGGCCACAATGGTCACTTAAGTGGCCAGGCGAGGATTAAGTAAATCAATCATTTCATCAATTTTTTTTTTCTTCTTTGAAATCAGAGTTAAATTATTGTTCTGTTCTGGCTCTGAAAAATTATGGTAAAAAACGTAAATTGGGAAAATAAAGTTTAAAAAAAGTAAATTGTTACAAGAAAAAAAGTAAAAAAAAAAAAATTACCACAGTCTGTTTCAAATTTATTTAAAAAAAAAAGTATTTAAAAAAAATAGACAAATTAGCCATAAAAGAATCCAAATTTATAATGTCTCAAATGTACAAGAAAAGTCAATTTTACAAGAGGAAATGACAAATTTGAAGAAAATGGTTTCAAATTTAAATAAATTTACAGGGAAAAATAGAAAACTAAAAACCATTCTAAATTTTGGAGAAAAATCTCAAACCTTCAAGACTGAAGTCATTACTCAAGTTTAAGTGGGTGCTCTTTGTACCCTTAACTTGACTAGAAATTTTTGGTTGCCTACCTTTAATTATTACTTTCAAAGCACTGCTTTTACATGAGTAGCATTTCTGATCATATAATTTAAGTATGCATGAGTAAATTACTATTATGAATTGTTTTCCCCCCTTCCCTTCCCTACTCTCAATGGTAAAAACAAAACAAACCCCCCCCCCAAAACACTAGAATAAAAATACCAACAAAAATATACTTTTGTTATTTATGTAAACCATGACAAAAAAAAAAAAAAAAAAAAATCCTACAGGACAAAACCTGACACTTGATATTTTCTAGAGAGATAGATGTAGTTTATTGATCCCAAACTGGGGAATTACAGTGTAGTAGCAGCATGAACAGTAGGCATTTTGGTTGAACAGTAGACAACCAAAATGACACAAACACACACAGCATAATAGACAAACCTGTTTGTATACCAATACAGACAGAAAGAACCTGAACTAGAGAGGGCTCAGAGAGAAAGATGACAGAAGAGAGGAGCCAAGGAAAGGAAAGTGTTCAGGCAGAGGGTCCAGGAGAGGTGAGAGCAGAGGGAGGAGAGAAAGATCACACCAGTAAAAAGTCCAAACAGGACATCTGGATGGGACCCCAACTAGCCCAATATTCGAACATTCAAGCCTCGGTTGTACAATACTTCAAATGGTAATGTCCACATGCAAAGTTACTGTGCAAAATTTTAATAAAGAAATAAATATAAAATTAACATATTCCAGTTACAATAGTCATGTGTTTTCTGCCCCTCCCCTTCTCCCCCAGAAAAATATGTTGCCACCACACCAAAGTCTTTAAGCCAGAGCCTCATTATCTCTTAGCTGCACAAACCCATCTGTGCTTTGAATCAGCCACAGATTTCTTCACATTATGATGATCACACTTGTTTTTGTGAAATATCTAAGGTTTTCATACTTTGTCCAAGGCATTGCACTATTTGATGCTTTTCGGCAGCAGAGAGATCCTTTTTCTTTCCCATATTGCTTGAAACCTGTAGCATGCTTAATAATCTGGAACACCCTTCTTAAGTAGTTTTCTTTTAATTGGGCTCACCTGGCAAACTAATTAGGACAGGTGTCGGAGATTGATGGGGTTCCAAAGAGCCCTGAGACACAATACCATCCATGAGTTTAATTGAAAAACAAAAAATTGAATGTTTATGACACTAAAATTCTATTTGCATAATAATTTGAAATGCGGTGTACATTGTCTGACGTCGACTCATCATTGCAGCCCTAGACAGAAGCAGAATGACCGGCTGATATGCTGGCAGATTATGTAAACGCAAACACTGTATACTGATGCCAGAAAACCTATCAAGTCTGTGTTTAAATATTAACTGAGTTAGTACATATCATTACAGGGCTAAGTTTAGACCCCATTGACTAGCTAGCTCCGTTCTCATATGGCCAGGCTAGTCTAGTGCATTTGTGGCATAGCTTTAAGTTACTCAGCTTCGTCTTCATCTTGAGGGCAAACATTCTTTAACACTGACACTGACTGTGGAAGTTTTTCAGAATAGAATAGGCTTTGTCATTGTACAGTTGTACAGTACAACGAGACTGTGGGTGCTCCACCAGGCTATTGCACAATAAAGTAAGAAGGATTAGATAAAACATGGTTACAGAACACACAATTAAACACACGACTGAAATAAAAATAGCCCAGGATTATGGAAATATACACAGGTGTGGAAGTATCCATGAAGATACTTCCACACCTGTGTATATTTTGAGTTCAACTTAATTGTCATTTTATAGAAAACACTGCAATAAGTGTAAGAATATTTAAAAAAATAATCTATACACTTCAACTAAATCTTTATCTCTAAAGATACAGTTTGAGTACCACACAGTCCTCAAAACATTCAGTTGTGACATGTCAAATTTTAAAATTCCACATTTCAAAATAAGAGACTAATGGTTCATCCTCACTTAATCTTTTTCGGGTCGCCGGGGGGGGGGGGGGGGGGGGGAGGCTGGAGATGGATGGATGGATCATCCCCATTTCTTTTAACATATTTAATATTCCCTATCGTATGAATCCATCTGCACTAGGGTTGCAACAACTAGTTGACAAATAGTCAACAGCAAAATTCATCGACAATTAATTTAGCAGTTAACACATCAGTGACAACATCATGTGTATCCCATGCCACACGAAATGTTTCACCGTAGCCAACTGAAGTAGCTCAAAGTGAGACACTACGCTCTTCTCAGCTCTTTGGTGCACCGACAGCATGCGTGCTCGTGACCGGGAACAGAGCAGGGGAAGCAGCACCATAGCGGAGGCTGAAGCAGCGCTCATGCAAAACAAACGTTCCAAAGTTTGGGAACATTTTGTATGTGACTCAGCCAACAAAACTGTTCAATGCAAGTTCTGTAAAGTGAGCCTTGCGTACCATGGGGCCACAACGGCGATGCATGAGCATTTGAAGAGGAAACACATTTTGGAAGTCAGACATCCCTCAGTAAGATAAGTAGCTCCCATGTTAGTAGCTAGCTTATTACTGTATGTGTGTGAAGGATCATCACAGCTTCAAGAGTAAAATCATTTTGACTATTTCATTATAAAATTTATGTAGTGTAAAGAAGAGGACAGGGACCATGGATTGCTTTTTGCAGAAAAAGCAGACGTGTACTCCGCAACAAGCTACTGCTCTCACAGTCAATTCTAAACATGATGGTCAAAGACATGAGGCCACTTTCCATGGCTGACGGGGGAAGGATTTTTAAAAATGATTCAGCAGTTCAACTCTGAACATACGCTGCCATCCAGAACCCATTTCCCCCCACCTGATGGAGAAAAAATATGAGACAACCCTTACAAACTTAAGTGATTTCCTCTTTTGCACACGCACAGACATTCCTGCAACATCCACCCCAGTAGAGCGAATCTTCTCTGCAGCTGGGAACATCTGCTCTCAGAAGAGAGCAAGCCTCACTCCAGACCACTTGGAGATGCTGACTTTCCTCAGTATGAACAAACTGATTGGCCTATCATTCATTCATTGGCATCTTGCCACTCTTAGACCAGAGAATTGTTTAACAAATGTTAAATGTTATTCATTGTTTTAAATTTTAAGAGCAAAACAGAATTATAAATCAGAATTGGAAAGCAAGATGGCAACAAAGAAACTTGGTTCAGCCTGGGCCAGTATGAAAACTACTGCAGGCCTTCAGAGCACAAAGCGCAGTAATCGTGTGTTTTTAGGTGGTTTTAATTCAGACACAGAGCTGGCTAATGCTCTTAATTGTTTTTTATGGTCGTTTTGATTCCTCTGATTTTAGCACGAAAACCCAAGATTTGAAACAGAAACTCAAAGACAATCAGCACTTTAATATTGAGGTGCAGGATATTAAAAGGGAGTTCTGTGCTGTAAAAGTGAACAAAAGTCAGGGCCCTGATAATATATGTGGGCGATTGGTAAAGTCCTGTGCACATGAACTGAGTCCTGTATTTCATGACATTTTCAATAAGTCCTTACAGACACAACATGTGCCTAAGATCTGGAAAGATGCCGTGGTTATTCCCGTTCCAAAATCCAGCTATCCTAAAACGGTAAACGACTTTAGACCAGTTGCTTTGACTTCAATTTTAATGAAAATTTTTGAAAAACTGGTCAGATTTGAGGTCCTAAAGCAGACTGAACATGCACTGGATCCTCTGCAGTTTGCATATAGGCCTCACAAAGGAGTGGAGGACGCCACTGTCACTCTGCTTAACATGCTTTTTAAACATCTGGATTTTAATGGGACACACGCCAGGCTTTTATTTGTGGACTTTTCCTCTGCCTTTAATACAATCCAACCTCATATTTTAGTTGAAAGGCTCCTGCAACAATTTGATTTGAGCAATAATCTGGTGGGTTGGATTCTGGATTTCTTAACCAACAGGACACAGAGAGTAAGGGTCAATGGTACATTGTCTGACCTAAAGTGCTCTTCTACTGGCTCTCCTCAGGGGTGTGTGTTGTCACCACTACTCTTCATCCTGTACACAAACATGTGTCGGAGCAGACATGACAGACAAAGTATGCTGATGATTCAGTTATTGTCAGTCTCCTCAAGGATGGTGAGAGTGGCCACGGCCCAGCAGTTGATAATTTTGTTCACTGGTGTGAGGATTCCTACCTGCAGCTGAATACGACAAAAACTAAAGATATGATTGACTTTAGGAGGAAAACTCCCAGGCACAAAGTCACCGTACTAAAAGGCCAGACCATTGAATGTGTACAATCCTACAAATATCTTGGGATGATTATTCATAGTAATTTAAACTTTGAAGAGAACTGTGAAAGGGTGCACAAAAAGGGTCAGCAACATTTGCATTGTTTGAGAAAACTTGCACGCTTCCAAATTGACCGAACCATAATGACAATGTTTTATCGGGCTTTTATTGAATCCGTTTTATCCTTTTTAGTGTCATGGTTTGGTCAGATAAAACTGAAACAGAGGAAATCCTTGGATCAGGCAGTTAGATGGTCCAGTCGTTTGCTTGGTGAGTCACAGCTGAGCCTGACATCCTTGTACACCAGACAGGTACAGAGGATTGCTACCTCCATTTTAAATGATGACTCCCACCCTTCAGGTTACTTTATTTGTACCCGTAGGTAGATTTGTTTTGCAGTCTGGTGAATTCCATATTTACAAGCCACAAATTACATTCAACAGACAAACACAGGCACACATGAAATTGACTATAGACATGATAAAAATACTCAAGGCTCCATCAATCAGGGTATAAAAAGGCAAAGAGATGGGAGAAAAACCAGAGGTAAGAGAGAAGAGTCATTAAAAGTTGAAAACTAGTCAAAGGGGTCAAAGGCCTAAAACCCAATAAAATATAAAACCCTTTAAAACCTTTTGCACTGCCACTTTCAGCTTCTTCCCTCAAGACGGAGGTTTGCTGTCCCAAAAAGTAAAACCCAGCACTACAAAAACAGCTTTGTTCCTGCTGCCGTCAGAGACTTGAACAAGTTGTAACAATATATTGCACATAATTTAGTTACCTATTTATTAACTCCATTTTATATTTACTTATTTTTGTAGGATTTTTATTTGGGTTCTAAATCTTTTATTGGGTTTTAGACCTTTGAGTTTTTAACCTCTTTGACTAGTCTAACTTTTTAATATGATCCTTCTCTCTTATCTCTGGTTTTTCTCTCATCTCTTTGTCTTTATATCCTGATTGATGGAGCCTTGAGTATTTTTATCATGTTTATAGTCAGCTTCATGTGTGCCTGTGTTTGTGTTTATCCATCCATCCATCTTCTACCGCTTTTCCGGAGGTCCGGGTCGCGGAGGCAGCAGTTCAAGCAGAGAAGCCCAGACTTCCCTCTCCCCAGCCACCTGCTCCAGCTCTTCAGAGGGGATACCAAGGCGTTCCCAGACCAGCTGGGAGACATAGTCTCTCCACCGAGTCCTGGGTCTGCCCTGGGGTCTCCTCCCAGTGGGACGTGCCTGAAACACCTCAAGTGGGAGGCGTCCAGGAGGCATCCTAATCAGATGCCCATACCACCTCAACTGACTCCTTTCAATGTGGAGGAGCAGTGGTTCTACTCTGAGCCTCTCTCGGATGACTGAGCTCCTCACCCCATCTCTGAGGGTGAGTCCAGCAATCCTACGGAGAAAGCTCATTTCAGCCGCTTGTATCCGCGATCGCGTTCTTTCGGTCATTACCCAAAGCTCGTGACCATAGGTGAGGGTAGGAACGTAGATTGACTGGTAAATCGACAGCTTTGCCTTAGAACTAAGCTCCCTCTTCACCACAACAGACCGGTACAACGTCCGCATCACTGCAGATGCTGCTCCAATCCGTCTGTCGATCTCTCGCTCCATTTTCCTCTCACTCGTGAACAAGACCCCAAGATACTTAAACTCCTCCACTTGGGGCAGGAGCCTGTCCCCAACCCGGAGAAGACAATCCACCTTTTTCCGGCTGAGGACCATGGACTCCGACTTGGAGGTGCTGATTCTCATCCCAGCCGCTTCACACTCAGCGGCAAACCGTCCCAGCAAGAGCTGTAGGTCATTGCTGGATGAAGCCAACAGGACAACATCATCTGCAAACAACAGAGATGAGATCCTGTGGTCACCAACGTGTTTGTGTTTATGTTGAATGTAATTGTGGTTTGTAAATATGGATGTCACCAGACTGCAAAACAAATCTACCTACGGGTACAAATAAAGTAACCTAAACCTGATTGTTTGTTATGCACTAAATGCACTTTAAAAAAAAATGTATTCTATTGCCGACTGCAATTCTTGTTCTTGTTCACTAAATGCTCTTTTTTTTAAAGGAAAATGTTTCATTTTTCACAATAAAAAGACCTAAGAGTTGTTTTTTGTGCAGTTCTTAATGACTAGTCAACTATTGAAATAGTCATTAGTTGCAGCCCTAATCTGCACTATTTAAATCAATACCCAAGTTGTTTCAAATAGTCTGTTTAGGTGAAAGTGCAACAGCAAAGAGATTTAATTTTCAGTATCTTAGTCAATGAAAGTAACTTGATTTCATTTTCAATTACTCCAGACAAAAGACAACTACAGTAGCCTATTTATTAAAGGGCCCTATGGTGCCAAACAAAGGTGAGGGTGGGGGTGTGTGTGTGGGGGGGTAATTTTATGAATGAGTTTATAATGTTTCACAGTACTCTATATGGCCAAAATAAAACTGATTGGTTTAACATCCTTTATTGCCTTCTGAGCTCATGGTCTTTCAGATGGGCCCCTCCTGTAGCATGGAGCCACCACATGACTCTGTGCTCAGGAGAGGGTGAAAATAGCCCCAAACCAGAGGGAGGGAGAAAAAAAAAAGACTTATAAACAATCACATGCTCCGGGAGATCTCTTGGCAGATCTGGTGATCAAACTCAACACAGAAGGGAAAAAAAAATATATAGATCCCATCCTGACAAGTTTTAGAAAGTGTTTATAGCAGATGGAAAAAGATTGGTACTGCACTCAAAGAACAGGAATAACCTTTGATGCTATTGTCTTATTTAAAAAAAAACAAAAAAAACAACTAACACTAAAATCCTGCTTCAGTCCTCCAGAATACAATTTACATTCTATATCCAACACCATTTGTATTTAGTTACAGTCACACTAACACCAAACCCACCAATCAGTAACACATTACTGATAATTATCCTCCACTACAAAATCCAAACTTTTACAGCAGCACGAAATTAGGGGGGTTAAAACCCTTAAGAAAAGCACTACAAGACTGAAGAGTCTTTGGCTTGATGGAGAGAGGATGAGGAGTAGAAAGTGGAACTGGCAGTAAGCGGGGGGAAAAAAGCAGGGTATGGTCCTCTGGGCCCTTTTCCACAGAGACGTGTGACACTGGGCCTTTGAATAAATGTAGTGTGTGCTGCAGTGCCTTACAGTGGAACTGATAACGCAAAAAGAAACCAGAAGGAAACTTGCACAACATTTTTTTAAAAAAAACATTTCCAATGCTTTTCCCATTTTGACTACCTATTCCATGACCAACCACGATGTGATTCACTGTGGCTCAACTACCTATTCTCAGATTAGCCTTAATCTCAATTAGGGATGCAAGTTATCAAATAATTCATTAATTCACAATTGAATCACCTTATCGATTTAACAATTAATTGCAGTTTTTCCTGAGAATCTGAATTTCCCTCTGTACAATACACCAACATAAAAAGTTGCTGTTTTTCATATACTGAAAACATGATTATATTCTTCAATGCAAATTCACATTTGCATTTTTTTTTTTTTTTTTTTTTACTACAGACAATGGTATTTTTTTGTTTACCAAATTTTGTACTGTATAGTGTGGACTATGTGCTGGAACATCTCAGTAAATTACAAATGTCATGATTTTATTTATTTTAAAAATTAATACCAATATAAAATTTATCTTGTTTAGTTATATTTAAAAAAAAAAACCTTCATTCTAATTTACTGAGATGCACTGGTAGACCGTTTTAACAGGAAAATAAATTCTGAGCTGCTTCATCTGGTGGAAGTTAAACATTACACAGGGTTACAAAAATATTTTCCTATAGGCCCTTAGAATAGAGGGTTAGTTCTAGTGAAAGCGCTTTGAGTGGTCTTTGTGACTAGAAAAGCGCTATATAAGTGCAGGTTAGTTAGTTAGTTAGTTGTCCGTTTTTTCAAATGATTTAAGACAATTCTGCACCGCTGAATCTGAAAATGATATCCGTTTCTTTCAATCAGGTGCTAAGTAAAAACCTGTGCTTACTTAATACTTACTTAGTACTGTTGAATTGAATGTTGCGTCATCATTCAGAGAATTTCAAGAAAGATTTTTGCATCATATAAAGCAAAAATACCCATACATGTAAACAAAAACGTATAAAACAACATGTAGCCATAATTCAAAAAAGTTGACCTGATTGAGCAAAACCAATGTGATTTTTGGATTCAGCCCATCAAAATTGTCTTAAGTCAGCTAAAAAACCTAGACAATAAATCTGGTGTTGACCAGTGTTATCACAGTACCCCGGGCAATCCAGACAACCCCAGTATGATCTGGGCTTCCTCTGTTGTCCGTTACCTCAGTGGGAACTTGAGTCCAGTCTGCCGGCAGCGAGGATAGGTTTTGTGCTTGTGTAGTCTTTTTCCTTGCTGCAGTCCATTTGTCCACCCTGCTGATTTGAAGTAAGCAGGTAGACATTGGAATGTGCCATTGGAACTTGTTGCGATTCTCCACTGATCAGTGCGATTCTGTGACGAAACCCGGAAGGGTGAATTTTTTTCGCCCTGCACAGCGCATGCGCTCTGGGGGTTTAGCATCTTCTTTTTCGGTTGAAATGCGGAAGTGGGTGACTGCGTGCACCCCCGCCTAGACGGCAACGCCACAACATTTCATAGAATAAGCTCCCATTGAAAAGGACTGCTGAGTTATCCACTGACAATTAATTTAGTTGACTAAATTATCGACAGTTAATCGAAAGTCAATTAATCATCAACATTCCTAGTCTCAATGTAAATCAAAGTGGGATGTATGATGCAATACATCACTTGAATGATAGAGGTCAGGGTGATACAGAAAGCAAAATAGCCTAGATCTTACTTTAATCAAAACAAAGCTGTAGAGGAAAGAGATTAGTAAAGGACAATAATACTAAATTCTTTACTACACAACAAGAAAGTCTACCAGTTAGCACTTTGGTCACCCCATCCACTGGATTTGAATAGCATGTTTTAGCTTTAAAGGAGCAAAGATAAGAGATGAAGCAACAGAACAAGATTTGTCCCACAAGAAGAAAGATGCCTTTTGCAACAGTTGTGGGAAAAAAAATAAATGATTCAAATAAGTCAAATAATTTGTACTCTATTTAAGGCACCTTTACAGAGACGCATATCCATAAGGTTAGCCTGCGACATTAGACACCATCAAATATAGTCAAAAATGGTGTGCATAAGCCAAACCATACAGTAGGAATTTTGCAGTTTATCTGGTCAAAGTACCTCAATGATTGGTGAAGGTAGATGTAAAATACCTTTAACAGACAAGACCTGACAAAAATAAGTTGGCTGCCTTCAGTTTGCTGTTGCATTTAGCTTTTATATAAATAACATGAGCATGTTTCAAATGATACTAAATGTTATTTCAGCAACAATTAGGTTGCATACAGCACAAAGCCTCCACAAACAAGTCTAACGGAAGAAACTACATGGCGCAAAACAGGCTGATTTGAATGTCTCACTTCATTTGATACTAAGGTTTGCATTCCATTTGCATACATGACCATATGACTGTCATCTTGTCCATCCGTTTTTTTTTCTCCTTTAGAAGTTTTAAGTGGCGCTTTCATTCCAAAGGCCAGATAACCACACATTAAAAGCACATAAAGTGTCTCACAAAACTTGCAGAAAATAAAATGCATGGAATGCTCATGGTCCTGCACCAATTCACCCCTTCATCATACTCGTTAGTCCTACCCCTCTGTTTTGTGCACTCATGTGTAAGCGTAGGGGTGTCCCAATTCTTGAGGTGTAATAGAAGGGCTACATCCCCTTTCAAACGAGCTCATCTGGGAGCACACTACAGAGGGCTATCCCACAAAGCAAGGTTGTTTCAGCTTTGGGTGGGTGGGTGGTTTACTGGGATCTTATCACCACTGTTGGGACTGCACGTCATAATATGGATCTGCACTGTACAATTAGCACTACAGTGTTTCCCCTACCATTATATTGGGGAAGCAGGCCCCACCCCCAAAGGACCCCCCCCCCCCAGAGTGTCAAGTTAATTTTATTTTTCTATATAGCACCAGATCACAACAAAAGTCATTTTAAGATGCATTCACTATAGAACAAGTCTTTACCTTGTCCTATTAAACTAAATATCCTGATGTTACTTAACTTACTTGCACAACAGCAGCTCATTTTTGTCTCTTCTCCTCTGCACTATGGTACATGCAGCAGGGCAGAATGTAACGTGCGCTCACACACTAGGGCTGCAATGATTGACATCATCGACGATCATAAAAATTTGACGCAGATTTTTATTGTCGACGAATCGTTTAATTTTCAAGTTTATATGCATGCCATTGAAATATTCAGTTAAACTTTTCCAGCCAAGAGGAAGAGCGCATCATGGCGACAAAGAAAAGAGAAAATGATGGAGAAGAAGAGGCCAAAACTTTCTAAAGTATGGGAGCATTTTACCGAAAATAAACAAATGAAACAAGTTAAAGGCAAACTCTATAAAGCAGAATTGTCATCACGTCAGCACTACAGTGACGCGTCCATCATCCTCCCTCCAGTCTGTCCGCTGGCTCGGCTGCCTGTCAGCGGGTCTATGCTGTGCTCCGTCCCAGTGATGATTAAAATTGGGCCACTTATAAACACAGCACTGGTAAAGTTAGCGAGTCTTAGAACAAATTTAGTGCTTCTTATTTTCAATGAGGGACTGCCTCAGCTTTAAAAAAAAAAAAAAAAAAAAAAAAAAAATCATTAAACTGCTAGCATGTGCTGCTTATGTTAGTTTACCTGTTGGACAATAATCTCTCTTGGATGATGGCTGCTGAAAGCTGAGCTGTTTCAATTCTGCTGGCTAATGTGTTAAGTGCAGTAAATTAGTGAATTACAGGAGTGGCTTACTCTTATCTTCCCTCTTTTTGCCATGGTAATATCAGCCCTCATTCTGAACATTAGTGCATCCATCAATGCAAGGATTCTCTGCATCTGTCTGTTCCTTGCACATCTCTCAAACCATTTGTCAGACTGACCTCAGATTTGACAGATGCTTTGCTCAGGTTATGAGGGTGTGCATCCCTAAATTTGATCTGGAGGCCAGTGGGATAAAATTATCAAAATTTGGGCTCGATCTGAGCTCTGGAACCAGGTCTTCCTTAGACCCAGGTTTTAATTGGAGGCAAGTCATGTTAACACTATCTCACTCCAATTAATAAACAGCAAATGTTAAATGACGATGCCATGTTGTTGCTGGCTCTTAATTTATTTGATTTCTATTCATTTTAATTCATCAAGTAGCAATTATGAATAAAGCTGAAGTCATCACATGTATTTTTTACAATACCTTTTGTGCCTTTCATTTTCAGATCATGGCCAATCTAAAATATTTTTACAAAGAAGCAAACCCCTTAAATAAGACCAGAATGGCAGTCTTCAGGCTGCCATTTGTTCAATTTGTACAATTGATTTTTTTTCAGTATGTAATTTAAAATTAAAAAAAAAAAAAAAAAAAAAAAAAAAAAAAAAAAGATGGTCCTTTTTAAGATAAGCCTTTATTAGTCCCACAATGGGGAAATTCCAGGATTGCAACAGCACAGGGATAGCAACAATCAGAAGGCAAGAAAAAACAAGAGCAGCTAGTATACATATACACACACACACACATATATATATACATATATACACACACAGACCAGGGGTCTGCAACATGCAGCTCTTTCATCCCTCTGCTGCGGCTACCTGTGGCTTTGGAAAATAAATAATGAGTATTTAATTAAAATGTATTTTATTTTAGTTCATTAGTTTTTAAAATGTAATTCTAAATTTGAAGATTATGGTGATCTTGTAAAATCTAAAAAAAAAAAAAAAAAAAAAACGTGTTAAAGTTTAATCACCATCAGCGAAAATCAACAAGATTACATAAGCGCTCGGCGCTTCCCTGGAAGTCGTCTCCCGCGATAACCCGGATGTGTTGTGTTCAAGCTACTGCTGTATTGCAGTAGCTTGACAGCCCTGCGATTGGATAGTAGCAAACGATTGGACCAATCAAATGGCTCGTTGTATGCTTTTTCAAAGATTCATGGCGGCGTGTTCTCAGGGATGTGATTTTCTGCTAATTCGCCGAATTCCGCTTTATTTTATCTTCCAGGAAGATAAAGTACGTTAGCGGCTTGTGGTCCACGAACGCAGTGAAGCTGCGCCCTTTCAGGCAGGACTGGAAGTGGCGTATGGCCACTTCCGGTAATCAGTATGGCCAGGTGAAGAGTCATCAACTCTCTGTTACTGGCGGCGAACAACGGCTGTATGAGCTGGGCTGGCGCGAGGGAGGAAATGGTAATAAGTTAACCATCCCCTTTTATGATTCCAAACAGTTTGAAATTGACAGTGCACAGTGGACATTGACTCATAACTTTTGAATATTTCTAAGACTTGGCTACATCGGTGATTGTGCAAAATGAACTGCTCAAGTCTCAATGGAGATTGAAACTGGTGATCTGAAATGAATGCTGACATTATAAAAAGTAATGGTATGTTGGAATTTTATTTCTATTATGGAACAGATAAAATTAACTGATTTTGATTTGATCAAGTGTTAAAGCATGTCATGGATAATGCTTGTTGAAATATTTTAGGAATGCTATCTTCTTGGAACATAAGTCAATATTATACATTAATAAGTGGCATTCAGCCGTTTGTTTTATGTCATTTAAGCACAGTTCTGGTACTTAAAAATCATAAAAACCCAGGAGCTCCGGGGGGCTTTGCCCCCCTTGCCCCCCACCCCCAACCCACCGGGGCTCTGCCCCGGACCCTGCTGGGGGACTATGTCCCCCAGACCCTCTGCTGAATTTTCAGATAATTTCCCCAACCCCAAATCACATCGCTGGTTCGTGTTGGAATTCTGAGCTTTCGGTATTGTTTTCAGTGGAATTATGAGATTTTTATCGAAGGATCAGGAGTCATCAGTGCTAGAAATAGCACTCTCCTTTCAACCCAATGTCAACCTTTAACCCAATGTCTTTTTTTTTCGGAGTTCAAAATGTTTTTGTTGCATGCAGAAATGTAATTTTGTTTTCTCTGCAGGAGTTCCCTGATTCCATAAATGCAACACATTATAGTTTGTTTATACATAGCATAAAGGGAAAAAAAAAAGTTATATGCAGTGTTATTTCATTTTAAGTGTCAAAAGGGTTTTTGTGGCTCCCAGTGCATTCTTTTCTGTGGGAAACGGGTCCAAATGGCTCTTTGAGTGGTAAAGGTTGCTGACCCCTGATATAGACACACAGTGCGGAGCATTGTGGTTGGTGGATGTGCAGCAGAAAGTCTAAGCTCTCTCTCCGCGGATGCGGCGGGCCAGCTGGATGTCATTGGGCATGATGGTGACCCTCTTGGCATGGATGGCGCACAGGTTGGCATCCTCGAAGAGACCCACCAGGTAGGCCTCGCTGGCCTCCTGCAGAGCCATGACGGCGGAGCTCTGGAAGCGCAGGTCGGTCTTGAAGTCCTGAGCGATCTCCCTCACCAGGCGCTGGAAGGGCAGCTTACGGATGAGCAGCTCCGTGGATTTCTGGTAGCGACCGATCTCTCTCAGAGCCACGGTACCGGGCCTGTAACGGTGAGGCTTCTTCACTCCGCCGGTGGCCGGAGCGCTTTTCCAAGCAGCCTTGGTGGCTAGCTGCTTCCTGGGGGGCTTTTCCTCCAGTAGATTTACGGGCGGCCTGCTTGGTTCTTGCCATCACTCTTTATTATTCTGTCTTATATTTCTTGCACGCCGCCTAAACTCCAGCCCAGCACCCGCGTCGTTTTCGCTTCAGTTCCCCGGTATGTCGAGTTTCTCCGTTAGCACCGGGTGGCGGTTGAGTGCTAGCTAGCTCTTCCCTGCTGTATCGTCTCCTGCTGTAAACAGTGGCTCCGTCCGCCGACTCGGGAGACCTTTGGGGCGATCTGTGTGTCTGTGATATATATAGAGTGAAAGGTGTGCCGGATCAGAAAGTTATCACCGGATTAGAAAGAAGAAGGAAGATAAAAAGACTCAGAATTGAGCTGCTGTTGCAAAAGGCAGCCAACTTGTGTGGCGCCGGAACCTCTTCCGGTTCCGGCGCCCACACGAGGTTTTTATGTGATTATCTAAACTGTAGAATATACAGAAAATGTATAGACACACACACCTCACAAAAAGTTATGGATATTTGGCTTTTGGGTGAAATGTATGGAAAATGTAAAAGTTCACACTACAGTGATATTACAACATGAAAGTAAAGCATTTAAGCAGAAGCATGCAATGGTGATTTCCTCATCTCAAACAATTTATCTAAACAAAAGCCAACAGCAGTGGTGGGTATACCACAACAAATGTCAATGTCTCAATAACTTGTCATGTGTCCTTGAGCATCAATTACAGCTTGACAACAACGTCTTACGCTGTTCACAAGTCGATTTATTGGCTGAGGCATGGCATTCCACTCTTCTTGAAGGGCAGCCCTCAGGTCATTGAGGTTATGGGGTGCAGGGTCATGAGCCTCTACACGGCGACTCAGCTGATCCCATAGGTTTTCTATGGGATTCAGGTCTGGAGAAAGTGCAGGCCACTCCATTTAAGATAAGATAAGCCTTTATTAGTCCCACAATGGGGAAATTCCAGGATTGCAACAGCACAGGGATAGCAACACTCAGAGCAATAATTAAGATAAGAGCAGTGAATATACATATGTACACAGAAATATACACAGTGTGGAGCACTGTAGCTAGATGGAATAAACAGCATAACGGTCTATTAAGTTACCCCGCATAGGATGAGTATGTACTCATACAATATATTTTGCATTTGAATCGGCCTAGTTGTCACACTCTGAAGTGATTGATATTGTCCTAGTTGTATAATGGAGGGGACCATTATTGTGCAAGTTTGTTACGTTTTGTGCATTCAATACGACCTCTACAAGGAGCCCTGGTTAGGGTGTGAAGTCTGACAGCCATAGGTAGGAAGGACCTGCGAAACCTCTCGGTCACGCACTTAGGATGGTACAGCCTACTGCTAAATTAGCTCCTCAGTGCATTCAGTGTGTCCTGCATGGGGTGGGACTCCGAGTTCAGCACAGATGACAGCTTAGCCACCATCCTCCTCTCTCTTATCGCCTCCACTGGGTTGAGGCGCCGCCCCAGGACAGAGCTAGCTTTTTTGATCAGTCTATTCAGTCTCGTCCTGTCAGCTGCCGTTGCCCCAGCAGACCACTCCAAATGTGACTGCTGATGCCACTACCGAATCGTAGGTCTTCAGGAGCACCCCTTGTACACCAAAAGACCTGAGCCTCCACAGGAGGAACAGCTTGCGCTGTCCCTTCTTGTAGAGTGCGTCCGTATTGTGTGACCAGTCCAGTTTATTGTTCAGATGAACACCCAGGTACTTGTAGTCATCTCAATGTCTGTTCCCTGGATGTTTAACTGGTGCTGTGAGGGGGTTGTCCTTGCCTGTGGCAGTCCATCACCAGTTTGTTAGCTTTCCTCGCATTGTTCTGGAGGCAGTTCCGATGGCACCAGTTCGCAAAGTCCTGGATAAGTCCGCTGCACTCCGCATCATCTCCCTCAGAGATGAGGCCAACAATCGCAGAGATGCCAGAGAACTTCTGTAGATGGCAGTGTGGTGTGTTGTGTGAAAAAGCTGCAGTATAAAGGGTGAACAGGAAGGGAGCCAGAACTGTTCCCTGGGGGGGCCCCCGTACTGCAAATGATAGTGTCGGACACACAATCCTGGGTTCTCAAACTGTGGCCAGTTTGTGAGGCAGTCCAGAATCCAGTCCACCCCTACGCACAGTAGCTTGTCCTTCAGAATCACCAGTTGGATAGTGTTGAAAGCACTGGAGAAATCAAAGAACATGATCCTCACCATACTCCCAGGCTTCTCCAGGTGGGACAGGGAATCATGTAAGAGAAAGATCACTGCGTCCTCTACCCTGATGCTATGCTGGTAGGTGAACAGGAGTGGATCCATCGCTGGTCCCACCAGGGGGCGGAGGTCGGCAAGGAGCAGCCTCTCCAGGGTCTTCATCAGGTGTGATGTGAGGGCCACTGGTCTGTAGCTGTTCAGGTCTTTGGGGTGGGAGGTCTTTGGTACGGGTACCACACAGGATGTTTTCCACAGCTGTGGTACTCTCCCCAGCTTCAGGCTCAGGTTGAAGATGAGCTCCACAATCCCGCACAGCTGGTCTGCACAGGACTTGAGGAGTTTCGAGCTTATGCAGTTCGGACCCAAGGCCTTCCTCGCCTTGATCTTCCTCAGCTCCGCCCTCACCTGGGTCTTAGTGAGGGTCAGGTTGGGGCAGGGGGGCTGTGTGCTGGGAGTGGGGGGTGGTGGTGGAGGGGGGGTGGGGCGTGGACAACAGGACTAGATGATGGTAGAGGCAGCAGTGATTGGTGTGCAGGTCGAGGGGAGGGCGGTTGGTCAAACCTGTTAAACAGGTCAGGTTGTTCACCCACTCCCTGCCCCCCGTGGTCTGGGAGGAGGTATTCTGGAGTCCAGAAATGATTTTGAGGCTTCTCCAGACCCCGCTGATGTCACTCTGTTGCAGCTTGTCCTCCATCCAGGTGGATGCCCTCAATTTCCCCTCTGGGGATCAATAAAGTATACAAAATCAAAATCAAAAATCATCTTCCTGTAGCTGTCCTTACCCTCTCTAATCTTCCTCCTTAGCGCCCTCTGTACGGACTTCAGCTACTCCCCGTTTCCCGACCTGAAGATCCTTTTCTCTCAGTCGGGACTTTATCTCAGGGTTGATCCAGGGTTTGTTGCTTGAGCAACACCGTATGGTCTTGGTGGGTACGGTGTTGTCCACACAGACACTGATGTAGTCTCTGATGGTGTGTGTGAGGCTGTCGATATCCTCACCATATCCTCAGGTCTTTTGGTGTACAAGGGGCACTGCTGAAGACATTCTACGACACTGTGGTGGCATCAGCCATCACTTTTGGAGTGGTCTGCTGGGGCAGTGGCATTACAGCAGCCAATAGGAAGAGACTGATCAAGAAAGCTAGCTCTGTCCTGGGACAGCACCCTGACCCAGTGGAGGAGATAGGAGAGAGAAGGATGGTGGCTAAACTGTCATCTTTGCTGGAGGCCGAGTCCCACCCTATGCAGGACATTCTGAACGCACTGAGGAGCTCATTTAGCAGCAGACTACATCATCCTAGGTGCGCAACCGAGAGGTTTTGCAGGTCCTGCTCGCAGAGATAAAAAACAAAAAAACACAAAAACGTTGACGACCTAATAGTACTGAATGCAAAAGACGCAACAGACTTACACAATGGTCCCCTCCAGTATATACAACTAGGACATTATCGGTCGCTACGGAGGGTGACGATATGTATGGGTACATATTCATACTATGTAGGATAACTAAGTAGAAGGTTATGCTGTTTATTCCATCTTGCTACAATGCTCCGCACTTTGTATATATATTTACACTACCGTTCAAAAGTTTGGGGTCACCCAGACAATTTTGTGTTTTCCATGAAAAGTCACTTTTACTTACCACCATGAGTTGTAAAATGAATAGAAAATATAGTCAAGACATTGACAAGGTTAGAAATAATGATTTGTATTTGAAATAATTTTTTCCTTCAAACTTTGCTTTCGTCAAAGAATCCTCCATTTGCAGCAATTACAGCATTGCAGACCTTTGGCATTCTAGCTGTTAATTTGTTGAGGTAATCTGGAGAAATTTCACCCCACGCTTCTAGAAGCCCCTCCCACAAGTTGGATTGGCTGGATGGGCACTTCTTGCGTACCATACGGTCAAGCTGCTCCCACAACAGCTCAATGGGGTTTAGATCTGGTGACTGCACTGGCCACTCCATTACAGATAGAATACCAACTGCCTGCTTCTTCTCTAAACAGTTCTTGCACAATTTGGAGGTGTGCTTTGGGTCATTGTCCTGTTGTAGGATGAAATTGGCTCCAATCAAGCACTGTCCACAGGGTATGGAATGGCGTTGCAAAATGGAGTGATAGCCTTCCTTATTCAAAATCTCTTTTACCCTGAACAAATCTCCCACCTTACCAGCACCTAAGCAACCCCAGACCATTACGTTACCCCCATCTTGCTTGACAGATGGCGTCAGGCACTCTTCCAGCATCTTTTCAGTTGTTGTGCGTCTCACAAATGTTCTTCTGTGTTATCCAAACACCTCAAACTTCGATTCGTCTGTCCATAACACTTTTTTCCCCCCCAATCTTCCTCTGTCCAATGTCTGTGTTCTTTTGCCCATATTAATCTTTTTCTTTTATTGGCCGGTCTCAGATATGGCTTTTTCTTTGCCACTCTGCCCTGAAGGCCAGCATCCCGGAGTCGCCTCTTTACTGTAGATGTTGACACTGGCGTTTTGCGGGTACCATTTAATGAAGCTGCCAGTTGAGGACCTGTGAGGCGTCTATTTCTCAAACTAGAGACTCTAATGTACTTATCTTCTTGCTCAGTTGTGCAGCGGGGCTTCCCACTCCTCTTTCTACTCTGGTTAGAGACTGTTTGTGCTGTTCTCTGAAGGGAGTAGTACACACCATTGTAGGAAATCTTCAGTTTCTTGGCAATTTCTCGCATGGAATAGCCTTCATTTCTAAGAACAAGAACAGACTGTCGAGTTTCACATGAAAGTTCTCTTTTTCCGGCCATTTTGAGCGTTTAAGCGACCCCACAAATGCGATGCTCCAGATACTCAACCTGCTCAAAGGAAGGTCAGTTTTATAGCTTCTCTAACCAGCTAAACTGTTTTTAGCTGTGCTAACATGATTGCACAAGGGTTTTCTAATCCTCCATTAGCCTCCTGACGCAATGAGCAAACATTGTACCATTAGAACACTGGAGTGATAGTTGCTGGAAATGGGCCTCTATACACCTATGTAGATATTGCACCAAAAACCAGACATCTGCAGCTAGAATAGTCATTTACCACATTAGCAATGTATAGAGTGTATTTCTGATTAGTTTTAAGTTATCTTCATTGAAAAAAAACAGTGCTTTTCTTCCAAAGTAAGGAAATTTCTAAGTGACCCCAAACTCTTGAACGGTAGTGTATATATTTATGTATATGTATATCCACTGCTCTTATTTATATCTTCCGTATCTTCTTAATTATTGCTTTGAGTGTTGCTATCCCTGTGCTGTTGCAATCCTGGAATTTCCCCATTGTGGGACTAATAAAGGCTTATCTTATCTTATGTGGATCGCAGAGCTGCTCCCATGCAGTGATTTCAAAACAGTCCTTTAGAGCGTCCACCGCCTCCTCAGACCATACTTTCATTGTGTGAGTAACCGGAGGTTGTTTGTGTACTAGGGGTTTGTACACAGGCGGGAGGTGAACCAAGTTGTTCACCACACACACAGACAGTAAGCACGTTCCTTTACTTATCTGCGTTTCTGCCTCTCATCCAGCACCACGGCGTCTCCGTCGGCTGGTCACTCTCCGTCTTCATCTTCGTCTCCGTCGTCAGAATCGCGTCTTCGGTCCTGTGCTGCCGCTGTAAATTCCCACACCTGTGCTTCCTCCGTCCTCTCTCCACTCCGGCCCACGTCTCCTCCGTGGGAAACTTCACTGTGGAAAAGTTCGCTGTGGACGACGACTCTGTGGACAACTTCCGCTCCTTACATAGTCACGCACCATCCTTAAATACGTCCTTCCTGGACGAGAGTTCACAACGGAGCCCGCTGATTGGCTCCTGCTCATTTGCTCAGTTAGTGCAGGTGTAACTCAATCAATCCAACAAATAATACACGCATACAAATATGCATAAAAGAAAACAATCCAATATACATTAATATTATCATTCACCATGTTACAGCCTTAAAGCTGTAACAACCCAAAAAAACAATTTACACACATCCCCTAAAATGCTCTACCCTGACATGTCCATGATGGATAAGGTGTCACAGAATCAGAAAGTTTGACCAGAAAAGACAGATGGCAAATAAAAAAAGAAAAACTAAGAATTGACCCGCTGTTGCAAAGAGGCAGCCTACTCGTGTGGGAAGTTTTTTTTTTTTTTTGAGGTACCCCAGCCTCCAGCAGCCGTTCCCTAATGATGTGACCTCGATGAGCTGGAGCACTGTCGTCTCTCAAGATTAAATTAGGCCTGTGTTGTTCATGCAGGGGCACAATGACTGGATTAATGTTATTCAGGTAGTACAGGCTTGTCACTGTACCATTCCCAAAGTGTAGGGCAGTTCTGTATTGACTAGACACACCTGCCCAGACAATAACACCACCACCAAAGGCTCGTCTGCTGACAACAGTGGCTGATGCATAGCGCTTTCATTGATGTTTCCAACATCACTGGTGGCCATCATTTCAGTTCAAGCTAAAGTGATTCAGCATACACTACTCACAAAAAGTTAAGGATATTTGATTTTTGGATGAAATTTCAGGATACACCTAAAATACACTATAACTTTTACAGGTGAACTTAATTTGACCTTCTCTAACCTTATGAATGCACATGTCCAACTATTCAATATTTCAGTACTTTTTGCATAACTTGCTGTTCTCTAACAAGGTGCTTAAAGGCAAAATTCACAACAGGTGTTTGATCCATGAATCGACCAATAAATTTTCTGGTTCACTTAGAATTGGTATTTAAACAGTCCTCTTCATCATGTTGTTCACATTTTGACATCATGAGACCTGCATGAACAACACAGGCCTAATTTCATCTTCATGGACGACAATGCTCCAGCTGAATGAGGTCACATCATTAGGGAACGGCTGCTGGAGGCTGGGGTACCTCAAATGGAGTGGCCTGCACTTTCTCCAGACCTGAAAACCTATGGGATCAGCTGAGTCGCTGTGTAGATGCTCATAACCCTGCACCCCACAACCTCAATGACCTGAAGGCCGACCTTCAAGAAGAGTGGAATACCATGCTTCAGCAGACAATAAGTTGACTTGCAAACAGCACGAGACGTCGTTGTCTAGCTGTAATTGATGCTCAAGGGCACATGACAAGTTATTGAGACACTGACATTTTTTGTTGTGGTATACCCCACCACTGTTATTGGCTTTTGTTTCAATAAATTGTTTAAAATGAAGCAATCACCATTGCATGCTTCTATTTAAATGCCCTGCTTTCATGATATAAAATCACTGTAGCATGAACTTCACATTTCCCATAAATTTCACCTGAAAGCCAAATATCCCTAACTTTTTGTGAGTAGTGTAAAACCAGACATCTGTGTGCAGTTGAGATGTAACGGTTTATATTTTTTTCTTGTAATATTCGATACAGAACAAAAAATAATTTAAACTAAATCTGAGCTGCTGTTTATAAACTGGAGAAATGTGAGTTTTTGTTTTGTTTTTTTACTTAATATGTTGAAGGTAAATAAGGCTGGCCTGTGAAACTGTCCTTTTTGCACCAATGTAAAAGGAAAATAGAAAAAAAAAACTGTACTCTAATATTGGGGAAAAAAACACGTCATCGTGAAAAAAAAAAAATATAACAAATACCATGATATCATTTTTAGGCCATACTGTCCACCCCTAGTACCAACAAATTTGAGCGTATTTGTATAAACACACCGCTGAATATATCTGGAGCAGAGATTGAACTCTGTTGTCCATCACCCACAGCTGCAGTTCTCTTCGAGTTACGGTGAGAAGAACTGCTGGGTGGAGGACCAATACCGCCATGGTGAGACTGACCTACAGTAGAGTCCACTTCCATCCACAGTGGGACAAAGCTGGATTTATGCACCCATGCTGATGCAATGCAGTTGCGGTGGCTTCTTCCCCTCTGCCATTAGACTGCTGAACACTAAGTGACTCTCGTGCACCATGTACAGCAGCTCAACCAGACTCATGTCAATCATCACTGTTTTCTTCCTGCATTACCGACTGCACTATATAGTTCTCCACAGTATCTGCTGCTGGCTAATATATATTTTAACTGTTGACCAGTATCACTTAATTTTATCCTACACTTTATTACATGTATAGTTTATTTCTCTTATCTTATCATGTTTAATGTTGCAGCATTGTACCGAGACAAATTCCTAGTTTGTGTACTACATGAACAATGGCAATAAACCTGATTCTGATTCTGATCTATGCAGGACCCCTGTGTGCGTGCACGCACACACACAGTATCTCACAAGTGTGAGTACACCCCTCACATTTTTGTAAATATTTATTAGTGGTGTTGGCATTATCACGTTAATCGCCAGTTACACGTTGCCCCCGTTAATGGCAACAAATTTTGTGATTGCGGTTAACGGCAGAAAGCGCAAACAGTACTTTTTGGCCAAGCCGCTCTCCATACCAAGGCCGTTGTAGCCCCTGACACTGTGTGTGCCATGCAAACAAGATGGATTACAGCCATGGATATCACTAAAGTGCTGTCATGTTTAAGTTTACGTTATCTGTCGGAGCTCTCACCTGAACAACTGTTACAGCCTCCAAACCTTTGCCTGGACGTTGCGTTGTTCTTCTGTGGAAGTTAGCTAGCTTGTAGCTAGTAGCTACATGCTAGATCAGGGGTGCTCATTACGTCGATCGCGATCTACTGGTCAATCGCGGAGGTAGTACTGGTCAATCGCAGCGTGACATTAAAAAAAAAAAAAAAAACTGTCAGCCTATGTACTGGTTGATCGCAGCGTGACATTAAAAAAAATATTTGTCAGCCTATCAAACATCCCGTCACTTGATTGACATACAGGGCAACCATTCAGATGACAACTGAATTTTGACCTTTAGGTCACCGCTCATGCGTAAACAACGGCGCTAAGCGCAGCAAAACTTACAAGCTAGTCAGCGAATTACCTCAGATTTTAAGCCTTTGCTTGAGGATTTAACCCAGCAAATGTGGAAGGACATCGGAGATTGTGAGTGTTTTTCACTGCAGTTGGACGAATCTACAGATGTGAGTGACACAGCCCAGATGTGCATTTTCATTCGTATGGTGTTTAGTGATCTCACTGCAAAAGAGGAGCGAATATCGCCCTTTTCACATTCCCCACAATGCAATGCGCAACCGGCAACATCCGGTAGTTTGTTTACACTGGCTCACATGCATACACAGAGAGAGTTCAAGATATGTCGAAATAAAGCCACAAATCAGGGTTCCAGATGCGTAGTACCTTTCTGTAGTAATCGCCAGATTTTGCTCTCCCAAATTCGCTGAAGATCTGCGTTTTTTTCACTGCTGGGAAACCTATAGTATGATCTTCTTATGCCCTGTTCCTTGTCTGTACCCTGGCGATTACTACAGAAAGGTACTACGCATCTGGAACCCTGATTTGTGGCTTTATTTCGACGTGTATGCATGTGAGCCAGTGTAAACAAACTACCGTTTGTTGCTGGTTGCGCATTGCATTGTGGGGAATGTGAAAAGGGCGAATTGACAGCACTTCCCATGAAAGAACAGACACGAGGAGAGGACATATTTCAGACGTTAAAAACTTTATCGAGAAAACTCAGCTCCCAGTGTACAAATTGGTGTCTATCACCACAGATGGAGCACCTGCAATGGTTGGGCGTGTGAATGGATTTATTGCCAAGTGCAGGCAGGACGATGCGTTCCCAGACTTCTTGAATTACCACTTATTTATGTGAGTCAGCCTTTTCCTACATGAAGATCATTAAGTCCAAATACCGTTCCACCATGACTGATGAACATTTGGAAATGTGCTTGAGGCTGGCTGTCAGCAGCTACTGTCCGGACTATGCATCCCTGGCTAATTCAATTCAGTGCAAGTCATCAAAGTAAACTCAGGTAATTACAAAAAATGTTAATAGTTATTTATTATGCGTGTTGTGCAATATTGGCTTATTCAGTTATGCAAGGTACATCAACATACAGTACATTGTACATACAAAGAATCCTTAATACATTTGAAAATGTATACATTTATATATAATACATTATATATAAATAATTATATGTTTTGCATTTTTGTAGTAGGTAGATCATTTTGACTTGGTTGTTTTATAAGTAGCTCGCATGCTGAAAAAGTGTGAGCACCCCTGTGCTAGATTATAGCCAATCTCCATCTGCTGAGACGGACATAAATTCGCCTGTTTTCATCCCCACAGGTCCAACTGTTGGTACCAGTCTAAAAAAATTCTCAAGCTGTGTTCTGAATGTCCATTCACTCCCTCGCCATTTTTGTAACACATTGGGGTGTCGTCACGACCGCGATAGTAGCTCCGTTTGTTAGCACCACTGCTAAGATGCCAACACTGTAAACAAATGACCCATGCTGGCAAAATGAGTCACTGAGGACATTTTCAAAACTGATGTAACGTTATTTTCATATTCTGTATTGAAAGACCTTCAAAATGATATTTAATTTGTAGGAAGTGCGCCAAAACGGCCCAGAAAAAGACGATTTGTTTACATTTTGGCTAGGTTGAAAACTCGCATTCGATCGGTCGGGAATTAGGTCTTCTGCAAAAACATGTATTTTTAGA
Source organism: Pholidichthys leucotaenia (assembly GCA_020510985.1). Taxonomy (NCBI): domain Eukaryota; kingdom Metazoa; phylum Chordata; class Actinopteri; order Cichliformes; family Pholidichthyidae; genus Pholidichthys; species Pholidichthys leucotaenia. The sequence continues at coordinate 210,528,705 of CM035846.1, read as the reverse complement.
AAGTATGGTTCCTAAGCTTTCCAGTGATACCAGGCACTCATGGGGGTTTTCCCGGGAATTGCCGCTAGCAAACAAGAAAAGAGTCATTGTTTATGATTTATGCACTTCTCGTGCCTGTAGCTCATAATGACGCAGTGCGCAGCAGATACCGTATTTTTCGGACTATAAGGCGCACCGGATTATAAGGCGCAGTATCAATTACCAGTCTATTTGACTGTCTATTTTCATACATAAGGCACACCGGATTATAAGGCGTATTAAGCGAGACACATTAAGCGCAACAAAACCGTCAGATAAGTGAAATTTTATTCAACTTATTCACAATAACTCTGAACATTGTTCAGTTGTAACACAAAAAAAACAGTTGGAACACATACTCTTAACATTACGGTATTCAGTTGTAACACAAAAAACCAGTTGTAAAACATACTCTCAACATTACGGTATTCAGTTGCAACACAAAAAAACCAGTTGTGTTTTTTTTGTTACTTATTTGTACCCGTAGGTAGATTTGTTTTGCAGTCAGGTGACAAGCCACCAGCTGCCGGTCGCTGCGTGCGCAAGCGCCCCTTAACTCCCTAACCTGCATGTTTTTGACATGTGGGAGGAAACCGGAGAAATCCCGGAGTAAACCCACGCAAACACGGGGAGAACATGCAAACTCCACACAGATCACTATTGGCCGGGGGCAGGAATCGAACCCACGATTTCACGGTCCCCGCGATCCCCCGGCTGAGGGTAAAGCTGTGCTGCAGCAGTTGGAACACATACTCCCAACATTACGGTATTCAGTTGTAACACAAAAAAACAGATGGAACACACACTCTCAACATTATTCAGTTGTAACACAAAACTAGTTGGAACACAAAATACAAAACAGTACACTCACTTTTTTAGTTCATTCCTCTTCCATAAATCCATCAAATTCTTCATCTTCAGTGTCTGAGTTTAACAGTTGGGCGATTTCGGCATCAAGCATGGCTCCTGACTACCGTAATACTCCGAAAATCCCTCAAGCGGTTCGGCTTCATAACTTACCAAAGTCGTACTAAAACATTTTGACAGATTTTTGAGCGCCGTGTACCACATAAAATCAGTTCAAGGTCAGTAAGCACAACAACCAAAAGTAATACATAAGACGCACTGGATTATAAAGCGCACTGTCAATTTTTGAGAAAATTAAAGGATTTTAAGTGCGCCTTATAGTCCATAAAATACGGTATATTATTTCTGGAGAATATACTGGATAGTTTGTCATTTTGGACATGTTGAGAGCTTTAATAAACCTGCAGGTGAAGAAAGTATATTTGTCCACTCCCATGTTTATGAATGAATGAATGAATGAATCTTTATTTCGGATAGATTAAAAGTACAGGTTAAAAGAAACTGAATAATATAACAAAGGGGGAAAGAAAATCCAACAAGGTCAAATTAGACAACTCTTCTGATTATACAGTTCAACATAAGTTATCCGAAATGGGTGATGGCTGAAGCCGCAGCTTATATTGCCCACCCATATTCCATCCAAGAATTCAAAAGAAAAACAAAACGAGAGCGATTACAATTCAGAACAAGCGAAGACAAAATGTGACAAAAAACTAAAAAACTAAGCTACAACAACGCAGGCTGGATATGACGATCCTTATGTGATTTTACATGTCATCTTGTATATATGTCTGGAGTACTTCTTCCTTTAGTTTTTGTTTAAATTGTCCAAGCGTTGTACATGATTTTAATTCAGGTCCAAAATCGTTCCATAATCTGACTCCTTGCACTGAAACACAGTGTTGCTTGGTGGTAGTTCTCACTGAAGGTTTTTGAAATATACATGTTCCTCTAAAATGATATTGTTTCTCCCTTATTTGGAACAACTTTTGGATATCTGCGGGCAGTGATAGATTCTTCACTTTAAACATTATTACTGCAGTTTTAAAGTCAACCAGATCTTTCAACTTGAGAGCTTTTAATTTAAGAAAAAGTGGGTTTGTTGGTTCCCTGTAAGCAGCTTTGTTTATTATTCTAATAGCTCTCTTCTGAAGCATAAAGATTGGATATATGTTTGTTTTATATGTATTTCCCCATACTTCAGTACAATATGTCATGTATGGGAGTATTAATGAATGATACAAGGTATATAGTGTGGGTTGATTCAGCAAATATTTCACTCTGTGTAGTATTGCAATTGATTTGGATATTTTACCTTTAATATAATTAATATGTGACTTCCAACACAGTTTATTATCAATTATTACTCGAAGAAATTTAGTTTCGGATACCCTTTCAATCTCTACACCATTTACACTGAGTTTAGATACTAAGTTGTTGTGATGGTTGTTAAAAAACTATAAATTTTGTCTTACTTAAATTGAGCGTTAATTTGTTTGAATCAAACCACAGTTTAAGCTTTCCTATTTCCTTTCCGAGTGTATCCAAAAGTTGTTCCAAATTGCTTCCACCGCATAATAGATTAGTGTCATCGGCAAACAATATTAAGTCCATTTTTTCTGAAACTTTACATATATCATTTATATACATATTGAATAACAATGGCCCCAAAACTGAATCCTGTGGGACTCCACAAGTAACCTTCAGTAACTGAGTTTTTGTTACCAACACATACATACTGATATCTATTCTTTAAGTAACTACATAACCAGGACAGTGCTACCCCTCTAATACCACAATTTTGTAGTTTCTTTAATAATAAATTATGATCCACTGTATCAAATGCTTTTTTAAGATCCAGGAATACCCCAACTGAATACTCTTTATTTTCAATGGCAGTTGATATTTTTTCTATAAATTCCATTAGAGCAAATGCAGTTGTCCTCTTGTGTCTGAACCCATATTGCTGCTCACACAATAAATTATTCAGTATGAAGTTGTCAATTCTCTCATAGAATATTTTTTCAAGTATCTTGGAAAATTGCGGCAATAGTGAAATTGGTCTATAGTTTGAGAATTCCCCTCTGTCACCTGTCTTGTATATCGGAATTACTTTAGCTATTTTCATTGCATTGGGAAATATACCTGTTTGGAGAGACAGGTTACAGATATACGTCAGTGGTTTCACTAAGCATTCAATAATAGTTTTGACTAAGAGCATGTCAATACCATCACAGTCCATAGATGTTTTACTTTTAAACGATTTAACAATTTCAATGACCTCTCTCTCGTCTGTGTTCTTTATGAAAATGGAGTCTTTTATAGCAGTGTTTTTGCTTATTGTATCACCTGTAGGCGCCGTAATGGGTATTTCTCGAGCCAAATTAGGACCAATGTTAACAAAAAAGTTATTAAATTCATCTGCAGGTGAAGCTGCATTCACACTCTGAGTCGTTATTTTTTGAAAAATCGGTTGGGTAGCTTGTATTTCTGTTTTTATTCCCCAGAATACTGTTAAGTATTGTCCATGTATTTTTAATATTGTCTCCGTTTTTCTCCAGTTCTTTACTGTAATAGTCTCTCTTACTACATCTTATTATATATGTTAACTTATTTTTGTATGTTTTACACCGCTGCTCTGCTTCTTTTGTCCTTTTCTTTAGGAAAGCTTTATATAAAATTTTTCTTTTTACACACCTTTTGTAATCCTTTGGTAAACCATGGCTTATCGGCAAATTTATGTGTAAGCTTTTTCTTTACTAATGGACAATTTTTTTCATAAAGAGTAGTTACAATGTTTATAAATGTGTCATAATACGGTTATAACCATACGAGAAACTTGAAAAATTACCAACTTAAGGTACACTGTATCTGAATGGAAAAACACGATTAATGCATTACTAATCGCAACTAACTCAACGTTCCAAAAGATTAATCGCGATTAGAAATCGTAATCATCCAACACCACTATTATATCTTTTCATGGGACAACACTGAAGATATGACACTTTGATACAATGTAGTCAGTGTACAGCTTGTATAACAGTGTAAATTTGCCATTCCCTCAAAATAACTCACACAGCCATTAATGTCTAAACTGCTGGCAACAAAATTGAGTACACCTCTAGTAAAAATGTCCAAATTGTGCCCCAAGTGTCAATATTTTGTGTGGCCACCATTATTTTCCAGCACTGCCTTAACTCTTCTGGGCATGTAGTTCACTAGAGCTTCACAGGTTGCCACTGGAATCCTCTTCCACTCCTCCATGATGACGTCATGGTGTTCGAGACCTTGCGCTCCTCCACCTTCTGTTTGAGGATGTCCCACAGATGCTCAATAGGGTTTAGGTCTGGAGACATGCTTGGCCAGTCCATCACCTTTACCCTCAGTTTCTTGAGCAAGGCAATGGTTGTCTTGAAGGTGCGATTGGGGTGGTCATGTTGGAATACTGCCCTGCGGCCCAGTTTCTGATCATGCTCTGCTTCAGTATGTCACAGTACATGTTGGCATTCATGGTTCTGTCAATCAACTGTAGCTTCCCAGTGCCAGCAGCACTCATGCAGCCCCAAACCATGACACTCCCACCACCATGCTTGACTGTAGGCAAGACACTTGTCTTTGTACTCCTCACCTAGTTGCCGCCACACACGCTCAACACCATCTGAATCAAATAAGTTCATCTTGGTCTCATCAGACCACAGGACATGGTTCCAGTAATACATGACCTTAGTCTGCTTGTCTTCAGCAAACTGTTCGCGGGCTTTCTTGTGCATCATCTTTAAAAGGGGCTTCCTTCTGAGACGACAGCCATGCAGACCAAATTGATTCAGTGTGCAGCATATGGCCTGAGTACCGACAGGCTGACCCCTCACCCCTCCAACCTCTGCAGCAATGCTGGCAGCACTCATGTCTATTTTCAAAAGACAACCTCAGGATACGACGCTGAGCACGTGGACTGAACTTCTTTGGTCGACCATGGCGAGGCCTGTTCTGAGTGGAACCTGTCCTGTTAAACCGCTGTATGGTCTTAGCCACCGTGCTGCAGCTCAGTTTCAGGGTGTTGGCAAGCTTCGTACAGCCGAGGCCATCTTCATGTGGAGCACCAATTCTTTTTTTCAGATCCTCAGAGAGTGGAGTCTTTGCCATGAGGTGCCATGCTGAACTTCCAGTGACCAGTATGACAGAGTGTGGGAGCGATACCAAATTTAACACACCTGCTACCCATTCATACCTGAGACCTAGTAACACTAATGAGTCACATGACACCGGGGAGGAAAAATGGCTAATTGGGCATAATCTGGACATTTTCACTTGGGGTGTATTCACCTTTGTTACCAGTGGTTTTGACATTAATGGCTGTGTGTTGAGTTATTTTGAGGGGACAGCGAATTTACACTGTTATACAAGCTGTACACCGACTACATTGTATCCAAGTGTCATCCCATGAAAAGATACAATAAAACATTTAGAAAAATGTGAGGGGATGTACTCACTTTTTTGATATTTACACTACCGTTCAAAAGTTTGGGGTCACCCAGACAATTATTTTGTATTTTCCATGAAAAGTCCCACTTATTTATCACCATGAGTTGTAAAATGAATAGAAAATATAGTCAAGGCATTGACAATGTTAGAAATAATGATTTGTATTTGAAATAATAATTTTTTCCTTCAAACTTTGCTTTCGTCAAAGAATCCTCCATTTGCAGCAATTACAGCATTGCAGACCTAACATGATTGCACAAGGGTTTTCTAATCATCCATTAGCCTTCTGACGCAATGAGCAAACACATTGTACCATTAGAACACTGGAGTGATAGTTGCTGGAAATGGGCCTCTATACACCTATGTAGATATTGCACCAAAAACCAGACATTTGCAGCTAGAATAGTCATTTACCACATTAGCAATGTATAGTGTATTTCTGATTAGTTTAAAGTTATCTTCATTGGAAAAAAGTGCTTTTCTTTCAAAAATAAGGAAATTTCTAAGTGACCCCAAACTTTTGAATGATAGTGTATATATACAGTGGGGAAAAAAAGTATTTAGTCAGCCACCAATTGTGCAAGTTCTCCCACTTAAAAGATGAGGGAGGTCTCCAATTTTCATCATAGGTATACCTCAACTATGAGATACAAAATGAGAAAAAAAAATCCAGAAAATCACATTGTCTGATTTTTAAAGAATTTATTTGCAAATTATGGTGGAAAATAAGTATTTGGTCACCTACAAACAAACAAGATTTCTGGTTCTCACAGACCTGTAACTTCTTCTTTAAGAGGCTCATCTGTCCCCCACTCATTACCTGTATTAATGGCACCTGTTTGAACTCGTTATCAGTATAAAAGACACCTGTCCACAACCTCAAACAGTCAGACTCCAAACTCCACTATGGCCAAGACCAAAGAGCTGTCAAAGGACACCAGAAACAACATTGTAGACCTGCATCAGGCTGGGAAGACCAAATCTGCAATAGGTAAGCAGCTTGGTGTGAAGAAATCCACTGTGGGAGCAATTATTAGAAAATGGAAGACATACAAGACCACTGATAATCTCCCTCGATCTGGGGCTCCATGCAAGATCTCACCCTGTGGGGTCAAAATGATCATGAGAACGGTGAGCAAAAATCCCAGAACCACACGAGGGGACCTAGTGAATGACCTGCAGAGAGCTGGGACCAAAGTAACAAAGGCTACCATCAGTAACACACTACGCCATTAAGGACTCAAATCCTGCAGTGCCAGACGTGTCCCCCTGCTTAAGCCAGTACATGTCCAGGCCCGTCTGAAGTTTGCTAGAGAGCATTTGGATGATCCAGAAGAGGATTGGGAGAATGTCATATGGTCAGATGAAACCAAAATAGAACTTTTTGGTAAAAACTCAACTTGTCGTGTTTGGAGGAGAAAGAACACCATACCTACTGTGAAGCATGGGGGTGGAAACATCATGCTTTGGGGCTATTTTTCTGCAAAGGGACCAGGACGACTGATCCGTGTAAAGGAAAGAATGAATAGGGCCATGTATCGTGAGATTTTGAGTGAAAACCTCCTTCCATCAGCAAGGGCATTGAAGATGAAACGTGGCTGGGTCTTTCAGCATGACAATGATCCCAAACACACCACCCAGGCAATGAAGGAGTGACTTCGTAAGAAGCATTTCAAGGTCCTGGAGTGGCCTAGCCAGTCTCCAGATCTCAACCCCATAGAAAATCTTTGGAGGGAGTTGAAAGTCTGTGTTGCCCAGCAACAGCCCCAAAACATCACTGCTCTAGAGGAGATCTGCATGGAGGAATGGGCCAAAATACCAGCAACAGTGTGTGAAAACCTTGTGAAAACTTACAGAAAACGTCTGACCTCTGTTATATACCCTTTGTTGGCAATGACAAAGTATTGATATGAACTTTTGTTATTGACCAAATACTTATTTTCCACCATAATTTGCAAATAAATTCTTTAAAAATCAGACAATGTGATTTTCTGAATTTTTTTTTTCCTCATTTTGTCTCTCATAGTTGAGGTATACCTATGATGAAAATTGGAGACCTCTCTCATCTTTTAAGTGGGAGAACTTGCACAATTGGTGGCTGACTAAATACTTTTTTACCCCACTGTATATCTGAACCCGTTTTTCAATAGGTTTGACCAAACGCCCTCTCCCCCCCGACTGCACAACAACCACTGCTGCCTCTGAAGACATCGACTCCTGCTGCCCACACCCCACTCCACCATCACCCCCCCACTCCCAACACACAGCCTCCCAACATGACCCTCACTAAGACCCAGGTGAGGACGGAGCTGAGAAAGCTCAAGGCGAGGAAGGCGTCGGGACCGGACGGCATCAGCGCAAAGTTCCTCAAATCCTGTGCAGACCAGCTGTGCGGGATTGTGGAGCACATCTTCAATCTTCAACCTGAGCCTGAAGCTGGGGAGGGTACCACAGCTGTGGAAAACATCTTGTGTGGTACCTGTACCAAAGACTTCCCACCCCAAAGATCTGAACAGCTACAGACCAGTGGCCCTGACATCCCACATGATGAAGACCCTGGAGAGACTGCTCCTTGCTCACCTCCGCCCCCTGGTGGGACTAGCGATAGATCCACTCCAGTTCGCATACCAGCATGGCATTGGGGTGGAGGATGCGGTGATCTTCCTCCTTCACCGTTCTCTGTCCCACCTGGAGAAGCCTGGGAATGCGGTGAGGATCATGTTCTTTGACTTCTCCAGTGCTTTCAACACCATCCAACCGATGATCCTGAAGGACAAGCTGCTGTGAGCAGGGGTGGACCAGCACCTGTCATCATGGATCCTGAACTACCTCACAAACCGGCCACAGTTTGTGAGAACCCGGAACTGTGTGTCCGACATGATCATCGTAGCACGGGGGCCCCCCAGGGAACGGTTTTGGCTCCCTTCCTGTTCACCCTCTATACTGCGGACTTCTCACACAACACAACACACTGCCATCTACAGAAGTTCTGACGACTCTGCGATCGTTGGCCTCATCTCCAACGGAGATGAAGCTGAGTACAGAGGGCTTATCCAGGACTTTGTGGACTGGTGCCATCGGAACTGCCTCCAGATCAACGTGAGGAAAACTAAGGAGCTGGTGGTGGACTGCCGCAGGCAAGGACAACCCCTCACAGCACCAGTAAGTATACAGGTAACTGACATTGAGATGGTGACATCCTACAAGTACCTGGGTGTTCATCTGAACAATAAACTAGACTGGTCACACAATACTGACGCACTCTACAAGAAGGGACAGCGCAGGCTGTTCCTACTGAGGAGACTCAGGTCTTTTGGTGTACAAGGGGCGCTGCTGAAGTCATTCTACGACACGGTGGTGGCATCAGCCATCACTTTTGGAGTGGTTTGCTGGGGCAGTGGCGTTACAGCAGCAGATAGGAAGAGACTCAACAAACTGATCAAGAAAGCTAGCTCTATGTTGTATTATTGGTCGGCACAACTGAGGTCTATGACATATTTTTCATCAAATGATCTCCCTCACTGGACTGAAATGGAATCATACAATTTACCTTTACCTCTTCCCATATTCATATACTCAGATTCGGCAAAAAAATTACAAAAACAAGTTAAAAATCCATTTGTAAAGCATATGATCAAAATATGGTGTGAAGCTAAAAACTATTTAAAAGAACCACAGTTATTGTCACAATTTAGTCCAATATGGGGTAATCAATATTTTAAACCAGGGAGAGCGGACGCTGTATTTAAAGTATGGAATTTAAAAGGGATACAAAAGATTCAGGATTTATATTTGCCATGTGCAGACAACATAATGTCTTTTGAAGAGCTGAGGATCAAATTTAATCTCAATAGAACACATTTTTTTAAATATCTTCAACTTAGAAACTTTATTCGATCAAATCAAAATAAAGCTCTCACTCGACCTATTTATTCATCCTTGGAAAAAATGATGATGAAAGATAGTAAAAGAAAGGGTATTATTTCAGAGTTTTATAACTCATTGACACTATCTTCAAGTGAAAATTCACTGAAAAGATTAAACTACTGGAAAGAAGATCTGCAAATTGAAATTTCAGAGGAACAATGGGAATTGGCTTGTACAGAAGCTCAAACCAAATCAATAAATGCACGCCTTAAATTGATACATTTCAAATGGTTAATGCGGATGTATGTTACACCGGAGGAGTTAAATAGATATAACAAAAATATACCAGATACATGCACAAAATGCATGGAAAGTAAAGGAACCCTATTTCATTGTTTATGGGAATGTAGATTAATAAGAATGTTTTGGGAAGAGGTGAGGGTAACAATTGAAAAAATAATCTCAAAACAAATCATATTGAATCCTAAACTGTTTTTGTTGGGTCTGTACCCAGAAAAGCATAATTTTAATAAAAGTGAAAGAACATTCATAGACCTCAGTTTGCTTAATGCCAAAAAATGTATTGCACTATTATGGAAAAAGACTCAGACCAGATGTGACTCAGTGGTTAAGACAGATGTTAACAAACCTTCCATTAGAAAGAATAACATATATACTGAAATCAAAGGAAATTGTGTTTGAGAATATATGGAGACCTTTTATTGATTATGTAAAAAATTTAAACATAACTCTTGAAGAAGAAGGTGAATGATGTGTGTGGACCTTGTAAATTCCAAACTGGTGAACATAATATGTATACTTATGTATTGGATTGTCTAGACTAAACAGAGGAGCATTGTTGAAGACTTGATTTTGTTGGTGGTTGTTGGTGTTTTTAGTGCATTTTTTTTTTTTTTTGTAGTACTTTAGTGTTAGTGTTTGATTGTTTGTATCATGTTTGTTAAAAAAAAAAAAAAAAGGTTCAATAAAGATATTGTGGAAAAAAAAAAAAAAAAGAAAGCTAGCTCTGTCCTGGGGCAAAGCCTTGACCCAGTGGAGGAGATGGGAGAGAGAAGGACGGTGGCTAAACTGTCATCTCTGCTGGAGTCCGAGTTCCACCCTATGCAGGACATACTGAATGCACTCAGGAGCTCATTTAGCAGCAGACTACATCATCCTAGGTGCGCGACCGAGAGGTTTCGCAGGTCCTTCCTACCTACGGCTGTCAGACTGTGCAACCTAAGCAGGGCTGCTCGCAGAGATAGCAAAAAGACGTGACAACCTAATAGTATTGAATGCAAAAGACGCAATAGACTTACACAATGGTCCCCTCCGGTATACAAATAGGAAAATACCGGTCGCTACGGAGGGCGACAATATGTATGGGTACATAATCATTCCATGTAGGATAACTAAGTAGACGGTTATGCTGTTTCATTCCATCTAGCTACAATGCTCCGCACTGTGTGCGTTTATATATTTATATATTTATTCCATCTAGCGAGCTCCACACTGTGTTTATATATTTATATATTCATTCCATCTAGCTACAATGCTCCGCACTGTGTCTATATATTTATATATTTATATGTACATACAGTGTGGCAAAAAAGTATTTAGTCAGCCACCAATTGTGCAAGTTCTCCCACTTAAAAGATGAGGGAGGTCTCCAATTTTCATCATAGGTATACCTCAACTATGAGAGACAAAATGAGAAAAAAAAAATCCAGAAAAATCACATTGAAGGATTTTTAATGAATTAATTGGTAAATTCCTCAGTAAAATAAGTATTTGGTCACCTACAAACAAGCAAGATTTCTGGCTCTCACAGACCTGTAACTTCTTCTTTAAGAGGCTCCTCTGTCCTCCACTCGTTACCTGTATTAATGGCACCTGTTTGAACATGTTATCAGTATAAAAGACACCTGTCCACAACCTCAAACAGTCAGACTCCAAACTCCACTATGGCCAAGACCAAAGAGCTGTCAAAGGACACCAGAAACAACATTGTAGACCTGCACCAGGCTGGGAAGACTGAATCTGCAATAGGTAAGCAGCTTGGTGTGAAGAAATCAACTGTGGGAGCAATTATTAGAAAATGGAAGACATACAAGACCACCAATAATCTCCCCCGATCTGGGGCTCCAAGCAAGATCTCACCCCGTGGGATCAAAATTATCACAAGAACAGTGAGCAAAAATCCCAGAACCACATGGGGGGACCTAGTGAATGACCTGCAGAGAGCTGGGACCAAAGTAACAAAGGCTACATCAGAAACACACTACGCCGCCAGGGACTCAAATCCTGCAGTGCCAGACGTGTCCCCCTGCTTAAGCCAGTACATGTCCAAGCCCGTCTGAAGTTTGCTAGAGAGCATTTGCATGATCCAGAAGAGGATTGGGAGAATGTCATATGGTCAGATGAAACCAAAATAGAACTTTTTGGTAAAAACTCAACTTGTCGTGTTTGGATGAGAAAGAACACCATACCTACTGTGAAGCATGGGGGTGGAAACACCATACTTTGGGGCTGTTTTTCTGCAAAGGGACCAGGACGACTGATCCGTGTAAAGGAAAGAATGAATGGGGCCATGTATCGTGACATTTTGAGTGAAAACATCCTTCCACCAGCAAGGGCATTGAAGATGAAACGTGGCTGGGTCTTTCAGCATGACAATGATCCCAAACACACCACCCAGGCAATGAAGGAGTGGCTTCGTAAGAAGCATTTCAAGGTCCTGGAGTGGCCTAGCCAGTCTCCAGATCTCAACCCCATAGAAAATCTTTGGAGGGAGTTGAAAGTCTGTGTTGCCCAGCGACAGCCGCAAAACATCACTGCTCTAGAGATCTGCATGGAGGAATGGGCCAAAATACCAGCAACAGTGTGTGAAAACCTTGTGAAAACTTACAGAAAACGTTTGACCTCTGTCATTGCCAACAAAGGGTATATAACAAAGTATTGAGATGAACTTTTGTTATTGACCAAATACTTACTTTACCGAGGAATTTATCAATTAATTCATTAAAAAAAATCAGACAATGTGATTTTCTGGATTTTTTTTTCTCCTCATTTCGTCTCTCATAGTTGAGGTATACCTATGATGAAAATTGGAGACCTCTCTCATCTTTTAAGTGGGAGAACTTGCACAATTGGTGGCTGACTAAATACTTTTTAACCCCACTGTATGTATACTCGCTCTTGTTTTTTCTTGTCTTCTGATTGTTGCTCTGAGTGTTGCTATCCCTGTGCTGTTGCAATCCTGGAATTTCCCCACTGTGGGACTAATAAAGGCTTATCATATATATATATATATATACACAGTATATATACATACATACATACATATATATATATATATATATACACAGTATATATATATACACACATATATATATATATATATATATATATGTATATATATATCAAAAAGCCTTATCTCAAAGTTCTGGCAAATTATAACTTGAAAAAACATGGCAGTACAATGACAAGCTATATACACTACTCAAAAAGTTAGGGATATTTGGCTTCTGGGTGAAATCTATACTGCTCAAAAAAAATAAAAGGAACACTTTGAAAACACATCAGATTTTAATCGGAAAAAATAAGCTGGATATCTACACTGACATGGACTGGATAATGTGTTAAGAATGAAAAGATGCCACATCTTTTGATGGAAATGAAAATTGTCAACCTACAACCTACAGAGGGCTGAATTTAAAAACACTCCAAAACTTACTCAGATTAAAAAGTGTTCCTTTTATTTTTTTTGAGCAATATATAAACGCAGCATACCTCTGTGTGTCACTGTTCCACACATATCTCTTGAACCGTTCAGACTGATGTAAGATTTTATGCGTGTTTTGCTGAGGTTACGAGGGTGTGCATCCGAGTATGGACTCAGTCAAAATATGTAATTTTTATCAATAAAAGTTTAGTCACCACTCTGTCTCTTCATGCCCCGGCTTCAAGAAGTGTGGGTGGGGTATCAGGTTGACTCGCTGCTGATTGGATAATCCGTGGCATCACGGCCATGCTGATTGGATAATACACATCACAACCATGCTGACTGGATAATACACAGCATCACAACCCGTCAGTCACCAGAGTGTTCCCCAGACAAAACAAGGGCGTGAACAATGACAAATTTGACGACAAAAAGTTAATACTGAAGATTTAATGCTTAAAGAAAATTATACCATAAAGTTGCTGTGATTGCGTAGGTCTAAATGATAATTTGCCATATGTGGAGAACATGAGGTGCACGAGCAGACTAGGCGGAGCATCAGCAGGGACTGGGTCTGAAAGAATACTCGTCTATCAACACCGAACATGTCGGGAGAAGCAGCAGCCCAATTAAGTGGACCACGGTCCTTCGCAGGGAGGAACGTCCAGCCTGTCCAGTCAGTAGTAGACGGGAGTAACCATTTCTGCTTCACCTGTGTGGTACAACTGTACTTTTCAAGATCGCGAGTCCCCCCCCTCCCACGCTAGTATCTGAAAATTAAAAATTCCACCATGATTGTGGAGTGGAATGGCCGGAATGATTCAATGACACAACGGCACGACACAAAAACACCCAAATAACGAAATAAATCATTTTTAAATATTTACTGACAAATGGGCAACACTGATGCAAATAGTCAAATGGGTCCTTCTGCTGTGTATAATAATCAGAATCAGAATCAGCTTTATTGGCCAAGTATGCACAACACATACAAGGAATTTGACTTTGGCTAAAAACTTGCTCTCGTTGTTCAGGTGAAGGATTAAAAATAAGGATTCAATGACAACCAGAGTATGTACAGTAAATTACAGTCTGTCCACGTTTCTATAAAAGGATGCAAATATATACAGGAATATATGCAGTTATTTACTCGGACTAACCACACTTTGCAGAAATATATGAAAAAATATACAATCACACAGTATTTCAATGTGGACTCAGATTCAGTGATATAATGTGAATGAAGTAAAAAGCAGTGTGAGAGTTATGTGCAATGTAATAATGGATGAAAAGTCATGAGTACAGCAACAGGTAGGACTAGGTGAATGTTAGTTCATCAGAGTGATGGCTTGAGGAAAGAAACTGTTCCTGTGACGGGTGGTTTTGACCTTCAGTGATCTGTAACGACGACCAGAAGATAGAAGTTCAAACAGTTTGTGGCCGGGGTGTGATGGGTCAGCACAGATGTTTCCCGCCCGTTTCCTGGTTATGGACCGATATAAGTTCTCAATGGGGGGTAGGTCGGTACCAATGATCCTCTCCGCAGACTTAATGATCCGCTGCAGTCTGGTCTTGTCCTGTTTAGTGGCAGATCCAAACCAGACAGTGATGGAAAAGCAGAGGACAGATTGGATGATGGCGGTGTAGAAGACAACCAGCAGCTCCTGAGGCAAATCAAACTTCTTGAGCTGACGCAGAAAAAACAACCTCTGCTGGGCCTTTTTCCGGACAGTGTCAATATGGGAGGACCACTTCAGGTTCCGGGAGATTGTGGTACCCAGAAACTTGAAGGAGTCCACAGTGGACACTGTGCTGTTGAGGATGGTGAGTGGGGGGAATGAAGGGGGGTGTCGCCTGAAATCCACAGTCATCTCCACCGTTTTGGCTGGGTTAAGTTCAAGATGGTTCTGGCTGCACCAGAGGATCAGCTGCTCCACCTCCCGCCTGTATGCAGACTCATCATCATCCCGGATCAAACCGATGACTGTGGTGTCGTCCGCAAACTTCAGGAGCTTCACCGAAGGGTCCTCTGAGGTGCAGTCGTTGGAGTAGAGGAAGAAGAGCAGTGGGGAAAGGACACATCCTTGGGGGGCGCCAGTACTAATTTTTCGGGAGCTGGATGTAAATCTCCCTAGCTTCACCTGTTGCCACCTGTCAGTCAGAAAGCTGGAGATCCACTGGCAGGTGGAGGGGGGCACCTTGAGCTGGAGGAGTTTCTGATGAAGAATGCCTGGGATGATGGTGTTGAACGCTGAGCTGAAGTCGACAAACAGGATCCTGGCGTACGTCCCTGGGGAGTCGAGGTGTTGCAGGATGTAATGTAGTGTAATAGATGTAGTTTATTGATGTTGGGCATTTTGTAGTTAATTCGGTTGATTAGTTTTAAAAAAAATTTAAAATATTGCTAAAATATAAACTGATGCACTACAGTGGGTCTCATATTTGTCAGCGTGTCCTGTTATAGTACTGCATGAGTTTATTGATGATATACTGAAGAAATTCAGTATTACACTTAAATCCATCACTGAACAGTAATATACACAAATAATTGTAATAGTGACTGAATAATTCCCATTCCCCAAAGTGCCAGATACACCATTAAGAATATAAGCGATAAAAGATTACACAAACTAGAAAAGCACTCTGAGAGCGCAGACCTCCGCCAAGTACCTCAGCTCCCCCTAATATTGGGATTTTCCCCAAATAGTCCTACATTTATTTTATCTATATTTTCAGATTCCTTGACCATCAAAACATACCTTTAGCAATTGGATTCACATTGATATCTTTATTATTAGTTCAGTAGTTATTATTGACAAAAATCACTTTTGGTAATGGCAGTTTTCTTCTGGATATAGCTCCATAGCTTTTGAAGATACAACAAATCCATTGGCACACTACTGATTCCTCAGTGTCTTGGCTATATTTTGGTGTTTGTAGTATGTTTACCTCCGCCAGGAGGCAGGCCAGGAGGTTATGTTTTTGCCAGCGTTTGTCTGTCTGTTGGTTAGCAAGATAACTCAAAAAGTTTTGGACGGATTTCGATGAAACTTTCAGGCGTTGTTGGAAATGGTACAAGGAAGAACTGATTAAATTTTGGGGATGATCCAGATCACCATCTGGATACAGGAATTTTTTAAAGGATTTTTTAACATTGTGAGATACGGCCATTTTCAACATGTGTGCAGGGGCAATAGAGGGCGCTGGTCGTCGTGTCTGACGAACACAAACTCCGCGTTCTTCAAAGTTTTAGGCACAAAAGCACGCGGAAAACAGTGGTGGGCAGGGCCCGGCAGCGTGCCTGTGTTTGCGCTACGCTGCAAAAGCTGAGACAGGCAGCTGTCCGATGCTGGATTATTTGGCAGAAATTCCCCGGGCAGCCATAGGGGCTGTGCAAAAACAAGCTCTCTGCCGGGGAAGCTCCCAAATCCTCTTTTGCCGCGGAGCGCAACCCCAATATAAAACCCACAGCAACCTGTCTACCCAATTTGCATCCGTCAGTGAAGTCCTGAGTGCTGCTTTCAGTGATCTATGAAAACGCTCGCATAACCCATTGCCCTGTGGGTTGTACGTGGTGGTGCGATGAATTGCAACGCCCGCAGCCTGGGAGTTTGCAGATGGAGGAGATGGACACAACACCAACACTTCAGTTTATTACCTCCGCCAAGGAGGTAATGCTTTTACTACTGAACCACTAATCCTCTCATTGTGAATCCAATTGCTAGTCATATGTTTTCATGGTCAAGGAATCTGAAAACGTACACACAAACACTGTATGGGGGGGAACTGTGGCGCTTGGCGGAGGTCTGCGCTCTCCGAGTGCTTTTCTAGTTATATCTTAATTTGTTACTTTACAGTGATGAAAATTCCAAAGATCCCCATTTCCTGTTCTGGATCACAGTATCTGAAATTTTGCAGGATCCGGATCAGTCTGATATTTCCTAGAACCTATTGGGATCTTATCCTGTATTTTTTTGGCAAGCGTCCTGACCATTTATTGTGGAGTTATATACACATATGCTAAAAATGGCCCTCTCTCGCAATGATAAAGAATCCTTTAAAAAATTCCTGGATCCAGACGGTCATCCAGATCACTCCCAAAATCTAATCATTTCTTCCTTGTCCCATGTCAGACTTGTCCTGAAAATTTCGTCAAAATCCGTTCATAACTTTTTGAGTTATGTTGGTAACAGACAAACAAACCCCGGTAAAAACATAACCTCCTTGGCAGAGGTAGCAAGTGATCTGACAAATAAACAAGGGATCTGAAACAGTCACCAATATTGGATATCCCATTCACTTTCAATAATTAGGCATTTTGTAATTAATATTCACACAATCAAATAAATCTTAAGTGCCATTTACTCCCTTTTATATTTGTCAAATTCTAACATGTGATTGCCGACATATAGCCTACACCTCTTTGTATTCCACTTTCAAACACCGCCTACATTTGGGTCTGTAAAGCCCAATTGGGATACCCGTTTCAGACAGGAATACTTGTGTTCGACAGGCAATGCACTAGTATATGACCATTTAGTCCCTTTTATACGTATTTGTCAAAGTCTACGCCTCTTTGTATTCCACTTTCAAACACAGTCTACATTGGGCCTGTAAAGCCTAATTGGGATACATGTTTTCACACAATACTTGCCTTCTACAGGCATTGCACTAGTTTATGGAAAATGTAAAAAGCTCATGCTACAGTGATATTACATCAGGAAAGTAAGGCATTTAAGTCGAAGCATACAATGGTGATTTCCTCATCTCCAACAAGTTATTGAAGCAAAAGCCAACAACAGTGGTGGGTATACCACAACAAAAAAAGTCAATGTCTCAATAACTTGTCATGTGCCCTTGAGCATCAATTACAGCTTGACAACGACGTCTCACGCTGTTCACAAGTCAACTTATTGTCTGTTGAGGCATGGCATTCCACTCTTTTTGAAGGACGGCCCTCAGGTCGTTGAGGTTGTGGTGTGCAGGTTATGAGCCTCTACATGGCGACTCAGCTGATCCCATAGGTTTTCTACGGGATTTAGGTCTGGAGAAAGTGCAGGCCACTCCATTTGAGGTACCCCAGCCTCCAGCAGCCGTTCCCTAATGATGTGACCTCGATGAGCTGGAGCATTGTCATCCACGAGGATGAAATTAGGCCTGTGTTGTTCATGCAGGGGCACAATGAGTGGATTAATGATGTTATTCAGGTAGTATCGACTTGTCACTGTACCATTCACAAGGTGTAGGGCAGTTCTGTATCAACTAGACACACCTGCCCAGACTGTAACACCACCACCACCAAAGGCTCATCTGGTGACAACAGTGGCTGAGTGACAACAGACCTCATGGCTGGTGGCAGTCTTCATGGTGTGGAGCTCAAGTTAAATTCATAATTTATTTGTTTTAATTAGGGATGAGCCGATACCACCTTTTCAATTCTGATACTGATACTGTGACTTTGTGCATCAGTCGATACCAACCCAAACCTGATACAGAGTCGCTTATTTAAAATAACAAAAGTACAGAACATACTTTGGTAATGACTGGCTGTATTTTGCACACAAAAATATAAATCTAAAAGTCAAAGATTATAAATTTCAATCAGTTAAGCAATGCTGCTGCTTTATTTTAAACTTTGTAACATTGACAGCATTTCACTGGTCAGCACCATGTAAACATGCATTCTTAAGTTTAAGTGCAAGTTTATGCAATACTTTAAAGCTGAGTATTTAAGTAAACATTCAGATGGAATTCAAAGCACTACTTTATGCAGAAGGTAAAAAATGCTGTAGATCTGAAAATAAAGGAACTAACCCTTTAAGTTGTATTGTCGTCATCTATCATTCAGTCCCTCCAGGATTTTACGGGATGTTTTCATGATTGTTGCGGCCCAAAACGCCTGAATTGCACGAGGATGCAGCCTTCAGGGCCAGTGACACTGCAGGACTAACAGCAGCTAGGGCCAACCTGTCCCGTGGTATCAAGAAGGCAAAACGACAGTACAGCAAGACTAGAAAAGCACTCAGTGCAGACCTCCGCCAAGACTCCTTCCTTCCCTCCCTTTGTTCATCCATCTGTCTGTACTCCCCTGCCTCCATCCCACCCATACATTGCAAGATAGGGCCTTGGTAGAGGTATGCACTCAGATCAGCTCAAAAATCTAATGGGTTCGTCTGTAACCCAGTGATGACCTCTGATGAAAATTTGGTCAAAATCCACCCATTAGTTTTTGCATAATCCTGCTAAACCACTGCCAGAAAATTGAGCCTTGGTCAAGGTATGCACTCATGGATCACCTCCAAAATGTAATGGGTTCATTACATTTTCTTCTAGGCCAAGAGCCACCTCTGGTGAAAATTTCATAAAAATCCATCCTTTAGTTTTTGAGTAATATTGTGAGAAGATGGAGCCTTGGCAGAGGTATGTGCTCTCGGACCATCAACAAAATCTAATGGGTTCTTCTGCAGCCTAAAGACATCCTCTGGTGAAAATTTAATCAAAATCCATGCATTAGCTTTTGCTTAAGCCTGCTAAACCACTGCTAGAAGATTGAGCATTGGTGGGGGTATGCATTCTCAGATCACCAAAATGTAATGGGTTAATCCTTCGGCCAAGAGCCACCTTTGATGAATATTTCATCCAAATCTGTCCAGCAGTTTTGGAGTATTCTTGCTAAAACACTATGAGAAGATAAGAGCCTTGGTGGAGGTATGCATTCTCAGATCATCACCAAGATGCCCTCAATTTCCCCTCTGGGGATCAATAAAGTATACCAAAAAAAAAAAAAAAAAAAAAAAAAATGTAATGGGTTCCTCTGTAGCTCAAGAACCACCTCTGGTGAAAATTTCATCCAAATCCATCCAGTACTTTTGTTGGAGTATTGTTGCTAAAACTCTGAGAAGATAAGAGCCTTGGCAGAGGTATGCATTCTCAGATCATCACCAAAATGTAATGGGTTCCTCTGTAGCTCAAGAACCACCTCTGGTGAAAATTTCATCCAAATACATCCAGTAGCTTTTGTGTAATCCTGCTGCACAAAAACAAATAAAGCCCTTGCGGTGGCATGCACACTCAGATCATCACCAAAAACTAATCATCTGTTCCCCGTACCATTATACACCTTTCCTGAAAATTGCATCAAAATCCGTTCATAACTTTCAGTTATGTTGCCAACCAACAGACAGACAAACCAATGCCACTAAAAACATTACTCTTCCCTTGGCGGAGGTAATAACTTGTTATTGTCAACTATGAATACTAATGTCAGTAATATAAAAACACCACAGTGTGACGCTAATCAATCATTTCCTTCAAAACTAGAAAAGCACTCAGAGCACATGCCTCCGACAAGGCTCCTTCAGTCCCTCATAGATCACCTCCAAAATGTCATGGGTTTGTTTCGAGGATTCTTGCGAACAGTGTGTGAATACAAGAGACTTGGCGGAGGTATTTGTTCTCAGATAGTCACCAAAATGTTATGGGTTCCTCTCTAACCCAAGGACCACCTCTGGTAAATATTTCATCCAAATTCATCCAGTAGTTTGGAAGTATTCTTGCTAAAGGTGCATTCAGACCAAACGCAAAGGGGCAGCGCAAATCCATACAAAGTGAATGGAAAGAGGTGAGTACACGCGAAATTGCGCATTTGCACGTTCACATCCAAGGTAATCTGCTAGCTTGGAGATTCTGCCGTCACTGGAGTAGAAGTATTAACATTGGTGAGTAGACTAGTTTGAAAATGAGACTCACTCACCTGGAGACAGGAGGACAGGGAGCTCTTCAGCTGAATCGGGATGTCGGAGTTAGTTACCCATGGCTTCCTGCCACAGACATGCTAGCAACCTAGTAACGGAAACACTTATAAAATTTTGGAGACAGGGACAACTTTTTCAGGGGAGGCCTCCGTCGGATAATGTATATCTAAAGCATGACATTTTGAGGATTTCCACAGTAGGTTGAACACTGCTGCAGTTAGTTATAGAAGTTATAAAGGTAACTTTGCCTGTCTGCATCTCACTAAGATGATGAATTCATGTTTATTCGCGCATTTACACTGAGTTGTAATGTAATCGTGCCACCCAAAAAATTTGCTCATTCGCGTTTGGTGTGAACGCACCTTAACACTGTGTGCGAAGATAAGAGCCTTGGTAGACGTATGCATTCTGGGATCATCACCAAAATATTATGGGTTCCTCTCTAGCCCAAGGACCACCTCTGGTAAAAACTTTCATCCAGATCTATCAAGTAGTTTTGGAGGATTCTTGCTAACAGTGTGAGAAGATAAGAGCTTTGGTTGAGGTATGCATTCTGGGATCATCACCAAAATGTTATGGCTTCCTCTTTAGTCCAAGGAAGAAAATTTCATCCACATCCATGCAGTAGTTTGTGTGTAACCCTGCTGCTCAAATACAAACAAGGTCCTTGGTGGAGGTATGAACTTTGAGATCATCAAAATTTAATGGGTTCATCCTTGGCCCAAGGGCTACCTCTGGTGAAAATTTCATCAAAATCCGTTCAGTAGTTTTTGCATAATCCTGCTAAAAGACAGGCGGACAAGCAGACAAACCACCCTGATAATATAATCTCCTTGGAGGAGGTAAAAACACTAGGACACTTCAGTTGCACCAGAGATGCACGTTCTCTCTGGTGTGTCATACAGACTCTCACCAACTACAAACCTCCACCTCAGACTTGTGCGAGTGTCATCACACTGCTTAACAACTTAAATGACTTCTTTGGCCGCTTTGACGCACAAAACAGCACATCAGCACAGAAGACCACTCCTCCCAAACACAAGTAGGCTACAAGTCTGGATCCTGCTAGCGTGAAGAGGACCCTCTCCAGGATCAACCCATGCAAGGCAGCTGGGCCGGAAAACATACTGGGTCGTGTCCCGAAGGACTGTGCAGAGGAGCTCAAGAACGTCCTTGCCAACATCTTCAACATCTCCCTGAGTCAAGCTGTTGTCCCCCACATGTTTCAAAATTGCTACCATAATACCAGTCTCAAAGAAGCCCGTCCCATCCAGCTACAACGATCACTGGCCCGTAGCACTGACCCCCATCAAAATGAAGTGCTTCAAGCAGCTGGTCATGCAGAACATCATGTTCATCCTCCCTCCCTCCCACGACATATCTCAGTTTGCATACAGGTCAAACAGAACCACAGAAGATGCCATCGCTGCTGCTCCCCATCCAGCCCTCACCCACCTGGACTCAAAGACCTCCTATGTATGAATGCTATTCTTGGACTTCAGCATTCAACACAATCATCCCCCAGCACCTAACACAAAAACTCACTGACACGTGGGACTCAAAATCCCTCTCTGTAGCTGGGTGCTGGACTTTCTCACAGGGAGGCCACAGAACATACGGGTCGTCAGCAACACCTCCAATACCATCACAATGAGCACAGAGGCTCCACAAGGGTGTGTGCTCAGCTCACTGCTCCTCACCCTGCTGATCCATGACTGCGTACCAGCCTACAGCACCAACCACATCAAGTTTGTGGACGACATGAAGGTGGTGGGCCTCATCACAAACAATGACGAGGCCAACTACAGAAATGAGGCAAGCCAACTGGTCCAGTGGTGTAAAGACAATTTCTTCCTGAATGTGGGAAAAACCAAGGAGATTGTAGTTGACTTTAGCAGAGGACACACACAGCATCCCCCTCTGGTCATCGATGGAGCAGCTGTGGAGAAAGTGAGCAGTACCAAGTCTCTGGGGGTGCACACCTCTGAGGACCTCTCCTGGTCCAACACCACCACATCACTGGCCAAGAAAGGTCAAACTCTCCTCCATTTGCTCCGCAAACTGAGGAGAGCATGAGTCCCACCCCATCATGTGCTCATTCTATCGGGACACCATTGAGGGCATCCTCACCAGCTGCATCATGGTGTGGTACAGAAGCTGCACCGCCTCTTGCCGGAAGACACAACGTACAATGAAAGCTGCCAGCAAGGTCATCGGTGCCCCTCCCCCCCAGACATCTACCACACCCACGTCACCCGCAGAGCCACCAACATTGCAGGCAACGCCTCCCATCCCTCACACTCCCTCTTCAGCCCTCTGCCCACGGGGAAAAGGTACCGGAGCCTCCAGGCCTGCTCCACAAGACTGCTCAACAGTTTTGTTCACCAGGTCATGCAGATCTTGAACTCTGCCCACTCTCCCCGCACCGTAACACACTCACCCACACAATAAATAACTCAGCTGTTTGTACAGAAAGACTTGGCACACCAACAGTAATACATCTGCTGCTGTATGTCTCTGCACCTTACTGCAACCAGCCACCGGGCTGCATAGTGGAGCAGTGGTTAGCACCGCGGCAGCACAGTTTACCCTCGGCCGGGGGATCGCGGGGATCATGAGATTGTGGGTTCGATCCCTGCCCCCGGCCAACAGTGATCTGTGTGGAGTTTGCATGTTCTCCCCGTGTTTGCATGGGTTTACTCCAGGATTTCTCCGGTTTCCTACCACATGTCAAAAACATGCAGGTTAGGGAGTTAAGGGGCGCTTGCGCACGCAGCGACCGGCAGCTGGTGGCCTGTCACCGGACTGCAGAACAAATCTACCTACGGGTACAAAATAAGTCAAAAAAAAAAAAAAAAACATTTACACAAATGCCATACCTGCTGGAGTCTTAAAATATTGATCATGTGCAGTCCAATCTGTCACTGTCTACACCTACACTACCGCATTGAACTTGCAATTACAGGTATTATGGCTCCACTTTTTCCTGTATATAGGATTGCTGGGTTTTAGCGTTTATCTTTATTTGTACTACGGGATTGCTGGGTTTCATCTTATCTTCATTTGCACTACAGGTAGCATTACTGTACATGGACTGCTGTTGCTTTTCATCCTTACTAGGGCTGTGCGATATGACGATATGTATCGGATGACAATATAAAAACATCTATTGTTTCACATAATATTCTATTGTTTATATTGTATTTAAAATGCACATACCGCCGTTTATTCAGTAAAGCTCCTACCTCACCACTACTTGTCAGCGCCCCGTCTCTTTCCCGTGCGACTGCGAATGGCTGAACAGGTGTGGTAGGTGGCTAGGCTTCAGTCCGGTGGTTGCTAATGCTAACTCCAAACTACCAGTTCAGACAGCTGCTACTTCTGTTTGCCAAGGATGTGGGACTGTTTCATCGTGCTGCATCAGAAAGGATAGTCCGCTAACCTTGTTTTAATAGGAGGTAAGTAACGTTAACACCATGTCTAATTATGAAATGCTAAATGACGATGCCAAGTTCTGCTAACTGGAAACCGTAGCAGACCATCTTTTTTTGGTTTACATTACTGCTGAGTTTTAGTTTTGTCTGAAAATTTTTTATTAAAGCTGCAAAAGTGTATGATGGTAGCACATACACATAAAATAGATAAATACATTAAAATGGGTGGGAGGAGCAAGTTGGCTCTTAAAGCAATTTATCTGATTTCCAATCATATTAGTCAAGAAGTGATAATGAATAAAGTTAGTCATCACATGCATTTTATTACCTTTTATGCATTTGATTTTCAGATCATGACCAACCTGAAATATTTTTACTAAAAAGCAAATGAGTAAGAGCAGGCCAGAATGGCAGTCTTTCGGCTGCAAGTCTACACTTAAATTTTCACTGATTTAAACTAACAGCTAATTTGTATCTGTAGATGGCAGTCATGGGTAATTCTCATTTTCAGACATTTTTTATGTTGTGTTTTTTTGTTTTTTGATATTCTCCTCTGGCTCAGGAAATATTTAACTTCTTGATGTTTACTTTTTATTCATATAAAATTTAGACGAAAAATCTGAAATTTATGAGAAAAGTCTCAAATGCACGTTACAAAACTATTTTATAACACTGCAAAATTACGAGGGGAAAATGGTACATGTAAAAAAAAAAAAAAAAATCCTTTTTATATGATTAAACTGTAGAATTTACAGAAAATGTATATCGTGATATATATCGTTACCGTGACATAAGATGACATACCGTGATATGACTTGTTTCTGGCCATATTGCACAGCCCTAATCCTTACTCCTTTTCTTATATACTGCGCACACCACTAAGAGAAACAGCATTTCAATTCTCCTGTATGTCCAGTAGGTATAGAAGTACTGACAAAAATCTTGGAATTTTTAAAAGTTGTGATGTTTTGAGAGTTTTTTGCACTAAAAGTTGTGGAAAGAATTACAAATTTTAAGGCAGATGCTTTTTTCCATTGTTTACTGCAATGATATTCTATATACCACCACAATAAAAGCACAGGATTGTCAAAAAAATTTCCTAGTAAACAGTGTAAATTAGGCAGAAACTTCTGCTATACAGTGCAAGAGCACTCTCAGGTAAGTGTAATATCCCCCACCTCCATTCTTTTTTGACAATCCCAATACTGACAGTTTTCAACTTTTCAATATAATTACTGTGGCAGAATCCAATTATGATAAGCCCATCATCCACGAATATACAACAAAACATACAACCCATAGTTGTAGGGCTGGATCCTGAGGTGAATGGATCCGTGGTGACCCAAGAGAGATTTACATGTTCTATAGTAAGAAATCATAGCGAGTGCCAACCTTGAGCTTTGACCGCAAACCTCTAGTTGGAGGTTATGGTCTCAGCGTGAACCTTTGTACCAGATTTGGTGGCCCTAGCTTTCTTTGTTGTTCAGATATACTTTATAAGACATTTTGATGTTGACCTTTCACCTTGCAATCCCAAAACCACAGTCCCACTTCAGGGTCACAGGGTGAACCTGTGTACCAACTTTGGTTTCCCTAGTTTACTCGTTTTACAGCAACTAATGCATTGCCCGTACAACGCAAATATTCTTGTGTAAAAACAGGTATCCCAATTAGGCTTTACAGGCCCAAATGTAGGCTGTGTTTGAAAGTAGAATACAAAGAGGTGTAGGCTATCACATGTTAGACTTTGACAAATATAAAAGCAAGTAAATGGCACTAAGGTTTATTTGTGTGAATATCAACTACAGAATGCCCAAATATTGAAAATGAATGGGACATCTAATATTAGCAACTGTTTCAGATCGCTTGTTTGTCAGATCAGTTATTTGTGTGATCTTTTATCACATAGTCAAGATAATCGTGAGTTCTTCAATCCTTATAATTATTTTAGTTTATTACTGTTTGGTGATTGAGTTAAGTGTAATATTGAAATTCTTCTGTGCATCGTCAATAAACTCCTGTAGTACTATAACAGAACACGTTTACAAATATTCAAGACCCATTGTAGTGCATCATTTTATACTTTAGCAATATTTTGTTATTAAAAGGTTTTTTTTTTTAAACTAATCAACTGAATTAACTACAAAACACCCAACATTATACACAGCAGAAGGACCCATTTGACTGCAACCGTTGCATCAGTGTTGTCCATTTGTCAGTAAATATTTAACTAAAAATTATTTATTTCGTTATTTGGCCATTTTTGTGTCTTGTGTTTAGGCCCCGTCACACCTAGATGATTTAGGCAGTGTTTGGAAAATGTATATAAAATTTGGAGAATACGCTGGCATATGTGGAATCAGTTATTCAGTTATGGCTAAGTTTTGTCTAAGTTAAGAGCACACTGAAGAACGCTGAAGCACCCTGGTATACAGCGTAGTTCGAGCTCCTCTGAAAATGTTCAGCATGCTGAAAATTTTCTGACGTATCCATCATCTGGTTGATTTGCTCCACGAATGCAGAACATAGGTTGTAGGGAAGTTATGCGTTTGTTTACACGTCACTTGTCAGCAACTGAGTTACTCAAAAGTCAAAATACGCATGTTGAGATTTATGTCTAGCAAAACCAAAAATTGTTTCTAACATATGAGTAATTGTCTTTGAACCCATGTGTAACTTACTGAATGGGTTTCTAACTTGAAGCTACCCTATAATGGCATATTTGCAGGGTTTGCTTGCAGGAAAAACCCGTACAGAGCTCGACTCAGCTGCTGCCTGCAGCACATAAACATAAACACACACACACACACACAGAGAGAGAGAGCTAAACACACGTACTTGTTCATATAACAGGACCTGCCAGGGACATGTCTTAGCACTTTCAAGCTACAAGATAAAGATCCAAATCACTGTTTAGCCGCCCCCCCATGGGTTTTTTAATCTTTGACTGCAGTCTGTACCATCAGCTGTCCAGTGCTGTTCTGATAGTGGTGTGAAAAAGTGTTTGCCCCCTTTCCTGATTTCTCGTTTTTGTATATTTGTCACAGTTAAATGTTTCAGATCAAACAAATTTAAATATTAGACAAAGATAAGTAAACAAAATACAGTTTTTAAATGAAGGTGTTTATTATCAAGGATAAAAAAAATCCAAACCTACATGGCCTTGTGTGAAAACACACACACAGCCATTAAAGCATAAATTAACTGGTTTATCACATCTTTGGAAAGTTGAGTTCAATTTCTCTAGCCACACTCAGGTCTGATTACTGCCACATCTGTTCTCAATCAAGAACTCACTTAAATAGGACCTGCCTGACAAAGTGAAGGAGACCAAAAGATCCTCAAAAGCTAGATATCATGCTGCAATCCAAAGAAATTCAGGGGATAAGGACCTGTAGGAACAAATGAGAAAAAGTAATTGAGATCTATCAGTCTGGAAAAGGTTATAAGGCCATTCCTAAAGTTTTCAGACTCTAGCGAACCACAGTCAGAGCCATTATCCACAAATGGCAAAAACATGGAACAATGGTGAACCTTTCCAGAAGTGGCCGGCCCACCAAAATTACCCCAAGAGTGCAGTGACGACTCATCCAAGGGGTCACAAAAGACCACACAACATCATCCAAAGAACTGCAGACCTCACTTGCCTCAGTTAAGGTCAGTGTTCATGACTCCACCAAAAGAGACTGGGCAAAACTGGCCTGCATGGCAGAGTTCCAAGACAAAAACCACTGCTGAGCAAAAACAACATAAAGGCTCATCTCAGTTTTGCCAGAAACATCTTGATGATCCAAGACTTTTGGGAAAATTGTGGACGGTCGAGACAAAAGTTGAACTTTTTGAAAGGTGTGTGTCCCATTACATCTGGCATAAAAGTAACGCAGCATTTCAGAAAAGGAACATTATACCAACAGTAAAATATGGGGGTGGTCGTGTGATGGTCTGGGGCTGTTTTGCCGCTTCAGGACCTGGAAGACTTGCTGTGGTAAATGGAACCATGAATTCTGCAGTCTACCAAAAAATCCTGAAGGAGAATGTCCGGCCATCTGTTTGTGACCTCAAGCTGAAGCAGACTTGGGTTCTGCAGCAGGGCAATGATCCAAAACACACCAGCAAGTCCACCTCTGAATGGTTTAAGAAAAACAAAATGAAGACTTTGGAGTGGCCTAGTCAAAGTCCTGACCCGAATCCAATTCAGATGCTGTGGCATGACCTTAAAAAGGCGGTTCACACTTGAAAACCCTCAAATGTGGCTGAATTACAATAATTCTGCAAAGATGAGTGGTCCAAAATTCCTCCATAGCACTGTAAAAGACTCATTGCCAGCTATCGCAAAAGCTTGAATGCAGTTGCTGCCAAGTGTGGCCCAACCAGTCATTACGTTTTCACACCGGGCCATGTAGGTTTGGATTTTTCCCTTGTGTTATCTTTGTCTAATGTTTAAATTTGTTAAGTCTGACTTTAACTGAGGCAAGTGAGGCCTGCAGTTCTTTGATCTGAAACATTTAAGTGTGACAAACATACAAAAAAGGAGAAATTAGGAAGGGGTAAACCCTTTTTCACACCACTGTATCTCAGAATTATTGATCAGGTTATTAACCTAAAACAATAAGCCTTTCAGGGGGTTATTTACATCGCGATTGTTAAGATTAGACTTGTCCATATTGCGGTACTACATAATTGCGGTTATTGCAACAGCCCTAACTGCACAACATTTGAGCAAGTCAGTAAAATACTGGCAGAATATAGTCCGGTCAGATGAGACAAAAATTGAACTCTGTGGATGCCACAGCATACAGTATGTTTGGAGGAAAAATGGCACTGCACATCCATCGCGGTGTGGGAGGAAGGGGGGGGGGTCAGCACATGGTACAGGCAAACTTCATAAAACTGAAGGAAAGATGAATGGACAATGTACAGAGACATCCTTGATAAGTATTTGTTGCCATCTGCCACAGATGCTCAAGATGAAACGAGGGTAGACGTTTCAGCAAGACAATGAGCCCAAACACATAGCCAAAAAAACTCAACTGGCTCCAGAGAAGGAAAATAAAGCTGTTAGAATGGCCCAGTCAGTCACCTGACCTGAATCCAATTGAAAATCAACGGAACAAACTAAAGATCAGAGTTCATAGAAGACACCCACGGAACCTTTGAGATTTGAAGACAGTCTGTGTGGAAGAATGGGCTAAAATCACTCCTGAGCAATGCCTGTGCCTAGTATTCTCCATACAGGAGGTGTCTGGAAGCCGTTATTACCAACAAAGGCTTTTCTACTAAATATTAAATGAATTTGACCAAGCATGTTCAATACTTATTCACTGTGCCATTCCTCTTTATTAAATATAACTTGTTTTTGTTAACACAATTGCCTTGATTCTTTGCATGTATGGATTACTTTGGTTGTTACGGAGATCTGGTGAAAACTACTTTTGAGTAGTTTTATTATGCAAGACTTATGCATACATAGTATTCATTAAGAAAAAAACGTATCCTTTTATTCAAGCACAAGTGGTGGCATCAGCCATCACTTTTGGAGTGGTCTGCTGGGGCAACGGCATTACAGCAGCCGATAGGAAGAGACTGAACAAACTGATCAAGAAAGCTAGCTCTATCCTGGGGCAACACCTTGACCCAGCGGAGGAGATGGAAGAGAGAAGGATGGTGGCTAAACAGTCATCTCTGCTGGAGTCCGAGTCCCACCCTATGCAGGACATATTGAACTCACTGAGGAGCTCATTTAGCAGTAGACTACATCATCCTAGGTGCACAACCGAGAGGTTTCGCAGGTCCTTCCTACCTACGGCTGTCAGACTGTATAACCTAAGCAGGGCTGCTCGCAGAGATAGCAAAAAAACGTGATGACCTAGTAGTATTGAATGCAAAAGACGCAACAGACTTACACAAATGGTCCCCTCCAGTATACAACTCGGACAATATCAGTCGCTACGGAGGGTGACAATATGTATGGGTACATATTCATACTATGTAGGATAACCAAGTAGACGGTTATGCTGTTTATTCAATCTTGCTACAATGCTCCGCACTTTGTATATATATTTATACATTTATGTGTACTTATGTATATCCATTGCTCTTATTTATATTTTTCGTATCTTCTTAATTATTGCTCTGAGTGTTGCTATCCCTGTGCTGTTGCAATCCTGGAACTTCCCCATTGTGGGACTAATAAAGGCTTATCTTATTTGTACTCTCCGAATTCCTTTGGATTTCAGTCATTTTAATTTGAGTTTGTGTCCAGTATTTTGCTCATTTTCAGTCTTACTTTTTTAAGTCATTGCTTTTCTATTCTGGCTCAGGAAATATTTAATTTATTAATGATTACTTTTTATGTATATGGTATGAATTGGATTACACTAGAACATTTATATTTTGGAAAGAACAAAAGGACTGCAAATTTCAAAAGAAATCTGTAATTGTATTATTACAAAGTCAAAAAATTACAGCAAAATGTCAAAGCTATTAAAAGAAAAGCTGTAAAATTATTAGATGAGAGCTAAAGAGGAACGAGGAAAAAAATGCTAATTTATGGAAACAATGTCAAATTTACAAGAATAATGTAAAAAAATTCAATAGAAAAACCTCACATTTATGAGAAGTCTCAAATGTACAAAAAAACACAAATTTACACAAAACCCCTGCAAAATTATGGATGGCAAAAATGGCAAATTTAAGAGAAATTCTTCACAATCTGGTGAAAGTAAAATCATTACTCACTATTCAGGTAACTAAGATACTTAACGACTCATTTACTAATCTTACTTGTACTTAATGCTGTAACACTACTTTTATTGGAGTACCAAGTTTGGCCACTCTCCACACATGTGGTCCATGGGCAGGTAAAATATAGCAGATTAGAGGAAGATAACCAAGTTAGTAGACCTTGTTCATGGTGTCATTTCAGCCATGAACACTTTTCATTTTTATGCATTTCCCCAGATTTTCTTCTTGCCCTGGAGGGTCCCAGCCACTATAAAATCCTGTTGGGAAACACCGACTATGAAAACACTGATCGGGGTAGATAGTACAGAATGTTTAGAGTACATTCAAGAAACATATGCTAAGGTGTATTAACATTTATATTACTAAGATTATAATGGCAAAATAAACTGGTTGTCCTGCTATTTGAATCCACTAAAATGTCAAGTTTTCTTCAGGGGCATAGGCAGAAAATGGACTGCTGCATTGATTTCCCCCCCCCCCCCCAAATATGCTTAACATGAGGTCAACTTGACAGCCTTAAAATTATATTTTTTATGCCATAAATCTGTGATTAATTCATTATGACTATATAAACAAAAGTGAATTTAACATTGGACATTAAACTGTTATTTTGAAAGTTCAATCAATGCCAAACGGCTAGCTCTTGCCCTTTATGGCTAGAATTAACCAGAGTTCAGCTAGTGAAGTCACTGTGGCGAGGATCCTCAATGTCATGCAGTTTCCTGTTTAGACAAGCTCTTTCCTACAACTGAACAGACTCCAACTGCGTCACCATGGACTGAAGCTGTTAATGTTCAGGGTCCAATACAAGGTAGGAACCTTTGCCTCCATTTTAATGGAACCAGCAAGGATTGAGTTCTTCCTGCAAAGTGACACTTAATACTTGAGCTTGTGAAATTTCATGCTTGTGCCACATGAACATTCAGCACTGCAACACAATCCAAGAAAGAAAATTGTAGAACTAGATTTGCCTGACAAGGACCATGTAGCAGAAGACTCACCGACAGACCAAGGAGCTTACAGTATACCAATTTTTCACTTCCAGATACACTAAACAAAATTTGATCTTGGTTGTTCGATTTTCAAAAGCTATCTGATACACCTAGAAAACTGAACTGCTTTATGTTTGCTCCAACACCTGAGATTTCCTGCAATTTGACAATCAGTTTAATTCATACTCACGTGACCTCACAAACCAGTCAAACAATTGTGAAAGCAAATTTTTACCAAAACCCACAGCAGGTGTAGGGTTATGTGCTTCTGTAGAACAAATCAGGAACTAATATTACATAGGGGTGGGAATCTCTAGCCACCAAACAATTCAATTACGATTCAGAGCTGCAATGAGATTATAAATTGATTCATGATGCATCATCTTTTCCCTGTTCAGGATTTCTTTTTTCACCTGTGTGACTATTTGGCACTGTCAAAGTATTTGTAATGACCAATAATGAATTTACTACCAATATTTTTTGCTAATAAAAAAATGGGAGAGAGCTATAACAAATTAACTGGAATGTTATAGTTACTCTGCACATCTCCCAACACTTATGACAGTACCTGGTTGCTTTCTTTTCAGTTCTGGCTGAACTCTGGATTTTATTTTATTTTTTTTTAATTACATTTTTTGACATTTGTGCATCAATTCAGAATCTTCCACATATAGTGATTCGATGCATCTTTAAAAACAATTACTTCCCCCATCAATGTTATTACAGTAGTATCCAATGGTACTTTACAGTTCAAAGTACCTTGAGATGCTGTCTCTTGGCATTACATAAAATCAGACTGAATCACTTTTCCTTCAGCCCAAAAATGGTAGAGCTAGAGTTAACCCTAGGATGAACTAATTTAAGAAACCACTAATGTTTACTCCATTAGCTAATGTCACACAGTAATCAATTTCACACTATTTTTTTCAAAGCATGGATGTGCCTCCTTTCATGCATATCTCAAATGGTGCCTGCTTTACTACAACCACAAATGCAATCAAATTCTGACAGGAAATATTTAGCAATTTCTGAAGTCATAAATAAGAACTATTCTTTAACCCAAGAGCTTTTCTATGTACAATATTGTTAAACTTAGTTTGGGGTTGATGGTTAGACAATATACAGTTGATATAAAAAGTCTACACACCCCTGTTCAAATGCCAGGTTTTTGTGATGTAAAAAAAATGAGACCAAGATAAACCATTTCGAAACTTTTTCCACCATTAATGTGCCCTATAACCTGTACAACCCAACTGAAAAACCTACTGAAATCTGTTAAGGGGAAAAATAAAAAAAAAATGCAATAACCTGTTTGCATAAATATGCACACCCTTAAACTAATACTTTGTTGCAGCACACTGTCTTTTTGGGTAGGAGTCTATCAGTGTGGC
This sequence comes from Pholidichthys leucotaenia, assembly GCA_020510985.1. NCBI lineage: Eukaryota > Metazoa > Chordata > Actinopteri > Cichliformes > Pholidichthyidae > Pholidichthys > Pholidichthys leucotaenia. The sequence continues at coordinate 210,495,429 of CM035846.1, read as the reverse complement.
ACATCTTGATGTGGCAATATTTGCTCACTCTTCTTTGTAAAAACACTCCAAATCTGTCAGATTGCGAGGGCATCTCCTGTGCACAGCCCTCTTCAGATGACCCCACAGATGTTCGATTGGATTCAGGTCTGGACTCTGGCTGGACCATTCCAAAACCTTAACCTTCTTGTGGGCAAGCCATTCTTTTGTTGATTTGGATGTGTGCTTTGAGTCATTGTCGCGGTGAAAGATCAAGTTCCTCTTCATCTTCAGCTTTCTGGCAGAAGCCTGAAGGTTTTGTGCCAACACTGACTGGTATTTGGATTTGTTCATAATGCCCTCCACCTTGACTAAGGCCCCAGTTCCAGCTGAAGAACAACAGCCCCAAAGCATGATGCTGCCACTACCATGCTTCACTGTAGGTATGGTGTTCTTTTGGTGATGAACAGTGTTGTGCTTGTGCCAAATATACTTTTTGGAATTATGGCCAAAAAGTTCAACCTTGGTTTCACTGGACCAAAACATGTTTTCCCACATGCGTTTGGGAGATTTCAAACGTGTTTTTGCAAAATGTAGCCGGGCTTGGACATTTTTCTTCATAAGATGAGGCTTCCGTCCTTGCCACCCTAGATGGGAGATTGTTATCACATTTACTAAACAGCCAGTACTTGGCAGAAATTCCTGCAGCTCCTTCAATGATGCCGTCGGCCTCTTGGCAGCCTCCCTGACCATTTTTCTTCTTGTCTTTTCAATTTTGGAGGGACATCCAGTTCTTGGTAAGGTCACTGTTGTGCCATATTTTCTCCACTTGATGACCATCTTCACTGTGTTCCATAGTATATTTAATGCCTTGGGGATTCTTTTGTACCCTTCTCCTGACTGATACCTTTCAATACCTTTAATGAGATCCCTCTGATGCTTTGTAAACTCTGTGGACCATGGCTTGAGCTGTAAGATGCGATTACAAAAATGTCAGGAAAAGCCTACCATAACAGCTGAACTTTATTTGGGGTTAATCAGAGGCACTTTATATTGTGGCAGGTATGCGGTGACTCCCACTTAACATGAGTTTGAATGTGATTGGTTAATTCTAAACACAACCACATCCCCAGTTACAACAGGGTGTGCATATTTATGCAAACAGGTTATTTTAAGTTTTTTTTAATTTTTCCCCTTAAAAGATTTCAGTTTGTTTTTCGATTGGGTTGTACACCAAATCTACCTACGGGTACAAATAAGTAACAAAAAAAAAAACAAAAAAAAAACAGGTTATAGGTCACACTATTGGTGGAAAAAGTTTCAAAATGATTTAGCTTGGTGTCATTTTTTTTACATCACAAAAACCTGGCATTTGAACAGGGGTGTGTAGATTTTTTATATCAACTGTACACAAAATGTCATTTTTCACACCGTCAGACTTTCTTCACAATTTTCCATCGCAAATTTATCTAAGAAAAATTCACTAGCTCATTCTCAAAAAGAAGTGCATTGGTTGCAGCCCTAGAGAAAATTTCTTTGTACATGCAGGTCCATCACACAACAATAACACAGGAAATCTTTCAGCAGAAATGTAAGAAGTCAAAAAATTGTCTATTCTCATGCCTCATCACAACCCATGACATCACCCATCTAAAATTTTCCAGGTAAAATACGCTTCTACATTTCAAAACGGCGCCAACAGATGAAAGCCACAGGTTACTGATCGGCCGTGTTGCTGCGTTGCTGTATTAGATATCATGCCTAGTGGCACTAAGTGACAATGTAGTGGTGACACTGACGGCACAAGTGAAGCCTGAGACTGATGACAAGCACAGATGCTCCAAACAGAGCCATGTTGTTCCCTTTGGCCTGGCTGGGCCTGGGAACTCAACACCATCTCTCCCCATGGCCCTGGCCCTCAAACAACACAACATCTCACAGCAGCACAGACTACTGCAGCCTTGTTAGCACTCTCACTGTCGCCCCTGGTGGGAAATTAACCCCCTCAAATGTTTTTAATGCATATTCCTGTGATCTAGTATAAAATACACTAAGCAGCCAGAAAAGATCACACTAAGATGTAAGCTGGTAGGGCTGTGCAATATGACCAAAATTTAATATCATGATATTAGTAATTTTATTTGACGATCATATATAGCAACCAATAAAAGTACTATTTCTACATTTTAACAGTGAAGAAAATTCCACAAATTCATCTTTCATTAATATTATATACCATTTTCTTCTTAATTTTGCAGTGTTATAAAATTGTTTTTAATGTGCATTTGAGATGACTTCAACTTTATTCATTATTGCTACTTGACTCATTAAAAAAATATTTGAAATCACGTTACCTTAAGAGATGGTTTGTTCCTCCAACACGTTTAATTTATTATTTATTTAGTGTGTATGCAGCCACTGTCACACACTTTTGCAGCTTTAGCAATATTTTTGCAGACAAAATTAAGAAACTTGGCAGTAATTTAAATCAAAGAAACGATGGTCTGATACACTATGTTTCCCATTAGCAACAAGTTAGCATTGTCATTTAGTATTTGCCATTTTATAATTAGAGCGAGATGGTGTTAACGTTACTTACCTCCAATTAAAACGAGATTAGAGGACTATCCTCTGATGCAGCACGGTGGGAGAAAGTCCCACATCCCTGGCACAGAAGTAGCAGCTATATGACCAAAATATTAGCTTGCAGTTTGCTGCTGTGCTAACCACCAGAACCCACTATTGCACACACCTGGCACACTGCGGGAAAGAGGTGGGGCAGTGTCAAGTAGCAACAGGGCATGTGTCTTAAATCCCGATATAAATGATAGTTTTATATGAAAGACTTTTTTTTTTTTTTTATAAATTGCATCACTGATATACAGTACATCGTCATATTGCACAGCTGGCAATAAAGAAAACACCACACTGAGTAGAAAGCATGACAGTACATTAAGCAAAGCTATTGGTTATAGTGTAAGAATCAGAGAAAAAGACCCCCTTTCCGAAAGAAATCAACATCGGCCTGATTTAGATTTTTAAAACAATATGCCATACATGCAATTCACACCCATTACAAATTCCTAATAATTACAACAAAAAGCATTCTCTAAATACTGAATAATGTTTTTCCAAGTGTTTTAATGCCATCTAAAGAAAATTTCTTTAGATTTTTTACCATCAAAATTATTTTTCTTTTAAAGAAAATAAAGCATCATTGTAATGCCCTAATGGGTTTTAATAATTTCTAGAGCTACTCCTCAAATCATTATGTGATTTTACCAAACTATACCTGCCGGCCCCATGACTGTGTACAATAAGAAATTTGCTAATGATTAAAGGCTCATGATTATTGCAATCTGTTAACTTCAATGACATTCACAAAAGCCATTTTAATAAATGGCTCTGGGGGGGGGGGGGGGGGGGGATATTTACACATCTGTCATAGCCTGCCCAAAAATTTAAGCAGTTGTAGGACTTGTTTTAACAAAATATCTTAGCACTTCATTAACAAAAATTATGTACGGAACTGCTGAGTTTTGTCACAAGGAACCTTGAATGTGATGATCAATACCATCAACTGAGGTCAAAAAAGTGCACTCATTTAGTTTTTATGGGCATAACTAAAAACTTTTATACCGCCATGGGTCCATGCACAGTTCTATATTAATTTGTCTTTCCTATCCTGTGGTGCCACACTGCCAGCGTCATAACAAGGTACACTTTCAGAATTATGTAAAACATTATCATCATTTCCAACACATGACCTTGTCCTATCAAAGGGTTGATCACACAAAAGATGTGCTCCAACATGAATTGACTGTTGATTTTACACTAGTTATCATTTCTGCTTTTAATATCCTCACGGTTGCCTTTGTCGCGGCTCTTCCTCTCCACATTTAGGTACATGGTAAAACAAAAGACATCGGACAAATTTGTGCTATGCCATTAATCCCTGCATTGCTATAAGTGAAAATTTAGATCATCCCATGGCATCCAATATCCACATAAATACACAGCATGAAGACAATTGTTATCTCTGCAGTTTCTCTCACAAGTCCACATCTACAGACACAGACTAAAAATTAACTTTATAAACTTACCTGTGGGTAGTCAAAGTCGGAGAGTGGTGCTATGCTTTTGATGTATTCGATTCTGAATTGGTCCTCTGGGTTGGCTAGCTGGACTGGTGGTATCAAAGTGCTCATCGCAGACACTATAGTCTACAAAAGTTGCACAGTAAAAAAAAAAAAAAAAAAAGCGGTTGCAAATTTGAATAATTGGTAGTGTCAGACTGTGAGCACACTGAGAAAATTACAGATGAAACTCACCACTATGGCATCCTTCACGTTTTTCCGAATATCTTGGACCTTCTGTTTCTTTTCTCTGTGTGAGGACAAAGATGCATGTGTTGAGGTAGTAATTACATTAATGACAGCATACCATCAAACTATCACAGGAAGGTATGGCCAGGTTGGATTCTACCGTATTAAATGGGCCAACCGTATGAAGAAATCTAAATAACAGTGCAAAAGTGGGCCACAGTAAGCATTTTCCAAATTTTTTAAAAACTTAAATCTGGCATCCTTAGCTACCCCCCCCCCCCCAATTAAACACCAACTTAATACAGTGCAGATCTTGCATGCAGTACAATTACATGAATGACATGCAGTGGGCCTGTTTAAAATGGACCACTGTTAAGATCAATGCCATGCTAGGCCTTGCAGCAAAACAAATCATCAATAGGCCTGTGTCGATCACAACCTTTCACCCTCTCACAGGAAACTGAATTATTTGCCATGTGTACAACGCTGGAACCCTCACATAATGTATGATAACGGTGCACGTAAAGAATTATGAGGAGGGAAGCAAAAGGAGAGATGCTAGCTGCTTTGCATGGGAAACTGGGCCCAACGGGCGCTGCAGTGCCTGGGGAAAATCTATCCACAGACTCAAATCTGGACTCGACAATGTTTTACATTTAAGTGTAGACATCCAAATAAGCTTTTGTATGTTTTAGAGCCGTTCAATAAGCGTATATTGACTCACTCTGCGTTGAAGCCGTTGACGTGTAGGATCCTCATCTGCTTCACAATGGTGCTCTTTCCGGACTCTCCCGCACCTTCGAAAACACACCACAAAATACACAAACACGTCAAATGACCATGGACGAACATATCCAGAAAGGCTTAAAACGTTTAGGGTCGTGAAGCGAGTAAGCTCTCAGCTCTGGAGCCTCGCTTCCATCAATATCCACCCCCATGACATATTATTGCAAACCGCTGTCAAAAGGGTCTACGTGTTCGGTAAACGAAACGGGATTAGCTAACATTTCAGATAGCCATAACATTAAATAAAACGAGTCTTACCGAGTAACAAGAGCCTGTGTGTCGCTTTGTACGCTTGTCTTTCTTTTTGCAACTGTTTTTCTATCTTTTTATTAGCCTCTCGTTGTGCCTTTTCGTCGATGCGTTGATCTTCAGTCTTGCTGTTGCCCAAACAACCCATCTTCCGTCTCCCTAACCCTTCCTGGTGAAATCGTAAAAATATAGCTTAAAAAAAAACTCCCGGGTTTAAAATAATGACAAATTTTACTGTAAAATAATAAAAAAAGGAGGGGGGAAATCTCTGCCAGGCTTCTCCGTCGGAGGGAGGAATATGTTCCCCCGTTACAATTCCGCTTTAGCCGCAGCCAACCGTCATCCAAACCGTTTGAAGCTAGGGAGAGCAACGGCCCGGTTTAACGAGGAAACATCAACAAAAATAGACATAAATAAGAGAGAGAAAGGGGAGAGGGGGTTCGATTTCTAGGAATCCAGTCAACTGTTCCTATCGCGTCTCCAACCCCGCTTCTCTTCTCTCAGTGTTTTTTCTATCAGTATTTCTGTGTCTTTAACTCAGCACTGCCTCTCTCTGTGGCACCAGGAAGTAACCGTGGACCGTTGGGGTGGAAAACAGCCCTGCACTAAAATAACATTAACAACCTGCTCTCTTACAGCATATTAAAGTTGCGTGTTGCAAAGGATGCGGAAGTCATTCCCCGATCCCCGTCTTTCTTCCTTGTCCTGCTTTCAATCCCTGGAGGGGCTGAAACGCAGACCTACTTCTCTCATTTACAGCGTTTGTATACAGGATTTTAAGGCAACTGGCACAGTTAAGTGTATGAGTCCCCCCCCCCCCCAAAAAAAACCCCACCCCACCTCATAATTTACAGCATGGGTCCCTTTATTAATCAGGTTTTTTTTTTTTGGTTTTTTTTTTTAAATCAGTTTTAATATCAGAAGCGGGTAATTATTTTATATTTGCTTAAGTAGCTACTCCAGTAACTTTCACAAAAATATTCATTGGTTCATACAACAGTTCCAACCAAGCTACAGCGGTTATAAAAAGTCTACAAACTGCTGTTCAAATGCCAGGTTTTTGTGATGAAAAAAAAAATAAGACAAGGATAAATAATTTCTAAACTTTTTCCACCATTAATGTGACCTATAACCTGTACAACCCAATTGAAAAAACGTACTGAAATTTTTTAAGGGGAAAAATAAAAAAAACTTACAATAACCCATTTGCATAAATATGCACACCCTTACACTAATACTTTGTTGCAGCACCTTTGGCTTTTATTACAGCACTCAGTCTTTTTGGGTAGGAGTCTATCAGCGTGGCACATCTTGATGTGACAATATTTGCCCATTCTTCTTTGCAAAAATGCTCTAAATCTATAAGATTGCCAGGCCATCTCCTGTGCACAGCCCTCTTCAGGTCACCCCACAGATGTTTGATTGGATTCAGGTCTGGACTCTGGCTGGGCCATTCCAAAACCTTAATCTTCTTCTGGTGAGGCCATTCTTTTGTTGATTTGGATGTGTGCTTCGGGTCATTGTGCTGAAAGATGAAGTTCAGCCTGAAGGTTGAAAGTCTGAAGGTTTTCTAGCAGAAGTCTGAAGGTTTTGTGCCAACACTGACTGGTATTTGGAACCGTTCAGAATTTCTTCCACCTTGACTAAGGCCCCAGTTCCAGCTGAAGAAAAACAGCCCCAAAGCATGATGCTGCCACCACCATGCTTCACTGTAGGTATGGTGTTCTTTTGGTGATGAAGAGTGTTTTGTTTTTACCAAATATACCTTTCGGAATTATGGCCAAAAAGTTAAACCTTTGTTACACTGGACCATAACACATTTTCCCACGTGTTTGGGAGATTTCAAGTGGTTTTGCAAAATGTAGCTTGGATGTTTTTCTTCATAAGATCAGACTTCCGTCTCGCCACCCAACCCCATAGCCCAGACATATGAAGAAGATGGGAGATTGTCACATGTACTAAACAGCCAGTACTTCCCAGAAATTCCTGCAGCTCCTTTAATGTTGCAATTGGCCTCTTGGCAGCCTCCCTGACCAGTTTTCTTCTCCTCTTTCCATCAATTTTGGAGGGGCGTCCAGTTCTTGGTAATGTCACTGTTGTGCCATATTTTCTCCACTTGATAATGACTGTCTTCACTGTGTTCCATGGTATATTTAATGCCTTGGAAATTCTTTTGTACCCTTCTCCTGACTGACACCTTTGAACAATCCCTCTGATGCTTTCGAAGCTCTGTGCGGACCATGGCTTGTGCTGTAAGGTGTGACTACAAAAATGTCAGGAAAACTAACTAACCTGCACTTATATAGCGCTTTTCTAGTCACAAAGACCACTCAGAACAGAGGGTAGTACTAGTGAAAGCACTTTAAGGGCCTATAGGAAACATCTAGGGACAATTTAGAACAGCCAATTAACCTAACATGCATGTCTTTGGATTGTGGGAGGAAACCGGAGCCCCCGGAGTAAACCCACGCAGCACAGGGAGAACATGCAAACTCCACACAGGAAGGTTCCAACCCCTGCCAGCCTGGGGATTCGAACCAGGAACCTTCTAGCTGTAAGGCAACAGTGCTAATCACTGCACCACCGTGCTGCCCGGTAGTGCAGCCAACTAGAACAGCTGAACTTTATTTGGAGTTAACCAGCGGCACTTTAAATGGTGGCAGGTGTGTGCCGACTCCCATTTAACACGAGTTTGAATGTGATTGTTAATTCTGAACACAGCCACATCCCCAGTTATAACAGGGTGTGCATATTTATGCAAACAGGTTATTGTACGTTTTATTTTTTTATTTTTCCCCTTAAAAGATTTCAGCTTGTTTTTTTCAATTGGGTTATACAGGTGAGAGGTCACATTAATGGTGGAAAAAGTTTTGAAATTATCCATCTTGGTCTCATTTTTTTACATCACAAAAACCTGCCATTTGAACAGGGGTGTGTAGACTTTATATCCACTGTATCTAATTGGACAATCGAGGGTATGAGCATGATGTCACAAAAAAGAGGTCATGGCAGTTAAACACTGAGTGGCAGCATTAGGGTGTATGCAGTAAAGCAAAAAAAAATTTAAAAAATGCACAGTATTCAGTCACAGCAGTAAATAGTACCCATTTGCATTGCAGCGAGATAATGTCATCATTCCATCTTGTATTAATTTACAAAACAAATAGATAAAGGCCCAGAACTAGCTCTTCTGGCTGCTCTTACCCACATATCACTCCAGTCAAGTAAACAGTATGGTATTAACTAAAGTTAAAAAAGGGCACTATGTGTACTGCAGTGACCAAATGTGTGATTTTTTTAAAATTGTTTTTCTGCATACAAATTTAAGCTATTATATGCGTTTGCCGCTCAGTGCTATGTAAAGGGGCCCTTACTGGGCAGTTACCATAGTAACAGAACTGGGTGGCAAATGCACACTTTATTTTATATGCAGCAAAACATAAAAATCACTCAAAATATTTAGCCACAGCAGTGCACAGAGTACCTTTTTTAACTTTAGATGTTAATGTGGTGTTTGGACATGGTGTCATGTAGCGAACTGGCCGTGGTGCGATATGGCACCACCCTTCTGTACATAGTTCAGTTGTGTATTAAATAAAATAGAGTGCAGTTCATGCCTGATGTCCGCACCTCATTCTCAGACATAAATTGTGATGAGGATAAAACCAACTAACTCTGTCATGGAAGCGTGCACAGCTCCCCCGCAACCATTCCTCGCTCTACCAGGTGACTCGCCGATTCCCAGGCCCTGCTGGCCTCAGACATTTCTGAATTATATCGTTGCTACTGGCTTGAACAATGCTAACAACAAAAGGCTTAACCTAAAGATAGCCTAACCTGCTATCTTGGCACCCAAGAACAACGTGTACTTGACTGTCTGGGCCCTCGGGACACATACAAAGACTATGTGGCCGCGATGGACATGTTTTATGCTGCCTATAACAACTTAATGGCACAGAGAACAACTTTCTTCCAGTGCTGCCAGAGTGAGGGTGAGTCAGTCCAGCACTATGTAACAGACCTCCGGGAGCTTGCAAGTAGTTCGATTTTGGACAGAAGATGGAAGAGAGAGTACGTGATAAGCTAGCGGAGAATACCAACAACAGGAGGCTATAGGCCGTTTACAACAGCAGGAAAGCTACCACTCAGGTTCAGGTTACTTTATTTGTACCCGTAGGTAGATTTGTTTTGCAGTCTGGTGACATCCATATTTACAAGCCACAAATTACATTCAACATAGACACAAACACAGGCACATATGAAGCTGATTATAAACATGATAAGAATACTCAAGGCTCCATCAATCAGGGTATAAAGAGACAAAGAGATGGGAGAAAAACCAGAGGTAAGAGAGAAGGGTCATATTAAAAGTTAAAAACTAGTCAAAGAGATTAAAAACTCAAAGGTCTAAAACCCAATAAAATATTTAGAAAAATATTTAGAACCCAAGTGACATCCTACAAAAATAAGTAAATATAAAATGGAGTTAATAAATAGGTACCTAAATTATGTGCAATATCCTCATGGATCGTCACCTTATCGTGGTGGGGGGGTTTGCGTGCCCCAGTGATCCCAGGAGCTATGTTGTCCGGGGCAATTTGCCTCTGATAGGGTCTCCCAAGACAAACTGGTCCTGGGTGAAGGGCCAGACTAAGAACGATCCAACAGACTCTCATGATAAATTGTATATCAAGGATTCAGTGTACCCCGCCCGGTATGGGGTTACCGGGGCCCCACCCTGGAGCCAGGCCTGGGGGAGGGGCTCGAAGGCTAGCGTCTGGTGGCCAGGTTTCCACCCATGGGACCCGGCCGGGCTCAGCCCGAAGGAGTTACATGGGTCCGCCCTCCAGTAGGTTCACCACCTGCAGGAGGGATCATGGAAGTCCGGTGCTATGTGGATTAGGTGGCAGTCAAAGGCGGAGACCTTGGCGGACTGATCCCAAGCTTTCTAAACTGGCTTTTGGTACGTGGAATGTCACCTCTCTGGTGGGGAAGGAGCCTGAGCTGGTGTACGAGATTGAGCGATACCGGCTAGATATAGTCGGCCTCACCTCAACACACAGCTCCGGTTCCGGAACCAGTCTCCTGGAGAGGGGCTGGAGCTTGGCCTTTTCTGGAGTTGCCCCGGGCGAGAGGCGACGAGCAGGGGTAGGTATTCTTGTATCGCCCCACCTTGCTGCCTCTATATTGGAGTTTTCCCCGGTGGACGAAAGGGTTGCTTCCCTGCGCCTTCGGGTTGGGAAACGGGTCCTGACCATCATTTGTGCCTATGCACCAAATGATGTTTCAGAGTACCCACCCTTTTTGGAGTCTGTGACTGGGGTGCTGGACTGTGCTCCTCCTGGAGACTCCATTGTCCTACTGGGGGACTCCAATGCGCACGTGGGCAACGACAGTGAAACCTGGAGGGGGGTGATTGGGAGGAACGGCCTGCCCGATCTGAACCCGAGTGGTGTTCAGTTATTGGACTTCTGTGCTAACCACAGTCTGTCCATAACGAACACCATGTTCAAGCATAAGGGTGTCCATATGTGCACCTGGCACCAGGACACCCTAGGCCGCAGGTCGATGATCGATTTTGTTATCGTATCATCAGACCTGCGACCGTATGTCTTGGACACCCGAGTAAAGAGAGGTGCAGAGCTGTCAACTGATCACCACCTGGTGGTGAGTTGGATCCGATGGCAGGGGAGGAAGCCATTCAGACCTGGTAGACCCAAACGTATAGTGAGGGTGTGCTGGGAGCGTCTGGCTGAGGCCCCTGTCCGGGAGGTCTTCAACTCCCACCTCCGGAAGAACTTCAACCACATTCCGAGGGAGTCTGGAGACATGGAGTCTGAATGGGCCATGTTCTCCACCTCTGTTGTTGAAGCGGCGGCCCAGAGCTGCGGCCGCAAGGTGGTCGGTGCATCTCGTGGTGGCAACCCCCGAACCAAGTGGTGGACACCAGTGGTGAGGGGGGCCATTAAGCTGAAGAAGGAGTCCTATCAAGCTTGGTTGGCTTGTGGAACTCCCGAAGCAGCTGAGGTGTACCGGCAGGCCAAGCGGAGTGCAGCTCGGGTGGTTGCTGAAGCAAAAACCCGGGTATGGGAGGAGTTCGGTGAGGCCATGGAACAAGACTTTCGGTCGGCTTCAAAGAGATTCTGGCAAACTGTTCGGCGGCTCAGGAGGGGAAAGCAGCTCCCCGTCCACACTGTGTATAGTGCGGATGGGACACTGTTGACTTCAACTGGGGATATCGTCGGGCGGTGGAAGGAATACTTCGAGGATCTCCTCAATCCCACTGATACGCCTTCCACAGAGGAAGCAGGGTTTGGGGACAAGGGGGATGACTCGCCTATCACAGGGGCTGAGGTCGCCAAGGTGGTTAAAAATCTCCTTGGTGGCCGGGCCCCGGGGGTGGACGAGATTCGCCCCGAGTACCTCAAGGCCCTGGATGTTGTTGGGTTGTCATGGTTGACACGCCTCTGCAACATTGCGTGGAGGTCGGGGGCAGTGCCTTTGGCATGGCAAACCGGGGTGGTGGTTCCTCTCTTCAAAAAAGGGGACCGGAGGGTGTGCTCCAACTTTAGAGGGATCACACTCCTCAGCCTCCCTGGGAAGGTCTATGCCAAGGTACTGGAGAGGAGAGTCCGGCCGTTGGTCGAACCTCGGATTCAGGAGGAGCAATGTGGTTTTCGTCCTGGCCGTGGCACATCGGACCAGCTCTTTACCCTCTCGAGAATTCTTGAGGGTTCGTGGGAGTTTGCCCAACCAGTTTACATGTGTTTTGTGGACTTGGAGAAGGCATTTGACCGCGTCCCTCGTGGATTTTTGTGGGGGGTGCTTCGGGAGTATGGGGTATCGGGCTTGTTGTTACGAGCTATTCGGTCTCTGTACGACCGTTGTGAGAGTTTAGTTCGTATTGCCAACACTCGGTCGGAGTCATTCCCAGTGAGAGTTGGACTCCGCCAGGGCTGCCCTTTGTCACCGGTCCTGTTCATAATTTTTATGGACAGGATTTCTAGGCGCAGCCAGGGAATGGAGGGTGTCATGCTTGGTGACCACAGGATCTCATCTCTGTTGTTTGCAGATGATGTTGTCCTGTTGGCTTCATCCAGCAATGACCTACAGCTCTTGCTGGGACGGTTTGCCGCTGAGTGTGAAGCGGCTGGGATGAGAATCAGCACCTCCAAGTCAGAGTCCATGGTCCTCAGCCGGAAAAAGGTGGATTGTCCTCTCCGGGTTAGGGACAGGCTCCTGCCCCAAGTGGAGGAGTTTAAGTATCTTGGGGTCTTGTTCACGAGTGAGGGGAAAATGGAGCGAGAGATCAACAGACGGATTGGAGCAGCATCTGCAGTGATGCGGACGTTGTACCGGTCTGTTGTGGTGAAGAGGGAGCTTAGTTCTAAGGCAAAGCTGTCGATTTACCAGTCAATCTACGTTCCTACTCTCACCTATGGTCACGAGCTTTGGGTAATGACCGAAAGAACGAGATCGCGGATACAAGCGGCTGAAATGAGCTTTCTCCGTAGGATTGCTGGACTCACCCTCAGAGATAGGGTGAGGAGCTCAGTCATCCGGGAGAGGCTCAGAGTAGAACCGCTGCTCCTCCACATTGAAAGGAGTCAGTTGAGGTGGTATGGGCATCTGATTAGGATGCCTCCTTGACGTCTCCCACTTGAAGTGTTTCAGGCACGTCCCACTGGGAGGAGACCCCGGGGCAGACCCAGGACTCGGTGGAGAGACTATGTCTCCCAGCTAGTCTGGGAACGCCTTGGTATCCCCTCTGAAGAGCTGGAGCAGGTGGCTGGGGAGAGGGAAGTCTGGGCTTCTCTGCTTGAACTGCTGCCTCCGCGACCCGGACCTCCGGAAAAGCGGTAGAAGATGGATGGATGGATGGATATTTTTACAGCTTGTTCAACTCTTTGACAGCAGCAGGGACAAAGCTGTTTTTGTAGCGCTGGGTTCTACTTTTTGGGACAGCAAACCTCTGCTTGAGGGAAGAAGCTGAAAGTGGCAGTGCAAAGGGTGGGAGTCATCATTTAAAATAGAGGTAGCAATCCTCTGTACTTGTCTGGTGTACAGGGATGTCAGGCTCAGCTGTGGCTCACCAAGAAAATGACTGGACCATCTAATTACCTGATCCAAGGATTTCTTCTGTTTCAGTTTTATCTGACCAAACCATGACACTAAAGAAAAGGATAAAACAGATTCAATAAAAGCTCGATAAAACAATGTCATAATGGTTCGGTCAACTTGGAAGCGTGCAAGTTTTCTCAAGCAATGCAAATGTTGCTGACCCTTTTTGCACACCCTTTCACAGTTCTCTTCAAAGTTTAAATTACTATCAATAATCGTCCCAAGATATTTGCAGGATTGTACACATTCGGTGGTCTGGCCTTTTAGTACGGCGACTTTGTGCCTGGGATTTTTCCTCCTAAAGTCAATAATCATGTCTTTAGTTTTTGTCGTATTCAGCTGCAGGTAGGAATCCTCACACCAGTGAACAAAATCATCAACTAGTGGGCCGTGGCCACTCTCACAATCCTGGAGAAGACTGACAATAACTGAGTCATCAGCATACTTTATAATGTGTCTGTTGTCATGTCTGCTCCGACACATGTTTGTGTACAGGATGAAGACTAGTGGTGACAACACACACCCCTGAGGAGAGCCAGTAGAAGAGCACTTTAGGTCAGACAATGTACCATTGACCCTTACTCTCTGTGTCCTGTTGGTTAAGAAATCCAGAATCCAACCCACCAGATTATTGCTCAAATCAAATTGCTGCAGGAGCCTTTCAACTAAGATATGAGGTTGGATTGTATTGAAGGCGGAGGAAAAGTCCACAAATAAAAGTCTGGCGTGTGTCCCATTACAATCCAGATGTTTAAAAAGCATGTTAAACAGAGTGACAGTGGTATCCTCCACTCCTCTGTGAGGCCTATAGGCAAACTGCAGAGGATCCAATGCATGCTCAGTCTGCTTTAGGACCTCACATCTGACCAGTTTTTCAAAAATTTTCATTAAAACTGAAGTCAAAGCAACTGGTCTAAAGTCGTTTACCATTTTAGGACAGCTGGATTTTGGAACGGGAACAACCACGGCTTCTTTCCAGATCTTAGGCACATGTGTCTGTAAAGACTTATTGAAAATGTAATGAAATATAGGACTCAGTTCATGTGCACAGGACTTTACCAAGCGCCCACATATATTATCAGGGCCCTGACTTTTCACTTTTACAGCGCAGAACTCCCTTTTAACATCCTGCACCTCAATATTAAAGTGCTGATTGTCTTTGAGTTTCTGTTTCACTGAACGAGACTGAAATGGGCATCCCAGATGGAGGCAGAGGACAAGCCATTATCACAGCTTACACCACCTAGCCAACAACTGCCTTGCCCGACCCCGCGAACACAGGTCGCCACATCACCACACCCCGGCCCCACACCTCCCCGCTGCAACCGAAAAAAAGGGGAGGAAACAGGACAATGAAGGTGAGTGCCCGTACTGCAGTGGTTGTGGTTCATCCAAACATCAGACTCAGTCACTCGCCTGCCGAGTCAGAGGGGTGAAATACTACCACTGCAGGAAACTAAACCATTTTGCCAGGGTATGTCGCTCAATCTGCACAGACTCAATGGCCTGCTCACTGGGCTCAGCCACCGTTCTCTCAATTGGCACCAAATACTTGTCGTTCAGGCGGTGCATGGTGGAACTGGACCGCGTCAATGTGTCACTCCTGCTGAACACAGCAGCCTCGAGGTCCCTTCTAAGCGTGTCTACGGTCAGCAAGCCGTTCCCTTGGAAAACCATTGCAGCTGATGCGGAGGACTTACTTTGTTATGGCCATACCAGAATCTGTATGGTAGGGACGGTCAGTTTTTCTGTACGTTACGGCCTCAAGGCTGTTCCATCGTTCACCTTCCAAGTGACACGCCAGGGGGCTGACCTGTTGGGCATCGACTTGATCAGTGAGCTGGGTTTCTCCATCACTGATCCAATGGGCGCCACCATTCTGGCAGTCACATCATCCTGGCAACACCGCTGGCCAACGCTTTTCACGAGGCTGGGCTGCCTCACCTCTTTCAACCACCGACCGCTTATTGGCATGACGGTGCCCCTAAAAGTTCAGCCTCTGCGTCGGCTACCCCTTGCACTATGGGACAACATCACGACAGAGTTGCAGAAACTGTTGGACGCAGACATCGAGCGGATCAACATCTCTCCCTGGATCTCAAACCTGGTGGTAGCAAAGAAGACGACGGGTGGCCTACAACCGTGCATCGACCTCAGAATGGTAAACAAAGCAGTGATCTTCGACAAATATCTCCTGTCCATAACAGAGGAGCTGACGGCAGCATTTCATGGCTCCAAGGTTTTTTCCCCAACTAGACCTCCGCCAAGGCTACCTACAGGTCCCCCTTCACCCGTACAGCCGCAAACCGGACAGCCTTCATCACGCACATGGGAATATTCAGGTACACCCACATGCCCTTCGGGCTTAGCTCCGCCCTGAGCTGTTTTCAAAAGATCATGGCTACCATCTTCACTATTCTCCCAGAGGTGGTAGTGTACTTGGACGACATCATGGTGCATGGCGCAACAGCGGCCTCCCACGACGCCTGCCTTGATAAAGTCATGGAGGTACCTGCAAAACACAGCCTCACACTCAATGGAGAGAAGTGCATTTTTGGAGCAACGACTGTCGAGTTCATGGGTTTCCGCCCGTCTGCCGAGGGTCTGAGTCCCCTGCACTTGAACATCGAGGCAGTACTGCAGCTGCCTGACCCATCATGGCCCGTGCAACTTTCATCCTTCGGCATGGTGAATTTTTACAGGCGTCTGAACAGGACCCGACACTGACCCAGCTGCATGCATTCATTCATGAGGGCTGGCTGGCCAAGGTGCCAGGGGAACTGGCACCCTTCCACAGAGTCAGGGACGATTTATCATGCTGTAACGACATCTGCATAGCAAGGGGGTACTGCACAGTGATTCCGGAGGCACTCAAAAGCTGCATCCTGACCATGCTACATGAGGGTTACCTGGGCGTCGTCAGGGTTAAACAATGGTATAGAGGCTCAGTATGGTGGCCAGGGATCAACAAGGACATGAAGGTCATGGTGAAAGACTGTGCGCCCTGCCTGGCCAGCGGGAAAACTGGCATGCCACCACCTCCACCCCTGCCATTGCCATCGACCCCGTGGAAACATGTCCAATTGGACATATGCGGCAAACTACATAGCACCTCCCAGCACCTATGCTTTCTATCAGTGACCTACAACCTCCACTTGAAATGGCCCGAGGTGTGGCCCTCCAGCTCATTCAGCACAGATGTAGTCATCGACTTCCTGACCTCCCTTTTCGCCCGCTGGGGTGTGCCGGACGCAGTCACAATGGACAACGGACCGCAGTTCACCTCGGTGGATTTCGAGCCCTTCAGGAAAGAAAAAGGCATCAAACATAAAAACTGCCTTCTACCGCCCTCAGGCAAATGTGGGGGGTGGGGCGGAGAGACTCAACCAGACCCTCAAGAATGGTCTCAGGGCACATCTGGAGGATGGGCTCCCATTTTCAGCTGCACTACAGAGAACCCTACTGCATTATAAAGCAACACCTCATGCCACGATCGGCAGCTCCCCGGCATTACTGATGCTGGGACACGAAATGACCCCCCCAGCGGCTGCTACACCGCACACCTGGTGTAGCAGGTGGTCTCACCACACAGTGAGACCAGGCTGGGACTTTGATGACAAGACCCACAACCCCCGACGAACGTCCGTTGGAGCCGGCAACGATGGCGCAACCCAAGCACCGCCTGGCCTGGGTCCAACAGAGACCCCGCTACCTTAGGGACTTTGTAACTCAATAATGGACTTGTAAGTGTAGCCATGACGTGATTGATAACAGTAGCAGAATAACCCACTCAGTCATGCGGGCATACTGGTAGTCCACTGGGTACCCAGGTAGCTGTACATAGTTCTTTGTTTTTTTTGTTGTTGTTTTTTTTGGGGGGGGGGGCAGTAAATGTGGTGTTTGGACATGGTGGTTTGTCGTAGGTAATGTCATCACATGGCAAACTGGCCGTGGTGTGATACAGCACCACATGCCAAAGAGTGCAGTTCATGCCCACTGTCCGCGCCTCATTCTCAGACATAACAGTTAACGCTACACCATTTACTTGACTGTAGTGATGTGTGCGTAAAGACCAAGGAGCTATGTGAAGAACTGATTCAGAGCTTTTAATTATTTATTTGCCAATTAATACAAGATGGAATGATAAGATGAGCTCTCCACAATGCAAGCAGATACTCTGTACTACTGTGACTAAATACTGTGTATTTTTTGTGTTTTACTGCACACAGACTAATGGTGCCACATTTTTTGCCACTGTGGCCATGTTTACATGTACACGAATAAACAGATAATTGGATTTTTGGAGTTATCCAATTACTCAAGTAGTCATGTAAACTAAATGATCAGGTAAAGGCCATTATCAGATTAGGAGGAATCCCATTAACTCAAGTAGTCTACTGTACAAAAATTTATTCAGTCCATGTAAACACGACAAAACTGATTGCCATTATCTGTTTATTCCCAGTTACTGGATTATTGTGATCATGTAACTAGGTCAATGGTTTGGGTTTTTTTGGGGGTTTTTTTTTTAACTGCCATGAGTCCTGTCCTGTGACATCATGGGCATACCCTCAAAAGGGATTCCAAGATTTACTAAATTATCCAATAACTGCACTCTGGTATTTCACTGAATATGTTTTTTTTTTTTTTTTTTTTTTTTGTTACTTATTTGTACCCGTAGGTAGATTCGGTTTGCAGTCTGGTGACAAGCCACCGGCTGCTGGTCGCTGCGTGCGCGAGCGCCCTAAACCTACATGTTTTTGGTATGCGGGAGGAAACCGGAGAAATCCCGGAGTAAACCCGCGCAACACGGGGAGAACATGCAAACTCCACACAGCTCACTGTTGGTCGGGGGCTGGAATCGAACCCACGATCCCCGCGATCCCCCGGCCGAGGGTAAAACTGTGCTGTCACAGTGCTAAACCACTGCGCCACCGTGCAGCCCCCACTCATGTTCTGCATCACTCTGCTTCAGTGATGTTTTCCCTTTAAATTATAGTGAGTATCAATGACTTCTTATAAGTGACAATTGTAATATGTCTTGTTATAAATAAAACAGATGAGCTAGATGTAACAGTCAATTCCTACATGGCGTGCCAAGGGGTCGACCTTCTTGGTGACGAGCATAGTGCAGGACTTGGGGTGTGGGGGGGGGGTGATTCCTTGGTTGGACCTCACCAATTGGGCTTCACTGCCCATCTCCCTTGGTGACAGAGTTGGACTTATCTCAATTAAACATAATATCTGTTTGGTGGTACTCTATACAGCGGAGAGAATAAGTATTGAACACATTTTTCTCATTAAACATATTTCTGATGGAGCCATTGACCTGAGATTTTCACCAGATATCAGTAACAACCCAAGTAATCCATTCATACAAAGAAATCAAGGCAACTGTGTTCACAAAACAAGGTATATTTAATAATGTGGAATGACAGATATAAGTATTGAACACATGGAAAAAGAGGTGCAAAAAGACAAAGCCAAGAAATCAACTGAAATCCATCAGAATTTAGGAAGCCATCCAATCTCCCATCAGCACAAATTAATTTCAGCTGGTTAAGTTAGGTTAATTGTCATCAAAACTGGGGATTCTAACTTGTTCTTGGGTATGAATGTGAGAGTGAATGGTTGTCTCTTTGTGTTGGCCCTGCGATGGACTGGCGATCTGTCCAGGGTGTACCCTGCGTCTCGCCCAAAGATGCTGGGATAGGCTCCAGCCCCCCTGCGACCCGAAAAAGGATTAAGCGGAAGAAGATGAATGAATGGTTAAGTCCTGATAGCCTTTAAAAAGGTCTGTGAATATAAGATTGTCACACCAAAAAGAACTCATGATGGGTAGACGCAAAGAGCTCCCTCTAGACCTTTGCAACCTTATTGTTGCAAAATATAATGCTTCCATTGGTTACAGGGGCATTTCTAAACTGCTGAATGTTCCAGTGAGCACTGCTGGAGCCATCATTCGGAAGTGGAAAGAACATCATTTTATCATAAATCAACCATGATCAGGAGCTCCTCACAAGATTTCAGACAGAAGAGTCAAAAGAATTATTAAAAGAGTTATCCAACAGCCAAAGCCCACTCGTGGAGGGCTCCAGAAAGACCTGGAGTTAGCAAGTACTGCTCTTTCAAAGAACACGATAAGTAATGCACTCAACCGACATGGGCTCGATGCCTGCTCACCTCTCAAGACTCCATTGCTGAAGAAAAAGCATGCTGAAGCTTGTTTAAAGTTTGCTGCACAGCATTTGGGCAAGCCAGTAAAATACTGGGCGAATATAGTCTGGTCAGATGAGACCAAAATTGAACTTTTTGGATGTCACAATACAGCATATTTGGAGGAGAAATGGCACTGCACATCCCATCATGGTGTGGGGGTATTTTTCAGCACACTGTACAGGCAGACTTCATATAATTGAAGGAAAGATGAATGGACAAATGTACAGAGACATCCTTGATGAGAACCTGTTGCCATCTGCCAAGATACTGAGGATGAAACAAGGGTGGACATTTTAGCAAGACAATGATCCCAAACACACAGACAAGGAAACTCTCAACTTGTTCCAGAGAAGGAAAATAAAGCTGCTAGAATGGCTCAGTCACTTGACCTGAATCCAATTGAAAAGCTATGGAACGAACTGAAGATCAGAGTTCATAGAAGACACCCACGGAACCTTCAAGATTTGACCGTTTGTGTGAAAGAATGGGCTAAAATCACTCCTGAGCAATACCTGCATCTAGTTTCTCCATACAGGTGGTGTTTGGAAGCTGTTATTGCCAACAAAGGCTTTTCTACTAAATATTAAATGAATTTAACCAAGCGTGTTCAATACTTATTCCCTGTGTGATTCCACTTCATTAAATTTAACTTGTTTTGTGAACACAGTTGCCTTGAGTTCTTTGTATGTATGCATTACTTGGGTTGTTACTGATATGTGGTGAAAATCTCAGGTCAAGGGCTCCATCAGAAATATGTGTAACTAGAAAAGCACTCAGAGAATGCATACCACAGCCAAGGCTCTGTCTCTCATGGATCACCTCCAAAACGTAATGAGTTTGTATGTACACCTAGAGCCACTTGTGGTGAAAATTGCATCAAAGTCTGTCCATTAGTTTTGGACAATTGTTGCCAATACTCTGTGAGAAGATAAGCGCCTTGGCAGAGGTATGCACTCTCACATCACCAAAATGTAATGGGTTCGTCTGTAGGCCAAGAACCACCTCTGGTGAAAATTTCATCCAAATCCATCCAGTAGTTTTTGTGTAATCCTACTGCACAAATACAAAGCCCTTGATGGAGGTATGCACTCTCAGATCATCACCAAAATCGATTCATCTGTTCCCCTGTGCCATTACATACCTTTCCTTAAAATTTCATCAAAATCCGATCATAACTTTTTTTTTTAGTTATGTTGGTAACAGACTAACAAACCAACCAATGCCACTGAAAACATTACCTCCTCCCTTGGCGGAGGTAATTAGAAAAATGTTGATGTGTTCAATACTTATTTTCTCCGCTGTATCATCTGAAGATGGCAAGAAAAAGCGAGCAAAATGCGCAGAACCTAATGCAGAAATGGGCTGAAACTACACTACTTAGCCTCAGCACTGTTGCCTTATAGCTAGAAGGTTCCAGGTTCGAATCTCCAGGCTGGCAGGGATAGGAACCTTTCTTTGTGGAGTTTGCATGTTCTCCCTGTGCTGCGTGGGTTTACTCTGGGGGCTCCGGTTTCCTCCCACAATCCAAAGACATGCATGTTAGGTTAACTGGTTGTTCTAAATTGTCCCTAGATATCGGTCTCCTATCGGCCCTTAGAATAGAGGGTTAGTACTCGTGAAGCGCTTTGATTGGTCTTTGAGACTAGAAAAAGCACTACACAAGTACAGGTCCTTATCCCCTCTAACTGCTGTCCCTGTCAATTAGATGGCTAACAGTTGATGAACTAAAGACAAAATGGACAAGTTAAGTTTGGATTTACCATTCCGATCAGAGGCTCTTTATAAATGTGGTGACAACAGTGGCTTCATCCAGGACCTTCTCAGTGTAGCTAACAAGCTAACTAGCAGACAGCACAATTCACATTACCCACAAACCCAGCTCAAGAGGTGGATGATTTGTATATAAACACCGACATTTACACCACAAAATTTCAGCTGTACGTAACAATCAGCCTACTTTATATTATGCTCATTGTGGTGATTAACAATGGCTAACTGGATACATTTGGGAGGAACCATTTTTCCTCAATGGAGCAACATAGCTGGTTAAACAAAAATCTTATTGTTACATCCTGTATAGAGAGCCTAAATCATGCCCCCTCTACTTCTGCATATGGGACCTCAAATCAAAAAAATCCCCATTGAAACGAATAGCAAGAGCAAAATTATCTTTTGATCCCAATCAAATTTTGCCACGAGTTACACGTTTGTCAGTTTAAAAGATAATTTTCCACGTAACTGAAGTTGTCGACTGTCGTATGGTAACAGAGTAATATTTAGTTTTTGTTTCAACAATTAGACAACTCCCTTCATCCCACATCAGTAAACACGATCATGGCAGGAGATTACTAAAACCTCACCTCCTGTTTCCTGACCGATGAAAAAGATTCAAAGAGGAGAAAAACACAAAGGTATCATTGTGTATTGTGAGAGCTGCAGCTGATCCAGAGGACTGTTAATTACTTCGCCCTGGGTGCACTTTGAAAAGATAAGCTCCGTCCATCTGTCTGTAGTTTTTTAATTTACGCATTTTCACAACCTTATACCTAACAGTCAGACAACCTACACTGTTCTTTACGTGGATAATTATCTTTTAAATTCACAAACATATGTGTAACTCATGGCAAAATTCGATCAGGATCAAAAGATAATTTTGCTCTTGCCGTTCATTTCAATGGAGAATTTTTCTGATGTAAGATCCCATATGCGGAAGTAGAGGGGGCGTGACTTAGGCTCTCTATTAAGTTGTACTGGTGGAACCCTTATAGAAAAATATTACACTCAAGGTCTTATTGTATCAATACTACTGCAGTGGTTCCCTTGACACTCTGCTTCACGTTGGGCCTACAACCAGATCACCATGGTCATCATCATAGCAGCAGTCTGTCATGGGCAACAATGACTGTTTCATTTAGGTCTGATCAGATTCCTCCATGCAGCTATGTCCTTAGCCTTCCACTGCCAGGAACTCCTGTCTATGTCCAGCTTCTTCAAGTTTCTTTTTACTTACTTACTTAATCCTCTTCGCCCCAGCTGGGGCATAAGGCGCCAAAAGTTTCTTTTTACAGTGTCTTTAAATCTGAGCCTTGGTCTACCCTGACTGCATTTGCCCTCACGTAACTGAGTAGAGTAACTGCCGAGGGAGACTGTGGGCCATCCTCTCAACATGTCCAAGCCAGCTCAGGTTCGTCTGTATTAGCATGTCCTCCATTGATGGTAGACCAGCTCGTTTCAACACTTCTATGTTGGTTATCTTGTCTTTCCATGAGATGTTCATTATGGCTCAAAGGTGTCCCATGTACGCGTGGAGTTTCTTCACCTGCACTCTGTAGACAGTCCAAGTTTCAGCACCATGCAATAGAGTAGCCAGTACTGTCGCTCTGTACACTTTGCATTTCACACGGGTAGACACATGTCGATTGCTCCACAGTCTCTACCTCAAGTTTCCAAACAGCGCTTGCTCTTCCCATTCTGAGAGATAGTTCATCCTCCAGTCTAGCATTCTCTGAAACAGTACTCCCTAGATACTTGAAAGTTTTGCACTTGACTAGTGGCTCTTTACCAATGCTGATCTCTTCTGGTAGTGATGTTGATAACGAACTACGGTGGTTGATAAAGGCACCGTCTTCTTGATGTTGGTTTTGAGGCTGAATTGGCTAGCTGCTCTTGCAAATTTCTCCACTAAAGATTGCATATCTTCCGCACTGTGTGCAACTAGAGCACTGTCGTCGGAAAAGAGCATTTTTCTTACTACCTTTATCGATGTCTTACTCTTGGCTTTAAACTGTGCCACATTGAACAAGTCTGCCTCTTTCCTTGTTTGAATGTACAGTGGGGCAAAAAAGTATTTAGTCAGCCACCAATTGTGCAAGTTCTCCCACTTAAAAGATGAGGTCTCCAATTTTCATCATAGGTATACCTCAACTATGAGAGACAAAATGAGAAAAAAAAAATCCAGAAAATCACATCGTCTGATGTTTAAAGACTATTTGCAAATTATGGTGGAAAATAAGTATTTGGTCACCTACAAACAAGCAAGATTTCTGGCGCTCACAGACCTGTAACTTCTTTAAGAGGCTCCTCTGTCCTCCACTCGTTACATGTATTAATGGCACCTATTTGAACTCATCAGTATAAAAAGACACCTGTCCACAACCTCAAACGGTCAGACTCCAAACTCCACTATGGCCAAGACCAAAGAGCTGTCAAAGGACACCAGAAACAAAATTGTAGACCTGCACCAGGCTGGGAAGACTGAATCTGCAATAGGTAAGCAGCTTGGTGTGAAGAACTCAACTGTGAGAGCAATTATTAGAAAATGGAAGACATACAAGACCACTGATAATCTCCTTCGATCTGGGGCTCCACGCAAGATCTCATCCCGTGGGGTTAAAATGATCATGAGAACGGTGAGCAAAAATCCCAGAACCACACGGGGGGACCTAGTGAATGAACTGCAGAGAGCTGGGACCAAAGTAACAAAGGCTACCATCAGTAACACACTACGCCGCCAGGGACTCAAATCCTGCAGTGCTAGACGTGTCCCCCTGCTTAAGCCAGTACATGTCCAGGCCCGTCTGAAGTTTGCTAGAGAGCATTTGGATG